>CM060932.1:301751411-303104268 GCA_030765085.1 Allium cepa
CATTAGCCATGATCACCATAGAGAAAGTAATCAACTTTTTTGTTTGGAATATCATCTATTATTTTGGAATTCCATAGGAAATCATTACTAATAATGGGAACCCATTCGACGGTACAAAATTCAGATATTTCTGCCGTCAACATCGCATACAGAAGAGATTTGCTGTGGTGGCATATCCCCAGGTGAATAGATAGGTTAAGCAGTAAATGAGCTAATTAAGTCCGTTCTCAAGAAGCTATTGGAAAAGGCCAAGGGCAAGTGGGTCAATGAACTTCTAGTAGTACTATAAGCTTATCAAACGACCCACAAGTCAGCGACTGGTCACTCTCCATTCACCTTAGCTTATGGATCAAAGGCTATAATTCCAGTTAAACTGAATGAATATTTTCATCGAGTGACTCACTATAATCCATTGACTAATGAACAAATCTTGGTGGAGTCTCTTGATATGATTGATGAGAAGTGCGATGAAGCTGACTTGAGAGCATTTGCACACCGAAGCCAGGATGTCCGATACTATAACACCAAAATGTGAAAGTACCCAAAGTTAGGTGCCAACCAAGCTTCTACGGTCCATGATCGAACCCTTGAAGTTGAACCTTCCTTGGTGTCCGGAGGTAGATGCTAGTCAACTCTTTTAGCCCTCAACATGGAGGAAAATCAAAGTGGATGTGACATGACCATCCACTCATATGAACGTGCTCGAAGTTTGATAGAGCATTAATGTCTTGCTGAGAGGATGACAAGACCAAAGATCCTTACCTAGAGTTGGTGAGGCAAAAGATCCTTGCTCAGTGAAAGGTATGATCTTACTTATAAACTTCGATCGATGCCCTATGTCTGGCACGATTGATTGTTACTACTCAAGAAAAGGATAACTAAATCTCGAATTAAGTGGTTAGGCCTAACCAATGCCTGGAGTTTGGGATGGTCGAAACATGCATATGTAAGAATGGATGTTTGCTGTTCAAGGCAATTTACTTTAATGATGCCCGGAGGTAGGCGTGATCGCATTAAAAGTTCCTCCAAAAGAAATGCTTGAATCACCTTTCTAAGTGATCAAAGTTCCACCGGCTTCTAGAATTAGATATGTTTATATTTAAATGAGCAGAGATTGGTGCTTCAGAGATTGCTTTACGACAAAAGGTCGGTAAACCATGGAACATGCTAATGACGTAATCCGATAATAATCCTGGTAAAAAATGGATCGCATTTCTCAGATACTTAGATAAATTCACACAAAGATTAGAGGAAACAAAAGTCTTTGTTATTCATATTCGAAATAGAACCTGGAAAGAAAATTACAGGTTTTATCTACACCTAAGCTGAAAACAAAAGCAGAGGTCAAACTTACACAACGTCGACCCAAAAAAAAGACTCTTACAATTGCAAACCTAAAGTGAGGATAGCTACACAAAAAAAATGTGCATATAATCGAGAGCTTCTACAAAGGAGTGCACGTGTAAACTTATAGTATATTCGACACCCAACACTAGAGTCAAAGAAAATCAAACTCGTGCCTGGAAAATCCATAAGAGAAACTATTTTAGAATTACTAATGCGACGACCCGAATTTCAGAGCTCGAAAATCGACATCCATACTTTACCCATATTCGAATGTCGCAGATTCAAACGTTGAAATCTTATTCGCCGGAGCTTATAACACATTAAGTAAATACAACACAGCAGAAACAGTAAGAATAATTTTTATTGATACATAACATTTGATACAGCAGTGATATAAATGAAACGATCAGCATAGATACAACAACGAAAATAATAAGACAGCAACAGCAGAAGACAAACGGCAACATCAACGGAAAGATAATGTCTTCAGCGCCAAAGTTCCAAAACACCAAACCAAGAAGCTCGAACCCCCATCATGCTGAAGTGAAGCAAATCCGGTGCACAATGCGATCGCCAAACCACAGCCTTCAAAGATTGCCTAATCTACACCTACTATTTGATTATATGAAAACCTGACTCTAGGCTTCCCATGTGGAAAATTATGGGCACCCAGAGTTTAGGAAGGGAACAATAAACTCCAGGTCAGTCGTGGGACTGGTGTGAGAAAACAAAAACAGTTTTTATTTGAACAGAAACAACAAAAGGAAATAAAAAGAAATCAACTATGCTTTTTGCAAAATGAAATTACCATAAGGCCTCTCCGCACGCACACAATGCAAGCGCACAATTGGAGGAGATTTCTCGTTATGATAGTCAAACATGTTTGATACGAAAAAACCTTTTGATATTATTATTAATGCATAGTGCAGAAAACCTTTCGAAAGTACAATATTAATCTTAGCCAGCATACCACCGTTATGATATACCTACTATAACTTCCATGTCCAATAGCAGGTTATCACCACATTCCATGGCAGGTTATGCAACTAAAACCGTACAGGGCTCGCATTGTTTTGTTTGGATTTCCAATAAATGGTCAGGCTAAGGAACTTTCTACACCGAATGGGTACGCCTCTGGAGGGACTCCCCGAGAACTTAACTAGCTCTCTGCCAACACAAGGCCATGTTACCTCTGTAACTAGGTAACTAATTATCATGAGTATGCCATCCCTCGATTGTCACCGACCTTTATCCCAGGATTCAAAAACATTTTGTAACAACCACAAAAGTTAAATATCTAGGCTCCATACCATGATACCACTTTTTATCCAGAAGGAAATGCACATACCCTAAAGGGCGCGACCCTCATAACCTTGCTGCATCCTTCCTGTTTCGACCATTTTCGGGGTGTGAGGTCCAACGAGGTCTCATCCATAAAGTTACACTTTTCACAAAAGTCATGCTTTGATCAACAAATGATCAGCAGCACTTAGTATGCCACATTACTAAATTGGGAATATATCACTAGTAACCATCAACAACATAACCTCTGAGCTCATACGTCTCAGAGAAGGGTGTTAAGCTAAGAGAATAAATTCTCCGCCACCAAACAGAAATGCATTTGATAGAAACCAGCTTTACATCTCAAAGTGTAACGTCAGACATACATTCATACAAGTCCATTCCGGGTTCGAACGGAACCGAAGGCACTTCAGAAGAAGCCCTTGCAAATCCAAATAATCCCTAATCATGTCCGTACTCCCCTCACATAGGGAAATCTCTATACCGGGACCATTCGGTGTAGGTATATTCGATAGGTAATCCATTCGCTTTCGAAAATACCCAATCTTCACCACCGTCTTCAATGCTATCCATTTCGTCGCATCACTATTCGAAATGGGTTTTATGACACAAAGTCCTCTCCCAGCTGAACCGAATAATGAGCGCAAATTTTAAAAACATATGGATATATTGGGATCTTAGTTAAGTCACAAATTTCAACATTTGTTTCTCAAAACCTTTATTTTTGTATGGTTTAAACAAATTTACATTTCAAATATTTTATATAAAAGATACACCTTTAAGATCCTTTCCAATTTGAAACAAAGTTCACTAATCTTTAACAAAGATTCATTCATAGTTTCAAAACTATTTCCATTTTGATTCACCCATAACTTGAAATCCTTTCAACAAAAACTGGAAACCCTTTCTTTATATGAAAGCTATTATCATTTGAAAACAAATGTTTTTCATTTTGGGAAAATCCAATTATATTTACTCAAGTTATAGCCTTTCAAAGTACGCATCGGAAAATCAGCAAACTGCCGTATTCTCGGCAAGTTCTATTTGAATTAAATTAAAATTTCCAAAATAATTGAAAATTTAAAACTTTAACAAACTATTCAAAATAAATTTAACTTCAAAATTCCTTTCATATTAAACCCGAATTCCACTTCCAAACCATTTTGGATTCAAAATTCAACTCAAAATTCTTTCACCATTTTGAATTAAATTCAAAAACCCACGACTTAACCAATTTCCCGTGAAATCCATATTTGAGTGTCGTGTAGTCCAGCGGTTTTGCACACAACAATACAATATCACAACCATCATCAATTCAAGCACAAAAATATCGATAAGCGGTATAATCCTGTAACGCATATCTTTCATCCATAGATGAACAAGTAATATCATCACAGGTAAATAAATTGCAGTTCACAGCGCAATTCCAAACAATTCATATCACATAACAGCACACATCAGGAATATCAAACAATTCAAGGCATTCAATACAATTCAATCATCCATAAGCAAGATCAATTTATCACCTGATTAAAATTAATTCAACCCAGATTAATTACTTATGAATAAATTACTAATCCTAGTTAATTAACATTAATTAATTACAAACCATTTTAATTAGTTATATTTTAATCATCTATTAATTAACCTGTAACGTTCCCGGATTTAATTGAGTGTAAATAAATTATCAATTTAATTTTTGAATTAAAATTTTGTAATAATTAGTAATTTATACAAAATGTTAGTAAAATTTTGATAATCGAGCATTTGAAAATTATAAAACAGTAGAATGAAGTTTGTGTTGATGTTAAACAAATATTTCAATTATATGACCAAACAAAATATATTAATAGATACACTTGAAACAAAACATGAACACTTGAAACAAAACAAGTAAGTAAAGAAAGCAATGCAAGCATGGGAACAAAGCATAAAGGAAATATCATCAACCACTTTATATCTATATAACATAAGTATATAAACAAGACAAAAGTATGTACCATCTCAGCCATCAAAAACATTACTGCATGCCTGGAAACCATATACAAAAACATAAAGTACATAAACAATTAAAAGCTTTCATCTCAACCCAAATAAACAAAAGAAAGAAACAATATAAAAGTAAATATATGTACAAGCTTATGCAGCTATACCTCTGTTGCACCTCAAAGGTATAATTAATGCAGCACGAATTGGTATGTCATCAGCCACCATATGCAAAGAAAATCTCTGAAGAAAATAAAATATACATCCTGTCCTTGCAAAGCACTTCAAGTTGCATACTTTCTTTTATTAGCTCACCATTTCGTTCACCATTCAAACTAAGAAAAGAGAAGAGAAAAAAAAAACTAAAGAAACATCACTATCTACAAAACTCAAAACATTATTCAAAGGAAAACCAAGCAAGAAGATTCAATCTGCAACAACAATTGCTCTCTGTTTTTCAAAACTGAAGTGAGCAAACTTCACCTTGTTACTATTTTCAAATTGAGGTGAGTAACACCACGAATCTAAATGGTTTAAAAGTATTGTTTTGTTGTATGTTTATCTCTGAAACTTAGTTTGTTTGTTTTAGCATACCTCTGTGAATGTTGAATACAGTGACGAACATCTCAGTGTTCTATGCTTCTCTGTTGTTTGTTACAGTTAAATATATTTTTTTTAAAAAAAAACTTAAACTATCTTCATCAAATCATTATTAAGTCTTAATTTTTCAACAAAAACAAGATGTCTAAACTTAAAATCAGATTTTTTAAATTTGTTCAACAAAACAAAATGGTGGACTATGCTCTGAAAGCAAGTTTACAGGTAAACCATAATAATTTTGGATAAATCTGATTTTTGTGAAATGCTAATTCACATTTATAACTTGAATCCTTACTGGAAAACATGATTTTTAAACCCAGTTTGATGATTTTTCATTGTGTGGTTCGAGAGTAGTTTTGGGTTGATCAAAAAATGAGTTTCGATCAAGTTCAGTTGGCTGGAGGCTCAATCGAGCTTGGGTCTTCGCGTGGTGGTGGAGGAGCCTATGGTGGGGCGGGAAAAATAATCGGAGACGCTCATGTTCGTCGTGGTGTCGGCGGCATAGGGGTTAAGTTGGTAAACCTAGTTTTTGAGTGGGGAGGGAGCTCGTGCCTCACGCCCTCGTTTGAGCATCGAGTTGCTCGTGCCTTTGGGGAATGGTGGCTGGGTGGATGACGCGTTCGTGGCCGGAGGCGTTGGCGGTCTGGTGGTCGGAGTTGATGGCGTGTCGCGTTGACAGGTTTTTGGGGGTCGACTGTTTCGAGTTTTCCAGGTTTTGACTTTTGGTCTCGATTTCGAATTCGAGGAGATGGCAGCGTCGTGACGGTTGAAGGTTGATGTGGGGATGGTCGGCGACTTGCTGAAGGTCTCGCCAATGACCGGAGCGCCGCCGCGACCATGTGCACGTGCACGGGTTTTTGGGTTGCCTGAGTGTTTTGTTGAAGAACAAGGTTGCTAAAGAAAAAAGTGTTATAGGCTTTGAACCTGAACTGATTTGTTTGAAAAATTTAAAACTAAGCTAAACATTTAATCAAGTTTTAAAATCCGGTTCAAAAGTAAATGGTTTGAATTTCTTTAAAACCTGAGATTAAGAAGTTTAAGGGGTTTTTGGAAAACTTTGTTAAAATTTGGTATTTACTCATTTTAGCCCTTAAGTTTAAAATGAATTACGAAATATAAATTTGAAACAAATTGTTTAAACTTGCTTTGTGATGATAATTAAAACATTAGATAGAAAATGTTTTAAATTTGAATTAGTAAAGATAAAATGATATGCACTCATTAAATTAGTTTAAGTGAATAATTGATTTAATTATTAATCAAGAAATTAAGATTTGAGTTAAATTAATTAAGGTCAAATTAAATTGTAATCAAGAATAATTAATTGAGGATTAATTATTAATTAAGTTAAATTAACTTGTAAATAAGATTCATTAATTTAATAAGAGTTGTCTTTTAAACAAATGATTAGGGTTATTTAAATCAAGTAATTAAGATTTATTATGTTATAGTTTAGAACTTAACTAATTAAATAATTAGAGATTAATTAAGAAGTAAATTAAGAAATGTTATTAGTTAATGAGGATAATTAACTATGAATTATTAAGTAACAAAATAAATGCGATAAATTTTGATAACAAATTAGATTAATTAATTAAATCAAATTGTAAATTGTTAATTACTTAATGGAAGCAATTAAAGGGTTAATTACCAATTGTAATTAAATTTGGATATTTTGATTTAATTAATGACAAAAATAAATTGGTGATTAATGATTTGTTATTATGAGATGATTGCTTAACGATAAGAAATTAAAGAGTAAATTTCTTGAAATAATTAATTAAGAAGTTAAATAATTATATAAATGGGTTCAAAAGTTAATTTAATTAAATATGATCGATTTGATTTATTAAAGTGTTTGATAAATTAATTTATATCAAATGATTTTGATTTAATCAGAATTGGATAATGAATTCATAAGTAATTAATTAAATTTGAAATAGCTTGAATTAATGTAGGATTAAACAATTAATTAATCCTGCTTATAAATGTTTATTGAATGCTTGACCTTACTTTTGAATGATCATATTATATGTGATGCCTTGAATTGATTGTCCTATCTGATCTGTAATATCTTGTTCTGTGAATTGAGCTGTGTGAAATTTACTCATTTATTTATGTACATTTGTGTATTATCTGCGAATCTATGTATGAAAGATAAGCGTTATAATTTATATCGCTTATCGAATATATTGTTGTATTTGATCTGTGATGATTGAATGATGTTGCACTATTGTGTTAAACCCCTGGACCGCACTATACACACACAATTATGGATTTCACGAGGAAATTGATTAAGTCACAGATTTTAAAATGATATTTGAATTTTTAAATTCAAATGTTTTGGAAATGGAATCAGAATAAATGTGAAAAGCTTTTGGAATGGAATTTCAAGATAAAACTTATTTTAATTTACTTGATTTAGTTTGGAATTTGAGTAATATGATTTACATTTGAATTCAAAATTAGAAATTGAATTCTATAATTTGAAATTAGGGATTAAAAATATTATACCAGTTATATATGGGTTAAACCATTCTAAAATATATTAATTTGGGAATATGAACATAAATTGAGAACTTTAATTCGTGTAAATTAATTGGATTTTTTTCTAAAACGAAAAATGTTTGTTTTCACATAATAAAAGCTTTTACATAAGAAAATGAACGTCCAATTTGTGTTAAAAAGAATTTCAAGTTTGAAAATGAAAATGACTCCCAAGTTTTGAAACGGTTTGAAATTATAAGTTAAATCTTTGATTTAAAGATTTAATGAGTTAATCCAATTGAAATGGAATTGTTTTGAAATACAGGAATGAATCTTTGAGAAACTGGGTGAACTTGTGAAATAAATCTTTTTTGTTTAAAGATTTGAAATGGTAATTTGTTTAACCATTTAAATAAAATTTTGGGTTTTAAGTTGTGACTTAATTGAAATCCCAATATCCATATGTTTTTGAACTATTTCGCTCACTATTCGGTTTAGCCGGGAGAGGACCTTTGTGTCATATATCCCATTCCGAATATGTGATACGTCGTTATGGATAGCATTTGAAGACCGGTGATGAAGACCGGATATTCACAAGAACGAAAGGATAACTCGTCGATTGTCTCTGCACTGAGTCGCGTCGGTATAGAGATTTCCTAAGTGATGGGGTGTCCGATCGGGATTGTGAATACCCGGATTTGCAAGGGCTTCGTAAGAAGTGCCTTCGGTTCTGTTCGAACCCGGAACAGACTTGTATGGATTGTGTGTCTGACATTACATTTTGAGATATAAAGCAGATTTCTTTCAAATACATTTCTGCTGGTGGCGGAGGATTTATTCTTTTAGCTTAACACCCTTCTCTGAGACGTACGAGCTCAGAGGTTATGTAGTTGAAGGTTATCAGCGATATATTCCCAATTTGGTAATGTGACATGCTAAGTGTTGCTGTGTAATGATCATTGTTTGATCATTGTGATAT
The DNA here is from genome assembly GCA_030765085.1 of Allium cepa. Taxonomy (NCBI): domain Eukaryota; kingdom Viridiplantae; phylum Streptophyta; class Magnoliopsida; order Asparagales; family Amaryllidaceae; genus Allium; species Allium cepa. The sequence continues at coordinate 301,760,113 of CM060932.1, forward strand.
GATCATTTGTTTGATCATTTATCTTTGTGATCATTACTTTGATCATTTGTTGACCCAAAGCATGGCATTGTACCAAAGCGTAGTTTTGTGGACGAGACTTCGTCGAACCTCACCCCGGAATGGTCAAAACAGGAAAGATGCGGCAAGGTTATTAGGGGGTAGCGCCCCTTTAGTGTATGTACATCTTCTTCTTGATAGAAGTGGTATCATGGTATGGAGCCCAGAAACTTACTTATGTGGACATCACAAACCTATATATATCTTGTTTTGTGATTTGATGTTGGGGCCCCGGTTAAAGGTTGTTACAACCGGGAGGTGGCATACTCGTGTCAGTAGTTACCCAGTTAGGGGTAACCCGGCCTTGTGTTGGCAGAGATCCGGTTAGGTTCTCGGGATGTCCTTCCAGAGGCGTTTCCATGTGGCAATGGGAAGTTCCTTGGCCCGACCGTTTGTTGGAAATCCAAAGAAACAATACGAGCCTTGTACGGTATTAGTTGTAGAACCTGTCTCCTCAGGAGGCAGCTATAGCGGGCATAATATAATGGTACCTATGCTGGCTAAGATTTATATTCTACTTTCGAAATATTTTCTGCACCGTGCACTTATAATAATAATATCAAAGAAATTTTCTACGTATTAAGCATGTTTGACTATCATAAGAAGAAATCTCCTCCAAGTCTGCGTTTGCATTGTGTGTGTGGCGGGAGGTCTTATGGTAGTTTCATTTTCAAAAAGCATTGCGAATTTACTTCAAAATTCTCTTGTTGATTGTTTTTAAAGGTAAACTATTTTTGTTGCTCACACCAGTCCCATGACTGATCCGGAGTTTATTGTTCCTTTCCTAAACTCTGGGTGCTCATTATTTTCTACACGAGCAGTCTAGAGTTAGGTTTTTCAGATAGTCAGATTAATGGATTATCTGGAGTTAGTTCAGTCTTTGGTTCGCACCTGTCTTGCTTAGCTTGGTGCATCGTTATTGGGAGTTCGAGCTATTTCTGGATTGGTGCTTGAAGATGGAGATTATCCGCTGCTAGTGTTATCTATTTCTTTTCCGCTGCTATTTTCTTGTATCTCTGATGTATATTGATATTCATTGTATCACTCTGTTGTATCAGTGTTGTATATCAATGTATTATTCTTTTTTTCCGCTGTGTTATTTTACTTAATGTCGTTATAAGCTCCGGCGAATCGGTTTTGAACGGTCGAATCTACGGCATTCGAATACGATTTGAAGTATGGATGTCGATTTTCGAGCGAGCAAAATCCGTATCGTCACATAACCTTTAATAATAAATTAATTAACCTTTAATTATTAATTAATCAACCTTAATTAATAAATCAATCAACCTTTAATTATTAAATAATTAACCTTAATTATTTAATTATTCTTTAATTAATTATCCTTGATTAATTAGATTAATTAACCCTTAATTAATAAATTATCCCTTAATTACTTTCATTAATTATTTAACCTTTAATTAATTAATTACCCTCAAATACCTTAATTAATTAATCACATTAATTAATTATCCTTTAATCATTAATTAACCTTTAATTAATCAATTAATTAACCTTTAATCATTAAAATAATTAACCTTTAATTAAGTAATTATCCTTTAATTTATTTCATTAAGCAATCCCTAAGATATCCATTCGTATGCCTTAGTAAATTCTTTTACTATCCACTGATAGTGAGTATGAGTGCGAGAAGAGAACGAGGTAGGGGATAGGTAAATACGACTATAAATGGTCAATAACCTGCAACAGTGGAAACAACTTTCTTATCAATTTCCTTTGATTCGTTTCCAAATTCTTTTGATTTCTTCGTGACAACTGCAAGAAGTAGTTTCGGTGTGATGATGGCCCTACGTATCGTTGTAAGAAATTTTTACTTCGTATCTTCATCGGTTTCTTATCAGCTTTTTGATTTAAACTCTAATGAATAAATTGGAAATTTAAATTGAGTTAAATTGATTAATAGAATATGAAGCTAAATTTGAATTGAATCGATAAAATGATTTTGTTTAAAACTAAATTTGAAATTCTATTGTAATTTCTTGTATCTATTGTTGCTATTCTGATTTGGTGAGCCAAATCCAGAATCGATATCCAGTTTGTTCTGCAAGAATATTTCTCTATCTTTCATCTATCTCCGTTATCTCTCTTTGGCGAATTTCGAGGACGAAATTCTTTTTAAGGGGGGAAGTCTGTAACGATCTCGGATTTATTTGAGTGTAAATAAATTATCAATTTAATTTTTGAATTAAAATTTTGTAATAATTAGTAATTTATACAAAATGTTAGTAAAATTTTGATAATCGAGCATTTGAAAATTATAAAACAGTAGAATGAAGTTTGTGTTGATGTTAAACAAATATTTCAATTATATGACCAAACAAAATATATTAATAGATACACTTGAAACAAAACATGAACACTTGAAAAAAAACAAGTAAGTAAAGAAAGCAATGCAAGCATGGGAACAAAGCATAAAGGAAATATCATCAACCACTTTATATCTATATAACATAAGTATATAAACAAGACAAAAGTATGTACCATCTCAGCCATCAAAAACATTACTGCATGCCTGGAAACCATATACAAAAACATAAAATACATAAACAATTAAAAGCTTTCATCTCATCCCAAATAAACAAAAGAAAGAAACAATATAAAAGTAAATATATGTACAAGCTTATGCAGCTATACCTCTGTTGCACCTCAAAGGTATAATTAATGCAGCACGAATTGGTATGTCATCAGCCACCATATGCAAAGAAAATCTCTGAAGAAAATAAAATATACATCCTGTCCTTGCAAAGCACTTCAAGTTGCATACTTTCTTTTAGTAGCTCACCATTTCGTTCACCATTCAAACTAAGAAAAGAGAAGGGAAAAAAAAAACTAAAGAAACATCACTATCTACAAAACTCAAAACATTATTCAAAGGAATACCAAGCAAGAAGATTCAATCTGCAACAACAATTGCTCTCTGTTTTTCAAAACTGAAGTGAGCAAACTTCACCTTGTTACTGTTTTCAAATTGAGGTGAGTAACACCACGAATCTAAATGGTTTAAAAGTATTGTTTTGTTGTATGTTTATCTCTGAAACTTAGTTTGTTTGTTTTAGCATACCTCTGTGAATGTTGAATACAGTGACGAACATCTCAGTGTTCTATGCTTCTCTGTTGTTTGTTACAGTTAAATATTATTTTTTAAAAAAAACTTAAACTATCTTCATCAAATCATTATTAAGTCTTAACTTTTCAACAAAAACAAGATGTCTAAACTTAAAATCAGATTTTTTAAATTTGTTCAACAAAACAAAATGGTGGACTATGCTCTGAAAGCAAGTTTACAGGTAAACCATAATAATTTTGGATAAATCTGATTTTTGTGAAATGCTAATTCACATTTATAACTTGAATCCTTACTGGAAAACATGATTTTTAAACCCAGTTTGATGATTTTTCATTGTGTGGTTCGAGAGTAGTTTTGGGTTGATCAAAAAATGAGTTTCGATCAAGTTCAGTTGGCTGGAGGCTCAATCGAGCTTGGATCTTCGCGTGGTGGTGGAGGAGCCTATGGTGGGGCGGCGAAAAATAATCGGAGATGCTCATGTTCGTCGTGGTGTCGGCGACGTAGGGGTTAAGTTGGTAAACCTAGTTTTTGAGTGGGGAGGGAGCTCATGCCTCACGCCCTCGTTTGATCATCGAGTTGCTCGTGCCTTTGGGGAATGGTGGCTGGGTGGATGACGCGTTCGTGGCCGGAGGCGTTGGCGGTCTGGTGGTCGGAGTTGATGGCGTGGCGCGTTGACAGGTTTGTGGGGGTCGACTGTTTCGAGTATTCCAGGTTTTGACTTTTGGTCTCGATTTCGAATTCGAGGAGATGGCAGCGTCGTGACGGTTGAAGGTTGATGCGGGGATGGTCAGCGACTTGCTGAAGGTCTCGCCAATGACCGGAGCGCCGCCGCGACCATGTGCACGTGCACGGGTTTTTGGGTTGCCTGAGTGTTTTGTTGAAGAACATGGTTGCTAAAGAAAAAAGTGTTACAGGCTTTGAACCTGAACTGATTTGTTTGAAAAATTTAAAACTAAGCTAAACATTTAATCAAGTTTTAAAATTCGGTTCAAAAGTAAATGGTTTGAATTTCTTTAAAACCTGAGATTAAGAAGTTTAAGGGGTTTTTGGAAAACTTTGTTAAAATTTGGTATTTACTCATTTTAACCCTTAAGTTTAAAATGAATTACGAAACATAAATTTGAAACAAATTGTTTAAACTTGCTTTGTGATGATAATTAAAACATTAGATAGAAAATGTTTTAAATTTGAATTAGTAAAGATAAAATGATATGCACTCATTAAATTAGTTTAAGTGAATAATTGATTTAATTATTAATCAAGAAATTAAGATTTGAGTTAAATTAATTAAGGTCAAATTAAATTGTAATCAAGAATAATTAATTGAAGATTAATTATTAATTAAGTTAAATTAACTACTAAATAAGATTCATTAATTTAATAAGAGTTGTCTTTTAAACAAATGATTAGGGTTATTTAAATCAAGTAATTAAGATTTATTAAGTAACAGTTTAGAACCTAACTAATTAAATAATTAGAGATTAATTAAGAAGTAAATTAAGAAATGTTATTAGTTAATGAGGATAATTAACTATGAATTATTAAGTAACAAAATAAATGTGATAAATTTTGATAACAAATTAGATTAATTAATTAAATCAAATTGTAAATTGTTAATTACTTAATGGAAGCAATTAAAGGGTTAATTACCAATTGTAATTAAATTTGGATATTTTGATTTAATTAATGATAAAAATAAATTGGTGATTAATGATTTGTTATTATGAGACGATTGCTTAACGATAAGAAATTAAAGAGTAAATTTCTTGAAATAATTAATTAAGAAGTTAATTAATTATATAAATGGGTTCAAAAGTTAATTTAAGTAAATATGATCGATTTGATTTATTAAAGTGTTTGATAAATTAATTTATATCAAATGATTTTGATTTAATCAGAATTGGATAATGAATTCATAAGTAATTAATTTAATTTGAAATAGCATGAATTAATTTAGGATTAAATAATTAATTAATCCTGCTTATAAATGTTTATTGAATGCTTGACCTTACATATGAATGATCATATTATATGCGATGCCTTGAATTGATTGTCCTATCTGATCTGTAATATCTTGTTCTGTGAATTGAGCTGTGTGAAATTTACTCATTTATTTATGTACATTTGTGTATTATCTGCGAATCTATGTATGAAAGATAAGCGTTATAATTTATATCGCTTATCGAATATATTGTGGTATTTGATCTGTGATGATTGAATGATGTTGCACTATTGTGTTAAACCCCTGGACCGCACTATACACACACAATTATGGATTTCACGAGGAAATTGATTAAGTCACAGATTTTAAAATGATTTTTGAATTTGAATTTTTAAATTCAAATGTTTTGGAAATGGAATCAGAATAAATGTGAAAAGCTTTTGGAATGGAATTTCAAGATAAAACTTATTTTAATTTACTTGATTTAGTTTGGAATTTAAGTAATATGATTTACATTTGAATTCAAAATTAGAAATTGAATTCTATAATTTGAAATTAGGGATTAAAAATGTTATACCAGTTATATATGGGTTAAACCATTCTAAAATATATTAATTTGGGAATATGAACATAAATTGAGAACTTTAATTCGTGTAAATTAATTGGATTTTTTTTCTGAAACGAAAACTGTTTGTTTTCACATAATAAAAGCTTTTACATAAGAAAATGAACGTCCAATTTGTGTTAAACAGAATTTCAAGTTTGAAAATGAAAATGACTCCCAAGTTTTGAAACGGTTTGAAATTATAAGTTAAATCTTTGATTTAAAGATTTAATGATTTAATCCAATTGAAATGGAATTGTTTTGAAATACAGGAATGAATCTTTGAGAAACTGGGTGAACTTGTGAAATAAATCTTTTTTGTTTAAAGATTTGAAATGGTAATTTGTTTAACCATTTAAAGAAAATTTTGGGTTTTAAGTTGTGACTTAATTGAAATCCCAATATCCATATGTTTTTGAACTATTTCGCTCACTATTCGGTTTAGCCGGGAGAGGGCCTTTGTGTCATAGATCCCATTCCGAATATGTGATACGTCGTTATGGATAGCATTTGAAGACCGGTGATGAAGACCGGATATTCACAAGAACGAAAGGATAACTCGTCGATTGTCTCTGCACTGAGTCGCGCCGGTATAGAGATTTCCCAAGTGATGGGGAGTCCGATCGGGATTGTGAATACCCGGATTTGCAAGGGCTTCGTAAGAAGTGCCTTCGGTTCTGTTCGAACCCGGAACAGACTTGTATGGATTGTGTGTCTGACATTACATTTTGAGATATAAACCAGATTTCTTTCAATTACATTTCTGCTGGTGGCGGAGAATTTATTCTTTTAGCTTAACACCCTTCTCTGAGACGTACGAGCTCAGAGGTTATGTAGTTGAAGGTTATCAGCGATATATTCCCAATTTGGTAATGTGACATGCTAAGTGTTGCTGTGTAATGACCATTGTTTGATCATTTGTGATATGATCATTTGTTTGATCATTTATCTTTGTGATCATTACTTTGATCATTTGTTGACCCAAAGCATGGCTTTGTACCAAAGCGTAGTTTTGTGGACGAGACTTCATCGAACCTCACACCCCGGAATGGTTAAAACAGGAAAGATGCGGCAAGGTTATTAGGGGGTTGCGCCCCTTTAGGGTATGTACATCTCCTTCTGGATAGAAGTGGTATCATGGTATGGAGCCCAGATACTTACTTATGTGGACATCACAAACCTATATATATCTTGTTTTGTTATTTGATGTTGGGGCCCCGGTTAAAGGTTGTTACAACCGAGAGGTGGCATACTCGTGTCAGCAGTTACTCAGTTAGGGGTAACCCGGCCTTGTGTTGGCAGAGATCCGGTTAGGTTCTCGGGACGTCCTTCCAGAGGCGTTTCCATGTGGCAATGGGAAGTTCCTTGGCCTGACCAATTGTTGGAAATCCAAAGAAACAATACGAGCCTTGTACGGTATTAGTTGTAGAACCTGTCTCCTCAGGAGGCAGCTATAGCGGGCATAATATAATGGTACCTATGCTGGCTAAGATTTATATTCTACTTTCGAAATGTTTTCTGCACCGTGCACTTATACTAATAATGTCAAAGAAATTTTCTGCGTATTAAGCATGTTTGACTATCATAAGAAGAAATCTCCTCCAAGTCTGCGTTTGCATTGTGTGTGTGGCGGGAGGTCTTATGGTAGTTTCATTTTCAAAAAGCATTGCGAATTTACTTCAAAATTCTCTTGTTGATTGTTTTTAAAGGTAAACTGTTTTTGTTGCTCACACCAGTCCCATGACTGATCCGGAGTTTATTGTTCCTTTCCTAAACTCTGGGTGCTCATTATTTTCTACACGAGCAGTCTAGAGTTAGGTTTTTCAGATAGTCAGATTAGTGGATTATCTGGAGTTAGTTCAGTCTTTGGTTCGCACCTGTCTTGCTTAGCTTGGTGCATCGTTATTGGGAGTTCGAGCTATTTCTGGATTGGTGCTTGAAGATGGAGATTATCCACTGCTAGTGTTATCTATTTCTTTTCCGCTGCTATTTTCTTTTATCTCTGATGTATATTGATATTCATTGTATCACTCTGTTGTATCAGTGTTGTATATCAATGTATTATTCTTTTTTTCCGCTGTGTTATTTTACTTAATGTTGTTATAAGCTCCGACGAATCAGTTTTGAACGGTCGAATCTACGGCATTCGAATACGATTTGAAGTATGGATGTCGATTTTCGAGCGAGCAAAATCTGTATCGTCACATTTGGTATCAGAGCTAAGGTTGAACTTTAGCTCAGGAGTATAACACATTAAGTAGCTCATTAGAGATAGGGTGAAGTAAACCCTAGAATGAGTAATCCCTAAGATATCCATTCGTATGCCTTAGTAAATTCTTTTACTATCCACTGATAGTGAGTATGAGTGCGAGAAGAGAACGAGGTAGGGGATAGGTAAATACGACTATAAATGGTCAATAACCTGCAACAGTGGAAACAACTTTCTTATCAATTTCCTTTGATTCGTTTCCAAATTCTTTTGATTTCTTCGTGACAACTGCAAGAAGTAGTTTCGGTGTGATGATGGCCCTACGTATCGTTGTAAGAAATTTTTACTTCGTATCTTCATCGGTTTCTTATCAGCTTTTTGATTTAAACTCTAATGAATAAATTGGAAATTTAAATTGAGTTAAATTGATTAATAGAATATGAAGCTAAATTTGAATTGAATCGATAAAATGATTTTGTTTAAAACTAAATTTGAAATTCTATTGTAATTTCTTGTATCTATTGTTGCTATTCTGATTTGGTGAGCCAAATCCAGAATCGATATCCAGTTTGTTCTGCAAGAATATTTCTCTATCTTTCATCTATCTCCGTTATCTCTCTTTGGCGAATTTCGAGGACGAAATTCTTTTTAAGGGGGGAAGTCTGTAACGATCTCGGATTTATTTGAGTGTAAATAAATTATCAATTTAATTTTTGAATTAAAATTTTGTAATAATTAGTAATTTATACAAAATGTTAGTAAAATTTTGATAATCGAGCATTTGAAAATTATAAAACAGTAGAATGAAGTTTGTGTTGATGTTAAACAAATATTTCAATTATATGACCAAACAAAATATATTAATAGATACACTTGAAACAAAACATGAACACTTGAAACAAAACAAGTAAGTAAAGAAAGCAATGCAAGCATGGGAACAAAGCATAAAGGAAATATCATCAACCACTTTATATCTATATAACATAAGTATATAAACAAGACAAAAGTATGTACCATCTCAGCCATCAAAAACATTACTGCATGCCTGGAAACCATATACAAAAACATAAAGTACATAAACAATTAAAAGCTTTCATCTCAACCCAAATAAACAAAAGAAAGAAACAATATAAAAGTAAATATATGTACAAGCTTATGCAGCTATACCTCTGTTGCACCTCAAAGGTATAATTAATGCAGCACGAATTGGTATGTCATCAGCCACCATATGCAAAGAAAATCTCTGAAGAAAATAAAATATACATCCTGTCCTTGCAAAGCACTTCAAGTTGCATACTTTCTTTTATTAGCTCACCATTTCGTTCACCATTCAAACTAAGAAAAGAGAAGAGAAAAAAAAAACTAAAGAAACATCACTATCTACAAAACTCAAAACATTATTCAAAGGAAAACCAAGCAAGAAGATTCAATCTGCAACAACAATTGCTCTCTGTTTTTCAAAACTGAAGTGAGCAAACTTCACCTTGTTACTGTTTTCAAATTGAGGTGAGTAACACCACGAATCTAAATGGTTTAAAAGTATTGTTTTGTTGTATGTTTATCTCTGAAACTTAGTTTGTTTGTTTTAGCATACCTCTGTGAATGTTGAATACAGTGACGAACATCTCAGTGTTCTATGCTTCTCTGTTGTTTGTTACAGTTAAATATATTTTTTTTAAAAAAAACTTAAACTATCTTCATCAAATCATTATTAAGTCTTAACTTTTCAACAAAAACAAGATGTCTAAACTTAAAATCAGATTTTTTAAATTTGTTCAACAAAACAAAATGGTGGACTATGCTCTGAAAGCAAGTTTACAGGTAAACCATAATAATTTTGGATAAATCTGATTTTTGTGAAATGCTAATTCACATTTATAACTTGAATCCTTACTGGAAAACATGATTTTTAAACCCAGTTTGATGATTTTTCATTGTGTGGTTCGAGAGTAGTTTTGGGTTGATCAAAAAATGAGTTTCGATCAAGTTCAGTTGGCTGGAGGCTCAATCGAGCTTGGGTCTTCGCGTGGTGGTGGAGGAGCCTATGGTGGGGCGGGAAAAATAATCGAAGACGCTCATGTTCGTCGTGGTGTCGGCGGCATAGGGGTTAAGTTGGTAAACCTAGTTTTTGAGTGGGGAGGGAGCTCGTGCCTCACGCCCTCGTTTGAGCATCGAGTTGCTCGTGCCTTTGGGGAATGGTGGCTGGGTGGATGACGCGTTCGTGGCCGGAGGCGTTGGCGGTCTGGTGGTCGGAGTTGATGGCGTGTCGCGTTGACAGGTTTGTGGGGGTCGACTGTTTCGAGTTTTCCAGGTTTTGACTTTTGGTCTCGATTTCGAATTCGAGGAGATGGCAGCGTCGTGACGGTTGAAGGTTGATGCGGGGATGGTCGGCGACTTGCTGAAGGTCTCGCCAATGACCGGAGCGCCGCCGCGACCATGTGCACGTGCACGGGTTTTTGGGTTGCCTGAGTGTTTTGTTGAAGAACAAGGTTGCTAAAGAAAAAAGTGTTATAGGCTTTGAACCTGAACTGATTTGTTTGAAAAATTTAAAACTAAGCTAAACATTTAATCAAGTTTTAAAATCCGGTTCAAAAGTAAATGGTTTGAATTTCTTTAAAACCTGAGATTAAGAAGTTTAAGGGGTTTTTGGAAAACTTTGTTAAAATTTGGTATTTACTCATTTTAGCCCTTAAGTTTAAAATGAATTACGAAATATAAATTTGAAACAAATTGTTTAAACTTGCTTTGTGATGATAATTAAAACATTAGATAGAAAATGTTTTAAATTTGAATTAGTAAAGATAAAATGATATGCACTCATTAAATTAGTTTAAGTGAATAATTGATTTAATTATTAATCAAGAAATTAAGATTTGAGTTAAATTAATTAAGGTCAAATTAAATTGTAATCAAGAATAATTAATTGAGGATTAATTATTAATTAAGTTAAATTAACTTGTAAATAAGATTCATTAATTTAATAAGAGTTGTCTTTTAAACAAATGATTAGGGTTATTTAAATCAAGTAATTAAGATTTATTATGTTATAGTTTAGAACTTAACTAATTAAATAATTAGAGATTAATTAAGAAGTAAATTAAGAAATGTTATTAGTTAATGAGGATAATTAACTATGAATTATTAAGTAACAAAATAAATGCGATAAATTTTGATAACAAATTAGATTAATTAATTAAATCAAATTGTAAATTGTTAATTACTTAATGGAAGCAATTAAAGGGTTAATTACCAATTGTAATTAAATTTGGATATTTTGATTTAATTAATGACAAAAATAAATTGGTGATTAATGATTTGTTATTATGAGATGATTGCTTAACGATAAGAAATTAAAGAGTAAATTTCTTGAAATAATTAATTAAGAAGTTAAATAATTATATAAATGGGTTCAAAAGTTAATTTAATTAAATATGATCGATTTGATTTATTAAAGTGTTTGATAAATTAATTTATATCAAATGATTTTGATTTAATCAGAATTGGATAATGAATTCATAAGTAATTAATTAAATTTGAAATAGCTTGAATTAATGTAGGATTAAACAATTAATTAATCCTGCTTATAAATGTTTATTGAATGCTTGACCTTACTTTTGAATGATCATATTATATGTGATGCCTTGAATTGATTGTCCTATCTGATCTGTAATATCTTGTTCTGTGAATTGAGCTGTGTGAAATTTACTCATTTATTTATGTACATTTGTGTATTATCTGCGAATCTATGTATGAAAGATAAGCGTTATAATTTATATCGCTTATCGAATATATTGTTGTATTTGATCTGTGATGATTGAATGATGTTGCACTATTGTGTTAAACCCCTGGACCGCACTATACACACACAATTATGGATTTCACGAGGAAATCGATTAAGTCACAGATTTTAAAATGATATTTGAATTTTTAAATTCAAATGTTTTGGAAATGGAATCAGAATAAATGTGAAAAGCTTTTGGAATGGAATTTCAAGATAAAACTTATTTTAATTTACTTGATTTAGTTTGGAATTTGAGTAATATGATTTACATTTGAATTCAAAATTAGAAATTGAATTCTATAATTTGAAATTAGGGATTAAAAATATTATACCAGTTATATATGGGTTAAACCATTCTAAAATATATTAATTTGGGAATATGAACATAAATTGAGAACTTTAATTCGTGTAAATTAATTGGATTTTTTTCTAAAACGAAAAATGTTTGTTTTCACATAATAAAAGCTTTTACATAAGAAAATGAACGTCCAATTTGTGTTAAAAAGAATTTCAAGTTTGAAAATGAAAATGACTCCCAAGTTTTGAAACGGTTTGAAATTATAAGTTAAATCTTTGATTTAAAGATTTAATGAGTTAATCCAATTGAAATGGAATTGTTTTGAAATACAGGAATGAATCTTTGAGAAACTGGGTGAACTTGTGAAATAAATCTTTTTTGTTTAAAGATTTGAAATGGTAATTTGTTTAACCATTTAAATAAAATTTTGGGTTTTAAGTTGTGACTTAATTGAAATCCCAATATCCATATGTTTTTGAACTATTTCGCTCACTATTCGGTTTAGCCGGGAGAGGACCTTTGTGTCATATATCCCATTCCGAATATGTGATACGTCGTTATGGATAGCATTTGAAGACCGGTGATGAAGACCGGATATTCACAAGAACGAAAGGATAACTCGTCGATTGTCTCTGCACTGAGTCGCGTCGGTATAGAGATTTCCTAAGTGATGGGGTGTCCGATCGGGATTGTGAATACCCGGATTTGCAAGGGCTTCGTAAGAAGTGCCTTCGGTTCTGTTCGAACCCGGAACAGACTTGTATGGATTGTGTGTCTGACATTACATTTTGAGATATAAAGCAGATTTCTTTCAAATACATTTCTGCTGGTGGCGGAGGATTTATTCTTTTAGCTTAACACCCTTCTCTGAGACGTACGAGCTCAGAGGTTATGTAGTTGAAGGTTATCAGCGATATATTCCCAATTTGGTAATGTGACATGCTAAGTGTTGCTGTGTAATGATCATTGTTTGATCATTGTGATATGATCATTTGTTTGATCATTTATCTTTGTGATCATTACTTTGATCATTTGTTGACCCAAAGCATGGCATTGTACCAAAGCGTAGTTTTGTGGACGAGACTTCGTCGAACCTCACCCCGGAATGGTCAAAACAGGAAAGATGCGGCAAGGTTATTAGGGGGTAGCGCCCCTTTAGTGTATGTACATCTTCTTCTTGATAGAAGTGGTATCATGGTATGGAGCCCAGAAACTTACTTATGTGGACATCACAAACCTATATATATCTTGTTTTGTGATTTGATGTTGGGGCCCCGGTTAAAGGTTGTTACAACCGGGAGGTGGCATACTCGTGTCAGTAGTTACCCAGTTAGGGGTAACCCGGCCTTGTGTTGGCAGAGATCCGGTTAGGTTCTCGGGATGTCCTTCCAGAGGCGTTTCCATGTGGCAATGGGAAGTTCCTTGGCCCGACCATTTGTTGGAAATCCAAAGAAACAATACGAGCCTTGTACGGTATTAGTTGTAGAACCTGTCTCCTCAGGAGGCAGCTATAGCGGGCATAATATAATGGTACCTATGCTGGCTAAGATTTATATTCTACTTTCGAAATATTTTCTGCACCGTGCACTTATAATAATAATATCAAAGAAATTTTCTACGTATTAAGCATGTTTGACTATCATAAGAAGAAATCTCCTCCAAGTCTGCGTTTGCATTGTGTGTGTGGCGGGAAGTCTTATGGTAGTTTCATTTTCAAAAAGCATTGCGAATTTACTTCAAAATTCTCTTGTTGATTGTTTTTAAAGGTAAACTATTTTTGTTGCTCACACCAGTCCCATGACTGATCCGGAGTTTATTGTTCCTTTCCTAAACTCTGGGTGCTCATTATTTTCTACACGAGCAGTCTAGAGTTAGGTTTTTCAGATAGTCAGATTAATGGATTATCTGGAGTTAGTTCAGTCTTTGGTTCGCACCTGTCTTGCTTAGCTTGGTGCATCGTTATTGGGAGTTCGAGCTATTTCTGGATTGGTGCTTGAAGATGGAGATTATCCGCTGCTAGTGTTATCTATTTCTTTTCCGCTGCTATTTTCTTGTATCTCTGATGTATATTGATATTCATTGTATCACTCTGTTGTATCAGTGTTGTATATCAATGTATTATTCTTTTTTTCCGCTGTGTTATTTTACTTAATGTCGTTATAAGCTCCGGCGAATCGGTTTTGAACGGTCGAATCTACGGCATTCGAATACGATTTGAAGTATGGATGTCGATTTTCGAGCGAGCAAAATCCGTATCGTCACATAACCTTTAATAATAAATTAATTAACCTTTAATTATTAATTAATCAACCTTAATTAATAAATCAATCAACCTTTAATTATTAAATAATTAACCTTAATTATTTAATTATTCTTTAATTAATTATCCTTGATTAATTAGATTAATTAACCCTTAATTAATAAATTATCCCTTAATTACTTTCATTAATTATTTAACCTTTAATTAATTAATTACCCTCAAATACCTTAATTAATTAATCACATTAATTAATTATCCTTTAATCATTAATTAACCTTTAATTAATCAATTAATTAACCTTTAATCATTAAAATAATTAACCTTTAATTAAGTAATTATCCTTTAATTTATTTCATTAAGCAATTATCTTTAAGTAATTAATTACCCTTAGTTAATTACATCAAGTAATTATCCATCTTAAGTAATTATCCTTAATCAATTAACTAACCCTTTAGTTAATTATATTAATTAATCCTTTAGATTAATTAATACTATAATTAATTATATTTAGTAATTATCCTTTTAATTACTTCCATTAAGCAATTAGCCTTTAAGTAATTACCTTAATTAATAAATCAATTAATTAATCCTTTAATTATCCACTCTAATTAATTAAGGATAAACCTTTTTTTCTTAATTTATTACCCAATTATATCATTTAAATCTTATTAAATTTAAATGCTTGAAATAAATTTTGTTAGACAAAATCACTTAAGAACTTTTATTAATTAATGTTTAATATACTTCCTTAATCACTTCTAAATTACATAATTTTATTTTATTTGAAACACTTGGGAATTTCAAAAACCAAAACAATTTCAAAACATTTAACTTTAAAATTTAAACTTTAAAACTTGTTTTAAAACTTTAAAACTTGGTACATACTTACCTTTGAAAAACTTGTTTTACATTTTCTTTTACCATTCATTTGCATTAAAAACTTCCTAAAACCTGGTTCATGTTTCTGTTAAAATTTTAAAACCTGGAAACAATGTTTCCTTTTAAAATTTAAAACCTGCTATGTTTCAAAACAGCTCAAGCCCGAAACCATCCTTCCCGATCAAATACTCGAGCAAACACTTTAGCTTCCTGTGCTCGAACCCAAGCTTTGCTCCTTCTTCCCCGATCCCTCAACCAACCCAAACAAAGATGCACACACGTGCACGTGTATGCCTGAGCCAACCACTTAAGATACGACGTTGCCTTCGACAAGTCGAGATGACTCCCACAAGTTTCTCGACCACCCAGATTGATTGATAACGTCGGGAATCAAAATTTAAGGAATCGAGTATCGCCTGAAAACCCAAACCGATTGATAAAATTAGCTCGTCTCGCCTCCCTAGATCGCCAGAGAATAAACAAACCACCCCAAAGCTTCGCCGCAACCTCACGATTCGATTTTCGGTCCCTTCTAGTGCCTCGACGTTGATGCAATTTCTTCGAGAACGATGGTAGCCAAACCTAGGCCTTAAACCCTACTCCACCATTTCCTGGCCACTCCGACCATCTAAAAAATCCTTTACCATTTTTCCGTCGATCTATATCACATCATCTTCCTTTAGACTCAAGCTCGAAGCTCGATTCCTCGTTGATCGTCGGGAATTGACGATTTTAACAATTCTGTTCAACTCGAGAATCCACATGATTTTCAAACCTAAAAATCTTGATCTTATCATTAAAATTCATTATTTCGCAACTCGAATCAGGTTATAAATTCAAAACAAGAATTTGTGAACATCGATTTTCTGACTGATTTATTTTTACCGTATATATTATTTTGGAAAAAAAATATTTACTGAGGATTTTCTCTTGCAATTAATTTTGAAAATGGAATTACATTGCTGTGATCATCTTCCTTTTTAAGATCTTAGTCCAATATCGATTGTATAAAGAGAAATTAAATTTTCTTTAGTAAATTTGACGCCTGTAATATAATAGAGATATGTATATGAATATATACAGACATAAATACCCAAACAATTGCATATTTTTATATATACACAAACATAATCACATCCATGCGATCACTTCACATCAAGTATTAATCATAAATACCAGGCTATAAATCAGACTAAGATATTTAGGGTAGTAGTTTACTCACTTATTTGAACAAAGAGCAGAGAGAACTTTGATTTTGAAGACTGGAATCTGTTGATCTTTATTTTATATTGAGTGAACTTGAAGCATATTTGTTGAATTATGAGTTGATCTGATCCGCTTCTTGTTGTTGAGTTCATGCTTGATTGTGTTAAGTTGATTAGTTGCTTCAGGTTTGCTTGATTCTTCTTTTGATCTGATCTAGAAATAGTTTTTTAGATGATCTGCGACCAGACTTTGATTTGCTTGGTTGTTGAATTTGAATCTGCACTTTGCTTTGATCTGAATTTGTAATTGTTTGATCTGGATCTTTATGTTTGAGATGATCCAGGTTGAACTTTGTTTTGATTTCTGAACTACTTTTTTTTTCTTCTGATCTGGTTTGATTTTCAGGTTTTTTTTGGCTTTGATTTTTTTTCCTGATTTATAGTCTTTTGAAAATGAAGAAGAAAGAAGGTAGGAGAAATAGAGATGTTTATATAGCTTATTTTCTCTTTATTCATTAATTTCAAAAATAAAAAGAAAAATAAAAACAAGAATGACACTTGTATTTTATGCATGATATAAATTTTACAAATGTTTAAACATATAGTTATGGTCTTACAAATGTCAATTTGCATTTTTAAATGGTTTACACTTGTAAATTCTTATATCATAATACTTACACATGTATTATGCATGTATTAAAGGTTTTATATATATTTTATATTATATTTTCAATTTGTTTTATATATATACAATTCTTTTCATATCTTCTAAAATTAATTATACGTTAATAAATAAATAAATACATATATATATATATTATATTAGAATTTTAACTATTTAAATAGCTTTTGAAAATTTATTTATATTTAATTTCAAATCATAACTTCCAATATATATATACATACATATATATTCTATATACAAAAGTAGAAAACAAATTTTATTAATTTTTAAAACATGGTGTTTTTAAAATCCAATTTATTACTAAAATATTTATTTTTGAATTTCAATTCCAAAATTCAATTAAAAAATAATTTGTATACATATATATATATATAAATAAACAACATATATTATTTATTTTGGAAAATTTCAAATTCAAATTACAATTTATTTACATAAATAAACAGGAACATATCTTATTTAATTTGAAAAATTCAAATTATTTCACAATTTAATCTAAAATTTTATATTAGTTACCAAATTAAATTTGACTCAAAACCGGGATCGTTACAGTTTCCCACTTAAGAAAATTTCGTCCTTGAAATTTGCTAGACAGGGAGACAACAAAGAATAGATGAATTCATCAAAGATAGAGAATTGGTTCACTAGATCTAGTTGAATATATATTCTATATTTGGCTTACCAAATCAGAATATCATCAATAGATACGAGAACAATATTTTTCAATATTTCACGAAGTACTCGGGTCATTAGGTCTACGAAATATGCAAAGGCATTAGTTAGTCAAAAGGGATAACTAACCATTCGTAGAATATATCTGGACCCAAAGAATAGACAAACGGATACAACTTAATTCCGTTTCATATTTGGTTAATCAATTATTTCAAATAAAATTTCAAATTCATTAAAGTTAAAACGGAAAGACTCATAACAAACTGATGACCAGAATACAAAATAAGAACTAGAAACCTTTCTACAACGATTCGCAGGGCTACCACCACCAAAACTTCCTCTTGGAGCTACCAGAAAGCCATCAAAGAATTGAAATTGGATGATGAACAAAGGAGATTGAGGAAAAGATTGTTTCCTTGTTGTTTCAGGGTATCGACCATTTATAGTGGTACTCCCGTATCCCCTATCTCTTCCTCTTCTTGCACTCATACTCACTATCAATGGATAGTAAGAGAATTTACTGAGGCATACGGACAAGATATCTTAAGGATATACTCATTCTAGGGCATTTATATTCCTATCTCTAATGAGTCACCTAATGTGTTATACTCCTGAGCTAAAGTTTCTACTTAACCTTCAGCTCTGATACCATACGTGATGACCCGAATTTCAACGCTCGAAAATCGACATCCATACTTCATCCATATTCGAATGCTGCAGATTCAAACGTTGAAATCCGATTCGTCGGAGCTTATAACACATTAAGTAAATACAACACAGTGGAAACAGAAAGAATAATTTTTATTGATATACAACATTTGATACAAATGGAACGATCAACATATATCAGAGATAGATACAACAACGAAAATAATAAGATAGCAACAGCAGAAGACAAACGGCAGCAGCAGCGGAAAGATAATGTCTTCAGTGCCAAAGTTCCAAAACACCAAACCAAGAAGCTCGAACCCCCGTCATGCTGAAGTGAAGAAAATCCGGTGCATAATGCGATCGCCAAACCACATACTCCAAAGATTGCCAAATCTACACCTACTATTTGATTATCTGAAAATCTGACTCTAGGTTGTCCGTGTGGAAAATTATAGACACCAAGAGTTAAAAAAGGGAACAATAAACTCCAGGTCAGTCATGGGATTGGTATGAGCAAACAAAAACAGCTTTATTTGAACAAAAACAACAAAAGGGAATAAAATGAAATCTGCTATGCTTTTGGAAAATGAAACTACCACAATGCCTCCCCGCACACACACAATGCAAGCGCACAATTGGAGGAGAGTTCTCCTTATGATGGTCAAACATGCTTGATACGCAAAAACCTGTTGATATTATTATTAGTGCATAGTGCAGAAAACGTTTCGGAAGTATAATATTAATCTTAGCCAGCATACCACCATTACGGTATACCTACTAAAGCTACCATGTTCAATAGCAGGTTACCGCCACATTCCATGGCAGGTTATACAACTAAAATCGCACAGGGCTCGTATTGTTTTGTTTGGATTTCCAACAAATGGTCAAGCTAAGAAACTTCCTACACCGAATGGGTACGCCTCTGGAGGGAAGCCCCGAGAACTTAACCAGCTCTCTGCCAACACAAGGCCGGGTTACCTCTGTAACTAGATAACAAACTGTCATGATTATGCCATCCCTCGGTCATCACCGACCTTTATCCGAGGATAACCAACAATTTGCAACAACCACATAAATTAAATATCTGGGCTCTATACCATGATACCACTTTTTGTCAAGAAGGAAATGCACATACCCTAAAGGGCGCAACGCTTATAACCTTACTGCATCCTTCCCGTTTCGACCATTTTTGGGGTGTGAGGTCTGATGAGGTCTCGTCCATAAAGCTACACTTTTCACAAAATCCATACTTTAATCAACAAATGATCAACAGCACTTAGTATGCCACATTACCAAATTGGGAATATATCACTAGTAACCATCACCTACATAACCTCTGAGCTCGTACATCTTAGAGAAGGGTGTTAAGCTAAGAGAATAAATTCTCCGCCACCAAACAGAAATGTATTTGATAGAAACCAGCTTTACATCTCGAAGTGTAATGTCAGACATACATCCATACAAGTCCGTTCCGGGTTTGAACGGAACCGAAGGCACTTCAAAAGAAGCCCTTGCAAATCCAGATAATCCCTAATCACGTTCGGACTCCCCATCACATAGGGAAATCTCTATACTGGGGCCATTTGGTGCAGAGACATTCGACTGGTAATCCCTTCACTTTCGAAAATACCCGGTCTTCACCACCATCTTCAATGCTACCAATTTCATCGTATCACTATTCGGAATGAGTTTTATGACATAAAGTCCTCTCTCGGCTAAACCGAATAATGAGCGCAAATTTAAAAAACGTATGGATATATTGGGATCTTAGTTAAGTCACAAATTTCAACATTTATTTCTCAAAACCTTTCATTTTGAATGATTTAAACAAATTTCCATTTTAAATCTTTTATATAAAAGATACACCTTTAAGATCCTTTTCAATTTGAAACAAAGTTCACCAATCTTTAACAAAGATTCATTCATAGTTTTCAAAACTATTTCCATTTTGATTCACCCATAACTTGAAATCCTTTCAACAAAAGCTGGAAACCCTTTCTTTATATGAAAGCTATTATCATTTGAAAACAAAGGTTTTTCATTTTTGGGAAAATCCGATTATATTTACTCTAGTTATATCCTTTCAAAGTACATATTGGAAAATCAGCGAACTTCCGTATTCTCGGCAAGTTCTATTTGAATTAAATTCAAATTTCCAAAATAATTTAAATTTTAGAAATTTAACAAACCATTCAAAATAAATTTAACTTCAAATTTCCTTTCGTATTAAACCCAAATTCCGCTTCCAAACCATTTTGGATTCAAAATTCAATTCGAAATTCTTTCACCGTTTTGAATTAAATTCAAAAACCCATGACTTAACCAATTTCCCATGAAATCCATATTTGTGTGTATGTGGTGTAGTCCAGGGGTTTTGCACAAAACAATACAATATCACAACCATCATCAATTCAAGCACAATAATACCGATAAGCGGTATAATCCTATAATGCTTATCTTTCATTCACAGATAAACAAGTAATATCATCACAGATAAATAAATCAAAGTTCATAGCGTAATTCCAAGCAATTCATATCACATAACATCACACATCAGGAATATCAAACAATTCAAGGCATTCAATACAATTCAATCATCCATAAGCAAGATCAATTTATCACCTGATTAAAATTAATTTAACCCAGATTAATTACTTATGAATAAATTACTAATCCTAGTTAATCAACATTAATTAATTACAAAACATCTTAATTAATTATCTTTTAATCATTTATTAATTAACCTTTAACAATAAATTAATTAACCTTTAATTATTAATTTATCAACCTTAATTAATAAATCAATCAACCTTTGATTATTAAATAATTAACCTTAATTATTTAATTATTCTTTAATTAATTATCCTTAATTAATTACATTAATTAATTAACCCTTAATTAATAAACCATCCCTTAATTACTTTCATTAATTTGTTAGCCTTTAATTAATTAATTACCCTCAATTACCTTAATTAATTAATCACATTAATTAATTATCCTTTAATCATTAATTAACCTTTAATTAATCAATTAATTAACCTTTAATCATTAAAATAATTAACCTTTAATTACTTAATTATCCTTTAATTTCTTTCATTAAGTAATTATCTTTAAGTATTTAATTACCCTTAATTAATTACATTAAGTAATTATCCATCTTAAGTAATTATCCTTAATCAATTAATTAACCCTTTAGTTAATTATATTAATTAATCCTTTAGATTAATTAATACTTTAATTGATTATATTCAGTAATTATCCTTTTAATTACTTCCATTTAGTAATTAGCCTTTAGTTAATTACCTTAATTAATAAATCAATTAATTAATCCTTTAATTATCCACCCTAATTAATTAAAGATAAACCTTTTTATTTTAATTTATTACCCAATTATATCGTTTAAATCCTATTAAATTTAAATGCTTGAAATAAATATTGTTATACAAAATCACTTAAGAACTTTTATTAATTAAAGTTTAATATACTTCCTTAATCACTTCTAAATTACACCATTTTATTTACTTGAAATACTTGGGAATTTCAAAAACCAAAACAATTTCAAAACATTTAACTTTAAAATTTAAACTTTGAAATTTGTTTTAAAAACTTGTTTTAAAACTTTAAAACTTGGTACATACTTACCTTTATAAAACTAGTTTTACATTTTCTTTTACCATTCATTTGCATTAAAAACTTCCCAAAACCTGGTTCATGTTTCTGTTAAAATTTTAAAACTTGGAAACATATGTTTCCTTTTAAATTTTAAAACCTGCTATGTTTCAAAACAGCTCGAGCCCAAAACCATTCTTCTCGATCAAATACTCGAGCATACACTTCAGCTTCCCGTGCTCGAACCCGGGCTTTACTCCTTCTTCCCCGATCCCTCAACCAACCCAAACACAGATGCACACACGTGCACGTGTACGCCTGAACCAACCACCTCCAAGCGACCACGTTGCCTTCGGCAAGTCGACAAAGACTCCCATAAGTTTCTCGACCACCCAGATTGATTGATAACGTCGGGAATCAAAATTTGAGTAATCGAGTATAAGTTGAAAACCCAAACCGATCGATAAAATCAGCTTGTCTTGCCTCCCTAGATCGCTAGAGAACATGCAAACCACCCCAGAGCTTCGCCGCCACCTCACGATTCGATTCACCCACCACCGGTCCCTTCTGGTGCCTCGACGTTGACGCACTTTCTTCGAGAACGACGACAACCAAACCCAGGCCTTATACCCTACTCCACCATTTCCTGGCCACTCCAACCATCTAAAAAATCCTTTACCATTTTTCCATCGATCTATATCACATCATCTTTGATGTGCATGTAAATGTGTGTATTTTTACCATCATATTTAATCTATTTAAATTAAATAAATGATCATATTGGGTATTTTAATATGTTTTAACCAAAATTCATATTAATTCCAAATGGTCACATATCCATCTTTATATAGGGGAAAAACGGTCATTTGTGTGCATATATTTCTTTGAAAAAAATTAATTGAAAATTTATATATATTTGTGTAGGAATTTAATCTCAAATATGAGTGGTTTCATGAAGACACATGCATGCACAACATGAATATAAAGGAATGAAGATGAAAATAATTCAAAGTGAAGATCATGGAGGACCCCACCTACCCACTATTTTAATGTACAAATTAGAGGCTAATGCACATGCTTATGGAATTAATGGCTTCATGTACACTTAAAAGGGGATTATGACATGCTAATGATTACTTGATGGCCACATTACCTCGAGGGCATTTTGGGCATTCCCCAAAAATATGAATTAGGGTTTCATACATGTATAAATACCCGTATGTTTCATGTAATCGCCCCCTCTTTACTTAGTCTCTCTTTAGATTAGTTTAGGCTCAAAATAAAAGAAAGCTTCTCTTTTCTTTTCGTGGCTACTTAACCATTTTTATTTCATGTAATTTCTTTTTATGTAACTTTAAATACATGCTCTTTTCTTCTTTTGTTTGTTTTCCTTTCATGTTGTAGTGTAGATTTCTTTTCTTTTATGCAAGTAGAATAGTTCTTTTTTCCATTAGCTTTCATTTTCCCTTCTTGTTGTTTTGTTTATTTCATGTTGCAAGCTATATTTGTTGTTTTGATAAAATATGAGAGGCTAATCCCTTCAATTTAGGGGTAATGAAGCCTCTAATCATGTAGCTTCAACATTTTGATAATTATAGCTCTCTTTTTATGCTTAATGACAATGCTTGAAGTGGTTTAATTTGTTGTTTTTGTTTTGAATTTGATAGCCTATATTGTTGATACCAAATAGGCTATGCTTAAACAATCACTAACACAAATGACTCTCCATCAAAATATGATTATGGCATAAGAAAGTGATTTGAAATTCAAATTTGCTGGTCTATATTTCTAATTAATAGTTAATAGGCCGTACTTAAAATGGATTTCATTTTCAACTTTGTTGTCATTTTCATGAGAGTTAGTAAGTGGTTTAAAGGTTGTGTTATAGTTTGATGGCTTATATTGAGCTAATTAATAGCATAAATGAGCCATACTTATGATAAACACATCATTTAAACTCACTTATGACCAAAAAAAGAGATCATAATTTCATTAATTGTTGAATTATATGATCTAGAGAGTGGATTTATCTCTACATTGTCATTTAACTCTCATATTTTTATCTATTTTTCTTTTGATAGTTTTTGTTAGTTTCTTACATTTTTAGCTAATCACACTTTCAACTTTGGTTGATTTGATTGAATAGAATTTTAAAATCATCAATTCCCTGTGGATCGACCCGTATTCGCCACGTACTACAAGTGTACGCTGTGCGCTTGCAGTTATTTTTATTTCTAAATTTTTCGACGGTTTTCTAATTCCATAGATTTTCCGTCATTAAACAAACTTCCTTCAGACTCGAGCTCGAAGCTCGATTCCTCGTTGATCATTGAGAATTGACGATTTTAACAATTTTGTTCAATTCAAGAATCCACATGATTTTCAAACCAAAAAATCTTGATCTTATCATTAAAATTCATCATTTCGCAACTCGAATCAGGTTATAAATTCAAAACAAGAATTTGCGAACATCGATTTTCTGACTTTGATTTATTTTTACTGTAAATATTATTTTCAAAAAAAATTCACTGAGTATTTTCTCTTGCAATTATTTTTGAAAATGGAATTACATTGCTGTGATCATCTTCCTTTTTAAGATCTTAGTCCAACATAAATTGTATAAAGAGAAATTGAATTTTCTTTAGTAAATTTGGAGCCTGTAATATAACAGGGATATGTATATGAACATGTACAGACATTCATACCCAAACATTTGCATATTTATATATATACACACGAACATAATCACATCCATGCAATCACTTCACATCAAGTATTAATCATAAATATAAGTTTATAAATCTGACTAAGATATTTAGGGTAGTAGTTTACTCACTTATTTGAAAAGAGAGCACAGAAAACTTTGATTTTGAAAACTGGAATATGTTGATCTTGATTTTATATTGAGTAAAGTTGAAGCTTGTTTGTTGAATTATGACTTGATCTGATCTGCTTCTTGTTGTTGAGTTCATGCTTGATTGTGTTAAGTTGATTAGTTGCTTCAGGTTTGCTTGATTCTTCTTTTGATCTGATCTAGAAATAGTTTTTGAGATGATATGCTACCAAACTTTGATTTGCTTGGTTGTTGAATTTGAATCTGCACTTTGCTTTTGATCTGAATTTGTAATTGTTTGATCTGGTTCTTTATGTTTGAGATGATCCAGGTTGAACTTTGTTTTGATTTCTGAACTACTTTATTTTTTTTCTTTTCTGATCTGGTTTGATTTTTAGGTTTGTTTTAGCTTTTATTTTTCTTCTTCTGATTTATAGTCTTTCGAAAATGAAGAAGAAAGAAGGTAGGAGAAATAGAGATGTTTATATAGCTTATTTTCTCTTTATTCATTAATTTCAAAAATAAAAAGAAAAATAAAACCAAGCATGACACTTGTATTTTATGAATGATATAAATTTTAGAAATGTTTAAACATGTATTTATTTTCTTAAAAATGTCAATTTGCATTTTTAAATGGTTTACACTTGTAAATTCTTATATCATAATACTTACACATGTATTATTCATGTATTAAAGGTTTTTAAATATATTTTATATTATATTTTCAATTTGTTTTATATATATATACACATTTCTTTTCATATGTTCTAAAATTAATCATACATTAATAATTTAACATATATATATATATTATATTAGAATTTTAACCTTTTAAATAGCTTTTGAAAATTTATTTATATTTTAATTCAAATCATAACTTCCAAAATGTATATATATATACATATATATTTTATATATAAAAGTAGAAAATAAATTTTATTAATTTTTAAAATATAGTGTTTTTCAAATCCAATTTATTTCTAAAATATTTATTTTTGAATTTCAATTCTAAAATTCAATTAAAAATCAATTTGTATACATACATATAAATAAACAACATATATTATTTATTTTGGAAAATTTCAAATTCAAATTTCAAATTAAAATTTATTTACATAAATATACAGGCACATATCTTATTCAATTTGGAAAAATTCAAATTAATCACAATTTAATGCAAAATTTTATATTAATTACCAAATTAAATTTGAATCAAAACCGAGATCGTTACAACTAAGCCTGGAACAATATATTATGAGAGTACTCTTTAAATTTATAACGGTGGACACTGGTCAAGCGTTGTGATGGACATAACTATTCATAGAAGTGATCCACGAGAAGGATAGCGACCACTCAAAGCACATAATGGAATCCTCTACAGCAATCTTGACTTATTTCGATTCAAAGCACATCATGTTTGAGACAAGATGTGCTTTGGAGGGCAAATGTTATCCATCCTTTTGAACAGATAATATTTTGATGGATTGGATGAATCAAACTCAAACTTAGCAAGGTAGGAAGCCCAAAGAGATAACTGCAAAGCCCCAAACTCAAGTACAATCAAGATCGCAAAGTGGAGGCAAACTATCCTAAGAAATTGCAAAGTCAGAAAACCTCTAGGTGAGGGATTATCACCGATCCCACAGGTAGGGAAGAAAATCACTATGTGAGGGATCATCGCCGATCCCACACGTAGGGCATGGCCAACTCAAATTATGAATTCCACTAAATGTGGAATCGATACTGATTCTTTCCCTAGGTGATTGGTACAGATCCCTTCTTCATCTAAAGTGACCCGGACTCCTTCCACTCACTACTGATGATGCTAAGAGCCTATTTCAAGTTCCATTCCATCGATTCTATACAATTCTTTGTCGACTTCACGAGTATTGAGATCAGCAATTCCATCCACAGATCCATCATTTAGACCCAGAAACAAGCTGATAATTACGCAAGACAAGACCATATGGTGAAAGTTGAACGAACTCAAGAGAGTAGCATCCTAGAATTCACTAAGTACTAGATTGGTGCCTACCGTACACAGGGGATCGGTATCGATCCCTAGAGGTATGCACAAACGTTCCCCCACTTCTATGATACTTTACTCTAACTACATAGAGCCTGATTCAAGTGTTGTTCCTGAGTTTCTATGCATCGTATTGACAATCTCTATATGCAGTTAAAAGCAGCAATTTAACCTTATGTAGATTCATCGCTTGGACAAAAAACATCTAAGAAACTCTGTGAAACAATCTTGGAGACATGAAGCCAACATTAAGACGAGCCAACACAAGAAGTTGTAGGACGCTATACTGCATATATAGGATCGGTACCGATCCCCTCCCCTAGAGGGATCGATGCCGATCCCAAACCTTAAGGCGTCTGGGTTGATATTTTTTAGAGGACTCCGTCTTCGTGAAGAGGATCTGCAAGAAAAATTTCAACGAGGCATGGTTCATTCTAGAGATCTTTACTACTGCCACACACAAATTCCATTGTACTATGAGATTCCTATCGATCCCTCCTATTTGTAGTCGCAAAAACTAGTGCAAAAGAAATAAAATCATTTAAGTGGACGTAGGCCAAGCTTGCTGACTTCTTTTTACTCTATTTTCATTAACTTTCTTCCGTTTAATCTCTACTACTTACTTTTCTTGGTGTTTATGCTCTTTTTGGTTTAAACAATAATTAGGGAAAATATATTAAAAAGATGAGGATGATTTGATTCAGAAGTAAATAATTGAAAAAGTAAAGTATTAGCTTTGAATAACAAGCTTTATTTTTGTTTATTAAAAAGATATTTTAATTGAAAAACTTTGTTTGAGGATCATGAGACTAGGCTGTGTCGGATGGGGTGTGAGATAACTGGGTGAGATGAGTTTTGAGTTTAACCCAGCATCTATTTTGATTATCTAACCTTTATGCCTATTATGTGTAACTTTCTTTAATGAGTTGTAGGGATGTCTAGTTATTCCCTTCCATAAAGACAGTTGGGATAAGGTGTAGTGACTGCCCATTTTGATGTATAAGATAGTGACATTTTACTTGTATTTTCGCACTTTGGTTGAACTATTTGTATTATCTATTGCTTGTTAAGTTACTAGTTATAACTAGGAGAAATTCCTTGTTTGACTATGTTTATTTATTAATTTATGTCATGCTTGTTTGAATCAATTCCTTTTTCTTGTATTCTATTTTTGTTGATTGATTGTTTTGCTATGATCTATTTTAGTTGTCCGTTTGCATGTTTGTTTGTTTGGTTGTTAGTTTATTTGCCTTGGTATGATTACTTTTCTTGTGTGTTAGGTTATATTGCTTATCTGTGCGCTAATTTTATGATGATATAGACTTTAGTGAGGTGCACATTGAAGAAACTAATGAGTTATTAAGAGCATATTTGGTTTATTCATAATGGGATAGTATGGTTTTTTAAGTTGAAGAAGACTGCATATTCAGATTGACTAAGGGATGTGATTATTTTCCTTGAAGATGAGTAATAATGACAGAAGAATTTTGATGATTAAAGATTTAATGGGGACCATTAAGGAATCAAAATGATGAGTGGTCAGTTCATTACATCACTACTAAAATAAAGAGTTTTTACATTGATTGCGCCAAAATTGGTCACAAACCCCAAATACTGTGAAAGCACTAGTGAATGAACACAAAGCAATGATATTCAGGCACAAATATCAGATATCAACAAATATCTAACAGCAATTCAGGAATAATGAACAAAGGCACAAGATTTACAGTGGTTCGGCTATCTCCGGCCTACGTCCACTCCAAAGTTTTTATCCTTTTATTGATGATCCTTGCTGGTTACAGATGATTACAACAGTAATAATGAAGAATTTCGAGTACAATAGTTGTATTGAAGTATAGAAATGAATCCGGCAGAGTCTGGGCGTCCAATAGCAAAAAGATCCCTCTTCTATAGGCTCTGGGGCTCTATTTATAGGCGTAGGAGGCTGAGATCGCGCTCAAACTTCGGGAGACTTCTTCTGGCACGTGAGTGGACCCACGCGACCGACCTCAGGAAATTTGGGCCCACTTTTGGATCGAGTCGAGCTCCATTCGAATCGATCATAAAGTCGTCCAATCAAGATGAAATTTGGTGTGGACATTCTTCTATATTTAAGCAAGCTCCTGTGAAAATTTCGTGGCATTTGGACTTGTAGATCTCGAGTTATGATCGATTCGAGTTTGGGTTGTCCATTGGCTGTCGTTTTCGAATCCATTGCTTCGAATCCATCTTGTTCAACTCCATCCAAACCGCGTGCGCATCGATGACGTGGTGCTTTTTCCCCATGTTGATCCACCTTTGTTGCCGTGTTGAATGCTTCTTTTCCTGAAGACGCGCTCGTATCCATGTTCCACGCTTCGTCCATATCCATAACTTCACAACGGTCATGCTTGCATCCATCAGCCCGTGCCCCTCTTCGCATCGATTCTAGGAGCTCATCCCGCATCGATTCCATGTGCCGATCGATACGAAAGGAACATGGAGGGCATCGATACGAAGTGGTCGCGAAGGATGGATACGAACGAGACCTCTCCTGATGGATACGAACGAGGCTCTTACCTGATGGATACAAAGGAGACCTATGTTGCCATCGAGTCGAAGTCCACCTAACCTTCTCTTCCGATCGATACGAAATAACCGAGCCTTGTCCATGCCGATCGATACGAACGGTATCGATACGAAGTCCTCACTACCTGATCGATACGAAGTGTATCGATTCGAACCATCCTTGCGCCATGCCTTCGATCGATGCGAACCTGATGGACTCGAACTGAACAAAACCTGATGGGTACGAATCTGATGGATTCGAAATGAGCACCACCTCGACCCCTTGATGGATTCGAACAGTATGCCCTTCCTACCTTGTATCGATCATATCTCCTCCATTCGAACTCCGATTGACCTGAAACTTGAAACGTAGCCTCTCCTAATCCTTATCATCATCTCCCATCGATTCCATCCCGATCGGAGCTCAACCAAATTTTGACATCATCGATTGTGGCCTTGTTTCCAATCTATCTCTATTCCCGATATCCATCATTCCTTGCCAATTTGTTGATATTCCAGTCTTGGCCAAAAAGTGGGATAACACTTTGCCCCCAAAAACATGCCTTGTGATAAGAAGGCGTGTTTTGAATAGTTCCGATTCCAATATCCAAAGTCCATAGCCATATCGCCAAAGTATGTCACCCTTGACTGCTCCGAGTCGATGCCCAATTCCAAATCCAATAACCAAAGCCTTAGCCAATTCCATATCCATCCGAACTCGACAATCGAGTCCTAATCCATCCTTGTCCAACAGCCAATAACCGAATCCAGGACCTCTCCGGGTCGATATCCAAATCCGTAACCTCTTCGGGCTCTTGTCGAGCGTACTCCACACTTGACGACCGTGGTCCAGTGTCCCTGGACGTTGAGCTAACCTCTCCGGGTTCTTTCCAAGTGCAATCCACACTTGACGACCGTGGTCCAGTGTCCCTGGACGTTGAGCTAACCTCTCTGGGTTCTTGCCAAGCGCAACTCACACCTGACGGCCGTGGTCCAGTGTCCCTGGACGTTGAGCTAACCTCTCCGGGTTCTTGCCAAACGCAATCCACACTTGACGGCCGTGGTCCAGTGTCCCTGGACGTTGAGCTAACCTCTCCGGGTTCTTGCCAATCGCAATCCACACTTGACGACCGTGGTCCAGTGTCCCTGGACATCGTACAATGCCACGGCTTAAGTCCTAAGCCGAATCCTGGTCTCTCCGGACCCTGGTTGAGCATAGTCCATACCCAACGACCTGAAACAATAATCGATAATATGGGGCGTAAGTCCTAGGCCGAATCCTGGTCACTCCGGACCCTTGCCGAGCATAGTCCAGACTCGACGACCTGAATGAGTCAATTCGCCACGTTTGGGCAAAGAGACTCACCCCTTGCCAGGCATAATCCATACCCGACGACCTTTTATCAAAAACCAGATAAAAATCCAATCAAAATCCAAACCAAAATCCAAATCCAAAATCCAAGTCAAAAACCAGAAAACCAGAAATCCAAACTAGCATCCAAAAACGAAAACCAGTCATCTAAAAGAAAGTCCAAACCAGAAAGCTAATAAAACCAGGAGTTCAAACCAAACTCCAAAACCAAACTCCAAAACCAAACTCCAAAACCAAACCAGAAAATCAAGTATCTAATCCAAAATAGAAAAACAGTTTTCACAAGCCATAGCTCCGCAGTTTATCATTATTCAGAGCATGCCTAGGGGCTATCTCCGTCCCCGTACATGTGTAAACAATTTGGTTGCTCGCCAATGGTTTGTTACTTATTTCATATTATCCAGGTCAATGGATAATCAATCGACCATCATCCCTGGGCCTCACATCATCACGGTGTGAGGTAGTCGGTGGTTGCTCCTGCTCCACCGCTGCATTCCGAGTTCCGACATATTGCCGCAACTGTCCATTCCTTACATGCTCCTCGATTATATCCTTTAAGTGCCTGCAGCTATTGGTGTCATGTCCATCTAAATCATGGAAGAGGCAGTTCCTTCCTGATGTCCTCTCCCGTTCTGATGGTTCTCTCCTAGCCGGCCTTCGGTAGGGAAGGCGATTCCGAGTATCCAGGTATATTCGCTCCAGCGTCTCGTTCAATCCTGTGTATGTGGAAAACTTTGGATCCTTCATTCGCTTCCTAGCGTTTCCAGAATCATCGTCCAACTTCCTTTTCCCTTTGTCTTTATCCGAACCTTTGCTGGATGGTCCTCCACCCTCAGTTGCATTAACCTTTTTTACCTTTAAATCCATACTCGCATCTTCTTGCCGAAGGAACCTCTCTTCCTCGTGAAAGAATTCCTCGAGATCCTATGAGGGATCTCGTATCAGAGATACCTTGAAATTCGAATCCTCCCTGACTCCTGATACTGCCACCATTAAAACCATTGATGGATCAGGCCGATCCACCGAAGCTTCTGCCGCACTGAATCGAGTTAGAAAAGCTCTAAGCGATTCATCCATCCTTTGTTTTACCGATGTCAGTGTCATCACGTTCTTCGATCTCTTGACATGAACCCGAAACTGTCCCAAAAACCTCTCCACCAATTCCCCCCAAGTCCTGATAGATCCTTCTCCCAGCTGCCTAAACCACATTGCAGCTAAGTCCGTCAAGTATAAAGGAAAACATCGTGCCATTACTTCATGTGATGCCCCCAGTACCTCCATGTGCCTGGTGTACCTCATCAAGTGATCAGTTGGGTCTGCCTTACCATCATACACATCCACACTGGGTAGCCTAAACTTAGGTGGATTCTGAGCCATCCTTATTTCCCGAGCAAACAGACTACTATTCATTCCTTCCAAGTCTCTGTTGGTCAAACCACCTCACAGAGTTTTCCTGATTATCTCTACTAATCCAGTATTGTCTGTTAGGGGTAGCCCCCCATGTCCCTGAGGGAACTCCGGCACATATTCCTCGTGTGGCTCAGCAACGTTGGCCCTAGCCTGTTGAACTCCTTCCAAAGGTTCTCTTGTGTTGGATCCTGTGGGCCTGCCCCCAAGCCCTTGTTGATTGACTTCTGGCTCCGTATCCCGTCCTCCATTGGGTTCCACTACCCTAGTCCCTTGTCACGCATCCACAGCCGCTATAGCTGTTCCTAAGTTCTGCATCCCTGCAGCTCTCATTTGCTCAAAGAAAGTCTGCATCATTTCCTGTTGGCTCTTCAATAATCTCTCTTGCAAAGAATTTGCCATAGCTTCCATTTCTTCCCTGGTGATGTAGACGGAAGCTTGTCCTTCTCCAGCTCCAGAGGATGCTTGTTGACTTCCTTCCTGTTGGCTTCTCTCATCCCTTTGCCTTCTACTATTTTGCCCAGTCATTGCTTTCAAGTCAAAACTCCTCAAACCCTTCAAATCTGAACTTCAAATCCGAAGTAGCGGGTGCTAGTCCTTCTCAGTGAAAGCACCAAAGTGTTTGCGCCAAAATTTGTCATAAACCCCAAATACCGTGAAAGCACCAGTGTATGAACACAAACCAATGATATTCAGGCACAAATATCAGATCTCAACAAATATCAAACAGCAATTCAGGAATAATGAACAAAGACACAAGATTTATAGTGGTTCGGCTATCTCCGGCCTACGTCCACTCCAAAGTTTTTATCCTTTTATTGATGATCCTTGCTGGTTACAGATGATTACAGCAGTAATAATGAAGAATTTCGAGTACAATAGTTGTATTGAAGTATAGAAATGAATCCGGCAGAGTCTGGGCATCCAATAGCAAAAAGATCCCTCTTCTGTAGGCTCTGGGGATCTATTTATAGGCGTAGGAGGCTGAGATCGCGTTCAAACTTCGGGAGACTTCTTCTGGCACGTGAGTGGACCCACGCGACCGACCTCAGGAAATTTGGGCCCACTTTTGGATCGAGTCGAGCTCCATTCGAATCGATCATAAAGTCATCCAATCAAGATGAAATTTGGTGTGGACATTCTTCTATATTTAAGCAAGCTCCTGTGAAAATTTCGGGGCATTTGGACTTGTAGATCTCGAGTTATGATCGATTCGAGTTTGGATTGTCCATTGGCTGTCGTTTTCGAATCCATTGCTTCGAATCCATCTTGTTCGACTCCATCCAAAGCGTGTGCGCATCCATGACGTGGTGCTATTTCCCTGGGTTGATCCACCTTTGTCGCCGTGTTGAATGCTTCTTTTCCTGAAGATGTGCTCGTATCCATGTTCCACGCTTCGTCCATATCCATAACTTCACAACGGTCATGCTTGCATCCATCAGCCCGTGCCCCTCTTCGCATCGATTCCAGGAGCTCATCCCGCATCGATTCCATGTGCCGATCGGTACGAAAGGAACATGGGGGGAAACGATATGAAGTGGTCGCGAAGGATGGATACGAACGAGACCTTACCTGATAGATACGAACGAGGCTCTTACCTGATGGATACGAAGGAGACCTATGTTGCCATCGAGTTGAAGTCCACCTAACCTTCTCTTCCAATCGATACGAAATAACCGAGCCTTGTCCATGCCGATCGATACGAACGTTATCGATATGAAGTCCTCACTACCTGATCGATATGAAGTGTATCGATTCGAACCATCCTTGCGCCATGCCTTCGATCGATGCGAACCTGATGGACTCGAACTGAACAAAACCTGATGGGTATGAATCTGATGGATTCGAAATGAGCACCACCTCGACCCCTTGATGGATTCGAACAGTATGCCCTTCCTACCTTGTGTCGATCATATCTCCTCCATTCGAACTCCGATTGACCTGAAACTTGAAACGTAGCCTCTCCTAATCCTTATCATCATCTCCCATCGATTCCATCCCGATCGAAGCTCAACCAAATTTTGACGTCATCGATTGTGGCCTTGTTTCCAATCGATCTCTATTCCCGATATCCATCATTCCTTGCCAATTTGTTGATATTCCAGTCTTGGCCAAAAAGTGGGATAACATACATGTGTATGTTTCAAACTTCTACTTTTACGAGCAATTATAGGCTTCCATAAGTGTTTTAATTTTAAAAAGGACTTCTATTTTGTTTCTTATGATATACATACATACATACATATATATATTAGTAGTGTTTTCTTAAAATTTATTTTAAGTCGATCTAAAATGGCGAAGATATTTAAAAAAATGTTTTATAAAAAGATGATGATATTTTGAGGGAGAAATTGTTTTATTTTAAGAAAATATGGAATGTAACGACTCGTAAATTTTTGTGAATAAATTTGGTTAATTTAATTAAGATTTTGAAATTTAATTCAGAACTTTTTTTTACTTTTATAATTTATAATGAAGCAAATGTTAAAAATAAAACGCAATCATGGAAATTAAAGCTAAGTATTAACAATTGAAATGAAAATGTCGACTTAATGAAGTAATGTAAATTGTTATGCTAGGCTAAGAATCGAATATAAGAAAACAAAGGAAATTTGTGAATTAATTAATGAATTTATAATAATAGATAGTAAATTGAATGTCCTGTAAGTATTTATGATATTGTTTGGAAAAGGAAAACTTATAAAAGTATGAAAGAGAGTAAGCGTTTAATTAACCAGTGTGATAATATATTGATTAATATAAATTAAGGTAGAAATGTTAATGGCAGTTGATAAATAACCAATTTAGTGCAATACCAATTAAATTGCAACAATTGTAAGGTTTAATTGATTGAAATTAGTAAATTGGGAAACGAATTCAAAGTTATATTTACTGATGAAGTAATACGTAATAAATTTAAGATTTATACAATCAATGTTAGAAAGGAAATTTAATGTTCATTGTTGATAATGATTGTTACTTTAATGATTATTAATATAGTAACGGAAGTGTGAATGAAAATTTGTAGTATGAAAATAAATGCCAACATGGATTTGTAAGTAATAGAGGCTTACTTATGTGACTAAAGAGTAACGATAATGTTATTGTAGGTTACCTATTCATTTAGATGGATAATTGGAATTGGAGATAAATTGTAATAAATGTAAATAAATGTTACATTTGTGTGAATTGTAATACAATGGTTGGGAGTTGTTAGAATGGGTATATTAAAGCAATGAATGGGAAAAACAAGATAACTAAGTTTATATAGTAGTATTGAACTTAATAAAAAGATTTGAATTAAAACGAATCAATAATATATGTTTTATTTCTTTAGTATGTTGCATAAAATTTGAAAATCAAATTGCAATTAAAGGAAATTAGGTAGTACGTTATTTGGAAATAAATTTAATAAATACATTAAGAAAATGTAATATAACCCGCTGTTAATTATTACCCATAAAATGTCAATTTATCGAACAACAAGATTTTAAATCAATAAGCGGATTTATTGATATTTCAATTTATAATTAATAACATTTAATGTGAAATCAAGTACAATTAATTGACTTAATTTGTGCAGATAGGGTAGGTGTGATTTGTCATTGAAATGGTTAATTTTATAAGATGTAGTTAATGCTAATCCCATTTATAATATGACAATTGGCTGATTTAAAGAATAGAAAGCAAGATTTATTTATTTAATTGAGGAAAAAAAATTCAATAATTGAATTTATTGCGAATAAATGAAATTTAACATTTAAATTTTACGTTGATAGAAATTTAGATGGAATTTGGAGATAGTTATATAATGAAGTAGGAATCCAATGTTAGTTTCATCTATTTGATACTAATAGGTAGAATAATAGAATGAAAATTTAATTCAATGGAATTATTGAAATTATTTTATAATCTCTGAATTTAATGAAATTAAAAATTTAACGCTGGACTTTGATAAATTTATCAACTATAAATTGACATATAAACTTGTTTAAATTAATGTAAATGATTAAAAATTTAAAGGGGTAAAAATTGTTGATTATAGAAGTGAAATTAAAAAAAATTGGATTTAATTTATTTATTTTAATTTATTTAATTAATATAAAAATAGCCATTTTGGCCACTGACTCGGATTTCGACGAAACAAGTTTCATCGGATCCGTAACAGTGAATTATTATAGGATTTCAAGTTTCGTATCGATCGGACTGGTCGTTTGATCGTACGGATTCGAAACGCCTTGAAATCGATAAATTAAAATCAATTTAAAAATATTTTTTTTAGTATAACTTCTTCATACGATGGAATTTGAGCTTGAAACTTGTTCCATCGTGTTTAAAATATTTTAAAATATCTATTTTGATATATGGGTTGACCCAATTTCATTCCGGGGTCGAAACAGGCTTTTTAGGCCACTTTGGAGTTAGCGCGTATATCCAACCTTATCCATCCATTCTAATTTTTGACCTACCTATATAAACCCCGTTATAAACCCTAGCAGCCTCTATTCCTCATCTCTATACGTACAGAAACTTCTGTGCTCCTCTTCCTCAATGGCTGCAAACCCTATATCCAATTGCAAATTCAAAATCTAATGAAAATTCAAAATCCTCAGAAAAATTCATAAAAAATATATGTTGAAGCTCTCGAAGTGCGTAATCTTCTGGTGAATTTCGTTTATCGTTTTGGATTTTCGTTTGACCGTTAAAAATCAAAGAAGTGTCGGCCGTCCATCACGCGTCGGTCAAAGTTGTCAGATCGTCGAACCCTTTTTGGGTATTGTAGAGGGGACCGAGGGGAGTCGATCTGTGCAGTTTGTTCGGTGATTCAATGGCCGAATTGGTCGATTTAATTCATTAGGGTTTAACAACCCATGCGGCGGCTGGAAGGAAGGAGGCACGAGCGGAGGCTGAGGTGGTCGGAGGGGTATCGCAGTATGGGCGGAGCGAGTCACTGGTGGAGGCGGGCGGCATAGCGGCGGTCGGTGGTGGGCACGTGGACGAATAGCAGAGGATCGGTTCGAACCATCTGGGAACGAAGAGAAACACGTGAATAGTATAATGACGTGGCATATGTGTTTAGGGTGAGAAAGTGTTCTTTTCTTTTTTATTTTTTTATTAAAATTCAATCGCATTTATCGTCATAACTTTTGCATACGAACACCAATTTACGCGCGATTTTTTTTGTTAGGATCGTTTTCAAATTCCGGACATTTTGATGCCTATTTGGACGAATTCGGAGACTGTCAAATTTTTGGGTTTAAATTGAATTTAAATTCAATTTAAATTCAAAAGGTGAGTGTTTTAACCCACTCACAACTTCTAAAATTTCTTATGTTTGTTAAATTGATATATGATGTGATTTCAAATATTATTTATGGTTGTTTGGCGTATTTTTAATCATCATCTCAGTAAATTTCATTTATTTAAATTAAATTGCTATTTAATTTATTCATTTCATTTAAACTGCCAGTTAAATTGTTAATTTATTTTTCATTGCATGTAAACTGCCAGTTAAACAGTTATTTAATTTATTATTGAATATAAACTGCTATTTAATACTTGTTGTTTATTATCCGTCCTATATTGATGCTATTGTTTGTTTTGTATGATGATTGTGATGGATGTATGATTTTATGATGGATGAATGGATGTTTTATTTATATCATCATAATCTACAAGTTGTTATGCATTTATTTTGATTCGGGATTGCGGTTTGAAATGATATACAACCGCATTTTTATTTTTAAATTGCGGATTGAAATGATAAATATTCGTATCACTTGACCCAAAGGATAGAAATTATATACAGGCACCGCGGTATATATATATATATATAATTATTTTTGAAATAATTTTTCTATGGTTTTGTAAAGAAATATATACATGGTTTTATGAGGTATTGATTTCGGATATTTGATAAAGTTTATTTTATATATAGTTAAATTCTTGGTTTTAAGCTATGTATAAATTGTTTAAAGTATGAAGTAAGTTTAATAATAAGTTGATTTTATTAAAATATATTATGGATAGTATTTCCTTAAATTATATTCTAATATAGAGTTTATATTGATTTTTATA
The DNA here is from genome assembly GCA_030765085.1 of Allium cepa. NCBI lineage: Eukaryota > Viridiplantae > Streptophyta > Magnoliopsida > Asparagales > Amaryllidaceae > Allium > Allium cepa. Next base: position 301,798,316 of record CM060932.1, read on the forward strand.
AATCAAAGTTGAGAAGATAGTTTTGAAATTGATTTGAGATTTTATTTAATTAAGATCTTATTGAAATTTAGTTTAAAAAGAATATGGTGTTATAACTAAATTCGGGTTTAAAATGATTTAAGTGAATATATCTAGTCTAAATAAATTGAGGAATATTCAATTATTGAATTTGAAAGTTTTATTTAGAGGATACTGGATTTATTAAGTAAGTATTTCAAAACTAAATAATAGTAAAGTGAATATGGCGCGCACACACACACACACACACACACATATATATATATGAATTTAAAATTTAGTTTTGAAATGGTGGAATATTTAAAACTTTGAAATATATGGAAATTTAAATGGTTTATTTGGGAATTCAAATCTGTATTTGGAATTGATTTGAGAAATTAAAAAGCTAATTTACTTTATAAAGTAATTTATTATTAAACCATTTAATATTGAAAATTTTGTTTCGAAGCTTTGGGTTTAAGGTATATATATTTGAAAGTACTATGATTTTAAAAAAAGATATATTTAAAATAAAAATGATATCATACTGATTTGGGTTTTAAAATAGAAATGATATCGTATTTATATGGTTTTTAAATGGATATTTTATTCTGGTTTTAAAGTATAAACTATTTTGAAAAGACCGCTGTGTTATAATAACGTTTGGTTGTTAAAGAGACCGGGATCGGAAGTTGTCATACTCTCTACCAACTCCGAAAACCACTTTAACAACCGTGTAAGCGGTGGAGATTCCAGAATGAAGTAGGATGGTGGTGGCGTTTCCTTTGAGGTAAATACGTGGACCCAACTCCCATGAGTTGGCATAAGGTGGCTAAAACAGGAGCGATTCTCGGTCCAATGAGGTAGCTCCTTTGATCGGACACATCCCTTCGATATTTTACTTTGACTTTTGAATTGATTCGGTGGCCACTTTTGATTTTTTTTTATTTGGGGGTGTGGCTCGAGGTGGGCGGTAGCTGCGGCTATGCGTTACCACCAGCCCGGATAGTAATTGGTATATCTACCCTGGCATTGCCTAGTTGTGCCGTGTCACCTACCCTAGCGCCCCTTATACGATTTTATTTTGTACCATACGTATGGAATGCCCTCTGACGACGCCCAGTACGGGGGAGATTACGGTACTGTATAGACTATGGGAATATATTATGTGTTAAGGGCTATATGGGTAACCCCTTAATGCTATTTAAAAGTAAGTTTATTTTACTAATAGACACTATTATAATAGCAAAATATTACTACATAGTAAATAGTTTAACAAATCCTTAGGAGATGTGAATCCCGAGCATCTCTTAAGCTACCGCTCTCCTATTTATTTCTGTTGATTTAACTCACATAAGATCTTTTAGTTCTGACTCGAGTGTTTTGTCTTTTCAATTCCTTCGGGTCAGTCCGAGCGTTTCCGGATTTGAAGATTTTATTCTGGAGTACAAAGACGAAGATTCGTAGTACTATTATCTATATTCCACTGCACTATTGTATTCCGCTGCATTATTGATATTCTATGGTATGTATAACTTTGATATATATTGTAAAAATAGCTTCATGAAGTATATATTTGATTATTATATTTTATCGTTCCGCTGCAAGATTCTGTTTTGTTTTTTTCTTTCTCTGCTTTTTCTTATTTACCCCATAACAATTCGCCCTTCCGTATGGTTTGAATTGGCACGTGTGTCGATTTAAAGCCTGTGAAAAGGCGGGATTTTACATGGAAGCTTTGATTTGAAAATGAAAATATTTTGGCAAATATTTTGACTTGAAGATGCATTGGAACCCTCTTTGCTAGCGATGGTTGGAAGATCCCTCTTTTGGTATTTTGGGTGAGTTATCTTTACTATCAAATAAATAAATCACTATAGGAAGATTTTGGAACTAGATTTTTGATGTGATCGGAAAATTGGAAAAAGATGGGGTCCGATGTGGATGGATATATATGGATTTTTATGCAATGACCAGAAATGTTCAGAATTTTGACAAATCGATGAATTAAGTTATTGGATGGTCTAAGGGGGAAGTTCACTGATATGAACTTTTGAAGTGGAATGTATGATATGTTTTATTATTAGGATGTGTGCCGAGGGTTCGTTGAAGACTAAAGGCTTTTGATGTATGCTCATAAAGAGGGGATGTGAGGACGAGTGCATTAATTTGATTGTGACTCAAATCGTTGATTATGTACCCTGAACTTTTGATCGTAAGTCTAGTTTCCTGGTATCTAACTGGCATGGATTCAGATATTCATGTAGCCACGATGCTCTTTGATTGTTGATTCTTCATTGAACATATGATGATGGTCATTTGTGTCATCATATATCCTAGAGTACAGTGCTCCTGAGAAGTTAAGCATTCATTGACCTAATGATGGTGGCCATTTGTGTTGGCTAAGAGAACTTATAATGTGGGTTCGAGAATCAAGAATTAATGTAGCTGCGTCATGAGTAGATGGCCATATTATTTTAAGGTTTGTTGGGTCAAAAAGCGATATAACACCCCAAATAGGTCAAAATGAGGGTGAATATAGTGAAGGAAAGATAAAACAGAAAGAGCATACATATTTTATAGGGTTCAGCCTCGAATCACTATCTACATCCACTTTAATTTTATTGCTTGAGATTTGACATGAATACAAATAGATTACAAAGTTTTAAATCTACAAACAATGCAATTTCGGGTTTGACATCGATCAATGGCCAAAATAGATTTATAGAGAAGAGAGCGAAGAACCACAGCCAAAAGTCATTTTACGTTGCTCTAACACTTATTTTCATAATCGAAATCATCCACCATAGTCAACAACTCGTAGATGACTAAGTAAAAACTTAGATTCACGCGAATAGGAAGTTCAAACGAGTGTTTTCTGTTAATGAAATTAAGTCAGTACCGACCACAATTTGGTTGATACCAAGCATAGTTGCTCATCGCCAGATCTCTTGCTTTCTTATACTTGTCTATGTCCTCATGTTTCCAAGATTAGTTGTCAAAATTGCTCCATCAAATCATGTAGGCACCGACATGATTCTTCCTATGTGAGACTTGTCTTTTTCTGCAAGGTACTCGAGTGGTTCACCGAACTGCTCAGTAGCGGGTCACCTTTCTAAAATCATTTCGGTACCGACCATAATTATGGTCAGTACCGACTATAAATGAAATACTCCAAATTGGCTCCAGTTTCTTGTGCTTCATCATATCATTATCCCAAACAAACCTTTAAGTTCTTGATCCACTTCATCTTTGTCATGAAGTCTAGATTCGTTAAAAAGTCATTTGGTTCAAATGTTGGATAACACATGCCCCTCAAAGTTTGGTTCATAAAAATGAAGCATGCTTTGGATCAGGACATGTGATATAGTTCTAATTGCATAAGATTCACTACTCTACCAGTCTTCATTTTTGAAGCATCGCATCTATACTAATAGCGTCTATTCATTACTTTAAATAGTCGGTGAACCCTTCTTCTCCCATAACAAAGTTGGAGTTCTCAACTTTTGGTAGATCTCTTTTTTTCCGTTTTTTTTCTATTTTCTTTGAAGACTAAAACATATCAGCCAAAACATGTCAGTACATACCATAATCATGTCGGTACAGACATGATTATAGAATTCGATTGCATATATTTCAGCCTTTAACCATTTTTATTTCACATCGATTCATTTGCAAGCATATATCATTTTCTTTGCAAACCTATTTTTCTGTCGCTGCTTCCTTTCAACCTATATTACCTACACTGCCATAGCCTATTCTTTTCGCCAGTGTCCTCCATAGCGTTGCCGTTGGTGAACTTCACCAAAAATGACATTAATTCATCACCAACCTTTACAAGATACCATTTCCCTTTTTTCAAATCCATACTTCATCACTTAAGTAGGTTTTTGGCCTTGGACTTAACGTTATTGCTTCTACTGCCGCTGCCACTAACAACGCTAGAAAATTGCCATTGATTTAAAGTGGTATGCAAGTTGATGCCGCACTTACTTGGTCAAACTGAGATATGTGTTTGAGAACAACTTAATTTCCATGAGGTTGACACCAAGCAAACTAAGGTTTGCATCAAAGTTTTCCAAAAATTCTTTACTTGGTGTGAGCTTATAGTTCCCAATGCCGTTGCTTCGAATTTTTCCATAGCCTTCTCTTGACTTTTCATATATGACAAACTTTGACAAATAATAGTGTTGCGATCAATCTCATCGAACTTCAGTTGAATGTGAATCAATGGCTCGATTTCTGTAAGACACTTCTAAGGAACGGTCGCATTAAATGCACTCTAGCATATGAATAGAACATACATGCCATCACTTCAAGTTAAATATCATGATCATGTGTTCCTACAAGGAAACTTTGTATTGCTCAAGACAACGTTTCCACTATCTTATATTTTACAAAAATGGGTAAAATCCGACACACTGTTCCATAGCATGACAGAGCTCTTTTTCCAACACAAGCAAGCTATCTACAAAAAAAGTTCGCATACACTGTGCTTTGAACGCATGACACACGGTGTATAGATTTACATCACATTGCCTCGGTACATGTGAATAATCTGTTTGAACAACACATGTTGACATTTGTTGGATTTTGTACATCGGCTACTCGAGTTTTGATAAAAGTAATTCATTAAAGTAAAATATAAGTAATTGCATTTTCAAACAAGATATTTAGTTCAGAATGACCAGATGATATCCTCACCTTAGAATCACCACTAGCCCTTCCATCGCACTAGATGTAGGTACTTCTACTGTTAAAACCCCTGCGTCCATGTAATAGCCCAAAATTTAAGCTCTAATAATTAATCATTGAATAAATTAAATGATAAAATAACTTTGTGAAATTATCAGAATTGAGCCACGGGAGTTGCATCACTGTGTCCATGGTAATTTTTTGGTCAATTTTCATATACTGAATGTCAGAATCCGAGCTAGAATGAAGAAGATACGAATTAAACAAGAAATCAGAAAAGAGAAATAATAATAATAAAGGCTTGGTTGACCGCCTGGTCGACCTAACCACTTCCAAGGTCGACATCCATGTCGACCTAGGAGGGGGAAGGTCGACAGGTAGGTCGACTTGCCCCTATTGATGAACGAAGAATTAAATTCTTCGTTTCGTTGCGATTTCGACACGTCATTTCTGTTAATTCCTCTCATCTGGTACGTTTGTGCTCCCATTTGATGGCTCATATCAAGCCTATGACGTGTTTGCATCAAATTTAATCTCCAAATCCAACGGTTTGAGATCCACAAGCGCCAATATAAATAAGACCCTAGGCCTAGCTATTTTTCTCATTCTAGATTTTCTCCATGTAGATTCATCTTCTTAGGCAGGACCCAAAAAGGAATAATTTTCCAAGGAGAAAATCGTTTTAAATTAAAATATTTAATACCCTCAAGTGGTTCTGGAAAGACCAACGGAAGAGCTAAGGACCACAGGTGAGTGTTTATGTAATTATTTTAGATTTTTAAGTAATTTAAAACAACAGGGTTTTCAACATTTGTAGTTTTTCTACAACTTTGAGACCACTTTTATATAAGTTATTTACAGTTAATTTTTAATGTTCTTTCTAGTCTATTTTATTTAGCTATTTTATTCATTTACTTATAGTTACATATGCCATTTATAGTTATTTGTATTTTATTTACATCCGTTTTGCATTAGATTTCAGCCTGTAAGTTTTAGTCCTTTTATTCCTATTACGCGAATAAATTAATAAAAGGTGGATAATTCACTAATATGGACCAAATTTTAAGAACATTAAAATTACTGAAAATTGTACGTAAATGAGTAGAACTGTAATTGTAACGACCCGTTGAAATTAATAATATTTAATAAATTAAATTAATATAATTTCTAATTTGTTTAAGAATAAATGTAGAAATTTGGTATAGTAGCTGTAACCTAGTGTAACAATAAAATTTTATGACAATAGATTTGAATAATGTAATTTGTCACTTTTTGTTAAAAGTAAATTTTAAGAAATCAATAAATGTTGAATTGAGAATATTAATAAAAAAATATATTAACTAAAATGAGATTCATTAATATAAAATCAGTAGTGAAGATGTCACCTTTGGTTGTAATAAAGGTGAATGCTATTAGTGGATGTCAACACTTAATAAAATTTATTTAGAATAAAAATAATTTAAATGCATGTTTGAATAGAGTATTAAATTGATAGATTAAGCGTAAGTAATTAGAATTTAACCCTATAAGATATGGAACCGAATGTATGAATATAATTTTGTAGAAATAGTTAATTAACAACTTATTTGTGCATACCCAATTTAATATAAATAACAAAAGGGCTAGCACTTGATGTGCCTAAGTATTAATATATTGGAACTATAATAAAATTGAGAGTTTGGTAGTAAATAGAAATAAAAAGACCGTTATTAACTAGTAAATTAATAAATGGATTCTAACAATAGGTAGTAATTAATGCGTGTATATTGGGCATTTGCGGATTACCAATTTTTCTACCTATTCATATAATTTATTTATGTAAATCTAAACCTAAGGCAACATTTTGTTAATAAATGTTGGAAGTGAATTTGAATATATCAAAGGATAACAAGTGTTTAGGTTAACCATTTATTTTATTTAGTTAAGAAGGGAAATAGATTGAAATAAAGCTAATTTAATTTTTTTGGTTGTTAATGGGTATAGTTAAATAAGGAGAAGTTATAGGAAATAAAACGCGCACTAATGAGATGTAATATAATTCCAAAGTTATTTATACCCACAAATAGGTTAATTACTGTATAGAAAGAGTCTAAATCAATAAATGAATTTATTAAGATTACATTTATAATTTTATAACCTTTATGCTGATTTAAGTTCAATTAATTTATTTGATTAAATAGTGCAGTAGCGTAGTTTTGTGCGGTAGTTGAAATAGCTAATTCTTTTAGGTGAAGTTAAGGCTAATTCTATGTATATATTTGACCTATTGTTGATATAGATTCTAGGAAGCAGGATCTATTAATTAAATGGAGTATTAGATTCAATAATTGCATTTATCGCATAAATAAAGAGAATATAACGGTTAAAATTGGCGTTATTGAAATTAAAAAGGAATGGGGGAATAATAATTTGAAATCATTGCAATAGATATTAATTTAAGGTTACCTTAAATAAATTAAGGTAATAAATGGAGGATAGTGTAAATATCTTTATAATACGATGATTTGTGTAGTTAGGGTAGTTTTGATTTGTCACTTAAGATGGAGGATTTTTATAAAATGTAATAAATGCAGTTTAAATTAAGGCATTGACGTTTGGGTATTTAAGAAGTGATAAACTTAAATTTATTTATTTATTTGAAAATTTGAAATCCAATTTGTGGATTTATTGCAAATAAGTGAAATTTGTGTTTAACCATTACATCGATAGGAATAAATTAAATTTAAGGTTATATTAATAAAATTTGGACTAGAGAAATGATATGAATCGGTTTTAGAAGCCTTAAATATAAAATGGGAAGTAGACGAGATTTCACGTTACAACCATTTTAAAAAAAATCCTGATGTATGTAGAAATATTTATGAAATATAACGTAAACCAATGTTGAATCAAAAGAATAGAGTCAATACTTATTTATTCATTTAATGTGATATAACTACGAGTATGATTATTGCAAATTACATGGAAATCTAATATATAGGACATTACCTAAAAAGGAAGAGTAGATAAAATTTATGATAAACATATTTGTATATGAAGGTTATTGATTTAAGGAGAAATTGGGCAAGTTTTATGTATGTGGGTTAAGTGCAACCTTTAATAGATAAATTTAGTGCAATTAAAGAAATTGACAATTAATATTTCGATAACCTAAAATTTGATGGGATAAGAACATTTGGGTAATGAAGGGATGACAAATATTAGCTATGATTCTAGAAGGAATTAAATAGATAATGGGAAGATTAAAATCAGGTTCTAAGCAATAATTATTAAATAACAGAAGTTTAGGAGTAAAGTGAGATAATTGAAAATTTTAATCATTCATATAAGTCATTTGTTTATTAATATGAGTTAGCTAATAAATTTAATTTGGGCAATACCTATATATTGGAAACACAGTTGTAAAGTGTAATTAATTGAATTTGGTGAATTGGGAATGAATCCAAGGTTATAGGAATTGATGTAATACTACGCAAATAAAAAGTAACTGCATAAAATCAATGTTTCGTAATAAATTGTAATTGATAATTAAGTAGGAATGGGTTTGAATTTGACAAAAAGGAAAATTTATTATTTGCTTACCCATCTATTCAATCTATTAAATTTGATCAGATCCATTTGCAATTAAACGAATTTATTTACAAGTTAGTATGTATTTAGCTGATAACTATAAACCAATTAGGGCAATTGGGTATATATATATTACCAGTTAAGTTATATAAGATAATGGTTGACTTAATTAAGGGAGTTTATGTAATAATTTCATTTATTTTGTAAGTGGAAATAAAACGTTAATGATAACAAGTATTCAAAATTTACCATCTATTTAGTATATTAAGTATAATTGATAATCAACTGCAGCAAGTAATAAATAATAAATACGTAACGTTAAATGAAGTAATATTTGAAATTTAATATTTAGAAACTATGTAAATATAAGTGCAGATGAAATTGGGGATATTTACATATTGAAATATGAATCCAATGATAAATCAATCTAATTGACAATAAATAATGGAAAGTAAATTTAATTAAATTTTGGAAATTTAATATATATATACAGTTATAAACCCTAGCTCCATCCTATTGTCATTTGCTGTATATTCATTTCTTCATCTCCTTCTCCTCCTCAAATGGTTGCAAAACCTAGATCTACTTCAATCAAAATTTCAATGAAAATGCAAACACTTCAGAAAAATTCCACAAAAAAATATATGTTAATGTTCTCGAGGCACGTAATCTACTGGTGCAATTCGTTTTCTGTTTTGAACATTCGTTTGACCAGAATTAATTCAAACAGCCCGTGACCATTCATCATCGTCATCGCAAACTTCGTCGGATCGTCAAACCTTTTCTGGGTTTTGTAGAGTGGACGATGGGGATCGCATCTATATGGTTTGTGTGTCGTTTTATTTATTTTCAATTTTGAATTCAATCATCATTTTTCGCCATAACTTTCTCATACGAAGTCGGATTCACACGAAATTTCTTTTGTTAGGATCGTAATTTAATTCCGGATTTGATGACGCTGGTTTGGACGAATTCCGAGAAGGGCGAATTTTTGGGTTTAAATCGAATTTAAATTCGATTTAAATTCCAAAGGTGAGTGTTTAAACCCACTCACAACTACTAGAAGCTTTTATGTTTGTTAAACTAATTTTAGAAATGAATAGAAATTTATTTATGAGTATTTGGCATGTTTATTTTATTCATATCTGTTAAATTGCATTTATTTAATTTAACTGTTAATTTAATTAATTTATTGCGTATAAATTTACAGTTAAAATTTATTTGTTTGTATATGAACTGCTAGTTAACAGTTATATAATTTATTACTGAATATAGACTGTAGATTAATAGCTGTTAAATTTAATTTGAATAAAATTGCCAGTATTACCTGTTATGTAGTACCAAAAATAATATTGTTATTGATTGATACTGATTGATGATTGCGATTTGGATGATGGATGATGTTGATGAATGGATGTTTATTGTATATCATTAAATTGCAAATTATCATGCATATTTCATTTCATTCGGGATTGTGGTTTGAAATGATATACAACCGCAAAATTTTATATCTTTTAAATTGCGGATTGAAATGATAAATATCCGTATCACTTGACCATAGGATAGAAAATTATATACAGGCACCGTGGTATATATATAACTATTTAAAGGTGATTTCTATGGTTTGGATGGAATACGGTTTATAATAATCTTAAATTTTATATTGTATAAATATTATTCTTCCATATATATACATATGAAGTTGAAAATTTTGAAATTAAAAGGTGTATAAATCTCTTTATTAAAAATGGAAAAAATTTAAGAAAATGGAGTTTGATAATTTATATCATATGTTTAAATGTTAAGTTTGGAAATTTTAAGATATGATATTTATAACTGGATTTTCCAAAAATAAATTGAAATGAATATTCTAGTATAATTTGAATTGAAATAAATATATATTTTATTACTAGAAATTGGAGTTCTTATTTATTTATGGATTTTATGTGAATATTCAAGACTAAATAATAGAACATTTAATTTGGTTGAAGGAATAAATTCCAACTTTAGTTTTGAAATATTAATACTCCAAATGGATATATATATATATAAATTGGTTTTGGAACTTGAGAGAGATAATACAAATTTTGGTTTAGACTTTAATAAAGAAATGTATTTGTAAAGCCATGAGAACTATTTTCTTTACAAAGTAACATTTAAGTTAAACCTTTTAATTCATATACCGTTGAATATCCAAACCATTCAAGTTTTAGAAGTTATGGTTTTAAATTATGATTTTCAAAATACTATGCTTTGAAAATATTTGATTTTCAGACGATATGAAGTTAAAGCATTTTGATTTTGGAAAAGAATTATATTTGGGATAAGTGATAAAATATGGTTTTGGGTTTTGAAATGATATCGTATTCATGGTTATGAAATGGAATGTTTATTCTGATTTTTAAAGTATAACCTATTTTTAAATGACCGCGGTGTTATAATAACGATGGGTTGGCAAAGAGATCGGGATCGGATATCTGACATACTCTCTGTCGATACCGAAAACCACTTTGACTAACTGTGTACGCGGTGGAGATTCCAGAATGAAGTAGGTGGTGGTGACGTTTCCTGTAAGGTAAATACGTGGACCCGACTCCCGTGAGTTGGCATAAGGTGGCTAAAACAGGAGCGATTCTCAGGCCAATGAGGTCATTCCTCTGATCGGACCCTCCTCTTCGATATTATACTTTGATTTTGGATTGATTCAGTGGCCACTTCTATATTTTGATTTTGGGGAGTTAGTCCGAGGTGGGCGGTAACTGCGGCTACGCGTTTCCACCAGCCTGGATAGCAATTGGTATATCTACCCTGGCATTGCCTAGTTGTGCCGTGTCACCTACCATACCGAGCCTTTACTACGAGTTTCTATTTGTGTCGTACCTATGGAGTATCCTCTGGTAGCTTCCCGATCAGGAGGTATTACGATACTGTATAGACTATTGGCATTATTTGTGTTAAGGGCTATATGGGTAACCCCTTAACGCTATTAAAAAGTAAGTTTATTTTATAAATAGACACTATTATAATAGCGCAATATACTACATAGTAAATAGTTTAACGGATCCTTAGGAGATGTACATCCCGAACATCTCTTGAGTTACTGTACTCATATTTATTTCTGTTAATTTAACTCACATAAGATCTTTTAGTTCTGACTCGAGTGTTTTTGTCTTTTCAAATTCGCTCGGGTCAGTCCGAGCGTTTCAGGATCGAAGACTTTAGCTTTGAAGGACGAAGACGAAGGAGTCGTATTATTATTATCTATAGTATTGCACCACACTCATACTATTCCGCTGTATTGATTGTATTGGTATGTGTAACTCTGATATTTATTGTATAAAGCAAATCAAGTGTTTGTAAACTGTTTTGAACTGTATATTTATTATTATATTTTATCCTTCCGCTGTGAGATTCTGTTTTGTTTCTATTTCTTCTCTGTTTTTCTTATTTACCCCATAACAATCCGCCCTTGCGTATGCTTTGAATTGGCACGTGTGTCGGTTTAAAGTGTGCGAAAAGGCGGGATGTTACAGTAATAAAAGAATATAGGCTGAAATAGGCAAATTTGGCATTTGCATGCAAGTTATAACTAGAAGGACAAGATAAAAGAGAAATTATAGGTTATAATTAAATAGAAAGAACAGAAAGAAGCTTATTTTAAAGGCTATACTAAGTTAATAAACAAATATAGCAGAGACAATAGAAGAAGCTTATTTAAAAGACTTAGAATAAGTTTATCAGTAAATAGCGGAGAATGAATAGAAAGAGGCTTATTTTAAAGACTTACACTAAGTTAATAAGCAAATATAGTAGAGATAATAGAAGAGGCTTATTTAAAAGACTTAGAATAAGTTAATAAGCAAATAGAGCAAAATGAACAGAAAGAGGCTTATTTTAAAGACTTACACTAAGTTAATAAGCAAATATAGCAGAGATAATAGAAGAGACTTATTTATAAGACTTAGAATAAGTTAATAAGCAAATAGAGCAGAATGAACAGAAGAGGCTTATTTAAAATACTTATATTAAGTTAATAAGCAAAGATAGAAGTAGGGCCCATAACCAATAGCTTTCCCTTTGTGAAGAGTTTAACCATAGATAATCTCTTAACCACCCTATCAAATAAGTGGAAGATTCATTAATTTGTGAAACATTACCCTGCCATAATGTAATATGTTTCTAATGCCAATAAAAATTGACCCACCAAATAGTATTTAACATCTAGAAAACTGCCAAATAAAACACGTCCCAAGCAGAAATATCACAAATACCCCCACATCCCGGGCCGTCGCAAGGAAAACAATAACCGAAATCCTTTTTATCTGGCATTAATTTAGATCCACATGCATCGACTGATGTTTTCACAATAGGTGAGGCTGGGCATGACTCTTTCAAAGTAGGACTGATGGTCTCATAGTAGGTGAGGCTGGGCATAACCCTATCAAACTAGGACTGATGGTCTCATAGTATGTTTGGTGAGGCTGGGACATGCTAATGCTAACTAAAGTAACTAAGGGGCCAATAGATAGAAGTTCAAATTAGGGGATTTGGGCAAGGGGCATAACTGCATTTTGTTTGTTAGGACCCGAATTGGCAGCACTCCCTTTTAGATTAGGACCGATGGTCTCACAACACACTTAGGTAAGGCTAGGCAGGACCCTTTCAGACTAAGACTGATGGTCTCAAAACGGAGGAGGTGAGGCTGGGTACGCATATGCTGTTTAAGGTAAGAGGGAGCAACAGAATTGCGAGCCTAACGGTGGTCGTGCGTGCGGCCTTGGTGCGAGGGTTAAGTCACTATTGAGTTCTAGAGCGCTAGCAGGCATCTTTTGCTACGGGACCCACAAGATGGGACCAGCTCACAGTGGCACAACAGAGATAGAAGGCCGATCAAAGGGTTGAGTTACGATTTCAGCCTAATTAAAGTAGGATTAGGAATTTAGCCTAATCAAAGTAGTTATCTAAGACAAGTGAAAACAATCTAATCGAGCTATCTAAGCAAAGCGAATAGTTAAACCATGTTTTATTCCAGCTTTATCTTTTCCTTAATTTCCTTTTATACTAGAACTGTTACAAAGTTTATTATCTATACCTTGCTTAAGAATACTAGTAATTACTTTCATTTACCGGACCTTTAGTCTGGCCCACTCCACTATTTTTCCCCTTTTCCCCCATAGGCCAGTAGAGACAAGGGCGGTAGACTTTCAAATTTCCAGGAGTGACATTCTTGGAGATTCTTCACTTATTCTTCGTCTTTTGTTCCAGTTTTCCTTTTATTTTAGTTTAGATGTACTGATATTATTGAGAGGGATGGTTTATTTATGTACTCTGATATTGTAACTGAGATGGTGTTTTCATAACATATATGTATTTGGTATTTTTAGACTTATTTGGGTTTTGACTTATTTTATGAAGTTTGATTTATAAATAAGTTATTGTTTTAAATGTTTCCGATGTTTTATTTATTTTTCTTGTTAATCTTTGTCTTTGTAAAGTTTGAGCTATACCTACAATGCATCATATCTTTTAGTGTGCGCTTTTTGGGTATACTAAGGGGTATGGGGTGTTTCATTTGGTATCAAAGCCAGGTTATAGGATTCCTAAAAATTTGTTTTAAAAGTAAAGTATTTTTCCAATAACTTGCTTTACAAGTATTTTTCAAAGAGAATTAGAAATATTTTTCAAGTATAAAAGAATTTTTATAGAGATCCCCTCAAAGTCCAGTCCAACCTTCTTTCGATTCTTTCAGCTTAAGTTTCCTTTTCTTTGCGTATATGGTTGACTGGTTCCGTAGAGCTACGGTACCATAGGTGCACGGGGAAGTGCCTAATACAAAACTAGTAGGTGGAAATTCCTTTAATCCACTTACACCAGCCGATTTTTCTAAGCTATGCAAGGACTTCACTAGTATAAGAGGCAGAACGTTTTCTGGCATAGGGGATTCCAAGGAGACACAAGCTAGGTTGGAGGATATGGAGCAAAGGTTAGGCTATTAGATTTGAAGGACCGATAGAGGGTTCGACCTATATCTTGGCAATTGTAGGGAGAGCTTAAAGAAGTTCCTAGATTAGAAAGCTCTAAAGAGCTATGGTGGAAGGAGGATAAGGACAAGAGGAAAGGAGGAGGTCCTCAAAAGTGAATAAAGAAAAGTGGGAAATGTTAACGCTATAGAATGGTTAATTATTATGCAAAAGACCACAAGAGAGAGAAGGTGAAGAAGTGTTATAGTTGTGGACAACCTGGTCACCTTAGTAGAGCTTGTCCTCAGAGAATGGAGCAGAGATCTGGCGCACCTACGGCACAAGTACAGGCTTTAGATGCAACACCTTCTAGCCCTGGACCAGATAGAGGTAGGAAAGTCTCTGTAGTAGGTTTGATATCTATTTTGGATTTTACTATCTGGACTCTTTTTGGAGCCTCACACTCCTTCATTTCTAGTCGATTGTTTGCACTTAGACACCTCTTTAGTAGTAGACCCTATTGTTGTTTCAACCCTATAGGAGGATCGACACATTTATCTATGGTTTGTAGGGGTTTGAAAATTTATATCCTAGGCATAGAGTTTGACTGCAACGCCTATGCACTAGGATTCTTAGGGTATGGGATGATTTTGGGATGGATTGGCTATCCACATACGGAGCTATATTAGACCATAAGAGGAGTCGTTAGACTAGAGACATGCAGCGGTAGGACTCTCGAGATTTCTTGTGATTCGCAAGGGTCAGTTATGTTGAGCTTCCTTTATTCCCTTGATTCATCATCAATGGCGTTAGATTTGGTTCCCGTGGTTAGAGATTTTCCAGATGTCTTTAACGATGTTAGGGGACTACCCCCTAAGAGAGAGATTGACTTTAGGATTTATTTGACTGATAATGCTAAGCCAATAGCATTACTCGTGAGGCACATGGCAACTAAGGAGAGGAAGGAGTTGAGCAAGCAGAGTTGTGAGCTTTAGGAGAAAGGTTTCATAAGAAGACACATATCGAAGTGGGGAGTGCCGTCATCTTCGCTACTAAGGTAGATGGTTCCCTTCGATCTTGCATAGATTATAGGGAGTTAAATAAACTCACGAAGAAGAACAATTAACCACTTTCTAGGATAGATGATCTTTTCGACTAGTTAGTTCGCTCTTCATTATTCTCTCAGCTTGATTTAGCTACTGGATTTCATCAGCTTAGAGTCGATGACTTAGCATCGATAAAATAGCATTTAGGACACCCAATGGATTCTTTGAGTGGTTGGTTGTGTATTTTAGGCTAATCGATACCTTAGCCTATTTCATAGATTTGATGAGCCGTGTTTTTAGAGATGTTCTAAATAAGTTCGTGGTGGTATTCGTGGACGACATTTTGGTGTTTTCGAAGAGTATGGGAGAGCATGTTATTCATTTAAAGGAGGTTCTTCATACACATTGCATTCATCAGTTGAAGGCAAAATTCTTGAAGTAACAATCTTGGCATAAGGAAGTGCATTTCTTAGGGCATAGAGAAGGTCTACACGTGGAAGTAGTTTGGAAAACGGTATTGTACATTTAGGATCAGATTGTGGAAATCCAAAGAGAGGTAGGTAAAGATTAGAGATGATAATAAATTCAGTTGATAAGAAAGGAAGAAAGCCCATGTGTAGATAATTGCAAAAATCATAATTGTATAAGCATACAAGTGGAATAGGAACAAAAGACTTTAGCAGGGAAATGAGACTTCCAAGGTTTAGGAATGGTACTCCTAGGGTAGTGAGAAGAAAATCCACCTTATGATTAGCTCAATAAAATATAATTATGAGGATTGATAAATTTCATTGTTAATATTTTCTTTTAGGAAATAAATATTGGGTTTTTGAAATATGGTGTGAAATTTAAATTGGTTTATATGTTGTAAATTTTGTTAAAAATGAAATTCTTCTGGAATTATAGAGCGTATATAGCTCGCAAGTTTCTTTGTAAGTAAGCAAAGATTTTAAATATAAAAACATAGCGTGTATTAAGTATCGAAAACATAGGGTGTATTAAGTATCATAAACATAGGTTACAACATTTATTGTTGTAATAGATATTTTTGTAGAAAATAAAGGGAGCATAGACTATAACACTATTTTTATAGTAAGTGACTTCCAAGAGAAATGTTTTTACATAGTATATGAGATCTATTATTATTTATTTAAATCCATGCACTGGTATTTTTGTATTGTAGTAACGGTGCTTTACGCAACATCTGTTTTAACCCAAATTAGAATGTGTTTTGAAGGTAATTTCTAAGTATAGATATAAATGGTTTGTAAAGTACACTTATTATTTTAATAAGTATAAGAAAATGTTTTCTAGTTATGGATATATTAAAACAGTTTTGAAGATGAGTTTTTTTTTTGAAAAAATAGGTAAGTTAGATATTAAAAAATATTTATCATGGGGTAATATAAACATACTCTAATCAATTAGAATGAAAAGAATAATGGTATAATTTTCTATAGAACTAATAAAGATGTTTTGTGCAAGTTATAAGGAATACGTGGAAGAGATATACAAGGTATGGGAAGCACCATATTTTGTATAGCCTATTTCAAAAAATATAAAATAAGTTCCTTGTAATTTCACATAAACATGAAGTCCTCTTTTAAAGGATTCATAGAAGGTTTTAGCGTTAATAGTTTCTTAAGAAAATAGTTCCAATATATTAAGGTACAAAACCCATAGATGTAATAAAATTTGTAGTAATTAGAGACAGTGTTGGTTAGGAGAGATATAATAGAGCGCCTTTGTAGAAAGTCCCGATTTGTAGTTAGGAAGGTTAAGTAATTGGAAAGTTAAGGAGTTTTTAATTAAATAATTGTTCTTATCTACTCCAGTTTTTGCAAAATTAAAAATCCATGAAAAGAAAATGTTTTGAAAACATGTAAGAACATTTCTAAGATATTTTAAAGAAAAATGGTTTGTTGAATAAGTAAATAAGTTTTTGGAAGCAAAAAACTTATTAACAGTTAAATTAAAAAAATCCAATTTTTTATGGAAAGCTGTAAAGTCTTTAAAAGAAAAATAGGAATAAGTTTTGAATTTAGAATTTGTAAGTTTTCCCCTCTAGCTTTGGGGAATAATATAAATTTAAAAAGGCTGTAAGGATGCAAGTCTAGAAAGATAAAATATTAAGTAACCAGTACCTTTGAATTTAATGGAAATTTGAAAATAACAACTTTAAAGACCAAAATTTTAGGATTTGATATTTTTAAAGTTTAGAAGCTTTAATTTTTGAAATGGAATGATAAATAGAAAACCAAACTTTCAAATGTGGAGTAGACAGGAATCAATTCCTAGGTGTGACAGAAAAAGTGTAAGGCGATGAAGGAGATAGCAGCGATTACTTTTAGAAGTAATAATAGAAGTTTACACAAAGTGTATAGGACACTAGTGAGAACCTAGGATTGCTAGTTCATTTGTTGAGACTATAGAAGAATAGTAAAGTGATAGTAGTAAGATGGTAAGACACACATGGTTGACGATGTATATTCTTGATTTTTGAGGAACTTGGAAGGAGCATCTTCCCTTTGTAGAGTTTGCTTATAATAATTGCTTTTATACTAGCGTTAGAATGGCACCTTTCGATGCCCTTTATGAAAGACCATGCAAGTCGCTTTCATGTTGGTCAAAGTCTAAAGAGAGATTGCTATTTGGTCTCGACATGGTTAGAGAGACTTCGGAGAAGATTGATTTGATTAGGAAAGAATAAGTACCTCTTATCCACATCTCTTTGATAATAAATTTTGAATTTCCTATTTCCATCTTTAGTTTTGAATAGGTTCTTTCCTTTATTATCCTTTGGGAGGGTAGAACTTAGGATTTAACCTATGGATGGTAAGATTATATGTAAACATGTTATTAGAACATGTTATGTGTGATGGATGCTAGTGGCTGCAAGTGTTTGCTAATGGATGCTAATGGACGCATATACTTACACTAGGCACTATTATCTCTTAGGGATTGGCCTAATTAGGACACTAGAACATATGCATAAGTATGTGTGCACATTTGCATTTTTATTTTATTTTCATGGTTGCTATAAATGGATGATCATCACATGAATGTTACATTTGAATGATGGATGTAGCATGCATGTAGAACTATCAATTATGATTAGGGAATTTTGCGTTCATTTGGATACATGGCACAAACATGACTGCATAAAAGGAGTCAACTGAATCAGTGGCCCACCTAATCTTTTGCATTAGTTAAGGACATCGAAACTACTCTAATTGCATAAGTATCATAAATCGCATTAGAAAAACGTAAGGAAAATGGATGAATGGGTGATGGTTGAGTAGTTGGTTGTAGAACTTGGACGAAAACGTTAATTTCATTCTTCTATCCTTAGAGATTTCGGGGATGAAATCCCTCAAGGAGGAGAGAAAGTAACAACCCAAAATTTAAGCTATAATAATTAATCAACGAATTAATCAAATGATAAAATAACTCTGTGCAATTATCAAAATTAAGCCACAAGGTTTGCACCATTGTGTCCATGGTAATTTTTTGGTCAATTTTCATATACAGAACGTTAGAATCCGAGCTAGAATGAAGAAGATACGAATTGAACAAGAAATCAAAAAAGAGAAAATAATAATAATAATAAGGGCTAGGTCGACCCCTTGGTCGACCTAACCACTGCCTGGGTCCATCTAGGAGGGGGAAGGTCAACAGGTAGGTCGACCAGCCCCTATTAATGAACGAGGAATTAAGTTCTTCGTTTCGTTGTGATTTCTACACATTATTTTGGTTAATTCCTCTCATCTGGTGCATCCATGCTCTCATCCGACGACTCCTATCAAGCCTATGAGGTGGTTGCACCAAATTCAATCTCCAAATCCAATGGTCTGATATCCACAAGCACCACTATAAATAAGACCCTAGGCCTAGCTATTTTTCTCATTTTAGTTTTTCTCCATTTGGGCTCACCTTCTCAGGCAGAACCCTAAAAGGAATAATTTGCAAGGAGAAAATCATTTTGAATTAAAATATTTAATACCCTTAGTGGATTCGGGAAGACCAAGGGAAGAGCCAAGGCCCACAGGTGAGTGTTTAAGTAATTATTTTAGATTTTTAAGTAATTTAAAACAATATGGTTTTCAACTGTTATTGTTTTTCTACAATTTTGAGACCGCTTTTATACAAGTTATTTACAGTTAATTTTTAATGTTCTTTTCAGTCTATTTTATTTAGCTATTTTTGTTTAGATATTTTATTCATTTATTTACAGTTATTTGTATTTCATTTACATCCATTTTGCGTTAGATTTAAACTTATAAATTTTAGTCCTTTTTATTCCTTTTACGCGAATAAATTAATAAAAGGTGGATAATTTGCTAATATGGGCTAAATTTTAAGAACAATAAAATTACAGAAAATTGGAGGTAAATGAGTAAAACTGTAATAAAAGAATATAGACCGAAATAGGCAAATTTGACATTTGCAAGCAAGTTATAACTAGTAGATTATAACTAGAAGGACAAGATAAAAGAGAAATTATAACATAGTTATAATTAAATAGAAAGAACAGAAAGAGGCTTATTTTGAAGGCTTACCTAAGTTAGTTAGCAAATATAGCAGAGATAGTAGAATAAGTTTATTTAAAAGACTTAGAATAAGTAAATAAGCAAATAGAGGAGAATGAACAGAAAGAGGCTTATTTGAAAGGCTTACACTAAGTTAATAAGCAAATATAGCAGAGTTAATAGAAGAGACTAATTTAAAAGAATTAGAATAAGTTAATAAGAAAATATAGCACAATGAACAGAAAAGGCTTCTTTAAAAGACTTATATTAAGTTAATAAGAAAAGATAGAAGTAGGGCCCATAACCAATAGCATTCCCTTTCAGACTAGGACTGATGGTTTCACAGTAGGTGAGGCTGGGCATGACCCTTTCAGAGTAGGACTGATGGTCTCACAGTAGGTGAGGCTAGGCATTACCCTTTCAAACTAGGGATGATGGTCTCACAGTAGGTTAGGTGAGGCTGGGACATGCTTATGCTAACTAAATTAACTAAGGGGCCAATAGATAGAAGTTTAACTAGGGGGATTTGGGCGAGGGGCACAACTAGATTTTGTTTGGTAGGACCCGAATTGGTAGCATTCCCTTTTAGACTAGGACTGATGGTTTCACAACAGACTTAGGTAAGGCTGGGTAGGACCCTTTCAAACTTGGACTGATGGTGAGGTTGGGCATGCTTATGCTGTTGAGGGTAAGAGGGAGCAACAGATAGTGTAATCCTAATGGTGGTCATGCATACGACATCGGTGCGGGGAGAATTAGGATAAGAGGGACCTATAAGATGGGACTAGCTCACAGTGGCACAACAGAGATAAAAGGCCGATCAAAGGGTAGAATTAGGATTTCATCCTAATTAAAGTTGGATTAGAAAATTTGCCTAATCAAAGCAATTATCTAAGACAAGTGCAAACAATCTAATCGAACTATCTAAGCAAAGCAAACTGTTAAACGGTATTTTATTCCAGCTTTACATTTTTCGTTATTTCCTTTTATACTAGAACTATTGCAAAGTCTATTATCTTTACCTTGCTTAAGAATACTAGTATTTACTTTAATTCACTAGACTTTTAGTCTGACCCACTCCTCTATTTTCCCCTTTTCCCCCCATAGGCCAACAGAGACAAGGGCAGTAGACTTTCAGCTTTCCAGGAGTGACATTCTTGGAGACTCTTTATGTATTCTTCTTCTTCTGTTCCAGTTTTCTTTTTATTTCAGTTTGGATGTACTGGTACTGTTGAGAGGGATAGTTTTATTTATGTACTCTGATAATGTGACTAAGATGGTGTTTTTCATAAGATATATGTATTTGGTATTTTGAGACTTATTTTGGTTGTGACTTATTTTATGAAGTTTGATTTATAAATAAGGTATTGTTTTAAATGTTTCCACTATTTTATTTATTTTATCTTGTTAATCTAAGTCTCTGTAAAGTTTTAGCTATACCTACAACGCACCATATCTTTTAGTATGCCCTTTTTGGGTATACTAAGGGATGTGGGGTGTTTCAGTCCACTCCTTTTGATTGACGCGTTATATAACTTGTGAACTCCAAATTTAGGCTCTTCCAGCTGCACAACCTCGTGGTCAAATTCCTCCAATGGACGAATATCTATTCTAATGGTCTTATATAATTCCCAAGATCAAACACCAACTAAGTTAATTATAGAGGCACCCCATTCAATTTTCCTTAAACATGAGATTACTTAGGATTAGTTCCTCCCACCAACACTCAACCAACGGGCTCATCTCCCGCATCCTGGTAATACAGCATGCCAAAGGTATATATTCTTACCTGGAGCCGTGCCACCTTTCAATGACTTTCTTAATTCTTCCTCCAAGAAGTTGGCTCACCCTGTCACGATCCAAATTTCAGCGTACGAAAATCGACACCCGTACTTCACTTGTACTCGAATGCCGTAGATTCAACCATTGAAATCTGATTCGTGCCGGAGCTTATGACACATTAAGTGCAACAACACAGCGGAAGAAAAGAATATATCATTGATACACAGAAGATATAATATCTGATACAATAAGATACAATAGGATATCAACAGAAATCAGAGCCAAAAGATATACAATAGCGGAAGACAACACAAGAAGATGGTCTGGACTTTGCAACCATTGATAGCCGAAAGTTATCTCCAAAAGATAATCTCTTCAGAATCCAAGAAGATAGATTCTCCAACATATAGTGACTCCATTGCCAAAGCTCCAAAGCTAGAAAGACTCCAAACCAAAAAACGAGAACCACCATCAAGTTAAAATGTAGCAATCCCAATTCCAGAGAAACAAATGCTATCGCCAAATCCAAAAGGCTAGATGCAATGAATCTACACCTATTATTTGATTATCTGAAAAACCCAGCTCTAGACTGCCCGTGTGGAAAATTGTGGGCACCCAGAGTTTAGGAAAAGAACAATAAACTCCAGGTCAGTCATGAGACTGGTATGAGCAAAATAATAATAATTTATCTTTAAAAAAAACAAAAGAATTTAAATTATTGAAATCCATAATGCTTTTTGGAAAATGAACCTACCATAAGGCCACTCTCCGCACATACCATGCAAATGTAGAATTGGAGGAGATTTTTCCTTATGATAGTCAAAAATGCTTGATACGCAAAAACCATTTGGTATTATTATTAGTGCATAGTGGAAAACATTTGCAAGTACAATATTAATCTTAGCCAGTATAGACATTTCGAACTATGCCTACTATAGCTACCATCTAAACAGTGGGGCACCACCATAAGTAAATGACAAGTTATACAACTAAAACCGTACAAGGCGCGTATTGGGGATTGGATTTCCAACAAATGGTCAGGCCAAGGAACTTCCTATTTCCACATGGGTACGCCTCTGGAGGGACACCCCGAGAACCTAGCCGGATCTCTGCCAACACAAGGCCGGTTTACTCCTTTCCTGGGAGTAACACCTAAGATATGCCATCCCCGGTCGTTTGCGCCCTTTATCCGAGGATCCTCAACCATAAAGCAACAACCACAAAGAAAATTATTTGCAGTAACCGCATAGGTTAAATATTTGGGATCCATACCATGATATCACCCTTTTCCAGAAGGAATGGACATACCCTAGGGGCGCGACCCCTACAACCTTGCCGCATCTTTCCTTTTTCGACCATTTCCGAGGTGTGAGGTCCTGACGTAGTCTTGTCCACAAAGCAATGCTTTTTCACAAAGCCATGCTTCGATCAACAAATGATCAGCAGCACTTCGTATGCCACATTACCAAATTGGGAATGTATCACTAATAACCATCAACTACATAACCTTTGAGCTCGTACGTCTCAGAGAAGGGTGTTAAGCTAAGAGAATAAATCTCCACTACCAAACCGAAATGTATTCGATAGAAACAAGCTTTACATCTCAAAGTGTAACGTCAAACACACATCCATACAAGTTTGTTCCGGGTTTGAACAAAACCGAAGGCAGTTCCAAAGAAGCCCTTGCTATCCGGATAATCCCTAATCACGTCCAGACTCCCCATCACAAAGGGTGATCAAATCTCTATACTGGGGGCCATTCGGTGCAGAGACATTCGACGGGTTATCCTTTCGCTTTCGAAAATATCCGGTCTTCACCACCGGTCTTCAAATTTCTATCCATAACGTCGTATCATTATTCGAAATGGGTTATATGACATAAAGGTCCTCTCCTAGCTAAACCGAATAATGAGCGCAATATTTAAAAAACATATAGATATTAGGATCTCAATGAAGTCACAACTTATTACCCAAAACAAATGGTTTGAACAAATTACCATTTTAAATCTTTTTAAACAAAAAGATTCACTTCACAAAGTTCATCAATCTTTCACAAAGATTCGTTCATAGTTTTCAAACCCATTTCAATCCAAAATCTTTTATACAAAAGATACCTTTTTAAAATCCTTTTCAATTTCAAATTCAAAGTTCAACAATCTTCCACAAAGATTCAATTATAGCTTTCAAAATAATTCACAACTCAAATCTTTTATATAAAAGATACACCTTTAAGATCCTCTTATTTTGGAAACAAAGTTCACTAATCTTTAATCCAGATTCATTAATAGTTTCCAAAACAATTTACAATTGAAACTTGAAATCCTTTCAACACAGATTGGAAATCCTTTCTCTGTATGAAAGCTATTATTATTTGAAACAAACAGTTTTCATTCTGGAAAAAATTTGATTACATTTGCACAAATTAAAACCCTTCAAGTATAAAACTTGGGTTAAATTTAAATTCCCAAAACAATACTTTTAAAAAATGGTTTAAAACCCATTTATAACTTGCATAACCTTTTTAAACCATAAAGTTCCAAATATAGAATTCAATTTCAAATCTTGAATTAAAATTCAAATCAAATTATTTAAATTTAAAAACTTAATTAAGTTATTCAAAATAACTTTCATCTTTAAAACTTCTTTTCAAAAGCTTTCCATATTTAACCCAATCCCATTTCCAAAATCATTTGGATTCAAAACTCAACTTTAAAACCATTTCAAAAATCTATGACTTAACCAATTTCCTCGTGCAATCCATATTTGTGTGTGTAGAGTGTGGTCCAGGGGTTTTACACAATAGTGCCAAAATATCAATCATCACAGATTCAAACACAACAATATCGATAAGTGGTATAATCCTATAGTGCTTATCTTAATTTACTGATTCACAGATAAATGTATCACAGACAAATAAATAAATAAATTACACACAGCTCAATTCACAGAACAGAATATTACAGTCCAGAGATAACAATCAATTCAAGGCATTTCATACAATGCAAACATTCATAAGCAATCCAAGCATTCAATAATCATTTATAAACAGGATTAATTAATTGTTTAATCCTAAATTAATTTAATTTAATTTTCAATTAAATTAATTACTCATGAATTAATTATCAAATCCTGATTTAATTTATTTACAAATCATTTGATATTAATTAATGAAATTAATCAACCTTAATTATTTATCTTAATTAATTACCTTTACTTAATTTATTATTCCTTAATTAATCATATTAAATTAATTATCCTCTATTAATTACTTTAATTAATAACTTTTAATTATTAAGTAATTAACCTTTAATTACTTTGATTAAGTAATTATCTTTGATTAATAAATTAATCTTAATTTATCATATTAAATAATTAACTCTTTAATTAATTATCTGTTAACTAATTATCCTAATTAAGTAACCTTAAATCTATCACATAAATAAATTGATAACCTCAATTAATTATCCTTTAGCTAATCACATAAATCAGTTAACTTTTAATTGCTGACTAAATAATTAAATCTTTGATTACCCAAGGCTTAAATTTACTTAAGATAATCTACTTATCTTAATCACATACTTAAATACATCATCGAATTTTTATTTGAAACGCTTAAAAATATTTTAAATAACCATACCAATATAGTTAAACAATATTTTTAAACGTATCCTTAATTTTAAGATCAATTCTCTGAAAATTTATTATAAAAACTTGTTTAAATAAATTTATTTTGAGAAAACTTAGTTCATAATCTTTTGAAAACTAATTAAATTTAAACTTATTTAACCTTAATAAATTTAAAATAGATTGTACAAAACCTTTTCTAATCTCTAAACTTAATCAGAACAATTATTGTTTAAAAACAATGGGTTAACAAAAATCAAATTTTGATTTGTTTTAAATTTCAAAACTGCCATTACAATCGCTCGAGCAAACCCTGAGATAATCCCGACCCAGACCCGAGCTCAACTTCGGGTTCCCCTTTCTTTTCACTTGCTTCGAGTCATCTCGCGATTACCTTCGGGTTCGAACATGAGAAACTCCTTCTTCTTCAAACTCATCTTCAAACATATACACAGTGATACATATATACGTGCATAAACGATAGGAATGACTCCGATCATCGCAAAGGCCGTCGACAAGTCACCGATGACCTCCTCGTCAACTTCGATCAACCAACACCCTCACATTCACCGTGATTCGAAATTGAGTTGAACAACGAAATATTGGAACCACATTCGATCGAAAATTCATTCCCTCGCCGACGATTCCGGTCGTCATCGACCACGCCATTCCAATTGGAGCTTCATCCACCTCCCCAGCTTCGATTCCAATAGGTCTGGTGCAACTCGATGCAATGGCGACGACCAAAATCGTCACTTCATCCATATCGAACAAAACTGGGTTAAAACCCTATACCACCATCGTTCGCCAACCACGACACTCTAAAATTCATCAACGATTTTTCCCATGACCCCCAATGCCCCAGCCTCTTCCAGCATCAACCACGACTTCCATGGTTTACGTGATCATCAGAAGTTAACGAAAGACCCAATTTTGATCAACTTACGAATACTCGATATTCCCAAACTTTAAAATCTTGAAAATATTATCAAAATTCATAATTTTCAAATTTGAATCCAACTATATATTCAAAACATAAATTTTTAACCATCGATTTATCCGATTTTAAAGGCTCATTACTGTAGTTAATTATTTTT
Source organism: Allium cepa (assembly GCA_030765085.1). Lineage (NCBI taxonomy): Eukaryota > Viridiplantae > Streptophyta > Magnoliopsida > Asparagales > Amaryllidaceae > Allium > Allium cepa. The sequence goes on from CM060932.1 coordinate 301,824,616, forward strand.
GAAATGGTTACTCAATTTAAATACTTGAATTTATTTGTAAAATTGATGTTACAGTCTTACAAACATTTATCATTTTTAAATCGAAGCCTAAAATTCATTATGTAAAGAGCAATTGAATTTTTTTTCCTTTCCTTCATATAAGCCTGTACATATTTTTAGCAAAGGTAAGTATGCTTGTAAACAGACATGTACACTTCTAATGTATGTTCAGGCATGCAATTAGATTTTTTTATATCAATGCAACCATCATATTTTCAAGCATTATCAAACATTCAGATATAATAATGGGTTTGATAGGTTTTCCCACCTGATCCAGTTTTGAAAGCTGAGGACAATGAACAGAAAGCAGGCTTTAAAACTTGAAACTATTTGAACTGGAAATTGATTTTTCCTTAGATCCAAAACTTTGCTTTAATTTGTATGATGTTGAATTTGCTTCAGGCTTGATTGTCTTGCTTTTTTCAGATCGAAGATACTTTTGTTTCTCAATTTTCCCAGGCTTAAGAACTTTGGTTTTCCAGGCTTTTTTTGATTTTTTGTGCTTTGAGATGATCAACAGCTTCAGGTTTGAAGCCCTTGCTTTCACCTTTGATTTTCAGGTTAAGATCTTTACTTTGTTTCCAGGTTTTCTTATTTAACCTGGATCTTGTTTCCAGATTGCAATTTGAATCTAATACTTTCTTGAGTTTGAGTTGCCAAGTTTTTTGAACATTTTTGTTTTTCTGTTTTGATCTTAGTTTTGAAATGGGAGATGATTTTGTTATCTGTTTTTTTATTTTGCTTTTTGATCAGGTTCTGTTTTTAGTTTTAGAAGTTTAAAACTGAGAATAACTTGGTTGTCTCATTTTGTTTATTTATTTACATTTTCAAACTAAAAGAAATCCATAATGCCACTTGTTAAGGCTCAAATCATATTAAACTTACACATGTAATTACATAAAAAGATAAGCCTACACTTGTTTAAAATGTGTATTTTTATGTTTAAATCCCATACTTTATTTAATTTATAAATATGTTTTAAACCTTTATCTTATTTAATTTTGTAATTTATATTTTAAACCCTTAAGTATTTATTTCTTAACATATGTTTAAATGTTTATTAATATTTTATTCAAATCTTATTTACATATATAATATCTTGTTTACACTTGATAAAAACAAATGTATATATATACAATTCTATTATTAATGCATTTCTTTATATATATATATATTTATAACTTTCAAGGAAATTGATTTTAAGGCTTAATTATATACTAATAATATATCTATATATAAATTAGATTTTTAATCTTTAAATAGCCTTTTGAAAATTTTATATGTATCGGATTAAAAATATCATTTCCAAATCACAATGTGTGTGTATATATATATATATTAGGGTTAGGAAACAAATTAACCTAATATTATATATTCTTCAAATTCAATTTATCTTTCAAAATGTTTATTTTTGAAATTCAAATTCAATTTAATTTACAATCAATTTGTATTTATTAACGAATAAACAAACAAATATCTTATTTTATTTGAAAAAAATTCAAATTAATTCACAATTAAATTAATAATTAATATATTATTCAAAATATTTATTTCTGAATTTCCAATTAGAAATTGTATTTAAAAATCACATATATGTTCATTTATATTTATAAATAAGCAAATATCTATTTAATTTGGAAAATACCAAATAAATTCACAATTTAATTTCAAAAATTAAATTAATTATCGATTTAAATTTGATTTAAAAAGCGGAATGTTACAGATTCCCCCTCTTAAGAAAATTTCGTCCCCGAAATTTTTCAGGAAGACAACAAAGGATGGATACAAAAAGATAGAGAAACAATTTTCCAGATCAAACTGAATATCTATTCTGCATTTGGCTTACCAAATCAGAATATCATCAGTAGATATGGGAACAAATTATTCAACACTTTACGAAATACTCAGGTCATTCGGTCTACGAAATATGCAGGGGCATCGGTTAGTTCGAAGGGTAACTAACCATTCATAGAATATATCGAGACCCAAACAATAGATAAATGGATTTAATCTTCTATAATTCTTAAATACTAGGTATGGATTCCAAACTCAGGTCAGAATACCACAAAGTTTACACTGGCTTGTCCCACATCGGACTTTGACTCTCACAATAAATTACAACAGAACTCTAAATTTAGTTTTAATCGAAATCATTTTATCAATACAAATCTTCATATTTAACTTCATATTTAATTTACCAATTTATTCCAATATTCTTTAAAGTTAAAAACGAAAAGCTGATAGAAATTTGATGGAGAGAATATGAGAAATAAACTTATCTATAACGATTCATAAGGCCACCACTACACCCGAAGCTTTTTCTTGTAGTTGCCACGAAGCACTCAAAGAATTAAAACGAGATCAAAGGAGATTGATGGAGAAAAGTTATTTCCGTTGTTGCAGGGTATTAACCTTTGGAAGTGGTACTCCGCTGTCCCCTTTCTCGTCTTCTTCTTGCACTCATACTCACTATCAGTGAATAGTAAGAGAATTTACTGAGGCATACAGACTGATATCCTAGGGATATACTCATTCTAGGGTATACTTCACCCTATCTCTAATGAATTACTTAATGTGTCATAATCCAAAAGCAAAAGTTTAACCTTCAGCTTTGATACCAAAATGTCACGACCCAAATTTCAGCGTTCTAAAATCGACACCCGTACTTCACTTGTACTCGAATGCTGCAGATTCAACCATTGAAATCCGATTCGTGCCAGAGCTTATAATACATTAAGTATAACAACACAGCGGAAGAAAATAATATATTATTGATACACAGAGGATACAATATCTGATACAATATAATACAACAGGATATCAATACAAATCAGAGCCAAAAGATATACAACAGCGAAAGACAACACAAGAAGATGGTCTAGACTTTGCAACCATCGATAGCGGAAAGATATCTCCAAAAGATAATCTCTTCAGGACTCAACAAGATAGATACTCCAACATATAGTGACTCTATTGCCAAAGCTCCAAAGCTAGAAAGACTCCAAACCAAAAAGTGAGAGCCACCATCAAGTTAAAATGTAGCAATCCTAATTCCAGAGAAACAAATGCTATCGCCAAATCCAAAAGGCTAGATGCAACGAATCTACACCTATCATTTGATTATCTGAAAAACCTAACTCTAGACTGCCCGTGTGGAAAATTATGGGCACCCAGAGTTTAGGAAAGGAACAATAAACTCTAGATTAGTCATGAGACTGGTATGACAAACAAAAACAGTTTATCTTAAACAAAACAAAAGAATTTAAAACATTGAAATCTGCAATGCTTTTTGAAAAATGAAACTACCATAAGGCCTACCGCCGCACACACCATGCAAACGCAGAATTGGAGGAGATTTTTCCTTATGATAGTCAAAAATGCTTGATACGCAAAAACCATTTGATATTATTATTAGTGCATAGTGGAGAATATTTGCAAGTACAATATTAATCTTAGCCAGCATAGACATTTCGAACTATGCCTACTATAGCTACCATTTAACCAGTGGGGTGCCATCATAAGTAAATGACGGGTTATACAACTAAAATCATGCAAGGCGCATACTGGGGATTGGATTTCCAACAAATGGCCATGCCGAGGAACTTTCTATTGCCACATGGGCAGTCTCTAGAGGGACGTCCCGAGAACCTACCCGAATCTCTGCCAACACAAGGCCAGTTTACTCCCTTCTTGGGAATAACACCTAAGATATGCCATCCCCGGTTGTTTGCGATCTTTATCCGAGGATCCTCAACCACAAAGCAACAACCACAAAGAAAAGTATTTGCAGTAACCACATAGGTTAAATATCTGGGCTCCACACCATGATACCATCCTTTTTCATAAGGAATGGACATACCCTAGGGGCGCAACACCTACAACCTTGCCGTATCTTTCCTGTTTTGACCATTTTCGGGGTGTGAGGTCCTGACGCAGTCTCGTCCACAAAGCTACAATTTTTCACAAAGCCATGCTTCGATCAACAAATGATCAGCAACACTTTGTATGCCACATTACCAAACTGGGAATGTATCACTAGTAACCATCAACTACATAACCTCTGAGCTCGTACGTCTCAGAGAAGGGTGTTAAGCTAAGAGAATAAATCTCTGCCACCAAATAGTAATGTATTTGATAGAAACCATCTTTACATCTCAAAGTGCAACGTCAGACACACATCCATACAAGTTTGTTCCGGGTTCGAACAGAACCGAAGGCACTTCCAAAGAAGCCCTTGCAATCCGGATAATCCCTAATCATGTCCAGACTCCCCATCACAAAGGGTGATCAAATCTCTATACTGGGGGCCATTTGGTACAGAGACATTCGAGGGGTTATCCTTTCTCTTTCGAAAATATCCGGTCTTCAACACCGGTCTTCAAATGCTATCCATAACGTCGTATCATTATTCGAAATGGGTTATATGGCACAAATGTCCTCTCCCGGCTAAACCGAATAGTGAGCGCAATATTTGAAAAAACATATGGATATTGGGATCTCAATTAAGTCACAACTTATTACCCAAAACAAATGGTTTAAACAAATTACCATTTTAAATCTTTTTAAACAAAAAGATTCACTTCACAATTTTCACCAATCTTTCACAAAGATTCATTCATAGTTTTCAAACCCATTTCAATCCCAAATCTTTTATACAAAAGATACCTTTTTAATATCCATTTCAATTTCAAATTCAAAGTTCAACAATCTTTCACAAAGATTCAATTATAACTTTCACAACAATTCACAATTCAAATCTTTTATACAAAAGATATACCTTTAAGATCCTCTTATTTTGGAAACAAAGTTCATTAATTTTTAACCCGGATTCATTAATTGTTTCCAAAACATTTTACAATTCAAAGTTGAAATCCTTTCAACACAGATTGGAAATCCTTTCTCTATATAAAAGCTATTATTATTTGAAACAAATAGTTTTCGTTTCAAAAAAAATCGATTACATTTGCACAAGTTAAAACCCTTCAAGTATAAAACTTGGGTTATTTTAAATTCCCAAAACAATACTTTTAAAAAATGGTTTAAAACCCATTTATAACTTGTATAACCTTTTTAAACCATAAATTTCCAAACATAGAATTCAATTACAAATCTTGAATTAAAATTCAAATCAAATTATTTAAATTTCAAAACTTAATTAAGTTATTCAAAATAACTTTCATCTTTAAAACTTCTTTTCAAAAGCTTTCCATATTTAACCCAATCCCATTTCCAAAATCGTTTGGATTCAAAATTCAACTTTAAAACCATTTCAAAATCTATGATTTAACCAATTTCCTCATGCACTCCATATTTGTGTGTGTATAGTGTGGTCCAGGGGTTTTACACAATAGTGCCAAAACATCAATCATCACAGATTCAAACACAACAATATCGATAAGCAGTATAATCCTATAGCTCTTATCTTCATTCATAGATTCACAGATAAATGTATCAAAGATAAATAAATAAATAAATTACACACAGCTTAATTCTCAGAACAGAATATTACAGTCCAGAGAAAACAATCAATTCAAGGCATTTCATACAATGCAAACATTCATAAGCAATCCAAGCATTCAATAATCATTTATAAACATGATTAATTAATTGTTTAATCCTAAATTAATTCAATTTAATTTTCAATTAAATTAATTACTCATGGATTAATTATCAAATCCCATTTTAATTTATTTACAAATCATTTGATATTAATTAATGAAATTAATCAACCTTAATTATTTATCTTAATTAATTACCTTTACTTAATTAATTATTCCTTCATTAATCATATTAAATTAATTATCCTCTATTAATTACTTTAATTAATAACTTTTAGTTATTAAGTAATTAACCTTTAATTACTTTCATTAAGTAATTATCTTTGATTAATAAATTAATCTTAATTTATTATATTAATTAATTAACTCTTTAATTAATTATCTGTTAATTAATTATCCTAATTAATTAACCTTAAATCTATCACATAAATAAATTAATCACCTCAATTAACTGTCCTTTAGTTAATAACATAAATCAATTAACTTTTAATTACTGACTAAATAATTAAATCTTTGATTGCCCAAGGCTTAAATTTACTTAAGATAATCTACTTATCTTAATCACATACTTAAATACATCATCAAAATTTTATTTGAAATGCTTAAAAATATTGTAAATAACCATCCCAATATAGTTAAACAATTTTTTTAAACATATCCTTAATTTTAAGACCAATTTTCTGAAAACTTATTATAAAAACTTATTTAAATAAATTTACTTTTGAGAAAACTTAGTTCATAATCTTTTGAAAACTAATTAAATTAAAACTTATTTAACTTTAATAAATTCAAAATAATTTCGACAAAACCTTTTCTAATCTTAAAACTTAATCATGACAATTATTGTTTAAAAACAATGGGTTAACAAAAATCAAATTTTGATTTGTTTTAAATTTCAAAACTGCCATTACAATCGCTCGAGCAAACCCCGAGATAATCCCGACCTAGACCCGAGCTCAACTTCGGGTTCCCCTTTCTTTTCACTTGCTTCAAGTCATCTCGCAATTACCTTCAGGTTCGAACCTGAGAAACTCTTCTTCTTTAATCTCATCTTCAAACATATACACTGTGATACATATATACGTGCACAAACGATCGGAATGACTCCGATGATCGCAAAGACCCTCGACAAGTCACTGATGACCTCCTCGTCAACCTCGACCAACCAATATGCTCACGTTCATCGTGATTCAAAATTGAGTTGAACAACAAAATACTGGGACCACATTCGATCGAAAATTCATTCCCTCGCCGACGATTCCAGCCATCATCGACCATGCCATTCCAACTGGAGCTTCACCCACCTCCCTAGCTTCGATTCCCATAGGTCCGGTGCAACTCGATGCAATGGCGACGACCAAAATCGTCACTTCATCCATATCGAACAAAACTGGGTTAAAACCCTATATCACCGTCATTCGCCAACCACGGCACTCTAAAAATTCATCAACGATTTTTCCCTTGATCCCCAATGCCCCAGCCTCTTCCAGCATCAACCACGACTTCCGTAGTTTACGTGATCATCAGAAGTTAACCGAAGACCAATTTTGATCAACTTACGAATACTGTATATTCCCAAACTTTAAAATCTTGAAAATATTATCAAAATTCATAATTTTCAAATTTGAATCCAACTATATATTCAAAACATAAATTTTTAACCATTGATTTATCCGATTTTAAAGGCTCATCACTGTAGTTTATTGTTTTTGAAATGGTACTCAATTTAAATACTTAAATTATTTTTAAAACTGATGTTACAGTCTTACAAACATTTTTCATTTTTAAATCGAAGCCTAAAATTTATTATGCAAAGAGCAATTGAATTTTTTCCTTTCCTTCATATAAGCCTGTACATATTTTTAACAAAGGTAAGTATGCCTGTAAACAGACATGCACACTTCTAAAGTCTTTAAATGTTCAGGCATGCAATTAGATTTTTTTATATCAATGCAACCATCATATTTTCAAGCATTATCAAACATTCAGATATAATAAAGGGTTTGATAGGTTTGCTCACCTGATCCAGTTTTGAAAGCAGAGGACAATGAACAGAAAGCAGGCTTTAAAACTTGAAACTATTTGAACTGGAAATTGATTTTTCCTTAGATCTGAAACTTTGCTTTGATTTGTATGATGTTGAATTTGCTTCAGGCTTGATTGTCTTGCTTTTTTACAGATTGAAGATACTTTTGTTTCTCAAGTTTCCCCGGCTTGAGAACTTTGGTTTTCCAGGCTTTTTTTTTTGATTTTTTGTGCTTTGAGATAATCAACAGCTTCCGGTTTGAAGCCCTTGTTTTCACCTTTGATTTTCAGGTCGAGATCTTTACTTTGTTTCCAGGTTTGCTTATTTGACCTGGATCTTGTTTCCAGATTACATTTTGAATCTAGTACTAGCTTGAGTTTGAGTTGCTAGGTTTTTCGAACATTTTTGTTTTTCAGTTTTGATCTTATTTTTGAAATGGGAGATGATTTCGTTATCTTTTTTTTTCTTTTGCTTTTTGATCAGGTTCTGTTTTTAGTTTTAGAAGTTTAAAACTGAGAATAACTTGGTTTTCTCATTTTTTGATTTATTTACATTTTCAAATTAATAGAAATCCATAATGCCACTTATTAAGGCTCAAATCATATTAAACTTACACATGTAATTACATAAAATGATAAGCCTACCCTTGTTTAAAATGAGTATTTTTATGTTTAAATCCCATGCTTTATTTAATTTATAAATATGTTTTAAACCCTTATCTCATTTAATTTTGTAATTTATATTTTAAACCCTTAAGTATTTATTTCTTAACATATGTTTAAATGTTTATTAATATTTTATTCAAATCTTATTTACATATATATTATCTTGCTTACACTTGATAAAAACAAATGTATATATATACAATTCTACTATTAATGCATTTCTTTATATATATTTATTTATAACTTTCAAGGAAATTGATTTTATGGCTTAATTATATACTAATAATATATATATATAAATTAGATTTTTAATCTTTAAATAGCCTTTTGAAAATTTTATATGTATCAGATTAAAAATACCATTTCCAAATCACAATGTATATATATATTAGAATTAGGAAACAAATTAACTTAATATTATAGATTCTACAAATTCAATTTATCTTTCAAAATATATTTTTTTGAAATTCAAATTTAATTTAATTTACAATCAATTTGAATTTATAAATGAATAAAGAAACAGATATCTTATTTTATTTGAAAAAAATTCAAGTTAATTCACAATTAAATTTATAATTAATACATTATTCAAAATATTTATTTCTGAATGTCCAATTAGAAATTCTCTTTAAAAATCACATCTATATTCATTTATATTAATAAACAAACAAATATCTATTTAATTTGGAAAATACCAAGTAAATTCTCAATTTAATTTCTAAAATTAAATTAGTTACCAATTTAAATTTGATTTAAAAAGGGGAACGTACACACCCCTACTTAAATATATCCCAACAACTCTACCTTACTTAATTCTTTATACATTTTATTCACGATGCTATTAAATCATCCCTAAAAATTCAGAAACCACACTTTCCATTTGAACTTTAAGAAGTGGCAAGATTCACCTTCTTTGCTTATAATTGGGGCTTACAACTACTGCAAAGTCATTAAAGCACCGCATATTAAGCGAAGCCATATTAAGCGAAGCCATTTCAAGAGTGAATACTTCTTTTTTCACTATCCTAAAGTCTTCAACCATTTCTAGTTGTCCGAACATAAGTCTTCTTTTCCAATGCGTCCTTTATAGTTGGGTTTTCTTTACCCAAGCATCTAATATCCTTTCTATATCCTTCATAGATCTCCTCAAGTGAGAAGTCATCGATGAACATGCCAACACTTTGCAGTTTTTAAAGGGGGTTGATTATGAATTTCATACAAATTCTTAGATTTACATGAATACTCGGCTTTTCCAATATCATCTTCTATACAATGGTAGGAGCGCCATTCCTATTAGACTCCTCACTAAAATATCTCAAATCATTGCCAATCCCGTTGCAACGACCCGTGATTCTGATGATAAAGATCAAGAGGATGAAGAGGGTTAAGAAGGCGAGGCTAATCTTTGAGGAAGAAAGAATAGAAAAAGAAAATATTGTTAAGGAGAGAGACGAAAGGAGAGAGGAAGGAGGAGAGGAAGGAGGAGACGAAGGCGAGGATGACAATGATAAGGAGTATGACCTCAGTAGGGACGATTCGTATGGAGAGACATCTCCTAATGGAGCCATAGTCACAATGCCTACTCTTTCAAAACAATTAGTCATCAAGTCTTCATATCTTTCTCCTGGACCGAGCCTCAAACCAATTAAAGAAGCAATCCCTCCTTCAGGCTCCTCCAAGAACATCTTCGGTTCCCCGCGCGATCTTGGGAACTTGTTATCTTTTGGCTCTGGAGGAATGAGCTTTTGCGAAATTATAAAGAACGTCCATTGTGAATTCAACTTCCCTTCTGGGAATATTCATAGTGCCGTCGAGGGTTATGAAACTCCATCTCTAGGACCCCTTGATGATGGTTCATAGTTTACCTAAGGAAACACAAGCACTTCACACACATCTATGATCATAAGCACAAACACTTAGCAGTCGTTCTTAATCCAGCTTCATAGTAATGACATATCCCTTCTTATTTTCGGGTACAATGCATAGGGAACTCTTTAGCCATCTCCATTCTAACTAAGATCAATATCGTTCCTTAACTCCAAAGGCTTACTATAAGCGCTCTGTGTATGATCACAAGTCAGATTCCTAAAGGAGGAGAAGAAAAGGAGCACCGAGATGTAGAGGATAGAGAGTTACATCGCGATGGTCAGGAGCGATGTGACATTGAAAGAAAAGAGGGAGATGAACTGCGAGGTACGCACGAGCACTTGGGTGCGATTTCGACCCTTATCAACCAAGTCCTCACTCATAATCTTCTCAACAATAACGTTTGCAAACTCAACCACTTGTCATTTTCGTTTTTTCTTACCGTCAATCTAAAGTAGTCAACCCTGCATAAACGCTTCCATCTTATAGGGCTGGTATATGAACTTCAAATCACAATTCTCCTCCTCCACCCCCAAAGCCCAGTCTTCATCTATCACCATAAAGATGCAGGCAGCTCTGCCCAGCTTTTGCTTAGAATAGGTGATGTTTGATTACAATGTCAGGAGCATCTCAAGAAAGGTGGCTAATAAAGGCCTTAAAAAATACAGAAAGATCATGGAGAAAGTTCTCGAATGGAAAAAACTTGCAAAAGGCATATCCGACATCAATCAGGCTGACTAGTTCATTATCTATTTCTTTAACTCGGACAGGGCCAGTCACAACAAGATGTAGGAAGCTACAAGCAAGAATTGCCTAAAGTTACAAAGAAAAAAGAAGAAGCATAAAAATCAAAAACAACTCTAAAGTAATAATAACCGAGCTATCCAGGGTCCTTCACAAGCATTTGCCGTCATAAATGATTAGCCGAATACCACTCATGCTATGAATATAAAGCTTGAGGAACAATCTAAAGCAAAAGAGGAATAACTTACAATGCTTCAGCCTGATGTAGTCAAGATCAAAGATGACTTAACAGATGAGTCAGAACCTAAGGTCCAAGTCCAAACCGAGCTTATAGGCATTAAAGAAGAAATTACAAAGCTTAAAGCAAAGGATGCTAAAGCCGAGGAATATACGGAAGCTGCTCTCCTCCAATTCCTTGCCAATATCATTGAATAAAAAATATAAAATGGCTTGGAGGTAGCTGTCTAGTTATATTGGCCGATGCTTGGGAAGAAAACCTTTGTAGTGCCAATAAGCTAGCCATGTCATTGACAAAGACCACCTAAAATCAAATTTTCTAGATGAAGATGATCTTGTAGCCTTAGAAAAGGGAAAAGAAATTTTGGCAGCACAATATCCCACTACAGGGAAGGAAATTGTTGAGACCTCCATTGAAACCTCCACTCTGACTTCAAAAGATCTCTAAACTGATATCATAACTTACATGGTGTTCACCTTTGAGGACGCCATGACTGAGGTGCCTGTTCTTGCTACACCCGACGTTGATACTCTATATATCACTCTTTTGGCAACTCAATCAATCAACCTAATTTTGAGAAGGGAGAAGTCATATAGTCCCAATTAATAGACACTCTAGCCAGCCAAGATATATCTCTAGTCTCATTGATCTTTGAGAAAATTTAGTCCTTCCTTGAGGATGTCACTAATCTAAACATTTCTATCTTTCAAGTTATAGGTCATCCGTCACTGCCTCCTCTACCGCCAGCTACTCAAGCTCCGGGCCTAAGTGCTATCAAAACAACGTGTATCTCTATTACAACATTGCTCATTGCTATAATTCCTAATTCTAGCTCTAGCCAGGACTAGACTTAAAAAAATAGGGGCGTTAGAAGGGTTGGAGGATGTTGATCCATCTTAAGAAGAAGAGGCGACAATCGTCATAATGAAGGACCATATTCTATGACAATGACAGAGATGTTGAAGTGCGCTTGATAAGATTAAAGGTATAAGGAGTAGGGAACAAAGAAGTTCTCGGCTGACTCTAGCAAATTTACACCTACTCCTAGGGTACCACCACTGAAAATCAATTCTCCCCAAGGTCATGGTTCCGGTACCTCAAATATCTCGAATGCTTCCTCTGGAAAACTTGAAGACCCTTTCTATTTGATGACCGAAGAAGAGGCTTCACCATTCGAGGAAAGTTTATCATGAAGAAGCGCCGTTCTAAACTAGCTATCAGGAGTAACAAATGAGGGAGAGGGAAATCGGTGGTTACCCACATTTTTGAAGACATTCCTTTTACATTATCTATATTTTTCTCTCTTTTGGCATGTTTATATAGGCCGTCATTATGCGGGAATGACCCCTACAATACCTATACAAAAGATTTATGTAAATAAAAGACTATTTTCTGTTTAATCTTTTTTGTATTTACATTACTATTTCTTTTGTTTCATTTGCCTATATAACTGCATGCATATATAATATAATTAGTTGTAATTCAATCACATTTACATTATATATGCCCATGTATATGCAATGCCATTATTTACTATAATTCTATGCATATAAATAAATTTATGTAATTGCTTAGTATTATTTCATTACTTATTTATGTTTATCATTTCTAATATATTTATTTCTTGGCTTAACAAAACTGTACTTCTTTGGCTAACTGTACTTACCTTCGGTACAGCGTTTCATACTCAACCATAAATAGAGTTATATTTTTATGGTCAATTCTATGGCCAACATTTTTATCGACGGCTGGGTTTCATTTGATTGTAAAAAAGGTTATATATACTAAGGTTTTAACTTTGCATTATTTATTATCTCTAGGTAATGATGTTTCGATGTCTACCTCTGGACATCCATCCTTGATTTCACCCATCTTTAGGTGATAATCAAAGATATCCCATCAACCAACCTTATTTACTGTCGGCGAAACATATCACCTTGAGTGCATGGCAATATTCTGATCAATTTTCATAATCAAAGATATCCCATCAATCAACCTTATTTTCATAAACATCAGAATTTTGCAACGAACTTGCAATGTTGTGTTCATGGCAATATTATGATCAATTTTCATATATAAATTTTTATGATCGATGTTTAAATGAAAAGGCTATTAGCGCTTGAGGATTTCAAATCAATAATTATACATGTTACTAAAGAAATAAACATAATTAATTTACTTTAACAAATACTTAATGTTAAAGAAAAATTAACATCAAATCGGATCGACGAAATTGTTTCAATTAGGGAACAAAACACACGAAAATCAACAATTAACATAAAAAAAGGCAACTGGTCGACCCCGTATTGGGACCGGTCTACCGTTAGCGGTCGACCGGTGGAAACATAGTGGTCGATCGTGGTTGCTGGTGGCTGTGCATTAAACCTAGGCTGAACCACCTAGATTTAATATAATCTAATTTAACAGTTGCAATTGATTCGAACCCCTATAAATATGGACCTTCTTTTATTCTCATATTTTCGGAAGCAACGTTGAAGCTCTGCAATTTTCTTTTCTCCATAAATTCTAAAATATGTACAAAATAATATATGTATATATATTTATATTTATATAAGTAGATAATAACCTGGACTAATAGAGAAGAAGAATAGGATCGAATCAAATTGCTAGAACCAAGGTAAATTCTAAATCGTAATCTAAATTTCTATTTAATTTTAATCTCTTCTCAGATCTAAAATTCTATTAAATATGTATATGCTTTTGATATATATTTTGTAGAAAGAAAGGGAATCAATCCTGGAGATTTGGAAGCTTAGAGGCGAGTGAGAAATTTTATATTTTTATATAATATTGGATTTATATCGTTGTAAATTTGTTCCTTGTATGCCTACATTTCTATGAATTGTTAACTTTGATTAGACATTGCATATACTTATATCTAGAAAGTAAGGGTGAAAGTAGTCCCTAAAGTTATGAGATAATTCGTTAGTGAAATTGCATGATAAATCCAAGTTTGTTAGTTAACTATTATACATTATTAAACATGGATTGAAAGTTGTTATAAATTGGATTGGGATTTGAGTAGAATTTTTATTCATTAGAATGAATTGTGTTACAATGTAAATTTCTATAAATTATACAGTTTTATAATTATTGTTAGTAGAGTTAATAACATCAATTTTGTTGTCAATCTAATATATGCAAGTTAGTATGAGTTAGGGAATAAAAATAAGAGATGAAGTATAAATACAGCAATGAGGAATTAAGTATAGTATTCAAAGAAATGTAGTTAATAGTTGAAAAGGAACAACAAACTATATCTAATAATGTTATAAGGAAGTTAAGCAGTAAAAGATATTTAATCTATTAAATTTGAAATAAGCTGTAAATGATATAAAATAGCATTAATAAAGTACGAAGTAAGCTATGAATACCATCGGTTGAATATAAGAGGTGTAGTAATTCAATAGAATTTATATAGCCTTAAGCATACATTTATGATGGGTGTGAATTATTTGATCTAGTCAAGAATGATGCAGTCATTAGTATAGGTTGGAATGCGAGGTCAGTAGTGTTGCACAAGAGAAGTCTGCCCTCCGAAAGGTGCTACCGATAGTTGTGTATACATTATATTAATGTGAGACATCTTCAACTGTAGGACCCTTGGTAATATACATTCGCCTACAGGTGAATGAAATATACCAAAGTGGGTTCGCCTTGGTTTAAAGTCTTAAACAACCAAGTGGGCCTATTGCAATCCTTATAGGGGGTATTAAGTAACAAGTGGGCATTTCTTTGATTGTATTAGGAAATCTAAATAGGGCGATGAGAGTAGTCCTGGCGATAGGTCAGTCCTATAGTGGTCATTAGAAAGACTCGAGTTATGCTTAGATGGATTACAGCTCCTACTAGTGTAGGTCTATATGGGACATGCACCGCCTCAAATTGTTTGCAGTTAGAAGGCATTGGTGATAATCCCTAGATGAATCTTTAAGACGAGTTATAATACGGCTAAATAGTTGTGATGCTATTATTTGGCACTAGCAGGAGGTTACTTGGTATACGCTACCAATTCGGCCTAGACACTGATGGTGGATACCTAACACAATATAGAGTTACGAATACTAGTGAGGAAGATATTCTGGTACATGGGGGACCATGGTACACTTACACACACACACATGAATGTAGTTATTATATACTTCGAGTAGGTTGGGCGTTGTACGTGAATATGAGGTAAAATGACTGAACTTTAAATTGTACACATAATTCGTAATGGAAAACAATCGGAAGAAACTGGCGTTATCGATGAAGTACGTAATTTATCATTCACTACAACGTTGTTCTAACCCCCTCCTTGCTACAACCTATAGGATAGACTTAAAGGGACAGGTAGTGGTACAAGGGGGGAATGATGGAAGGACAGATTTCCTTATGCATGCTCGACACTGAAAAAGGCACTAGATGCTAGAGCTTTTAGTCATTGTCAGTAATTATATGTTTTATTATACTTCATAATTCCACTGTAAGTTCTTATCAATAGTTCTCTTACATAATTTTGTTTATTTATAGGATATGAACACCAACGATCTATACCCTAGTGGACTTGGGTTTTCAATTTAGCGAAAATTCGGGACCACTAAGATGGGGGTTGTTACATGAGCCATGAATGTGGTTGCACCGACAAATGATTCAATTCTACACCGACTCATATCTCTAGGAATCGGTGTCTCGGATGCCTATATTTGGGCATCCATCTTAAACCCTACCCATCTTTGGGCGTTGATCGAAAACATTCACTGACCATCTTCGCATATCTTCCACTAGGCCATAAGTGTGGTCAGTGCTTCAAAAGAATATAATTCTACATGGGTTCCTATCTTCGAAACTCTTTGATTCATATGCCTATCTCCATACATCAACCCTTGACCTGGTCAATCTTCGGGCATGGGTCAATGATTAGATGTGTAAGTGAAATCATTAGATCGCCCTAGTATAATTATACTCCTTTGACCCGATCGTGGATTGAAAGAGTTCATCAATACCTATCTCAGGGTACCTAGACTTCTGATTTTTCAATACATAGAATGTTTGATTCTGCTACTGATTATGCATCATAAGTCAAACTTTTAAAAATACAGTTCCATTGATTCCAAAAGTTGACTTACTCTATAAACAAAAGGGTGGAAAACTCTACCTTGTTACACATCATCTTGTCAATCAAGGTGTCTTATTTAAAAAAAATAAATGAATCTAAGTGAAATAGCACCGCAAGTGATCACTATCCATGGCCATGGAATTAGGATCCCATCAACAGTCGATAGCTTGAAAGTTCCATCTCCAACCTTCTGTTCAATCGCATAGGGACCTTCCCAACTCAAACAAAGTTCCCTTGTACCAAGGAAGACCTATTTCAATATAAGGTTGAATCTCTCAAAGGTATGGTTTCTAACCTTGGCGTCAAAATGCTTGCTATCCTTTTCTAGTGATCATCTACCCTTAGTTCAGCCTCTTCTCATTTTTCATCGACCAATTCGAGGGACTCAAATAAGAGTACCTCGTTTATCTGGTGATCGTAATGCTTTCTTCTGTGAGGAGGGACTTCTGTTAATTAGGATCATGTCCTTAGCTCGTAGGCCAAAATAAATGGGGTATGCCAAGTCGTTGACTTGTGGGTTATCCTATAAACACACAATTCTAGTGGAAACTCATACACTCAGTTACCCTTGGCTTTTGTCAATCATTTCTTTAGGATGGAATAGATGATCTTCTTCACCGCCTCTAAATGTCCATTCACTTATTGGTGTGCTACTATAGAAAAGCCCTTCTAAATTCGGTATCAGTTACAAAAATCTTTGAAATCGACACTCTCGAATTGAGTTCCATTTCAATAATAATCTTCTACGAAACACAAAATCTACACATGACGTTCTTTACCACAAAGTTGATCACTTTCTTTATGGTGATAGTGGCTAGCAATTCCACTTCAGTTAATTTTGTGAAGTAATTCACAGCTACAATCGCATATTTTTCTCCGCCCTTAGACATCGACAGCACATCGATTATTTCAATTCCCAAAACCACAAATGACCATAGATTAACTATTTGCATAAGCTCTATAGATAGGGCTCTCAGTATATTCACAAACCTTTGGCATTTATTACATCTCTGGTGTAATCAACTACATCTTTATTGATTTTTGGCTAACGTATCCACATCATAGTATCTATTTTTGCTAATGTCAACACCCAGTGTGATCATGCAAGTTCCTTTGTGTACATCTGAATGGATCTACTTCACTTCATCTATAGTGACACACCACAGCAGGGAGTTTAGAATCCTCTAATATACAACACACTTTCTTAAATAATAAATCATGGTACTTCGTGCAAGGGTTTCGACGTTTATTTCTTTCAGTTGGGAGAGTTCCCTTCAGCAAATTGTCTTTTACTAGAGTCTTCCATGACTCCTTTTCTTCCTTGGCCTCCAATATCCAATCAACATCCATCTGGTCGATGCTTGGAGCAAAAATATTTCTGTTGGAACGCGTCCCATAAGCTGCACATTCTTTAAACCTACTAGTTTGGCTAATGAATCAACTTTCTTATTCTCTTCTCTATGGACTTACATTATCGTATAGTGCTCGATGCAATCTAGTAATTTTAGAATCTTTTTCAAATAAAGGGAAAGTCTTGATCTCTTAGTCGAAAATTCTTTCTTAACTTGACATACCACCAATCGCGAGTCATAGAATATATGCAATGCTTTGACTCTCAATTCCTCCTCTATCTTGAATCCTACAGTCAACCTTTCACATTCGGCTTCGTTATCTGACACCCAGAACTCTAGCTTCAAAGCGTAGCATATTTTCCATCCTTTCAAGGTTATAAGAATCACTCTTGCCCTAGAACTATGTTCGTTATAGGCTCCATATACATATAATTTTCATTGGGAAAGTTGGATCATATCCTTTTCCACTTCTCTATCCTTAGCTATGAACTCGGCAATGAAGTCATCCAATACTTGTCCTCATATCGCCTTCCTAGGATGGTAGGTTATATTTTATTGGCTCATCTTAATATTCAACTTCAGCAATCTTCCTAAAGTCTCACGTCGATGTAATACTTGCCTCAATGACTGATCAACCAGTATTCTGATCGGGTGAGCCTAAAAGTATGGTTGCAACTTCCTCAAAGAAATAAACAAGCAGTATGACAGATTCTCTAACTTTGGTTAACTCTTTTCTACTTTGATAAACCAATTGTCGATGTAATACATAGGCCTTTAGACTTTAGACTACTCATGTACCAAGGACGCACTTAGTGTGTGAGTAGATACTGCTAAGTAAATAAATAGATCTTCTCCTTCTAAAGATTTTGACAAAACTTATGGTCTCTCCATACGCTCTACTAAATTCTAGAAAGCTTCTTGGTATTCCTTTATCCGGACAAACTTTTCTTTTTTTTCTTCACGGGGGCATTAAAGAATGGCATACATTTGTCTCTTTGCTTCTGAGATGAATCGATTAGTGTAATCACTTTCCCGTTCAAGCTATATTTCTCCCTCCTTTTCCTTAGGGAATAACATCTTTTAATGCTTTAATCTACTTTGGGTTAGCTTCAATACCTCTTGAGTTTACAATGAGACCCAAAAACTTCTAGATATGACTCCGAAAGAGTACTTCAATGGATTAAGCTTAATTCCATACTTCTAAAGCACACAGAACATCGTTAAGAGGTTGTCCATGTGATTCATCGATTGTTGTGACTTCAAAAGCATATCGTCTGCATAGACTTCCGTAGTCCTTCTGATCTTTAAACACCTTATTTACCATGCTCTACTGAGTAGCTCTAGTGTACCTCAAACCGAATGACATCACTCTTTAATAGTGCAGCCCATATCAGTGATGAAACTCATATGCTCCTGAACTGGAATGCGCATTACTATTTGGTTATAGCCAGAGCATGCATTCATGGGGATAGCCATTCATGTCTAGCCATTGAATCTATAAGTTGATCAATCTTCGATAATGGGAAACTATCTTTTGGACAAACTCCATTCAAGTACGAATAATCGATGCATGTCCGCCACTTCCCATTTGGCTTATTTACCAATACATGATTTGATACTACATTAAGGATGAAGCCGTTTGCATACAGGTTATCCATGTTTTCTTTTAGAGTAGCAGATCGCTCGGCAACAAGGCTGCATCTTTCATGCTTCATAGAAGGGCATCTTGGATCCACATTCAATGCATGACATGCTATCTCTGGTGAAATACAACATGTATCAAAATGCATCTAGGCAAAAAAGTCCAGGTTTGACTGGAGAAAACCTACCAACTCCTTTTCATTTTTATGCCATGCTAAGATCCCATCTTGAGAACCCGAGTAGGATCATCATCTTCGATTGGGATTTTAATCATCATCTCTATCAATGCAGCCCTTGCATCATCTAGCTCTTTTCGAGGGTCAACAGGTTTGCAGAACTTACTATGGGACCCGACCCAGGGATTGGATGGTAGTTTCTATGCATCAGCAGTCTTGATGTAGAGAATCTTCTCTGCATCCTTTCCTTTCTCACATCATTTCTCTACTCCAGGCTCTACGACATGACATT
The DNA here is from genome assembly GCA_030765085.1 of Allium cepa. Taxonomy (NCBI): domain Eukaryota; kingdom Viridiplantae; phylum Streptophyta; class Magnoliopsida; order Asparagales; family Amaryllidaceae; genus Allium; species Allium cepa. The sequence continues at coordinate 301,844,332 of CM060932.1, forward strand.
CGCGAGTATTGCTTTAATCACCTTAGATAGCTCATACTTTTTTATTGGTAGGGAAATTCATCATCAAACACCATGAAGTAAGAGCAATTCTGAAACTAATAAGGGTCGGTCAGCCCAGAAAAGCATTATAGGCTAAAATCCATCGAACCACTACAAACATATGGAACCCCACTATCTTACGGTCCCCTTTTCCCAACTATATATACAAATTAATACAACGGACATGCTCTTTAGCCTCTTCGGTAAATCATTGTATTAGAGAATTGCACGGCTTCAGATCCTTCCGACTGATCTTTAAAATAAAGGTTTTCTTAAATAGGATATTCACCGAGTTTCCACAATCAATTAAAACTCGATGCACTGTCTTTGGTCCGCCAACGGCCGTTATCACCATGGGATCAAGCATCAACGCTTCAACCCCATAGCTTCTTTTCTCAAAGAATAGTGACACCATTAATCATTCTTTGTTGTTTCACTAGAATTCCATCTTCAATAATGAAGCAAGTATCCAAAGATACGTGCTTTAAAGAACTACCGTCGTTTCATCTTAGCTTTTCTCCACTGGATGGGATACTCTAAATATGGTATTTTTAATAATCCTTCTCTTAGGTTGCCTTGGTCCCTCTCTACTGGACCCAAGCCTATCCCTTTGGGCATTCTACATTTAGGTTCTAGCAACCACTTATCCACCATCTTGCGGATTCCTAACATATATTGTAGTTTCTTTTTTTGAATTAAACCTTAGATTACATCCCTTAAATGATGATACCCTTTAGTATTATGCCTATTAATCTCATGGAAGCGACAATAATTCCTCGAGTGCTATTTTGCTTTAGTTGCCTACCTTCGTTGTAGCTTCTTATAATTCTCATACCTTGCATGACAATGTAGATGTATTCGATCGAACCATTCAAAGGATGTAATCTTCTAGCTCATATATCTTATGTGTTTCTTGGTATCCTACTTTTTCCCACTAGCGCCTTGGTTTTTACTCTTCACATTATTATTTCTAACATTTATAGTAACTTTTTAAGCGCTCTCATTGATTGCTTGATAACAACATTTTCTTTACTACCTCATTCAATAGCCTAACACCAGTTGGTCCTAAGACAAGGTTTGCATCTTCCAAGCATAGAAACTAGGAAACCTTCTTGTAAAACTCTTCCTATAGTAGGCGGCTGCTTTCTTTTAAGCCATCTACCAAAGTTTGCATCAGGGTGAAACCCAAGGATCAATGACATCAATACAATATCTTCCTTCAGATCGCTAACTTCGATCACTATAGTATTGAATCGTTTCAACAAATAATTCAATGTCTTTCCAGAACTTTGATGAACATTTGACAAGGACATCACATCCTTTGGTTGAGCAGTATGGAGTCCGAACTGCTCCATAAACTTCTTTGCTCATTGGTCGAACGATGACACGGACATTAGCGCGAGCTAAGTGAAAAACATTGCAGTTATCCCATCTAAGAACATATGTAAGCACTTGTTCCTTACCGCATCAGTAGCACGGCTCCATCCATGTGCCATCCATACATCAATGATGATGCCTCGAATTAGTCACTCGATCATAAGATGACATCAGTAGGCATCAATTTTTTTTTGGGATAACTCTCCTGAAGATTGTTATCAGTGAATGTAGTTCGACTAGGTGATGAGCCCTACTTATCATTACCTCTATGTTGTTTTCATTCAGTAGTTCTTCACTTTATCTATTATATACTGCTTGTTGATTTTGGTAGCTAGATGATGAGTGCCAAGAATAACCTTGAGTTTTTGACTTACAAATACTCTTGTTTAGTTGCATGATGTATGGGCTCCCCTATCTTTGGAAGAGTTATTTGTCTAGACCCTCTATGTCGTCTTGCTAGTTCAATGGCATTTGTCTAGACATCATCTTTTTGCACGCCAAAATTTTGCTTAGCATCATTACCAGCATCCTGTAGATTGTTCTCACTATTAGATAGGTTCACTTCTTTAGGTGGTTGTCTACTTCCCCACCTCCCTTATGGTTGATACTGAGTTGATTGTGGTATGTACTAATCATGTTTCAATAGCCATAATATCTCCATCTCCTCCACTTTGCTTTGTCGATGTTCCATCAACCTCCCTTATGGTTGATATTGATATGATAAAGGTTATCTTTCATCCATAGAACTTGAAAACTACGAATCTCTATGGATTTTCTTACACCATTGTGGTTGTTGGGGAAACAAAGCAAAGCTTTTCTTTATTTTTTCAAAGATGGCATTTTGGCTATCAAGCATCTTCTTATTCATCTTAGCCATCATTCTATCCAGTTTTGCTTTTGTCACCATCTCCTGCCGTGAAGAAGGTCCTGGCAAACATGTGTTGGCTAAGTTGCTTCATCTTTTCTAGCAATAGCTCTGAATCTCATAGAAGTCTTCTTGAGGGCCATATCAATCAGATTTAATCTAGATTTTCTCCAAATCCATATCAATTTAGATCTACTACAATAATTCTAGACCTAACTTTTAGATTCTCAAAATCCAAAGTTTTAAGCTAGATCTTGCTTGAGAACCACGTTTCTCGGTGAAAGCACCAAAAATTGTACGGTCAAAAAGGAACACACGATCAAAAACAAAAGTGAATGAAGTAAAAGCAAAATAGAACAGCAAGAACACATGAATTTTATAGTCATTCGATCTCAAATCACTACCTATGTCAAGTTTACTTTTATCGCTTGAGGTTTGACAAAACTACGAATGAATTACAAGGTTTTAAATCTACAAAATAATGTAATTTCAAGTTTGATTACATTCTATTGCCAAAATAGATCTATGGAGTAGAAAGTGAAGAACAAGAGCCAAAATCCCTTTTCATGTTGCAGTAACACTTGTATTCATAGTGAAATTTCCCACCACAGTTGCTAGCTCATGGAAGACTAGGTAAACTCTTAGATCCATGTGAATAGGAATGACAAACAAGTACTTTCCGTGAATAAAATCATGTCGGTACCGACCACTTTATGGTCAGCACTAAGCATAATTGGTCATCGCAAAATCAATTGTTTTCTGTACTTGTCTATATCCTCAAGTTTCCAAGCTTAATCATCAAATTTTCTCTATCAAATCTTGTCAATACTAATATGATGTTTCCTATGTGAGTCTTATCTTTTCTACAATGTATCGGAGTGGTCTACCTAAACTGCTCAATAACAGGCCCCCCTTCTAGAACAATCTTCGCATCGACCATAATTATTGTTCGTACCGAACATAAATGAGGTACTCTAAATTGGCTCCAACTTCTTATGCTCCATCATTCCATCATCTAAAGCAATCCTTTAAGTCCTTGATCTATTTTGTCATTTTCTAGATTTCCAAAGTTACTAAGAAGTTATTCAGTTCAAATGTTGTATAACAAGGATATAGCCATGAGTGTTACATGCATTATTCAAGAAGGTGTAAATATAAGACAATACAACAATTGTTTGAGGTGAGGCTATGAGGAAGTTTATTGATAGTTTTGATGATACACATATTATGGTGGACGTGTAATCAACTTAAAGATTAACACACATGTTTTATTTGTGGGTAGGTTAGTGTAGTGATGGTACCTTGCTATTTTGAGTATATGTGTTTATTTTGATGAGCTGTGTTGATTATTGATTTATATTACTCTGCACATGCATATTTGAACCAACTTGGATTTTTTTGTGAACTTTATCATGGGCAATAATTGTTGGATGATTGAGATACATGGCGTGACTTACAAACGAATTTGATCTATAATTAAAGTTGTTTCACCTTTTTTTGATGAAGTGTTATTTTTACATACTATAGTTTTGATTGCACTGTTATTTAAATGTATGTCTTACTGTAGTATGTGTGTATAGATATTGCATTCATTATTGTGAATGAATTTTACTCAATCATGATTGATTGTGTTATTCGATTGTTGTGTATTATTCCAGAGGTAGTTAGTTTGTGATTAGTATACCTTCCATGTTTTGTAGTTAAATCCATGATGATGCTTTGTTGATTTAGTTGAGGGTTTCTATTTTGTATGCAAATTACGAGGGAATAATTCTTTTTCCAGGGAGTGGGAGATTGTAATGACCTACAAATTTGACGCTGTTAATGTTAAATTAATTAAAATGGATTTCGATTTAAATGGTGATTGGGGTATTGCATTTATAACTATTACATAGGTCATTTTGAGCTGCTTAGTTTTGACGTTAAATTTGCAATATTAAGAGTTACAATTTAAAAGATATTGATTTTATAAGTCTAAAGATTTGCATCTTTGACAGATGATTTTCTATGTTCTAATTCTGAAAATTAAAATATATTTGGTGCGGTTGGTTGATAGAATAGGCATTATTTGAAGAGGTCATGGGTTTAATCTTGGCTAACAATACTTTTATTTGAGTTCTTTAGAAAGCTGACAAAACGATACATATTCATGAAGGGAAGTGTATGTACATGAGAGAGAGAGAGAGAGAGATAGGAAAAAAGATATAACGAAAATGTATATGCAGTATAGATGTGTGTATATATTTTGATAAAGATATGTACGCATACACAAACATACATACATACATATATGTATGTATGTATTTAGTCTAATGTAAGAAAATACAAATTTGGTAGCTTTGAGAAAACTTAAAAGTTATAAATTATGGATATATAAATTTTGTATGTACGTATATATACAATATGATGAATTTATTCCATGTACTACTATTGTTGAATTTGTATAAGTAGTTTGTTTGTGTATTCATTTTATGTATTGTAGGAAACTATTTATGTAAATTGGTAACTAATGAGGCATTGATTGACATAGAGGTAAACTAACCCTTTTATTTTGGGAGATTAATTCCATTTAGATGCTGAAAATCAACCTTCTTCGTTTAAAAGGTAACTTTATAATAAATTAATAAAACATATTCATTTGTTACTCTTTTAAATGGTACATTTAGTTTCCTTGGTCCTTTCCCTTATCCGAGAGCTGGACGAAAATAAACTTTTGGAGCCATAACCAATCTTCACCGTCTTATCCATATATATTCACTATTATTTCATATTCACTTTTATGCCATCATCGAAACCATAATTTATTCTCAGCCTCCAATTCTTGTCATATTCTAGAAAAACAAAAATATTAGATTCAAAAAATGAAAAAGATTCTTCAATAAAAGGCTAGGGATACATTCAACAATGTATACATCTGAATATTTGTAAGCAATTTAGGTAGAGATGGGAGGAAATGCTATTCTTTATTGATTAGAAATTGATATGTTTTAATCTTCATTTGAGTTGAGTGCTTATATCAATTATTAGATACTTTGATTTATATTTATATAATGAGATTTATTGTTTTAAATGATTATTTTGATATATGAATGATGTTTTAAAATCTGAAAATATATAAAATTTATTATTTGATTTTATTGGACATGAGATCTGTATAGTTCAATTAGGATTTTTTTTGGATTTACATTACTGCTACATCTCGTTTAATATATATATATAATTTATAAAGAAGACATTTCTTGTTAGAATAGTATGTTCATTTCTAACATGATTTAGAAGGTTGACTAAAATGATGTTTTAGTAGTGTGTTTGGCTAGAATATATGTATATATGTATATTTATATGTATATGTAGGTATATATATATATACTTATGCTAAAAAGAAGGCTTTTAGATGAGAACTATATTTATGAACATGATTTGGAATAATGATTAAAACGAGGTTTTAATCTTGAGATTGTTGCTGAAAGCATCTTCGAGGATTTCAAATGTCGTAAGTATACATTTTAAAATGTTATAAATATGAATATTTATTAAGTATAATTTAATAAATAATAGTGAGATTTTGAGAATATTATATTATTTTGGGTAAATTATAGTAAATTGTTTTTATCGAGTTTACGGAAAAACATTACCATCATATGAGTAATAGAAATAATCTATATTTTCGGATCGATGACAGCAATAGCAAAGATATGTTTCAAAAAGTATTTTTAGTTAGATTATTATTATTTTGGGATAAATAGCGATAGAAAAGAGTTTTGAGGTTTAAAATAAAATATTATTATTTTGATATAAACGGTAATAAATTGGTTTTAGAAAATATTGAAGTGGTTGAGTATGAACTATTATTTTAATCTAAAATAATAATATTGTTGTTTTGAAAAGTAAATTGACCAAAAATACTATTTTTGGTAAAATTACAATACTGGAATATTTGAAGTATTAAACATATAATAAAGCTTTTGAGGTATATTATTTTTTAATTTTGAACTATTATTTTTAAAAAGGCAAGTAGTGTTAGAATGGTCCCTTACCATTATATTGAAGTAAAAAAGCAAGGATACATACACAACAAAACATATAGTCACACAAGATTAAAATAAACAGAAAACAGCAAGAGAAGGGGTATGGTAAGAAGGAAAAGGAAAAAAATCAAGTCCAAGAACAAATATCATCTTAAATTCCTATCTTGCAGAGGAATTGAAGGCATTGTCAGTTCTAAGCTTATTAATTGAATTCTATGTGATATCTTGGAAATTTCAAGCAAAATTAAATGTGATAATCCACTTTATAAATTATTTTAAATTGATAAAAATTGTTATTTTCAAACAATAATGATAATGGATTCCTTTTAAACATAGATAAATAAATAGAATTATTAATTACAAATTGGATTTAGGTTTGTTTAAAATATATATGTATCGTTGAATTGTTTTTAAATTGGACTTTTAAATTTGAATATGAATTTGGATTTAAAATTGAGATTCAAAAGAGAAATATTTTAAATTGTTTTGAATTTTAAAATATATGAATAATATTTTATATTTATATAATTTGTTTCATTTATATTTTCTCTAAAGTAATTTATGTATATACATTTAGTATTTATAAAATAGTAAATTAAGTATAAAGCTTATTATTAATATTTAAAATAAATGAAAATCTCTTAAATAACAAGTGTAAACATTAAAGTTTGATAATAACATATGTAAACTAATTGACAAATGGAATGACAAATGTCAAGTTTTTAACAAGTGTCATATGTTATTTTTGTTTTTTCTTTCATTTTTAAAATAAAATCATTTTAACTTATAAAAAACAAATGTTTTCTCACCTTCATTTTTTTCTATTTTTTTCTATTCTAAAGCTTAGAAACTCAAGCTTGTAAATCATTCTCAAAAACAAATCCTCATAAGCATTCTGAAAATCAATCCACTTTTAAAAACCAGAGATCAAATTCTAAGGCTGTAATTCATTTTCTAAAACCAAAATCAAAAGCAAAACCCTGTAACCATTGCAATTCTGTTTCAAATCATCTCAAAACAACAATCCTGCAACAAGATCTATTTTCAAATGCAACCTGAAGTTAATCAAAGTTTACAAGTTTTACAGTTTCAAAGAGGCCATGATTCTTCAAAGCACTCCAGTTTTAAAGAAAAATCAAGTTTCAGTTTAAACCAAAAGTTCCAGGCTATGTTTTCTTTCAATAGGAGAGTAAGCAAGCCTTAATCTATTTTCAGTTTGGTTGCATGTAGTAAATCTTGAAGTGATTACATGATTGTTTTTATATGATCATAGGTGTACATGTAAATTGAATGATGTTTATGTCTATTTGCAAGATAGTGATCTGTTCTTGTTATACAGTGTTTAAAATCTGAAAGAAATTATTATTATTCCTTCTCTGATCTTCTTTAAGACATAATGTATAAACAAATTATGTTTGTTATAACATAATATGAATTTAAAAAAATAAGTGGAAGCTAAATCTGAGGCTGGATTTGATAAAAAGGAAGAAGAACAGTAGTATATTAATTACATCAGAAATGCAACTTGTATGATTTCTAGATTCAAATATATAATTGGTTTTGTTTTCGAAATCTAAGATTCCTAAAGATTAAATCGTGATTTTTACGAAGTTAAATCAGGGGAAATCTGGAGATGAACGTTATATTGGTTTCAAGCGAATTTCGACGAATGGGATGATCTAGGTGATCGAGTTTCATGCTGGAGGTGGCTCGTGGATGGGTGGTGGCAGTAAAAATATAGGGTGAATTTTCTGATCACCGTGATGGGCGGGCGATGCTGATTTAGGGTTTAGTGGTGATTTTTGTCCCTCGTTATTGTCGAGGCGTTTCTGAAATTTCAAGTAAAATTAAATGCGATAATCCTCTTTATAAGTTATTTTAAATTGATAAAAATTGTTATTTTTAAACAATAATGATAATGGATTCTTTTTAAACATAGATTAGTAAATAGAATTATTAATTACAAATTGGATTTAGGTTTGTTTAAAATATATTTGTATTGTTGAATTGATTTTGAATTGGACTTTTAAATTTGAATTTGAATTTGGATCTAAAATTGAGATTCAAAAGAGAAATATTTTAAAATCTTTTGAGTTTTAAAATATATGAATAAGGTTTTATATGTATATAATTTGTTTCATTTATATTTTCTCTAAAGTAATTTATGTATACATACATTTAGTATTTATAAAATAGTAAATTAAGTATAAAGCTTATTATTAATATTTAAAATAAATAAAAATCTCTTAAATAATAAGTGTAAACTTATTAAAGTTTGATAATAACATATGTAAACTAATTAACAAACGGAATGACAAATGTCTAGTTTTTAACAAGTGTCATATGTTATTTTTAATTTTTCTTTCATTTTTAAAATAAAATCATTTTAACTTATAAAAAACAAATGTTTTCTCATCTTCATTATTTTCTATTTTTTTCCATTCTAAAGCTTAGAAACTCAGGCTTGTAAATCATTCTCAAAAAATCCTCATAAACATTCTGAAAATCAATCCACTTTTAAAAACCAGAAATCAAATTCTAAGTCTGTAATTCATTTTCTAAAACCAAAATCAAAAGCAAAACCCTGTAACATTGCAACTCTTTTTCAAATCTTCTCAAAACAACAAGCCTGCAACAAGATCTATTTTCAAATGCAACCTAAAGTAAATCAAAGTTTACAAGTTTTGCAGTTTCAAAGAGGCCATGATTCTTCAAAGCACTCCAGTTTTAAAGAAAAATCAAGTTTCAGCTTAAAATAAAAGTTCCAGGCACTATTTTCTTTCAACGGGTGAGTATGAAAGCCTTAATCTATTTTCAGTTTGGTTGCATGTAGTAAATCTTGAAGTGATTACATGATTGTTTTTATATGATCATAGGTGTATATGTAAATTGAATGGTGTGTATGTCCATTTGCAAGATAGTGATCTGTTCTTGTTATACAGTGTTTAAAATCTGAAAGAAATTATTATTATTCCTTCTTTGATCTTCTTTAAGACATAATGTATAAAGAAATTATGTTTGTTATAACATAATATGAATTTAAGAAAATAATTGGATGCTAAATTTGAGGCTGGATTTAATAAAAAGGAAGAAGAACAGTAGTATATTAATTATATCAAAAATGCAACTTGAATGATTTCTGAATTCAAGTATATAATCGTTTTTGTTTTCGAAATCTAAGATTTTTAAAGATTAAATCGTGATTTTTATTAAATTAAATCATGGGAAATCTGGAGATGAACGTTATATGGGTTTCAAGTGAATTCCGACAAATGGGATGATCCGGGCGATCGAGTTTCATGCTGGAGGTAGCTCTGGATGGGTGGTGGCGGTAAAAATGTAGGGTGAATTTTCTGATCACCGTGGTGGGCGGGCGACGCTGAGTTAGGGTTTAGTGGTGATTTTTGTCCCTCGTTATTGTCGAGGCGTTTCTGACATTGGAGATGGATCGGGTAGATGGCGATGGGGGAAATCGAGGCAGAAGTAGTGGCGTTGCTTCTGGTTGATGGGTAAGAAATCTCGTGGTCGAGATCATCGGAGAGGAGAAATTTTCCGATCGAAGGATGCAGTTTCTGTTCGACTAATTTGGCTCGATTTCGATTTCGAGATTTATGATCGAGGTGGATGGTCAGAATCGAGAGTGGAGTGGTTCGGAGACTTGTCGATAATAGGAGGTGGAGTCAGATCGTCGGTGGCCATCTGTGTACGTGCACTGGTGCAAAGTGTGTCAGGTGAAGATGAAGTTTGGGAAGATGCTGTGGTCTCAGGGACGAACTCGTAGTGTACTGGGTTTTGCTCGAGAAATAGGGTAGGGGTTTGTTGGGGTTTGAACTCGAGCATTTGGGTTTGTTTGCTCGTGTCTTCTAATAATACCCAGTTTTGTCTGAATGAAATACAATTTTAAAAATTTAGATTTAGACAAGTTTAAGACAAATTTCTCAACTCATTCCTTTTGAAATTATAAATGTTGATTGAGTTAATATAAATAAAAGGTTTATGGTAAATTTTGTTAAATTTATTAAGTCAAACGTGTTTTTATAATATATACAACCTTTGTTTGGAAGTTTATTTTAAATAAAACTTGATATTAATTAAAGAAATTAATAAAGATAAAATGGTTTATCTTTTAAATAAATTAAGGTCTTAAGCAATTGGTGATTTATTAATTATGCAAGTAAATAAAGGATAGTAAATTACTGAATGAGATTAATTGAGATTAATTAATGATGTGATTAATTAAAAAAATTATTAAGGGTAATTACTTAATAAAGTAATCTAAAGGAATTAATTACTCAGTGTAATTAATTAAGTCAATGTGGTTAATTTTAGTTAATTAATTAAGTTTTAATTAATAAAAGAGAATTACTTGATGATGGTTAAGTATAATTACTTAATGTAATTGATGAAGTGTAATTACTTAGTGAAGTAATTAATGGATAATTACTGGATGTAATTAATTAAAAAGGAAATTACTTAAGGGAGGTAATTAAAGAATAATTACTTAGTGGAAGTAATTAAGTATTAATTACTTTGTGTAATTAATTAAAGGATTTATTAATTATTTAAGAAGTTAATCAATTATTGTAAGAAATTAAGGGTAGTTAATTACTAATGTGATTAATAAAGGATGATTAGTTTAGATAATAATTAAAGGAAGATTAATTAATTTGTAATTAATTAATGTTAAGTAAGCAGGATTAAAGAGATTAAAGTAATTAATTTAATTTATTCAAATTAATTTAACTTATTTAAATTAATTAGAAATGGTGAGACTAATTAATCTTTCTTATGAATGATTGGATGATATTGAATGCCTCAGATTATTTGGTATCTTTGACATGTGATATGAATTGTTTTTGATATGATATGTTTGGGTTGATCAGTGATAATATAGTTATCTATCGATGATGAATTGCTGCATTTAAAATTGAATTGTATTCACTTGAATAATTTGGGATAAGATAGTATTGTATTCGAAGAGACCGGAGTCGGGTATTAGTAAATACCTGAAACCACTTCGATTTGTAATCTATAATAATTCTATATAGATTTGATATGTGAAATCAATAGACTGGAATGAAATGAGTTAAGTGAATTGTAACATTTAATCTAAGTTTTGGTACTTAAAAATTGATGTGTGAAATAAGTGATGTCTATTCCAAATTGAGAATTTGTAAATTGATACGAGTTATCCTGGGTTTTATTTAAGTATTATGCTTTTGTATTCCTTGTTAGGTGGGTTTACTCACGCTGGTTTCCAGCCTGACTCGGGTATTACTTTGATGTAATGCTTGGGTCAGACCGAGTATTACATATTTTCAGGTAAGGACGATCTGGAGCTCTGGAGGCGAGCTGGATGGCGGGAACGTATGGAGTGTATACCGCTGTGATATTGTAGTTTATCTGGGATATGTGAATTGTATCTGTCTTGTATGTTGTGAAAATGTTGTAACTCTGATGTATTAAATGTTAATCGACAGATATAGTTTTCTTTTGTATAACTGTTATTTTATTTGATATTATATTTTGATCTGCTGCGAGTGTGAGAATCTGTGTTTCATTTCTATTTCTTCTTCTATCTCTTTTCTTCTTTTCCTAACTATCTGGAATTTTCGGGATCGAAAATTCTGGGTCGTTACATTTGGTATTAGAGCTGAAGGTTAAGCGAGAACCTTGGCTCTGGTGGGATTACTCATTAAGGATAGGGTCAATGGTACCCTAGGATGAGTTGAGTGTATATATATAAGAGGGCGTACTTGTTATTTTCTTATATGAAGGTTTTAAAATGGTTTCAAAAGTAAATGAATCTTATATAAGTTTATTAAGCAATAGATTTTCTATTATATTAAGGAAATTGGTTGTTATATTAATTGAATTAAAAGTAATAATAAGAATTAAGTGGTAATAGGAATACAACCAAATTTAAATTGAATAAAGACAAGTTTGAAATGGATTCAAACTGAAATTAAAATCTTGAATTTGGAGAAGAGTTTCAGAATAAGATGATAATAAATTGGTTTCCTTGGTTATTATCATAAATGATTGTTGTGTTTGATAATAAAATGTGTATTAATGAGTAAGCAAAATGAAATGTTTTAGGAAAGTTATACATTTAAGCAAGTATGACTTATAAATTGGAATTGAAGATGATCTAAATTGTGAAGTTTTAAATCTAGATCTAGAATTTGAAAATTGTTCTAAAGTGATAAAGAAATAATAAATAATATTACTTAATGTATTTGAATGAAAGGTCCTATTTCAAACAAGAGTTGTTTGAAAATTTAAAGAAATTTGCTTTGAATTAAAAACCAAAGGGTGTCTAAAATTTAAGGAAACTTGGTGTGTAAAGGAAATAATATGTATATATGAAGAATATACATAATATCAAAGATGGTTTGAAATAAACTATAAATGTTGAGTTTTAAATTTGAAATAAGATGTGATACCCAAAACGATAAGTTTTTGAACTTATAAGTGGGAAGATTATTAATGTGAAGTTTAGAATTTGAAATGGGAATTCAAATTGGGTAGTTGGCTGGATTAAGTAAATTGAATTTAACTTTGGAAAGTTAAATAATTTAACAAACAACCTGAATTGGAAATTTCAAGATGAAATTGGGATTTAACTTGGGATGTACGTATATTATTCTATTCGCATAGTGATTTGATCCAGACTCAAGCACAGAATTTCGAGATAGTTATATCGATCCGAGTTAGGATTTTTCACTCGATTTTCGACGACGAACCTGGAAATAGGTTGTTGATTAGTTCTGGATATTCTCTATCATAGTTATGGCTATGCAAGGAGAATGACGGTTTCTGATCAAGAAACCAGATCTGAGTACGCACTAGGAAATCGGGTGGACGATACTAGTTGGGAAGTGAAATTGTGTGATCGAGTGAGCGATCAGATTGGTACAACGTACTGATGATATGTGTACATCGTACATGTTTGAATGAAATTGATACTGGGAATTTGTGGATAAGAAATGTGAAATGGTTTTTGTAATGAAAGGTATATTTTGTGAAATAAATAATGAAGTAAAGTGGAAATTGGATATTTCTATGGTAGAAATTTACTTTATGGAAGTAAGTAATTTGGTAAGTGACTTTATAGAGTAATCAAATTTGAATATTTGATTTAGAATAAACAAAGTTATATATCTTTATTATATAAGATAAATCTCCCCTTGTTGAATCTATTGCCGGAAGGAAAAGATTTTTGAAAGTGTTTGAAGTATAAAAGGGAATTTGTACAAGTTTGAAGTGATCCAATGATTTTTTAAAAAGTTATATATATATATATAAAGGATCTTATGAGAATGATTTTGAGAAAAGGTTTTTGGAACCTTTGGATTTGGAAAGGCTTTTTGATTTTTGGGTAAAATAAATATTGGAATTTGGAAAGCCTAGTTTGAGAATTATCGATTTTAGGATAATCGATTTTGAGAAAGGAGATTTATATGAGATTCGTACTGCGTGTATGATTTGGAAGATACTATATGTGTATAGTATAAATTGTTTTGAAAATGGCTCTGGGGAAAAAGGTGCTCCCTTGAAATGAACTTCTCAGGAGTGCTACAGGGTGGTACTGCCTTGAACCCTAAGGGGGGTTCTAAAGTTGATCCTGTGAGGAGTCCGGACAAACTAGTTCCTAAGGATTATGTGTAGTGTGTAGCGAAAATCAAGGGCGTTGATGCCTACAGAGGCATTTGGGTTATGTTGCGACGATAGTGTAACTCGATGTCACTGCGATCTACTACAGACCATAGCGAAAGTCGTGTGTGCCACTGAGAGCCAACAGTCTACGTTTGATTTTACATCGGTAGACTGCGACCTATGGTGACATAGTGAAAGTCGTATGTGCTGCTGAGAGCCAACAGTCTACGTTTGATTTTACATCGGTAGACTACGACCTATGTGGGAGTAGAGAAGTTTCATTCTTTTTTCAGCGGAATTCGAGGGCGCTGAGGCCTACAGTTATATGGGTTTTTGCTGTGATAGCAACGTAACCCCGGTTGTAGCTCCGATCTGTAGCGGGTTCCATGGCGTAATCGAAGGGCACGGATGCCTATGGTTATCTATGAATTTTGCCAAGATGACAACGTAACCATCGGGTAAACTGCGACCGTGGATGGGGGTGATGATTTCCAACGCATTCTCACCAAAGATATTTCCTCAATTTTAAAAATGTTTCTGTATCTTTATAAAGTTTTTGAAAAAGTTTTCCAAGTATTTTCACTTAGTGTTGAAAACAGGTCTGCTAAGTGCTTATAGATTTTCAGTCCTACGCCTGATCAACATATGATCGAATTTCTGTGAGAATGAGGATGGACTGGTTGAAACATCGAGTTATAAAATGATATTTTTTGTAAAAACTATTTTAGCAATATTATATAGATTTTAAAATGTTTTAAAAATATTCAAAGAGAAAATTTAACTGATATTAAGTATTTTTAATAAATTCTGGCTTCGATCCTTTTCGAGGACGAAAAGATTCAAAGGGGGGAAGAATGTGATATCCCTGAAATTTCAAGTAAAATTAAATGTGATAATCCTCTTTATAAGTTATTTTAAATTGATAAAAATTATTATTTTCAAACAATAATGATAATGGATTCTTTTTAAACATAGATTAATAAATAGAATTATTAATTACAAATTGGATTTAGGTTTGTTTAAAATATATTTGTATTGTTGAATTGATTTTGAATTGGACTTTTAAATTTGAATTTGAATTTGGATTTAAAATTGAGATTCAAAAGAGAAATATTTTAAAATCTTTTGAATTTTAAAATATATGAATAAGGTTTTATATGTATATAATTTGTTTCATTTATATTTTCTCTAAAGTAATTTATATATACATACATTTAGTATTTATAAAATAGTAAATTAAGTATAAAGCTTATTATTAATATTTAAAATAAATGAAAATCTCTTAAATAATAAGTGTAAACTTATTAAAGTTTGATAATAACATATGTAAACTAATTAACAAACGGAATGACAAATGTCTAGTTTTTAACAAGTGTCATATGTTATTTTTAATTTTTCTTTCATTTTTAAAATAAAATCATTTTAACTTATAAAAAACAAATGTTTTCTCATCTTCATTCTTTTCTATTTTTTTCTATTCTAAAGCTTAGAAACTCAGGCTTGTAAATCATTCTCAAAAAATCCTCATAAACATTCTGAAAATCAATCCACTTTTAAAAACCAGAAATCAAATTCTAAGTTTGTAATTCATTTTCTAAAACCAAAATCAAAAGCAAAACCCTGTAACATTGCAACTCTTTTTCAAATCTTCTCAAAACAACAAGCCTGCAACAAGATCTATTTTCAAATGCAACCTAAAGTAAATCAAAGTTTACAAGTTTTGCAGTTTCAAAGAGGCCATGATTCTTCAAAGCACTCCAGTTTTAAAGAAAAATCAAGTTTTAGTTTAAAACAAAAGTTCCAGGCACTGTTTTCTTTCAACAGGTGAGTAAGACAGCCTTAATCTATTTTCACTTTGGTTGCATGTAGTAAATCTTGAAGTGATTACATGATTGTTTTTATATGATCATAGGTGTATATGTAAATTGAATGGTGTGTATGTCTGTTTGCAAGATAGTGATCTGTTCTTGTTATACAGTGTTTAAAATCTGAAAGAAATTATTATTATTCCTTCTCTGATCTTCTTTAAGACATAATGTATAAAGAAATTATGTTTGTTATAACATAATATGAATTTAAAATAATAATTGGATGCTAAATTTGAGGTTGGATTTAATAAAAAGGAAGAAGAACAGTAGTATATTAATTATATCAAAAATGCAACTTGAATGATTTCTGAATTCAAGTATATAATCGTTTTTGTTTTTGAAATCTAAGATTTTTAAAGATTAAATCGTGATTTTTATGAAATTAAATCAAGGGAAATCTGGAGATGAACGTTATATGGGTTTCAAGCGAATTCCGACAAATAGGATGATCCGGGTGATCGAGTTTCATGCTGGACGTAGCTCGTGGATGGGTGGTGGCGGTAAAAATGTAGGGTGAATTTTCTGATCACCGTGGTGGGCGGGCGACGCTGAGTTAGGGTTTAGTGGTGATTTTTGTCCCTCGTTATTGTCGAGGCGTTTCTGACATTGGAGATGGATCGGGTTAGATCGCGATGGGGGGAAATCGAGGCAGAAGTAGTGGCGTTGCTTCTGGTTGATGGGTGAGGAATCTCGTGGTTGAGATCATCGGAGAGGAGAGATTTTTTGATCGAAGGATGCGGTTTCTGTTCGACTAATTGGGCTCGATTTCAATTTCGAGATTTATGATCGAGTTGGTTGGTCAGAATTGAGTGTGGAGTGGGTCGGAGACTTGTTGACAATAGGAGGTGGAGTCAGATCGTTGGCGGCCATCTGTGTACATGCACTGGTGTAAAGTGTGTCAGGTGAAGATGAAGTTTGGAAAGATGTTGTTGCCTCAGGGACGAACTCGAAGTGTACTGGGGTTTTGCTCAAGAAATAGGGTAGGGGTTTGCTGGGTTTTGAACTCGAGCATTTGGGTTTGTTTTGCTCGTGTCTTCTGATAATAATACCCAGTTTTGTCTGAATGAAATACAAGGTTAAAAATTTAGATTCATACAAGTTTAAGACAAATTTCTCAACTCATTCCTTTTGAAATTATAAATGTTGATTGAGTTTAAGATAAATAAGGGGTTTAAGATAAATTTGTTAAATTTATTAAGTCAAAAGTGTTTTCATAATATATACAACCTTTGTTTGGAAGTTTATTTTAAATAAAACTTGATATTATAATTAAAGAAATTAACAAAGATAAAATGTTTTATCTTTTAAATAAATTAAGGTCTTAAGAAATTGGTGATTTATTAATTAAGTAAATAAAGGATAGTAAATTACTGAATGAGATTAATTGAGATTAATTAATGATGTGATTAATTAAAAGTATTATTAAAGATAATTACCTAATGAAGTAATCTAAAGGAATTAATTACTCAGTGTAATTAATTAAGTCAATGTGGTTAATTTTAGTTAATTAATTAAGTTTTAATTAATTAAAGAGAATTACTTGATGATGGTTAAGTATAATTACTTAATGTAATTGATGAAGTGTAATTACTTAATGAAGTAATTAAATGATAATTACTGGATGTAATTAATTAAAAAGGAAATTACTTGAGGTAGGTAATTAAAGAATAATTACTTAGTGGAAGTAATTAAGTATTAATTACTCTGTGTAATTAATTAAAGGATTTATTAATTATTTAAGAAGTTAATCAATTATTGTAAGAAATTAAGGGTAGTTAATTACTAATGTGATTAATCAAGGATGATTAGTTTAGATAATAGTTAAAGGATGGTTAATTTATTTGTTTGTAATTAATTAATGTTAAGTAAGTAGGATTAAAGAGATTAAAGTAGTTAATTTAATTTATTTAATTTATTTAAATTAATTAGAAATGGTGAGACTAATTAATCTTGCTTATGAATGATTGGATGATACTGAATGCCTTAGATCATTTGGTATCTTTGATGTGTGATATGAATTGTTTTGTGATATGATATGTTTGGGTTGATCAGTGATAATATAGTTATCTATATATGATGAATTGCTGCATTTAAAATTGAATTGTATCCATTTGAATAATTTGAGATAAGATGGTATTGTATTCGAAGAGACCGGAGTCGGGTATTAGTAAATACCCGAAACCACTTCGATTTGTAATCTATAATAATTCTATATAGATTTGATATGTGAAGTCAATAGGCTGGAATGGAATGAGTTAAGTGAATTGTAACATTTAATCTAAGTTTTGGTACTTAGAAATTGATTTGTGAAATAAGTGATGTCTATTCCAAATTGGAAATTTGTAAATTGATACGAGTTTCCTCGGGTTTTATTTAAGTATTATGCTTTTGTATTCCTTGTTAGATGGGTTTACTTATGCCGGTTTCCAGCTTGACCTAGGTGTTACTTTGATGTAATGCTCAGGTCAGACCGAGTATTATAGATTTTCAGGTAAGGACGATCTGGATCTCGGAGGCGAGCTGGATGGCGGGAATGTATGGAGTGTATACCATTGTGATATTTTAGTTTATCTGGGACATGTGAATTGTATCTGTCTTGTGTGTTGTGAAAATTTTGTAACTCTGATGCATTTAAATGTAAATTGACAGATACAGTTTTTATTTTTATAACTGTTATTTTATTTGATATTATATTTTGATCCGCTGCGAGTGTGAGAATCTGTGTTTCATTTCTGTTTCTTCTTCTATCTCTTTTCTTCTTTTCCAAACTATCTGGAATTTCGGGATCAGAAATTACGGGTCATTACATTCTGGGTATCAAGTCTCATATTGAAATGGAATTTTTCACTAGATACAATTTTGGAGTAAAAATTCTCATTTCTCTCCTGCGACTTGAGTGATCAAAGTTTTGAGTATAGGTAGGAGCATAATCGAATTTCATTTTACTCTCTAGTACTATTGAATAACCAGTGCCATATGCTGATAGCTTTAGTGAAACTAAAAGTATAGCCTCCTAGCTGAAGAATCTTCCCCCGTCTTTGTAATTTCACATCACATTCAAAGAACATATGGTTCTTCATTTATAGGTGAGCGTTGCACATATTATAATTTATGATTGTGATCATGTGTAACACCCCATATTTTTAGCAACATTATTTAGAACATTTAATTAGTTAAATTAAATGAAATAATGTAATTGTTAAGAGATTGAGATTTGTGATTTATAAAGGGGTTGTCGTGCCTATGTAAACCAAGAACTAAGTAGAATTAAAATGAATTAAGTTAAGGTGAGTAGACAAGGATAAAATAGGTAGAAATAATAACCTTATACCCTAAACCTTCACTACATTCATTTCATACGATCATTACAAAATTTACCAAAACCCAAACACTTAGAGGCCAACCACCATTAAGAAAAAAGGAGGGGAAATCAAGTTAAATCAAGAGGAAGAAGCTAATTAACTTAAATCAAAGATCAAATCTCATCTCCTTAACATCAAAGCAAAGGTGAATAATGAATATATCTCTTATTTTTGATTGATTTTGGTTTTAGACGATTTCGAAGGTATTTGCAAATGTTTTGTCATGTTTTGAATGATAAATGGATATATATATATATATATACTTATTGACAATTAGGCTATTTTATATGCATTTTATGATGAGAATTGATTTAGAAAACCTAGTTACGACATCCAAATGACTTGAGAATTTAATCTGAGGTCAGATATGTTATTTTGGGAATGTGTTTCAAGTTTCATAATTTTCTGAATTATGGTGGATTTATTATGAATTTTCTAGTGAAAGAAATAATATTTTGGGTTTAAAATTATTTACGGCCAAGATATGACGGCTTTGGATTTGAAATTTAAATATGTAAGAAAACATATTAAAAAGGATTTTTTGGAGAATTTTCCTAAGTGTTTTGTTAAGTATATAAAATTATTTAAGCTATGGGACTTAAATGTTTTATATGTTTAAAATAGGAGAAGGGATGTTTTGCAAACGTTTTAATTAAACAAAATCTAAACTCGACAGCACTTTTAGAAAAGAAATTGGCAAGTAATTATATTTTGACAAATAAGTAAGTTGGAAAGAAATTACTTTAAAAGGAAATAAAGAAGTTGTTGTAAGCATTTGCTGTTTTGTCTTAATCGGTAACCACCTATCGACCACGTTCCTCTGCCTCCATCACAGTTGAATCTAATGCACCTAATCAATAGTTGGTACGTAGCAAATTGGACAAAAGGCGGGAAGGTATGAGGTTGAAACAGGGGTTTCGAAGGGGTCGAAACTGCTTTTTTGCTTTAGAAAGAAATTGCGCTTTCTTGCTTTCGAATGAGATGGCTTTCGAGTTAATTGGTTTAAAGAAGAGCTTCGACTCAGGTTTCTGCCTTTGTTTTTAAATTAGTATTCGACGGTGTTGAAACCAAGGTTGCCGTTATTCAACCTTTCGATCTAGTTGAGGCCGCTTCCTTTAAACATGGTTTTGAAGGGATGCTTTCGATTTTATTAAAGAGGCCACTCTCCAATGCTTTCGAAAGGGATGGTATTGAAACTATCTACTTTCTTTACATAGGAAAAATGTTTTCGAAAAAGGGCTTTCGACTTGGTTGTTTTATGACCCTTAGTTCTGTTGAAAGATAAACCCATAAGTTTCAACTTAAATGGTTTTGATGATTTTGAAACTATGTTCCATAAGCTTTTACATGAACCTGATGCTTTTGAAGGAGTTGTTTTAAGTAGTATACTTTAATGCTTTCGAAAGGTATAAATTATGGTTTCGAAGGGGAGTTTTCCCAATGGTTTTGAAATGTATTTAAGGTAGTTTTAATGGAAGGTTTCCAATTTTTTCGAAAGACAAGTTTTATGGTTTGAAAAGGATGTCTAAGGTTTTAAAGCTTTCGAAAGATAAGAATTCAATATGTTCAAAAAGGGCTTTTGTAAAATGGTTTCGAAAGCTATGTTTTTCTCTTTTGGCCTAAGGTTATAAAGTAAAGTAGTTTACTTATATCGAAAGGGGTACTTTCATTGTTACAGAAGGGGTACTTTCATTGGTTTTGAATGGGTTGTTTAAAGATTTTAAACAAAGGTTTCTTGGACTTACTGGCTATTAATATTTGGAAGAGACCAGAGACTGTGGTCGAGATTATAAGTTTTCTTGGACTTACTGGCTATTACTGGAGATTTAACAAGGATTTCTCGCGGATAGCAGCGCCTTTGACCATGCTAACAAGAAAGGAGGTGAAGTTTGTTTGGTCCGAAAATGTGAGGAAGACATTCCTTAAGTTAAAGCATTTGTTGACCAACACACCTGTGTTAGTAGGTCCGTACGGAAACCATGGGTTGGTGGTGTATACCGATGCATGTGGAACTGGATTGGGAGCTATGTTGATGCAGAATGGTAAAGTGATTGCTACGCTTCACAATAGCTTGGACCGCATGAAATGAGATATCCTACTCATGATTTGGAGTTGGCTGCGGTGATCGTTGCATTGAAGATTTGGAGCACTATCTCTTAGGGGAGAGATTTAAGCTATACACAAATAATAAGTCTTTAAGATACTTATTCTCCCAGAAGAAGTTGAATATGAGACAACGGAGGTAGCTAGAGTTTTTGGCTACTTGTGATTTTGGTATAAAGTATACCCCAAGAAAAGGTAATAAGGTAGCAGATGCTTTAGTAGAAGACATCAGAGTGTGGTGTTAGCTATGTTGGAAGAATGGAAGGATTTGGAAGCTTTGACTACTTGTAGTGTGCAGTTAAGATCGACTGCTAGTTCTAGTCAGAGTGCTGCCATGGTGTCCTATTTAGAAGTTCAACAAGTGTTGACCGAGAGAATTGCTTCTAAGATAAAGGAGGGTCCATTATTAGCCGAGAAGATTAGAAGGCTAGAGGTTGGATCGGAGGTCGATAATATATAAGGTTTTAGTGTTGACCAGAGGGGATGGTTGAGAAAGAAGGGATGGTTATGTGTTTAAGAAGGTTGAGGACTTGAGGAAAGAAGTTCTTGGAGAATGTCATCGATTCAAGTGTATGGTTCATCGTGGAGGGACCAAGATGTATCAAGATATGAAGAGGAGCTTCTATTGGGAAGGTATGAAGTGGGATGTTTGCTTGTGGATTAGGCAGTGTGCAAACTGTGAACAAGTGAAAGTCGAACATCAGAGGACGAGTGAGTTGCTTTAGCCTTTAGAGATTCCAGTTTGGAAATGGGATTCAATATCCATGGATTATAGACGGGTTGCCAAGGTCAAATAGAGGAAATGAAAGTATATGGGTTATAGTGGATAGGTTAACCAAGAGTGCCCATTTCATTCCAGTTAAGTCAACCTGGATGACACCTGTTCTAGCGAAGTTGTTCATGAAGAGCATTGTTAGACTTCATGGAATTCCTAGTAATATTGTAAGCGATAGATATTCCTTATTCAATAGCGAGTTCTAGAAAAGTCTATAGGAGATTTTAGATACCAAGCTCAAGATGAGTACCGCTTACCATCCGCAGACAGATGGGAAAACAAAAAATGTTAACAAAATCATAGAAGATTTGTTACAAGCTTGCATATTAGACTTTAGGGGATAATGGGAAGACCATCTACACTTAGTCGAGTTGTCGTGTGACAACAGTTATCAGACTAGTCTAAGGATGGAACCATTTGAAGCTTTGTATGGAAGGTAATGCAAATCTCCCGTTTGTTGGTTAGAGACCAGGGATAGGTTGATTCTTGGTTCATATTTGGTTCGAGAAGCTAAAGAGAATTGAGTTGATTCAAGCGAGAATGAAGGAAGCTAAATCTAGGCAGAAAAGTTATGCTGATAAGAGACGAAAAGACTTGGAATTCTCAGTTGGAGATCATGTATTCATCAAGGTATCGCCGATGAAAGGTGTTAACAGGTTCGGGAAGATACGAAATTTAGCACTTAAGTTCGTTGGACCATTTCCTATTGTTGAGAGGATTGGGAAACTTGCATATAGAGTAGAGATAGCGAATAGTTTGGCAGGAGTCCATGATGTTTTTTATGTTTCTCATCTAAGGAAGTATATTTGGGATCAAGAGACTACTATTACATTGACAGTGTTAGATGATTCAGTAGTGCAGCTGAATTTGACTATAGTTAGGAAGCATGTTCGTATAGTCGTAATGGATGATAAGAAGCAAAGAACCAAGATAGTTAGGTTAGTCAGAGTCCAATGGAGTGACGACGTGAGTGACTGTATGTGGGAAACTGAGAGCAAGATTCGAGATACTTATTCTGACTTGTTTCATAGTATGTTTTAACTTTTTGATTGTTTGATGAGTGCCTTATCGTAATTTCGAGGACGAAATTATTTGTGGAGAGGAGTCTGTAACACCCTATATTTTTAGTAACATTATTTACAACATTAAATTAGGTAAATTAAATGAAATAATGTAATTTGTTAAGAGAATGAGATTAGTGATTTATAAAGGGGTAGCCGTGCCTATGTAAACCAATGAACTAAGTAGAATTGAATTGAATTAAGTTAGGGTGAGTAGACAAGGGAAAAATAGGTAGAAGCAATAATCTTATACCCTAAACCTTCACTGCGTTCTTTTCATACGATCATTGCAAAATTTACCAAAACTTAAACACTTAGAGGTCGGCCACTATTAAGAAGCAAAGAGGGGAAATCAAGCTAAATCAGGAGGAAGAAGCTAATTAACTTAAATTAAAGATCAAATCTCATCTCCTTAACATTAAAGTAAAGGCGAATAATGACTACATCTCTTATTTTTGATTGATTTTGGTTTTAGATAATCTCGAAAGTGTTTGCAAATGTTTTGTCATGTTCTGAATGATAAATGGATATATATATATACTTGTTGATGATTTAGGCTATTTTATATGCATTTTATGATGAGAGTTGATTTTGAAAGCCTAGTTTTGATATCCAAATGACTTGCGAATTTAATCTAAGGTCAAACATGTTATTTTGGAAATGGGTTTCAAGTTTCATAATTCTTTGAATTATGGTGGATTTATTACGAATTTTCTAGTGAAGAAAATATTATTTTGGTTTAAAATTATTTATGGCCAAAGTATAAGGGCTTTGGATCTGAAATTTAAATATGTTATAAAACATATTAAAAGGGATTTTGTGGATTTTTGGAGAATTTTCCTAATTGTTTTATTAAGTATATAAAATTATTTAATGTATAAGATTTAAATGTTTTATGTGTTTAAAATAAAAGAAGGGGAATTTTGCAAATGTTTTAATTAGACAAAATCTGAATTTGGTAGCACTTTTAGAAAAGAAAATGACAACCAATTAGATTGTGACAAATAAGCAAGTTAATTGAAAGTATTACTTTAGAGGGAAATAAAGCAGTTTTTGTAAGCATTTGTTGTTTCGCCTCAATCGACAGCCAACTTTCTATTGAGTTCCTCCGCCTCCATCACAGTCGAAACCAATGTGCATGTATCAATACTTGGTAAGTAGCGAATTAGACAGAAGGAAGAATGTATGAGGTCGAAACAGGGGGTTTCGACGGGATTGAAATCACGTTTTGGCTTTAGAAAAAAAATGTGCTAGCTTGCTTTCGAATGAGATGGCTTTCGACTTAATTGGTTTAAAGAAGAACTTTTGACTTAAGTTGCTTCCTTTTTTTTAAATTGGTTTTCGACAGTGTTGAAACCAAATTTACTACTATTCGACCTTTCGACAAAGTTGAGGTCATTGCCTTTAAACTTGATTTCAAAGGGATGCTTTCAATTTTATTTAAGAGGCCACTCTCTAATGCTTTCGAAATGGATGGTATCGAAACTATCTACTTTCTTTACTTAGGAAAAATGTTTTCGAAAGAGATCTTTCGACTTGGTTGTTTTAGACCCTTAGTTCCATTGAAAGATAAACCCATAGGTTACAACTTAAATGGTTCTGATGGTTTCGAAGCTATGCTCCATAAGCTTTTACTTGAACCCAATGCTTTTGAAGGAGTTATTTTAAGTAGTATACTTTAATGCTTTCGAAAGGTATAAATTATGGTTTCGAAGGGGAGTTCCCCTAATGGTTTTGAAAGGTATTTAATGCACTTTTAAAGGAAGGTTTTCGATTGCTTTCGAAAGACAAGTTTTATGGTTTGAAAAGGATGTGTAAGGTTTTAAAGCTTTTGAAAGAGAAGAATTCAATGTTTTCAAAACTGACTTTTGTAAAATGGTTTCGAAAGTTATGTTCTGGCCTTTTGGCCTATGGTTATAAAGTAAAGTAGTTTACTTATATTGAAAGAGGTACTTTCAAAGGTTACGGAAGGGGTACTTTCAATGCGAGTTGTTTAAAATTATAATCAAAGTTTGCAAATGAATTGCTTTTGGCAATACAGCCTAAGTATTTTAAGTTAAAAAGAGTTCTTACTTATTTTTGAGGGATGGGAAATCCTTAATATATTTCATCAAAATTATTATGAGTATAGTATATATAACATGGCAAATAGCTTAGAGTAAAGCATAGAGTATATTTTCCTTGTATATATATGATTTAAAGGTTTAAATCATTTTGAAAAGGCTTTTGAGGAAAATTTAAAAGGGTAGTTAACCCTAAGAAAATGACTCAGATATAGAAGACCAGATGGGACCAATAGGGTCGCCCTATACATTAGCTTTAGCCCCAAGCTAATTTTAGTCCAAAATTCCGGTGTGTAGGGTTTATTCACAGGTAGACTTAAATGATGGTTACACACAGAAAGGAATATATATATACAAAGAAGAAAAAGGTTATTGGTAAGCCCGCAAAACCATTGGGATCAGGAGACCCTGGGAGATGTGAGTTAGGAACAGACCGTAGAAGACTTATCTAACAGTTGTTAGATCATATTTATTATTTTTTCTGGTGGGCCCGAGTTTGCCAAACAAAACTACATTTGTTTCGGACCGCTGGTCCAGTGAATTACCTATTTTTAGCATAAAGGATATTGCTATTTTCATATAATCAGTTTGATTTACCAATTCGGTTACAAGATTATGATTTGCAAAAGATATGTTTTGAAAGAGATATTAGTGAGGGGAAACCCGTTCCACTAAGCGGCATGGTCTTACTCAATATCGTATACAACAGAGATTTATAGTATTATTCACACCAGACTTTATGTTTGACTCGAAGTTTATATTTTCTCCTTAAACCTCAGGTGCTCGAAATTGATTTGAATAAACCGAGGGTTTTCAGGTTTTCAGGTTTTAGTAGGTTGGAGAATAAAGCTTCCGGAGATGAGTAGGTAGCTGATGGATAGCTATTTAAGAGTCGCTATTTTATTTTGTTAGATTCCACTGTGTTGTATTAAGTCAGGTGTGACTATATAGTCTCTAATCAAGCAAGATGACATCTTCATATGTCTCTCTTGGTGTATTTATGCGATAATTATATTTTATCATTACCTAGGAGACGTTTATGGGATTATGTAACTTGGATATGAAAATTTATTTTAAAACATAATGAAAATTTTTGTTTTTGAAATCTATGATTTTATTTCATATTCAAGTGCTTCCGATATTATGAATACGATTAACATTACCATATTTTATCATCGGAAATTAATACTATGGATGACTGCAGCATCTGTAGTGCTTAGATTCGGACCTCCAAATAGTGGATGTTACATCATGCCTCTTGCCAAAAGCTTATCTTGAGTCAAGCAAGAGTTATGATTTCAAGAGCATTAAGTTGTTGTTTTTGGACTATATCGATTCCATATTCTCCTTTTCTAAGAGTCATTGGCTAGCACAGTAGTTTCAATGATAGTTCTATACACTACATTAATGGAGTGTTTAAAGTGTTTAATTCCCCTTGCAAGTTTACTATAATGTTCTATGTATGGTTTATGAGTAACATAACACCATAGTTCTCTAACCTGTATTACTCGAGTAAGGGATGATATTACAGTCATATTGCAAGTAATTTCTCTCATAAGCTGTATCGACTGGTCTTTTAGATCCTTAAAAGTTGACATTAATACATCCATGGTATTCACACGTCGAGCATCCGAGTGTTCAAAGGACAGATGGTTGGGGTGAAAGAAAAGAAAAAACAGAATAGAATCTCACATCTTGATGAGTAATATATAATGTACACATGATGTTCACAAAAGAAAACTATCATACATTCATCGGAGTAAACTAACCTATCATTAGAATGGACAGTTATAACAACTTGTCCTCACAAATGCTGATAAATACAATACAATACAATACAAGAAATGCAGTGGAAACAAAATATACGATTAGCTCTTGGAGGCATCCAGATCTTCTCTTGAAGTTCCAAAGCGTTCATAACTAAATCTGAAATATACTCTGGGAGCATTATAAGAAAATAACGCCTGGATCAGTCTGGTAAACTAGCGTGAGAAATTCAATTCATATGGATTTTTAATGTTACGAAACCCTTCAAAAATAAAGGAATCTCTTAAGACCATGTCACACATAAACACAGACGGGTTTTACCTTACGACAACCAAACCATTTTACTAGAAAATCCATTTATATAATAATATGTCTTGGATTTAAAATAAATATAAAATATAGCTGGAATGCTTGCATTACACATTCCAACATATCTGATATACAACTAAGTCTATATGGCGCATATTAGGGAGTGGATTCCAACGATGACAAGGTAAGCGAATACCTTCCATATAGTACACCTCTAGATAAAATGAACCAAAGCTACAAACCTTGCACCTCTATCGACACAGAACCTGACTAGACCTTCCTGGATAGTACCGAATATGATCTACACCCCGGTTGCCAACTATACAAACCATTTTCATTGTCATAAGCATATATAATCCAAAAAATATCGATCTAGATACAAGTGTGATCATACCCTAATGGTAACGAACAACATTGCCCTGCCGCATCTACCTTGTTTTAGTCATTTCTGGGTGTGAGGCTTGAGTTTACATTTTACCTTTTCGCAAATCCCACTTAGATTTCTAATATTTCCATCCAAGCAACAATGCAATACCAGCATCCAACCATGTAAGTTGTTTCTGGGATTGAACAAACCGAAGAGACTACTTCCACTACTCCATTTTGGAATCACCCTCAAGATTAGTAGCTAGTCGCCCTTGCACTTCAAAGAACTCCATTTTTGATTCGCATCAACAAGATGCCTTTAATTCAAATGATTATGCTAGATCCAAGTTATTTTTGGATAACATATCTGATCTGTTACACTCTAGAAATTTACGAAAATTTAACAAAGCATTTAATAGAATTTTACATAAAAATTTGATAATGAAAGTGAATTTGGTGAAAACAATGACTAAAATAAAATTTCCACAGACATCCGAGTTTGGCTACGAAACTATCACCATTGAGTTCATAGCCTTTTTCTAAATGATTTTTACATATAATACTTCGTAATCCGAGTTAGCATGGAGGAGTTACGGGAGTTAGAATGAATTAAAAATATAAAAAAATTAAAAATTTACAAAACCACCAGTCGACCCTAGGGGATTTAAGGTCGACCAATAGTGGTCGACCATGGTAGGGGCGGTCAACCCACGTACTTGAAAGTTAGAGCATTATTTGCTTTCCTGAGATGATGATAAACAGACATGATTGAATGCTTAGGAACAAAGGATGAGATGAGAGAACCAGATTTTACCAAATATTTTCCTAAGATAATCCTATGGTTTAAAAAAAATCCTAACCCTATAAATACTAAGCTAATGAAACCGTTATTTTCCATTAAAAACTTAGTGTAACCAAACTCTGTCAAAATTTTCTCTCAACCCTAATTTCTAAAATTCCTAAAATCAAATCTATCCAACCTAAAAGGTTAGAGCAAGCACATCAAGGCAGATCAAGGCAATCTAATAGGAAGTTATTGATTTAGGGCTACATTCTTAAGTGCAAGCATTAGTAAGAGCTTAGCTAGAGGTGAGTGAGAACAATTTTGGTCAGATGATTATTCCTAGGTTTAATATATTCTAACTGATTTAGGTTGTTAGTCAATTAAAATGGATATTGTAAACCTTAAATTGAAATCCACATATTGGGGTAAAATTTGGAACTACTGTAAATTGATAAACTTGATTTGATACAAGTACACCCTATACCCTTTCTGCTAAACGAAAATGTTAGAAATCCTAAATTGAAATTTTTAGTAAACTGTTAATTGAATACCGATAATTTATACCCTTTTCTACTTGAAATTGAAAATCCTAAATCAACAAACCCGGAATTTAATTTCAAAATTGTTACTTAGACTATAATTTGGGTTCACTAATCACTGTGCGACTTGATAATTATTTGTAAACAATCAACATTTAAAAGGTAGCAGAAACCCTAACTTAACAATGCGAACGATCGATCGTAGAACCCTAGTGGTCGACCGGTAGCGGTCGGTCGTGGGGTAACAGCGAACGACCATTTAGAATGAAAACTAGCAAATTGAACCTCAACCATAGGCTCAAATTTATAAATTATATAAAAAGTGAATTGTTGTAGCCTATTTAAGGGCAATTGGATGTATGTTAGGACTTATAGGGAAGCTAGTTATCTAGGAAAGGATGCATGATCATGGCGTTGTTGGTAAATATTGTTTACCCAATTTAGGATCTAGTAACTGATTCGAGGGGATATATTTTTGCAATTGGCACACGTAGGAGGTTACAATAGTGGGCGTGCAGCTAGCGTGGATGTTTGATTAAGTGGGTCTAGCACAACGGGAGGTCCTAATATCCACAACATGTGATACAATTAAGGAGGAGGAACCGGAGCGTGTAATAAAGGGCCAATGCTATGATCGAGAGGTAGAAGCAAATGCAGGTGTTGAGACCTTGCAATAATTCAACATTTTGGGTTCTTCCTTTCCAGACATGGAGAAAGGGGAAGAATTTCCCAGTAGCCTGGTGGAGGTGATAGTAGTGACAGTTTATTCTCATAGTAGCCTAGTGGTGGTGTTTTCATGGTTAGTAGGCAAGGGCCGGTTTTTCCATATTTAGTAGCTTTATGATGGTGTTTCATGTTTAGTTGCCTAGCGGCATTGTTTAAAATGAGTAGCTCTAGGAGTGGTGGCCGATCATTATACATGAATTCGATCCATGATTCGATCCATTTATTAGCCTACACAAATTGTAGTATAGGAATGTATTAGACAATAACCTTTAGGTAATAGAACTTAGGAATTCATAGACACTTGTATCACACCCTATATCATCTAGAGTAGAGTTGAAGTTAACTGATCATGAACATCGCATTTTAAACATGTACTCATTCACTAAACTTTGGTCTGACCCACTCCCTTCTTTTTTCCCCACCATAGGATGACAGGTTAGCAGTTGATTACGCATAGTACATGGAGAAAGGAGCTTCACGTTCGATTTCTCATATTCTTCATGTTGTTATTTATAGTATTAAAAGTCTTTAACATTTTTAATACTTTGAAAGTGTATATGGTGAATAAAGTATTGTAGAGACTATTTTTTTAAATGTCTACTTCTCCGTACTTATATTTTAATTCCTTTTGCTGTGAGATCTGAAAGTTTAGAATGTCTTAGAGCATAACCTTATGATTATGCTCTATAATATTGTAAAAAATCAATTTCTTGTATTTCTTGGCATGACACGAGTTCGAAAGTCACACTAAGCTTGGAATAGTGTGTTGGGAAGTGCGGGTTATTACATTTGATATTAGAATTTAGATTTAAGGTCCTATAGGATTTAGGCACGTATTTGGAGAACGTATTTGAAAAGTTTCTGAAATAAAATGGTTTTTCGAAAGGTTTTCCAAAATGTTCTCAATTTTTTTCTTCAGAAATGGAGTGTTGAAAGTTGTATATATATGTATGTATAGACAAAATGATTTCAAAGTACATAAATACATATATATAAGTATATAAGGAAGAATGATATCAAGTAATCTTGCCAAGTTCTACCTTTGCGAAAGTTGAAATTAGTTCCCAATCACAAGATACTAAGAATGAGTATAACTTTTAGAGGAATGGCTCTAGAAAGGCAGCTAAGATTCCTAGCATGAACATCACTATATGGGTCCGTCGATATCAAAAGCGAGGAGATAAGATGAGCCTAACCTGGCTAAGGGAGTGAAATTATAGTTTTTTGATAACTGTTTTAGTACACACCAACCTATATATTTTAACTTATAAGGTAATTATTGGCTTACCCCTTATAGAAGCAGATAATTGTGGGTCAAAATAAGTGTTAGGGTTATATAGTGGGGTGAAAAACAAAAATTTCACATTTATTGAGGTTTACCTTATAAAAAAAGGCTAGTAGAGGATTTATTTACAAACTAGCAGAAGTAAGTAAATTATGGACTTAAGGACGAGTAAAAGAGAATTAGTACCAAGAGACCCACACAACATGGTTATGATGGATAGCATAAAGGAGGACTTTACCGATTAAAGGCATATTTCCCAATTTGAGTAGAAACCATATTATCATATTGGTAGTTGTCATAAGGACTCCTCTTTATTTAAAGGTATGGTTGGAATATTTCCATGATGAAGTTGGACACTATATTGAAAAAGAAATTTTGTTAACCATCTTCGAAAAAAAAGAGCGAAAACCTTATGCACTCGAAGCATTGTTAAGTATAAGTGGGCTTAGGTAATTAGGATTATTATTATCTACTCTAATTTAAGTGATAAACCAATGAGGATGTTTTCAAGACATTAGGAATGATATTTTAAATAGAAAGAGGAAGATGGTTTATAATTTTATACAACTTATCAGATAAACTTTATGGAAATTGTTTAAAAAGTAAAAGTAGAAAACTTGATAGAAAGAAAAAAAATTGAGTAACTGTTTTAAAGCTTTATTTTGTTATTTTGGATGCATTGTTACACCTACCCTCATTATGCACCTTACTTTCGATAACAGAACTTTTAGAAAAAATTAAAAAATTGAGAAATTCGTAAGATTCAACCTTTGAAGACATGGTTAGCACTGAAATGCCTTTTATTAATATTTTGTCAAATTCTGAAATAATAATTATAATAGGATAAAAGTACTACATTACCTTTGAAAATACACTTTTGTGAAATTTATTATTCATGAACGGAAATGTTAAAATGGTGTATTTTGAGTACATTTTGTTAAATTAAGCTTAATCTGTTTTGATAATTTAATTAAAGAAAATATCATGATCTTGGGAAAAAGGAATTAGTTGTGAAAAATAAAAGGGAGATTTTATAGTTTTTAAAACTTTATTAGTTTTATGGAAATGATGTCCAAATTCAAAGGTGATTTAAAAATTTAAAGTGAAAATACTATGTCAATCACTTAAGTTTAAAAAAGAAAGAAATAAAATAGAGTTCGATAAATAGAATTAAATGGCCCTCTAGGACAAGAATGAATATGGAGCTCGAAACTATTGAAAAGGTTGGGACAAAGATAGGAAGTAACATGAGAATTTAATGATCTTTTCAATTAATGGTTAAAATTGGAAAGATGTAGTGGTAAGTCAAACTTTTCAAAATAGTGAAAGTAAACACCACTATGTATCCTTTTATTCAAGTATGGTTTGAGTCATACAATCTTAGTGTGAGAAATTT
The DNA here is from genome assembly GCA_030765085.1 of Allium cepa. Lineage (NCBI taxonomy): Eukaryota > Viridiplantae > Streptophyta > Magnoliopsida > Asparagales > Amaryllidaceae > Allium > Allium cepa. The sequence continues at coordinate 301,876,704 of CM060932.1, forward strand.
TGGAAAATATGATTTAGATAAGACATATTCCTGAATATGAAAAGAGTAAGCTGAGATGTTTTATTCTATCAAGGGGTGCTATATAGGAAAAGAGGTTTATTCGGCTTGAAGTGTAAAAAGGGCCAAGTAGGGTCTATTTCAATTCTTATATAGTAAGTTATGTGACAAATAGGCGGTCCTGGTATTGGTTGGTATTGCATAGGTAAAGATAGGATATTTGGAGGCTACAGGTAGCCCAGGTATTTTGTTGTTTCGTTGGAGGATATATACAGACTAGGTAGACGTGAGTAGAAAAGTCATATCGGTGGGAGAGCAATTCCCACCGTAGCATTATGTGATTGTATCAGTGGAAATTGGTTTCTACATTAGCCTACGGGAAGTGTTACCTTATTGGGTTCTATCATTGTAAATGTGTTCCATGTATGCCTAAATAAACCTTGGAATTGTATGCTTAGAAATTGGCACATATTTGAATATGGAAAATGCTGAGTAGTAGTAGTCCCTAAATTTATAGACCATGTGATAGTTCCAGATTTGTAGATTTGAAGGACATGTGCAAATAAAATGTGAATTAAGTTATCGTGGTAAATTATTAAAAATTAGATGATCCTAAATTTTTTCGGATAATAGATATAGTTAGTAGACAAAATTGGAAGTAGTGATAAATTGGAAATGGGATTTAAGTAGTAATTTAATTGATTGGAATGTAGAGGGTTGCAATGTAAATTCCTATAGCTTATCAAGTTCATATTTACAAATAAAAGTGTATCATTGAAATGACAAGGAATACACCCCAAAAAGAAAGAGATGTGTAAAATATGGATATTTACCGTATTTTGTACAGTCTAATTCTATAATTATGAAAAGGAAAATTCCTTGTAATTCCAAACGTGACACCAATTCTCCTTTTGGATAAGACAGGAATTTGCACCATCAAACTTTCCTTTGGGAGAAAATGCAGTTATAATGCATTAAAATATAGAGACCACTAAGTGTAAACCAAAGTATTGGTCATCATGCTATTATATTAAACTGGCAAGGGATCATCCCATATTGAGTTATCTCAACTGCGAAATAATTTAAATAAAGTAATAAAATATTATGTTTGGTAAAATGGTCTTATCTTTGGAAGTACATTAAGAAATGGTAAAAGTTTTGGAAGTTCAAGCCATAAAAAGTAGCCTAGATAAGATTATGGTTAATATTTTGCAAAGGATAGTTAATTCAAGGTTTGGGTCCCAATCAAGAGAAAAGATATCATTATTGTATGCATTGGGAATGCGAAGGTGGTTTTCATAGAAAACTAGACCGGGAAATTTTGATAAGATTTGAAGGAATGGATAAAGTGGATGCTTCTCCAACCCCTCGGATAGGAAGATAAACCAACTTTCACTTGTAGAATTTGGGGTGGATCCCTATGGACTGAATTGGAAAAGAGGTTTTGCTATTTTCAACAATTTAAGAAATCACCAAGTTGGATATCTTTGGGGTAAAGTGGAGAAACAACAAAAAGCCGAATAGAAGGTACAATAGAAGGAGGCACCGTCCACATTTGAGTTATCTCACTTAGTATATAGAAATTGAAGTGATTAGGTATACCATTGGATGAGTTAAGGTAGTATGTTGTGCATTGAGGATTTCATAGAGCTACAGTTTTGTAGGAGCATACTTATGCTCAAGTAATTTAGCATAGTGCGTTTGAAGTTAATAACAAGGATTATGAAGAATTACCCATGCACATACATTTGGGTTTAACATTAAATATAACTTCTGGGTCAAAGAGAAAAAAAGCGAAAGTAGCCCTTTCGAAAGCATTGATCTTCCAATAAAAGAATTGGGGAAAAGGATAGCTTTGAAACTAACCTTTAGAAACCATTAATAAAAGAAGCTACAAGAACCCTTTTGAAAGCATTGGGAAGACGACTTCAATATTAATAAAATGAAAGCCTTCTTTTCGAACTCATTGTCATAAGGCTATAAAGAAAAGCGGCCTTTAACTAATTCGAAAGGTATGAAGGAGGCAACTTGGTATTGAATAGGTTCAAAATGTGGCAACTTATTCGAAAGCTTCTTTTTTTTAAAACAAATTAAGTGGAAACTCTTTCAAAAGCTTCTTTCTAAAAACAAAGTGAAGCGGCAACTTGTTCGAAAGCCACTTTTTGAACAAAGGTAAGTTGATTGATTCAAAAGCTTCAACCCCTTCAATAGCATCTTTTAAAAACAAAGACAAATAATGTATTCGAAAGCTTATGAGAATGACTTCACCCCCTTCGAAAGCATGCCATTGACATAGTCCTTTCCGCCTTTCTCCAATCCACTACGTATCAATAGCTTGATACTATGTGCATTGGTTTCGAATGAGTACATTAGCGAAAGTATGGTGACGAAAGGTAGCAAACGGAAGTGGTGAAGTTGTAAATCAAACAAAACTTGTTTTGTTGCCTTTCAAAGAAATTTCTTTTTACTAAGTTACACAATTTACCAAAATATGATTGGTTGCCAATTCTTTATCAAAAATCCTTTTCTTAAAAAGGCTGCTGAATTAAACAATTAATAATTGAAATCATTTTAACAAACAAGCCATTCCCTTCAACAGAACATTAAACATTTAAGTCCTCCAACTTGAATAATTTAATAACCATATTAAAACACTTAGGAAAAATCCCCAAAAATCACAATTATTCACTTTTAAGGTGTGTTCAAATATATATAATTTTGCCCAAAAAGAATTACTTATTTTCCTTAAATATTTTAAACCCAAATTATATATTTCTTCCATTCAAAATTCATAATAAATTATCCATAGCTTGGAATATTATGAAATTTAAATTCATCTCCAACACAATGTTTTACATAACATATTCAAGCATTATGACATTCAAAATCAATTTACACGATTTTAACCTAAAAATCGAATTATATCATTACACTAAATCCTTGTTTAAATCAAAGCGTGGCATATAATCAAAGCATATCATCATTCATCCGTCCAAACAGTTTTAAACCTTAAACCCGAAATAAAAAGTTCAAAAAGACTTATATGAGATCGTTTAAATCATTATTCACCTTATTTGGATAAGGAACTTGAGATTTGTTCTTGCTTTAATCTTCCTAGCTTTAATATTTGCTTCTAATCAATTTTAAGATCTTCTTCTCCTAAGGTAATGGCCGACCTTGTTTCTCCTTTGTTTATATTTTTGATTTATGAAAAAAAAACGTGAATGAGAATGAGGTAAGGGTTTAGGGGTTATGATATATGGTTATTCCCATATTACCTTTGCCTTATTCTCTTAGGCATTAACGTGTAAATTGTTATCCGACATTTTGACCTGGCTATATCTGAACTGACTGGACAAGATAGACTCGACTGTTATCAAGGCCAGTAGCCAAGAGCGATGATTATGGGGTCCAAAAATCAAGTATATTTGATAATATAAAGCAGAAGCACAAAAGCTCAGCACTCCTCGAAGATGGACTAGGTATGATCCATATTCAACACTGTGGATCGTATCGATTCCACAACTCAATTTTGCAGCAATGGTCAGTCAACAACTCAAAATCTACATATGCTATCAACATGAAACTTAGAGTACAAGCTTACTACATCATGTGGAACACTCCCTAGGGATCTCATTCTAATTTGAGGGAGTTAGAGGGATCAGCATAACACCCTTTGGAGGGATCGGTAGAAATCAGAATTCAAGCAACATACTTCATGGAGAATGCGATATCTTACAAATTGTATGTCGGAATTGCACGAAATTTAGGGAGCAAGTAGCCAACATCATGGTACATCACTTATAAGATCACATCCCATTTGGGCACACTAAAAGGATCGTTACTGATCCCTATTGTAGGCTCTGATGGGCTTGGAAAATTTTGGGTAGCCGCGTCTTGGTCTCCCAAACCTTCTGCCAAAATTTTAATCCGATCAGTGCACATCTTCCCCTATAAATACAACAGGTGTGGTATTAAAAAAGGGATCATTCTTTTTGTGGAAAAGGCTCTTCCATTTTTATTCTTCATTCTTGTACTAATGGATCCTAGCTGATCCAAACATTCTTGCAATCATAATCAAGTGCATGATCAATAAAAAGATGAAGTGGAAGTAGGCCACAATTGCCAAACCACTATAAAAATCTATGTGCTCATTTATGATATTTTCTCTGTTTTAATTGCTTTTTTCGTTTAATCTCTACTAGATTCTATTGGGTGCTAATGCCCATTTTTGGCGTCAACATAAACCATATATAAATCCATTTAGTTGAGGCATGACCCTACATAGTTTTAAAATCTCAATTCCCTTATCATTCTAATCTGTACATTATTCTATTTAATTTATCTAATTAAGTCTCTTGAATAATGTCATTTAAAATAAGGGGTGTTACGATTTGACCAAATATACTTTCCACCACTTCTCGATTTTAAACTTGTGCTATCTCTCGATTAACACTCAAGTCGGACAAGTTAAAAAAATATTCTTGCCTTAATATGCATTCTTGATTCTCACAGATAGAAATGAGTTTCCATACTTTGAAATTTGGTGTAAAATATGAAAAGAATAATTTCCAAACCACCATAAGTTATAAAGGTCATTTATGGAAATAAAATCTCATTCTTTTTATAAAACTCCTTTTCATAAATACCTTTTATATTTACAGAACTCCTTTTATAAATCTCCTTTCTTTTTATAAAACTCCTTTTATAATTCTGCTTTCTATTTATAAAACTCCTTATATAAATCTCCTCTCTATATAAAACTCCTTTTTAATGATCTCTTCTTTAGTCAAAAAACTCCTTTTATAAATCACCTTTCTATTATAAAACTCTTTTTTATAAATCTCTTTTCTATTTATATAACCCCTTCTATAAATACCTTTCTATTTATAGAACTCCATTTTATAAATCTCTTGATTTTAAATCTCATATACTTATCGCAAATTTTTGGTTTCAAGATAGAACTAAATAATTTCCATAATAATATCATTTCATATATCATTACAAAGTCACAAATGTGATTTATTATATCAAATTATCAAAATGATATCATTACCTTTTTATAACATATCATACAAAAATACATTCTTTTATTTATAGAACATCAATTATTAATTTAGCTTCTTTAAAAAATAGAATTTTATTATGAAAGATAAATGTAACATCCCAAAATTTATCAATTTAAATTGGTAATCTATTTAAACTTTTGGAATTCAATTTGAAAATAATTTGAAAAGTTTCAAAACAAATATAATAAGTAATAATTTGTATGAATAAAATTCCAATTTCTTTTGAGTTTAAAAATTTGAAATAATAAATGTTTTAAAAATCATTTGAATTTAAATTATATATATATGTACAAGGCATATATGAGTAGACTTGAATGTATATGTTGAATTTGAATTTAAATTGTAAACGTATATGTATGAGTATATAAATAGACATAAATGGATTATAATTCAAGTTGAATTGGAATTTGAATTTAAATTTAAAATAAATGTTTTAGAGAAATAATTGGCATTTGAAATCATAAATGTGTAATTTATATTTGTAAAAGATTGGTTAAAACATTCTTCTTTTAACACTGTATATATACAAATGAATAAGGGGTATAATTATTAATAAAGTGAATTTGAAATAAAATTTACTTAAAAATTCTTTTGTCTTTGTAAAAATACAAGTGTTAAATATGCATGAGGGAGATGGTGTAAAAATAAACAAGTGTAGAGATCTCATGATTGGTTTTAACAAGTGGCATTCAATTTAGTTGATTGAAAAAATAATAAAACTTAAATTCATAAAAAACTTTTCAGCTTCTCTTTTTCTATTATTTAGCTTCTCAAATTTCTGAAAGAAAAGTAAAAAAAAGACTTGAGCATTACAAACTTCAACACCAAAAAAAATAAAGAAATCTGAAACTGCACCATCATTTTCTTGGATACAAAATTTAAAATATGAGGATGTTCTCAAACATCATGTAGTAGTTTTAAATTCCATCTCTCAGGTAAACTTTAAACTTCATAATTAGGTGAATTAGTAATTTCGAAATCAAGTTTAACACAAAAGTTTCAAACTGCAGATTAATATAACCAAGCTCCAGTTTTGGCCAGGAAACAGAGCTGGATTCTCTGAAATAAATTAAGGCAAGTGAACTTTTCTTTTAAAAATTTGAATTTGAATTTTTTAATCAGTAATAAAGCAAGAATTTAAGCAAGTTGTATTAATCAGTTGCAAAAAGAAAAAATCAAGTTCAAAGACTAAATAAATTTCTGGATTTCAAGCTGCAGACCCCATTCTCTGTTGCATTAAATTCAAACTGTAAGTAAGCTTGGATCTTTGTTTTTTATTGATGAAGTAAGTAAACAAATACAACATAGATTAAGCAAAGATTGTATTAACAAATTGCAGATAAGATTTCAAGATAAAAGTAGAAAAAAAATATCCAGGCTTTCATCTCAAATTTTAAAAACGGTCAGAAGCTTCTGTTCTCAGGCAACAGGTGAGTAAACCTCTGATTTATCCAATTGCTTGTTGTTGTATGCATGCCTGAATTGATGTTGAAAACTTTTGCATGTGAACAAATGAGTGTGCATGTGTATATTTTCTTGGGCATGAATATATTCAGGGTCTTCATCCCTGTTCTTCTTAGTCTCAGGTTTACAGAGTAAACCCATGCCAAATTCAAATCTCTCTCTCTCTGTTCTCTTCTAGAATTGAAATCTAAGCAAAATAAAGAGTTGTTTTAACATGCATTATGTTTTAGAAATGAATCAAAGCAAGAACAATATTGTTTTTTTCTGGAAAATGCGAAAACACAGCCAAATCCAAATTATGTGAAAATTCAAATATCATATATTTTAGTTTCAGGAATACGATCTGAATCGTCATTGAAAATAATGATTTTTGAAAGTTAAATCTAAATTTTTAATGCAATTTTGACTGAGAAATTTTAACTTGATCAGAAAACGAGATTTTGTAAAATTCCGATGAACTACGTGTTTGTGGGCCTCGAGATCATCGTCGCAGCTAGCTGAGGGTTTGTAATCCTCAGAAAAATGCAAATTGAATTTATAAATCATTATATTGTTGGCTCGAGATCGATTTAGGGTTGAAAACCCAGATATACTCGTAGTCGAAAATGTTCGTGCTACATCGCCGTTGAATGATCAGAATCTTCGGCACCAGTGCCAATCGAGACAATGGACATTGGCGAAACTTCGATTAAATTTTTGTGGCCTCTGATGGCCAGAGGTGGAGGGACGAGGCCGTTTCCTGGTGATGGGTTTTGATGAACTATGGGTCGTGAGGTTCGATTTCGAACGAGACGTTAGTTCGCGCTTTGCGGTGGCTCGATGGGTTGAGGAGTTCGTCGCCGACCTGACGACGGTCGTAGCTTCGACCAGTGACGACCAAAATGGTGTGCAGCGTGCACACGTTTTCGTTTGTATCAGTGGCTCATTTTTGGAAGGGAAGTCATTCGTCTCGAAGTGCTACTCGGTATTTAAGGGACATGACTCAAAGCCATAGTCGAGTAGTTTTGGCTTCGCACCGGGTCGCTTAAAACTTAAACAAAGTTTAGTTGGAAAAAAATTTATATGGGTCGCTCTTGGTAAAAACTCAAAGCAGGGATTATTTTTGCTCGGGGATAACTCGAGACAGCCTCGGGTGGTCGTTGAAAACAGCAAATTCCAGTTTTAAAATTTTGGAAAACACAAGTTTAAGTGATTTTCTGAATTCATTCTTTATAAAATGATGATAGTTTGTTAAGTGGAATGTGAAGTAAATGGTATTGATATAATTATTTGAAATTAATGAAGTTCAAAGATATTTCAAACTTATATTTTAAATAAAGTTGTTTTAAATTTAACTTAATAAAAATTGAGAAGTAAATCAAATAATCAAAGTGTTACTTAAAAATAAATTTATTAATAATAATTAAATAATTGATGATTTGTAATTACTTTATAATTAATAATTAATTAATTAAATAATAATTAATTAATAAAGGTAATTAAAATTTAATTAATTAACAATTAAGAATTTATTTAATTAAGATAATTAATTAAAGAATAATTAATTAATAAAGTTAATTAAGATTTAATTAATTTATAATGAAGAATAATTAATCATTGATTAAAAATAATTTATAAAAATAATTATGTGGTTAATTCACTTAAATCACATTCACCTTAATTGAAGATGATTGATTATTATCAAATTTCCTATACTGGATTGATATTTCTGTTTGTGATTGTGATACTGTATGATGTGAATTGCTTTGTGCTAAACTGTGATTTGTGATTTGTTTCTGTATGTATGTGAGAACCCTTTTTGCCCGTAAAACGGCATTTAAACTTCGATGCGACAGGGAGTCGGATTCCAGTTGGTTATCCGAAACCCACATCGAATCCTGAATGTGAATCTTTGTGATTGATACCTCCACGTATTTTAAAAATTGAGCGCTCACTATTCGGTTTAGCCGGGAGAGGACCTTTGTGTCATGTAACCCATTCCGAATAGTGATACGACGAAATTAATAGTATTTGAAGACGGTGGTGAAGACCGGATGTCTTCGAAAACGATAGGATAACCTATCGAATGTCTCTACATTGAGTTGCTCCGGTATAGAGATCTCCACATGTGATGGGGAGTCCGATCGGGATTGTGGATACCCGGTTTTGCAAGGGCTTCTTCCTTTATTGGATGGAGTGCCTTCGGTTCTGTTCGAACCCAGAACAGACTTGTATGGTTGTATGTCTGACATTACACTTTGAGACATAAAGCAAATTTCTTTCAAATACATATCTGTTGGTGGCGGAGAATTTATTCTCTTAGCTTAACACCCTTCTCTGCGACGTACGAGCTCAGAGGTTATGTAGTTGAAGGTTATCAGTGATATACTCCCAATTTGGTAGTGTGGCATGCTAAGTGCTGCTGTGTGTTGATGATCATTTGTTGATCATTTGTGATCAAAGCATGGCTTTCGTGTAAAGTGTAGCTGTGTGGATGAGACCTCATCGGACCTCACACCCCGGAAATGGTCGAAACAGGAAAGATGCGGCAAGGTATGAGGGTCGCACCCTTTAGGTATGTCATTTCCTTCTGCAAAAGGTGGTATCATGGTATGGAGCCCAGATACTTTACTTATGTGGTTGCTGCAATCTCATTTACTGTGTGGTTGTTTCTTTGTGGTAGAGAGCCTTCGGATAAAGGTTGCAAACGACTGGGGAATGGCATAGTCATGTAGTAGTTACTTAGTTACAGAGGTAGCCCGGCCTTGTGTTGGTAGAGAATTGGTTAAGTTCTCGGGACGTCCCTCCAGAGGCGTACCCATGTGGCAGTAGGAAGTTCCTTAGCCTGACCATTCATTGGAAATCCAATTCCCAATACGAACCTAGTACGGTTTTAGTTGTATAACCTGCCATTTACTTATGGTGGTCACCACTGTTTAGATGGTGGCTATAGTAGGCATAGTACGAAATGTCAATGCTGGCTAAGATAATATTATATTTTCGAAATGGTTTTCTACACTATGCACTAGTAATGATATCAAAGAATTTTTCTCGTATCAAGCATATTTGACTATCATAAGAAAAAATCTCCTCCAATTCTGCGATTGCATTGTGTGTGTGGCGAGAGGTCTTATGGTAGTTTCATTTTCCAAAAAGCATACCGGATTTTCTTTTATAAATCTTGTTTTATTTAAAAGCAACTGCTTTGTTTACTCATACCAGTCCCATGACTGACCGGGAGTTTATTTTTCCTTTCTAAACTCTGGGTACCCATAATTTCCACACGGGCAGCCTAGTAGCAGGTTTTCCTTGTTTTGGTGTTAGCTGGATTTTGAAGTCTTTTGGTTTGGAGGCTATCGGTTTTGGAGGCTTTTGTCTTGGAGATATTTTAAAGGCTTTTGGATCTCAAGGTTCTTAGTTTTGGAAGTTCGCTATCACTTTATTTCCTTGAAGACATTTTGGCATATGATCACTTGTTGTTTTATTATGAAGTTCCATTTTGAAGCTGTGATATATGTATAAAAATACTCTGATGTTGTAATGGATATTATGATGATGTTGTATCTGTGATGTAAATTAATGATATTCATTTTGTTTCCACTGTTTTATATTCGTCTAATGTTGTTATAAGCTCCATCCGACTGGAGTTCGATGTTTGAATCTTCGGCAGTCGAATACAAGTGAGGTATTTGATGTCAAATTTCAAACATTAGATTTCGGGTCGTGACATGTGGTATCAGAGCTAAAGGTTGAGTAAGAACTTTAGCTATGGAGTATAACACATTAGATGGCTCATTAGAGATAAGCTGAAGTATACCCTAGAATGAGTATAACCGAGACCGAAACCCCAAATTTTCTTAGTCTACTTCTTTTAATTGCTGATATTCCTTAAGATATCTCGTCTGAATATCAAATCAATTTTCTTACTAATTACAGATAGTAAGAATGAGCGGACGAAGAGGAAGAGCTGGGGGCGAGGAAATGCCACAACGCCTAGTCAAGTTCCCCCAACAGCAGAAGCAGCTTTATCTACTCAGCATCAGCCGAATCTGGCTGATTTATATAAGAGTTTATCAAGGCTTGGTGGTAAGCCGTTCACCGGCAAGGAGTCGATTGTTGAGGCCCAAGCATGGATCAGATCATGTGAAAGAATCTTTAAAGGGCTAAAGCTGCAAGACGATCAGATGCGACTCATAGCTTCTTGGAAACTTCAAGAAGAAGCCTTAGCATGGTGGGAGACAGTCACTGTAGATGAGCCAGAAGATGAGTTTACTTGGGAGAGATTTAAAGAAGTATTTGAGAAGCGCTATATGCCATCAGCAGGGATTTCTCAAATGTACCAGTAATTTATGGACTTAAGCAAGAGAGTTTGTCATTCGAGGAGTATCTAAACAAATTCAATGAATTGTCTCGTTTCGGTCCAGAATTGTCGAATACACCTTTAAAGAAAAATGAAAGGTTCATTCGTGGGATGAATAAGAAGTTCCACGAAAGGATGACTGGCACGTCAAAGAATCCTTTTCAGATTTGATTGATATGGGGTACAGATATGTTACGCTTGATATGAAAGAAGCCCCGGTGGAGAAAGGAAATTCGACCAATCAAAATTGGAAGAAGAGGAAATTTGGAGTCAAGAAACCATGGCAGGGTAAGGAGAAGAAGAAGAGCAATCAGGGAAGCTCGGCAGAGAATGTTACTTGTTTTAATCGCTTAGAAAAGGGCCATTGCTCGTGCAGATGTACGAAGCCTAAGAGACAAGTCAATCAATCCGTTCAAGCAAAAACCCAGGAAATGTTATTATTGTCAGAAATTGGGACACGAGGTTAAAGACTGCCCAACCATGAAGCAAGCTCAGACAGCCAAGGTGTACACAGTCAAAGACAAAGCTGCATCTTCCAAAGCAGAAAAGGGGAAGGAGTTCTGGAAGGTAATCCCACTATTTATGATAACATTGTTAGAGTTCTGTTTGACACGGGCGCTACACATAGTTTTATCTCTCGGCAAGCTATAAATGAATTGAATCTTGAACCTGATTTTGTTGATGAGCCTATATGCGTAAAGAATCCAGTTGGAGGCCCCGCAAACCTTTGTCTTCGATGTAGAGACGTTCCTATCTCATATTCTTGTTACCAATTCCCTATCGGTCTCTTTGTCCTTGATTTTAACGAGTTTGAAGTCTTACTCGGTATGGATTGGCTAGCAAAATACAAAGCCAAATTGGATTGCAATAATCAATTGATTTCAATCAGAACTGAATTTGGAGATTTCATTGAGATTTCTTGTGAGGACCCTAGTCCTAAAAGAGAAGGGTTGATGTATAATTTGGGTTATCCCGAACCCAGTTTGGAGTCTATTCCCATTGTTAGAGATTTTCCAGACGTGTTCGAAGAAGTGAAATCTTTACCTCCACATCGAGAAATAGAATTCAGAATTGACCTAGTACCCAATGCTCATCATGTCGTTCACGCAAGTCGCAGGATGGCACCCAGGGAAAGGGTTGAATTAGTCAAGCAAGCCAATGATTTACTAGATAAAGGGTTAACTCGTCCTAGTGTTTCTGAATGGGGTTCAGCCGTCGTGTTTGTTGCTAAATCGGACGGATCTTTGAGATTGTGTGTGGATTACCGCGATCTCAATAAGCTGACTCTCAAGAATAAATTTCCTCTACCTAGAATTGATGATCTGTTTGATCAATTGCACGGCGCTCGTTTCTTTTCGAAGATGGATCTAGCCCAGGGGTTCGATCAACTACGAATCGCCAAAGATTGTGTTCATTTGACCGCTTTTAGGGGTCCTAATATGTTCTACGAATGGTTAGTCATGCCTTTCGGGCTAACCAATGCTCCAGCATACTTCGTAGATCTTATGACCAGTGTGTTCCGGGAAGTATTGAATAAATTTGTGCTTGTGTTTATTGAGATATTTTGGTCTATTCCAAGACCGAAGAGGAGCATGCCGAGCATCTTAGAATCATTTTGGAGATACTAAGGAGAAATATTCTATTCGTTAAATTTTCCAAATGCCAATTTTGGGTCAAAGAAGTTAAGTTTCTCGGTCATATTGTTAATGAAGTAGGGATTTCTGTTGATCCTAGCAAAATTTCCGCTATTCTTGATTGAAGGAAACCCACTACACCAAAAGAAGTTCGAAGCTTTTTGGGTTTAGCAGGTTATTATTGGAAGTTTGTTTAGGACTTTTCTAAGATAGCTAGTCCGTTGACTAAGCTAACGATGAAAAATGAAAAATTCAATTGGACTTCAAAATGTGACGAAGCTTTTCAGGAGTTGAAGAAGAGATTAACCACCGCTCCTATTCTTGCTATTATTAACGGGAACCAGGGTTTATCCGTTTATACTGATGCTTGTGGTGATGGTTTGGGTGCGGTATTAATGCAGAATGGGAAGGTAATTGTCTACGCGAGTAGACAATTACGTCCTCATGAAAGAAATTACCCAACCCATGATTTGGAACTCTTAGCTGTTATCTTCGCTTTGAAAATATGGCGACATTATCTTCTGGATAAGAATCTTTTTCAGCTTTCTTAACAATTTACCAATTTAACTTAACTTAACAAATATACTTATTGAACTCTCTTTCTTTAGGTGAAAAATTCGAATTATTCACCGACCACAAGTCTTTCAATATCTCTTCACCCAGAAAGATTCAAATCTGCGACAACAACGTTGGTTGGAATTTATGGCATCTTATGACCTAGACATTCTATATACGCCCGGAAAGGCCAACGTAGTTGCCGACGCCTTGAGTAGAAAGCATGCTATCCTTGCTCACCTTGTTATCGCTCCTACTCTTCTTAAGAGGATCGTGAGTAAGCAGAATGAAGACAGGTTTCTTCGGGGAATTTATAAAAGAATATGCCAAGGAGAAGACACTAGTTTAGAGATGGATAGTAGAGGAGTTATAAGGATGAAAGGCAGGATTTGTGTCCCGGACATTCCCGAACTGAAACGTGAAGTTTTAGATGAATGTCACAAATCTAAATTCAGCATCCATCCAGGAGTTAACAAGATGTATAGAGATATCAAAAGAACTTTCTGGTGGAAGACGATGAAAAGGGACATATCTATATATGTGAGTCGTTGTGCTACTTGCCAACAAATTAAAAGCGATCAAAAGAAAATGGCGGGTTTAATTCAGCCTTTAGAGGTACCCAAGTGGAAGTGAGACCAAGTATCGATGGATTTCATCGATGGGTTGCCTCGTACTCGGAAAGGAAATGAAGCAATTTGGGTCATTGTGGACCGTTTGACTAAGACAGCCCACTTCTTGCCAGTGAAATCTACCCGTATGGTAGCAAGTTTAGCTGAGTTATATGTGAAAGAAGTTGTCCGTCTCCACGGTATTCCTAGCAGTATAGTGAGCGATCGTGATCCGATCTTCACTATTAGATTTTGGGAGGCGTTTCAAGATGCATTGGGAACAAAGCTGAATTTCAGCACTGGTTATCACCCACAGTCTGATGTGCAGACTGAGAGGCTTAACTGAATCTTAGAAGACCTATTGCGTGCTTGTATACTTGATTTTGGTGGTTCTTGGGAGGACCATTTGCATCTGGTCGAGTTCTCATATAACAATACCTATCAGGCCAATATAGATATGGCTCCTTTTGAAGCTTTATATGGTCGTCCATGTCAATCACCTGCATGATGGATCGAGGCAGGTGATAGACTCGTCCTTGGACCATATATGATTAAAGAAGCCACGGAGAAAGTTGATTTTATACGGAAGAAATTAAGGACGGCTCAAAGTCGTCAAAAGAGTTATTAAGATCGTAGAAGAAGGGATTAGGAATTCTAGATTGGAGACTCTGTCTTTCTAAAAGTATCTCCAATGCGAGGTGTATTAAGGTTTGGGAAGACCGGTAAGCTGGCACCACGGTATATTAGTCCTTTTCTTATTCTGGAGAGGATCGGTTCTTTAGCTTATCGAGTGCAGCTGCCTAGCTGGTTATCTAGCGTGCATGATGTGTTCCACATTTCTAACCTTTGGAAGTATGTGCACGATCCGGATAGTATTATTGAAGAAGCTGCTCAACAGGATCTCGAAATCACTCCCAATTTAACAGTTAAAAGAGAACCGATAAAGATTGTGGATCGTGATGAAAAGCAATTGAGAAACAAAATTGTGAAACTGATTAAAGTATAGTGGAATAGCGATCCAAAAGACGGCACTTGGGAAACTGAAGATAATATGCAGAAATCATGTCCCAATTGTAGAGTGGATATCTCGGCTTAAACTGGTAAGCCATTCCTTTACTCTTTCCGAATTCGTTTATTCTCTGTTTGTTTTTCTCTCTTTCAAATTTCGAGGACGAAATTTTCTTAAGGGGGGATATCTGTAACATCCCAAATTTATCAATTTAAATTGGTAATTTATTTAAACTTTTGGAATTCAATTTGAAAATAATTTGAAAAGTTTCAAAACAAATAAAATAAGTGATAATTTGTATGAATAAAATTCCAATTTCTTTTGAGTTTAATAATTTGAAATAATAAATGTTTTAAAAATCACTTGAATTTAAATTATATATATATATGTATAAGGTATATATGAGTAGACTTGAATGTATATGTTGAATTTGAATTTAAATTATACAAGTATATGTATGAGTATATAAATAGACATAAATGGATTATAATTCAAGTTGAATTGGAATTTGAATTTAAATTTAAATTTAAAATAAATATTTTAGAGAAATAATTGGCATTTGAAATCATAAATGTGTAATTTATATAATGTAAAAGATTGGTTAAAACATTCTTCTTTTAACATTGTATATATACAAATGAATAAGGGATATAATTATTAATAAAGTGAATTTGATATAAAATTTACTTAAAAATTCTTTTGTCTTTGTAAAATACAACTGTTAAACATGCATGAGGGAGATGGTGTAAAAATAAAAAAGTGTAGAGATCTCATGATTGGTTTTAACAAGTGGCATTCAGTTTAGTTGATTGAAAAAAATAATAAAACTTAAATTCATAAAAAACTTTTCAGCTTCTCTTTTTCAATTATTTAGCTTCTCAAATTTTTGAAATAAAAGTAAAAAAAGTCTTGAGCATTACAAACTTCAACACCAAAGAAAATAAAGAAATCTGAAACTGCATCATCATTTTCTTGGATTCAAAATTTAAAATTTGAGGATCTTCTCAAACATCAAGTAGTAGTTTTAAATTCCATCTCTCAGGTAAACTTTAAACTTCATAATTAGGTGAATTAGTAATTTCAAAATCAAGTTTAACACAAAAGTTTCAAACTGCAGATTAATATAACCAAGCTCCAGTTTTAGCCAGGAAACAGAGCTGGATTTTTTGAAATAAATTAAGGCAAGTGAACTTTTCTTTTAAAAAATTGAATTTGAATTTATTAATCAGTAATAAAGCAAGAATTTAAGCAAGTTGTATTAATCAGTTGCAGAAAGAAAAAATCAAGTTCAAAGACTAAATAAATTTCTGGATTTCAAGCTGCAGACCCTATTCTCTGTTGCATTAAATTCAAACTGTAAGTAAGCTTGGATCTTTGTTTGTTATTGATGAAGTAAGTAAACAAATACAACAGAGATTAAGCAAAGATTGTATTAACAAGTTGCAGATAAGATTTCAAGATCAAAGTAGAAAAAAATATCCAGGCTTTCATCTCAAACTTTAAAAATAGTCAGAAGCTTCTCTTCTCAGGCAACAAGTGAGTAAACCTCTAATTTATCCAATTGCTTGTTGTTGTATGCATGCCTGAATTGATGTTGAGAACTTTTGCATGTGAACAAATGAGTGTGCATGTGTATATTTGCTTGGGCATGAATATATTCAAGGTCTTCATCCCTGTTCTTCTTAGACTCAGGTTTACGGAGTAAACCCATGCCAAATTCAAATCTCTCTTTGTTCTCTTCTAGAATTGAAATCTAAGCAGAATAAAGTGTTGTTTTAACATGCATTATGTTTTAGAAATGAATCAAAGCAAGAATAATATTGTTTTTTTTCCTGAAAAATGTGAAAACACAGCCAAATCCAAATTATGTGAAAATTCAAATATCATAAATTTTAATTTCAGGAATACGATCTGAATCGTCATTGAAAATAATGATTTTTGAAAGTTGAATCTAAATTTTTAATGTAGTTTTGACTGAGAAATTTTAACTTGATCAGAAAAAGAGATTTTGTAAAATTCTGATGAACTACGTGTTTGTGGGCCTCGAGATCATCGTCACAACTAGCTTGAGGGTTTGTAATCCTTAGAAAAATGCAAATTGAATTTATAAATCATTATATTGTTGGTTCGAGATAGATTTAGGGTTGAAAACCCATATATACTCGTAGTCGAAAATGTTCGTGCCGCATCGCCGTTGGATGATCAGAATCTTCGGCACCGGTGCCAATCGAGACAATGGACGTTGGCGAAGCTTCGGTCGAATTTTTATGGCCTCTGATGGCCAGAGGTGGAGGGACGAGGCCATTTCCTAGTGATGGGTTTTGATGAACTATGGGTCGTGAGGCTCGATTTCGAACGAGACGTTAGTTCGCGCTTTGGGGTGGCTCGATGGGTCGTGGAGTTCGTCGTCGACCTGACGACGGTCGTAGCTTCGACCAGTGACGACCGGAACGGTGTGCAGCGTGCACACGTTTTCCTTTGTATCCGTGGCTTGTTTTTGGAAGGGAAGTCGTTCGTCTCGAAGTGCTACTCGGGGTTTAGGGGAGATGACTCGAAGCCATGGTCGAGTAGTTTTGGCTTCGCACCGGGTCGCTTAAAACTTAAAAAAAAATTAGTTGGAAAAAAATTTATACGGGTCGATCTTGGTAAAAACTCGAAGCAGGGAGCATTTTCGCTCGGGGATGGCTCGAGACAGCCTCGGGTGGTCGTCGAAAACAGCAAATTTCAGTTTTAATTTTTTTGAAAACACAAGTTTAAATGATTTTCTGAATTCATTATTTATAAAATGATGATAGTTTGTTAAGTGGAATGTGAAGTAAATGGTATTGAAATAATTATTTGAAATTAATGAAGTTCAAAGATATTTCAAACTTATATTTTTAAATAAAGTTGTTTTAAATTTAACTTAATAAAAATTGAGAAGTAAATCAAATATTCAAAGTGTTAACTTAAAAACAAATTTATTTATAATGATTAAATAATTGATGATTTGTATGTACTTTATAATTAATAATTAATTAATTAAAGAATAATTAATAAATAAAGGTAATTAAAATTTAATTAATTAATAATTAAGAATTTATTTAATTAAGATAATTAATTAAAGAATAATTAATTAATAAAGTTAATTAAGATTTAATTAATTTATAATTAAGAATAATTAATCATTGATTAAAAATAATTTATAAAAATAATTATGTGGTTAATTCACTTAAATCACATTCACCTTAATTGAAGATGATTGACTATTATCAAATGTCGTGTACTGGATTGATATTTTTGTTTGTGATTGTGATACTGTATGATGTGAATTATTTTGTGCCAAACTGTGATTTGTGATTTTTTTTCTGTATGTATGTGAGAACCCTTTTTGCCCGTAAAACGGCATTTAAACTTCGATGCGACAGTGAGTCGGATTCCAGTTGGTTATCTGAAACCCACATCGAACCTTGAATGTGAATCTTTGTGATCGATACCTCCACGTATTTTAAAAATTGAGCGCTCACTATTCGGTTTAGCCGGAGAGGACCTTTGTGTCATGTAACCCATTTCGAATAGTGATACGACGAAATTAATAGCATTTGAAGACGGTGGTGAAGACCGGGTGTCTTCAAAAACGATATGATAACCTATTGAATGTCTCTGCACTGAGTTGCTCCGGTATAGAGATCTCCACATGTGATAGGGAGTCCGATCGGGATTGTGGATACCCGGTTTTGCCAGGGCTTCTTCCTTTATTGGACGGAGTGCCTTCAGTTCTGTTCGAACCCGGAACAGACTTGTATGGTTGTATGTCTGACACTACACTTTGAGATATAAAGCAGATTTCTTTCAAATACATATCTGTTGGTGGCGGAGAATTTATTCTCTTAGCTTAACACCCTTTCTTGAGACGTACGAGCTCAGAGGTTTTATAGTTGAAGGTTATCAGTGATATACTCCCAATTTGGTAGCGTGGCATGCTAAGTGCTGCTGGGTGTTGATGATAATTTGTTGATCATTTGTGATCAAAGCATGGCTTTCGTGTAAAGCGTAGCTTTATGGACGAGACCTTATCGGACCTCACACCCCGGAAATGGTCGAAACAGGAAAGATTGTTTTCTGATGTTTGGCCAGAGTTCCATCCTCAATTGCATAAAAAGTTTCCTTAGGAGCATGCTTTAGTCAACTAGTGTATCGCTCCATCTTGTCCTAACTCTTCTATGCTGGGTAAGGTCCTCTAGAAAAGGTACTTACAATGAGACTTTGATCAGTCCGAAGAGTTCCTTCCCCGGTGGACTCGGTTTGATTTCCTTTATTGCTTGGAACTTGGGGTCCAACAGGTTGGTTAGAATTCTACGGTTTCTTCACGTACTGTTGGAGCTTATTGTTCCTTATTAGTTCCTCGATTAAGTCTCTCAGATGCCTACATTCATTTGTGTTATGCCCACGAGTCTCGTGGAAGTGGCAGAACTACCTTGATATCTTATGTTGTTCAGGTTCTTCCTTCCTAGGAGGCTTGTTGTATCGCTCAGTTCTTTGAGTTGTAAGGTAGATGCTCTCTAAGCTGTCATTCAATAGCATATACTCCTTGGGTCTAAGGTTCCCGATCCACTTTCCATTCCCGCCAAGCGTGTTAGTGTTCTGGTTCTTCCTTTTCTGATTTCCATCTTTCCTTATATTTCCTTTCAAGATTCTAGAACTATTTCCATCTTAGTTGACCATTACATTGCTATAAACTATCTCCTTTGGTTGCACATTGGTGATGTTGCTCTCCAATGCATCTGCCTCTTTCAATATCAGATATTGACTTGCCTTTTGATTAAACTCCTTTATGGTGGTTGGTTGTTTCATCTTAATCCATCTTCCAAAGTCTGTGTCCGGATGGATAGCTCGGACCATAGCCATGAACACCATATCTTCGTTAGGATTGCTCACTTTGTTAACTGAGGTATTATACTTATTCATAAAGGTTTTTAGTGAATTTTTTGGCCCTTGGAAAAGGTCAAAAGAGACATCATAGCTTTTGGCCGTGCGATGTAAAGTCTAAACTGTTCTAATAATTTCCTTTCCAACTCGTCAAAGGTTGAAATGGATCTTGGTAAGAGTCTGGTAAACCATATAGAAACAACATCTTCCAAGAAGATAGGGAAACATCTACAAGGAATAACATCCGTTGCCCTAGTTCTGTCCATATGCCAACTGTACTTGTACAAGTGTTGTTTGGGGTATGTCTTCCATTGTAAGATGGCATAGTGACCGTAGTAAATTTCTGGAGGTAATCTTCCATTAGAATGTTTTTAGTAAACGGAGTTCGGCTTGGTGCATAACCCCAGTCGTCATCCTTCCTGCCATTACTTTCTACCATCAAGCCTTTGACAATGTCCGCGATGAAGGCCTCACTAGTCCCGTGGTCCACAGGCCAACTCTCAGGGGCTACGCAAGCGTTTGACTCTGCAAAAGACCTTGGTTTACCAACTGAAGTATAGGTTCTCCATTTTTTGGGAGAACCACTCTTGCGGTATTCCGTTGGTGCTCGGTTGGCCTTATAGCGGCAGTTTGAACTTCCTTTCTAACGTTTTGCCTACCTATGTTAGCATTCAATTCAAGCCCTTTAGCATCAAGTTGTATGTCATCTTCAGAATCAGAGAGAAGCATTGCAATATACCCTTGTGGAGCCTTCACTCTAAGGTTAAGGTTTGCAGCAGGTTGTCCTCCGACAGGAGGGGTACTTCCATTACCTTCAATAACAATTCCAGCCGCTCCACCAACTATCTCTTTTACTTTTGCTTGCCATCCTCCTATTCAAGTCTGAGATGGAGGAATTCTCCTATTCCATAGTCTCTATAGTTTTCGATCTAGTCATTGGGGCAGTTGGTAATTGTAGCGCTAGTATAGCATTAATTTTGTCCATATAAGCCTTCTGACTATCAACGTTCTTCTGGCTAAATTAGCTAACCATCTGGTTAAGCTCTCCTCTAGTTACAACCTTCTATTGAGCAGAAACACTTGGTGCTAGGTTTCCAGCATTAACCTCTATTCGATGATTGTTAGCATTGTTTACTTCCGTTTGCTGGGAATTGGTTTCATCAACACCAAATGTTGTCCCAATAGATCTTCCAGATGTTGACTTCCTCATAGGAGTTATTATAATAGTAAATCACTAATCTTCTTCAAGCAAACTTTCCTGATCTAACCTCTGGATCTATCCAATCCAAAGTAGATAGCTAGATCCAAGCCTAATTTCGACGTTCTCAGTGAAAGCGTCCAAATGTTAACCCATAAAATAGATCAACACCCCAGTGTAATATGTGAAAGCACTAGTACTGTTAGAATAGGACAAAGATAATAGAAAAAGCAATAAAGTCAAAGAAAATAAAAGAGAGACAAGAGATTTTATTGGAGTTAGGCAATCTAAGGTCTACTTCCACTTTATAGCTTAATTGCTTATAGATTTGATTGAGATTACAAAGGATTTGAGAGAGAATAAGTCACAAGTACAGGGGTTAGACTGATTCTAAGTCCTAAAATTGCCTAGAGTAACTGCCTTGATAATTATAGTGTAGACGAAAGAGTTAAAGAAGAGACGGAGCTTCCGCGTAGTGATGGCAGAAACCAGATCCTTTCATGATTGCTCCATGGTTTGTATTCATAGGAGTAGCAGTCATACTAGGCCATAACAAGAATTGCAGTAGAGTCCAAAGGTCGGCCTAGCAAGCAAGAAGTTGTGACCTCATCTGGATTAACCAGAGATGTCGGTACCGATCTCTTATGTCGGTACTGACCTCTTATGTCAATACCGACCTTTGTGGCTCAATCCAATAAGGTTGAACTCTTTTGCACCAGTCTTACCACTTGATTTCTAGGTGTCCCATGTTGTTGTCGGTGATAGATAGTTGATATTGATGATGGTTTCTTCATCACTTGGTTTATTCTACCGTTTTGACTGCTGGGTCCTCAATTCTAGTCATCGGTTGTTCAGAATGTATTGATATTTCTTGGACACACATTAAATAGTCAATGAAGGGCTCACGCAAAGTTTGAGAGTGAAATATGGAATCCCATGAATTTACCACTGACCTCTTGAAGTCTGTATCGATTTCCCAAACTTGCTCCTTTTGGGTTGTAACTTCTCTGAGTTGTTTCTATGACTACCTAATTGTCCTTCCAAGTTTTCAAGTCATTTCGTCTAATTAACAGAAATAAATGATTTCACTCAAGAATCCTAACAGACTCAAAGAAGATCGAAACCATGAGGAATTTACATATACGACTCACTAATTTGATCCTGAATTTAGTAAAACATACTCTGAAAATTTTGCTTCAAATCAAAGGAAATAGTTACGTGTAACTGCGAAAACATGGCTAGCCCTACCATCATGCACTCTCTATCTGTTCTGCGGTGACTATGCACAAATCCTGAGAAAAAATAATGCTAACCGGTGATCTTTAGTTGGGTGTGCTTGGTTGTGGCTATAATCATACCACAAAAAAGGATAAAACCTCCCAGAAGTCGTATAGTGATGTTCCATGAGTAATAACTACACATTGAATGTCCCACGATCTATACAAATGTGTTGATGGTTGTTCCATGGTCATACAAAACAGGTGAAGAAGATCAAAGTCCACAACTGCTGCAATATGTCTAAGGGGAAACTTAGTGGATAGATCTGAAAAGAAAAGGTTTCTAACCATGTACAACAAAGATAGCCTAGCTAACTTAAAATCATGGTCAGGGGTGTTTTGTTGAGTAATGGTGTCCCTAATGAAATTAACTCTAACCTGAATAACCCTTGATAAGCATGTGGTTATGGAAATACTAGGTAAAACATGCAGCAAATTAACATGTCTTTGGAATGCTTATCGCAAGGTAGAAGAAGATGTAGCCCAATAGAAATACCGGTAAACATAACAAAATCTTGATAAGTAATACCTATCTCCAATAAAAGAGAAGTGAAATATGTGGGTGGTCTTCCACCATAAAGTAGCTAATGCACCACAAAATTTTACATCAAAATTTAAGGTCAGTTGTATTCCTAGAATGATGAATATGTAGTGTTAAGAAAAATGCATAGTGGTTTTACATTTAATTATTGATAAATAAATAACATATCGAAAAAGTCCTGAAATCCAATATCACACAAAAATCCAGTAATATGTCGATCAATATCGACTTATAGGTGCTCCGATATAGACGAAATACCGCTACAATAATAAATTAATAGTTTCTATTTACATTCAACTATATTAATTGATACACATAATAATAATAAATTATTGAATTTAACCTTTACGGTGTGTTCAACAATTAATTTTAACTTACAATGATGCCGACATGGGTAGAAACTTTGGGCAAAACACAAAAATCCATTAAATCATTATCGGGTTCTAAGTTCTGATTGATATTTGGATCCAAAATGGCGGCATCTTTTGAAATAGTACTTATGCGCCACCTCCAACCATCGCCCCTATGTTTTTTAAAAGAACTGGAGCTATCACCTTCATCGGCATCTCCTCTGCCACTACCAACACCTTGAGAAGATCTACCACTTCTTGAATAGTATGCAATATACATCTAATATTAGGTTAAATTTTATGGAAAAAAGGATAATTTAGTAAAAAATAACTGAAAAAGGGGAGTGTTTGAAGCTTGGAATGGAGCTCTCCGGTTGAAAAATGAACGGGGAAGATGTTCCAATGAAGAAAAAGGCTAGATTTCTATAATGATTTATTCGACATTATTAATGCTGGATAAACATAGCGCTGAATTTCAAGGCCGCAATGCACGTGGATCACAGGCTATGTGGCTATGGTGAAGCTATAATTTATGCAGCATTATTAATGCTAAATGGATAATATTTTTTCAGCGTTGGTTCACATTAGGGGTTAGTCAGTCAAAGTTGACGAGCTAGCACCGACTAACTGCCCCTAGTGTTGGTGATGTTCGAAGGAAATAGTACCTTAGTCTTATAAAAAATTATTGTTCCAGATATACTTTAGTTTGATTTAAATGACCATAAGTTATTATGATCCATTAGCTACATGCAAAAAAAACCACTTTTCTGCTATCTTTGTCGGGTTCAAGAAAAGTGTCCAACATTTTAATTGCTTGGACCAAATGTTTCAAGATTTTCAATTGTCAATAAACAGGTGTTCGATCAAATTTCTTTAACATCGCCTATTTTTTCCTTTTGTTTCCATGACTTTTTGGAATAAAGTGTAAATCCACATTAGAGTTAAATTATATGCTATGAAATATAATGCTTAAATAAACGAGAATTCTGTAAAATGCCCTCTTTAGGTTTCAGAACAGATAGCCGTCTCTTCTCAAAAATAAATTTCGAAAAACACCATATTTTTAATTTCAACAAAACTTTAAATAATTATAGTTTTTAAAGTTACATATATTTGTAGCAATGATAGAGTTTTTACTGTAGATATTTGCATTTTTCAAAAAGATTCAAAAGAAGGTTTAATTTGGTCATATTAACCTACGATTAATTGCAGGTATGAATTTTTGAAAAAATAAAATGAAAAATCAAATTACTGAAAATAATATCAGAGGAGTAATTTGAAACCTATTTTTAGAAAGAATTTTTTTCGTACTAAATTGAAAATAAGGGATGTATCCGTATTTCCATTAAATAAAATTCTAGTTATAACCATGAAACAATTTCATGTACATATGTTTATCAAACAATTTGTGTAGAAAGTAATACCAAACAGTGTTTACTTTTCGTGTGATGAGATTGGTTTATTAGCAAGGGCTAGCTTATGAGCCGCAATTGCTAAAACCTTTCCGTCTCACTCTTGTTTCTTAACGTTTTCTGTAAAAAAATGGTGGAGGATTATCCAACTTTGTCCGACTTTTGAAAGAAATATATAAATAAAAGTGAAAATTTGACTCCGCCACTTATTTTCAAATTTGAGATGTGAGAATTTGTTCCAAAAATATATTTAAATTACATCTCTATTTGAATTTCGATAAATAATTTTTTCTTTCGAAAATTAAATCTGAACAATAATCTCATGTTTTTATGCTCAAAACAATTTTAAAATTTTAAAATTTTGAAATAACGCAAATATCTGTAGGGTTTATTTATAGAAAACTTCGAATACTTGCTGAGTTCTCTGTAGATATTGTGTAACTTATAAATATAAGTTGTTTTTATAATCTGTTTCTTAGTAAGGGCGGCTATATATTTTGAAGCTCAAGGAGGGTGTTTTTATGTAGGTAAATTCTATTCAAACATCAAGAAATGCTATGCCCACACCAAAACTTTTAACAAATCATTATACACCAATTTTTACTTTACTACACCATTAATATCTCATTTAAAAACCGTTATTTCAATTTTGTTGATTTGCAAGTTAAAAGAAACCAAAAAGGAAAACAAAAGATTATGAAGTTCTTATCCCAATTATTTATTCTATTTCAAGCTTGTAGTGAAATTCATAATTAAAATTATTAATGTTACCTTTTGTTTTTATATAACTTATGGTTTTAATTTAATTTGGTTATAAAAACAATTATTAAGGTTGTAATGAAGAAATACAAATTTGCCTAAAATTAATTTTGAAAATGCATGCGTATATTAATTAATTTTTGGTGTTGGAATATAATTAGCCTTCAAAGTTTCCTAAATAAAATAAAAAATAAAAAACAATACTGGAGCATAACACACTATAAATATTCATCTTGGCGGAAAAGGTCTATTAATTAATCAAGCAACAAGTTTTTTGAAGAAGCATAAGTTTTTACAGTACAGATTAACGTATAGATGAAGTCATGCATTGTAATTATTACATAATATTGTGAATCCAAGAATCATTTACTAATCATAACTCTATCAGGGTTTGAAGGAGTGTATTCTTGGATCGCAATTGATCCTGTACTTACCTGTGAATTAAAAGAGGAAATAATGGCTTAAGCACATATCCAAATAATGAAATAATTGCAATGTAAGCTTGCTTCAGGCAAAAATTTCAGCATGCAAGATTGCAAGTGCAATATAATTGTAAGAACTGGCACTGCGAGAAATTCTGTGTTTTAATTAAGAGCAAATTTCATGACTAAACGTTAGAGAAAATGAATCACTATCAAAATTATAATATGTTGATAGTGACTAATGCACAAAAATAAACTTAATTTCTAGTTCAAAATCTACTTTGATAGAAAGTGGTTTCAATTTTTTTGGACTAAGCTGGCTTCATTTTTTAATATGGACTCGAAGAAAAAATCCAAAACTTAATCTAAAGAATTTTTGTAGGTGTTAGGTTCTAATAACATCTCAAATTTTTTAGTTCTCCCTGTCTTAACATATGAATCAGCAGCTATTTGTACAACAGCAATATTACTTGGTACCTTAAAAGTTTCGAAACACACATTTGGATTTTTACAAGTAATTTATCCTTCACCGTTGGCACAAAAAGTATTAACGTGGAATTAATTGCATGTATACCATTTATCAAGGCGTGACTTTTCGAACATAAAGTTAGAAAATTGATAATCACCATGAAGGAAATAACTAGAAATTTATTCATATTAATTAACATGCAAGTGTTATATTTGTATCGAATAAATAAAGGAATAATGTTAAAAAAAAAAGAGCGCACCCAAGCTGGAGTGCAGTCTGCTGTTGACTGCCATAATGGCCATTGCTAGTGTCCATCAAATTTGTGTGCATGTAGTTTCGTGAATCATATTGTGTCATTGTTTCATACTCGCTTGTAGATGCAGTTGGCAACACATTCATTTGTTGTTGCGCTCTTGACTCGTTTTCAGCTATCTGTTCAATTCATATCAATCAATTTCATTTGTTACCTACTAGTACACACTATATTACATCTATTCCTGTATTTTCTTCATTAGTTGATCAAACATAGCGTAATAATAATGAAAGTTTCCACCTTATTTCGGAGGTACATATTATCGTTTTGCAGCTCCATTTCCTGCAAAAAAAATTTAAAAAATAAAAATAAAATAAAAAATTTATTGTACACTACAGCAAAATATACTTAAAATATACACGGTAAAGAAATAAAATTTGGGATTCTCACTCTTTTCTGCATGTACTCAATTTCTGCAAACAGTAACTCATTCTGCAAATTATAAATCAAACTATGGATCATTAAAGTTTTAAAAATTACTGTGATAATAAAAGTGCTTTCTGTTATTGTGTAATATACTCTCTTAATTGCAATGTTTAAAGTACCTTTTTTGCTCTAATTTTGCTGATGCCTTTTTCGAGTCTGGTTTCAAGCTGCTTCAGTTCTTTGTGGTTCATTGAGCTCAGAGATTCTCCTAACAAATTTCTACTAGAAAAGGAGATGATATAATTACAGAAGATGTATAACCAGAATACATTATGAATTTTTTCATAAATATTGTGTATATTTTACCGGTTAGAATTCTGCAAACTGGCTATTTGTTGACGCAGTTTCATTGCTTCCTGCTGGTAGTACTGCAGGACAAGCATGGTCAATCGGAAATAATAATGTTAGATTATATGGTATCGAAGCAATAATTTAGTGAAAACAATTTTTTATCTCGAACAATTAATGAAAATTAAGTTCATTTGATGCTAAAAATGAGCTCTATGTATGAAACTTATTACAATTGTAATAATGAAATGTGTAGTTTTTCTATATTTCTTTAAAAAGGTTCATGTTGTTTACATGTGCATCATCAATTTTTATTACACATCAGATTTTCACATCTTGAGTTACAATATGTACTGAAAGATTATTTAGCATTAACTTGATGGAGTAATTAAGCAGTTCAAACATTGGAATAAATAAAGCAGGTTACAAGTTCAAATTAAAAAGGTTCATGCTGTTTAAACATTAAATATACGTCATCAATTTTTATTGCATATTAGATTTTCACTCCTTGAGTAACATTATACACTGGAAGGTTATTTAGTGTTAACTTGATGGAGTGGTTAAGACATTGGAATAACATAAGCAGGGTGTTCAATTTTATGCAACTACATTTCTTTGAAATTCAACATGTAAGATATCATATCAATTGTTTGAAATCTGTATATCTTAACATACACAGATTTTTGAATTAAGTCATATTTACTCGTAAACTAATAAATTTAGTTATGTTCATCTTACCTTTAGTCGTTTCATGTCTACTCAACCTTTATATTTTGATAAGAAAATATGACTTCATATGGTTGAGTTGAATAGAAAGGCACTTCTAAAAGCCAAAAGTCTACTAGCATCCTAACTTTAATCAGATGAAATTATTTAATTTCAGTAGTGACAATGAAATGACAAAAATTAACGTCAATGTTTAAAATCCTTAAAAATTATACCAGCATCATCAATTGAATCGATCCGAAAGATTACACTAAGGTGTAAATGCATTATATTGCCAGATTTAGTTGTTCCAGCCAGTTCATCTGTGTTTAGTTCAAATGACTAATGGAATATTTCTTTGGAGATTTATAATATGTGAAAATAAGGACGAGCTCAATCTGACAGTCCATTATTCAGATAAATATGTATAAATAAATATTCATACGAATAAAGATATTAACCAGGAAATAATAAAATGTTGTGTACCTGAGAATTAACTTCAGAAACATGAGTTCCAGTGTTGGATGTATCAGTACTTGCTTTCTTGTATCTCTCAATTGTCTGTTTCACACTGCACTCGTTTTTTCGACATTTGATTATTCCATGTCTTTCAGTCAGAGAATTTTTAGAGAAGATCATATCAAGCATGAGCTTTCACTTCCAATATTAATTTAAGTTAGCAGAAAGTTTGAAAAGAAACTATCTACTTGGTTCAGTTGATTATGTTTCATAACATATTTTTTTTACCTATATGTCAGAACCACACAAGAAATAAATGATACATCCTTGAATTTTCTTTGTATTTCAGCCAAAAGCAAGATAGGTGATATATCGGTAACTTTTATTTTTATTTTTATTAATCTGTTACAAGTAACAAAAAATAATGACAACAAAATTAAAAAATAAACGTTGTGCTGTAGAGTACAGAATTGCTCATAAAGAAACTTCATAATTGAGTGTAGTTTGGTTAGACAAAAGGTTAACCTTGCACTAGGATTTTCAGACCAACAATTAGTGAAGAAGTTTACATTTTCTGATTTTCCGTACACTAATTTAGGGTTAAAACAATATAGAGTTTGACTAGCAGTAAAGATAACCATAAGACGATGAAACGATCTTGGTTGTGTTAGATAATTAATCAAGCATGTTATATGCAGAAAAGAAAATGTAAAGAGGTTGTACCAAAAGTAATTTATAACAACAAATATTGTACATGTGCTATAGTAGTACAGGTTATCAATTTGATAGGAGGCAATAGATCACAAATATAGAGTGAAGTGAAACTATCAATGAATATAGTGTGATAACTAAACCACTTAGCAATACATCTGCAAGGATCGTGATGTTGTTGTTACATCATTGTCATCATCCGTCATGTTCTCATTCAAAGTAATGTCTGGAGTGAACAAGCTGTAAAATTGAGCTATGCGCCCGAACTTCAATTGAAAACATTAACGCATTTTCCTTTTTCTGTTACTTTCATAGTAAACGGATCATTCTAGGGACGTTCGGTCACAACAATTGAAAAAACATATATCGATGAATTAATTAAAGGCCATTAAGGAGAAAATAAACGGATGAACCAAGTGAAATATAAGGATAAAACAAAAGGGAATTGTTACAAGGGTAATCAATTTGGATAAAAACTGCAGAAAAAGACTTTTTTTTTTAAATTAAAATTTTCGGTTAAAGGATGAATTAAATAATTTATTCTTCGTTTGTAAGATCAAACAAAATGTCACTAGATTGTCGTTTTTATAATTAATCTTCTCCGTCTTTCTTTTTAATCTTCCAACTCATTTTTTCTTCATATATATTAGCCCTTAACCTTAATTTATAATTTTAAACCCTAACTCTATAATTTTAAGACCATAGAGGAGGAGAATGCATCTCAACTCCTTCGTAATCCGTTTTTCCAGCCTCCATCCAATTTCTAACAAAACAAAGGTGGCATGAATCATTTTTATTTTCTTTATATTTAAGTATAAAATTTGCTATAGGTTAAGGCACAATGCGCTGCAAAAATTTGGTCAGCAAAAGTTGGTATAGCACTGGATGCATCGGAGGTGAGTCCCACCAATTTGGTTTATTGTAGTGAATCATTGAAATTGAATGGATGCATCGGGCACCGCCGTCGGATTCCAACAGTCACGCTATTTCCCTTCTTTGTATTCTTTCATCCCTCTTCACTTTCCTTCACCAAATTACAATTCCTCCTCCCTAATCAGAAAATTCTAGCATAATTAGCCACTTTTATGTCACTTTTTTGCGGTAAATGTAACCGAATTTGTGTTTTTCATACTTATATCAACTTGGTATATTTTTCTCAAATTTTTTATATTTTTATTAAAAATGTCGACCTAGAATCTTCTAGTTCGACTACCTACCACATGTATAGTGGACTGATGGGCAAAAGTTGGTCTTTATTGACATTTGCCTTGACAGCATCGGAGCTAGCAAAGGTCGTATTGGCTATTGATATGATGAAATCACTGAGCCTTCAACGTACGGATGGACTTTTACAACCCCAGTCAGATAAAAACAAGTTTGACAATCTAAAGCGTGATCAGAACCCCTATAACCCATTGCTACAGCTTGAATGCGGGTTCTAAAATGCAAAATAGGACGACGTCGGAGGAGATGACGAGCGGTTGGACAAAGCTACTAAGGCGTACAAGAAAGTCAAAGTTTGCTTGCCTACCTCGAATTCAAGGAATTGAATATGATATCTGAAGGTTTCACCTATCGATGTCCGGTTCAAGA
Organism: Allium cepa; assembly: GCA_030765085.1. NCBI lineage: Eukaryota > Viridiplantae > Streptophyta > Magnoliopsida > Asparagales > Amaryllidaceae > Allium > Allium cepa. Next base: position 301,907,210 of record CM060932.1, read on the forward strand.
TTCAGTTGTATGCCGACTTTCTTAGGAGCGATGCCACCAAGATCAGCATTCCCGGAGCTTATTCACATCCACATCTCACTGCTGCTACTCCGCTCCTCGTAGACGTTAGGCGAGTAGAGCTTTTGCGTATGATGTGGAGATGACAAATATCATTGCAAGATACATGATTTTGCGGCATGAGGATTATCCATATGAGAAATGGAAAATTACGTACGTTCTAAATGCTCAGTAGTCAGACTACATATCTGGTCCTTGTCCATCGAACGAGCCTGAAGCTTGCACGGGTTATGATATATCTAGTATGTAAATTTAGGAGAGGGTAGTATTGTATTCGTATTTGTATTCCCAACTATTAGTATTTAATAAAAATCGTCGTCTTTCCATTTTTGTATCATTTCATAATTATAAGTAATATAAATGCATTTAACTATATTGTCTAAAAATAATTAAAACAGATTAAAACAATAATAAAAATAAATATTCATAAAAAAGTCATTGAAATAACCTTTTAAAAATGCCTTTTCGCAACAAAAGAATGCATTCTTCTTTCGTTAAATATTCTTCATCTTGCCCTTTCCAAATGCCCTTTAAGATGATCCTTTCGTTTAATAAGAGAACGCATCCTAGAAAATTCTCCCTTTCTCTTGTACAATTTTACAGTTTCTAAATTTTCTCTTTAACTTATATTCTCGTTAACTAAATTCTTTCTCCCCTTAATAATTTACCAAATAGAAATTATAAATTTATATTCTCATTAAGGGCCAAATGAATCTATGCTGTTTTAGATGCAAATAGAAGTATCACAAAGAGCTATTGTTCAGTATACTTCTCCAAGTTTCCCATTCAACTTCATTTCAAAACCAGAAATTGAAATGTTTTTTAAATCAGACCTTTAATCTATTGTTTGGTCTTTACCTAATAATATAAGATCATAAGACTAAATTCCACTATCAAAACCTCTAGTTAGGCAATGGAAAGTTGAAATTCCCAACCAGCAAAACTCCCTTGTTAATGTGTTAATGTTATACCTTGCTATTCGGCTCCTATGCTTTATTTTTGGTTCTCTTACTATAACCCAAGAAGATAAGTTTTCCTAAACAATTTCTTGCTATAGCTCCATTTTTTATCACATCTGATGACCACCATCAACCTTCTTCATCATCACCTCCACCCTATCCTTCCCTTGTCCGCTCTTCCATCTCCGACTGTGGCACATACACAAATGATATGGATTTATGGGCATGTTGAGTACTTTATTGATGATGTCTAACCAATATATAGGCTCCTCCTCAAACTTTAGATATTTCATCGTCTAGTGAAAGCTGTCTCCTTGATTGATATTGCCAGTTTACAATAGTTCATACTATTCTACATCAGCAATGTATCATTATTTTTGTTTTGTGACTTGTGTGATGAGATTTTGTAACTCTTGTTAGGCGAGTGCTTTGTAATAGCTAAGGCCCATCTCTCCGACTTATGATTTAATTGTATTATACAGCTAATGGTAGAGGACTATCCACCACTACTAGCCTTATGAAAAAAATCATGACTTTCTCAAATGAAATCTTGGATTAATGCTACATAATCAAATTTACGTTCTCCTATGTTTTCTAAAGAATGTGACTTGACTTATCTTCAATCATAGTTAATATTCAATTTTAATTTTTTAATGATTGTGCATGTGAATTTTTAAAATTAGGTTTAACTTGAAATGTAAGGGAGAAAGAAAGAGATGAAGTGTTTTTCAAATAAGATTAGGGCTACTACTTTTATTACATTCGATAAAGGGAACCGTTTCCCTTTTCCCATTGGTAACTCTTTTAATCCTAAAAATAAAAAAAATTAACTCCACTTATATGTTTAATTTATGCTTTTAGAAATGACCTAATTTTATTGCAAATGGATTTTCTATAATCGGTTATTTTACACAAACACCACCAAATTTAATGGATTTTCTATAATTGGTTATTTTACCCAAACACCAAATTTAACTTACCATTCATTAAATATTAAGAACATTTGGACCATATGATAAAACAAGATGCTATTCGTGAGTCGTTGAAAAATTGGTATTTTACGGATATTTGGTTTATTGTTCAAGATTCAAAAACATGTTCGACTAATAGTTAGCGTAAAACTGCTTACAACTTGTTGATCTCAGACGCCGCACAAACAGGAACCTTATGTGCTGTGTTGATAATGATAAGGATAAAACCATGAAGTATTTGCAAATATGACCTCCTACTTTATGTATTGCTTACAACTTGTTCGGCTAATATTAAGTTCTTTTGTTAATTGACAAAGAGATTTTCAATTTTTTTAATATGGCATCTCTCCCAAATCCCGATAGCTTTTCTTTGGGGGTGAAGATCGTATATTTATATGTGTAAATCAGCTTGAAATTCAAGTAATTCTCCATTCTATTTCAAATTTGCAAAGAATCATTCAAAATAAACTAATTTTGGAACGAAAATAGGCTAAAAAATTTCTAAATCTTATCAGCTCATGGTTACATAAACTTGGGCTTGTGTTTTCTTGTCATTTCAATGATACAAGAGAATCATTATGTTGTTTCTTTATTATCAGGCATTTAACCAACGGTGTAGTAGAAGACAATCAAATGATTTGATTAAAATATTATAGCAACAATAGATTAAAATATTGCTTTCGGGGCATTTTCATATACATTTGTCGACGACAAATTCGACAATGTATCGATCAATGTATTCTACCTTTTAAAACTCGAGATCTGCACAGTTCCTCACTCCACATTGGTCATAGCTCCTTAGCCTACTTTCATGTTTTTACTAATTGGGCAGAGGATCATGTTCTATCATCGCACCCCCTATTCCACCAAAAACCCTTTACCAGATACTTCTTGTTCGTCAATGAAGAGCTTAAAGTGAAGTCTGACTGTCCTTGTTGTATGTTGTCCCCGGTGTGTTAGATCCCTTATTATGCCTTTTCGATCGACTATTCGTACTGGACATATGAAGCCCTCTTAAGTGACAACTATCTTTGACTTAACTCTTACAATTGCCACCTCATATATGCCAACCCCAATGTTACACTCTCGCCATCTTCTTCTCATCCTCTTCCACCTCCTCCACCACCACATGCTGATCCAATTTTCCTAAATGATGATCTTAACAACCAGATTGTATACCTTATTAGTGTCACCTATCCCTTCTATCGATCTTTGTTAATTCCTCATCTGGCTTTGGTTTTCATTTCATCCCCACCTCCAGCTCCTCAATCACCCTTTCAGTAGACTGTTAAGGTCCATGTTTCTTGTCATGACCCTGATCTTAGTATGGTCGTTCATGTTCCTAGACTATGTGTGCTCTCATGAGGAATGACACATATTTTCTAATGCAATATATCTGTGTTATCCAGTTTAGGTTTATGTGTGATGAAATTGTCTTCTTCAGTTATATTTAAGGAGTATCATGTGAATTGTAATGGTTGAGTCATTTCTACCTCACTCTAATTTCTAATTTACCGTAAAGAATATCAAGGACCATTCAGCCTTGCTAAAAATTATAGTATCAATGCCACATATTTTAATTCGGTCCAGTTTGAAAATCCATCATTAAGTTGACTTGATCTAATTGTAGGTCAAGAAAATGCTCAAACAATGTAACTAGGAAGAAAACTATTTTAGACCAAACAATCAATACACTCACACACTACTGTGCAACACATATGTTGCACACAGTATGTACATAATATATGGTGAATTTATTAGGATAATTATATTATATATTGCATCCTGTTATTTTTAAGTAATTAATTTTTGTTATGAGATTTACGTATTTTTATATTTGTAGAAAAATTAAATAGTTATTTTTGTAGGTAATAATGAGTTAGATATTATTATGTTTAGCATTTAATATTTGTTAACAAACTAAATGGAAGCTAATAATATTCTTAATTAATTTCAAAATTAATATCTTTATATATTTCAAATATAATTATTTGTATAAATAGATTTTAAGTTTAACATTGAGCTTTTAGTATATTTTGTTAAAGATAAATGATATATATATTGAGTTTCAAATATTATTCGAGAGAATGAAAAACAAATATCTAAAAATGTAAGTTTGATAATAATGAATCATTATATTTTTATGCATGTAAAGCTCTTGTAGTTAGTATAAAAGTTAGAAATAAGTTAATTGTATTATCAAAGTGATACGAAATATTTGTACTTAACAACTAAAAGAAATGTTGGTTAAAAGGGACATTAGAAACCATATTTTTATTTTAATGATGCAAAAAATATAATTTGGTTTTTGAACCGCCGTTTCATACCTCAATAATTTTAGTTTATAATAAAAAATTCAAAAAATAATTAACATTTATCTTACAATGATAATAAAATACAAAAGAAAATTGTTTTTAACAAAATATTGTATATTTTGTACATCAACTAACTAACGTAAATTACAAATATATAAAATCAAATTTATTATTTTCACCAAACGTATTAAATAAAGTTTTCATTATTGTTTTAAATTACAAACTATAGTATTTATCATGTATCTTAATTTGATTCTATTCTTAACAAAAATTAATTTTGTTAATGATAAAGAATTCACTTGATTTACCAATTTAAAAAGAAAAAATTTGTATACGTTGGTAATAATAGGTGTTATAGAAGTAAAAAATAAAATGTGTACGTGCTTGTTTGAAAAGAAATATCAACTTTAGAAAGAAAATTTATATATATTTTCTTTGTAAAAAAGCACTAATTTTAGGACCACAACCAGTATCCCAATGATTAGGTGCTTCGACTTTTGTGCGAAAGATCACATGTTCGAAACATACATAGCATGATTCGAATATTTACAAACATGTAGTTCAAATATACACTACTATCTAAGTACCCAATTTAAAAGAAAAGTACTAATATTAGAAATAAATAGATTATATAAGCTTGAAAGCAGGAGAATTGGAGAAGATTTTGTACACAACTGTGGAAATTATAAATTAAATGAATTTTAATAAAATATTGTTTTATAATTTTTGTTAGTACATATGTGGTATACAATACACTGATTTGTGGTCTTTTTAGGACTTGTTAGATCTAACATTGATCATTAGTTGATTGAATTTATTTAAAAAGTTCAAATTTTGGATCATTTAATTAGCTTAATTATGTGGACTAGAATGTAATATAATATGATAAAACTTAAGAGAATTTTGTAAATAATTTTTAGAAATTATTTAATGCAGATATTTAATGGAAAATGATAATTGAGAGAATCAGTAAAACTTTGTAAAAATTATAATAAAGATAAACAGTAGAGATCTGAAAATAATGTATATAGAGAAAATTAAGGAGAGATGATGAAATTCTTAAAACTAGAGAGGAAATTCTTCTACTTTATTAGTATGTAATAGATACACACATGCATGCACATATGTGCGTGTGCGCACACATATTGTTGAATTTTGACGATGCTATATGGAGAATTGAAAAGGTCGAAAGTAGTTTTAAAACAGTGAAAACGGTTAGCAAATCGGAGCTAGGAGGAGGAAGATATGGTGAAGCGAGTGTTATGCCCAGCATCAGGCGATAAACGTCTATCACAAAGTGACAGACGTCTGTGACTTCAGGGTTTTGAAACCTAAGATTTGGAACAAGCATTTTTCACTTTGGGACAGACGTCTGTGGTTTCAGAAGAGTTTTCTCATAACATATGAAAGACATCTGTCGTAACGTGACAGACGTCTGTGACGTTTTTCAGCCTATTTTCAGTCCGGTTTTTGGTGTGAAGATTTGTGATATTCGAAGGGGAAATTCTAGAATTTTGCCTAGTTTTTTTTACTCTCCTATATAAGCTATTTTCAAGATTAAGAGGAAAAAAGATTAATGGTTTAATCTAGAGTTTATCCTCCATTAATTAGGGTTTATCTAAATCTAATTCTTTAATTCTTATCTCCACAAATCAATTCTATTAGAATTTTGATTATTGTAATCAATCTCTTGTACCCTTCTCATTGGTATTAATAAATGCTCTCTCTCAAAGCGGATGTACACTTATAAGACGTTAGTGGAACCACTATAAATCGATGTGTTATTTATTTTATCGTTATTGCTTTGATTATCTATTGCTCGTTTGAAGATTATGATTGGTTTTGGATTGAATTGAGATATTAATTGATTGTTTTTACACTTCATACCACGATATCGTTTTCCGCTCTGCTTTGCAGTTTTGATTTCAGTGGTCTCGAGTTAGAATTTCACATAATATTTGGTATCAAAACGTTTGGTGTTGGTAGATGGTTGTAGAATTGCCGGAATCAATAATACCTCACGTTGTTGCTCAACAGTTAATCCAAGTGAAGTAGTGCATTATGTACGTGGATCATACGTGGCTTCGGAATCACAAATGGTTATAGACAAGTGGAATGACAATAATGAACGTGAAATGTGGTAATGTAAGATGAAATCGGTTCTTAGATGGAATCAAGTGCATCGGATAGTGTTTGACTCACATTTGTTGCCAGAAGACATCTCGGATGTTGAGAAAGAGGAAATGAAAGAGTAGATATTCACTATACTTCAACTTTCTATGGAGGAGAATGTTATCTTCGAAATTAGTGGTAAGACTACTGCTAAGAGTATTTGTGACAAGTTGGAGGAGTTGTACATGATGAAGTCACCAACTATCGTTTGATCTTGTTGCGAACGTTCTTCACCTATAAGATGAAGAAAGGTACTTTGTTAAATACGCACTTGAATACCTTTGATAATTTGCTAATAAAAATGAAGGCAGTAGATATGAAGATCGAGGAAGAGCAAAAACGATGATATTATTGTGTTCATTGCCGGACCGTTATACGGGTTTCCAAATACTTTGATCTATAGCTAGGATACTTTAACTCTTAATGATGTCAAAATGGGTCTTCTTACCGAGAAGATGTAGGATCAAATGAAGGAGTTGGATGATGGAAGTAGTGGTGCTAGTAGTGGTCACAGTTTATTTGTGGAGAAGAAGAGATATGCGAAGAGGGAGAACTGCGGGTGTATTAAATAAACGAACCCCAGTTGGAGAGAATAGTCGAAGGAAATAAAGGGCAAGTGTTATATTTGTAAGAAGCCGGGTCATTGGAAGAATGGGTGTCCGGACAGTGGAAGGCGAAGAAGGAAGTGGCATCTTCATCCGCAGCAGTGGAGAGTGGAGTTGGTAGGGGAGACGTAGATGTGTTGACGGCGGTAGCATCAGATGTTCCGGGTAGCAAATGGGTGCTTGATTTGAGAGCATCTTATCATGTGACACTGAATAAGAATTTTTTTCTTCGTATGTCAACAAAGAAGGAAATTCAATTGTTATGCGTAATGGTGCTATTTTTAAGTCGAAAGACATTGGTTCCTTGCGAGTACGGATGTTTGACAGAGTGGTTCGTACTCTTACTAATATACGCTATGTTCGAATAATTCAGATGTCTCTTATCTTTTTGGGAAAACTGGATTCTTTAGGTTGTAAGATCACTATTGAGAATTATAGCTTGCAGTTTTAAATGGTGCACTTGTGGTGACGAAAGGTGCTAGGACTCATTGTGTTTATTTGGTTCAAGGAGTGACTATATATAGAAGGTGGAAATTGTGTGGGAGTTGATAGTTCTCGTGGGTTAGATGCAACTAGGCTGTGACATTTGATGTTAGGTCATGTCACGGGGAGAAGTTTGGATATTCTTCAGAAGAGGGAGAAGATCGATGGATAGAGTTTCAAAAAACTAGAGTTTTGCGAGGAATATGACATGGGGAAGCAAAAAAAAAGATTCATTCGGTAAGGGAAAACATGATTCGAGAAGGGTTCTAGAGTATGTTCACACAGACGTTTGGGCACCGACACCGATAGCTTCTTTGGGGGGAGTTGATATTCTATTTCTTTTACCGATGACTTTTCTCGAAAGATATGGATGTATGCAATGAAGGCCAAGTCGGAGGCATTTGCAAATTTCAAAATATAAAAAGCTCTTGTTGAGAATGAGAGTGACAAGTCTTTGAAGGTTCTAAGGTCCAACAATGGCGAGAGTATGTTTCCGGAGTGTTCTTGGAGTTCTGCAAGCATCATGGTATTCAGAGGCATTTTACTACACCGGAAGATCCGCAGTTGAATGGTGTTACAAAGAGGTTGAACCGTACTCTACTAGAGAAAGCTCGATGCTTGAGATTGACATCGGGTTTGTCCAAGGGATTTTGGGCTGAAGCTTTGTCAATTGCGGTGCATATTGTGAATCAAATTTCATGCTCGGCTATTGGTAGCAAAATTCCGAAGGAAGTGTGGAAGGGGAAGAGCATTGGCTTGAGTTATCTTCATGTGTTTGGTAGTCCGCTTTATGTACATGATCTGGAAAATGACAAGCTTGAACCTAGAGCTTTAAAGGGGACTTTGCTTGACTATACTAACGTAGTAAAAGGCTATCAAATTTGGAATTCAAAAACGAAGAAGTTTGTGAATTCTCATCATGTTACTTTTGATGAATCGGATTTGGTCAAGGAGAATGAGAGCTCATTGTATGTTCCGGATTTAGTTCATGACGAATCAAAGGAGAATGAATTTATTTCCCCATTTTGTCCAAGCAGTAGAGAGAGTAGCTGAAGATGGTTGTGAGAAAGAAGCGGTTGATGTAATGTCACATAGTCCACAGGGTTTCTCCAGTAGTGTTGATGATGTACATGATTTTAGAGAGGATTCCGTTCAAGGTGGAGCCGGAAGAAGTTTGGCTGATGGTATTACTAGTCGGGTGGCTCGTCATGCTATAAGGGCACCTAAAAGATATGGTAATTGGAATTATCTTAGCTTTTGCGATAATTTGTACCATGCTCTTCATGTAGTCCAAGATGAGTTGATGGATCTTGATGACGTCATGAAGTTAAGTGCTAGCTCGAAGTGGATTTGTGCAATGGAGGAAGAGATGCAATCTTTGATGAAGAATCAAACTTGAGATATGGTTCCACTTTCGAAAGGAAACTGTACTATTGGGTGCAAATGGATATACAAGGTGAAGGGTGATGGAAGATACAAAGCTAGGCTAGTAGCTATGGGGTTTGCACAAAGGAAGGAAAAGAAGTATGATGAGATATTCACACTAGTTATGCGCCATACTTCTATCCGGATATTACTTGCCATAGTTGCTATTCACAAGTTGAAGTTGGAGCAACTTGATGTGAGAACCGCCTTCTTGCATGGTGGCTTGGACAAAGACATCTACGCAGCCGAAAGGTTTTATTGTAGATGGTAAGTCAAATTTGGTTTGCAAGTTAAAAAAATCACTATATAGTTTAAAGAAATCACATAGACAATGGTACAAGAGATTTGATCATTTTATGCTTAAAAGTGGTTTTGGTAGAAGCATCAAAGATGCTTGGATATATTTTAAGAAATTGAAAAATGATTGTTGGGTGTATTTACTTTTGCATGTGGATGACATTCTTATTGCTTCTAAAGATAAGAATGAAATCAACAAGTTAAAACTGAGTTTGAAATCGAAGTTTGAAATGAATGATCTTGGAGAAACAAAGAGGACATTGGACATGGAAATAGAAAGGGATCGAAAGCATTTTTAGTTGAAATTGACTCAAAAGGAGTACATTAAGAAAGCGCTTTGCTGGTTTAGCATGGAGAATGCAAAGGGTCAAATACACCTTTACCTTTGCATATGAAGCTTTCGAGTAATGGATCATCTATATTGGAGAAAGACAAGACATATATGACAAATGTGTCATATGCTAGTGCAGTTGGAAGTCTAATGTATGCCATGATATGTACAAGGCCCGAGATTGCAAATGTCGCTAGGATGATTAGTTAGTATATGGCTAATCCGGGGAAATTGCATTGGAAAGTTGTGAAGTTTATATTGAGATACCTTAGAGGTTCATCATCTCGTTGTCTTGTTTTTGGCAGTAATGATGGGATGAATTGCAAGTTGGTTGGTTATTGTGATTCGAACTACGTTGGTGATAAGAATCGAAGAAAATCAACTTCCTGATATGTCTTCAGACTGGGTGGTATAAGCATAAGCTGGAGATCGAGATTGCAAATCGTAGTTGCTTTATCCACTCCGGAGACGGAGTTGATAGCCGTGGTGGAGGTGGCTAAAGAGATATTTTATTTGAGATGATTGTTGTGTGACTTGGGATTCGAGCATGATAGCATCAATGTTCAATGTGATAGCAAAAGTGTAATTCACTTAGCGGTAAATTTGACGTTTAGCTCACGGACTAAGTATATTGAAGTGAGAGAGACATTTTTAGTATCCATGGATGAAGATAAGCATGTATATCTTCGGAAAGTGCATACAAAAGACAATACGTGGATATGTTCACCAAGACATCGCCGATTGAGAAGTTCGAGCATTGCTCAAAACTAATTCGCTTGTTGAAGTGCCAGGTGCCATGGTGTGACGCGGCTGAGGGAGGAGCTTGGTTATGGACGTGGAAGAGTATTAGTGAGAGATTGTGATTCTATCTTCTTGGTGAGTGCTAGTTTAGACTCCTTAGCACTTTAGTCTTTGGTTAGACGGTTTAGGATTTCGATGTTTTTAGCACTACATGGGTGGGGGCTTTGCCTGAGCTCGTTGATAGAGTGCAATGGACGGTGGCTTTGTCGGAGCTCATTCGGAAAGCATTCATGTTTGGTTAAAGGTAGAAGTGGTGATAGTTAATGCTATCGGTTTGACGATGATATGGTACCATTAGAGTTAGAGATGAATATAGTGTCGAGATGGAGTGTTGAATTTTGGCGACACTGTATGGAGAGTTGAAAAGGTCGAAAGTAGCTTTGTAGTGGTGTAAACGGTCACAAATCGGAGCTCGAAGGAGGAAAGTATGGTGAAGTAAGTGAGTGCTGTGCCCAGCATTAGGCGATATACATCTATCACAAAGTGATAGACCTCTATGACTTTAGGTTTTAAAACCCGGGACTTGGGACAGATGTCTGTCACTTTGGAACAGATGTCTGTGGTTTCTGGAGAGTTTTCCTGAAACATATGACAGATGTCTGCCATAAAGCGACAGATGTCTGTGACGTTTTTCAGCCTATTTTCAGTCTGGTTTTTGATGCGAAGATTTGTGATATTTGAAGGGGCAATTCCGGAATTTTGCCTAGTTTTTCTAATCTGCTATATAAGCTACTTTTAGGATTCAGAGAAAAAGAAGATTAAGGGTTTAATCTAGGGTTTATCCTCCATTACTTAGGGTTTATCTAAACCTAATTTTCTTCAATTCTCTCCTCCACAAATCAATTCTATTAGAATTTTGATCATTGCAATCAATCTCTTGTACTCTTCTCATTTGTATTAATAAAGCTCTCTCTTAAATTGAATGTACACCAACAAGAGGTTAGTGGAACCACTATAAATCGGTGTGTGATTTATTTTGTTGTTATTGCTTTGAATATATATTGCTTGTTTGGAGATTGTGATTGGTTTTGGATTGGATTGACATATTGATTGGTTGATTTTACATTCCTTACATCGATCTCGTTTTCTGCTGTGCTTTGGGGTTTTTGATTTGAGTGTTCTCGAGTTAGACTTTCTCACAACACCATGCATGTTGTGCGATTGGTTAGGACATTCGGTGCTCGTTGTAGAGGTCCAGGCCTCAATGTTGTGCAACTGCACTGCCTCCATTAAAATATACTCGATGTTATGGGCAGACTATGGGTTAGCAAGCACACCATCTTAGAGTTTATAAGCAAATCTTGGTTCTCGATGTATTAAGAAGAATCGATGTATGTTAAGTATTTATGGTGCTTTAAGCAGAGCTGTTGTTTTAAGTAGAGCTTTGGTGTGAGAGGTCGTAAGTTTAAAACTTGCATAGCGTGATTCGAACGTTTATTGACATGTAACATATTGTATATAAAGTGCCATTTCAAAAAAATAATAATACTAAATATCATCATAGCATAATAAAGTTATTTTCACCATAAAATGACAACTAATTTTTATGCCCTTTTTGATAGGTACATTTATATTACATTGACAAGTTAGACAAAATGCTCTTGGTTGAAAATATTTGTAATATATGTTTTGAATTGCATATACTTACAAGGACCAAAATTGCAAAAATACAATACATGGATACTGTTGGGTGACTATAAATTTGCGATTTAAAAGTGATAGTCAAATTCCACCTCTGTTTTTTAAATGTGATGGAAGTGAGTATTTTTGCATGAATTTTTTGAAATTGCAGGTATCTGTTACCTTTGTAGTATATATGATATTGTTGGCACACGCTTCCTTGTAACAAAAGTAATTCCCAACGTTACATACCTACCAACCTATATTTATACACCACTTCTTTAAATTATTTAGTAATCCAGGATTATTCCAACTTCAAACTGTTGTTTCTACTTCCAACATGCGAGGCAATCCTGAAAGTAACCACAACTGTTTGCAATTTCTACTTGGAATTTATATTTTTGCTGGTAAAATGTTACCGAAACATAATTTTGATGGTATCTAAAGAAAAATATCTTTTGTGGGCGCTTCCATCTACTCTCCAACATGTTTCTTTTTTTGAATCATGCTCCTCCCTCCTTCAGTGTGATCAATCTCTCCCTCTCAACCCTTCGACATTGCCTTTTCTTCTATGCTTATTTCTCCCATTCGCCTCCTTTTGATGCCCAATTTGAGGATCTAGGTTTAAATAAGGAATTATTTTCTTCACCCACCTCTGAGTTCACCAAGCATCCTCCTTCCTCGCCAACACATGCTCCTCTCTTCTCCTCACCAGCAGAGATCACCCATGTTTCATCGTCAATCAGGTTTACGGAAAATTTAAACAGTATGGAGCTCCCTGCGAACATGGACTTGGATTCCTTCCCTCTGCTCTATTATACGGTTTGCCTTCACCTCCGTTTGTTGCTCCAATCCTAGTGGTGCACTTCTCAAATAACGTACGGACTTCATCTGCCTCACCTTATGCTCATATCACCTAGCCTCTCGACATTCTTGTTGCTACAGCACCGTGGTCGATGCTTGTTTCGGTCATGAATTCCTCTCTAGAATGCTCATCATAGGTAGTTCGTAAATGCCCCTCTTTACCTATTGTTTGTTGGAATGTTCTATTTTTATTCTTGTGCATCCTAATGCACTGTGAATGACTGTTGCCGCCACCTCCTCTGCCAAGTTGAATATGTCGTCTAATCCATACTCCACATCTCTTTTCATTCGATGTCGAGTAATGCTGAAACTTATGTTTCTAAGAAATTCTATGTTGGTATGTATACAGGGTCATTGAGCCTCTAAAAGAAGTTGTGGATCTGGGGAAGGATTTAATGGCTTGTGTGAGTTTTCTCTAGATGCCAACTTATCCTACTCTATTGCCAAAACACATCTGAAAAGGGTTGTAAAAGTTAAATGTGATAGGTTCACTTTCCTTGATATCTCATGTCCTTGAACATCCTTGCATTGTTGAATCGGACCATATTATAATTCAAGGCAAGGTTTTTATTTCTGCTCAATGGTGCCCATCTATTGACATGGCTCGCAAGCACGCACCCTTGATCCTATTTGGATTTTCATATATCAAATATCACTTCTTTATATCATCCTTTAGTCGGCGTCATTTGGTTAGTGAGTCATATTAGTAATCTTATTTGTTTTGACATGCCTATGGAACACCATGATAGTCATGAATATGCGAAAACACAAGTTGAATTGAAACAAGCCAACATTCGGGGAGTATCCCTGTTCATATATCAGCTAACAGGGTTTGTTATGCTGATGTTTCTTACCTACGGAAGCTAGAAATTCTTTTTATCATATACTTGAGACTTTCTTATCTGTCACTCCTACATCAGCCACAATCTGACCACCTCACATCACCTTCCTACCAGTGCAACTTCAGGTTCATCAATGGATTGCAAAAATAATTTTTCCATTAGTCCGTACTGATAAAGTTAGCCCAGTGTTTTGGATCCCTTTAATATTCATGCACCTTCTCTTGCTCAATCCAACAATGAGAAGCTCTCCTAATTGAAATCTCTCCTTGCTATATAGCTCCTCTAGTTGCCGTCTTATCTGCTAGCATCAGCGTCTCTCTTATCATGCACCTGCCTCCTCCATCTTCTGCCCTTCCTATTCTACCATGGGTGATCCTTTTGACATAGATGATGATCTTGATGTGGGACACGAGTACTCTTAGCACTTCTTTATCTTCATTTGTCCCTCATCGTACTTCAGCCCTTCCCCCACCCATTTAACCGCCAATTGAAATCCATGTTCAAGGTGATGACCTAGATCTTTGAGTGGTTTTCTCATATTTTCCTTGTTTGAGTGTGCTGTCTTGTGAAATGTTATTATCCTATGTGATTTATTCTTGATATGACATTTTGTGTTATAGTGTGATGAAGTTGTTTTCTCTAGCTATGTGAGTGTAGCACGTGGGTTCTGTTGAGACATATTTATCTCACTCGTGTTTCATTTTTGTTATATAAAAATGGCATGACAGGGGTCATTCAAACTCGCTTGCCTTATGATAATTTTATGAATATATATATTTGTGTGTGTATGCGAAGGGTGAGCAGCCTCCAACATAGCTGTTTGTTTTCATTTAAAAACTAATTATTGTTTCACCCGCTAATATCCGTCAGAAGTTTCTACGTAAATATTTGTTATTTTTCTCTCCTGTCACATGAATTAAGTATTTAAACATAAACTAATGTCTGATATTAAAGGGCTGTAAATGATGCTAAATAAAGGATGCTATTGAGCACAAACACATAATAGATCACATTTGACATTTAGTTCAAGATTCTAAGATCTTAATAGACATTCATTACCTCTAATGTTTTAAATCTCGAACACTTTCGAACGAAGTCTCACACTCTTTCTTCTAGGAGGTATTGTTTTAAGCAGTTAGACTTTATGCGTTGAAATGTTATCAGTCATTAGAGGTTTACATGTGATTTGTAGTAGTTGAGACCTATCGGTCTCACTCCAGTGTTTAAAACGTTTTCAATAAAAATGGTAAAGATTAATCATTCATCCCTGCTTGCCTTTCAAAATTGATATTTTTATATATCTACTCAAAATTAGGCGTTTCATAACTAATATCAGTTCGTAGGTTGAATTTAATTTAATTCAATTTTTCCCTAAACAAATTTAACTCTGAAGTGTTCTCGTTTTTCAATTTGATAAATATTTTGTTATTTTTCATCTAATGAATATCATATAACAAATGACAAAAGTGTTTAATGAAAACGTTTATATATATACTTCCACTTCCTCAAACCTTCAGCTAACTTAAAACTATAATGAAGAGGAATCAACCTCCTTCACAGAATCACATCATGTATACATTATATTCCTGTCATAAAGTCTATCGGACCTAGCTGATTTACAGCTTTTGACTCTTCAAAACAGAAGCAATAATTTATTATGAGTTGTCACATTAGCAAATCTCTTAACCTTATTCTCTCCAAAAAGAAAGAATCAATCTGAAGTATAACCTGCCACGCTGGCACATGATCCCATGATATGAGTGGTAGACTTAAATAACAATATTTGTATTGCCCGTTGTTTAATAACCAGGCTGTTACTCTATTATCCACCTTGAACAAAGAAACGGAGTAAAACAAAAAAATATAAATGCAACCTCTTTTTGCAAAATGAAAAGTCCCATGCAGGTCATTTCAAAGCCAAAGTACATTTTCTCTATTGGCCACCAAGTAATTTGTCAGCCGCCGTACTCTTTGGATTGCTTTTCTAAAGCATTGTGCCTTTTCCACATCAACCCTTGGCAAAAAATTTAATTAGTACATACATACATATGTATGCATGTATATATATATATTGCGTTTTTGGCGTCTCTAATTTATTTTTGGCTTTATATTGTTTTTGTTATGTATGCTTGCTCATAATTAACAACTAAACTTTATTTTTTAAATAATTTTTTTAATTAAGCTATTTTAAGTAATAAGTCGGTGCTAAAATCATTTTTGATATCCATTGAAGAATTTTAAAAAATTGTGTACTCCTATAATTGATTACGGACCAGTGTACACTTAAGGTGTTATTTTTCCCTCTTTGACTTCTGAGTTTACTTGAATAATTATAAATCTAATTTCTTTTCTTCTTTTCATCGGTTTCCCCACATTAACCTTTTCCACTCAGTATATGTATCTGTAAATGAGAAGATATATAGAAAAGAAGGGAGAACGGTAAATGGCAGACTAGTATTTAGGGCTCCTTAAAATTTCGAATAACAATTACTAAATACAAGGATAAATGTATGGGAATTTTTCGCTTATCCATTTTGAGAAGCAATTTGTTATTCTTTAAAAGCAACCTATAAGTCTTATTTCTTTCATATTTGCGAAGTTTACAAATGCATTGATGAAAAACTGCAATGAAAATTGTTTTAATTATTTATTCATCACCACATGGCAGTTTTTGAAACTAAGAAAATAAATTTTGAACCTAACGGAGGAACAAAAGTTACTCATAAAGATAGAGTATATTCATCTTCCACTAATAGTCCAATATATAATGTTCATCAGTATGTATGGAGCTAAACTGTATAAGCTTAACACTTCAATTTTATCTGAATTGTTGGACCAATATAGAGAATCAATCACAAATTTCTTACATTAAACTTTATCAGTTTCCTTTTTTTTTTCTTTTTTTTTTTGAAGATTCAGCACATTTTGCTTTGTTTAGTAATAAACTTAAAATGTATTATCTTTTTCCTTGAAAATCAGATCCTGTGTTGATACATCAACTGCATCACTATGATCGAATTGAATATTGAACAACAATGGGAAGAAAGAAAAAAAAAACTTGTTTTAGTCAAACATTGATAATTATATTAGTTAAAGTAGGTTCCATCCTTTAGTTTCAAATTTAAAAGCTGAAAGATCCTTCTCGACAACAAGTTTGGCGAAACATTCTATGTTTCCAGCGAAAATGTATATTTAAATTGCTTATTGCAGTTTAAAATGCATATATGAATAGTTTAAAATGCACAAATTTATAAAATAAATATTTGCAGTGTGTAGTGTAAATATTTAAAGCATATAATGGACATTCATACCGTATAGACTGCATGGTTTCATTGTACAAAAATGTGCAGTTATTGAAAATACTTACAGTATAGAATACAAATATTTGCAATTCTAACTTCAAATATGTTTTGGCTAAAATGCACGTTTTTACTGAAAATATCAACGAAAGCTTTTCGTTAAACTAATTTTTGACCGAGGTGAAATGAATTTTGAAACTTTGGAAAGATTTCCCACACAAATATTAAAAAAAAAGTACACGTTTAATCCATTTTATATGAATGATAATAGAGAGTTATTATATTCGGGAACATGAAGCTAGACAAAATTACACAAATAAATTTGAACACCAATAGTAAAATCTGAGAAAAAGTATACACTGAGACCAAAACACATATGTCAAACAACTAATAAAATGGTTTACAGATTGAAATTGATTTTAAACAATAGTACTACTACTAATAAGTTAACAAATAAGTAAATACTATACCACCAAAATTAAGATTTAAAGCAGTTCCCAAACCAATAGATTAAATTAAACTATTATTCAGCAATTCATTCCTAGGAAAATAAAAAATACTTTATATCACTCAAAACAGAAATGGAATTATATTCTAATAGTGATAAGAAATTGAAAATATAGACTTCTGATTTCTTTTTCTTCAAAGATCCATAATTCTTTTTCTTCATAATGATTAAGAAATCAAATATAGCAGACTAATTGCAATTTCTTTTACAATATTATAGCCTTTCAATTTAGTAAATGCATTTATGTAAAAAAAAATCATGTAATCCAAAGTCATGGTTCTCACAGTTAATTTTTTGCAACTAAATTGACAAATTCTTAATTAACCATTACAAAGTAATTCAGCGGTCTAATTATTTTATTTATCATTTTCACTAGTGACTATTTGTTGAAAAAAAGAAAAAGAAAGAGACTGAGAAAAACAGTTCATTTTAGTGACAACTACTTTCAGATGCAACTAAGCATAAGTAGCGTAGCAAGTAAACCTAAAACTAAAAAATTAGTAGTCAATCCATGAAAGGAGAGCATAACAGACAAAAACCATTCAACGGGCGTATGTGCAAAAAATGACCCGCTTTTATCTCTTTAGCACAGCGTGAACAAGAGAAAGAGAAAAGAAGTTCAAAATGGTAAAGAAAGTAATAACTCTGTCAGAACCTAGCCAATCTCGTGAGTGCCCGTTCCCTAAGATTTTTGACAGATAACACAAGGGCAAAACTGGAAATTTCAGCTCCAATTCGGGAAAGTTCAACAACCCCAAACCCTAATTCTATTTAATGACCCAAACCCTAAAATATACTTTCCTCTTTTTATTTCATCACAACATATGATGCTTTATTTATACTTTATCTCAAAATTGTCCAATGAGAATGTGACATCTCTCCTGCTAAAATTTTGGCAGTAACATATTTTTCACTACTTCTTTCTTCTCTCTCTGCTTTTTTTTTTTTAATTTTTTTTTACTCCTATGAAATGGAATAAAAGTTTATACAAAATTAAACAAACAAAGAATTTATACGTAGAGAGAAGAAAAAAAATGAAAACAATGAACAAAATATATAGTCAGATGCTCTACTAAATCTATCTAACAAAGATCTACTTCATCACTTCATCTGTTCATCAAAAACTCTATGCATTAAAAAAAAAAAAAAAGAGCATAACAACTGAAAAATTAATAAGAAGTTGGAGTTGAAGTCTGAAAGAACTAAAGTAAACTCATGAAATTTATAGTCCTGCCAAACGAATAGCTTACAAATTTTAAACCATGATTAGAAAGTATTTAATC
Organism: Allium cepa; assembly: GCA_030765085.1. Lineage (NCBI taxonomy): Eukaryota > Viridiplantae > Streptophyta > Magnoliopsida > Asparagales > Amaryllidaceae > Allium > Allium cepa. Next base: position 301,926,042 of record CM060932.1, read on the forward strand.
TTACCACATAAAATTATTGTTTATCAAAAAAATCCAGAACTTACAAAATCTTTAGTTTTACCATACATAATAAATTTTATGCATAATTATTCCTCCACTATAATAAGGGAAAATTTTCCACAACTCTGTATAAAACTTTTGTACATCACATTGAAGCAAGCACATCCAAAATCATTTAAAGGGAAAATAAGTTCAATATAATTGGATCTAATTAGAAACTAAACAAAGCAAATGAATTGGTACCTATTGGTTGCATATTCATAGAGACGCCCACGGCTAGAAAACACAACAAGGGCAACTTCAGCATCGCAAAGAACAGACAGCTCATAAGCCTTCTTCAGAAGTCCATTTCTACGTTTACAAAAAGTGACTTGCCGATTAGTCGTGTTTTCTATCCTCTTGATCTCTATCTTCCCCCTACCCATGTTGTTTTTCTCTCTTGGATCCAGCTTTGCAAATTTGTTACTACCCCTATACACATAAAGAGTACCCAAAAAATATAAGTACTAAGCAAAAATAGGAAACCAAGAATACAAGATTGAATTTACTACTACTACTACTCCTCCTCTATTGCAACTTGATCAGGAGTTGAAAATTTACATCTAACTAAGCCGAGAATGGAAAGATTTCTTGTTTTAGATTTTCTACTTACCGGGAAATTTTGATTTTTGTTAGTTTTTTCCTTTGGGAGATAGAATAACGTGAGGAGAGGAATGAGATTGTTTTTGGAAACGAAAGGTTATTAATAGTCTTGCGATAAGCTAGTCTCCATACTTCTCCTTATCACTTCTAATTGCGTTTATAATTTTATTTTACTTTTCTTTTACAAAATAAACTGAAGAAGTTAATTCTAATAAAGTTAAAGTTATAATAGGGAAGATGGTTAATAAACTGAAGGATCCATTGCAATCAATTGCAAGGACTAGAAGAGAGAGAAAAATGAAAGGGACATGAAGAAAGTGATTACTAATGGAGGGTGAATAAGACATTATGAGATGATGCACTCAAACTCAAATATACTTTGGAAAAGAAATGAAGAAGACTAGCCATTCATCATTTTTAATATCATCAGCAAAATTTAAAATAAAAATTACAATATACTTTACTTCAAGATTGCTTCTATCTAACAAACTATCTATTTGATTTTAAATTTAAACTAATTGATCCACTATGGGTAAGCCCATCTACATCTTGCATGGAGATACTAAAGGATAGATGCATGAGCTGAACCTTAATGATCATGTAAACTTTCTTTGGATAATCCGGAGTATATATGGTTGGGTTGATTTATAATTCCTCACCAAGGTATTGTAGGAACATTTTTTTACAAAAATGTGATAAAAGTAAACACTCATATGTTTTACCTTCTAAATAAGGGTGGATTGTGGCAGCTGAATACAATCTGAGATAATTTACACTACTTCTCATTGAAGTATGTAGAAAGTATTGGGTTTGGACAGTCGGACCAAGCCCACCGTCTTCTAAATGTGGTGTGTGCGTACGAGTTGACTTACATCCCCTTTGAGTATTTTGAGAGCAATGTTTACTTATCAACATGATCCAGTTTGTAACCTTTGCCTTTGATACTATGTGAAATAAAAGGAATCCCCGTTACAAACCCACCGATTCATATATAAACATCATATCTCTATCGATTTTTAGTAATGCGGGATCATTCAATTTTTAAATTGCTAATATATTTTCCGTCATTCAAGATAACCCAAATATAATTAATTAACAATAAACGTCATTTGTTGCATTATATGGTTGTGTATTTTTGTTATTTTTTTCAAACAAAGAAACGAATTATTGCATAAGATGTTCAATAGTACGTAAGTTCATAACTTTTTTTTCAAATATATGTTAATAAGTACATTTAGCAAGGTAAACATGGGTGGGGCCTCCACCCATTTTGTTTGCACAAATGTTCAAAAAAAGAATGAGATAGATCTCAATTAATGCAACTCACACAAAACCAGATAAAAAAAAATCTCATCACTCAAAACCTAAAAGCACACATCACAATGGAAAATAGCATGATTCACAAAATGGCTCCCTCAATTTAGGAATAGTTCGGGTAAACCCACTCTAAAACGGAGGTGTTGTAAAATTTTCAATAATTGGTTTGGGGCTTTAGTTTTTGTTTTGGAGGAGAAGAGTAAAGAGGAAGAAGAGAACAATAGTCCCACATGCTAGAAAATTATTCGATAATTTTCTATAAATATAGCTTTCTCATGTGCATGTTGGGGCCTTGAGGCACCCACATGTTTGCTTTGTTGTGAGGAGAGAAGTCATGCAACACCACACGCGTGCTGCCGCTCGAACGGGTACGGGTTTCGGGTTCAGATCCGATAATATATTTTGGATCACATGTAAACAGTAACGGGCCAAATTTCAGTCCGTTAAGGAATCGGAACCGAAATTTCTGAATTTGAATAAGGGCGGGAATTTTGTAACGTTTTTCAGAACGTTTCAAAATGAATAGACGCGACGTTTCAATTCAAACGGAGCGACTATTAGCAACGATTTTAAGATGTTATAAAGGGTCGCAACATTTCGCGAATGGATACATCTTCACATCTATAAATAGCAACGCGCAGAAAACGTTGAAAAAGTTTTTCTGAATTCATCTTCTTCTTCCTCTTCTTACACGAATTTGCGAAGCCAGGAAAGTGTTGCAAATCGCTGCACTTCCATTACTCTGCACTTTGTAACATCTGCAAGGTGTTGCAAACGCTGAATCGTTGTAGATTTGTTTCTTCTTCTTCTTCATCCCTTTCTATGCATATTGCATCGTCAGATATCAAATACTAAGGTGTTCTTGGTCAGATCAAAGGCGAACAAATTTTGAATCCGATTACGCTGTTATAAGGCTTCATTGAATCCTGAAAATCGATAGTTCGATAACCCGTTTGTACCTGGTGGGTTGAACTATTGTCTGAAAGAATCTATTCCATAGATCTTTGAAGTCGGAAGTACAGCATTATCTTCGTCATAATTGCCATCAAATTTGTCTCGAACCGCAAAATTCCCAACAATTTTCAGACAATAGACTTCAACCATAGAAGGTTCGAGCGCTCTACAAGTTATGAATCAACATCTAACTCGATTGGGGCGTTTTGATGGCGACAATTTCACTCGTTGGCAAGAGACGGTGAAATTTTCCTGGTCACCGTCAAGTTTTTCTACATTTTGGAAGATGACTTGGAAGAAATACCAGAGAAAACCGATAAAGATGATGCTTCTCTAAAGGCTAAACGTGCAAAGCACAAAGAGCACGATTTTCTATGCAGGGGCCATATTCTGAATGCGCTATCTACCCCAGTATATAATGCTCATAGGACCTTGGAAACAACGAAGGCACTCTGTACTGCACTGAAGAATAAGTACCGCATATCCGAGGCAAGTGATAAAAAGTTTCTTATTTTTAGTTTTATGGATTTCAAAACGGTCACCAATAAATCCATAATTGAACAAGAAAGCGAAATCTTACTGTTGGTGAATCAACTTAAAGATGCTGGAATTGATCTCCCTGAATCTTTTGTTGTTGGAGTTATAATTTCTAGACTTTCGCATAGTTGGAATGATTATAAGAAAAAGATGAAGCATGCGGAAATGGATTATAATTAGACGGTTTACAGCGTCATCTTCGTATTGAAGAAAACTCTTGCAAACGCGATCTACATGATAATCCACAAACCGAGTCCCATTCTAAGGCAAATAATGTTGAAATTACTGATAAGTTAAAGCCAAAGAACGAGACACAGTTTAAGAAGAAAAATCATTCCAAAACCAACAACAAAAATAAGGTGCTTGTTACTTTTGTAACAAGCCCGACCACTATGCCCGAGACTGCCGTTTGTGGAAGAAACAACAAAAAGTGAATGTGGTCGAAGACTCGCTTGTGGCTGTAGTGCAAGAGGCGAACTCCGTTAGCGGCAATGATAATGATTCAATACTAGAGAAACCATTCACATTTGCAAAAGACCGTAATCTTTTCAAGAGTTACGAAGAAAATAAAGGAGAAGCCGACGAAGTTACTGGAGCAAATAAGGTTCCAAGCAAAGTTCTGGAAAAAAGCACTATAGAACTTCCTTTCACCACTAGAAAAGTTCTTACCATAGTCAATGTATTTTATGTACCTGATATGTGTAAGAATTTGATCTTTGGATACCTTCTTAACAAAGGAGGATTCAAGATGGTGTATGAGTTTGATAAGCTAGTGTTGTCTAAGAATGGTAGATTCATTGGACAGGGATACTCTTGTAACGGCATGATTAAGTTGAATCTAATAAAAAAATCTTCTGTTATATTGTTGATTCTATTAATTTATGGCATGGTAGATTAGGACATGTTAATTATAATTCCATTAGAAATATGAATAAATTAGGATTAATTTCTAATTGTGATTTCGATACCATCTCTAAATGTGAAATATGTGTTCAAGCAAAAATACACCGGAAATCCTTTAAATCCGTAGAAAGGAAAACTGGTTTGCTTAATTTTATATATAGTGATGTGGGTGACTTAAAAAGTCATATGATCTATGGTGGTAACCAATACTATGTAACCTTCATTGATGATTATACTAGATATGCATATGTATATCTAATGAAAACTAAAGATGAGGCTTTGATAAATTCAAAATTTACAAAGCAGAGGTCGAAACACAATTAGGAGTTAAAATTAAAATATTACATTCAGATCGTGGTGGTGAATATTTCTCAAATGAATTCACCTTGTTTTGTAAACAATAAGGTATAGTTCACCAATGTACTGCCCCATATACACCACAACAAAATGGTGTTGCTGAAAGGAAGAATAGAACTTTAGTAGAAATGATTAATGCCATGCTCATAAGTTCTAATTTACCTTAAAACCTATGGGGTGATGCTATGTTATCTGCATGTTATATTTTAAATAGAGTACCACTTAAAAAGAATAATATTTCCCTTTATGAATTATGGTTTAATAGGAAACCTAACCTAACTAGACATAAAGTTTGGGGTTGCTTAGCATATGTTAGAAAACCAGACCCTAAATGACCAAAGTTAGGAAATAGAGCATTTAAATGTGTTTTTATAGGATATTCACTTAATAGTATAACTTATAGATTCCTTATTCTTGACACCCTAGAAGTTATAGAATCTGTAGATGTAGAACTTTTTGAAAATCAAACTATTGATATCCCATTGAGATCATCTAGTCCAGAACCTAGTATGACTAATGATATCAATGACGATGATTATGCTCCTTCTCAAAACAGTAAGGAAGTGACAGTACCAGATAATAGTACTGAACAATGGAGAAGTAAAAGAGCGAGAATAGAGAAGGACTATGGTCCTGACTTCATTACATATCTTGTAGAAGGCAGTAAGGGCAAAGTCCTTAATATGACTAAATATGTAATGAACGTCGATGATGATCCCAAAACTTATTCTGAGGCTATGAGTTCCAGAGATTCCAATTTCTGGAAAGAAGCTATCAATGATGAAATGAATTCCATAATGTTAAACACAACTTGGGTTTTAACTGATTTACCTCCTGGTGCTAAACCTATAGGATGTAAATGAATATTCAAGAAAAAAGTTGAATACAAATGGATCCATTGATAAGTTTAAAGCCAGATTAGTTGCTAAGGGTTATAAGCAAAAACATGGAGTAGATTACTTTGATACATATGCTCCAGTTGCTCGCATATCTTCTGTACGCTATTTAATTGCACTTATATCAATTCATAAATTAGTCATACATCAAATGGATGTAAAGATTGCTTTTCTAAATGGAGATGTAGAAGAAGAGATACATATGGAACAACCTGAAGGTTTCAAAACCCTAATCCAAGAAAAGAAAGTTTGCAAATTAGTGAAATCTCTTTACGGCTTGAAGCAAGCTCCTATGCAATGGCATGAGAAATTTGATAAAGTTGCATTGTCATATGGATTCATTGTTAATGATGCTGATAAATGTATTTATAGAAAATCGGATAACAACAGTAGTGTTATAATATGTTTATACGTTGATGACATGCTAATATTTGGTTCCAATATATCCTGTGTGAATGAAACTAAAAAGTTTCTGTCCTTTAAATTCGATATGAAAGATCTAGGAGAGGCTGACGTAATTTTGGGAATTAAAATTGTTAGGAAAGAGGGGGAGTTATTACTAACTCAATCTCATTACATAAAGAAATTCCTACAAAAGTATGGTCATTACAATGACAAACCAGCACCAACTCCTTTAGATCCTAGCATTAAATTAGAAAAGAACACTGGACGTACTATCTTTCAACTAGAGTATTCCGGTGTTATTGGGAGTCTTATGTATGCTATGCATTGCACTAGATCAGACATCGCACATGCTATAAGTGTATTGTGTCGATTTACGAGTAATCCAGGTTTCGAACATTGAAAAGCTATTTCCAGAGTTTTGGCTTATTTGAAAGGAACCATTGAATATGGTTTATCTTATAAAGGATATCCTGCCGTGATAGAAGGATATAGTAATGCAATCTGGAACAATGTAGAATCCAAATCCAAGTCTATGACTGGATGGATTTTTGCATTAGGAGGCGCTACTGTGTCTTGGGCTCTCAAGAAGCAGACCTGTATTTCTGACTCAATAATGTTGTCAGAATTGATTTCATTAGCAGATGCATGTAAAGAAGCAGAATGACTTAGGAATTTATTAATGAAAATCCCTTTATGGAAGAAGCTTTCTCCAGCAGTCTTGATTAACTGTGACAATCAAGTAACGATATACAATGTGTCTAATAAGACATATAATGAAAAGTCTAGACATGTGAGTATAAGACACCAAATGGTGAGACAATTTCTCAAAAGAGGAGTTATAACTGTTGATTACATAGAAACGAAGAAAAACTTGGCTGGCCCACTTACAAAGAGTCTTCCAAAGGCAATGATTTCTATAAAGTCACAAGAAATGGGTCTAAGGTCTATGAATGAAGGTTGATCATCCTTAACAGAAACCCAACTTATGTCTTGAAAAGGATAGACAAAGTTCAATGGGTACCAACAAGTTAAGAGAATGATTATGGAACACTAAATCGATAATCCCATAATATTTAGTATGGGATTCTACAAGAGCAAAGGATGGATATATATCCTTAATAAGTCTAGAAACCTTAAAAGGTGTATCGCAGAAACACTTTAAGAGACTTACCTATATGAGTATGAAAATCAGGCCGTTTCCTAGGAAAGTAAGACCGCTTTCTAAGTAGACTCATGAACCAGGATTTAAGAACATGGCCATTAACGTGCTGAGCAATACAGAATACTTTACCTAAGGAAATCAACATGTGTGATTGTTCCGATTTTATCATTAGGGATACTTGGTTCAAGATTCGTACACCATAGAATCTCGATAAGGCTTTGAATGGTTTACACTAAGTAAAGGTTCAAATCCTAAAGATACCTTATATTTATGTGTTGGTTTTCACGATGATGCAAAACTTGATCTTAGAACTACATAGGCTTGATCCCACTTGGGTATGTAGGAAGTTACTCTAGTGATTCAGCTGTCCTATTTATTTATTTTGAAAATTGGAGGAGATTATTGTAAAATTTTCAATAATTGGTTTGGGGCTTTGGTATTTGTTTTGGAGGAGAAGAAGTAAAGAGGAAGAAGAGAACAATAGTCCCACATGCTTGAAAATTATACAATAATTTTGTATAAATATAGCTTTCTCATGTGGATGTTGGGGCCTAGAGGCTCCCACATGTTTGTTTTGTTGTGAGGAGAGAAGTCATGCAACACCACACGTGCGCCGCCGTCCGTCCAACCGAACCGAACCGGGCCGGGTCGGGTTCGGATCCGAAAATATTTTTTGGATCACATGTAAACAGTAACGGGCCAAATTTCTGCCCGTTAAGAACCCATAACCGAAATTTCTGAATTTGAATTAGGGCGGGAATTTTGTAACGTTTTTTAGAACGTTGCAAAATGAATAGACGAGACGTTTCAATTTAAACGGAGCGACTGTTAGCGACGGTTTTGAGAAGTTACGAAGGGACGCAACCCTTCGCGAATGGATACCTCTTCACATCTATAAATAGCAACGCCCAGAAAACGTTGAAAAAAGTTTTTTTGAATTCATCTTCTTCTTCCACTTCTTACACGAATTTGCGATGCCAAGGAAGTGTTGCTAATCGCTACACTTCCATTACTCTACATTTTGTAACATCTGCAAGGTGTTGCAAACGCTGAATCGTTGCAGATTTGTTTCTTCTTCATCCCTTTCTCTGCATGTTGCATCGTCAGATATCAAATACTAAGGTGTTCTTGGTCAGATCAAAGGCGTACGAACTTTGAATTCTATTACACTGTTATAAGGCTTCATTGAATCCTGAAAGTCGATAGTTCGATAACCCATTTGTACCTGGTGGGTTGAACTATTGTCTGAAAGAATCTATTCCATAGATCCTTGAAGTCGGAAGTACAACATTATCTTCGTCACAATTGCCATCAAATTTGTCTCGAACTGCAAAATTCCCAACATGAGGTTATAAAAAAATGGAACTCAACTAGTAACCATATAGACAGAGGAGGGTTGGAGGTGGAGAAGAAACGGAAATAGAAACCCGACATGGAAAAAATGAAGAACTAAAAAATTGTTGAACATTAGCAAAAGAGAACTTAACTCTCTTTAAGATCGCTATCCATGTCACTACGATATGTGTCACAATTGTTAAAAGCGGTGCAATATAAAAATGGAGGCGGATGAGATAGGGTCGAGGAGGTAGAGACAATGAAGGATGAAAAAGGACATGGATAGGGAAGAGATGTCATTCAGAATTGACGACAGATAGAGCTATAACTAGGTGAGTATTCGATGGGGAAAGCTTGTAATGTAGGGACTGTTATTTGAAATAATAGGGGAAGAACCAACTCATGAGGGATTACACGTGCGGTTAGAGATTTAAACTTTCCACCAACGAACCGAATGTTTGAGCAATGGTATTCTATAGGAAGAGGTGTTGTGGGAACTTATCATTGAACCGAGATAGGAGAGGCATGGACTCAAGATTGGGTGTTGTGATCAAATGAACAGCAAGCCGAGCAATTCTTATTCTTCCAAAAGTAAGATACATTAGCATAACATATCATGTCATTAGATAAGCAAATTGTTACAACTACAATTTTGGTATTTTGATTATAAAAACCATACAAAAGAGCTACTAATATGTTTATTAAAATTTATTGATTGATAGGAAGCGTGGTGGTGGTATAACATTGGAGAGAAAAGAATGAATGGTATATTTAAGACGATATTTTTAAATACGAGCACAAGTATATTAAAATAAAGAAAAGGAATGATATAGAATGGAGAATGGGCTTTCAAAGAAATTCAGTGGTCGTAACAAATCATATTGAGTTTCAATCAAACACTCGAAGATGGACTAAAGAGCTACAATCCAAATACGTGTAGTTATCGAGTTTTTTTTAGTTTAGATTTGTTAAAATACCACAAATGATCTTCGAACCTCACAAACTTTATCACAACATTCTACTAGTCCTAAAGCATTTTAGATTTTTTTTTTGGGTTTCCCGAAGTAACAGAGAAATTCGAATAAAGCAAGAAAAGTCAACACAAATGGAAGAAACACATGTCAACATTTGATCTTGTCATATGTCGATCGATAGAATATCCACAGGTCGATTTGTCGACGTTAACATGTCAACCTATGCAAGGTCAAAGGTCTACTTGTGAATTTCTTAGAGTCGAGTTTTGAATTTTGTGTTTTCTATTCATCGTTTTCTCTTCCTCTTCATTCCAACAGTCATCTTTCTTCATTTCAAAAGGTTATATCTTTCTAAATATATCACTAGCTATAAAACACCAACCTTCGTTAGAGCAATTAACTTCGATTGCTCACTATTTTTTTTGATATATTGCTCTCTTGCTCTCGAATTGATATTTTCTAATTCAATCAATGTTCATTTAACTCCAAATCCATTATCACTCAGATTACTATATATATCACTTGCTCGTTCATATCTGAGATTAATGGTTTGTTATAGGTGATTTTTACTAGAAAGAAAAATATCATTGTATTCCAAAGACACAAAAGTCTAATTTTATTTTTATATCACTATTGAAGTCTATGGAGTCTCAGATAGTCGGTGTTGAAGTAATGTTTAAAGTCTCGATCAGAGTTTGCAATTGATCAACTTTATAATATAAATTTTAAATAGAAAAGATAAACGTGATATTTTTGACCAAAATGGTAGATTAATTTTTGAGGATAATAGGATGAAATGGTATTTATATTTTAAATATGAATATTAATTATGACAACATATGCCTAGTTACAAATCTGAATCATGGCATTGTCATAAATGAGTTTGTCTTATTAATTTGAAATATATAAATAAATTTGAAATGGAAAAGTATCAAAGGTTTACCTAAAATGAATTTTGTAGCAAAGAATATAGTTGATAATTGTCAAAATCGTAAATTAAAGAAATCATCTTTTGAACTTATAAAATAAATTACAACTAAACAACCTTTAAAAACATTTCATCTTGGTTTATTTGGTCCAACTCAGGTAAAATAAGTAAATCATGGTAAGTACGTTTTTTTTTTCATAGTTGATGATATTTCAAGATAGATTTGAACTTTGTTTTTGAAACATAAAAGCGATACCTTAGAAATGTTCAAAACGTTTGCAAAAATAATACAAAATTTGAAAGTTTAAAATTAAGAATATACGAATTGATCATAGCGATAAATCTAAAAATCAAATTGCAGGTACATTAACAAAATCATTATGTGAAAATATCTTTATAAAACTACCAAGAGAACTTGGAATTAATTTTTAAACAAGGAAATATTTTTTAAAAGTATTTTACATCTATATTGTATAACTCCGACAAAATGCTCCTATATGCATTGATAAACAAAAGTAGTGAGATTATTTAGGTTAGTTGATGGATCATAAATCGATCCAGTGATTTAAGGAGATAATATTTTCCCCTGTTCATGTAATAAATTAGTCTAGAATAGGTTTAATTTTTTTAAAGATAACACAACTTTTTGAAAAGAACATGAGTTGACTTGCAAGCGTAAATAATCAACTAAATTGGTTGCTAAGTTTATTTACTAATTATGCATAAGGATACAAAAATAACATTTTTTATCAGAAATATAGGTTCTCAGTACAAAATTTTGTTGCATTTCAGTAGATAATTAAAATCGATAAATTAATTCAACACACACATGTGTGTGTAATTGTTAGCATCAATAAGATTTGAACTTGGGTGCTTGAGAAATTAGAGAAGATTCTATGTGACCTTTTCCACTTTGTTGCGTTTGCAATCCGTTATAAGAGTAAAACAAATTTTCTTCAAACACAATCAAAACATGGTGGGCCAATCCCTTCAAACTCTTTAACATAGGTTAATTCTTCAACATAAGTTTACCTATGGAAATTTAACTTATAAACTTGTATAGAAATATTATACAACTACCGCGACTTATTTTAGCCGACTTTAATGTATATGAGTTACAACCACAATTCATTTTCTCCTATCTAAAACAAGCAACTGACCCTCCCTTCTTCTATTGTCTCCTATTTTTTTCAAATCTAGGATTGGACAATCTTAAAAGTTTTATACTCTTCATAATGGCTTCAAAGAAAAGGTATGCATCTCGATAGCAAGAATCATCTTAGAGTGCTATTTTTACAACTAAAATCAAAGTTTGGCTCAATAACAATTCTGATGCAACTGAAATATAGAAAAAGATAATTAAATTTAATAATTTTGTTGGAAACCTGTTAAATTAAGTTATTTGCATCGTTTGATCTAAAGAGTCAATATGAATACATTGGGATAACTAATATTATTTATGAAGGACATTTTGAGAAAAATATCTATCTTTACTATGTTGCATTTTACTTGAACGTGAATATAGATTATTCTTAGGAATTTACACTATTTCGAAAGTGAAAGAAATTTGAAGCCGGCTAATTGATAAAGTTTTAGGAGAAGTTTATCAATAACAACTACTAGAATAATATTATACAAAACAGAAATACATGACAAAAAAATTATGTGATATTTTTCATAGAAAGGAAGGTTAATGGAGATTAGGAAATATGCAGCCTAATGTGGGATTAATCACGAGGATCATTCAATATATTATCATTCCTAAAATTGACGGTTTTACAACGATATTTCATATTATTCAATTAGTTACACATGCCATTATTGAAAAAATTCGAGTAAATTGGGAAAGTGTCATTCTATGGAATTTTCTCGACACATATTTCAATGCCCGTAGGAGTTACAACACCTATTACAATTTACTAAATTGCATTTCCAAACACTTTGGAGTTTCATTATCTACTGAGCATACTGTTAGTAAAAGTTACAGTTTATCTATGGATAAGTTAATTTTTAATAGAATGAACATTCCCACACAGTTCGATCCATATCCACAACATATTTATTCTAGTATGAATGAGATTAGAGAGAAAGCTATGGAAGAAGATGATGATTTGTTGAACCACCGCATGATGACTTGGAACTATGTTGTACCAACATAAAATACTAGATCATCAATAATTAATCTTTAAAAGTCAATAAAATATTATGATTAAGGAAGCAACATAAAGAGAAGAGCAGTTACAATGATGTAGGGAATTTGGTTACACTCGATGATGGTTACTTATCTAACATATTTATTCTAGTGGTCAGGACACTGGTCTAGATTTTTCTTTTATATCTTTAGAGTCTAGATTATAAAGCCGTCTGATCAGGATCATACTAACTTATGGTAGTGTAAGATTTCATGAAATTCTGTCAAACCCCCTAGGCTATCTACTTGGGGACCTACACCATTTTTCGGATTACATCAGAATTATCGGACCCTACCAGTCCGTCTAGAATCATGAACAGTCGTACCCTATTTGTTTGGTATGGAAATTATGTTATCATTTACTTGCATTTCATAGACTTTCTATATGTTTCATTTTCATCAATGGCTATTGTTATCTGCACCTTGTTTATTTGAGGTATTTTGAGATATGTGTATTTGTTTGCATCAACTATGACATTTGTGTTTTATGCTCCGTTCTATGTTTGTGAAAATATTCCATGTTATTGTCTAATGATGTTCTATGTACCGTGACATGTCATATGTTCATACTAGTACTTCTGCTTTTGTTACTTGTCAAATACTTAAAATTAATTTTATTTCTTCAGGAAAATTTACATTTTTTCGACTCTTTTTGTTGATGGAAATGAGGAAAATTTTGGATATACTAATAGGGAATGGGGAATAATAACTAAGGGGGATGATAATGTATATTTATTGTTTATATAAGTTGCGCGATTGTCATAACTAAAAATGGGAGAACGTTGGAACCACAACTTTAGGATTTTGATGATAACAAACAGACGTTAGATCTACTAATGTGATTGCAAATTTTACAGGTTGATAGTAAGTTTACAGTAGCACAACATCGAGGTGAAAAAAAAATGCTATATTTAAGGTGATATTGTTAAAAACGAGCAAAAATATTAAAATAAAGTGAACAAAGACAAATGGAATGAAGAATAAGTCATCAAAGGCATTCAATGGTCATAACAAATAAAATAGAGCTCAAAGAAACACTTGAAGTTTCCATTTTTTTGGTAAAGAAAAGTTAAAGTCTTGTTATGCCTCAGACAGTCACTATTGAAGTCATGTTCGGTAATTCACGCAATTGTAATATTTCTATTTCTCCTATGAAGTGAGGGTTATTAGTCAAATTTCATAAAGGAATTGTGGGACTAGGTATTAAAAAGACAATGCAGATCGTACTATATGGAATTATATTAAACTAGTGCGAAAATAAACAAAGTTACTAAAGCAATGTGAATAAGTAAATAAAACAAGTACACTAGGAATCTTTATACCGGTTCAAACTTCCCATTCTACGTCCAGTCCCATTGGAATTTCACTAACACAACCCTCACTTAACCCGAAACAGGTTTACACTGCCTGAGCAACCGAACATGACTTCACCCGCCTAAGCAACCGAATAGGACTTCAACTGCCTGAACAACCGAACAGGACTTGTTTTACAAATAACAGATGTATCTGACTGTGTGTTCTTAGATAACATTGATATGTCAATTAAGTACAATCTTCTTATAATCTTCTCCTTTATGATATATAGTGTGATGTGCTTTGAGAATTGTAGAAGATAAAGTAATTAATGATCAAAGTATGTAAACGATTTGAGTGCAATTTGAAAGCTTGAGAATAGATAAGAATTCAAGAATGCTAAAAGTAAATTCGGTGAATTGTTTGTTGAATTCTGTAATATATTTATAGTATATAAAGAGTTGCATCTATATATGAAAAGTTATATTGAAAAGAACGAATGCAACTATTGATTTTAAAAATATTTCTCTTGGTGAAGAGAAGTGTCTTTTCAAGAAAATAGCAGTTGGAAATATTCAAACGTCTGAATTAAAAATTTCAAACTTCTGAATTAGATTGAAATGCAAACATCAAGCTTTTAGGCAATTTTTGACTATATTTAAACATCTGAAAATTATCATTCAGACGGCTGAATATTGTGAAATAATATTCAGGTTTCAGTATTCTGACGTCTGAATAAATGGTTTCATACATCTGAGTTTGAACTTTTGTGCATGTATGTGCATGTGTGTGCATGTATGTGTATATATTTATATAGATATATATATCGTTTCAGGAGAGATTTCAACAAATTTCTAAGCAAAGTACAGACTCTAGACACACAATACTCAGCTTTAAACATCTAAAAAGGAATCTGCAATAAATCTCCTGCAAAGATGGTTAGTATACAAAAAATATTTTATATAAGTTGTCATAATCAAAATTAAGATTCCAACATTCTCCCCCTTTTTGATCATGACAACTATATAATAAATAATAAATACTTAGAGTATTGTTACTCCCACTGCCAATATGCACAATTTAATATTTCTTCCCCTTTATCGTCGACAGAAAGAAAGAGTATAGATAATAATAGCAGATAATTCATTTCATTAAAGCAATCGGAGTAGCAGATAATAATACATGAAGAGATAATAACGTTGAAATTTCTCATACAACTAGTCAAGCAAAGTTATAAGCAAAAAACTGAAATAGACAAAGATAATTAAAATTGACTTGAAAGAGAAGGATCATTGTGATTAGAACTCGAGCTTGAGGAAGACCACTCAAATGGAGAAGGATTGTAAGCTTGAGTGGATGTAGAGCCGGAAACAAGAAATTCGATCCCATATTTTATTGAGAAATCCTTTGATAGAGTTGAATTTTCTTTCCATCTTCTTCTCAAGTGCCTTAATTTCCCGATTAATCTTTGAATGATTTCGGAAGAGAGTGATGATGGCTTATGGTGAAGAAGTTTACAGGCCAATTTCTTGGATGGTGTCATCGTCCTCCTCTTCTTCTTCATGTTGAGTATGAGAAGAAGAAGCAATACTAGTGTCCCGAGATTGAGGAACACCTTGGTGAACATTTTGCGACCATTGTTGGAAGGAAATAATTTATTGAGGAGGAGGCCACGTAGGAAGACCCGTCAATCCTAGAGATTTAGCACCTAACTCACTAATAGTTGTAAAATCGAAGTTAAGCATTGGTACACCGATATTTAGGAGGATGCGCATAATATAAGCTCCATAATGAATGGTTCTATATTTTCTCCGGATTGTAATGTCTTGAAATTCATCCAAGATAATTTTTTCCCAATTTACTTGTTGATTGGAGTAGATAGAATAAAGGGCTTGGAAGTTCTCTTTATACACTTTTTCATAACTCTCCGTCCTTGGTTGTAGAGAATGAATAAGTACACCGTGAATGAGCCTAGCTAGTGGCCTTAAGGAGGTAGATTTTAAATTGCCCAAATTTGTAAGTTGATCGGACAAAAATTGATGTGAAACTTCGTCCTGATGATCCATATCAACTTCAATTTCATTAATATCAATTCCTTGATAAGGACAATTTAAAATATGACCTAGTCTTTGTAATGGTAAGAAGATTCTTACGTCACAAACTATCGACCAAACACAATTTTGTCGGTTTTGAGGATTATGATGATCCAAATTTAAATTTGCAAGAAAAAGTTTAATCATAAGATGATTAATCTTAACATTGTTAAGAGTATACCCAATCAAGCTATCGAAGTGGAATTGCTCCGCTAACTCTAATACGATATGCTGCAAAATCCGAGATTTTCATGAATGCTCCTTCGAAGATGTTGGAGTTCTTCATAGAATTAAATCGAGAATCAACAACATCGTTCCATAGCCATTGCCGAATTTGGTCTTCGGATGGTCCGAAAGTAAATTCTCTAGTTCTTTTTGATCTTGGTGCCATTGGAGAGTTAGAGGAAAGGTAAAAGCTTTGAGAAAGATGAAAAATGGGGGTTGGGTTCTAAAGTAAGTGAGAATGAAGTGAAAAAGGCATTATATAGAGGGTGAAAAGGCAAGGGTATAATAGGAATAAAATAAAGAAGAAAGGTAAAAAATAGGCTCAGAAAAAATTCAGCCATTTGAATCATTTGATTCAGACGTTTGAATTGGGTTGAAATGCAACCCGCAAGGAATTAGTTCAAAATTGGCCTTATTCAGACGTCTGTTTTATTTGATTCATACGTCTAAATCTGGGGTAAAAATATTCTGCTATGAATATTCAGACGTCTGTTTTGAATAGAACAGCTGTTTGAATTTTGTTCAGAGGCAGATATTCGCTTAATTGAGAATAAAAATATAATATATATTATTAAATAATTTTAAATGATACAATTTTAGAATGAACATAACGAAATGACAAATTAACAATAGTATATAAACAACAAGAAATTATTAAAGAGTTTTTGAAGAAGAAGATGGAGCATGATATGGCTCTTCTTCAATTTTAGTGTTCTCTACAAATGGCCGAAGTGGAGACTATCTGTTGACATGTTCCCAAGAGATTGGTGATGTCGGTGGACATTGTGGAGATGGTTCCCAAGTATTGCGATGATTTGGAGAACGAACTGTAGACGGTTGATGAACTGTGTCTTTTGATAAAGAACCACAGAATTTTAACGCGACTTGTTCCAAAAAGCTAAGCCGTTTGACATTAACTTTTTGTTCATAGTATAATTCACGTTATAATTCTAATGTTTCTTTCTAATAGTGATGAATATCATCTATTTTCTCTTTTGTGGATGGTGATCCAAAAAAGAGAGACCGTCTTGTTCTTTTAGTTGGAGGAGTATATCCAGTATGAGATGAGGGTGGAACAATCGGAACCGATTCATAGATTGGTGTAGGAGTTGGTAGATTTTCTGATCCCGAGGAAGGAGAAGTATAAGAAAGCTCAGACGATTCGGAGTTGTATTGAGATGACATGTTGAAACAGAAATTTGATTTTTTTTTTAAAAATCGAATGAATTCTGGTGCAAAGAATTACGAAATGCAGAGAATATATAGTTAGGAGCTAGATAAAAATAGAGAAATATTGTATGGTTAGAAGAATAATGGCCATAGGAAAAAGTGGTGAGAATGAAAGGTAAATAAGAACCCAACAACAACCTCATGTTTCAGAAAAAGATAGAGAGTGAAGTGGTAGAGCAGAAGACTACCAAGTATGAGATCTTGAGTTCGAGTGCTGGAAAAACACCTTATTTTTTATAAGAAACTAAGAATAAAAAAATTATATAAACCATATATATATATATATTAAAATGTGAACATATAAATCTTTATAAATGACGATTCCAAGTTCTCGTCTTAAATTGATGAAAGTATTTTCATTTAATGTTTTTGTAAAGATATCAGCTAATTGTTTGTCAGAGGACACAAATTCTAGATTTATTAAATCTTTTTTCGATATTATCATGAAGAAAATGATGACGAATGTAAATATGTTTTGTTCATGAGTGACTAACATAATTTTTAAATAAATTTATAGCACTAGAATTATCACAGTAAATAGTTGATTTGGATAAATTAAAACCAAAATCTTGTAGTGTTTGTTGCATATAGATAACTTGAGCACATGCCAGAGCTGCATAAATATACTCTGCTTCACATGTTGATAATGAAACGCAGTTTTGTTTCTTACTAAACCAGGATACAAGAGGCTGTCCAATGAAGTGACTAGTCCCGCTTGTACTTTTTCTATCTGTCCAGCTTTCTCCATAATCAGCGTCACTATAGGACACTAATTCAAAGGACATTCCTTTGGATAGAATAGTCCAAATTCCTTGGTTTTATTATGATACCGTAGTATGCGTTTCACTGCTTACAAATGTGATTCTTTGGGATCTACTTGAAATGGTGCACACAAACAAACGCTCATCATTATGTCAGGTCTACTAGATGTTAAATATAGTAACGATCCAATCATACTTCGATATAATTTTTGGTCAATATTTTTGTCACTTTCTTCTTTATCAAGATGTATAGTTGTACTCATAGGAGTTGGTTTGGTAGAAGTATTTTCCATACCAAAGCGTTTAATTAGATTGTTACAATATTTTTCTTGATTTATAAAAATACCATTTTCTGTTTTATTTGTAAGCCAAGAAAATAATTTAATTCACCCATATGTGACATTTCAAATTCTTTGGTCATTATTTTAGAAAATTCTTGACATAGTCTTTCATTTGTAGATCCAAAAATAATATCATCAACATATATTTGAACAATTAAAATATCTTGCTTGTTTCTTTTAATATAAAGAGTTTGATCAACCTTTCCAATTTCAAAACCAGAATCTATTAAATATCTTTTAAGACGATCATACCAAGCATGAGGCGCTTGTTTCAAGCTGTATAAGGCCTTTTTAAGTTTATAGAAATGTTCAGGAAATTGTTAGTGTACGAATAAAGGAGGTTTTTCAACATAAACTTTTTCTTTTATAAAACCATTTAAAAAGACACTTTTAACACCATTTGATATAATTTAAAGTTATGAAAACATGCATAGGCTAGTAAGATTCATATTGCTTCTAGTCTAGCGACTGGAGCAAACGTTTCTTCATAGTCAATCCCTTCTTCTTGATTATTGAGACGACCCGACTTTCTACTCCCAGAAAATCGCATCATCTTGAAGAAAGAAAGGGATAGAAGAAGAAAAGAAAGAGAAAGAAGTACATAAACAACATTAGAAAACTCACAGCGGAACGAATAAAATATAATATATCTCATAAAATATTACATAGTGTCTCATTACATCAGAGTACACAACTTAAAACAACAGATAATAGACAGTTATAAACTTCTGTCTAACTATACAACTCAAGTACACAAGATACAGACACAACATACACAGCGGAATCAATATATATCTACACGTCGAAGCCTCCTGCTCCATATCTCCTCCAAAATTCGTCAAGCTAACCTGATCCACTTGACTACTCATACATAATATGAGTACCCAAGAGTTTAATAAAACAGAAAATAAACACTCGGGTCAGACAGGGGTCTGGTGTGAGTAAACGGGTTAAAGTTGCTTAACTTTAGAAAAAACCTTTGAAAAGAAAAGGTATCACGTAAGACTTCCCACACATAAACATGGAAAAGTTTTTACCTTATGCTAACCAAAACATTTGATAGGAAATCCAGAGATATTATAATAGTGTCTAGGGTTTTCAAAATAAAATACAGAAATAGCTGGAATGCTTACATCTCACGTTCCAACATAGTTGGGCACAATCAAAACCGTACAGGCACTTATTGGATTTTGGATTCCATACAATGGCAGGGCTACTGGGGTACCGCCCGTCACAGTACGTGGCCTAGATCACAGTACCGAGGAGTACTCCCACTCCCCTACAACACAAGGCCGGAACCATCCCTTACTGGATAGTCCCGAACAAGACCACCCCGTAGTTGGCGCGACCAACCACACACTAAGCCGAAATAGAAAGGGACCTCTAGACAGGGGTAAATCTCGCTCTCAAGTGGGGGCTACCCACGAAGCCTTGCTGCACCTCCCCAGTTTTATCCATTTCCGGTTGATGAGGCTTGAGGTTACGATTACCTTTACAGAGCACATCTATCTTAGAATGCTCATCGTCCACCTGACGATGTTCTGAAAGCATTCAATCCATACAAGTTCGTTCCGGGTTCGAACGAAACCGAAGGCACTATCTCGTTGCACTCATTATTGGAATCACCCTCAGAGTTAACGACCATAGCCCTTGCACTCTGATTCGTCATCTCGAATCAATAAGCACTATTCCGTCAAACTCATTACGGAATCACCCATAGAGTTATACTGACGTATAGCCCTTACACCTCGAGTCTTCACTTGCTCCACTTGGATACACGACCTAACGTTTAATTGGAATCGATGTGGTTTTCGGATATCCAAATATGGAAACCCGATCCCGGTCTCACCGAAACCAAACGCCATTTTAATGTCCAAGTTGTACTTAAGGGTTTAAACAATTAAACATATATTCAGGATGATATAAACAAATAGATGAATCATATTATCATTATTCATCTTCACAAAGCAACATATCACATAACAGAGATATCCAGATCATTCAGCATCAACCAATTACCAATATCAATCAACATCCAATATCAACCAATCACCCAATATCATTCAACATCCAATATCAATTAATCATCTAATATCCATCATCCATATCAAAACAGAATTGATTAACTCTTAATCCCCTGGATTACCTAAATCCTTTCCATTTATTTATTCCAAATAAATAAATTAATCATCTCTAATGATCTTCTTTAATTAATTAATTATCTTAATTACATTCAAGTAATTGTCCTTAACCATATTCAGTAATTAACCTTAATTACTACTATTAATTACAATAATTAATGATCATTAATTAATTAATTAACTATAATTAATTACATTAATTCTTAATTAATTACAATTAATTAATCACATTTAAATTAATCACTTATATTAATCAACCTTGATTAATATCATTAATCACATTAATTAATGATCCTTATTAATTAATAATACTTTAATTAATTAAATAATTATCTTATAATTAATCAACTCATTAATCATAATTAATAATTAACAATTTGTAATTACTTATCTTAATTAATTAACTTCTAATTTAATTATTTTAATCCTTGATTGATTAATTAAATTAATTAATCCTTAATTACTTCATTAAGTAATTATTAACCAATTTAAATTAATAAATAAATCCTTAATTAATTACTTTATTAATTAATTACAATTTTAATTAATTACATTTAGTAATTAATCTTAAATTAAATTCATTAATTAATTAATCACATTGATTATTTAACTAAATAATTAAGTAATTAACTCTTAATTACTTACATAAGTAATTATTCCTAATTACTTCCATAAATGAATCTTAATTACCTTCTTAAATAATTAATTCCATTATTAAATAATCCTTAACCCTTTAATTAATTACTTCATAATTAATTATCTTAAAACAATTATATTAATCAATTCTTTAATTGATATTATTAAGTGATTAACCAATAATCACTTCAACTAATTACTCCATGAGTAATTACCATTAGTTACTTCCATAAGTAATTAACTTCCTTAATTACATTCAACAATTAACCATTAATTACTTTATTAAGTAATTACACTTAATTAATTCATAATTAAGTGATTATTTAAAATTTAATAAATAATTAACTAATTATTTAAAATTAATTAAACAATTAATTAATTAATCAACTTATATTTTCAAAATCCTTAATTAATTAAGAAAATGTTTTTCTTAATTAAACTTTACTTATTAACAAATCTTAATAAATTAAGTATTCTTAAGTTCACACAATTTTAATCTTAATCATCAAAATTTTAATCATTTGCATTTATTAAATTTTAATAACCTTAAAGACAATCTATTTTATTGGTTACAACATTCTAACCTTACCCTTATCTGAAAAAAAACATTTAGAAATCAAATTGGAAATTTAAAACACTTTAAATTATCCAATTTGAACTTATTTATGTTAAAATAATTTGTAAAATTCTGTTATTAAACATTACTTAACAATTTACTTAGATACCTTGATTAATATTTTAAATTAAAACATTCCCTTTAAAGTTAACATTTAAATTAAATGAAGTTAATTACCTTGAAAGAATCATTTTAAAACAAATGTAAGTTTTAAAATAACTTCGGTTAATATCTTTAAATGTTTGATCTATATTTAATTCAAAGTAACATGTTTGAACTTGATTTACTTTATAAACTGATCTACACTATAATGCTTACTTCCATTATTCAAACACAAGTCAAATTTACACTAATCATCATTACAGACCTAACTACAAACCACCTTCCAACCCAACCCAAGACAAACACCCCACATCCTCGTGCCTACCCCGAAGCAAAATCCCAACTCCCTGCTTCGAGTCACCTTCGAGACGCACGCGAATGTTTTCCCGAGCCCCAACTCACCTTCTCCAAAATTCCCAAACCCAGTGCATATGAACGTGCACGTCTCCCCTCATCTCCGGCCACCGTGGGCAACCGCGACCATCTACGACAGTCACCCTATCGCAAGCGAGCACAACAACACACCCAACTCGAACAAATCTTACGCGAATCGAAAATTGACCCATTAGCTCGAAAATGCAGAAGCAACACGAACCCAAACATCAAATCACCGCCGCAATTCCTGACGCCGCTAGACCGTGCCGACCCCACCATCAAAACCCTTCGTCCCCGAGCATCCTCCCCCTCGAATGCGTTCGAACTCGAACTCCTGTCCACAATGCAAATGCCTCTGCAATCCAAACAATCAGAACAACCTTCTAAACCCTAGTGTGATCAATTGCAACCTCCTCGGCCACCTGAAAAATCCAAGAGTATTTTTCCCATGACCATCAACACTTTAGCTACCTTCAACCCAAAAATTATCAGACAAAACCATGCCGATCGCCAGAATTCGATCGAAACCCATTTCCAGTTCATCCTAGAATATCTCACCATTTACAATTCTAAAAATTGAGATTTTAATTCCTAAATTCAACATTTTCTATTACTAATCTAGATGTATAATCCAAACTTAAAATTGGGATGATCGATTTATAACCCAAATTTGATTTTTACTGTTAATTTTAATTTAAACATTATTTGTTGTATTTAAAAATCCTGAAACTATTTTATAACCTTCATCGTATAATTACAAACAATTTTCATTCAAATACTTAAGCCTAATATGGGTTAGATTTGTAGATATTCAAATTTTTAAGTAGAACGTTCATAGTATATCAACAGAGAACATTTGAATGTAAATAAACAGGCAAGCTCTTAACATATTCACACCAATTCATTTAGATTTAAGCAAAAGAACTTTGACACAAGTAAATATCATCTCATGCATGGCAATGAAAACATAACAAACTGTTTTTAAAAATTATTTACTCACATTATTGAAATATGCAGACCAGAACATGCTTTGATTTACTTTGCTGGAGAAAAACTTGCATGTTTCAATTAGTTGTTGAAGCTGATGACTTGTTGAAGATATGATGTTGTAGAAGACTTGGAGTTGCAGGTTGATTCTTCATCTTTGAAATGCAGATTGGAATTACAGATTGATTTTAATCTTTGCATTGCAGGTTGAAGTAGAACTTAATTTTGCAGATTGGAGTTTCAGATTTGATTTGCTTATGGATTTTAAATTTTTGCTTTTGGTTTTATTTTCAGATTTGAAGAAGATTACAGGTTGCCATTAATTTAGTTGAGAAGTGAAAATAAAGAAATGGAAGTCTTGAGAAAATTTGTTTTCTTCTTTTACATTTATTAAAAATTAAAATGAGATGATTGCCACTTGTTATTAATTTGAACAAGTGTCTCAAATATGTTTTAAGAGTTTACAAGTGTTCTTACCTTTTAGTTAAATTATTTTAAGTTATAAATGTATTCATAAAATATTTATGAAATGTTTTTATGATAATAAGCTTTGAATTTTAAAGAAATAAGTATGAAATCTTTGTACATGTATCTTATTAGCATGTTAAAAGAAAGCAAAACAAAATGTTTAAATAAATAACAAATCTCATATTTTGAAAACAAATGAATTACTTTTTAAATTAAATTTTGAAAAATATTAAGTTTTAAAGAAAATCTTTGAATTATAATTCATTCATATTAAATTATCAATAGATTAAACTAAATTTCAAAACAACTCAAATTATAACATATACATACATATATATTACAATTTGCAAATTCATCTTTTAATTAAAAACAAAAGATATTCCCATTCACAACATATATCAAATATATATATATATTATAAACAGAATAAAATTTTATTAGCTTTGACAAACAATCTTATCAATATTTCCAGATTAAAAATTTATCAACCTTTAAAAGATTAAATTAGACAATTTTAAATTAAAATTATAAAGAAAACTATTAAACCAATTAAATTATTAACACAAATTATTAAATTGTTATTGCCCAAAATTCCCAGTCGTTACAATTATATCCTTGAGCAAGTAATCTAGCTTTATTTCTAGTAATATTTCCTTGTTCATCTGCTTTATTTTTGAAGACCCACTTTGTACCAATAATTGATTGATCACTAGGCCTTGGAACTAAATCCCAAATGTCATTTCTTTCGAATTGGTTTAGCTCTTCTTGCATAGCGATTAACCAATTTTCATCGGTGGATGCTTCTTTTATATTTTTAGGTTCAATATGAGAAAGGAAAGCTACATGACCCATTTGATTTAATTGACTTCTTGTTCTAACAGATGAATTGAGTTCTCCAATAACATTAACAGAAGGATGATCTCTTAATAATCTAGGTGGAGATCTTAATTCATTGTTATTGTAAATCATGTTTTCATTATTTTCAAGATTAGAAATTTCTGTATTTATGATATTATCAGGGAATTCTTCATCATCTCTTATACTTGGTATTTGATTAAAATTTTCAACAAAGGATACATGAAGTGCTTCTTTGATGATACTGGTTCTTTTATTATAAACTCGATAAGCTTTGCTTCGATCTGAATATCCTACAAAGATTCCTTCATCGGATTTTGAATCGAATTTACCAAGCTGATCTTTTGTGTTTAAAATGAAACACTTTGAACTGAAAACTTTAAAATCAAAAATATTTGGTTTTCGACCATTAAGAAGTTCATAAGGAGTATTCTTAGTTATTGGTCAGATAGAAACATGATTCAAAACATAACAAGCTGTTGCAACTGCTTCAACCTAGAAATGTTTTGGTAATGTACTTCCATTTAACAAGGTCCTTCAACATTCTTGTAAGGTTTTATTTTTACATTCTATAACTCCATTTTGTTGTGGAGCTCTAGGAAATGAAAAATTAAGGAATATTCCCTTTTTCTTACAAAAATGTTCAAAGGCTTCGTTTTCGAATTCACCTCCATGATCACTCCTTATATTTTTGACTTTTAATCCTTTAAAATTTTGAATTCTTTTGGCAAAAGTTTTGAAATTATCAAAAGTATCACTTTTATTTTTCATAAAAATAGTCCAACTATATCTAGAAAAGTCATCAACAATTACAAACACATATCTATTGTGATTAATGAATTGTACTTGTATTGGTCCAAATAAATCCATATGTTGTAATTTAAGTGGTTGTAAAGTTGAAATAACCTTTTTAGATTTAAAAGATGACTTAGTTAATTTTCCTAACTGACATGCATCACAAATATAATCAATTTTAAAATTCATTTTTTGTAGACCTTTTACTAAATCATTTTTAGAAAGCTTGTTTATAGCTTTGAAGTTAATGTGACAAAATCGTTTGTGCCATAACCAATGATCATTTTCTTTGGCTATTAAACACATATCTGAATTATGATTTATTTTCATATTCAGAACATTGATACTTCTGTCTCTATTTCCTTCAAAGATAAGATTTTGAATTTGATCGAAAATACTACATTTGTTTTCAGAAAAAGTGATTTTGAATCCTTTGTCACATAATTGGCTGATACTAAGTAAATTATGTTTTAAATTTTTAATGAGTAAAACATTTGAAATAAGAGGTAAATTTGAAATACCGTTATTGCTTACATCGCCTTTGCCGATGATATAGCCTTTGGAGTTGTCTCCAAATGTGACGGAGCCTCCATCTTAGTAAGTAATATTTGTTAGCATATCTCTGTCTCTTGTCATATGTTTTGAGCAACCGCTGTCGAGTATCCATTTTCCTCTTTCCTTGAGTGGGACCTACAAAAAATATGAGATAACATTGGCACCCACCTTTTTTAATAAGGTCCTAAGAGCTAAGTCTTAGGAAATCAAACCTAAGAGGGTTCAGTATCCCACTTGAAAATGAAATCTTTATTTTTATGAACAGTTTCTAAAAAGGTGTTAATATATTTCTTCCTAATTAAACTGTTGTTTGTTTTAGGAACCCAAACTCTTATTTTTTTTTGGTAAGTAATCCTTTTTGACTATTTTTCAGTAGGATTAATATTTCTCCTAATTTTCTTTTTAGGTGGAGCTTTTGTTTTCTTATCATACCCTAATCCTTTTCTACTTGAAACAGATTGAGAGCTATCAATAATTTTAGATAGAGTTTCTCTTCCTTTATTAAAGTTTGAAACATTTTTGGTGATGCTATCTAACTTAGTTTTGAGACTAGTATTATCTAATTCTATCAATTTTACTTTTATCTTTAATTCGTGATTTTCAAAAACAAGAGCGTCATTCTTCTCTTTTTGAGTTTCAATTTCTTGACTCAAAAGAGTAAGTTAAGAATTAATATTAAAGTATGATTCTTGTAATTTTTCAAGTTTTTCCTCTAGTATTTTCTTCTCATCTTTAAGCATATCTCTTTCGAATTCTGCTTTGTTCTGATGTTCACGAGTCTCCTTATATTTTATTTTGTGTTTTTTGAGAGTGTCAACTAGCTCTGAATTTATTTCTATCATATCATCAAAGGTAAAATTACTAACCTCGTTTTCGGTAGCCATGAAACAAACATTAGCATGCTCATTTTCACTGTCACTGCTGCTATCTGATGAAGATATGTCTGAATCATCCCATGTAACAGAAAATTCTTTCTTTCTCTTATTTTTTCTGCCCTTGTTGAAGTATTTTTTCTTTAGTTTTGGACATTCTTTCTGCATATGACCTTTCTTATGACAATTCAAACATTCTAGAACTGAAGATGATGGTTTGCTTGGAAAGTTCCTTTTTTCATTGTTTCTATTGTTTATCCAAAATTTCAAGAACTTTTTGAAATTTTTGGCAATAAATGCTAGATCTTCTTCATCCGAATCTTCATCCTTTTCTTCTTCAGCATGGAAAGCTATGTTCTTTTTGTCTTGTGCTTGTACTCATTTTGCCTGCAAATTCACTTCATAGGACATTAGATTTCCTATTAACTCTTCAGGTTTCATGGTAGAGATGTCATTAGCTTCTTCAATAGCTAAGACTTTTCATTCCCATTCATCTGTTAAAGAGTTTAGGATTTTTGATACAATATCAAAGTCAATGTACTTTTCTCCTAATCCTAATAGTGAATGATAGATATCTTGAAATCTAGATTACATATCATTAATGGATTCATCTTGTTTCATTCTAAAATTTTAAAACTGATTTTTGAGCATGGAGTTTTTGCTTTCTTTGACTATGTTAGTTCCTTCATGAGTGATTTTAAGCATTCTCCATATTTCGTAAGCAGTTTGACACATGCTAATACGATTAAATTCATTTCTATCCAGAGCACAAAATAACATGTTCATAGCTTTAGCATTGGCAATAACATCTAATTTTTGTGTGTTTGTCCATGTGGAGTATTCTCCAGTAGGAAGAGTGTATTCATTTTGTGTGATATTTCATGATTCAAAGCTGTTTGATTGCATATAGATTCTCATATGAGTAGCCCAATAATTATAGTTTAAACCATTGAAAAATGAAGGTCATGCAGTGGATTGACCTTCTATAAAACTTGTGTTAGCGCTTATAGAACTAGTGCTAGTGTTATTATCCATATTAGTAAAGAGTCAAATAACTATGTTACGGTTAGATGAAAACCAATGCTCTGATACCAAATGAAAAGACAATGCAGATCGTGCTATATGGAATTATATTAAACTAGTGTGGAAATAAACTAAGTTACTAAAGCAATGTGAATAAGTAAAATAAAACAAGCACATCAGGAATTTTTATACTAGTTCGAACTTCCCATTCCACGTCCAGTCCCAAACTCCTTCTAGAACTTCACTAACACAACCCTCACTTAACCCAGAGGAACAGGTTTACACTGCCTGAGCAACCAAACAGGACTTCACCCGCATAAGCAACCGAATAGGACTTCAACTGCCTGAACAACCGAACAGGACTTCTTTTACAAATAACAGATGTATTTGACTGTAATGTGTTCTTAGATAACACTGATAAGTCAATTAAGTACAATCTTCCTATAATCTTCTCCTTTATGATATATAGTGTGATGTGCTTTGAGAATTATGGAAGATAAAGTGATTATTGATCAAAGTATGTAAATGATTTGAGTGCAATTTGAAAGCTTGAGAATAGATAAGAATTGAAGAATGATGAAAGTAAATTAGGTGAATTGTTTGTTGCATTCCATAATCTATTTATAGTATATAAAGAGTTGCATCTATATATGAAAAGTTATATTGAAAAGAACAGATGCAACTATTGATTTTAAAAATGTTTCTCTTGGTGAAGAGAAGTGTCTTTTCAAGAAAATAGCAGTTGAAAATATTCAGACGTCTGAATTAAAAATTTCAGACTTTCAAATTAGATTGAAATGCAAACAGAAAGCTTTTAGGCAATTTTTGACTATATTCAAACGTTTGAAAATTATCATTCAGACGTCTGAATATTGTGTAACAATATTCAGGTTTCAGCATTCAGACGTCTGAATGAATGGTTTCAAACGTCTGAGTTTGAACTTTTGTGCATGTATGTGCATGCGCGTGCGCGTGCGTGTGTGTGTGTGTGTATGTATATACATATATACCGTTTCAGGAGAGATTTTGACAAATTTCTAAGCAAAGCACAGACTCTAGACACACAATACTCAGCTTTAAACATCTGAAAAGGAATCTACAATAAATCTCCTGCAAAGACGGTTAGTATACAAAAAATATTTTATATAAGTTATCACAATCAAAATTAAGATTCCAACAGGTATATGATGTGAAGGGTCAAACTAGTATAAAATGATTGTGTGATCCATTATAATTTTCACGATATTTACTGTTGATTAGTTTGTTTAGTTATTAGTCATGTTTGATCCCAGCAATGTGACTTTACATGAACTAACGCCTTGGAAACTAGTTGCCAAGTGTTATCTCCACCAAGGATATAACATACTCTAGCCTATCCCAACATTAATAGAGATGTCAAAACATGTAAACTTACCAATATGTCTCACCAACCAATTAACACCAATCGAAAGTTGTAAAAGACGAATACAATTTAATAAAACAATATATTAATTTGAAAGTAGGTTCTCCAAAAAGATACATATTTCAAGATTTTTTCCCTTTCTTCCCACGATCATTTATTCTTATTTTTAATTTACCCTTGTGTTTTCTAACCTTTGGATTTTTATGAAAAAAGAGAGCGAGAAAAGAAGAAAAATATTGGATTATCACACTTAAGCTCTATCTTATCACCCTCCTTGAATTCTACATGGTAAAATGCATCATATAATTTGGATTGTCAAATTAGATTGCCTAATGGCTTTTCTTGCTTGCCCTTGTTTGAAAAATCAAGCCCATAGTTATAATTAATATAGTGCATTATCCATAGTGTTCTTTAACAATACTTCATTCCTCTTCACCTACTAACTTGAAATGCAGTGATCAAAATATATCCCCAATTGGCATTTTAAGAAAACTAGTTGCACGTCTTAAATTCATTGAGTTAAGGGTATCCATTTTGTGAGTATGACATTATATATGTAGATGGACACCACTAAATTTAGAGTGACACACATGAGACTAGTCATTCTTTGAAAAGAAACTATATGTTGCGATTGGCAAATGATAATTGCCACTGTTTCACTCATTATTTAGTGTTAGCATAGTCTCGTTTCTAAATCCAAGTCACTTTATGACATACTAACCTCATACCAATGGAGTTTTCCAGTTTGAGTTCTCCGCTCTGAAAAGCCCCAGTTTACCATAGAAATAGATTGCACAATTAACAGTTTTATTAGCAATATACACGATAAGCCTTACACAATTTAACTAGTATGATAAAATAGACTAAAAGGAGAAAGATCAAGATGTTTGGACAAATTATAAGAAAAGTGATAACCAAATCTTTTATCCATTAAAATGCATCACTACTGTATCTGTGTTTTTCTAAGTAGTTTTGTCAACCATAAAAAAATGAAATTTTCGGACATACTCATGATCAGGTATAAACGCTTAGGTACAAAAATCATGACACCACGTAATCGAGTTGTCTAACTTTATTTAGGGAAAAAGCTTAATCAAACCAAATGTTTTATCATCCATCAAACTCATAAATTACACATATTTGTATCATGAATCTGGAAATAGCTAGAAAAGATTGTGTACATCAACTAATATGTCATATTACATGCAATTTTCATATGTTATTTTTATGTATCATTACTGATATGGAAATGAGTGGCATTTCCAACTAGCTAGCTAGATGCATGACAAACCAAGTGAATTCATATGCAGTTATTTTCAATATGTATTCATTTGAGGTTACTTATTTTTGCACCCCTTTGAAGGTATGGGACCTATCTTCCTATAATGTGATGTTGACATGGTACTCAACATCCAACATGAAATCCCAACATGTGTTAATTGGAAAAAGATTCTTTTGCTGCAATAAATAACAAAACCACTTCTTTCCGAGGAATTCAACAAGCATAACTGCAGAACTATTAGGATTAATAAGTAAGAGATTAAAATGAAGATAGATATAAATTAATCTTAATATTCAGTTTGAGTCTTTATCGATACTAGGCAAAAAGAAATCTGATTACCATATGTCCTAAAAGCACGTTCTAGCAATGATTTGTTAATATTAAAAGATGAATTTTTATTCTTTCAGATATTCATTTTATCCTTACATGAAAGTGGACATGCAAATTTCAAGAGGACCATCTAAATAAATTAACAATCTTAACATATGCATTCTTAACATGCGCACTTGATGGATTAGGCACATACTAACATTTCCATTCTTTAAAGAAACAATTTACTTTTATATTCCTTTTATTTTTAAAGAACCTAATACCTTGATTCAAAAAAAATTGCAATCAGTTTGTAGGTTTTTAAATTAAAGGAATATCTTATCAATTTGAATCCTAAAACAAAATCTATCTCCAAATTCACCTTAATTCTTGTTTTATAATATCAATTGAAAGTAGTTTGATTTGGTTAATGGTTAACTTGTAATCAATTCAAAATCAAATAAATCATATGAAATGAAATTAAGGGTTGAAATAATGTTTCCTAAAAGCAAAATAGCGAAAACCTCAGTTGAAATTGAAAGCACTCAACGTAATCACTTAGGGAATCATGCTAGATGTGAAGTAAAAAAGTGCAAAGAGGAAGCGGGAAATGGAAAAGAATTCCATAGAAGACACTAGCAAAATTTTGCATTTGGAAGAGTTGTTTTATTTGCATTTGATATTTTGATTAGATCTTATTAAGCTAAAAAGTTGGCCTAACTTTTAAGAGTTAAAATAGAAGCTATGTGGAAAATGTACACAACAAAGTCCTCATGATCAAATGCACAAATATAGTCTTTCATGGTTTTTTATTACAATTTAGTGGTTTCACTTAACCAAACGGACCATTGAATTCCCAATTAAGATTTTAAAAATTTCTTGAATTTACAAATGAGATTAAAGAAGAAGATTTAGAAAAGGCCCCTTCTTATGTGAGGGTGCGCCCCTATTTATGATAAAAGTACACCCTTTAATGCTTAACATGTGGCATGTTGTGGACATTTGAACGATCATGAATTTTTAGCATGATGATGGCATAACACACTTAAGGACGATATGTGACATTCTTAAAATGGCTTCTCAAAAATGCTTTGATACTTTTTAAAAATGCCATCATGGCAAAGGTTGCCAAATGGAGTGTTGACACATGGCATAATTCTTAGTTCTGATAGAGCTATATATTTTATACCTATCTTCTACAACCTCACATCTCTACTAACACTTTATAATTCATATCTCCATTAACATTTTATACTTCATATCTTCGGTAGCTTATTACATAACTTCGATGGCATTTATTTCTCACAATTTCAATAGCTTTTATACTTCATAACTCGGGTAGTTTTCAATTTCATGTTTTTGATAGCTTATCACATAATTGCAATAGCTTATTATCTTCATATCTCTAGTAGCTCTTTCATGTCATTACTTTGATAGATTTTATGACTCCGGTGGCCTCCCATCTTCATATCTCAGATGGCTCTTTCCTTTCATTACTTCGATAGCTTTCATGACTGATAGCCTAAAGAATATCTCCGACCTCATTAGATCGAGAATTTCATTAGACTCAATGCATCATGAACTAGGTGTTACATCATCATGGAATTAAACATGGACTAAGGGAATGTGTTAAATCCTTGTGAAGATCCCTTCTCGAGATGATTCTTAACCGATAAACTAAGAAAGGCTTATGGAAATTGATTTATCTAAAGATCCTTTCATAGCACCGTTCTTAATCACCAAACCAAGAAAAGTTCTTTTGAAATTGATTTTTCTAAAGATCCTTTCTTAGCCCAGTTCTCAATTAATAAACTGAGAAATGTATTTGGAAATTTATTTATTTGAAGATCCTTTCTTAGTACAGCTCTCAACCAATAAGCTAAGAAAGGTTTTCAAAAATTGATTTATTCAAAAATCCTTTCTCAACATGATTCTTAGTTGATAAACCGTGAAAGGTTCTTTTGGAAATTGATTTTTTTGAAGATCCATTGTAAAATAAGGGATTTTTTTTCATGTTTCAAAATTCACCTTCCATAGATGAGTTCAGAATTGCACCTACTACTAAATGCTTGGTAATATATATTTTTCCTCTTTCTTCCAAAAAGAACATAAATGGAAAATTTTATCTATGCCCACATATTTTTATATATTTCATATTGGTGAGAGTAATTTCTCATATTTGTTCCTTATGACGCTCTGTTTAAAGTTACGGTGGTTTTCCTTTCATCATTTATCCAATGATGTTGCAACCATTTTCTAGCTATGATGTTGCCATTTAGTCCAGTAAATCGGTAGACTGTAAGAGGAATGACTTAATGGATGACTAAGGACCTTCCTAATTTGGTCCTAGGGTCCCGTTTATAAGGATTTTGGTGTTTTCGTTATTCATTGAAGTACTAAATCTCCTTTCTGAAATGCCAATTGCTTTACTCCTGAGTTATAACATTGGGAGATTCTATACTAAAACTATGTTGTTCTCAAGGTAGCATCATTTCCCAACTCATTAATTAAATGGATAAACTCCTATTTTAACTCTCGATTTGGCCTATGTGTAATAAATTCTCCAATGTGAACAACTTCTAGTAGTAATATAGCTTCAAATCCACGTACTTAGGAAAGTGGTATCGGCTGTTGTTTTGGTTAAAGTCCTATATGGCCATAGATCATGGGGAGTTCTTATGACAACCCGCACCTCCCGACATGCACCGATCTAATGCTCAATGTAGCTTTTGGCCTTGTGTCATGCCAAGAAATGCAGATTTTCGAGTTTTTAATGTTAACATTTTAGAGACTAAGATAAACAGACATAATCCAAAATATACTAAACTTTCAAAACTCGTAGCAGATGAGTTAAAGTTTAAGGACCCAAAATTTAATTGCTATTTAAGTGAATATTTAATTATATTATTAAGTAATGTAAATAATGAATTTTTATTAACAAATAAACTTATTTTTATAATGACTAATAATGAATAATTTTCAAGTTTTGTTTACCAATATGTATAGTTCATAGAGAAATAGAAAATGTGATTGGAAATTATTTTTAAAAATCTTGATTTTTCGTTAGTTAAAAGTTATCTAAAATGTCATAACACAATTGTAAACACATATATACATATTACAAACTATTTTAACATGATGAATACATGTATACATGCTTGTATATACTTCTCTTTAAAGTATACAGACACACACACACACACATATGTATAAAGATGAGAGAAAATATTTTTATAAAGAAAAGTGTGTATATTTTAATATAAAAATGCATCTTTCAACTCATAGTACTTGAGATCATGACATGAATAGTTGCATAAGGAGGGGGGGGGGGGGGTGTTGGTACATGAAGTGGACGAAAATTAGGAAGAGGGGATGGAAATGCATGCATGTATACATATTATATTCAAAGCACTTTATATATTTAAAATGCTTTACTAAGCTTTCACGTTGCGTATTGCTTATGTATGTGAGTAATTTAGGCATGTTACCTAACTCCTGTTCTTTAGCTAGTTAATTAGTAGTTTAGGCAATTGGTCTAACTCTTATTTCTTATATGTATTTATTACTTTTGTTGTAATAAAAAGTGGACGATCCACTATAAAAACCGGCTGGCCTTGCTGAAAAAATGTTTTCCTAAGCCTATATATACTCCTTACCTCTCATATCTCTCATTTTAGAATCTCCATCTCCAATTTAAAAATTTCTTAAGAGCTTCAAGAGTATATCCATAGCTCCTCTTCCTATTTTCTAGTTTGAGAAAATCACTTCTTTTCCACTTAAAATACTTCCAATTCTTGCTAAAAGCACTTCTACATATACTACAACACCTCCTATTACAAAATACAAGCACCATTCTCCATTAGCCCATATGGTCGAGCCCAAACTACACTAGGCCAAGCCTAATCTTTGTGCTTAGCCACTCAACGGCAGCGTTTATGCAAATTAAGACTAAGTTATAACTCATATTCAAGTTTTAGCAAAAGTTCGCTTTGCATTAGTAAAATTTCGGTGTGTAACACTATTAGTTTTGAAAAAGAAAACAATTTGATTTTGATGAACTATAACGACCTGGAAATTTTAAAGATTTTTATAACGTAATTAACTAAATTTTTCTGTAAAATAAACAACTAAATTTTAGCAATGAAAATTTGATATTTGAAATACGACTATTCAAAGTTTGCAAGTTTCAAATTTTCATCAGCAAATATGAAAGTTTGTTTGGGTGTGAAATTTTCAATTTAAAATTTAAAATCAGTTAAAGTTGATGATAATAAAATATTTTTGAAATCTGAATAATTTTATATAATAAAAATGTAAATCATTTTTTGAGTGTGACGTCGTATTTCGTTTCGCTAAATTCGGACTGCTCTAGCTCTATTTATATTATATTCAACGTTTAAGCAGTATTTTGGCAGCAAATATCGAGTTTTGATAGGATGATCGCATCTCTAATATCTGTGTACCATTTTGTTCTCTCGTCGTGTTGATCTCTGCAGTATATACATTTTTTACGTTTTGGAGTCCGGTAGGCGACAAAATCTGCCAAACAATTAGCCATATTGGTTCTGCATTTGAACCTTTTGGTTTCCCTTGTCCTTTCATTATGCACCATGTAAATCAATAGCTACTAGCCTTTTTATATTCTCAGAATTTATTTCCAACTTTTACTATTCCTACCAGTTTAAGTTATATTTTCTTTTCCTTCACTGTTCATTTTCTCCCCTTTCATTTTTTTCCTATTCTGTTCGTTCTATCTCTAAAAAAAAGTGTAGTATATAACCCAAGTTCATATTTACATCGGTTTTGAGATTCCCTGCTCATTTTTGTTATGGTTCCTATCTCCAGTCACTCACCTTGCATGCATCCGAGCCACCGCTATCATCTTTCCTCCACCTTTCCACAGCCACATCCGCCCCTATAGCTGCCACGTCCCTATCACAGTCCAGCACTTCTACGTGACATAATCGAAGCATTCCATTCTTCTAAGACCGGGGGTCATTTCGGAATCAGAGCTACGCTGTCGAGCATTACAAGAAAGTTCTATTGGTCTGACTTACTGAAAGCTGTTCGCAATGATAATCTGTTATGCTCTATTTGTTTACACACCTTCTCCTAGCTTCATTAGCTTTCTTGCTTCTCCGTGGAAAAAATTATATATTCAAGGATTTTATATATAAGTGCACTTATATATACTGATTTCTATGAATCATGGCAGCTGTCCAGAGTTGTCACTTTGTTCATTTATAAGTGTATTTATAAGTGTACTTATAAAATAAAAGATAAGAACAAAAATGTGTGTATATATATCACACATATGTATATATATTTGTTTTCATCGAATTCTCGAGCTAAATCTGCTTTTGTGCTTGTCGCAGATATTTGACTTGTCGCCGTCTCGATTTGTGTACAACAACATCTTACTTTGTTTCGTCGCATATCCGTGTCCATTTCCTTATTTCTGTTGTTTCTCTAGCCTCGAAAAGTGAGTGATCACTCACAATTAACATTTTTATGTTTAGTAAATTAATTTCACATGAAATGACGATTGAAATATGTTTTTAAATTTGAATTTGTGAGTAATTAAATCATTAAATATGATACGTTATTATTTGCATTTGGTCATCTACACTAATTGAAAATATTTACACCAATAACTTGTTAGTATATGTATATTATATTTAAAATTGTTAATTATGATCATATTTGCCATTGATACGCTATGACATTTTATATTATTATTTAATTGTTTTCACTCTGCAAGGTCCCTCATAGTTAGGAAATCACAATTGGTTGAAATGATACATACCCAAACAATTTTATAGATTTGGGAAAATCGTTATGGGTTGAGATGATAAACCCAAGTGATTTTTATTGATTTTGAAATTTTGGGATTGTAGGTTGAAATGGTATATACCCATAAATATTAAATTATTGCGGACTGAAATGATGAATATCCGTATTACTTGACCATGGAATAGAAAATTATATAGGGACATTGTTGGTCTATTTTTTTAATGATTTTTGAATTTTTGAAAAGAAGAAATATATATGCATTGATTTTTAGATTATAATATAAAGATATTTTATTTTAATATATGTGTAAATTTAATTTTTTTAAAATTATATGTTTTGGAGATTTTAAAATTATAAGTTATGTTTTAAAATACAAATTATAAAATTTTACTTATAACTTTATTATTTTTAAAA
The DNA here is from genome assembly GCA_030765085.1 of Allium cepa. Taxonomy (NCBI): domain Eukaryota; kingdom Viridiplantae; phylum Streptophyta; class Magnoliopsida; order Asparagales; family Amaryllidaceae; genus Allium; species Allium cepa. Next base: position 301,963,211 of record CM060932.1, read on the forward strand.
TATATAAAATAAGATTTAAAATAAATTTAATAATAGTAAGATTTGATTTAATAATAATAAATATAATAAAATTTAATAAGTATTTAATTTAACTAATATATGTATATAATAAGTTTTAAATATTTATTTACAATTTTTATTAATATTTTAAAATAGATTTTGTAACAACCTTTATATATATAATATATGTTTACATATTTATTTGAATTTATGTTATTATTTTTAAAATAGATTTTTATAATAACTTTAATAAATAGAGATTGGGAAGACAAATTAAAGTTGACTTGAAATTAAATTGGTTGATAAATGTATTTAAATAGGAGTTAATATGAAACTTATTAATTTTGAGATTTAAAGGATACAGTTTTATCTATTTTATCCCTAAATAGATGTTTTTAAAAGCTTTTTTCTTTTTTTAATGGCCTCTGTTCCCACCATCCCACCTCTCCCCATACTTTCAAACATCTCTCCCGTACTTTCAAACATCCCTCCTGTACTTTCAAACATCCCTCCTTCTATTCATCACCAGTCCCCTCAATTTCCTCCTGACCCTCTCTCGCCTGACCCATCCCCACCTCTGACAACTGGGACCTCATCTCCACCCACTGCTCCCCTTGGTCATTCACCTAATTTCCTCTCTCTGAACTGCCATTCTTCTCTGGCAGTTCCTCCTATCCAATGGAATTCCCTTTTTATAGTTAAACCACGTAATGCAGGGCAGCATTCCCCTATTCAAGTACCTCTGGTTATGAAGGACATGTCCTGGTTCCATCGGAGAATGTTATTAAGGCAGGTAATGAAATTTGGGGTGACTACTTGGTAGGTTTTTTTCTTGATAAACCTCTTTCGTATCTTACGGTAATAGCTCATCTTAAAAGAGTATGGAAATTAAAGGGTTCTATTAAAGTTAAATCGGATGGATTTCTGTTCCTTTTCAATCTGTCTTGTGAGGAAGATAGAAGGAAAATAATTGCTTCAGATCCAATTATCATGAGGAATAAATTATTCATAGTTAAGCAATGGGATCCAAATGTTGGAAACAGCTATAGTACGATAAGGTCAGTTCCTGTATGGATTAGGCTCTCTAATATCCCATTATATGCTTGGTCTCATTTGGGAATTAATTGGCTTGCATCACGTGTTGGAACCTTCATGTGTATGGATGAGCAAACTGAAAGGTTGGAAAGAAATGGTTATGCAAAATGTATGGTAGAAATTACTCCATCAGTGGAGTTGTTGGATGACTTTGTAGTGAGGTTACTTGATGGATCAGAGCAGATTGTTAAAGTAGAATACTTGTGGAAACCAGAAATATGCATAGGGTGCAATGAGTTTGGTCATAGACTGATAAGTGTATGAAATTGAAATCAAATCATGAAGAGAAGGCAAGAGCAGAAGAGGAAAAAAGAAAGGAAAGCAGGGTGAATGAAGTGGAGAATGAAAAAATAATAAGGGTCACAAAAAAAAGCAGGAGTAGAGAAGGGTTGAAAGTAGAGGAACAAAAATGAAAAGAGATAAGGGGAAAAATATGCTAACTGAAAATCAAAAAATTAGAGTAGGCAATTTAGTAGATGATGCCAGTAGTATAAAGTTACACGTAACACTTTCTAGCTCAGTGAAAATAGGCAATCCAATAGAAGCAAATGAAGAAATCAATAGAGAAACCAATAGATTTAATGTTTTGATGGAAGAAAATGAGACTGAGGCATGCTACGCAATAAGTGATAACGATCTATTCTATGTAAACTGTGAAAATCAAGAGCAAGTGGAGGAAGGAGAAATAATAGGTAATATGCAGGCTGATCATATGGTTTTTGTTGTTCAAGTGCCTTCAAATTTGATGATGCAAAATGAGATAGTGGTCCAGGAAAACAATAAATCCAGGAGAGAAACATCAATAACAAAAATAGGTCCAATAGCACAGTACAATAAGAACCCTGATAAAATTTTACATGAAATTGCCAGTACTAGTGGAGGAAATTCTCAGCAAACAAGTGACATTCAGGATATAAATGCTAAATATGGAGGAACAAAATCAAATTCATTGCATGCTGAAACTTAGTTTAGAGAAGCACTAGAAAATGAAAAATTTAACTTAATCATGTCAGTACAAAAAGAAAGCACCATCCCCACTACTAGTTTTTACTCTTACTCTGGCACCTTGCCTGGATGGATTTCTCTGCCAACCTCTCTAACAAACACACCAATTAACCCTATGGCAGGAAAGAAAAGTGATAAAGGTCAAAACCTTAACAAAAATGAAAAAGTTGATATAAACTCTGGACAAAGGGATTTTCCTGCAACTAGGAGCATGAAAAATGTAGTTCATCAATCTTTGAAGTATGCCAAATGATGCAGACCTATGCAATATGGAATATTAGAGGAGCACATTCCTTAACAAAGTTAGATCAAGTTAAACATCTCATTAACTATCACAAAGTATCTCTGTTTGCTATTCTGGAAACAAAATTGAATGAAACCCTAACTATTAAAGCTGCAAAACACATAAATCCAAACTGGACTCTTAACCATAATTTGAACCAAGCTACTTATGGTAGAACCATGGTTATTCATGATCCATCTGTTTTGTCTCTTTCAATAGTTCTAAATACTGATCAAGTAATGCACTTCCAGGCCAAACTGAATGATTCTTCCTCTTCTTTCTTTTTATCTATAGTTTATGCCCACAACTCTATGAACTCAAGACAAACTTTTCTTGATCTTCTTCCAACGTTTAGGTAAAATTCCCATCCCTGGCTTGTCTTTAGGGATTTTAACTGCTGCTTATCATTGCATGACAAACGTGGAGGCCCCCCTTCTTCCAAAAGACATTTATCCCCTCAATAAGGCTATTGAGGATTCAAATTTGCTTTCTATTCCCTCAACTGGTCCCGAGTACACTTGGAATAACAGGAGTAGATCTGGAGTCAGAACCTTTACCAATATTGATCACTCTTTTGCTAACCTTAAAGCCTTAACCACTTGGCAAATAATGTCTACATTTATCCCCCATCTTGTATTATCTGACCATTCACCTATAATTTTCTCCTCGGGCCAGAAGTTGTTAAAAGAAAAAAAAAGCTTCAAATTTTATAATACTTGGGTCCTTGAACCTGAGTATACTAATATAATAAATAAAGCATGGTCTGAATTTTTTTATGGAAATCCTATGTTTTTTTTTGAAGGAAATTAAGAGCTACAAAATATGCTTTAAGAGATTGGGCAAGGAACAAATTTGGTGATGGTACATTGAAAACAACTATGCTAAGAAAGAAACTCAAGCAAGCACAGGAACTAATGATGAACAATCCAGATAATATAGAAGCCGCTGAAACTGAGATAAATTACTTTGATCAATTAAGTGAAGCATTGAAAACTGAAGGGAATATGAAGAGGCAGCAGCTGAGGCAAAGATGGGCAACTGAAGGAGACAACAATACTGCTTATTTTCATGCAGCCATAAAGGTTAAACAGGCTAAGGATCATATCACTACTATTTATGATGAGTTTGGGGACTTGCACTCTAATCCAACTGATGTTGACAAAGTTGTACTTGGCTATTTCAAGAATATGTTAGGAAACAAAGATGATTTCATTCCCCTAATTGAAGATCTAACCCAAATGCAATTACCAGTAGTGCAGCCTGAGGAAGCTGACAATCTTGTCATAAAGGTAACTGATAAGGAAATTAAAGATGCTCTTTTTTCCATGAATAGACATTCAAGTGGAGGGCCGGATGGGTTCAATGTCAAATTCTTTATCCATAGTTGGGATATAATCAAGAAAGATTTTTTGAAGGCAGTTCATAATTTTTTCACCACTTTCAAACTGCTAAAGCAAGTGAATGCAACTAATTTGGTTCTTATTCCCAAGGTCCTTCCTCCCTTTTCAGTTGCATCCTTTAGACCAATATCTTATTGTAATGTTATGTATAAGTGTATATCTAAAATCTTAGCCTCTAGACTTGTTGTTGTACTTAGCAGAATTATATCCAGGAATCAGTCTGCTTTTCTTCCCAAGAGGAATATCCTTGACAACATATTGTTATCACATGAATTATTACAAGGGTATGGTCGTGCTCAAGCTACCAAAAATGCTATGTTAAAAACTGGACTTAATGAAGGCATATGATAGTATACACTGGACATCAATTATGAGAATAATGGCTCTGATGAAATCTCCTAAAGTTTATGTGGCTTGGATATACAGCTGTATCTCAACTCCTACATACTCAATAAAATATAATGGTTTCACTTCTGGATTTTTCAACAGTAAACAGGGGATCAGGCAAGGGGACCATATCTCATCTTGTATATTTATACTAGTTATGGAAGTATTAACTACTATGTTGTCAAAAAGTTATGTGCAGAAGGATATTATGTTTCATTCTAAATGTAGATCCTCGCAAATAACATCTCTCTTATTTGCTGATGATATCATGATTTTTACTAAGCCTAATCAGAGATCATTAGAGAATATTATAACTACTCTTCACAAATTCTACCTTATGACTGGATTGAAACTTAATGCAAATAAATCTCATATTATCACATCTGGTATACCTACTGAGGAAACTAATTGTTTATTGCTATAACTGGATTGCAAACTATGGATAATAACATGAATTATTTAGGTCTACCACTTTGCACATCAAGAATTTGTACAACTCACTGCCTGCCTCTGTATGCTAAAATCTGTAACTTAATGAACTACTGGGCTAATAGATTTCTCTCACAAGCAGGAAGACTTGTGCTCATCAAGTCTGTTATTACTTCAATGACGGTGTATTGGTCTAGGGTGTTCATTCTTCCCATAAAGCTGGTTAAAATGGTAGGAAATGCCATGCTGAGGTTTTTCTTGACAGGTTCAATTCATTCTAAAAAATCATCCCCTGCTCATTTGCCAAAATGGAATTGCCAAAAAAGAAAGGTAGTATAGGAATATTTAACTTGCAAACATGGAATAAAGCAGCCATTAGTGCACACTTAAATGCTTTGCTAAGTGGTGTTGAATCCTTATGGGTTGAATGGACCAGAAAATATAACTTGGGTAGAAGGAACTTCTGGACTATGCCTGTGCCCCAGAATTGTAGCTAGACTTGGAGGAATTTACGGAGATTAAGATCTTCTTTCTCTCCATATATAAAGTTTGTGCTCTCTCAATCCAGTGTCATCAAATTCTAGAATGACCCGTGGATGGATGAAGGCTTATTGTTTGGAAAAATGTTTACCCCTCACCAGATTGAACAGGCTGGCATAAGTAGGGATGCTCAAGCTATTGATTACTTGTATGATGGCAAGCTGTTGCTTCCATACACCAGTAATCAGGCTATTAGGGCTGTTTGGAATATATATCAGGGTCATTACTACCATATAGCACCTAATGATGAAATTCTTTGGAATGGAAAGCCTCACTCTATCTCTATTGCATATGATTTTCTTGCAATTGTGACAGGAAGCTCTGATATTGTTTGGCATAAGGTTTTATGGTCCAGATACTCTCCTGCCAGGGACAACCTGATGTTGTGGAAGGTTATCATGAATGCATTTTTGACTAAGAGAAAAATGATGAGCTATGGAATGAATGTTGATCCACTGTGTGTCTTTTGCAAGTTGCAGTATGAATCTGTGGCACACATTTACTTTGAATGCACTGAGCTAATGGGTCTCTTGGGTAGACTGGTGAGAAGAATAAATATTGATCATATTCATGGTTTGTCTGAGGTGGAGTGGGACCTGATTAGTAAGTCAACAAGGTGGAGGTATGATGACAGAACTGTTTACTTCTTTTTTTTTAAGAAGTACTTTAAATTGGTTTAGGAGGAAAGAAATTTAAGATGTTTTGAAAATAAAAGTAGGAGCATGCAACGGCTATGGGAAGCCCTAAAGAATGTTATAATTAATGGAATGAAGGAATGCCTATTTGACTTCAGTTCTCAGTTGGCTGAAGTTTGGCCTTAGTTCATTTTTGTGTTTTGCTTCTCTTTCTCTTTTATATTGTCTTGTTTCCCTGTGTGTTATTCTTTGTAGCTTACCTATGTGTGGTTTTCATGCGTTTTATTTCTATTTCTGGTGATTATGAGCATGTTCATAGTCATTTTTCTTTTTTCTCAATAAACTGTAGGGGTCCGTCCAGTTAACCCCGCTTGCCTTGCAAAAAAAAAGATACAGTTTTATAACTTGATAACTAAATTTTGATTTGAAGGTGATTAAATGAATGTTGTCAAATTTAAATAAATTTGAAATTAAATATTTAACAATGATTTAAATTTGTAATTTGAGATTTTATTTAAATGTTATTAAAAGTGATTAATTGAATATTTTCAAATTTAAATGAAATTAAAGTTGAAATTTGAAATATAAATGAAATTTAACAAATTGAGTTATTGCAAATGTTGAATATTTAAGCTTTGAAACCTATTGAATTTAAAGTAGTTTAAATTTATAGTTCCAACCAGAATTTGAAATTTATTTAAATTAAAAATGGTTTAATAAGAATTTGAATTGAACCTTTAACCCTTTTAATTGAAATTGTTGAACTGAGATTGATTTAAATTGAATTTTGGAACTAAGTTGATTTGAATTGATTTGTGAAGTTAGAAGAACAATTCTAATTTGAAACTATTTTTGGTATAAACTCTTTTTAATATATACACTATTTTAATATATACTATTTTAAATTTATAAATAAATTTAAATATATTTATTTTAATATATAAACTATTTTTAATATATAAACTATTTTAACATATAACCTATTTTTAATGTATAACTATTCTAGTACATAAACTACTTTCAATATTTAAACTGTTTAGGTTGGAAATGTTATGATTTAAAGTGATATAATTTCGAAAGTGAATATGATTTCGGAAGTGATAATTTTGAAATGAATATGATATTTTGATATGAAGTATGAATTGTTTGAAATGAAAACGACCATGGTGTAAAATAAGCGCTTGGTTGTTAAAGTGACCGGGATCGGATATTTTCATACTCTGTGCCAATACCGAAAATCACTTTAACAAAATGTGTGCATGTTGGGGAATCCAGAGCGAAGTAGGATGCTTTAGCAACGTCTATATGAGGTATGAATACAACACTGACCCCCTTGGATCAGCTTGATGTGACTAAAACATGAGCTATACCTGGGCCAAATGAGGTCGCACCTCCGATCGAGCATGCTTCTTCGTTACCATTCTATTGTTTTGTGATTTGATGGGGTGCACCTTTGATTATGGTAGTGTGTCTCGAGGTGGGTGGTAGTAGCTGCTATGTGTTACCACCACCCCAGTTCTGCGAAATGGTAGAATCCTATCGTAGGCATCGCCTCGCGTGCCTTGTCACATACCTTATCGCGCCCACTATGAGTTCGGTATGTGTCGTACCTATGGAGTGCTCCCTGATACCCCACCGGTTTGGTGGAGTTTATAGTACTAGATAGACTATGGCATTTATATAAAAATGTGTTAAGAGGGATATGGGTAACGCCTTAATGCTATTTTAATATTTTACTTTACTATAACATTATCTATGTAGCATAGTGTATTATGTATGTAGATAGTTTAATGGATCCTTAAAGGATGGGAATCCCGAACATCCTTTAAGTTATTTGCATTACACTTGGACATTTTACTTAAATTGATTTACTAGCATAAGAATGTTAATCCCAACTCGAGTGTTTTGTGTTTTTCTTTATGCTCAGGTCAGACTGAGTGTCATAGCACTTGAGACTCACCTTTGGAGCTTAGAGCTTTGCTTGAAGATCTATCTTTGTCTATTCAGCTATTCAATTATTTCAGTTTGTTCTAGTTATTTATGTTCAGACTTGTCAATTGCTTTTGTATTAGTGACTTCTATGTATTTAGGATTTTCTGTTGCTTTTGTTTCGGACTTTGATTTTATGTAGTAGCTTCAAAAATTACCATTTATCTATTCCTCTGTTTGTTGTTGTATTACTCTGTGTCTGTGATTCTATTATTGATTCAATTAACGTGTATGCTAAGTTTTGCCAAATATAAATTAACAATCTGTTGTTTTGAGCAATTCAAGTCCGACATGTGTAGATGATTGTCGATTTGAATGGTTCGAAATAGCAGGTCGTTATAAGTGGTATCAGAGCTTTTATTTGGGAAAAACTTAGCATATAGAGTAAAAAATCATTAGAGAAAAGGTAGTAATTCCCTAGAATGAGTAAAATTAATTACAAAATCATATTCATTCAAGGATGAAAAATCTTCGTTAGGATCCTCCTGGATTTGGTTTTCTTTTGATTTTGGGACTTTCCTTTGTTCTGAAATCCATTCTTGTCTTTTCCTATTCATGTCCTTTTTGATATTGGACCATCCCATAGCTTTTATTCTGTTGATCTCTGTAATAAATTTGAGAATATCTTGCAACCTTAATTGGCCACTTCATCCTTATGTGTGACTAAGCCCATCGGCGGCTCCGCCAACCTTGGTATGATTTATAAATGGGCGAAACTCCTTTACAATAGATGTCGATTCACCGGGTATTTCTATGTCCTCGGTTTTGATGTTGTTATCTCTAGCAAAGCTCAAACCATTTCTCCAGTAGACGCTCGGGGTAATGCTCTTGTGATCGTACGTCAAATGCCTCAGGTTTTTGCCGACAGTTTCATCTTTTCACTTGATTCTTAGCCTAGTGGTCTTGACTCCACCCTAACAGTCAGGGATTATCTTGATGCTTTTGGTAAAGTCACTTCTCTTCCCCTCAAGCAGGAAATTGAGTTTTGCATCGATCTTATTCCTAGAGCTCGATCTTACTACCGATTTTCACCAACTTTATGCAGCTGAGGAGAGCATTCCCAAGATAGCTTTTCGGATCAAGAATGGTTTCTATCAATGGTTATTCATACCCTTTTGATTAACCAACGCTCCTTCCTTCTTTGTCGATCTCATAAATCGCGTTTCCGCAATGTTCTCAACAAGTTTTCCTGATTTTCATTGATGATATTCTCGTCATTTCTAAGTCAGAGAAGGAACATGAATCTCATTTGGGCTATGTACTGGAAACTCTTAGAAGTCAACAGTTGAAAATCAAATTTTTAATGCCATTTCTGGAGAGATGAAATCCGATTCCTTAGACACATTGTTTCTGAAATGGAGTCTCGATCGACCCGATCTAAGTTGCCTCGATTGATATAAGTCTATCCATCTTTCCTCTTTTTTAATTTAATTATCTTATCGTCCTTTCGAGCCTATCTTCTTAGTTAGAATTCTCTTTGATTAAGGTTCATCTAAATTTGAATCTCTATCCTTTTTCTAAAATCTATTCTTGAATCATCCTATGAGGGAGTGTATTTGTAGTTGATATAAAATGTTTTATATTATGTTGTTTGAGTTATTAAGTTTTAATTTTGGGTTTCGATCGATTCGTTTAGCTAACGCTATCGATAGGGATTCCAAAACACTTGAACAGAGCAAACTGATACAATATTATAGTAAATGAAATAATTTTATGTATGATTATATGTTATATATAAAGGTATAATTTTATAAAATTAGATAGTTAAATGACTAGGTTGTTAGAAATGACAATACTAGATTATCATTTATTGTTTTATCAACATTCCTAAACAATTAACTATTGTTGTATGTTATAAGGAGATGTATTTTTTCGAAATCTGATTTACAAATGAAATGAATTTAAATTAAGGATTTGAGAATTTAATTTTCGGTGCTCTTCAAAATTTGGTTTTCAAAATTTTGAAAAATAAATTATTTGAAAGTATATTTGAATGGAATTGTTTCAAAGAATTTTAATAGAAGTAAGTCAGTACCCTTTTCTTATGTCGTTGAAAAATAATTTCGACGTTGACTGTAGCATCACTGACATTTATTTTCGAGTCTCAAAGTGAAGAAGCCACTTAGTAGCTTTTCCACACTTTTGTTTTGAAAAATAGATTTGATTTTGAATTTCTTAATATGATTTGATGTACACAATATATATATGTATATTTTTTTTCAAAAATGGTTTAAAATGAAGCCGAAAATCTAACTCTTAAGTTCTATATTAGCGATGGTTTTCAAATATTGAAATAAAGCAATTTTTTTGAATAATTGGAGTGTCTAAAATGAGAAATGAAATTGAAACAACTTGAAACAATTAAACTAGGATAAAATTTTTGATAGGATGTTCTTATGTGTTTCGGAATCCCACAGGTGATGGAATCTACGAAATGATAGCCATATCGGTTCTGCATTTGAGCCTTTTGGTATCCTTTGTCCTTCCATTATCCACCGTGTAAACCGATAGCCACTAACCTGTTTATATTCCCAGAATTTACTATTCCTACTAGTTTAAGTTATATTTGCTTTTCCTTCACTATTCATTCTCTTCCCTTTCATTTTTTTTTCTATTTTGTTCGTTATATCTCTAAAAATATATATTATATAATCCAAGTTCATATTTATGTTGGTTTTGAGATATCTTGCTCATATTTATTCTGGCTGCTATCTTTATCCACTCACCTTGCATCCATTCAAGCCACCGCCATCATCAACCACATCCGCCCCTATAGTTGCCACGTCCCCATCATAGTTCATCACTTCAACATGACATAATCGAAGCATTCCATACTTCTAAGACCGTGGGTCATATCGAAATTAGAGCTACGCTATCGAGAATTACAAGCAAGTTCTATTTGCCTGACTTACTGAAATCTCTCCCTAGTAATGTTCTATTATGCTCTATTTGTTCACACACCTTCTCCTTGTTTCATTAGCTTTCTTGCTTCTTTGTTGAAAAAATTATATATTCAAAGCTTTTATATATAAATGAACTTTATATATTGATCTTGTGAATCATGGCAGCTGTCCAGAGTTATCACTTTGTTCATTTATAAGTGTACATATAAAACAAAAAAAGATAAGAAAAAAATGTGTATATGTATCACACATATGTATATATATTTGTTTTCATTGAATTCTCTAGATAAATCTGCTTTTGTGCTTGTCATAGATCTTTGACTTATCGCTGTCCCAATTTGTGTACAATAGCTTCATATTACGTTTCGCCGCATATCCGTGCCCATTTGCTAATTTTCGTTGTTCCTATAGCCTGAAAAGATGAGTGATCACTCACGATTAATATTCTTATGTTTAGTAAATTTATTTCACATGAAATGATGACCGAAACATGTTGTTAAATTTGAATTTGTGAGTAATTAAATCGTTAAATATGATATGTTATTATTTGCATTTGTTTACCTATGCTAACTGAAAATATTGACATCAATAACTTGTTAGTATGTGTATATTATTTTTAAATTTTTTAATTGTGATCATATTTGCCATTGATATGCTATGACATTTTATATTATTATTTTGTTTTTCTCACTCTACATGTTCCCTGATAGTTAGGAAATCACTATGGGTTGAGATGATACATACCCGAACGATCTTATAGATTAGGGAAAATCATTATGGGTTGAAATGATAAACCCATGTGATTTTATTGATTTTGAAATTTTAGGATTGCAGGTTGAAATGATATGTACCCATAAATAATAAATTATTGTGGATTGAAATGATAAATATTCATATCACTTGACCATAGGATAGAAAATTATGTACATACATCGTTGGTATATTTTTCAATGATTTATATATTTTTAAAAAGAAGAAATATGTGTGTATTGATTTTTAGAATATAATATAAACATATTTTATTTTAATATATGTTTAGAATTTAGATTTTTTCGAAATTATACATTCTGAAGATTTTAAAATTAGAAGTTATGTTTTAAAATGTAAATTATAAAATTTTACTTATAACTTTATTATTTTTAAAATATATAAAATAATATTGAAACTAAATTTAATAGTAATAAGATTTAATTTAACAATAATTAATATAATTAAATTTTTTAAGTATTTAATTTTACTAATATATATATATATGTAATATGTTTTCTTATATTTATTTATAATTTATAGTAATATTTAAAATAGATTTTGTAAAAACCTTTTTATATATAATATATGTTTAAATGTTTATTTGAATTTATGTTATTATTTTTAAAATATATTTTTATAATAACTTTAATAAATAGTGATTGGGAAGATAAATTAAATTTGACTTGAAATTTAAATTAGTTGACAAATGTATTTAAATAGGAGTTAATATGAAACTGATTAATTTTGGGATTTTAAAGATGTAACAACCCATAATTTTCGATAATTAAATTTATTAGTTAAAAGAGTTTTGGAATTTAATGTTGTGGAAAATTTAAAACCTAAAATTAATAATGAGAGAAATAACTAGAATGTAATGTTAGTAATGTTAATTTAAGGAAAATGATAACTATTCTAATGCAATTCCAATCAATTGAAATGATTATAGAGTATAATTGGTTATAAAAATTGTAAATAAGGAAATAAATTAAATGTATATTAAATGGTGAGATAATATGTAATTAATTTAAATTGAGTATAATTAGTGCTATGTAGGGAGTTATAACATTTTTTGTAGACAATAAACTTATAAATGTGATTAAATTAAGTAAAAGTTAACAATCGCCATTTATCACCTATTTATTTACTACAATGAAATTAAATTGGGAGCCAATTATAGTTAATCTTGTTTATAATTGCAGTTAATATTAATTAAAAATGGTTACTGTAGAATATTGATGTAATAAATGGTAAACCAATGTTAACTATGTCCATAAAGTAATGATTAATTGAATAAAAAAGATTGAAATCAAATTAAATCAATTTATTGAAATTTAAATTATAACTAATAGATTTACTGCAATTGAAATTGAACACCTTAATTAGTGCAAAATATAATATTGGAATTGACATGGAAAATTTGTTTAAAAGATTATAACTTTATAAGTAATCAAAAATGATAAAAATGGTTGGTTATTTTTGAATTTGAAAAGTGATTTAAGTAGTTTAATAATAATTTATTAACAAACGTGAAAATAGCCATTTTGGCTACTATCTCGTATTTCGACGAAACCAGTTTCATCGAATCCGTAATAGTGAGTTACTATAGGATTTAAAGTTTCGTAGCGATCAGACTTGTCGTTTGATCGTGCGGGCTAGAAACAGGTAGAAATCAATTTAATAAAATCAATTTTGAAATAAGCCGATTCTAAAAGCTAACTTCTGCACACGATGGAATTATGACTTGAAACCTGTTGCATTGCATTTTAAAATATTGAAAACATCAATTTAATATATGGGATGGCCTACTTTCATTTCGGAGACGGAACGGGCTTTTCAGGTTGTTATTGTCGTTCAAACCAATTTGATATGTTAATTCATTTAACGGGTCTAGTCCATATAAATAGATTTTTTTCTAACCCTAGTAGCCTTTCTATTTCTCATTCTATATGTACATCAACTTCTGTTTGTTCCTTCTTCAATGGCAGAGAAAAAATCAAATTGCGAAACCTCAATCCAATTTCAAAACCAATTTCAAAAATCAAACTCCTCAAAACTATGTCATATTGTATACCATTTCGAAGCTCTCGACGAGCATAACCTAGATCCGTAATTCAATTTTGCAATTGATTCTCAGTTTGGCCAGAAATTGACATTTTACCACCGGCCGTTCATATTAGGTTGTCAGAGTTGACAGTGAATCATCGATTTCGGAACGAACAACGAGTACTGCCGCGTAGAGGAGGCCTTATGCTTTCGATCCATACAGTCACTTTGTGTCAGAGCTTGCCATATTCGCCGTGATTAGACGAAGAATGGTGGCGGCCACATAGCAGCTGGAGTGTCGGCCTGACCTAGTGAGAGCAATGTAGGGGTTCGATAGAGGTAGACGTGGACCATGTGACGTCGATAATTGATCGGGTAGTGGCGGCTGCATGCTGATGGACGAAGTCGAGTGTATCGGCTAGGGTTTCGAACGGGAGGTTACGCGATGATATGGTAATGTTTTCTATTAATTATTTATTTCATGTTTTAAAATAATTTAACTTTTAATGATAATTACTTTTGCATATGAAGTCGGTTTTACACGCAGTTTGTTCCACTGCGATCGTATTGAAATTCGACATTATGGATTGGACGAATTCCGAGACTATTGAAATTTGAACTTTATTTTGGATTTCAAATCGATTTGAAATCAAAGGTAAGTGTTTTAACCCACTCACTACTACTAAATCATCTTATGTTATTTAAATTAAATTTATGATGTGATTAGAAATTGGTTGGTTGATGTTCGGCATATTTAAATTGTCATTCCCGTTAAATATGACCGTTGTTGCATTTAATCATCATTTAACTTAATATTGAAATTTAATCGTCAACTGAATATCTGTGGATGATAATATGTTGATTGATGTATTTATTGATTGATTGAATGGTGATTGTGGTGGATATTTGATTGTTGATATTGGATGATTGGATGTTATATTTATATTGTTATAACCCTGCAAGTTCCTTTAGTTTATTGTTAGAAATCCTTATGGGTTGAAATGATACATACCTGAACGATCTACAGATTAGAGAAAAACTGTTATGATTTGAAGTGATAGATTCGAGCGATTTTATGGATTTTGAATGTTCATTTGGGATTGCGGGCTCAAATGATATATACCCGTAAATTTAAATCTATTGTGGATTGAAATGATATATGTCCGTATCACTTGACCATAGATTAAAAAACTATATACAGATACTGGATTGGTTAAATAAAATGATTTTTGAATCCTTTTAAATTTGAATTAAGTTAAATGATATTTTGAAATAAAATTTGATTTATATAACCTGAATTATTTTCGAAAATCAAAGCTTTAAATGTTGAAATTGGAATTAATTTAAATGAATTGTTAAAGGATTTAAACTTAAATTTGAAAGCTAGACGTGGTCCGGATGTATTGAAATGAAAGAAACAGTCCAATTTGATATTAATTTCAAATTAATTCATTTTAATATAAATTGCGTAAAGAGATATTATTTTAAAAATCCTGATTATTAAGTTTTTCAAATTATTAAACTATTTTAATCTATTTCAAACTATTTTAAACTATTTAATCAAATTAACCATTTTAATTTATTTTAAATCTATTTAATTTATTTTAAATCTATTCATTCTATTTTAAATCTATTCAATCTATTCAATCTATTTTATATCTATTTAATCTTTTTCAGGAGAAAGTGATATTTCATTCCATAATTAGTCAGAAACCCAAAAATACAGAACAACATAAATACAGATAATGCTAAAAATGGATGAGAATCACAACAAGGAATGATTATAATTCAAATACACCACTCTGCACCCCTATAAGTTCTTAATAGAAAATAGTCATACAATAACAACTACAATAGTGCCCATAAACTAAAAATAGTGGAAGCCATAATAATAGAAACACAAAATAGAAAGCCAAGTAATGATAACGATGATGAAAATATGTGTCCACTGTCTACGGTTTGTAAGTCTGCTGCTAAATGCAACTCTCTAAGCAGCCAATGCAATAGATAGTTGCCCAAGAACCAGCCCAAAAACAGTCATTTCCTTTCTTGCTAACCCACTCGTATCATTAGAGGTGCCGGGGCCAGGAGACACAACGTCAGATCCAGTCGGAGCCATCATCGAAGACGATGTAGAACTGACCGTTGACGGAGCAGGCGTAGCTGCCTCCTTTTTCGACTTTCTTGGTGCAGGCACTAGTGCTTAAACTACAAGAATAAGCGGCGAACTCATTGGAGCTACGGATACGACAGGGGCCAAGGATGGAGGACTTGATACGGGTAGCGAAGTGGGCAGTGAACTTACCGATGTAGGAGTAGGTGGCGATTTTTCCACGATAGGTGTGGCTATAGGAGGTGAGGTTACCGTCGTTTTAGGAGGCAATGCTACAACCGCTCTTGGAGATGTGGAAACCGGAGCGGTCGCTTTTGGTGCTGCCATGATAAGAGAGACTACTGTCGATGGGGTGGTGACTGGAGCGACTACTTTCGGTGGAGTGGTGATTGGAGCGACTGACTTCGGTGGGGCATTGACAGGAGTGGCGGTAGGTGTAGGAGTGGTTACCGGAGTAGTAGGACGCGACATTTTAAGAGAGGAGGCGAGCGATTGGGTGGTGGCGATGCAGAAGAGGGTGAGAATAAGGGTGGTGCGGAGATCCATTATTGTAATATATATCTTTTTTCTCCTTTTTGTTTAATCTTTTATTCCTTTTATCTTTTATTTGGGAGAGAGAGAGTGATAGGTGTATTTTTTAATCTATTTTATATCTATTTAAACTATTTTAAATCTATTTAAACTATCTTAAATCTATTTAAACTATTATTAATCTATTTTTTAAAACTATTTAGAGTATTTTAACTATTTAAAAATTTATTTTAAACTATGCTAAACTACTTAAACTATTTATAACCATCTAAATTATTTTCTAAATTTCAGACCGTGTGAAGAGGAAGTGTTTATATTTAAATCGTTGATTTAAAAGAGAATATGATTAAATGATGTTATAACCTAAGTTGAGATTTGAAATGATAATTTCTAGTGAAATAACATATTCTGAGTAAATTTGATGATTTTGAACGGGGGTTTAACCTATTTTGGAAAGCATGATTTTAAAAGGAAATATGATTCAGAAAGTGATATGATTTCAAATGTCGTATGATCTCGGAAATGAATATGATTTTGAAAGTGATATGGTTTGAACTGAATACGATATTTTGATATCAATTGTGAAGAGGTTTTGGAAATTTAAAAGAACCATCCAGTGTGAAATAAGCATTTGGTTGTTAAAGAGACTAGGATCCGATATTTTCATATTCTCTGCCAATACCGAAAACCACTTTAACAACTGTGTAGGTGGTGGAGATTTCAGAATGAAGTAGAATGGTTTGGAAAGTTATTCTATATGAAGTATTAACGTTGCCCTGACTACCGTGAGTCAGCTTAATGTGACTAAAACAAGAGCCATGTCGGGCCAAGTGAGGTCGCACCTTCGATCGGACATGCTTCCTCGATACATATATGACTTTATGATTGATTTGGTGGCCATCCCTCAATTTTGATTATGGGAGTGTGTTTTGAGGCGAGCGTTAGTAGCTGTTGTGCGTTACCACCAGTCCGAATCCACAAAACGGCAGTATCCTCCCATGGACATTGCCTCGCGTACTTTGTCGCATGCTTTATCGCGTCTTCTATGAGTTGGTTTGTACCGTACCTATGGAGTGCCTTCTTATAGCCCTCCAGTTTACGAAGGAATTGCGGTACTGTACAGACAATGAGAATATATAAAAATGTGTTAAAGGGGATATAGGTAACGCCTTAATGATATTTTAATACTTTACTTTACTATAGACACTATTATAATAGCATACTGTAGTATGTATGTGGATAGTTTAACGGATCCTTGGTAGATGCGATTTTGAACGTCTCTTAAGTTATTGCACTCACATTAGACACTAAATAGGAGATGTCAAACCCCATAAACATCTCTGGTGCCATTACGCTCATATTTATTTACTGTTGATTTTACTTACGCATGATATTTTAGTTTTGACTCGAGTGTTTTCTCTTTTCAATTCGCTCGGGGTCAGTCTGAGCTTTTCAGTATATCGAAGACTGCTTTTCTGGAGGACGAAGACGGAGATTTGAATACAATTATTATTTATTATATTTGTTCCACTGCATCATATTATTCTGTTGCATTTATTTATTAATTTATTCCTGCTATATGTAACCCTGATCTGTAGTGTAAAAGTACAATCAAATGTTATTTGTAAAACAGCTTCATGAACTGTTTATTTGATTATTATATTTTGCCATTTCGCTGTGAGATTCTGTTTTTGTTTTCTTTCTTTCTATATTTTTTCTTATTTACCCTATAACAATCCTTCCTTTTGAATAGTTTGAGTCTAACATGTGTGGTTTATCATCGATTTAAACTGTCCAAAAGGACGGGTCGTTATATTTGGTATCAGAGCTTTGGTTTGGTGGTAACCTTAGCTTTGTGGGGTCTGATTCATTAGAAAAGGAGTAGTAATACCCTAGAATGAGTCGTTGATCATATATATATATATATATATATATATATATATATATATGAGAGCGTATTTGTTAGTGTTACAAAAGGTTTTGAATTGTGTTAGTTTGTTTTGTTTAGTATTTATAAATTCCAACCAATACATAGGACGCTATGACATCGATAGGGATTTCTAAACACTTTAGGGCAGGTTGACACAATATTGTTTTGAAATATAGGTAAATGAAATAATTTTACCTAGTATTATGTTTTATATACAAGGATAAATTTTATAAAGGATATAGTTGGATGCAATATGTTGTTGTTAGGTAATGAAATTTGATAAATATTGGCTGAAAATAGGATTTACAAGTAAAGTAAATATAAATTGGAATTTCAGAACTTAAGTTCCGGGATCTTGAAAATTTCTTTCGAAAGATTTTGGAACATAACATTAGTATTATTTGAAAGTATTTTCTGATATAAATATTTCAAAATATTTTAAAGAAATGTTTTAAAAGAATTTTTTTAAAAGGAAATAAGTTCTATACTTCCCTATCTGTTACTGAAAAATAATTTCGATGATTAGTGCACGCACCGTCGACGTTCATTTTCGAGTTTCAAAGTGGGACGACTGCTGTAGTATTTTTACTACACATTTGTTTGAAAACGACTCTTAAATTATAACTTCTAAATATGATTGAATATATAAGTTATGAGTATACATACATACATACATGCATGCATATATATATATATATATATATATACATATATATTATTTTAAATGATTTGAAATGTAAATCAGAGTTTAGTTCTAAAATTTTCTGATAATTAGTAGCTTTCTATTATTAAATGAATGAAATCTTGACTTTATTAATAATTGGAAACTACTAAAATGAGTTAGTAAGAAATTTGACTCTAAATGATTAATGAAAATATAAAAAATGGAAATTTGTAACTTGTAAATCAACGATAATTAAGAAAATGTAAAGTATTAAACATTTTGTTAACTAAAATGAATAAGATAAACTTGTGTAACATTCAATTACATTCTAAAAGACATATTTAACTTACCAAAAGGTTAAAAGTTGAAATGTTAAATAGAAATATGTGATAGAATATTATATAAGCAAAACTTAAGGAATGAAAGTGTTTAATGGAATTATGTTTATAAATAGAGAATTAAGATGTATAAGAAAATTATAAACTTAAGTTTTCGATTTAATTCTATCAGTTAATTCATATACCAATTTAAATGACAATTAAACCTACTAAACAGCAGCCAACAAATTTTATATCACTTCAGAATATAAATATAACCAACATAAAATTATTTTAGTCAATTGAAGTGCTACTAATAAAATTTAATAAAAAAGGTAAATACTACAAGTGAATGATTATAAACCTAAGTAATGTTGAAGCCAATTATAAAAAATGAATAGTAAAAATGTATACTATATTTAGTAAATGATTATAACTTCAGAAATGTTGAAATGATTTAATATTCAATAATGTTATATATATGAAGGAAATATCATATGAGTAAATATAGATAAATAAAAAGTAAATAAGGATTTATAAATATATTAAATGTTCAATAATATTATATATGAAATAAATAAATGTGAAAAAGAAATAATCTATTAATGGTGAATTAAATTTGTTAAGAAACTTACATAATATTTAAGAATTAATTATGGATGGTCTAAATGATTGAAATGAAATAACTTATGTAAGTAATTGGGTGTAAAGTAATGAGAAAATAACATTGTATGATTACGAAACTGATGAACAATAAATAATGTGAAAGAAGATTAATAAGAATAAACTTAAAGGATATTTGCAATTATTGTTTGTTTTGGCTTATGGGATGATTGGGAAAGGATACTTTTAACTGTATGAAGATGTATAATAATCTGTTAAATTTTATCTAAGATTTTTGAGTGTATGGTATACTTAGCAGTTTATTTATCATTTTACATGATTAAAAGTTTTTGAACCCGAATAAACCATTTGTTTTGGTTGCTACGGATATATGACTGATTTTTTTGATTTCATGTGATGGTTGCATGGTTTTGTTACAAGTGACTATTGTTATGTTGTGTTGAATTGGTTGTTATTAATTGAAACAACTTGAATATTACTCTTTTACATAATTATTAACTTCTTTGGATTATATAAGTGAAAAACGGGTTATGGAAGCAATAACTACTGCTTTTGGTTTCATAAATAAAGTGTCGTTTGCTCGATGAAAATTTACGTTTTCGGATTCTGGTTTTATAGTGAAATTATACTATTTTTCCATGGTTTGGGATATTTTATTTTGAAATATGATATATATGGTTATTATTGATATTATTCTTTCTCCTAGAACTCTCCGTACAAAGGAGACTCTGCCGAAATTTTTTGTGAATTTTAGACTTAGAAAATTTTGTAAAAGTAAATATGTTTTTCCGACTTTTATTGAACTTGAATATGAAGGATTTAATTGGTTATAAATTGATATATTTTATTAAATTATTTAATTATGTAAATAAATTGTTTATATATTGAATACTTTGAATTAAATATTTTAGTTTCTTAATTCCTTCTTTCCCTTTTCGAGGACGAAAAGTTTTGAGTGAGGGAGAGTGTTACGACCCGTAATTTTTGATAATTTAATTTAATAATTAAATGAGTTTTGGAATTTAATGTTGTGGAAAATTTAAAACTTAAGATTTAATAATGAGAGAAATAACCAGAATGTAATGTTAGCAATATTAATTTAAGGAAATTGATAACTATTCTAATGCAATTCCAATTAATTGAAATGATTATAAAGTATAATTGGTTATAGAAACTGTAAATAAGGAAATAAATTAAATGTATATTAAATGGTGAGGTGATATGTAATTAATTGAAATTAAGTATAATTAGTGCTGTGTAGGGAGTTATAACATTTGTTTTTAGATAATAAACTTATAAATGTGATTAAATTAAGTAAAAGATAACAATTGTCATTTATCACCTATTTATGTAATACATTAAAAATAAATTTGGAGTCAATTACAGTTAATCTAATTTATGATTGCAGTTAATATGAATTAAAAATGGTGAAACACCCCACACCCCTTACTATACCCGGAGGGACACAATAAAAGGCATGGTGCGTTGTAGGTATAACTAAAACTAATAGAGACTAAGATTCATAGGACAAAATAGATAGATAATAACATAGCGGAAGTAATTAAAACCAATAAGTGATTTTAAATACTAATACGTCATAAACACCTCAGGAAAACCACATATGTTCCAATACGAAATACAGTTGTCTTATGAAAATAAAATCTCAGTCTCATCAGAAAAACTAGAGTACAAACACAAACTTTCCCTCAATACAGTTCTAGTACAATAAAAAATCAAAAAGCTGGAAATAAAAAGAAGGGATACATGATAGGGTATCCAAGAAGTTGTGGTCTATCTTCCTTGCCCCTGATTGCCCATGAGAGGGAAAAAAGGGGAAATAGAGGAGTGGGTCAGACTAAAAGTATTGTGAATGATAGTAATTACTAGATTCTTTGAGTAAAGTAAAAGTAATAGACCTTGCAACAGTTCTAGTATACATAAAGGAAACAAAGGAAAATGAAGAAGGAATAAGCTGGAAATAAATACGATCCAACTAAATTAACGCAATTGTTTAACTTTGATTGTTTTTACTTGTTTTTGATAGCTGCTAAGATTAGGCTGAATTCCTAAGACCACCCTTTGATCGCCCCGCTACTCCATAGAATCTACTGTGGACCGGACGTTAAAGCTCCATACGCAATAAACATTGGTGCCTACGAAAGGCACACACTAAGCACTTAGAACTCATAATGATTATTGAGCACCCAAATTGAAGTCGCACGCGTAATTGCCACCATGCTCGTGTTACATGTTGTTCCACCTATTGGGTTGTCTTCTAGTATAAGCGTGCCTCTCATCTCACTTCAGGATTATGTGAGACACCTCGTCTCACTTCAGGGTTATGTGGGGCACCTTGTTTCACTTTAGGATTATGTGAAACATCGCGTCCATAGAAATAATAGAGGAAATGCTGTTGGTACTGACCTGTCATCCAAACAATATCTAGTTGCGCCCCTTGCCCAAATCCCCATGATTTGGACTTCTACTTATTGACCATTTACTATTGTTATTAACATAAGCGTGCCCCTCATCTCACTTCAGGATTATAAGAGACACCTCGTCTCACTTTAGCGTTATGTAAGACACCTCGTTTCACTTTAGGGTTATACGAAACACCGTGTCCATAGAAATAGGAGAATGTTATTTGATACTGGTCCTACTTTAATTCTTTTCTTATTAACTTAGATAAATTATTTGAATAAGCCTTTACCTTTGTTCTTACTATCTGTACGTATTAATTTATCTTAAGTTTTAAAATAAGCCTCACTCTGTTCTATTTCTTATTATAACCTACGTTATAATCATGCTTATTACTTAACCCAAGGTTTAAGTGTAAAAATAAGCTTCTTTCATCTTGTACTCTTTTTAGTTATAATTCTAAGTTATAACTAGGCCAATTATCTTTATTTAGTCCAATTCTAACATAAATATCAAAATTAGGCTCAATTTCTGTCTTAATTCCAATTTTATTATATTCGTTACACTTTACATCTTATCTTCCATTATTTCAGTATATATTATAATTTTAATCCATACTCATGTTTAATCTATTCTAATCCATACGCGAAGAAGAAGGAGAAATAAAAAAAACTGAAAATAGAAGGAAATCCAAGGCGTAGGAAAATGATGTAAATAACGCATAAATAACAGTAAATAAATTAAAATACTGTAAATAAATGGAAAAGCTATAATTAACAGAAATTAATTCAAATTAACTTAAAAGAACAGCTAAAAGAAATAGACTGAAAATAATTTTAAAAACTCTAAATAAACTACTAAAAAAGTTATTCCATAAATCATAGTAAAACTACAACTATTGGAAACCCGATTAAAAATTGATATATTAAGGATTTGAAATTGATATAATTAAAAATTGTCTAATTACAATTTGAATTGATCCTTTAACACTTTTAATTGAAATTATTGAACTGAGATTGATCTAAATTGAATTTTGGAACTAAAGTTGATTTGAATCGATTTGTGAAATTGGAAGAACAATTCTAATTTGAAACTATTTTCAGTATAAACTTTTTTTAATATATACACTATTTTAATATCTATTATTATAAATTTATAAGCGATTTTGAATATATATTTTAATATACAAACTATATTTAATATATAAACTATTTTAATCTATAACCTAAATATAAACTATTTTTAATGTATAACTATTCCAATATATAAACTACTTTCAATATTTAAACTGTTTAGGTTGGAAATGTTATGATTTAAATTGATATGATTTCAAAAGTGAATATGATTTCGAAAGTGATATGATTTTGAAATGAATATGATATTTTGATATGAAGTATGAACTGTTTGAAATGAAAATGACCACGGCGTGAAATAAACGTTTGGTTATTAAAGAGACCGGGATCGGATATTGTCATACTCTCTGCCAATACCGAAAATCACTTCAACAACTGTGTATATGGTGGAGAATCTAGAATGAAGTAGGATGGTCTAGCGACGTCTCTATGAGGTATGAATGCAGCCCTGACCCCCTTCGGTCGGCTTGATGTGACTAAAATAGGAGCTATACCTGGAACAAGTGAGGTCGCACCTCCGATCGAGCATGCTTCTTTGATAACGTTCTATTATTTTATGATTTGATGGGTGTACCTTTGATTATGAGAGTATGTCTTGAGGTGAGCGGTAGTAGCTGCTGTTACCAGGACGTTTGACCAGGAAACAAGTGCCTCGTTTTGAGCATCGTTCGGCGTTGAAGCCTCGACCAGCATGAAGCCTTGTTCGGCATGAGTATCGTTCAGCATGAACCTCGTTCGGTAGAAGCCTCGACTGGCATAAAGCCTCGTTCGACATTCTAGCCTCGCCCGACATTCATGCCTCGTTCGGCACTCCAGCCTCGTTCGTCATTCCGGCCTCGTTTGGCATGAACCTCGTTCGGCAGAAGCCTCACTCGGCATTTATGCCTCGTTCGGCATTCCAGCCTCGCTTGGCATTCTAGCCTCGTTTGGCATTCCAGCCTCGTTCGGCATAAACCTCGTTCGGCAGAAGCCTCAACCGGCATGAAGCCTTAGTCGACATACTAGCTTCTCTTGGCATTCATACCTCGTTTGGCCCTTCAGCCTCGTTCGGCATTCCAGCCTTATTCGACAGTCCAGCATCGTTCGGCCTACACACTTCACTCAACACACTGCCTCGTTCGTCATAGAGGTACCGATGGCTTGGAATGTGGCTCGGCATTTGCTGTTCGATATTTGCGGCTCGAAACATAGAAGTCACTCACCACAAGCCGAGATATCTTGCTTCTAGGACCATTAGGGATGTCCAACCCATCTTCATCTTTAAATAGAGGGATAGGGGCACTGTGAAATGTACCTTTTTTCGAAGACACTGGGCGGACTCTGCCGCATTCAAGACTCATTCTCTTTACTTAGCATTTGTATTCAAGTAGTTGGTGTACGGATTGTATTGTTGAGTAAAACAATAAAGATTGACTTCAGAGTGTACGTAGGGAGTTACGCCGAACCACTATAAATCCGGTGTTCTTGTCTTTTCATTTAGTTTAGCATATAATTTCCTGTTTTAATTTACTTTCTTCATTGATCTCTCTGCATAATCTATCTCAAGGGTGTTAGTGACCAATTCTGGCGCTAACAATTTGGTGCTTTCATTGAGAATCAAATTCTCAGGCCGTCAGCATCTGCTTTGAAGCTACTGGATTGAATAAATCCCCCGAAGGAGATCCAAATCATTAACAGGACGTCCTTTGATTCTACTCAGAGTTCCTATCAATAACTCTACTATGGGAAGACCACGTACTCGATCAGCCTCTCATAATACGGACGTTAACGAGACTGCTAGCGTACAACAGATATGACCTAGCAATCAGCAAGCAAATCTAGGTGCAGGGACTGCCGGAGCTCATAACTAGATTGAAGTTGTTTCTAGGACAGAGTTTAATAGCTTGATGAGAGAACTCATGGAAAGTAGAAGACAACTCGCTGAAAAGATTCAAGCTAATGCTAACCTGATGACCCAGCTTACTCCGCAACAACATCAGAATGCTAGAGGTAGCCCTGCTTCTTATTCTTCATCTGATAGCTCGACTTCATCGGATGAACCTCCCAAGCATAGACGCTGTAAAACTAAAATTGCATAAGCAGGTGCTACTGATCGATCAACTAGGGATCACTCACATCCTAGAGACCACACCCAAGTCGAAACAGGAAACTTAGGTGCTGGAACACGTGTGGAGACCGGACGCCCGGCTCACCAAGGCCCTAATGAAGCTGGCCTTTAAGATACACGTTTGGCAGGTCGCCAACATAGGGGAGATCAACCCGAGCGGTCCCATAGAACAGAACCCAACCTTCCATCCTCCATACAAACTCCGGACTTATCAGCTATGGTCAGGAAGTTAATGAGAGAAAATCAAGGCTTAACCAATGAAGATTGGGGTATATCCATAAGTCGTACTCCATTCACCGATACCATCCTACAGGCCGAGTATACCAGGAAGTTTAGCATGCCAACTATCCCGGCCTACGAAGGAAAGACCGATCCCAGGCAGCATGTGATGTGGTACGAATGGATGATGGATTCGGCTAGAGAAAATGATGCGACCAAGTGCAGATGCTTTCCAATTACTTTATCTGGAATCACCACCATGTGGTTCACTCGACTTCCCCTACGGTCTATACCCGGCTTCGACGAATTGGCGATGAAATTTGTAAAACAGTTCAGGATACACGCCACTCGTCCCAAGGATGTGATGTCCCTATCTAGTGTAATCCAGGCTCCAGGGGAATCGTTGAAAGAGTACTTGTAGAGATTTCATGTTGTGGCTACTGAAGTTAGCAACCCTAACGACTAAGAAATTCTAATGGCGGTAATGCAAGGAGTATCCGGATTCAGAGTTTGGAGATTGGTTGGCGAGAAAGCCTCCAACAACGCTGGAGCATTTCTATTCAAAGGCTCATCAATTCATAAGAAGAGAAGAAGCCAGATGTATGGGGCGAGATAAGGCACCAGGACCTGTTTAGGAGACTGTGAAAAGCAACGTCGCCGTAAAACAATTCGGCGATAACTCGAGAAAGGTTCAAGTCAACGTCCAGTACAAGCCTGGGGAATCTAAAGGGTCTAGAGGAGGAAATCCCAAAAAGAAAAGAGAAGCAGGGAAATGGAAGCCAAGGATTCCAACCTACAACGAATACACCCCACTGAGTGCGTCTCTTGAGAATATTTACCTGTCAACTTGTAACACTTTTCAATACAGAAAGCCACGCCCAAAGGAGTCCACAGAGGAACAGAAGCGGATGGAGAAGTACCTTCGCTTCCATAAGACTTACGGGCACAATACAGAGGAGTGTGGACACCTCCACGATGCCATAGAAAAGTTGATCAGAAATAAAAAGCTACAGGAATTTGTCAAGAACTCACAAGAGGGTAGGCAAGGAACATCAAACCC
The DNA here is from genome assembly GCA_030765085.1 of Allium cepa. Classification (NCBI taxonomy): domain Eukaryota; kingdom Viridiplantae; phylum Streptophyta; class Magnoliopsida; order Asparagales; family Amaryllidaceae; genus Allium; species Allium cepa. The sequence goes on from CM060932.1 coordinate 301,989,786, forward strand.
CGGACGCGGGCCAGCTCCATGCCAACAAGAGGAACCTGCCCGAACTGTGGGTAGATTGGTCATAAACACGACAGTCGGTGGACCTTACCCTGCAGACAAGAATTGGCAGGAGATAGAGCGATATGCTAACTCCTTAAGGCATGCGGATTATGAATGTTGTTCGAATATGGAGGATGGTACCCCCGTAAAGCAGCAACGCATGATGACAGACAATATAGTGTTTAAGAGCCGAGATGCGGACAAGGTGAAGGCTCCCACCATCAACCCGATGGTCATATCTGCGACGATCGGGCCAGCATATGTCAAAAGAATTTTAATTGATTGTGGAAGTTCCGTTTGCATCATCTTCAAAAAGGCATACGACCAAATGAAGATGGAGATAAAAGATTTCAAGCCATCTAAAGCCCGTGTCCATGGCTTTGATGGTGTAGCGACTGATGCGGTAGGGTATGTCGAGTTGCTAGATGAACTGGGAGAAGAAGAGCGTAAGAGGGTGCGAATCCTTCCGTTTATAGTGTTGGATGTGGATTCTCCATATAATGTGTTTCTGGGTCGGCCGACCCTTGCGGAGTTTAGGGCAGCTTTGGCCCAGTGGTATTTGACGTTAAAATTTCTGACAGACAAAGGAGTTGGTGTGGTGCATGGCGATCAGGCGACCGATCGCGCATGTTATGTGGCCGAGCTAAGAGAGGCCCAACGGCGAGAGGAAGGAAAGGTTGCGGACAACTCTGTCCGCATCTGGAGTACTAGCGATTGACAAATAGGGCCCGAGCCCTGGCTTGGGCAACACTCTTGGATCTATCGAGACATAGATCCGAGAGATGATGATGGGGAACCCAAGGAAGCAAAAGCAGCACCGGCTGAACTGACTATTGACATTCCAGTCAGCCGGTATGACCCTTCACGAGTTCTCAAGATTGGATCGCAACTCGACCGGTATTGGTAGAACCTGGATGTTTTCGCTTGGACACAATCTGATATGTGCGGAATTTCTCCCGCTATAGCGTGTCATATGTTGAACATAGACCCGAATTATGTTCTTGTAAAACAGAAAAGGAGAGGCATGGACCCGGAGAGGTCCTCTACTCTCAGAGAGGAGGTGGACAAACTCAAAGCCAATAGGTTTGTCCGTGACACCCTCTACCCTGAATGGGTGTCCAACCCTGTGATAGTAATGAAAGCGAATGGGAAGTGGAGAACTTGCGTTGATTACTCTGATTTGAACAAAGTATGCCCGAAGGATAGTTTTACTTTACGCAGAATCGACCAGCTCGTCGACTCTATGGCTGGACACGAGTTATTGTCCTTTATAGATGCGTACTCGGGATACAATCAGATCCCGATGCACATTCCATACCAAGAACACACCAGTTATGTCATAGACGTGGGGCTATATTTCTATGTAGTAAAGCCTTTCGGATTGAAAAACACGGGAGCAACTTATCAGCGTCTGGTGAATCAAATGTTTAAAGACCATATTGGTAGAATAATGGAAATCTATGTGGATGACATGCTCGCGAAATCAGGACAGTCAAACGACCACATTCGAGACTTAGCAGAGATGTTTCATATACTCGACATTATGGGATGAAGATCAATCCTTTGAAATTTTCCTTTGGCGTTGTGTCAGGGAAGTTTTTGGGTTTTATTTTTAACGCACGGGGAATCGAAGCTAACCCAGAGAAGATTCAAGCTATTCGAGACATACAAGTGCCTAAAACTATAAAACAAGTGCAAAGCTTGAATGGGAAGGTGGCCGCGCTGAGTCAATTCATATCCAGAGCCATAAATAAGTGTATTCCTTTCTTCGATGTAATAAAGAAAGGAAAGAGAAATTTCAAGTGGACATCCGACTGTGAGGAAGCACTTCGAGCTCTGGTAAGGCATTTGGAAAGTCCCCCGATACTGTCGAAACCGGTAGACCATGAGATGTTGTACGTGTACTTGGCTGTATCCCAACATGCTATTAGCATGGCCTTGGTTCGTGAGGAGGTCCGAGTTCAGAAGCCGGTGTACTATGTCAGTAAACGTTTAACGGGGGCATAAAGAAATTACCCTAAGATCGAGAAACTAGCCTATTGCTTGGTGATTGCATCATGCAAGCTCCGGCCGTACTTTCAGGCACATTCAATCAGTGTTTATACCGATCAACCCTTGCTGCAGGTACTCCAACGACTGAAAACTTCTAGAAGGATGTTAAAATGGAATATTGAGTTGAGTTAGTTCGATATTACCTACCTGCCACGAAGGGCCATACAAGGGCAAGCGCTAGCAGACTTCATTGCTGAATTCACCATGTCAGACGAATCAGACGATAACAATGTCATACCTCCCTTTCGATGGAAGATGTATATCGTTGGGGCATCTAATGACCGTTGCTCAGGGGCTGGCATAGTTCTTGTGACTCCTGAAAACTGATCAGTTTGTTATACTTTGAAGCTCTAAATCCCAGTGACAAATAACAAAGCCGAGTATGAAGAATTGATTGCTGGCTTGAGACTTATCAGAGAGCTAGGGGTAAAATCAGTTGAAATCTTTTGTGACTCGCAACTGGTGGTATACCAGGTGCGGGGGAACTATCAAGCGAAGGGACAGAGACTTGCCCCATACCTTGAACAATTTCAAGAGCTGCTAGAAAATCTAGAATATTACGATATTTCGCATGTCCCGCATGAACAAAACAAAGAAGCCGATTCATTGGCAAAATTTGCGAGCACTGGGACGCACAACAAATGGGATTGGTTCCCATTGAAACCTAGCATACTCCGAGTATAAATACGATGGAGGTAGATTTCGTGTTAGAAACAGAAATCGAGAAGGAATCATGGATGACCCCATTCGAGCAATTCTTGCTACATGGGGTCTTGCCCGAAAGAAGGAGCAAAAGACGACAAGTCATTCGTAAGGCTTCGCGATATGTAATGTAGGGCGGAATAATGTAACAGAGGGGATTCTCGACCCCCATACTCTGGTGCATTGCCTACGATGAGATAGAACGAGTCCTGAAGGAAGTCCATGAAGGAGAATGCGGTGACCATACTGGGGGGCAGACGTTACCAAAGAAAATCCTCCGCTGTGGATACTTTGGCCAACTGCAAATCGAGACGCTGCAGACTATGTAAGGAGATGCGAAAAATGCCAGAAGTATGCAAAAATCCTGAGAGCTACGCCAGCGAAACTCACGCAAATGGTTAGTCCCTGGCCGTTTGCAATGTGGGGAATCGACATAATCGGTTCTTTACCTATATCCAAGGGTGGTGCAAAATACGCAATTGTTGTGGTCGATTACTTTACTGATGGGCAGAAGCAGAGCCTTTTGCCACGATCACCACCAAAAAGTCATTAATTTCATTGTACGAAACATTATATGTCGTTTAGGCCTTCCACGGACTATTATTACAGACAATGGAACTTAATTCGAAAGCAAAGAGTTCAAAGAATTTTTTCAAAAGTATGGCATTGAAAAAAGGTTTGCAGCAGGTGCTCATCCAAAAGCTAATAGACAAGTGGAAGCCGTGAACAAAATAATCTAGTCCATATCGAAAAAGCGTTTGGAAAAGGCTACAGGCAAGTGGGTGGATGAACTTCCAATAGCGATTTGGGCTTATAGATCCACCCACAAGTCCACGACTGGCCACACTCCCTTCGCATTGGCATATGGCATGGAAGCTGTTATAACCGTAGAACTTGAAGTTCCATCACATCGGGTAACTTATTGCGACCTTGAGTCGAATCGCGATCTTTTACTGGAATCATTGGACTTCACTGATGAAAAGCGTGAAGAAGCAGATTTAAGAGCAGTTGCATACAGAAACCGAGTCGCTCGATATTATAATGAAAAGGTCCGACCGAGAATTTTTTGTGTGGGTGACCTCGTTTTGAAACGAGTTTTCCTGGTCCTGTCACACACGACTCCCGCATGGCAAGGTCCATAGTCATTGAATGGAAGCTTGGAGAGGGAACTTTCAAGCTAGCGATCGTCGATGGTGCGACAATCCTCCAAGCATGGAATAGCGAGCATTTGCGGCGTTATTATACTTAGTCTATTTCTTTCATATTTTAGTTGCAATTATGTCTAGCATATTTTTATTCTTAGTTTTAGGCATGTAATAAGACAATTTATCTTGTTTTCATTAATAAAGGCTTGAAGCCATCTTTTCCATGATTGTTGATGTTTCTGTGTATGATAATTCTATGGTAAACCACTAGAGTTATATTATTCTGTCCGACGTACGAACGCATGCGTACACCTCAAAATCTCCAAGTCCCCAGAGTGCGGACTGGAGTACTCCGAGTCCCTTGAGTGCGGACCAAATATAAACGACTTAAAATCTCCAGGTCCGCAAAGTGCGGACTGGAGTACTCTAAGTCCTCAGAGTGTTGACTAGAGTATAAACGTCTTAAATCTTCGAGTCCCATGAGTGTGGGCTATTCTGAGTCCCCTAAGTGCGGACCAGAGTATAAACAACTCGAAATCTCTAGGTCCCTAGAGTGCGAACTAGAGTACTCTGAGTCCCCTGAGTGCATACCTAAGTATAAATGACTCGAAATCTCCAAGTACACTGAGTGCAGACTGGAGTACACTGAGTCCCTTGAGCGCAGACCAGAGTATAACGACTCGAAATCTCTAAGTCCCCAAAGTGCGGACTAGAGTACTCTAAGTCCCTTGAGTGCGGACCAGAGTATAAATGACTCGAAATATCCAAGTCCCCTAAGTGCAGACCGGAGTACTCCGAGTCCCCTGAGTGCGGACTAGAATATGAATGGCTTAAAAAACTCTAAGTTCCCGAAGTGCAGACTAGGCAAGTCCCTGGCATGCAGACTGAAAAATATTCTAAGTACCCGAAGCATGGAATTGTACATCCTTCAGTCAGCATGAAAAATATTCTAAGTACCGGCTTCTTGCTGGCTCTCAACCATCCGAGGAGTCTCACCCTTCGGAATAGGAGATAGAATGTGGATGCCGAGACTAGGGTCTTTCGGGTCATAACAAGCGTGTTGCTCGAATGGAACGAATACTGCCCGGTCAACCGATTGAGTAGGAGGAAGGACTGGAGACTCGGTTCCAAACGGACCGACAATGACGTCTTTTCCTTTGGATGAGGGGAAACATTTGCAGTAGAGCGCCTTCGCTATAGATAATTCCGAAGGCTCGTTCCCCGTAAGAAATTCTTTCACCAAGGCCTCCTCGTCAACCTTTTCAGTTCTCAACTCGACCTTCGTGATCTTTATTAAAGTCTCCCATGCCTCGGCTAGAGATTCAAGAGAGCCCTCACCAAGAAATGTTAAGTCCCGATGCATGAGGACACGAGCGTTGAATTCTGCTATCAATGGGTCAAACATGCACTTAATCTCCTCCCTGCCAGCCTCTGTGGCTTCCTTAAGGCGAGAGTCAATCTCCACGGATGCTCTTCTCTTGCCCTCTTTGCGGGCCTTATCCTTCAGCATCCCTAAATTAGAAATCTCGTCGTCGAGCTTTGCCTTCAGAAGTCGCGTAGCAACGACCTCGTCGCAATATCGTTGCGAGTCTTCCTAGGCAGCAGTTTTCTCCTTTCTTTCTTTGCGGAGTTGATCTTCCAGCTCTTTGACTCGGAGGGAAAATGCATTCCTTTCCTTCTGAACTGAATCCATCACTAAAGCCAGGGCCCCATAGCGTTGGACTGCTTCGTCAAGTTCTTTCTAATGTGTTGTCTTCAAACAATTGACGGCTTCCGCAGTATCTTTAGCACTTTGTTAGGTGGCTTCGAGCTGAGACATATACGTAGAGAGCTCTTCGTCTTGAGCTTGGATAATATCTTTATCATGAGTAGCCTCAAGCTTCAGGCAATCAATTTCGTGTTGACATTCAATAGAGACTTTTGAGATTTTTTGGCTAAGTGAACGAACGCATCATGCTGGACATAGATGTCATTAGTACAAGCAATAGCGCTTTGTTTGACATGTCCTGGAATCTAATGAATGGTCGGGAGAAATTTCAATCCGTCAAAGCAAATCTTTGGGAACGCGGCTTTAAGCTCAATAAGTCGTTCTGCTACCGATGGATCAGATATAGGAGCGGAAGGAGTCTGTTTGGAGACTACCGGTGTTTTGTGGGGATCTCGAGATTGCCTAGTACTGGATGAACTAGAGGGTTGATCCCGAAGGGCCTCAGGCTGGGACCCCTTGTATGCGGCCTTCTCTTTGCTTTTATTCGATTGAGGAGGAGGATCGCGAGGATAGGAAGACTGGCTATAGGTCTTTCTCCGGTAGGATGATTCTCGATGGCGGTAGTCCCAATCGCCGGTGTCATCCCTGTCTCGACGCTTGCCAGAGCCTGAATCCTGGCCGGAGTGGTGGAAAATAGATGAACGTCGAAGATGGTCAAGTCCATGTGTACGCCCCATGTCACCTGCACAGAATTTAAAAAACGACAAGTCAACAAAGAGTATAGTGGTGGCAGAAATTTAAGTGCAAGGTGAAGTGCATGTGTTAGTGTGTGTCCTAGTGTTCCCCTCGACGGACCAGTTTCTTTATCTTTATTAATAGGATTTTTCTCTCCCTGGTTTTGGGCTTGAGCGTTTGTATCGATTCTCATGGGCGAATGAAGCTTAAGGGCCTCCGGATCATCAAAACCATAGTTAAGCAGATCATCAGGTATAGTGAGGTTCGACAGGCCTTTCAAAGAATTCTCTAAGTGTTGTGAGGAAGTCTCTCTCTCCACTGGAATAAGGGCAACCTTAGAAGTTCCAACCATTGTTTTCTTCCTCAACTTGTAGGTCAATTTCTTCTTTCCCTTCGACGGGGAAGGTGTCGTTTCGATGTCATGAACCTCGACTATCGGGTCCCGAGCGGGACTAACATTTTCACCCTGTACTTCGGGCGTTTCAATTTCTTTAATCTCCCCCTCCTCTAGTATGTCAGGGGCATTACGTGCTCTAGGCCCAGCCTGCTTTTTTCCCTTGTCCAAAGTAGGCCTAGTTATAGTGATGCCTTGAGGGAGGCTTATTCGGCGACCTTCCGCCAGCAGCCCAAAATTCATGAGCGATTCATTTGAAATGAGAGATCTGATGTCCCGGTCTTCTGCGGAGATATATCGGATAACTTTGACAGCTTCAGAATATCCGAAGCCTTCGGGATGTGGGTTGATACCTGTAAAAATAGAGAAAGAGTTAGGAACGGTGCAGTTTTTGCTAAGCATGAGTATTGATCCAGAAAAAAGACTTACTCCCTTCCACCTATCTCCTCGCAAAGCCGGGAGGACAGCGCACGTATAACCACTCTTGCTTATACTGGACAAACTTGCTCCATGCCCCAGTCAGAATTTGACACTTGCTATGCGGCTCGAGGAATACAAAAGATGGGCTATCTGACCGTCTCTTGAAGCGATAGATATAGCGGATATTGCCAGGAGTTGGGAGGCTGAAAAGGACACTCATGAAGAGAATACAAGTGTCGTATATGAACGCATGGCTGTTTGGATGTAATTGCGATGGGGCGATCTCGATATACTGTAACAGGTCGCGAAGAAAGGAGTTGAATGGCGGCACGCTACCGACCAAACACATGAACCTGTTGCAAGCTGTATATCCGACTGGGGGCAAGTGAGGACGATCCTGTCCCGGCAGAACCAACACATCGTCGAAAGGAATCCCATGTACTGAGCATATACGGCGAAGCATGCTTTCATTAATCTTCGAGGCTTGGGAATCGACCGGATCATCTAAAAAGATCGTTGCATCCAAGGCCTCGCGAGCCAAGTCGACAAATGCGATCGTGGGGCTTGGTATGTTTCGTATAGGAGTAGTCGACATATTTGAAGTTCCAACTACTTCTTGTTGAGAAGATGGCCCGGTCTGTCCGAGATCATGGCAGAAGTAGATTCCCTAGACATCACTTGTGAATGTTGAATTTTACGAAACACCTATTTAAACTATACTTGAAAAACAATCGACATTAGGTTTGACAACAAAAATACTCCCCTCGTGTGGTGTGTGAACTAATGCGATCTTTCAAATATAAGTACCAAGAAATTAAAAGTCACTGAGTTGGTGAAATAAAGTTAGGCTTCGAACTATCATCTTCGAAGACCGTTATCGCTGACCGTCTAGGAAAGCTTATCGTAAGAAGGTTTATGTTTCAAACTCGACATCGTCACTGTGCGTTGAAGGTTATTATCTGTTTTAATCAAGTTAAGCTTATAGTTATCAAAACAGAGGAGTTATCAGTCTGGATTGTCCAATATGCTTAATTGCTTAACTCCATGTACTTGTTCACCGTCATATGTTCGGGCATAGAGAATAGGTTGAGTCAACTATGCATTATGTTGGACTAGTGTTGTTGTTGCATACCACTCTCCTACCATCCATTATTACTGTTCAGCATGCGGCCAGACATGCCGATTTGCAATCATGCCGAGCTACATCACTCGGCACTTCACCCTCAACACCAACTCCCTTCCTACACACCCTCTCTACCGCTCGGCATAGGCGAGTCACCCAGCAAGTCATACCGAGCCGCCTCGTTTGGCACTCTACCCATCTCCCATTTTTCACCTGCACTCCTACAACCATCGTTCGGCATAAGGAAACCATGCCAAGCCATGGTCTTATTGGGCCACATCGCTCGGCATGATGAACCTAACTCCAACTTCATTCCAGTACTCCCTCACATCGTTCGGCATGCAGAATTCATGTCGAGCCCAGCCATACTTTTTTCACTTCTATGCTCCTTATTGCCTCGTTCGGCATAGAGGATCATGACGAGCCGTAGCTATATCAAACTACATCGCTCGGCACGAAATGCCCAACCTTAACTTTACACCTATACTCCCACACTTCAACTCGCACGACACCTGCGACCGGACATATCAACCCTCACCGGCTCTCACTAGGCCATCACCTTCTTCCATCTTCCTCTCCGTTTAGTCCTAAGGCTTGTTTAAACTTCGAATCCACCTTCCTCATCTACGAGACTTCTGTTATTTATGGATTAAAGGAAGGTCAAAAATTCAAGTCCCGTCCAAAGTCTGTAATCGAAGAAGGTCGGGTATGCAATAGTTTCGTACCTAAGAGAAGGGGTTGGAGTCTGGCAAGATATTTGCATTGGATGTAGGGATCTATTCAGGTTTGCTGTTAAAGGAAATCGAGAAGCAACCAAAGAGACTCGGGGATTAAAGCAGTTGTTGAGGTGTTAGCAAAGGTTTGGGAAAAGTTGAGTTCGTGAGGGTGATTGGAGTGGAGGTAAAAAGTAAAAGGGGAAGAAAGGGTGAACTATCGACTTTTATAGATAGAAAGGAGGAAGGCGAATGGTCAGCGACCATTAGAACCGGTCAAGGCACCTCCCTCGCACGACATCAATGTCGTTCGACATTCAGTATGTCACTCGACGTTCGATGCATCATTCGGCATCAACATGCCATTCGACATTAAGGGGTCGTTCGGCATCGCTATGTCCTTCGGCATCAAAGCCTCGTTTGGCATCGAGACCTCGTCTGGCATTCAGAGGATCACTGTAGAGAGGAAAGAATAAGGGCTTAAAGAAAAATACAGAGTGCTCATGGTTCAAAGCACATCATGTTCATCCACATGATACACTTTGGGGGTTAAGTGTTACTTGGATGTTTGACTAGGAAACAAGAGGCTCGTTTTAAGCATCGTTTGGCATTGAAGCCTCGAACGGCATAAAGCCTTGTTTGGCACGAGTATCGTTCGGCAGAAGCCTCGACTGGCATAAAGCCTTGTTCGACATTCCAACCTCGCCTGGCATTCATGCCTCGTTCGGCACTCCAGCCTCGTTCGACATTCCAGCCTCGTTCGGCATGAACCTCGTTCAGCAGAAGCTTCACTCGGCATTCATGCCTCGTTCGGCATTCATGCCTCGTTCGGCATTCATGCCTCGTTCGGCATTCCAGCCTCGTTCGGCATTCCAGCCTCGTTTGGCATGAACCTCATTCGACAGAAGCCTTGACCGGTATGAAGCCTCGTTCGTCATTCCAGCCTCGCTCGGCATTCCAACCTCGTTCGGCACTCCAGCCTCGTTCGGCATTTCAGCCTCATTTGGATTTCCAGCCTCGTTGGCCCACACATTTTACTAAACACACCGCCTCGCTCGGCATAGAGGCATCGATCAGCTTGGATGTGTGGCTCGGCATTTACCGCTCGGCACACAGAAGTCACTCACCACGGGCCGAGGTATCTTGTTCCTAGGCCCATTAGGGATGTTCAACCCATCTTCGTCTATAAATAGAGGGGCAGGGGGTTAGTGAAATGGACCGTTTTTCAAGAATACCGGGGAGACTTTACCGCATTCAAGACTCCTTCTCTTTACTTAGCATTTGTATTCAAGAAGTTGGTGTACGGATTGTATCTGTAATTAATTGTTGAGTAATGCAATAAAGATTGACTTCAAAGTGGATGTAGGCAGTTACGCCGAACCACTATAAATCTGGTGTTCTTGTCTTTGCATTTAATTTAGCATACAATTCCCTGTTTTAATTTACTTTCTTCATTGATCTCTCTACATAATCTTTCTCAAGGGCGTTAGTGACCAATTCTGGTGCTAACAGCTGCTATGGCTTACCACAGCTTGGTTCTGTAAAATGGTAGATTCCTAACCTTGTCACATGCCATATCATGCCCACTACGAGTTTGCTTTACGTCGTACCAATGGAAGTGCTCCCTGATAGTCCACCAATTTGGTGGAGTTTACGGTACCGTATATACTATGAATTTAATGTAAAAATGTGTTAATGGGAATATGGGTAACTCCTTAATGCTATTTTAATATTTTACTTTACTATTGACATTATTTATGTAGAGTATTGTACTACGTATGTAGATAGTTTACAGATCCTTAAAGGATGGAAATCCCAAACATCCTTTAAGTATTTGCATTTCACTTGAGTTGATTTACTAGCATAAGAATGTGAATCCCGACTCGAGTGTTTTGTGTTTTGCTTTATGCTCGAGTCAGAATGAGTGTCACATCACTTAAGACTCATCCTTGGAGCTTGGAGCTTTGTTTAGATATCTATCACTGTCTATTCAGCTATTCAGTTATTTAGTTTATTCCAGTTGTATATGTTCAGACTTGTCAGTTGATTTTGGATTAATGACTTCTACACATTTGGGATTTTCTATTTTATTTGTTTCAGACTCTGATTTTATGTAATAGCTTCAGGAACTACTATTTATCTATTCCACTTCTTATTATTGTATTACTCTGTGTTCATGATTCTATGATTGATTTAATTACTGTATATGCTAAGTTTTGCCAAATATAAATCAACAATATGTTGTTTCGAGCAATTCAAGTTCGAAATATGTCGATTATTGTCGATTTGAATGATTCAAAATGGTAGGTCGTTACATGAACTATATATTGTGAAAATATAATGTTTGTTGTGTTGAAATACGATGTTATTTTGATGACATATGATTACAAGTTTGTGGTTGAGTTTGGATTTGTAACTTGGATGTTAAATGATATGTTTGGATATGGACATGTGAATGGTTAACTTACGATATAATTGTAGTGTGTTTATGAAACCAAAAATAAGTGTATGTGATGAAGTGGTTATGAAGTTAGAACCTTGAATGAGATCCGATTTGAAAATAAAAGCTTGTTTTCTAGTTTGGGATTTAGTAAATGTTTTTCCAAGTTATCACTTTTTGTTTAAGTTTTCAAAACTCTTCCATATGTGTTTCGAAACATATAGCAGCTAGACTTAAATTAAGGTTTTTGCTTAGAAACAATGCCAGCGAACTGTGCTCATAATGATAGTCACTATGGATGTCGTTCAGGAATGACATGATATCAACTTTTGAAATGTTTTCTTTTGGATTGTTTTCGAAAATCATTTTAAACCAATTAAGTAATAACTTAACTTTTATCATTTAATAATTTAATTATTTAATTAGATTTAATTATTAATTAATTAACTAACTAACCAGGTTAAGTACTTAGACTTTAAGAAATTATTAACGAGGTTAAATATTTTAAATTAAGGAGGTTTCAAAAAATGATTAATTAAGATAAAAGAAAATTAATTTTTATCTAATCAAGTTATTTTCTTTAATAAATTATTTAATTAGAGCTAGTTATTTATTTAATTATTAGTTATTTAAAGGTTAATTATTCACTTAATTATTACTTAATCAAGTCTAATTTTAATGAATGTTATTTAATTAAAGTTTAAGTATGAATAAATTTTTAACTAATTAAGGTTTAAATTATGATTTTGATTTAATTAAGATGAATTAAAGTCTAATTAAGTTTTTAAATTATGATTTAGTTAAAGTTATTATTTACCAGAAGTATCTTAAAACTCTACAAGTTATTTATTTCAATCCAACTTTCTTACTAAATTAAATTATTTTTAAATCAAAGGATTTCTTGTCCATGCTATTAAGTAGCCAAATGAAATAAGTTGTAATGTAACGACCCATAAAGTTTTGTTAATTTTTAATGGTTTTATTTAGCGTACTTAATTAGATTTTTGAGAAATTTTAAATAATAATATTTTGAAACAAAATTTTTCATTCTAAATCCAAATATAATAAATTTAATACACATGCGTTTCAAACATATATATAAAAAAATCAAACTTACATTTATTAAAATCAAACATACATATAAGATAATATAATAAATTATAATATAGTATAGTATAACTGACATGCCTAAATGTATATGTCTTAATAACTAACGCATAAAGTTCCTATACGTATATATCATTATACTAATAAAGAAATCAAACTCCCTGTTAATAAATATTTCATATTTGTAAATAATTTCAAATTCTCACTTTTTACGTGATAAACCTACTAATAAAGAAGAAAAGTACATATTGAATAGTAGTGTGCTCTACTGCATGCACTGACACATTCTATTAAAATAAATTGTTCGAGGTAACGGTACCTTTAATTTTGACTTTATTTCTCCCGTTTCAAAATTTGAACGTGATATCCATTCAAGCTATTAATCGCCTTAATTGGTCTAAATCAGTGGGTAGCTATCATTTTTTCCTACCGTTCAAATTATTATTTTCTTTAGTAAATTTTTCAATCTTTGGATAGATTTCCCCATTCCTTGAATTCAGCTTACCTTGCCGTTTCCATTTTCAATGTATTCAATAAATTTATTCGTGACCTTCTTTGACTTTATATTGGCTCATTTATTTTCTTTACTATTTAATTGCTGTAAATATTCACCAAATCAAAACGTTTGACAGTTACTCTTCATTTCCTTTTATTTTGATTAAATCACGTTGATGAATCAATGGGCAATTTCCGTTTCTTTTACAATTAAAACTTTGAAACGTGCTGGACAAAAATAATAACAAATTGCTCAGCTCAAATCCAGGGAATTTGACAGTTGATATTACCTTATTCTTTCTCCTATTTTATACATATTCGTTTCCTTTTTTTTATGATTTCGGTTACAGAATAAATTTAAGCTATATATTTTCTTCCTATTGAAGTTTTATTACCTCTCCATCCTCTCTGCTTTTAATATATATGCTTGCCTAAATTCATCTTCATGTTTCTCTCGCCATTGAAAAAACAAAAAACAAAAAACAAAACAAGACTAGCTGTTTCATCTTTTGCCTTTATAATTTTCCGTTTGCTTACATTTCTTTGCCCATTCTTTTTTCCCCTTTATCCTTGCCTTTTCAAACTGATGACGTGATGTACAAACATCAAAATTAATTGCTTTAAAATTCTAGCTATATCATAGGGTGACTGTTGATAGTGCATTCATTTTGTTTCGTTCAAAATTCCCTTCCGTTTCAAAATTCAAAGTGTGCCATCCAATCAAATTTATTACTTTAATAATATTTCCTAAATCTATGCTTCTAGGTGTTGTTATGTCATCTCTGTATTTTGGGGTGATAAATTTTTGAACGTTTGATAATAATAATAAATCTGCTTAATATAATAGGCAATGAATTGAGATCTAGGAAATAAATAAATATAAAACTTATAACCTGCCAAATAATAAAATTGCTGTAATTGTATCGTTGATTTTGAAACATACAAAATTCTATACGTCCTTTACGCATTCATTTATTTCCTTTCTAATTTCCTATACGTTTTATTTCAATCATTTATTTCCTTTCTAATTTCCTATACGTTTTATTTCAATCATTTATTTCCTTTCTAATTTCCTATACGTTTTATTCCATTCATTTATTTCCTCTCTAAATTCCTATACGTTTTATTCCATTCATTTATTTCCTTTCTAATTTCCTGTACGTTTCCATTTCAATCAAATTTATACCCTTCCTATTCATTTTTCTCTCCACAATCAGCCTTTCTTCTCTCCTCTCTATTCTTCTTACCTCTCCACTTATGTCTGCACCCCCACTTTTCACGTGAAACCACTCCTTCCTCCTCCGCCTCCCCTCCTTTTCTTGTATAGCCGGTAGATGATGTAAGTTAGTATTATATATGTACATATTTAACTTGTATCTATATTTTGATTTTTTTTCCGTTTATAATATATGATGCATTCAGTTAGTTGATGAATGTAGTTTGTTTAAAAAGGTTAGATTAGATAAGTTGATACAATTTAGGTCTGCATTTGTATTTTATGTATTCGATTGCATGTTTTATACATTTGTTTACACATATTTTATGTTAAGGATTTCAATTTTAATATTGCAGTAGACTAGGGTACTTTTATATTGGTATACTGATATGAAGGGACAAACCCATATTGATTCTCTGACTAACATTTATTTTAATAAAATAAGTATGTTTATAGCATACATATTTACAGTAATAGGTTACAAGGTATATTATAAGTTACGAATATGGATTTGTAAGCTATATGTATACATAGTATAATAATTCTTTGAGTCTATGTTTAAATGTTTACAAGGTAAGCTATATATATATATATCTATAAGCATATATTATATTATATAAAGCAAGACTGTTTGATTATACACATGGAATAAAGTACTGTAAGTATATGAAGTTAAAAATCTCTGTTTTTTTCTCTTACGGTCAATGATAAAAGTATATGTATATTTATTAATTTTTATATGTGTATATGATATATTTAAATCAATGTTAGTTTATACGTATATAAGTCGGTTTATATAAATAGGTTTACGTATAGTATATATACATATAAAGCTTTGTCTATGTGTTATATATATTGGTTTTGTCATTTACAGTTGTGTACAGTTGGTAACATTTCAAAACATAACATGATAATTTATGATATTGGTAAAGTAGTACATATTTTTTTGCATAAGGGTTTGAATTTATACAAAGTGTCTGTATTTATATTATAGAAATTTAGTTATCTTTGGTTCATCGGTCTGTTGTTTAAATAGAGTATATACACTGATATTTTACAAAGCGTATTAATTTAATTTATGTTTAAATTTATTTTGATTTGGAATAAGTATAATACATATATCCCTCTTATTTAAATATATGTTTTAAAGGAAAATTCGTTTTAGGGAATAATTTATAACTTATATTTTCTTTTCCGATTTTATCAATACGATTCTGATTCGTTTCCATCAAACTCTATCTTTCAGCTTTGCACGTCAAGATCCACTTTCATTCTTACTTCGCTTTGCGATTTTGTTTGGATTTGTTCGATTTTCTAGAGCGTGACCAAAATTCATAGCTTGCTCTGTTGTCGATCTTTTTTAGCCTCGAAAGGTGAGCAATCACTCACGATTAACATTCTTTTATTTATTAAATTTGATTTCAATTGAAACGACAATTGAAATATGCTGCTGTTAGTTGTTTTTACTGTTATGACTGCTATTACCTGTATCTGTTCACCTATGACACCTGACACCATTATCGGTTAATTATTTATGTGATAATAATACAGATTGGTTGATAATTGATTTTCTGATTGATTGTTGTTTAAATTGGATGTTAATTATTATTGTTAAATGATAACTAGTTTGCTAGTTTAAGTTGGGGTAGTATAGTTTACAAATTTAACGGATTATATATGACGGACCTGGATTTATTAAAACCTGACCCCGCCATATGTGAACTTGATTAGTAGATTTGACCCATTAATTGTCGTAGAAATTGATAAATTATACTCTAAATATTTGAACGTAGTTTGGATTAATTGTTGTAGCTTTAAACTGAAATTTAAAAAGGAACGACAAGTGAAAAACTGTAATGTAATAATCTTTAATCTACATGAAATGATAGTGTAGATTCTAGAAGTAATCATACAAATAGCAATGCGAATTAATACGATTATTTCGGGGTTATTTGATTTATTTATTGAATTGTTATTGATTGTTGTTATTGCCTGTTTATTTACTTTGACACCATCCCTGTCATCACTGCAAGTTCCCTTTGTTATGTTTGTTTTGAATTGAAATGGGTTGAAAAGATAGACCCAAGTAGTTTCCATTTAATTTAATTTGGAATTACGGGTTGAAATGCTATCCACCCGTATACATTTAGTGTACGGATTGAAATGATAATATCCGTAACACTTGACCATGTGATAAGAAATATATGGTCTTATTTAATGTAAATTCTTAAATACATGTATAAAGGGTAATGATAAAGATAGAGTTAATTATGTCTAGTTTAATCAAAGATTTGATTTAATACATAAATCATGATAAATATCTATGTAAATTTTATTCGGAAAAATTTTGCAATAATATTGAACAATTAAGATTGGGAGATAAATTTGGGTTATTTTTAATGGTATTCAGATAAGGTTTTATTTATTTAAATCAATTTGAAATTTATCGAAGGAGATATTTCACGTTTAAATAAATTAAGAAATATTGAGTAAAATGTAATTTAAGGTCACTAAAATGATATTGAATCAAATAAGGGAGGGTTCAAGGCTAGATAATAACGATGTAAAAATCGAGAATCTATATGAAACTGTTAAATTTAAATTGTTATATATAAGCTATGAACCATAGTGTAATTAAATGGTGTAGAGGTTCGGTATGTATTTGGAACCAAGATAGTTGAATTGGTTATGTAGATAACTAACCGAACTTAGTGAAATTTGAGTTTGAACTAGATTGGAAATTTTATTTAGAAAACTAGATTGGGAAAATTTTAGTTGAAATGTTGAATACTTAAAATATGGAAACATATTGAAATAAACGGGGAAATTGGGATATCAAATCCAAATTTGGGAATTATAGATTTAAGTGGTTATCTTAGGAAGATTTAAACAAATAAAATGAGATTGGATTTAATTTAAATGGGAAGGTCGGGTTGATGTGAAACGATTTGTTAAGTTAAGGAAATTGAAAGTACTTTACTGTATACATTATTAAAATATATAAATACTATCTTGGGAAATATGATTATTTAAAGCGAATTTGATATTTGGGTTTGAGGTATAAATTAAGTAAATGACCACGGTGTAATAGTGTATATTTCCACCCTGTAGATAGTTCTATGGACCCTTAGAGGATGGACATCCCAAACATCCTTTAAGTTATATTGTATTTCAGTTGATATTTCATTTGAGTTGAATTTATTGATATAAGAATGTTAATCCTGACTCGAGTGTTTTGTGTTTTGCTTTACGCTCGGGTCAGACTGAGTAATACAGCATTAGAGACTCACCTTTGGAGATTGGAGCTTCATTTGGAGATCCAACTATCGTTTCAGCTTTCAGTTTTCTAGTTGACTGGTTCAGAGAAGTCATCGGCTCGTACTGAAGACTTTTCTGTATTCAAGAGATTCTGATGTATTCATTTTAAACTCTGATGTATATAGTAGCTTCATGAACTACTATTTTTTTCTATTCCGCTGCATTATATTACTCTGTGTCTGTGATCTGTGTTTGATTTATTTACTGTATATTTTAAGTTTGCCAAATTAAATTAACAATTCGGTATTTTGAATTATTCAAGTCGGACATGTATGGTTTTAGTGTCGATTTGAATGGTCAAAAATAGCGGGTCGTTACATGTAACGACCCAGAATTTCGGTCATTCGAAATTCATATATTTAATTGATTTTAAATATTCAAAAGAAAATTTTATAAGCTGAATAACTTATATTTCGAATACCTAGATTTAATTGGATAATTTAATCGTTAATTTGATATTTGACATCGCAAAAATAATTGGAATTTGGATTTAATGTGAATGAAAATGATTCATAAAGTTAAAATAAATTCTATTTAAATTAGAATGTTGTTAGTAAACTTTTGAAATTGAATTAAAGTCAATTTATTGAAATTGAATAATTTAATATTTAATTAACGTGTAAAAATAATATTTTTTCACACAATCTCAGATTTCTAAGAAACCAGTTTCATTAGATCCGTAATGTAATATTATTATGGGATTTCAAATTTCATGTCAATCGGATTTACAGTTTAGTCGTGACAAGCTGAAATGTGTAGAAATTTGTTTAAATAAATTTTAAATTTAAATAAGTCGATTTGGTAAACCAATCTTCCAAATATGATCGAATTAGCTTCCGATATATATTCCATTATTTTCGGAATATGAGTAACATTATAAACGCCAAGCGGCGCGCTTCGATTGGAGTTCGGCATTTTTTTGGGTGAATAGTGTTTTGTAAATGGCTATGAAAGGACGTTCATTTGCAAACCCTAGCTTCTATAACCCTAGCCGCCACCTTTAATTTCAATGGCCTAGAGAGCTCGAATCTTCTTACTCAATTATCTTCCAATCCGTCAACAATTATTAAAAACTTCCAACTACAATATTAAGAGCATAACGAAATCTTCACATCCAACGGTGGATTTTCGTTGAAGTGGCTTGGATTCACCAAAATCAAAAGACGAAGGATGCGCGTTTAAGGGGGATTTGCATGATGATGGAGGGGTCGAGCGCCTCATGCTTGCAGGCGTAGGCGGAGTTCATGACAAGCTTTCATACGGTGGTCTCCGATCAAATTTTAGTGCGACATGGAGGGCGCGACCATCAAATGGAGTAGGCGTGTGATGGGTTCATTAGCATACATGAACCTGGGAAGTAACGTGATGAAGAGAAAGATAATTAGGTGGAGATTAATTAAGTTGATGACGTTACTAATTATTTTAAAATGTGTAATCTTCTAAATGTCATAACTTCTTCGTACGAGGTCCGTTTTTGACGAAAGAAGTTGCATTAGGTCTGTATTGATGAGCACTACATTATAGAGAGCTGGTGAATATATTGAACGATTGTTTAATTTTATTCAAAATAAAGCACTACAACTGCTATTGGAACCAAAGTGAATACAACTCACTCTTTTGACTCACTGATATGTTTATATAAGTGAGAATAAATTTATTTTATGCTAATTGATGATTGTTTGGATGATATATTATATATTATATATATATTGATTGATATATGGATATATTCCTGCCTATTGGAGCAAATGAGACCCTTTACATTCCCCTGTATGAGTGGATGATCCTTTGTACGTGCGTATGCCTCGAAGCGGACATTGTACACATATTCTAATATGTATATGTGTTGTAGGTGATAGGTTGGAGGGATCCAACTGTATTCTTCACCACTGTTGATTTAATTACAGATATTGTAATATATGCTATTATCATGTGATGATGTTTTGGATGCCGTGATTGATGTTGTTGTAGCATTGGGACTATTTTTGGAAAATTAAAATTATTAAAGTGATGATTTCTAAATTTAAATAGGAATTTTAAGTGATTTCTGAAATATACATTTTATTGATTTTTGAATTGTTAAGAAATGAATTTATTCTAAATAAATAAATGTTATAATTTTTATGTTATAAAATTATGTTCTTTGTGAAATATAATCAGAACATGATTTTTGAAATATGGAGTTAACTATTTTGTAAAATAGTTAAATTAAGGTTTTATTTGTTTATTATAAATAGTTTATATATAAGAATTTTAAAATAAATATTTAATAAATATGTAGAAGTAAGGAATTTGGTAAAGGAGATATATTCACGATTTTGGACAGTGGATTATCCTTTAATAAATATTAGAAGTAATGAATTTGGTAAAGGAGATATATTCACGATTTTGGACAGTGAATTATCCTTTAAATTAAATGTTGGTTAGAGAATTATATTCACGATTTTGGACAGCGAAAAATCTTTTAAATAAAATGGATATGTTTGAAAAGTGATATTTTAAATGAAGTAAAATGTTTTGAAGATATTTTAAAATGTTATGTATCGAAACCATAGATTTCAACATTCATTTTTGTTCTCGAGAAATAAGGAAATGATGGACTATAGCACTGTTGTTAACGTAAATGATTTTCGAAAGGATATGTTTTGTATAGTATATGAGATTTATATATCTATCTTATTTACTAATGATTTTGGGTTGTCATAAAGATGTTTTACGCAACATTCGTTTTGACCCAAATAAATGTGTTTAAAGAGAATGTTTTCCTTACATGATAAAATATATACTTAATCATGATTTAAGTATATGTAATATTTTCTTAGTGTTGAAAATAAATTGATTTATGAATTACTTATTCTGAAATAAGTATATGGAAATGTTTTCACATAGTGAAATGTTGAAATGGTTTTGAGAATATATCTTTTTTAAACATAATTTGAAGTGAATATTTTAGAAATGATATAATTAATAAAAGATTAATTAAAGGGCCTAGTGATTGCTTATGGTGCTAAATATTTGTTTGTTTGCTTTGATAGTTAAATAACCAACTATCAAATTTTACCATTTTAGTTCCTCGACTTGATGTGGGAACTATTTAGTCGTACATTTAGTATGTAGCCATCTGTGTTGGCTAGATTATCATTTGTGTTGAGGATGTTGAATCGTGTAATACAGAGTATTACTCCAATTTATCACCTTCCTTCTTGGCCCTGAGGATAGCAAGTTGAAAGTTGGAGCGTGATAAGTCTGTGAGACCTAGTTTCTGTGTGAGGTTGAGAAACGCTTTTGCGTTGTTGGTGCGAAGAGACCGAGATCGGTTTATCCGAAACCACTTCAGACCAACATTTATGCGACGATTGTGCAGGTTGGTTGTGATGATATTGATATTTAGGATTTTCATAGTGGAGGATTTCTTGTTGATCGTTTGAGGTTAAAATCCTAATATACATCCGGTAGTAGTAGTCTCTTCATTATGAAATATCCAACGCAAAGACTATTCGCCACTAATCCTAGGGATTTCCTGATAGGATGTGGTAGGAAAGTACCTTTGGTTTGTCCTATTCCTGGACAACTTGTACGGACGTTTGTCTGAAATTGCTTTTCTAAAGATTACGTACATTGGTTTTTACAAATGTACATCAGTGGTGGCGGAGAAGGCAACTTCTTTTAGCTTAACACCTTCCTTGAGATGTACAAGCTTAAGGGTTGTATTTTTGTGAAAGGCAATTGATAGTCAAAGGAAATGGCCATGTAGCATTCAAAGTGATTTAATATGTGATATGTGAAAGATAATCGTTACCTCAGGCCTCATCAACCGGAAATGATCAAAACAGGGTTAGATGCGGCAAGCCTAAGTGGGTCGCTCCCAATTAGGATATGATCATCCTCTTCTAGATATATCTTTACACGTTGTGACGTCGTGTATCTGATTATTGTGGTTTGTATGCTTAGAGGGCCTTAGGTAAAGGTCGGTAACGACCGAAAGATGATATATTCAGTACTATCTAGTTACAGTGGTAGGTCGGTCTTGTGTTGGTAGAGGATCCTTTGTGATGGTCCTCGGTATATTCCCCTAGAGATGTACTATCGGAAGGTAGTCCCTTCACCTGGTCATTTGTATGGAAATCCAAACTCCACTACGTGCCTGCCATTTTGATTGTATTACCATTTTGGGTTATATGCTGGAATTTAATCAATGTAACAATTTCGACTATAATTAATATTATTTGTGCAATAGACACTATTATAATATTAAAGGATTTGATATGAAATGTTTTAGTTATCGTAAAGTAAAAACATGTCCGTGTTTATATGTGGGCGTGTCTTACGAGATACTTTTGTTTTTAAAGGAAAATTTTGGTAATTTAATAAATTCAGTTGAGTGTGTTTCTCACGCTGGTTTACCAGACTAATCCGGACGTTTTTCCCTTTCAATGCTAGGGTCTGACTAAGTATATTTACAGGTTCAGATATGGTACTTTTGGAGCTTCAATAGGAGAGCCGAAGATCTTCATTTCGTATACACATATCTATTTTGATTATCTGCTACTTAGTTGTTTTGTATTATCGGCAATTGTGAGGACAGGTTATTATAACTGTCCAAGCTGATAACTATTGATTGATTGTTAAACTCCGATTGATGTATGTATATACAGTTTCATTTTTGTAAAGATCATTGATATGATATTATATGTTTTCCGCTGCGATGTGAGATTATGTATTGTTCTATTTGGTTCCATCTTCTCTCTTTCTTCTCTTCTTTTCTTCTCTCTTCTTTTCTTTCTCTTGACTTTCCGTCAGTCTGTGCTTTTTGGGTCGAGCATGTGTGGTTCATTGACGATTCAAAGGTTATGGGTTTGCAGGTCGTCACACGTGATATTAGAGCTTAGATTTTGTATATTCCTAAGCTTTAATGTGTACTTAGTATAGATAGGGACAGTAGCACCCAAGATTGGGTTTGAGTGTATTATATATATGAGCGCGTATTTGTTAATGATATAAAATGTTTTATATTGTATTTACTTATCCATTGAGTTGTTTGTAAATTCTGGTCGGTATGTGGGATGCCATATTATCGATGGGAATTTCCAAACACTTAAACGAGGCAGGCTAATAGAGTATTATTTTTAGATTGGGTAATTGAAATAATTTTACCTCGATTATATTTTGTATATAAAGAAACCATTTTTCAGAAATTATTAAAGTGTATATAAATTGATTGTTTGGTTGTTTGAATATGTGAATATATATAAGTTAATTAAAGCTGTTTGAATAATCTAAATTAAAACAACAGTCGTAAAAGAATGAAATTATATAAGAAATGAATTATAAGTATGGATTTATAATTAAATGATTTACAATTATGAAATAATCTTATATACAAGAAATGAAACAATACTAGTATATTTATAAATACAAGCTGTAATGAAAATGGATTTAAACTAAGAATTTGAAATTTGAATCCCGTTTATTTTGTAAGTTTTTTTCAAAAATAAAGAGATTATATTTTTATAAATCTAAATAAGATAAGAAAATTTGGAATGATCTTATATAAGTAAAGTGAAATAGTGAAATTATATAAGTAAGAATTTATAAATGTCATTTATAAATAATAAAAAGGATTTATTTTTAAAAGGAATATAAAGCATGAAATTCACTACTGTTGGTGGGAAATAATAAGGTTGATTACTGCAGCATCATCAATATCATTTTCGAGTTTCTATGTGATTAATTTGCTACCAATAGTAAACTGAAATTTAAGTTTTGTTGTGATAAACAAATTTGAATTTAAAATCCAAGTAGAAATTGATAAATATAAGTAAAATGAGTTTTGGACTTACATATGAAATAATAAATATGAGTTAGCATAATAAAATATATGATTTGAAATTTAACTAAAGGAAGGTTAAATAAATTGAATTGGATTTGAACTGGATTGGAGAAGTTATTGAAATGGAAATTAAAAGTAAGAGATAAGTGATTATATAATATGAATTTGAACGTTTGAATAAATAAGTTGTATAACTTGTAAAATGGGAAAAAGGATAAGTAAAACCAATTGTCAAAATGGTTAAACAATTTTGTTAAGAAAAACAAAATCTAGATTTGAATAATGATATGAAATTTGACTTAAGTTAAATAAAATGATTTTAGAGATGAAATTTAAGCTAAGTCAAATAGAGTGAAATGTAATTCAAGCAAAAAAAGAAACGAGCTAATGAAATGAGTTAACTAAAATTGAATTTGAATTAAAATTAGAAGTGAACTTAAGTTGTATAGTGAAAGTAAATGCAAGTGAGAATGAAATGGAAAATAACATAAGTGATGTTGAATGAAGTTGAATTTGATATCAAAATAAATTAATAAAGTGAATTAAAAAAATGAAGTAATTAAATTAATATAAACTTGAGTTATATAATGAAATTCAACTTTAGTTGTAAAATGATTTAGCAATTGGAAGTGTTGTATAAAAATGTGGATATAGTGAATACTAGAATTCAATATAAATTGAATTAAAGTCAATTAGATATCAAATCAATTGAAATTAAATGTGTTAGCCAAACTGAATGTATGTAAATTAAATAAATTTGGTTATGTTGGATATACATTGGTTGTTAAATGGATGTTAGTTGATTGTATAGAAATTCATATGGGATTGGATCAATGAAATTGAAAGATAAATAATTGAAATCTAACTGGCAGCAAGTGAATTTAAATTGAATTGAATATGATTTGAATTGAAAGTGAGCCAACTTGTATGTAAATTAGTGAATGTAAACTAACTTGAATATGAATGAATGAATGCTAGTAAATCCAATGTTAATGAATCAAATGTGATTAAGTTGAAAATCAATTCAATGAATACCAATAAGAAATGAAAGCATATTTATTGGTTATGGATTTGTTGGATAGAGATTGGTTTGTTGGATGTTAGTTGAATGATAGTTGTTTGATGGTTGGATTTGTTGCTTTTGATTTCATTGCTATATTGGCATATATAGTTGTATTGGTTTATGTTGTATATTGATATTATTTTACATATACACATGTTTTCTCATTTGTTTGTTGAGTGTTTAGTAGGTGCGTATGGTGTATGCTTCGCATCTGGAGCTCGCTTTCACGCTATATTAGCTGTATATGCTCGCTAATAATATATAAGATACTTATCTCGGATTACATATCATACTTTTACATTTTTCCCTACGGGATGCGTCATCCTTGAAGATGAGATGTATATTTATGATATACACATATACATATATATATATATATTGTGATCCTACTATGATTGAACCGTGCAAAGGAGAGCTGGCGAATTTTTTTTGAAAATTTAAGGCGTTAGAATTTTTTTGGGAAAATTGGTAAATTTTTTGGTATTGAATTAAAAGTTAAACAATATTAGTTGGTTTGGAAAGATAACTATGAGTGGATTTGAAAACATAGAAAAGTTTTTATAAGAAGTTTAACAAATGGATTATGGGAAAAGTTAAGTGGTTAAATGATTTTGATAATCTACTTTGAAGGAGTTATTTTGAAAAATTAATGGATTTTGTGGCCTTTTCTTACTTGATAATTTCGAGGACGAAATTCTTTTAAGTAGGGGAGAACGTAACGACCTAGAATTTCAGTCATTCGAAATTCAGATATTTAATTGATTTTAAATATTCAAAAGTAAATTTTATAAGCTGAATAAATTATATTTCGAATATCTAGGTTTGACTGGATAATTTGATTGTTAATTTGATATTTGAAATTGCAGAAATAATTGGAATTTGGATTTAACGTGAATGAAAATGATTTATAAAGTTGAATTAAATTCTATTTGAATTAGAATGATGCTAGTAAACTTTTGAAATTGAATTAAAAGTCCATTTGTCGAAATTGAATATTTAATATTTAATTAACGTGTAAAAATAATCATTTTTCACATAGTCTTAGATTTCGATGAAACCAGTTTCATTATACATGTAATGTTATGTTATTGTATGATTTCAAATTTTGTGCCAATCGGATTTACGGTTTAGTCATGGCAAGCTGAAACGCATAGAAATTTGTTTAAGTAAATTTTAAATTTAAATAAGTCGATTCAAAAAACCTATCTTCCAAATACGATCGAATTGGCTCCTAATATATATTCCATTGTGTTCGGAATAGGGATAAAACATCATGAACGTCAGGCGGCACGCATCGATTTGAGTTTAACTTTTTTTTTTGGGTGAATAGTGTTTTGTAAATGGCTATGAAAGGACGTTCATTTGCAAACCCTAGCTTCCCATAACCCTAGCCACTACCTTTAATTTCAATGGCCTAGAGAGCTCGAATCTTCTTCCTCAATTATCTTCCAATCCGTTAACAATTATCAAAAAATTCCAACTACAATATTGTAGAGCGCAACGAGATATCCACATCCAATGATGGATTTTCGCTGAAGTGGCTTGGATTCGCCAAAATCAGGAGATGAAGGGTGTGCCTTCAAGCGGTATTTTCATGACGATGGAGGGGTCGAGCAATTCATGCTTGCAGGCGTAGGTGGAGTTCGCGACGAGCTTTCATATGATGGCCGCCAATCGAATTCTAGTGCGACGTGGAGGGCACGACCATCAGATGGAGTAGGCGCATGATTGGTTCATTAGCTTACGTGAACCTAGGAAGTAACGTGATGAGGAGGAAGATAATTAGGTGGAGATTAATTAAGTTATTGACGTTATTAATTATTTTAAAATTGTGTAATCTTCTAAATGTCATAATTTCTTCATACGAGGTCCATTTTTGACGAAACAAGTTGCATTAGGTCCGTATAGACATGCACTATATTTTAGAGCTAGTTTGGAGTTGAATGGATCTAGTGTAAATTTTGGATAAAATTAAACGCCTGTTTAATTTTATTCGGAACAAAACACTGCATCTGCTATTGGAACCAAAGTGATTACAACCCGCTCTTTCTAACTCCCTGATATTATATATAAGTGGGAATAAATTTATTTTTGCTAATTGATGATTGTTGGATGATATATGATATATTAGATATATTGATTGGTATTTGGATGTATTCCTGTCTATTGTAGCAGAAGATATCCTATACGTTCCCGTGTAAGAGCGGATGACGCTTTGTACGCGTGTCTGCCTCGAAGCGGACATTGTATACATATTCTAGTATGTACATTTGTTGCAGATGATAGGTTGGAGATCCAACTGGATTGCTCACCACTGTTGATTTAATTACGGATATTGTGATATATGCTGTTATCATGTGATATGTGATGTTTTAGATACCATTATTGATGTATTTAGTGCTGTTGCAGCATTGGGCCTATTTTTGAAAAATTAAAATTATTAAAGTGATGATTTCAAAATTAAAAAAGGATTTTCAAGTGATTCTGGAAATATACATTTTATTGATTTTGAATTGTTAAGAAATGAATTTATTTTAAATAAATAAATGTTATAATTTTTATGTTATAAAATTATGATTTTTGTGAAATATAACCAAAACGTGATTTTTAAAATATGGAGTTAACTATTTTGTTTAATAGTTAAATTAAGATTTTTTGATTTATTATAAATAGTTTATATATAAGAATTTTAAAATTGATATTTAATAAATATGTAGAACTAATGAATTTGGTAAAGGAGATTATTCACGATTTTGGACAGTGGATTATCCTTTAATAAATATGTAGAAGTAATGCATTTCCTAAAGGAGATATATTCACGATTTTGGACAGTGAATTATCCTTTAAATTAAATGTTGGTTAAAGAATTATATTCACGATTTTAGACAGTGAAAAATCTTTTAAATAAAATGGACATGTTTGAATAGAGATATTTTAAATGAAGTAAAATGTTTTGAAGATATTTTAAAATGTTAAGTATCAAAACCATAGATTTCAACATTCATTGTTGAAATAGACATTTTCGAGAAATAAGAAAATGATGGACTATAACACTGTTGTTATAGTAAATGATTTTCGAAAGGAGATGTTTTGTATAGTATATGAGATTTATATATCTATCTTATATCCGAGTCCCTATACTAATGTTTTTGGGTTGTCGTAACGGTGTTTTACGCAACATTCATTTTGACCCACATAAACGTGTTTAAAGAGAATGTTTTACTTACATGATAAAATATATACTTAATTGTGATTTAAGTATATGCAATATTTTCTAAAGTGTTGAAAATAAATTGATTTGTGAATTACTTATTCTAAAATAAGAATATGGAAATGCTTTCTAATACTGAAATGTTGAAATGGTTTTGAGAATATATCCTTTTTAAACATAATTTGAAGTGAATATTTGGCAAATGATTTAATTAATAAAAGATTAATTAAAGGGCCTAGTGATTACTTATGGTGCTAAATATATGTTTGTTTTCTTTGATAGTTAAATAACCGACTATCAAATTTGGCCATTTTAGTTGCTCGACTTGATATGGGAACTATTTAGTCGTACACTTAGTACGTAGCCATCTGTGTAGGCTTGATTATCATTTGTGTTGAGGATGTTGATTCATGTAGTGCAGAGTATTACTTCAATCTATCAAGCTTCCTTCTTGGCCCGAAGGATAGCAAGTTGAAAGTTGGAGACGTTATAAGTCTATGAGACTTAGTTTCTATGTGAGGTTGAGAAACGCTTTTGCGTTGTTGGTGCGAAGAGACCGGGATCGGTTTATCCGAAAACCACTTCGTACCCATATTTATGCGACGGTTGTGTAGGTTGGTTGTGATGATATTGATATTCAGGATTTTCATAGTGGAGGATCGCTTGTTGATCGTTTGGGGTTAAAATCCCAATATACATCCAGTAGCAGTAGTCTCTTCATTATGAAATATCCAATGCAAGGGCTTTTCGCTACTAATCCTAAGGATTTACCGACAAGATGCGGTAGGAAAGTACCTTTGGTTTGTCCTGTTCCTAGACAACTTGTATGGATGTTTGTCTGCCATTGCATTTCTAAAGATTATGTACACCGATTTTTACAAACGTACATTAGTGTTGGCGGAGAAGGCAACTTCTCTTAGCTTCACACCCTCCTTGAGACGTACAAGCTTAAGGGTTGTATTTTTGTGAAAGTCAATTAGCAGTCAACGGAAATGGCTGCGTGACTTTCAAAGTGATGTGATATGTGATATGTGAAAGGTAATCGTTACCTCATGTTTCATCAACCGAAAATGACCGAAATAGGGTTAGATGCGGCAAGGCTAAGTGGGTCGCTCCCAAGTAGGATATGATCATCCTCTTCTTGATATATCTATAACGTTGTGTATCTGATTATTGTGGTTTGTATGCTTAAAGGGCCCTCTGTAAAGGTCGGTAACGACCAGAGGATGATATATTTGGTACTATCTAGTTACAGAGGCATGCCGTTCTTGTATTGGTTGAGGATCCTTTGTGATGGTCCTCGGTACATTCCTCTAGAGATGTACTACTGGATGGTAGTCCCTTCACCTGGTCATTTGTATGGAAATCCAAACTCCACTATGTGTTTTCCATTTTGGTTGTATTACCCATTTTGGGCTATATGCTGGAATTTAATCAATGTAACAATTTCGGTTATGATTAATACTATTTGTGCAATAGACACTAGTATAATATTAGAGGACTTGATATGAAAAGTTTTAGTTACCGTAAGGTAAATACATATCCGTGTTTATGTGTGGGCGTGTCTTATGAGATACTTTTGTTTTGAAAGGAAAAGTTTGGTAATTTAATAAATTCAGTTGAATGTGTTTCTCACGCTGCTTTATCAGATTGATCCGGGTGTTCTTCCCTTTCAATGCCCGGGTCAGACCGAGTATATTTATAGGTTCAAATTCGGTGCTTTTGGAGCTTCAGTAGGAGATTTGGAGATCTTCATTTCGTATGTATGTATTTGTTTTGATTGTCCTCTGCTTAGTTGTTTTATATTATAGGTGTGACGACCGCCCATGACTCCCGCACCAAAACAAGAGAATAGAGCGCTGAAAGGTGTGCCAGGCAGCCATGGACGATAGTCAGGGTAAAATAAAATCGCAGAATCTCTATCGTAACTCACAGCGCATGGATAAAATACAATAGAGAAATATATAGTGAAGTCTCATAACAGAAAATCATCATATAAGCATCACAGAAGTTTTATACAATCATCTCAACAAATCCATACATCAAGACCTCACTACAAGCACTCATCAAATACAGCAGCGGATACCCAGTACATATAAGAAAATAATATGCATAGCCTCCTGCTCGTCTTCGTCATCTTCAACGTAGAAACTCCAAGCACAGCACCTGTCACCTGCTTACCTAGTCTGCCCATCCCAACATGGATGAACAGCCCAAGGTAATAAGAGGAGACATAAAACCTTGAGTCAGACAAAGTCTTAGTGAGCAGTAAATTAACAATCAAGCATACCAAAAGAGCATAAAGGATAAAAGGAATAGGAACCAAACCATCCCACTCCACCTCTTTCTACAGTGATAGCCCCCAGACACACACTAAGAAGAATCAAGCATAACATATAGACAAATAAGGTAAAGCAATAACCACTCGAGTCAAGGGCAATGTTTTCCAAATACAAACCCCCAAGGCCTAAACCAAGATCAGATAAGCACCCAGAAAACACCGCTCTTGAAGCCGAATGATAATACAACCAAACATCCATGACTCTGGCTATCACTGCATCGTTGCCTTGATTTCACCGTTAGTTGAATGACCATCCGTCAAGGGCTAATGGTAACCCCGGTTCTAGCCATAACCCCGCACGTCGTCGCAGCCCGTGCCTAGGAATTTTCGCAACTACCCAGAGTACTAGCACGCCGTCGTAGCCCGTGCCTGGAACGCCGTCGCAGCCCGTTCCAACGTACCCTTGCTTTGAGCATGCTAGAACCTTCAACAACGATGAGATCTAAGCCTCCAAGTCATCCTCCTTGACGATCATTCATACTAGCTCAAGCGCCTCTCAAGCTAACCATTATCACCAACCCGGATCGCATCACCGAGTAATCAACATAACTTTGCACGTCGTCGCAGCCCGTGCTTGGAACGTCATCATGACCCGTTCCATCTCAACATCACACTTTGCTTCATCGCATCATAGCAAAGTCTCATCTCAACATCATGGCTTGCCTTCTCGCATCATGGCAAAGTCCCATCTCAATCTCATACTTCGCCTCTTCGCATCATGGCAAAGTCCCTCATCATCGAATCCATCCACATGAGCTTCCATATCCGCTTCATATGCCATCGGCAGCTTTCAACATTCAAGAGCCTTTCCACTTAGCTTTTGAATCATCTTCAAACATCTTGTTCCAAATCAACCACAAGCTAACTTGGAGCAATCACATCTAACATACATTCAAACATTCAAGCATTCAAACAAGATCTATCAAACAATATCATTCATAATGGCAATTTCGTAATTAAGTGAGCAAAAGTCCAACATATGTGAAATCATGATTTTTAACATAGATCTATCAAATCTAAAACATGGGTTTTGTCTCTAATACTTTATAAATAGCTTCTATAGATAAACATCTTCAAATATGATGGATCTACATGCAGACTTAAGGAAAATGCGAGAAAACGCTAACTTTAACACCCAAACATATCACCAATCCCGTATACTCCTTTGGATCCGCGTGAGAGATAACTACCACTCACCAAATCACTCAAACACCTCAAAAACCTATCACTTCAGATCTGGACAGCGGAGATCAAGGCTTGATCCGGCGAAATCTCACTTGAAACGATGAAATCTAGCTCGAACGGATGAAGATCTTCAACTTGGACACTTGAATCTTCGATCCCGATCTTCGATCTTGGATGGATGCTAACACTTGATTGGAATGGAGAAAAGAAGATGAAGAAATGTTGTAGTCTAGTCTTCAAAATGGCAGCACTTCGTCGCTTCAAAAATCGGTGCCAAAAAGTGAGCCAAAGTCGTCTATTTATAGGCTGGAATCCCCCTTAGCTCGGCCGTCCTCTTAACTCGGAGCTCGCTATTAGGTCGTTGCCGACTTAAAAGACTCTGACCTAACATAGGTCGCTGCCGACCTATACGACTCAACTACACGGCCGCTAACACACCTAAGTCTTAAGTCGTATGACGACTCAGCCAACGTGCCGACCTAACGACTTATAACATTAACGACCCACGACACAACCCAGACATAACCTAAAACACAGGCCGCATATCCCAAGTCCTAAGTCGTATGACGACTTAACCACCATGCCGACTTACGACTTAATACCAGTGCCGACTCAAACCCCTGCCGACCTATGTCCCCAACGACCTAACAAACACACAATACAAAAGCCTCCGACCTAACTTAGGTCGTTGCCGACCTATCATGCTACGACCTAACAACATAGCCGACTCACGACTCAACCTATTTCCTTTAGGTCGCGCTAGCGACCTAACGACTCATCTACCAACGACTCAAGCATGCCTCTCTAAACCCTAAGTCGGCTACTTTCCTGGGTCGGTCCATCTCTAAGTCGCCTAACCTTTAGGTCGCTACCCCCTCTTAGGTCGCTCTCCACTAGGTCGGTCACTTTCTTAGGTCGTTCCTCTATCCTAGGTCGCTCAACCGACCTAACTCTCAACACATTAACATCCTAACCCGTTAGCTCCTTAGGTCGCTCACCCCTACCTACGACCTATCCTATGAGTCGGCCCTCTATGAGTCGGCCACGACTCATCACTTGACCCCTATCTCGCCTCTCTTCTTAAGTCGGCAACTACTATGCCGTTCTATCCCTTAACTCGGTCCATCCCCTTAAGTCGTCTACGACTTATCTATGAGTCGGTCACGACTCATCACTTGCACTCGGGTTAACTCCTAAACGACTCAAGTTAGAGGCAACACAAACAACACTATCGACCTGCAAATTCTACGATTTATTGACACGTAAAATACATGTCGTTACATTCTCTCCCCCTTAGGAATTTCGCCCCCGAAATTCCAAGCAAACAACAGCAATCAAAGATATTCCGCATGCCTACCATCCAAAGCAATCAATCAAACCATGCAACCAATTCTAGCCTAGCATGCAGAATTCTAAGACTTAGAACAAGCTACAAATTCATGAGATGTCACGACACTTTAGGGCCATTCCTCGAAGAGTCCGGGATGAGCTGCCTTCATCCTCTCTTCCTCCTCCCACGTACAGTCGTTAACATCATCACTCCATTGTACCTTGAGCAACGTAATCGTCTTCCTCCTAAGCTGTTTCGTATCGGTTTCAACAATACGAAGCGGCTTACGAGGTCTCGAAACAACTGGATCAACCTCCAAGTCTTCACAGCTATCAGCAGAAACCACTGTAGTTGGGTCGTGCACATACTTCCGTAGATAAGATACATGAAAAACATTGTGCACACCCGCCATCTTTTCCGGTAACTCCAATCTTTAAGCGAGCTTTCCAATCCGCTCGATGATCGGGAATGGTCCAACAAATCTCGGAGTCAATTTTCCTTTCTTCCCGAATCTAATAACATTCTTCAATGGAGAAATCTTCACAAAAACCATATCAACTACGTCGAATTCTAAATCCTTTCGACGATTATCTGCATAACTTTTCTGACGATCCTGGGCTGCCTTCATTCGTTGCCGAATGATCTCTATACAATCCGAAGTCTGTCGAATCATTTCTGGCCCAAGTATCAACTTTTCCCCAGTTTCTAACCAACATGTCGGAGAGTTACACGGTCTTCCATATAATGCTTCATATGGTGCCATACCAATACTCGACTGATAACTGTTATTATATGCAAATTCCACCAAATGAAGGTGATCTTCCCATGATCCTCCGAAGTCCAAAACACATGCTCTAAGAAGATCTTCCAAAACTCGGTTGACTCTCTCAGTCTGACCATCTGTTTGAGGGTGATAAGCTGTACTCAAACACAACTCAGTTCCCAAAACTTCCTGGAAGCTCTTCCAAAATCCACTAGTGAACAATGGATCTCGATCGCTCACTATACTCTTCGGAACACCATGAAATCGAACAATCCACTTCACATACAACTCAGCCAACTTCGATGCAGTCCTAGTCGATCGAACAGGAATGAACCTTGCACTCTTGGTCAAACGATCTACAACGACCCAAATCCCTTCATTCCCTGCCCTGGTTCTAGGTAGACCATCAATAAAATCCATCGACACTTGCTCCCACTTCCATGTAGGAACCTCTAATGGCTGAAGTAATCCACTGGGCTTCTTCTGCTCAGCTTTCACCAACTGGCAGTTCATACACTTGGAAATAAAATTTCCAACATCCTTCTTCATACCTTCCCAGTAGTAAGCTCTCTTCATATCCCGATACATCTTATTTCCACCTGGATGAATCGTCAACTTCGAGTGATGGCTTTCCCTCAGAACTTCATCTCTCAATCCATCTATATTGGGAACAACCAATCGTCCTTGCTTTCGAAGCCAACCCTCCCGATCGACCTCGAATCCCTTATCCTTCTCCGGGTCCAATCCGGATTCCAAATCACGGATAATCTTGACAAGCTTATCATCTCTCTTTTGGCTCTCGCCAATCCTTTCCACTAGAGTAGGCCTTATCGATAAGTTTGCCAACATCTCAGGTTCCAATTCACATCTAGGCCTGAAATCAAACTCAGCCAAATACTCAAGACTCTTCCATTCCGAAAACATGGCTCCCAATCCTGCATGTCTTCGACTTAACGCATCTGCCACTGCGTTACCTTTCCCTGGAGTATAGGCTATACCAAAATGATAAGATGCTAGAAACTCTAACCACCGTTGCTGTCGAAGATTCAAATCCTTTTGGGAGAACAGATACTTCAACGACTTATGATCCGTAAACAACTCGAATCGAACTCCCAATAGATAGTGTCTCCACATCTTCAAAGCAAAAACAATCGCCGCTAACTCCAAATTATGAGTCGGATAATTCCTTTCATGCGGCTTTAGTTGTCGACTAGCATACGCAACAACTTTATCCTTCTGCATTAGCACCGCTCCCAGTCCAGTGCCACATGCATCGGTGTAAACCACCATCTCATCATTCCCACTTGGAATCGTCAAAACAGGAGCACTCGTCAGTCGCTCTTTCAGGATTACGAAAGCTTGCTCACACTTATCATCCCAGCTGAACACTTGGTTCTTCTTTGTCAATCCTGTCAACGGTGCAGCTATCTTGGAAAAGTCTTTGATAAACCGACGATAATATCCTGCTAATCCAAGAAAACTTCTCACATCAGATGCATTCTTAGGCCTAACCCAATCCTGGATCGCTGCCACCTTAGCGGGATCAACCGCTATTCCATTTCCAGAAATAACATGACCTAAGAACCTCACTTCATTCTTCCAGAAGTGACACTTCGAAAACTTAGCCTTCAGCTGATGTTTCCGTAAGATTTCCAAAACAATCCTCAAGTGTGTCTTGTGCTCTTCCTCAGTTCTGGAATAAACCAAAATATCATCCACGAACACAAGCACGAACTTATTCAACTGATCTCTGAATACTCTATTCATAAGATCCACAAAATATGCTGGCGCGTTAGTCAATCCAAACGGCATCACCAGCCACTCATAAAACCCGGATGGTGTCCTGAAAGCAGTCTTCGGCACACTATCCCTCGCCACTCTTAACTGGTGAAATCCCGTTGCCAAATCCATCTGAGAAAACACCTTAGCCTCGTGAAGCTGATCAAACAAGCCATCTATTCTCGGCAATGGATACTTGTTCTTCTTAGTCACCTTATTCAGCTCACGATAATCAACACACAACCTCAACGATCCATCCGCTTTGGTTGCGAACACAACGGGCGCACCCCATTCGGACACACTTCTCCGAATGAATCCTTTCCGTAAAAGGTCATCAACTTGCACCTTCAGCTCTTGCTGCTCCCTCGGTGCCATCCGCCTAAGAGGCATCACAACAGGTCTGGCTCCCTCAACTAGATCGATACGAAACTCGATCTCCCTATGCGGCGGTAACCCTTTGACCTCGTCAAAGACATCCTCAAATCCA
The DNA here is from genome assembly GCA_030765085.1 of Allium cepa. Lineage (NCBI taxonomy): Eukaryota > Viridiplantae > Streptophyta > Magnoliopsida > Asparagales > Amaryllidaceae > Allium > Allium cepa. The sequence goes on from CM060932.1 coordinate 302,025,382, forward strand.
TTCACGATTGGCATCGATGACAGTCCATCCCGTGGAACAACCAGCGAATACATGAAGCTCATGAAAACGCCTTCTTCATGCTTACATCGTATCACAACCTTTCGCCCCTCCACATTCCCGACTGTCACCTCCAATCTCTCACAATCAATCCTAGCCGCATACTTCCTAAGCCAGTCCATACCCAAAATAATTCCGAATCCCGCAAAGTTCAGAACAAAGCAATCACAAACAAACGAGCAATCATGACTCGATACAACTAGACCACGGCATATCATACACAAACATGACGAACCCCCAACTGGATTAGTCACAACCAATGGCCTATCAACAATGTCCGGTTTCAAACCTAACCGGTCTACAAGATTATTACAAACAAGAGAATACAACACTCCAGTATCAGACAATACCCTAACTGGAACACCACAAAGAGCACCTTAGACCACTACACTCTTCTCCTTCCCTTCCATAGTAGGAGCTTGTGAAGTTGAAGGAACAGCTCTCAACACATGGCCTTGCTCAACCTGCTCAACCTTTGACGGCTCTGGACAATTCTTCTTGATATGTCCCGGCTTATCACAGTTGTAACACTTTCCCTGCACCTTTGGATTCTTGCAATCCCTGGAGAAGTGGCCTTTCTGTTGGCAATTGTAGCAGGTCACCTCGCCCTTCTGCTTCTTTTGGCCACTCTTACCCTTCTTCTGTTGCTGCCTCTTCTTCTTGTTTCCGCCTTGTGGTGGTTTAAACCCTTCCTTGGTTAAAACAACAGCAGGTTCTTCTTTAGGAAACAAGTTCCTGTGCCTGGAAGCCTTCTCCATAAGCTCTTCAAATGAATTGTCCAGATAATCCGCCATCTGTCTCTTCACGATTGAAGACACCATAGCCTCGAACTCAGCAGCATGATCAACAACTCCTTCAGCTGCACAACCTTCCTTAGCAGCTTGTCCCTCTTCTATACTCATCCTTAATATCTACAAAAAGAAATGATTAGAACAACTTAAGAAACAACTGCATAAGGAATTCAAATCCATCTAAACTACTATATTATATATAGTAATCATCCATCAAAATACAATTACGTCTCTCTTACGTAGTTACGTCAGCGAGCGTTGGCTAAAATCGATTAACCAAAGCTCTGATACCAAATGTGACGACCGCCCATGACTCCCGCACCAAAACAAGAGAATAGAGCGCTGAAAGGTGTGCCAGGCAGCCATGGACGATAGTCAGGGTAAAATAAAATCGCAGAATCTCTATCGTAACTCACAGCGCATGGATAAAATACAATAGAGAAATATATAGTGAAGTCTCATAACAGAAAATCATCATATAAGCATCACAGAAGTTTTATACAATCATCTCAACAAATCCATACATCAAGACCTCACTACAAGCACTCATCAAATACAGCAGCGGATACCCAGTACATATAAGAAAATAATATGCATAGCCTCCTGCTCGTCTTCGTCATCTTCAACGTAGAAACTCCAAGCACAGCACCTGTCACCTGCTTACCTAGTCTGCCCATCCCAACATGGATGAACAGCCCAAGGTAATAAGAGGAGACATAAAACCTTGAGTCAGACAAAGTCTTAGTGAGCAGTAAATTAACAATCAAGCATACCAAAAGAGCATAAAGGATAAAAGGAATAGGAACCAAACCATCCCACTCCACCTCTTTCTACAGTGATAGCCCCCAGACACACACTAAGAAGAATCAAGCATAACATATAGACAAATAAGGTAAAGCAATAACCACTCGAGTCAAGGGCAATGTTTTCCAAATACAAACCCCCAAGGCCTAAACCAAGATCAGATAAGCACCCAGAAAACACCGCTCTTGAAGCCGAATGATAATACAACCAAACATCCATGACTCTGGCTATCACTGCATCGTTGCCTTGATTTCACCGTTAGTTGAATGACCATCCGTCAAGGGCTAATGGTAACCCCGGTTCTAGCCATAACCCCGCACGTCGTCGCAGCCCGTGCCTAGGAATTTTCGCAACTACCCAGAGTACTAGCACGCCGTCGTAGCCCGTGCCTGGAACGCCGTCGCAGCCCGTTCCAACGTACCCTTGCTTTGAGCATGCTAGAACCTTCAACAACGATGAGATCTAAGCCTCCAAGTCATCCTCCTTGACGATCATTCATACTAGCTCAAGCGCCTCTCAAGCTAACCATTATCACCAACCCGGATCGCATCACCGAGTAATCAACATAACTTTGCACGTCGTCGCAGCCCGTGCTTGGAACGTCATCATGACCCGTTCCATCTCAACATCACACTTTGCTTCATCGCATCATAGCAAAGTCTCATCTCAACATCATGGCTTGCCTTCTCGCATCATGGCAAAGTCCCATCTCAATCTCATACTTCGCCTCTTCGCATCATGGCAAAGTCCCTCATCATCGAATCCATCCACATGAGCTTCCATATCCGCTTCATATGCCATCGGCAGCTTTCAACATTCAAGAGCCTTTCCACTTAGCTTTTGAATCATCTTCAAACATCTTGTTCCAAATCAACCACAAGCTAACTTGGAGCAATCACATCTAACATACATTCAAACATTCAAGCATTCAAACAAGATCTATCAAACAATATCATTCATAATGGCAATTTCGTAATTAAGTGAGCAAAAGTCCAACATATGTGAAATCATGATTTTTAACATAGATCTATCAAATCTAAAACATGGGTTTTGTCTCTAATACTTTATAAATAGCTTCTATAGATAAACATCTTCAAATATGATGGATCTACATGCAGACTTAAGGAAAATGCGAGAAAACGCTAACTTTAACACCCAAACATATCACCAATCCCGTATACTCCTTTGGATCCGCGTGAGAGATAACTACCACTCACCAAATCACTCAAACACCTCAAAAACCTATCACTTCAGATCTGGACAGCGGAGATCAAGGCTTGATCCGGCGAAATCTCACTTGAAACGATGAAATCTAGCTCGAACGGATGAAGATCTTCAACTTGGACACTTGAATCTTCGATCCCGATCTTCGATCTTGGATGGATGCTAACACTTGATTGGAATGGAGAAAAGAAGATGAAGAAATGTTGTAGTCTAGTCTTCAAAATGGCAGCACTTCGTCGCTTCAAAAATCGGTGCCAAAAAGTGAGCCAAAGTCGTCTATTTATAGGCTGGAATCCCCCTTAGCTCGGCCGTCCTCTTAACTCGGAGCTCGCTATTAGGTCGTTGCCGACTTAAAAGACTCTGACCTAACATAGGTCGCTGCCGACCTATACGACTCAACTACACGGCCGCTAACACACCTAAGTCTTAAGTCGTATGACGACTCAGCCAACGTGCCGACCTAACGACTTATAACATTAACGACCCACGACACAACCCAGACATAACCTAAAACACAGGCCGCATATCCCAAGTCCTAAGTCGTATGACGACTTAACCACCATGCCGACTTACGACTTAATACCAGTGCCGACTCAAACCCCTGCCGACCTATGTCCCCAACGACCTAACAAACACACAATACAAAAGCCTCCGACCTAACTTAGGTCGTTGCCGACCTATCATGCTACGACCTAACAACATAGCCGACTCACGACTCAACCTATTTCCTTTAGGTCGCGCTAGCGACCTAACGACTCATCTACCAACGACTCAAGCATGCCTCTCTAAACCCTAAGTCGGCTACTTTCCTGGGTCGGTCCATCTCTAAGTCGCCTAACCTTTAGGTCGCTACCCCCTCTTAGGTCGCTCTCCACTAGGTCGGTCACTTTCTTAGGTCGTTCCTCTATCCTAGGTCGCTCAACCGACCTAACTCTCAACACATTAACATCCTAACCCGTTAGCTCCTTAGGTCGCTCACCCCTACCTACGACCTATCCTATGAGTCGGCCCTCTATGAGTCGGCCACGACTCATCACTTGACCCCTATCTCGCCTCTCTTCTTAAGTCGGCAACTACTATGCCGTTCTATCCCTTAACTCGGTCCATCCCCTTAAGTCGTCTACGACTTATCTATGAGTCGGTCACGACTCATCACTTGCACTCGGGTTAACTCCTAAACGACTCAAGTTAGAGGCAACACAAACAACACTATCGACCTGCAAATTCTACGATTTATTGACACGTAAAATACGGGTCGTTACAATAGGCAATTGTGAGGACGGGTTATTATAACTATCCAGGCTGATAACTACTGATTGATTATTAAACTCTGATTGATGTATGTATATACAATTTCTATTTTGTAAAGATCATTGATATGATATTATATGCGATGTGAGATTCTATATTGTTCTATTTGGTTCTATCTTCTCTCTTTATTCTCTTCTCCTCTCTTCTTTTCTTTCTCTTGACTTTCTGTCAGTATGTGCTTTTCGGGTTGAACATGTGTGGTATGTTGTCAATCCAAAGGGTATGGATTTACGGGTTGTCACATAAGTAGTTGTAATAAAACGTTTGCATATTTTATTGAAAAGAAGTAGACTTGTATTTATCATAAATACCACATTTCGAAAATGTTAATACGAGGGAGTCAAATTTGTTAAGCGGGCTGTGATAATCTAAGCATATGGAACATATGTTCATATGTAAATCTTTAGATCCTAAGAGTGGAATGGTCCACTATAAATAACTTGGCCCTTTAAAATTATCGAATGTTTGTTAGGAGAGACCAGGATTGGATAGTAGTTGTTATTTGAAACCCACTTCGAACCAGCATGAGCGTTTGAATTTGAAACAGTGAAGGCAAGGTCCAATATGAAGACTTTAAAGTGCAATGACTATTTGCTACTAACCCTGAGGATGATTCCAAATGGGAGTAGTAGAAGTAGTGTCTTCAGTTTGTTCATCTCCCGAACGACTTGTATGGATGAATGATGACATTTTGTCAACATCTAGAAGACAATGTTAGCATTCCAAGAGGGAAGTGCAATATGAAAAAAGGTAAAGACATAACCTTAGGCCTCATCAACCAGGAATGACTAAAATAAGGGAGATGCAGCAAGGATAGGTGGCTCGCTCCCACTAGGGTATGGTTACCCCCATCTAGATATCTACTCATGTATCCTTTGGTATGGTTGCTGATCCCAACCAAGGGGTAATCGCATTCGGTACTATCCAGTAAAGGGTAGGACAATCTTTTATTAGCGGGAATCGATAGGTTCGACCTCAGTACGTAATCTAGAGGTGTACTATAATGGGCGGTACCCCTGTAGCCCAGTCATTATATGGAGTCTATTCTCCAATAAGTGTCGTACGGATTTAGTTGTATCCAAATATATTGGAATGTGAGATGCAAGCATTTTAGCTATGTACTATTTTACTTGAAAACCCTAGACATTATGACAATAACACCAGATGTTTTATAAAAGTGTTTTGGTTATCATAAGTTAATAACCTGTCTGTGTTTGCCTACAGCATGGTCTTACAAGGTACCATTGATTTTCATAGAATTTTATAAAAGTAAAAATTAAGTTGTTTATGTTTACTTACACCAGACCCATGTCTGCCCTGGAGCTTAATTTATTTTCCTAAAAATTTTGGTTACTCAAATTTATATGAGTAGCCAAGTGATCCAGGTTTCTCATGGAAGCATTTTGAAGGAGCTGGAGTAGGCGGCTCCGCCGTTAGCTAATTATATTCTACTTCCGCTATGCATGTATGTATGATTTATGTATTTTGTATGGGTAGGTAGTTATAACTATACAGTTGAAGGTTGTAATGTAATGACTCTAATGTTTTATTATTATAGAAATGACTAAGAAATATCCTATGTTATCTATTTTATGTTGTTCTGATTCGTGGTAAGATTCTATGATTGTGTAGTCTCTTCTTATCTTTTATTTTCTTCTACCCTTAATGACATGTATTTTGAAGTAAAAAAGGCAGTTCATTACAAATTTGGTATTAGAGCTTAGGTTAAGCGAACACCTAGGTCTTTGGGTTGTGGCCAACTTCGAGAGTGTGTATTTGTGTTTTTTATTCGTACGCTATATATTTAGATCTCAGATAGATTGATCAGCTTGATAGGTACCATTATTTCAAGATTTATTTCATCCAAGTATTCTAAGATTATCTTACTATGTCCAGATTGTAAGACAATAGTAACTAAGGCAGACGAGGTAGCAAAGCGAGTATCACTACGACTACAAATGGTCGTACAATAAATCATGAACGAGTTCGGATTGCTGAATTGACAACATCGGAGCGGCTAGGAGTGAATTTTGCAACCTTATGCAAGGATTACAACAATTTAGGAGGGGAGCTGTTTAAAGGAACCAAGTCTATCGTGAAAGTGCAAGCCTAATTGCGAGCTTGCGAAAAGATTTTTAGAGGTTTTTGTTTATCCGATGAATAGAAAAGGTTCTTAGCAGCTTGATAACATACAAAAGGGAGAAACAGTTTGATGGGACTCCCTTACTGTAAATTTTCCAGAATAAGAGTTTTCGTGGGACCGATTTAAATAAGCTTTTGAGGACCAATTCTTGCCAATACGAAGAAGGACCAGGATGTACAAAAACTTCATGGACTTGAAGTAGAGGGATTTATCTGCATTAGAACATGAGACAAAATTCAAAGGGTTATCTTATTTTGGACCGGAATTTATTAACACCCCATTAACGAAAAACGAGATGTTTGTTTTAGTTATGAGAGAAGAGTACCATAAGAGAATGACTGTTCACGCCAAGAGTACCTTTGTGGATTTGACTGATATGGCTTTAAGGTATGAGGCTTTGGAAAAGAAGAAGTCTACTCCAGTAGCGCCAACCAGTAGCAATGTGAGTGGAAATAATCCAAATAAAAGGAAGCTCAATCTAGGAGAGAATAAGGGGAAAAAGTTCAAGCATATTAGTTGTTACTTTTGCAAGCAAAAAGGTCATATTTCAAGGTCCTGTACGAACCATGAAGCTCCTAAGCCGCAAAGTGAACCCAACTCTCAAATGGTCCTGAACTCAATTTGTTTTAATTGCCATTACGGCCATATGATTAAGGACTACCTACTCATGAGAAAGGTGTAGCAGTCTAAGGTGTATCTATTAAGAATGAACCTTTGACTTCAACGGATGTGAACAAGAAAGGCAAACTTGAAGGTACCTTACTGAATGGTATTTTTGTTCGAGCATTATTTGATACTAGTGTTTTTCATAGTTTTATCTCTTTAGAATCGGTAGATAAATTTCATCTTATTTCGAGTATTGTAGAAAACCCTATGTGTTATTCTAAACCTATAGGTGTTGTGACCCATTTGAGTATGATCTCGTAAAAATGTGCCAATTTCCTGCCTTTCTCATCAGTTTTCTTGCTACCCTTAAGTCTTAGACTTTAAAGGATTTGATATTATTTTGAGTATGGATTGGTTACCAAAATATAGAGTTGTTTTAGATTGTAATGAAAGGACTGTATCATTAGAAACTAAGTTGGGAAGAATTGCTAGTATGATGCAAGAATCCTGGTATTCATATGTGTAGTTTTCTTATGCCCTGGAATTATCCAAGCATTAGTTAAGTTCTATAGAATGTGTTACGGATTTTCCAAATGTGTTTGAGGAAGTCAATAGCTTACCCCCACACCGGGAGATAGAGTTCAACATTAATTTAGTCCTTACTGCAAGACCTACGGTTCAACTTAAGAGAAAGATGGCTCCGAAAGAGTGGGATGAATTAAAAAAGCAAACAAATGAACTTTTAAGGAGAGGATTAATTAGACCCAGTGTTCGAGTTAGGTATCAGCCGTGGTGTTTGCGTCTAAGTCTGACGGATCTTTAAGTTTGTGCATGGATTATAGGGAATTGAATAAGCTAAGGAATAGAAATATGCATCCCTTACCCTGCATCGATGATCTTTTTGATCAAATTCATGGAGCTATTATATTTTCTCAGATGGATCTAGCTACTAGATTACATTAGTTGAGGGTTGCTGAAGATAGTATACTCTTAAATGTGTTTAGGGGGACTAACTATTTCTTATAGTGGTTAGTTATTCCTTTTCGGGCTAACTAATGCACCTACGCTTTTTGTAGACCTTATGAACCGTGTTTTCCAAGATGTTCTTAATAAGACCGTGTTAGTTTTCATCGATGACATCCTTATCTTGAGGAGGAGCATAAGCATCATTTGGAAGTGGTGTTAGAGATATCAAAGAGACATGTACTTAAGGTGAAAATTTCTAAGCTCCATTTTTAGAAATCATAGGCAAGATTCTTAGGACATATTGTGACAGAAGAAGGTATTTCAATGGATCCAGTGAAGGTGGAAGCTGTTCAGGAATGGAAGCGACTATAGACTCTTACCGAAGTTAGAAGTTTCTTAGGTTTGGTTGGATACTATAGGAGGTTTATTCAAGATTCTAAGATTTCCTTCCATTTGATAAAGTTGACTAAGAAGGGAGATAAGTTTATATGGACTCTGAAGTGCGAGGAAGCATTTCTAGAATTGAAGAAGAGAATGACAAGTGCACTAGTTTTGGCTTTTTCAGATGAAAATAATGGATTCACGGTTTTCACAGATGCTTATGGGGTAGGATTAGATGCTGTTTTGATGCAACATGGTAAAGTGATTGCATATACAAGTAGACTATTGAAGCCTCATAAGAAAAATCATGCTATGCATGACTTGGAGTTGCTGGCTATTTTCTTTAAATTGGAAATGTGGAGGGATTACTTACTGGGTACGGCTCCTTCTAGCCTTCTTTGTTTCTTTCTAGTCTTTAGAGATCCTAGGAGTAAGTTTCTTTCTTTAATTAGGCGAAAATTTTGAGCTCTTCAGGGATCTTAAATCCCTGAAGTATCATTTTACTCAAAAGGATCTGAACCTATGGCAACAAAGATGGTTGGAGATCCTGATGGCTTTTAACTTGGATATTCTCTATAGGCCAGGAAAGGGTAATGTAGTGGTGGATGCCTTAAGCAGGAATGCTGTTTTTACTCTCTTTGAGGTTACCCCAACACTTTAGGAAAGGATTGTGAAAAATCAGAGAAATGATGAAATACTGGAAGGGTAAATTAAAGGTATTGATACGGGTAGATGTTCGGATTTCAAGAGAGATAATCGAGGTGCTTTAAGAAGAACGGACGATTGTGTGTTCCAGATATGGATGGGCTCGTAAAAATTTTTTTAGGATACCACAAATCTAAATTAAGTATTCATTCTATAGTTCACAAGATGTACAAAGACATGAAAAGAGTTTTCTAGTAGTCGAAAATGAAGAAAGTCATCTCGATATTTGTAAGAAAGTGTGAGACCTATCAACAAATTATAGGCGATCATTAGAAGACAACCGGATTATTACAGCCCTTGAAAATGCCTAATTGGAAATGAGAAATGATATCAATGGATTTTATCGATGGTTTACTAGGTATAGAAAGAAAATAAAGGAGTATGGCTTATTATAGATGGGCTAACGAAGAGCCCCCACTTTATTCCGGTAAAATCAATAAGGATCGCTACTTCTTTAGTCAAAATTTTTATGAGAGAGATAGGCAGGTTGCATGGAGTTGTTGTGAGTATTGTAGGTGATCGAGACCGTATATTTACTTGTCGATTTCGGGAAGCATTGCAAACAACTCTAGGAGCAAAGTTGATCTTAAGCATAACATACCGCCCCCCTAACAGATGGACATATAGAGCACGTGAATCAAATTCTAGAGGATCTCTTGAGAGCATATTCTAGATTTTAGTGGATCATGGGAGGATCATCTACATTCATTTGAGTTCCCCTACAACAATAGCTTCCAAAAAAGGATCAGTATGGCACCGTATGAAGCCTTTTATGGAAGACCATGCAAGTCACCAATGTGTTGGGTTGAGAAGAGAGATTAGTACTTGGGCCGGAGATGATCTGAGAAGCTACCGAAAAAGTTGTAGTGATTAAGAAAAGAATGAAGGGAGCCCAAGATTGCAAAAAGAGTTATGATGATAAAAAGTGGAAAGAATTGGAATTTGTGCTTGGAGACTTGGTGTTCGTAAAGATTTCACCAATAAGAGGAGCTGTTAGATTAGGAAAAGCTGGAAAGTTAGTGCCAAGGTATATTGGACCTTTCCGTATTCTTAAGTGGATCAGATCGCTTGCTTATAAGGTCGAGTTGCCAAAGAGATTGGTAGGTGTTTATAATGTGTTACATGTGTCGCATTTGTCAAAATATGTCCATGACCGATCTTTGATTGTGGAGCCATTGGTTCAAGAGGAATTGGAGATAGAACCGAACCTGATAGTGGTTAGACATCTAGTTTATGTTGTAGGTCAGGACGAAAAGAGGTTGCATAGTAAGGTTATGCGATTTGTCAAGATTCTATGGAGCGAGGATCCAAGGGATTGCACTTGGGAGACTGTGGATTGTATGGAAGAAGCCATCTCGATTTGATGTCAGGATAGCTAGTTGTTTGTCTGTTGCATGTATAGTGTATGCATGTTTGCTATGGATGCTTAATGCATGTCTTTGTATGTGTTTTATGATATGAATATATAGCTTTTTTCATAGTTTGAATTATCTCCTTATTTGCTAATTTCAGGGCGAAAAATTCTTTTGGGAGAGAGGGTAACGACCCAGAATTTAATTACTGCAAATGAATATTTAATTATATTTTTAAATAATATAAATTAATTAACTATATTAACATATAAAATAATTTTTAATGATATTTAATGATAATAAAATCATTTTCATGTTTTTTTACCAATAAATATAGTTCATAAACAAATAGAAAATTTGATCGGAAATTATTTTCTTAAATCTTGATTTTTCATTGGTTAAAAGATATCTAAAATGTCATAGCACTACCGTAAACATATATATGCACATTACAAACTACTTTAACATGATGAATACATGTATAAATGCATGAGTATACTCCTTTTTAAAGTGTTTATATATATAAACATAAGAGAAAATATTTTTATAAGGAAAAATGTATATATTTTATTATATAAAAATGATTCTTTCAGCTCATAGCTCTTGAGATCGTGGTATGGATAGTTGCATGAGGGGAGGGGGACATGAAGTGGACGAAAATTATGGGGAGGGGACGGAGATGCATGCATGTATACGTATTACATTCAAAGCACTTTATATTTTTAAAATGGTTTCCTAAGCCTATACATACCCCTTACCTCTCATATTTCTCATTTTACAATCTCCATCTCTATTTTAAAATTTTCTTAAGAGCTTAAGGAATATATCCATAGCTCATTTTCATATTTTCTAGTTTGAGAAAATCACTTCTTTTCCACTTAAGACACTTCCAATTCTTTCTAAATACACTTTTACATATACTACAACACCTCTCTTCCTAAATACAAGCACCATTCTCCACAAGCCCATATGATTGAGCCCAAAATCCACAAGGCCGAGCCCAATCTTGGTGCTTAGCCACTCAACAACTGCATTTTTGCAAGTTAAGACCAAGCTCCAGCTCATATTCAAGTCTTAGAAAAAGTTTGCTTTGAATTAAATGTTCAATCAGTAAATCTCTTATTTTTGGAAAGAAAACAACTTGATTTTGATGAACTATTTGTTGTGTTGAAATACCATGTTGTTTTGATGGCATATTATTACAAGTTTGTGGTTGAGCTTCGATTTGTGATTTGGATGTTAAATGACATGTTCGAATATGGATATGTGAATGGTTGGATTATGATATGACGGTGGTAAGTTTATGAAACCAAAACCAAGGGCATGTGATGAAATGGTTATGAAGTTAGCGCCATGAAAAGTCGCAAAGGACCTGAGATTCGATTTGAAAATAAAAGCTTGTTTTCTAGTTTTGGATTTAGCAAATGTTTTCCAAGTTTTTGCCCTTTTTTTAAGTTTTCAAAACTCTTTCTTTGTGTTTCCAAACAAGAAATAGCTAGAGTTAAAGTGAGGTTTTCACATAGAAATCAATGCTAGTGAATTGAGCTCATAACGATAGTCGTTATGGATGTAGTTCGGGAACTTTCATGATTTCAATTTTTAAAATATTTTCTTTTGGATTGTTTTTGAAAAATCTTTTAAAAACAATTAAGTAAGTAATAAGTTATGTTTTATTATTTAATAATTTATTTATTTATTTAATTAGAGTTAAATATTAATTAATTAATTAGGTTAGGTAATTAGCGTTTAAGATATTATTAACCAAGTTAAGTGTTTTAAATTAAGGAGGTTATAAATAATGATTAATTAATATTAAATAAATTAATTTTATTTAATCAATTTATTTTATTTAATAAATTATTTAATTAGAGTTAATTATTTAATTAATTATTATTTAATTAAAGGTAATTATTCACTTAATTATTACTTAATTAGGTTTAATTTTATTGAATGTTATTTCATTAAAGTTTAAATATAAATAAACTTTTAGTTAGTTAAGGTTTAAATTATGATTTTTATTTAATTAAGAATGATTAAAGTCTAATTAAGTTTTTAACTTATGATTTAATTAAAGTTTATTATTTTCCAGAAATATCTTAGAACTCTACTAGTTATTTATTTTAAACCAACTTTCTTACTAAAGTAAATTATTTTTAATTCAAAGGATCTCTTTTCCTTGCTATTAAGTAGCTAAATAAGTTGAGTTGTATTTATCACAAGTACTACACTTCGAAAACATGATGCATACAAGGGAGTTAATTTTGATAAACGGGCCATGATAATCTAAGCATATGGAACGTATGTTCATATGTAAATCTTTACACTTGATTGTGGAATGGTCCACTATAAACAATCCGACCCTTTAAAATTATCAACCGTTGGTTTGAATAGACTAAGATCTGATAGCAGTTGTTATCCAAAAACCACTTCGAACCAGCATAAGCGTTCGAATTTGAAATAGTAAAGGCAAGGTCCAATATGAAGACTTTGAAGCGCAAGGGCTATTTTCTACTAACCCTAAAAGTGATTCCAAAATAGGTGTAGCAGAAGTAGTGCCTTCGCTTCGTTCATCTGTTGCATGACTTATATGGACGAATGCTGACATTATGTCAACATCTCGAAGACAATGTTAGCATTCCAAGAGGGAAGTGCTATATGTAAAAAGGTAAAGAGCAACCTCATCAACCGGGAATGACTACATCAGGGGAGATGTAGCAAGGCTATGTGTGTTGCTCCCAATAGGATATGATCACTCCCATCTAGATATCTACTCATATATGCTTCGGTAGGGTTGCTGATCCCAACCGAGGGGTGATCATATATGGTATTATCCAATAAAGGATAGGCAGCTCTTGTGCTGACAGAGATCGATAGATTCAGCATCGGTACATATATCTAGAGGTGTACTGTGATGGATGATACCCCAGTAACCCAGTAATTGTATGGAATCCATTGTCCAATAAGTGCCGTACAGATTTAGTTATACCCAAATATGCTGGAATGTGAGATGCAAGCATTTTAGCTATGTTCTATTTTCTTGAAAACCCTAGACATTATGAAAATATAACGGAAGTTTTAAAGAAGTGTTTTGGTTATCGTAAGGTAAAAATCCGTCCATGTTTATGTATGACATGGGCTTACGAGGTACCATTAATTTTCAAAGCGTTTTATAAAAGTAAAAATTAAGTTGTTTTATGTTTACTCACAACGAACCCATGTCCAACCTGGAGTTTATTTTCTTTTCCTAAAACTCTTGGGAACTCAAATTTATATGAATAGCTAAGTGATCCAGGTTTCTTACGGAAGCATTTGAAGGAGTTAGAGTAGGTGGCTTCACTATTGGCTAATTATATTCTATTTCTGCTTTGTATATATGTATAATCTATATATTTTATATGGGCTGGTAGTTATAACTGTCCAGTTGAAGGTTGTAATGTATCGACTCTGATGTATTAATATTATGGAAATGACTATCTAATATCCTTTGTTATCTATTATATGTTATTCTTATTCGTAGTGAGGTTTTACGATTGTGTGGTCTCTTCTTATCTTTCTGTTTGCTTTTAACCTTAATGACTCGTCTTTTGGAGTAAAAAAGGTAGTTCTTTACATAAAACATGTAGATATCACAGAAAAATATAAATCCTAGAAAATATCAAATCATAGTCTTAAAATAACATCAACGCGTGGTCCAACATGGAGCACATAACAAAATATTGCTCAAAGTAAGATACAAAAATTAAAATGAGCCGATATGATAGAATAATATATGGAGAATAGATATGATAATGGCAGTCTCCAAAGATAAGCACGACTCTCCAAGTATCTAGAATGAGCCAACCACCTGGTGCCATGTCCGCTTGTGGTAGGGAAAGATGGGAAAAAGAATGGGTCATGACAAAAAGTATGATGAATGAATACAAGTTTAGTATGTGATGATCATGTACAGTTAACTTCAAACTATTCTATGTGCCAAAGGGTGTGTTACAAGTGTCCGTAAACTACTAAGGTTTAGTAACTAAGAGTTCTTGTCTAATACAAAGGGTCGAAATACAAATCAAACCTCACGCTAATGATTGACCAAAGTCATTATAGTCATCCAATAAAAAAATACCGTCCGTAGGCGACTGTGAGAACTGTACTTCCATAAACATCTACACCATCACTACACCTGGAGGAGAACCATTAAATGCAAACTCATTGTATGACTCATCATATGCACCGTGTCCATCTCTTAAATGTTGTGCAACCGGCATCCACCTATACTACATACATCAGATCCGTGCATACAAGAGCTTTTGTTAGTACCAGACTTATAGCCTCTTATCATTCTGCATCAGGCATGACTATCCATATAGAATCCCTCATTAGCACCGGACTCACTCAAGTGGCATCCCTGTCAGTGATGCGCGTCCACTGCGGAGCTTCCCTTGAGTGTCTGCGAAATACATTGTCCTGATTGACTTCCAACTCTCAATTTATGAAATATATCGCCCTAGTCGACTCTCGATCCTCAATTGGGTATTTAACTGTTACCCAGTATCACATAGACTTATGGTCCATCGATAAGGAACTAACTTCCATACAATCTCTAGCACATGTACTTAGCCCAAATAGGCTCAAACAAACAATTTCCATTTATATAATTTTTATTATCAACTTAGACCTTAGGCCAAGGTTTACAATCTATAGTTTTCGTTATGAATGGTCGACTGCTATACCTCGACGGTCAACCATTATCGGTCAACCGTTAGAGGTCTAGAGTCGACCGTTCATTATAATTTTTTTAGGGCTTTTGCAATTTTAATTGTGTATCTTTATTTGTTGTTTAATCAATGTCATTAACAATTATTTGTGAGCCCTAATTACTAAATGAACAGTCTAATTATCAATTCATAATTTAATTTAGGGTTTGCAAACTCAAGTGTAAAAAGGGGGTGTATGCATCAATATCCAATTAACAATTTACCGTAGTACTTATTCTACGATTATAGCTTTCAAGTTAGGATTTTACATATTCGATTCAGGCTTTTAACATCCTAATTTAATTAAAATAGTCTTAATCTAACTATAATAATAATCTTATCAAAGTTTTTCCCACTTAGTACAAGCCTAAGCTCGTTCTATTGCTCTTACTTGAGAGTCACCCCTCTATCCATTAGCTCTACTTGCTCCGCGTTAATTCCAATGCTTTTTTCTTCTAGTTTGTTTTTTAATAGATTTTTAAGAAATTTTAAAGCGAGGGAAGAGGGAAAATTTTGGTAGTATTTGGTTACAATAAATGGTTATGTGTGAATTAGGGTTTTATTTGGCTAGTATTTATAAATTTTTAAAACTATTTTGGCTGTTAAATATAGGTTTGTAAATATTTCTGAAATCAAGTCCGCTCATCAATAATTTGTGTGCAAAGCAATCATTTGGTATGTTCAAAAGCATCATCGGAAACTTCACACGCACTCGTTCACTAGAGTAACGGTCGACCACTACCCATCCTAGGTCAACCGCTACAGGTGGACCACAGACCTCCATGGGTCGACTGGCACCGGTGAAAATTTGTGAATTTTAATTTTTAAATTTCTCATTTTATTTCAAATTCTTCTAACACCTATAACTTCTCCATATTAGTTCCGACTTCAAACATATAAAAGTTTTTTGAAAAATCGCTGCGAACGCAATGGTGCAGGTTTCATAGCCAAATTCGAATGTCAGTGATAATTTTATTTTTAGTCCTTGTTTTATTTAAAATTTAATTTCTTATTAAGTTCAATTAGTGCCTTTACACAGTCAAACCCATAATCACTAACTGATTCTTCGTTTGTCAAGGACATCTCGTGAAGGGAGTGCCATAACATAATGATAAATAGATAAAGGCACGCAAAATCCAATCCCCATTATATCAATTACATTCATTGTACGTATGCCTTATCCATAGGCATCTCTAAAATGTTGTACCCGAGTGAGTGTGGGGGCATGGAGAGGAGAGAAGCAATTGATACCGAAGAAGGGAGTAGCTCTAAGACATCCTCCCTTGTTAGTTGTCGCCTGCCTAGAGGTTGCCTTGTTCTCACTTCGGTCGCCTCACTACTAAAGCTTCCCGAAAACAATGTTCGAATTGGGAAAAAAGAGAAGATGGATACAAACAGGATATCTAGCAACAAGAAGAAGGAAAAGGACGAATAGAGGAATTCCCAAGCATTTCTTGATCTCAGATGTAACCATGTCAATGGAACAGGTGACTCATTATTTCGATGAATCATTTCTGCTGGTCGGCAAGTTAATGTGACTTATGGGGTACAACAATTATTAGGAAATAATCAAGTTAGAGCAGTAGCCTTAGTCTTTTAGAGGAGCTAACCAGCCAAAAAGAGGTTAGAGCTCGGGGTGTTACATTCTCCTTCCTTTAAAAAGATTTCATCCTCGAAACCTCAAAGGACCGAAAAATATAACTCATACACACGCCAATCAATAGCCACAACCATCTACTTATCTATTATCCACGAGCAATCATTGTGCTCAGAAATATTTTAGTGCAATATTTACATATATATGCAACGTGAAATGCACACGAACCTATTTTAATGCAAAAGAGTAGGCGGTCTAATAATTCAGTCGACCTCTTATCCTGCAAACGCTCATGTCATACATCAAATGCATGCAACATCCTATGTAAACATGATTGGGATTCTTTATGTATGCGCACCCATACAACTCATATGCGACATCTATATGCATAACACCCACTAGCACAACAAAAATCAAGAGATAACATGTTATCAAGTGTGGGTTTGTGTATACCTAGAGGATATACTATCCTAATAAGAAAGAGAGAACAGATCATACAATAAATCAAAATATATCCACTAGCATCCATCATTCATAACATGTCCTCTCGACATATTTACAAACATTCCTACCATTCAATGGTCTCTGCTTAATGAGTATACCACCTAAGTCCTACCAGAAGTCAACACTTATAAGGATTTAAATTTAACAAATACCAGAAAAGAGTTATGGGTGAGTAGCTCGAATCTTCTCGTTGGACTCCCATATACTCTCCGTTCGATCGTTTTCATATTAGACTTTGACATGTCTAATCCCCTTATTGTGGAGTCGCATTGTGCCAAGATCTAGAATATGATGGGAGCATGTTGAATAGGTGACTCCTGCTCAACTTCCACCTCCTCTAGCTAACTCGGCTTGACCACAATAGTTGTATTATGCAAGCACTTTCGTAAGTATGACACGTGCAAAACATTATGTACCCCTGCTAACTTTACTAGAAGCTTCACTTTATATTTCCCTACTCTAACCACTATCGGGAAGGGTGCTACAAATCTTCATGCTAGCTTGCCTAACCTACGTATCTCATCACTTTCCTAATGTGTGAAACATTCAAAAATACTATACCCTCAACAAACTCTAACTTTGTACTTCTACCGTCATCACAAATTTTTTGCTTATTCTAAGTGGTCTTCATTCTTCTATGGATTAGATCCACCTTCTCTGATGTCTCCCTCACCAGTATGGCCCAAGAATAGTCCTATTTGTCGTATCCCACCAACATGACGGTGATCTACAGGGTTTAGCATATAACATTTTGAATGGTGTCATCCCAATGCTTGCCTGATAAATAATTTTGTAAGTAAACTCCACTAATTGTAGGCGATCCTCCTAAGAAACTCCAAAGTCTATAATGCATATCCATAGAAAATCCTCTAAAACCTGATTTACTCTCTCAAGTTTTTTGTCAATCTACGAACGATATTCAGCACACTAGCTTAACTTGTTATCCCACCTTTTGGCAAGGCCGAGATACCAAGGAGCTGACTGGAAAAATAGGATCACACGTCCTCGACATTGAATGATTGCCGGACAACTACAAATATCGATGAATTTTGCCCGAGTCCGGATCGGGCTACAATTGATAAGGCACGTCCAGCAAAGCCATAGAAGCCAACGTTTCGAATTTCGAGACAATCCGAATTCATATGCTCAGGTTATCACCAATGAAAAGTGGAAGAGATAACCATGCTTCGAATCCTTCCACGCGTGCCTAAAGTTCGAATCCATTGGAGCATTCCTACCTTCGAGTCCATCAAGGAAGAGTCCTTCGAATCCGTGCAATTGGGGGAGCTCCAACTCCATTCCCTTCTTGTCTTCGAATCCCCATGTTGAGACAACTTCGAATCGATCCACAGTAACATATTTTGATCGATTCGAATGAGTACCGGTTCCATCGATTCGAAGGTAACGAACCTTCGAATCCAACACCTCGAATCCACCAAGTAAATGCGGCTAAAACCTAGGATTCGACCTAGTAAACTCGGAGAAACAAGAGGATCAACCTGGGAAATTCGCGGCACGTCATCATTCTCACGCGCAGGAGCATGGATTCGACCCTATGGATTCGAACCATATCGATTCGAACGAATCCATAGGACGAGGAGCGCCATCTTGAATCGATCATAACTCGAGATCTACAAATCCAGATGCTATTAAATTTTCACAGGAGCTTGCGTATGCATAGAAGAATGTTCACACCAAGTTTCACCATGATTGGACATTTCCTTGATCGATTTGAACCAAGGGTCGAATCAATCCTGATGTGGGCCCGGACCTCCAGATTTCGGTCATGTGGGCCCCCTCACGTGCCAGAAGCGTTCTCCTCGGATTTTAGGCGAAATATCCGCCTCCTACACCTATAAATAGGCCCCGTGGTCATTCAGAAAGGGGATCGGAGAATTTTTAGCAAAAAGGAACGCCCAGACTCTGCCAGAATCACTCCAGTGCTACACTGCTACCCCTGATTTCGAATTTTGGCTTAAGAACTGCTGTACTTTGCCATCCAAAAGTTGTATTCTTCGAATATCAAGCAATAAAATAACAAAACTTCATAGTGGACGTAGGCAAATCGCCGAACCACTCTAAATTGTTGTTTTCTGTGCAATTTACTTTCTGCTGCTTGGAGTTTTTTGTTAGATAATCTACATTTTCAATTTGCTTTCTTCATTTATTATCTCTTCAAAAACTTCCGAAGGGTGTTGCCCAATTTTGGTGCAAACACTTTGGTGCTTTCACTAACAAAACCCAGATTTTCTCCTGCTCTTTGGATCTGTCATCGATACCGGATTGAATAAATCTAAGAGAAAGATCCAAATTAACAAATCTAAGTTCCTTCCCATCTATTCAGATTTGCATAAAGTCTAGGAAAGGAAGTCAACTTTCAAGATGGTTAGTACGAGAACCACCTCTAACACCATCGATCAAGAAAGACAAGATAGACATGATCCTGCTCCACTACCTCCATCTAATCAAGATGCTACTGGACACTCGGAACCGTCGGGTCCGGTTACCCGACAAGAGTTGCAGTTGCTACTCCAAGAGCTGACCCAGAGTCGGCAACAACTAGAAGAACAGCTACGCGCTAACGCTGAGCTAATCAACAAGCTAGATCGCCAGAAGCAAAAGAGGTCCAAGAGAGACCACGTTTCTTGCTCCTCCAGCGAGAGTTCATCTTCTGATTACCACAATCGATCACCACGACCCCGACTAGATGGGAGTCGCATGCCAGTCACTGGAAATCAACCGGCACTGACCGTTGGACAACTGAGAGTTGGTCCGTCAGCTAGTTTTCAAACCGGACCCTCCTCCCGAGGAGGTGCCGTTCCTCACCACACCGCAGAATACCGCACCACTAACGTTGCGGCTGAACCAGGGGTCGACGCCCAAGATCAGTCGGACCTGGACCGTCGTCATAGCGGACGTACTCCTGAACCGTACGTCCCAGAGGACTATGAGCCAAGGAGGCAAGAATTGGACCGTCGACAATATCCGGTCCAACCCCAAAGAATAGAACGTAATCATACTCCGGTGCAGGCCGCACAAAACGCGCAGATGCCGGACCTTTCAACTATGATACGTCAGATGATCCGTGAGAGCCAGGGATTCACAAATGACAATTGGGGAGTTTCTCGAAGTCACACTCCCTTTACGAACGATATTCTTACTGCTGAACCCCCATGGTGATTCAGGATGCCAACTCTACCCATGTATGAAGGAAACTCCGACCCCAACCAACATATTCTAAAATATGAATGGTCAATGACCGCTGCCAGAGCCGACGATGTAGTGAAGTGTCGTAGTTTCTCCATATCCTTGGGGGGCATCGCTACCATGTGGTTCACTCGACTGCCACCTCGATCCATCTCTTCATTCGACCAGTTGGCCACAAAATTCATTGAACAATTCCGCATGCACGTCTTAAGGCCCAAAGATGTCAACACTCTGTCTAGCGTCACTCAAGCACCTGCGGAAACGCTTAGACGCTACTTAGAGAGATTCCATACTGCATGCGTGGAGATTAGCAATCCAAACGATAACTCCATCCTTATGGCATTGACTAAGGGGATCGACCCCGATTCTGAATTTGGCAACTGGCTAGCTGGAAAACCACCTGCATCATTGGTCCGTTTCCACGCCAAGGCGGCTCAATTCTTGATACGGGAAGATGCGAAACAGTCTAGGAAGAAAACTGATGCAGGACCAAGTACGGAAGGGATCCAAAGCAATGTTGCAATCAAACAGTCCGGCGAGAGCTCCGGAAAAGTTCATTTGAACGTTAAAAACAAACAAGCTCGGCGAAGAGAGAGCGTGAATCAAACCAGAAAACGAGATCAAAATCCTAGCCCGCAGCGCAAAAATCCAATGTTTGACAGTTACACTCCTCTGAATACATCACTAGAGGACTTATATTTACAAACCCGTGATACAATTCAGTATCAAAAAACCTGCACCAAGACCGTCGTCAGAGAAGCAAATCCAAACGGGAAAGTTTTGCCGGTTCCATGAAAGCTACGGACACAATACAAACGAGTGTCGTCACTTACAAGATCTCATTGAAAAATTGATCAGAGAAAAGAAGCTGGAATGGTTTGCTCAGACGCCGCAGCCGGGAGAAGCAGGCCCATCAAATCAAAGTAATGAATCCAATCATCTGATGCAGGAAGACTCCAACCCCACCGGCTGCAGGTTAGTAGTAAATGCTGTTGGAGGTATCCCTCATCCAACAAAGCGAAGCTGGGATGAGATGAAGTCATATGCCAGTCCTACTAGGAATGCAGATGTTGCGTGCTGTAGACATCTGAAAGATAGAGTTCCGATCAAACGACAGAAAGCAATGACTGACGACATCGTATTTTAGTGTAGTGATAATGACAGAATCATAGTCCCGACTACCGATCCACTAGTCATATCAGCTCAGGTAGGCCATGTGTGGATAAAAAAGGATTCCGGTTGACAGCGGAAGTTCCGTGAATATAATATTTAAGAGAGCCTACGATCAAATGAATCTAAATGCCAAAGACTTGAAACCATGCCAATCCAGTATTCGCGGCTTCGACGGGAGCACGGCCATACCCGTTGGAGAACTAGAAATACCGATGGAGTTGGGGAACAGGACAGTGCTGCAGAATCCGGACATTCCGATTCATGGTGATGGACATAGATTCACCGTACAATGCTTTCCTAGGCCGACCAACCCTTGCTGAATTCAGGGCTGTTATCGCCCCATGGTGCCTAACCTTAAAATTCCCCACTGACAAAGGAATTGGTGTTGTTATGGGAGACCAGGCCGACTTAAGAACTATCATACTCCAAAAGCGAGTTTCCCGGTCGCACGATGTCAATGATCAACCCCAAACCTTCAAAATTGGTGATTTCGTCTACGGAAGAGTACACTCAACACCATCGCACGTGAAACCAGCGTGGGAAGGGCCTTATGTAATTGAACAAAAATTCGGGGATGACCTGTTCTTGTTGTCGACATTGGGCGGTCCTATTTTGCCAAGAGCCTGGAGAAGCGAGAACCTTCGCCTTTGCTACGCATGACAGGCTTTATTCGATCTATGAATACTTTATAATTTTCTTTACATCCTGAAGTTTGAACTTGTAATAAGGCACAGGCTTTGCCATATTTTCTTATTTCAGCAATAAATTATTATGTCTTCAAGCTAGAACTGTGATTCACCAAATGCAACGTTCAACAATCGTGACACACGAAGAGCTAAATTCCATCGAACAATGGAATTTATTCAAATAGCGAGTGACTGTGATACGACCGACCACTCACTAAGTGAAACCCCAGCTCGGGGGAAAGCCATCACATCAAAGGCTCAACAGGACCAACAAACGACAGTCCTACAACTAACTCCAACTTCCCAGAGTGCGAATTGGAGTATAAACATTCAACAACTCGTTCCCGGAGTGCGAACGGACTCCAATTTCCTAGAGTGGGAATTGGAGTATAAACATTCAACAACTCCTTCCCGGAGCGCGAACGGACTCCAACTTCCCAGAGTGCGAATTGGAGTATAAACATTCAATAAATCGTTCCCAGAGCGCGAACGAACTCCAACTTCCTAGAGTGCGAATTGGAGTATAAACATTCAACAACTCGTTCCCAGAGCGCGAACAGACTCCAACTTCCCAGAGTGCGAATTGGAGTATAAACATTCAAAAACTCGTTCCCGGAGTGCGAACGGACTCCAATTTCCCAGAGTGGGAATTGGAGTATAAACATTCAACAACTCGTTCCCGGAGCGCGAACGGACTCCAACTTCCCAGAGTGCGAATTGGAGTATAAACATTCAACAACTCGTTCCCGGAGTGCGAACGGACTCCAACTTCGCAGAGCGTGAATTGGAGTATAAACATTCAATAACTCGTTCCCAGAGCACGAACGGACTCCAACTTCCCAGAGCATGAATTGGAGTATAATCATTCAATAACTCGTTGCCAGAGCACGAACGGACTCCAACTTCCCAGAGCGTGAATTGGAGCATAAACATTCAATAACTCGTTCCCAGAGCGCGAACGGACTCCAACTTCCCAGAGCGTGAATTGGAGTATAAACATTCAATAACTTGTTCCCGGGTGTGAACGGACTCCAACTTCCCAGAGCGTGAACTGGAGTATAAACGTTAATCTATCGTTCCCAAAGTGTGAACGGACTCCTAAAAAGCCCAAATAGATGTGACTGACCATCCAGCGGCTAACTCCAGATTCCCGGAGCGCAAGTCAGAGTACGAACATCAAATCCAGGTTCCCGGGGCGCGAACCGTGTTACGAATATCGGTAACTCTCAAATTCCCGTAGTGCGAACCGGATTATCAATCTCAAATTATCCTAAGTCCCCAGAATGTGGACATATGCTTAAGATTTGCAATAAATGCGATCAGCCACAAAAATACAAATGTTACTCCCCGAGACTAGGGGCAGAATGTAACGACCCACTATTTTGGACCATTCAAATCGATAATAAAACCGTACCTGTCCGACTTGAATAATTCAAAATACCGAATTGTTAATAAAATTTGGCAAAACTTAAAATATACAGTAAATAAATCAATCATAGATCACTTACACAGAGTAATACAATGCAGCGGAATAGATAAAGAATAGTAGTTCATGAAGCTACTATATACCTCAGAGTTAGAAATAAAATACAACCGAATTGTTCAAATGCCATGAAGTCTCCAATGCAACAGATGACTTCTCTGAACCAATCAACTGGATGACTGAAGGGATAGATAGCTGGATCTTCAAGCAAAGCTCCAACTTCGAAGGTGAGTCTCAAATGTTGTATCTCTCAGTCTGACCCAAGCGTAAAGCAAAACACAAAACACTCGAGTCAGGATTAACATTCTTATATCTATAAATCTAACTCAAGTGAAATATCAACTGAAATATAATTAACTTAGAGGATGTTTGGGATAACCATCCTCTAAGGGTCCATGGAACTATCTAAAAGATAGAAATATACACTGTAACACTGTAGTCTTTTCAACTTAATTTATACTTAAAAACCAAATATCATTTTTACTTCAAATATCTCTATACTTCCCAAATGGTATTTTTTATATATTAAATAATTTGTACAGTAAAGTAATTTCAATTCCCTCAACTTAACAAATCGTTTAACATCAACCCGACCATCCCATTTAAATCTATTTCAATCTCAATTTATTAATTTAAATTCAACTCAATTTCTAAAATAACCACTTCAATTTTATCGATCTCAAATTCGGATTTGAAATCACAAAATACCCTTTATATTCAATATATTTCAAAACTTTAAGTATTCAACGTTTCAAACTAACTTTTTAATCAATTTAGTTTCTAAATAATAAATTCAACTATACTGATTTCAAATACATATCCGAATCTCAAAATAAACCATTTAAATCCCAATATAGTTCAAAGCTTTAATATTTAATTAAATGTTCAATTTAATAGTTCCATATAGATCTCGATTTAACCTCATTATTATCTAGTCTTAAATTAATCCCTCATTAGATACAATATCATTTAAGTAACCTTAAATTACATTTTACTCAATATTTTCTTTAATTTATTTAAACGTGAAATATTCATTAAATCACTTAAATAAAAATCCAATTACAAAATCATACCCTTAAATTTCCCATTCAATAATTTCAAATTGATTTAATTGAATAAATCCTTATTTAAATACCATTTAGATAAACCCACACTTATCTCCCAATCTTAGTAAATTGCAGAATACTTTTTGGAATAAAATTTACATAAATATTTATCATAGTTTATGTATTAAATCAAATTTTGACTAAATTAAATATTATTAAATCTATATATCATTACCCTTTATATATAAAAAATATTTAAGGATTAACATTTAATAAGACCATATATTTCTTTCCAAAACAATGAATTAAATTTCAAAATATTTATATATATGGACCAACGATGTCTGTATATATTTCCTATCATATAGTCTAGTGCTACGGATATTTATCATTTCAATCCGTACACTAAATATATACGGGCGGATATCATTTCAACCCGTAATCCCAAATTCAATTAAATGAAAATCGCTTGGGTTTATCATTTCAACCCATAACGATTTCTCCTATTCTAAAGTCCGTTCGGGTATGTATCATTTCAACCCATAGTGATTTCTAAACTACAGGGAACTTGCAGAGTGATAACAGACAATACAATAAAATAACAGGCATATATCATCAATAACAATATAATATAAACAACAGGACATGGTGTCATATCCCGCAGGTGAACAGTTACAGATAATAGCATATATAACAAATTTAAATAACTACAGGAGCATATTTCAATTGTCGTTTCAATTGAAATCAAATTTAATGAATAAAAGAATGTTAATCGTGAGTGATTGCTCACCTTTCGAGGCTAGATAGATTGGACAAAGAATTGAGCTACGCTGGATCACGATCTAGACATCGAACAAATCCAAAAAAAATTTTCAAAGCGAAGCAAGATTGGCACGAATACGATGGACAACTGATAAATAGAGATCGATGAAAATAGATCAGAAACTGCTTTATGTAGACCGAAATGAAATTCAAATATTATTCTATTATACTACTCTCTTAACCAATATTAATTTTGAAATGCATTAAAATTACATATACATACATACGTTTTCAAACAAACGCAAATAATAGAAAACTACAAAACTATGTTTAAAACCAATATTAACATAATTTTTTTATAATCATATTTAAATCAACATTTAAGTCAACATTCCACATTATTATTGTTAAGACCAATATCGACTTTTCTTAATTTGTTGAAACACTACACACCTTATACTTGATATAAATTTACCTTTTGCAAAATATTTAAAAGAAAGAGAAGGGTGAGAGCACAGCTCCAACTTAATTTAACAATTTAAATTCCAGTACTTTCTTTAATATTAAAACAGGCTTCAGGCATTTCTTACATGTTAACACTTACATTAAACTTTCTTTATCATCTTAAAAATATCAATGTCAAATTTTAACCCGTATAATCACTAGTATAAACTTACATTTTAAAACAACAAATCTTAGATCTTATAAAACTGTATTTGTATAATAATTCATCTCTGGACAGACACACAAACTAACTTAAAATATATTATACTATATATTCCCCCAAAAATTTTATAACTCTACAACTATATTTTAAACAATAGAAGGAAATTTAAACCCATGCAAACTCTACCTATATATCAAACTTATGTTTTATAACTTACTGTATATTAATATGTTTATAAATGTATACTGTCCCACAATATATATATTATAAAATTAACACCTTTTTATAAACAATACAATATAAAATTAACACCTTTCTTTTTTTTTTATAAAAATCTTACATGCTGTAACATATATGCAGACTGCTAAACATCTTATATTATATATAAACAGTATGAAATAACCCAATGCATATTCAAAAGTCATACTAAACAAATTTCAATAAATACTCATATAAAACTAACCATAGAACAAATGCAAATGTTTATAACTTTATATTTAATGTATACTTGCGCTGCACTATATAAACATACTTATAATGTAAAATATATATTTGAAGCATGTTATGCTTAAAATAAAGGAAAAGCAAAAGCAATATAAACAACAAGAAAATAAAAGAAAAGGAGGAAAAAGAAGAAGAAAAAGAAAAGAAATAAGAAGAAAAAAAAAATTAGTGCAGCCATTTACCTACAGAAGAAGCTTCACACGCAAGAGAGGAGATGAAGATCTATTGATATGGAGTAGGGTATGTACGAGTGATTTGTATTTATAAGAGAAGCCTCACATTGATAGAGTGGAAAGAAATTTTGTTTAAAGTGGCAAGAAATAAAGATAGTAATGGCTAGAGGAAATTTAGGAATTTATTCCTATAATTTAAGGAGAAAAAAAAGAAAGAGGAAATAAATTAAAACAAATATATAAAGATTAAATGCTGGTGAACAGAGGAAATAAAATGAAACAAATATGTATATAAACATTGAATGCTGGTGAAAAGAGAAAATAAATTAAAACAAATATGTATAAAGATTGAATGCACATGAATAGAGAAAATGAATTAAAACAAATATGTATAAAGATTGAGTGTTGGTGAAAAGAGGAAATAAATTAAAACAAATAAGAAGAGAATGGATTGATTTAAAGGAAAGGCAATGGATGGTTTAGAAATAAATAAATGTAAAACGTATGCGTTTTAAATTTCAAACAGGAAAGAAATAAATACGGGAATGGCAACAGATCTTGCAAGCAGGGAAATAATTTAAAAAGAGGAAGAGAAAGAGGGGTATAAATGAATGGTAAATAAATTTAGATTTCAAATGAAATAAATGGAACAGCAGAGATTAAAGTATGGATGTAAATCCTGGAATAATAAAAAGCAACGTTTATATGTTGATTAAGAAAATAATTAAAACAATTAATGGCTTAAATGGGGCAGCATGTTTCAAAATTTTGAAATGCAAAAGAAACGTACACTATAAATATAAAGTTTTTCAAAAGCAAAAGAAACGTAAAGCTATCCATTAATTCATCAAAACGTTATTTAAGTAATAAATTGAAATGAATATACAAATAAAAGTAATTGTAATGGTCAATAGTTGATTTAGCTATACACTTAAAGCAATAAATTTTTGTTTGTTTGTACAACACAAAATGAGTTTTGAAAGTCAAGGATATAAAAATGGATAAAAGGAAAGAAATCAGGAAATTTTGTAAGCAATAGCTTTCTAAGGAAAGGTAGGCTTACATTATATATACATGCTGAGATGATTAGGCACGTTCAAAAATTTTGAAGCAAATGAAGGAATTGGAAAAAAATAAAAAATAAATGAAAGGAATTTGAAAAGTCCGTAGCTATGATTTAGCCAAAAATTATTAAAGCCATTCACTAGGAAAGTTGGAACCGAAATAATAGGGAGAGGAAGGCACATTAAATTTGATGACAAAGTTGTGTTCAGATCTATAAGCAAGTGGTTTATATATTATAGGCCTTATGAAAGCGAGGGAAGGAACGTATGCTACTAGCTTGATGATTTGAGATTCTTTCAAGCATTAAAAACAAAAATAAAGAGAGATCAGAATAAGCGCACCACCATAAATATAAATATACGCTTCAATTGCAAAAGAAACGTATAGAGAAAATTATGGGTAGTGGGAAAGGTAAAGTCAGTGCACGAAACTACAAGGAATAATAAAAGCAAGGTCGATGATCTCAAATTTATTAATGGTTACGAATGGAAAAGTCTACCTGAATTGGAAAAGTATTAAGCAATAGAAATCTTTAACGGTAGTAAAAAGAAACCGTTACGCTCTGATTCAGAAATCAATTAAAGCAATTAATAGCTTGAATTGGACAGCACGTTTTCTCTATTAAATAAACTTCCATAAAATTATTTGAAAATTTACAATCTGCTATATTTAAATATACGTATTCTAAATATATAAACATTTTATTTAAAAATTCAATCATTATAAGATTTCACAAATATTCAATTAAATACGTTATAAAATCAATTAAAATTGTTAAAATTTTCCGGATCGTTACACTCTCCTCCACTCAAAACTTTTCGTCCCCGAAAAGGAAGGAGGTAGGAGAATAAAACAACCAGAAAAAAATAGTTTGAAAGCCAAGATAAACAATAAATTTTAAAACTATATAAATTTTATTTAAAATATTTATTTGAAAACTTCATTTGAAATTAAATTTTCTTTAATATTTAATACTTCTCAAACTCCTTTGCAAACAATTATTTACATTATTACTTTTATTTACAAAGACTATTGAAAATATTAAATCCAAAATTTATGAAATTTTTAATTTATCTCAAGATACCTTTCAAATATTATCAATAAATTAATAATCATTTTCTTTAAAGATGTTTTATTTAATTTATAACTTCAAAAATATTTATAACACTAAAATTTTATATAAAACAATGTAGTATACAAATAAGCAATATTTAAAAGATTTATTCAAAAAGGAAAGGAAGGTAGATTCCAAAAACGGAATACAGGTGAAAAATAAAGCTGAGCACATGAGGTAGATTCAAAAGAATAGAATCGGGCACGAATAATTTATTTCAAACCATAAGAATTTAAATTTCAAATATTAATACAAAATTTCTTTGTTGAAAATACTTTTATAATAAAATAGCTTTATAAATAAAATACTTTTATATCGAAACCAATTTTTCTTTCGAAAATACTTTTATAAATCGATGTTTTAACAAGTTTATCCTCGTTCTTGCAGACTCTGGCCATGCGTTGATCAGGCGCAAAGCTAGAGTTCTTCAAGTACTTAGTAGACCTGTTTCAATACCCAGTGAAAATATTTGAAAAACCTTTTAAAAACAGATATGGAAAGTACAATCCAAACAAATCAACCAAACCAAAACCTTTGTCCGATCATGGTTCGCAGATACACAATGGTTACGCCTGGGTCCCCCAGGAAACAATCCATATCCGTAAGCTTTCTCAGCCCTGCGAGTTACGCCATGATGACTAGTAGAGTGCAGGATACACAATGGTTACGCCTGGATCACCCAGGAAACAATCCGTACCCCTAGGCAAGACTCAGCCAGGCACTTCCGCTACTATTCGCGACCTACACAGATTGCAGGATACACAATGGTTACGCCTGGATCCCCCAGGAAACAATCCGTACCCCTAGGCAAGACTCAGCCAGGCAATTGCGCTATGCATTCATGAGAGAAAAAAAAACCATGGGTTACGCCATGGTGGGAACACTCGAGTATTACATCCGGAAAACCAAAAATCAGAGAGAATAATATCGATGGAATGAATCCACGATGTGGCCACAAAGCGGATATCAAGCAGAAGGCACTTTCCATATCTTTACTTCGAAAATATATATCATATAGTACCTTTTCAAATCACTTTCAAATATCGTACTTATATAAAGTCCATATATATAGGATTTCATTTTTCCCAAATCGAATACTTTCCAAATCAATAGTTGATCAAATCATACTTATATAGACTTCGATTATATAAAATCTCTTTCCAAATTGAGTACCTTTCAAATCAATAGATTTCAAATCAACTTCATACTTATACAATCCATTTTATATAGGTTCGACCACTCCCAAATCAAGTGCTTAATAATATAAGGTTCTCAAATTTCAAATCATTTCAATATCAGTTTCAAAATCATATATGATTTCACCAAATTTTCTTCCAAATTAAATATCTCAATTTCAAAGTTCCCATAATAATAGGTTTAGAAAATAATCCCAGTTTCCAAATTAAAATAATTCAAGTCAAACAAATTCATTTCCAAAATCACCATATAAGTACTGGTTTTAATTTCAATTAAATTTCAAAACCAAATATTTTCTCAAAATCAATTATACTAAAAATAGTTTCCAAATTTATAAGTATCCCTTTAAAACTTTTAAACTATCTATTTCTATTTGAAATATCCAATTTACTTTTCTGAAAACCATTATTCAAAACCATATTTTTTTTTCAAAACATTTCAAAACTAAATTTATATTCTTTATCAAACATTTTATACTCCTCGAAATTTCTTAGCTTTGAAAATTTAATCTCGATTTGGAAGTGTTCGAACATTCAAAATAGTTAGGGAAATCAAATTTTCAATTCAACAGTTGAAAATCAACAATAAATCAATAAACCAATTATTAAATCCGAAACTCGAGGACTGAACACCGGTCTCATTTTAAATTGTTTCAAATATATACTTATATCTTTCTAAAATATCAAATTATACTTCGGAATTTGAAATCAAAAACGGTTTTACAAAATCACTCGCATAGCGAAGCTATTAAAGTGGCCTCTCCCCCACTGTAAATCTCGAAAATCAATGTCGATGATGCGTGCACTCATCACCGAAATTATTCTCCAGCGACATAAGTGAGTTCTGGACTTCTATTTTCTTGAAAACTTCTTTGAAATTTCTTCAAAATTATTGGAATTCATTTGAACCCATTTGAAACATTTCTTATTCGAAAAAATACTTTTAAATCGTATTATTTTTATATATTTTCCCAAAATCTTAAAACCAATTTCAAAATAACGGAATTCAATTCTCGAATTTCAAATTTAACCCTTCAGTTATAAATCCTTTTTATATAAATCACTTTCTTATAAATTTTCAAAATTTCCAATCCTTTCCAAACTTTTATATATAGAATAACATTTCTTATTCGTTTTATATATAGGTATATAATCCTTATCGAAAACATTTTCACTTTTATATATAGAATAAAATCATAGTTATCAAAATAATAATTTCGTATAAAAAAATTTTAAATTACAACAAACCCGATTTTCAAAGGATGATTCAAGAATGGATTTCAAAACAAAGATAGAGATTTAATTTAGAGGAACTCTAATCAATAGAATCCTGATTCGAAGATAGGATCAAACAAGGTTGAGAAAATCAAATTACAAAATAGAAGATGGATATACTTCTATAAATCTCGGGCGACCTTAACCGGGTCAACCGTGACTTCAGGAATATAATTGATGCGGAATTCTAAAGCAAATCGACATTCGATTGCCAGAGATAGAATTCGGCATACCAAGATATAGCAGCATCGTAAACCGAGGATACAGAAATCTCCGGTGAATCAATGCCAATTGTAAAGGAGTTTTCACCCCCTTTACAATTCATTCCGTGGAGTTATGGAATACTCCAGAATCAAACGAATATAAATAGGGAGAGACAAGAATGAATTTCGGAACCGAGGGGCATTCCAAAATTTAAAGGAAATCAAGTCAAAAAGAAGGGATTCAACTCGAATGAAAGTGATTCTGTAAATGAATTTACCATATATGCTAAGTTTTGCCTAGAGCCAAAGCTCTGATACCAACTTTAACGACCCGCTATTTTGGACCATTCAAATCGACAATAAAACCGTACCTGTCCGACTTGAATAATTCAAAATACCGAATTGTTAATAAAATTTGGCAAAACTTAAAATATACAGTAAATAAATCAATCATAGATCACTTACACAGAGTAATACAATGCAGCGGAATAGATAAAGAATAGTAGTTCATGAAGCTACTATATATACCTCAGAGTTAGAAATAAAATACAACCGAATTGTTCAAATGCCATGAAGTCTCCAATGCAACAGATGGCTTCTCTGAACCAATCAACTGGATGACTGAAGGGATGGATAGCTGGATCTTCAAGCAAAGCTCCAACTTCGAAGGTGAGTCTCAAATGTTGTATCTCTCAGTCTGACCCGAGCGTAAAGAAAAACACAAAACACTCGAGTCAGGATTAACATTCTTATATCTATAAATCTAACTCAAGTGAAATATCAACTGAAATATAATTAACTTAGAGGATATTTGGGATAACCATCCTCTAAGGGTCCATGGAACTATCTAAAAGATAGAAATATACACTATAACACTGTAGTCTTTTCAACTTAATTTATACTTAAAAACCAAATATCATTTTTACTTCAAATATCTCTTTACTTCCCAAATAGTATTTTTATATATTAAATAATTTGTACAGTAAAGTAATTTCAATTCCCTCAACTTAACAAATCGTTTAACATCAACCCGACCATCCCATTTAAATCTATTTCAATCCCAATTTATTAATTTAAATTCAACTCAATTTCTAAAATAACCACTTCAATTTTATCGATCTCAAATTCGGATTTAAAATCACAAAATACCCTTTATATTCAATATATTTCAAAACTTTAAGTATTCAACGTTTCAAACTAACTTTTTAATCAATTTAGTTTCTAAATAATAAATTCAACTATACTGATTTCAAATACATATCCGAATCTCAAAATAAACCATTTAAATCCCAATATAGTTCAAAGCTTTAATATTTAATTAAATGTTCAATTTAATAGTTCCATATAGATCTCGATTTAACCTCATTATTATCTAGTCTTAAATTAATCCCTCATTAGATACAATATCATTTAAGTAACCTTAAATTACATTTTACTCAATATTTTCTTTAATCTATTTAAACGTGAAATATTCATTAAATCACTTAAATAAAAATCCAGTTACAAAATCATACCCTTAAATTTCCCATTCAATAGTTTCAAATTGATTTAATTGAATAAATCCTTATTTAAATACCATTTAGATAAACCCACACTTATCTCCCAATCTTAGTAAATTGCAGAATACTTTTTGGAATAAAATTTACATAAATATTTATCATAGTTTATGTATTAAATCAAATTTTGACTAAATTAAATATTATTAAATCTATATATCATTACCCTTTATATATAAAAAAAATTAAGGATTAACATTTAATAAGACCATATATTTCTTTCCAAAACAATGAATTAAATTTCAAAATATTTATATATATGGACTAACGAAGTCTGTATATATTTCCTATCATATAGTCTAGTGCTACGGATATTTATCATTTCAATCCGTACACTAAATATATACGGGCGGATATCATTTCAACCCGTAATCCCAAATTCAATTAAATGAAAATCGCTTGGGTTTATCATTTCAACCCATAATGATTTTCTCCTATTCTAAAGTCCGTTCGGGTATGTATCATTTCAACCCATAGTGATTTCTAAACTACAGGGAACTTGCAGAGTGATAACAGATAATACAATAAAATAACAGGCATATATCATCAACAACAATATAATATAAACAACAGGACATAGTGTCATATCCCGTAGGTGAACAGTTATAGATAATAGCATATACAACAAATTTAAATAACTACAGCAGCATATTTCAATTGTCGTTTCAATTGAAATCAAATTTAATGAATAAAAGAATGTTAATCGTGAGTGATTGCTCACCTTTCGAGGCTAGATAGATTGGACAAAGAATTGAGCTACGCTGGATCACGATCTAGACATCGAACAAATCCAAACAAAATTTTCAAAGCGAAGCAAGATTGGCACGAATACGATGGACAACTGATAAATAGAGATCGATGAAAATAGATCAGAAACTGCTTTATGTAGACCGAAATGAAATACAAATATTATTCTATTATACTACTCTCTTAACCAATATTAGTTTTGAAACGCATTAAAATTACATATACATACATACGTTTTCAAACAAACGCAAATAATAGAAAACTGCAAAACTATGTTTAAAACCAATATTAACATAAATTTTTTATAATCATATTTAAATCAACATTTAAGTCAACATTCCACATTATTATTGTTAAGACCAATATCGACTTTTCTTAATTTGTTGAAACACTACACACCTTATACTTGATATAAATTTACCTTTTGCAAAATATTTATAAGAAAGAGAAGGGTGAGAGCACAGCTCCAACTTAATTTAACAATTTAAATTCCAGTACTTTCTTTAATATTAAAACAGGCTTCAGGCATTTCTTACATGTTAACACTTACATTAAACTTTCTTTATCATCTTAAAAATATCAATGTCAAATTTTAACCCATATAATCACTAGTATAAACTTACATTTTCAAACAACAA
Organism: Allium cepa; assembly: GCA_030765085.1. Classification (NCBI taxonomy): domain Eukaryota; kingdom Viridiplantae; phylum Streptophyta; class Magnoliopsida; order Asparagales; family Amaryllidaceae; genus Allium; species Allium cepa. Next base: position 302,060,063 of record CM060932.1, read on the forward strand.
ATCTTAGATCTAATAAAACTGTATTTGTATAATAATTCATCTCTGGACAGACACACAAACTAACTTAAAATATATTATACTATATATTCCCCCCAAAATTTTATAACTCTACAACTATATTTTAAACAACAGAAGGAAATTTAAACCCATGCAAACTCTACCTATATATCAAACTTATGTTTTATAACTTACTGTATATTAATATGTTTATAAATGTATACTGTCCCACAATATATATATTATAAAATTAACACCTTTTTATAAACAATACAATATAAAATTAACACCTTTCTTTTTTTTTTTATAAAAATCTTACATGCTGTAACATATATGCAGACTGCTAAGCATCTTATATTATATATAAACAGTATGAAATAACCCAATGTATATTCAAAAGTCATACTAAACAAATTTCAATAAATACTCATATAAAACTAACCATAGAACAAATGCAAATGTTTATAACTTTATATTTAATGTATACTTGCGCTGCACTATATAAACATACTTATAATGTAAAATATATACTTGAACCATGTTATGCTTAAAATAAAGGAAAAGCAAAAGCAATATAAACAATAAGAAAACAAAAGAAAAGGAGGAAAAAGAAGAAGAAAAAGAAAAGAAATAAGAAGAAGAAAAAAAATTAGTGCATCCATTTACCTACAGAAGAAGCTTCACACGCAAGAGAGGAGATGAAGATCTATTGATATGGAGTAGGGTATGTACGAGTGATTTGTATTTATAAGAGAAGCCTCACATTGATAGAGTGGAAAGAAATTTTGTTTAAAGTGGCAAGAAATAAAGATAATAATGGCTAGAGGAAATTTAGGAATTTATTCCTATAATTTAAGGGAAAAAAAAAGAAAGAGGAAATAAATTAAAACAAATATATAAAGATTAAATGCTGGTGAACAGAGGAAATAAAATGAAACAAATATGTATATAAACATTGAATGCTGGTGAAAAGAGAAAATAAATTAAAACAAATATGTATAAAGATTGAATGCACATGAATAGAGAAAATGAATTAAAACAAATATGTATAAATATTGAGTGTTGGTGAAAAGAGGAAATAAATTAAAACAAATAAGAAGAGAATGGATTGATTTAAAGGAAAGGCAATGGATGGTTTAGAAATAAATAAATGTAAAACGTATATGTTTTAAATTTCAAAAAGGAAAGAAATAAATACAGTAATGGCAACAGATCTTGCAAGCAGGGAAATAACGTAAAAAGAGGAAGAGAAAGAGGCGTATAAATGAATGGTAAATAAATTTAGATTTCAAATGAAATAAATGGAACAGCAGAGATTAAATTATGGATGTAAATCCTGGAATAATAAAAAGCAACGTTTATATGTTGATTAAGAAAATAATTAAAACAATTAATGGCTTAAATGGGGCAGCATGTTTCAAAATTTTGAAATGCAAAAGAAACGTACACTATAAATATAAAGTTTTTCAAAAGCAAAAGAAACGTAAAGCTGTCCGTTAATTCATCAAAACGTTATTTAAGTAATAAATTGAAATGAATATACAAATAAAAGTAATTGTAATGGTCAATAGTTGATTTAGCTATACACTTAAAGCAATAAATTTTTGTTTGTTTGTACAACACAAAATGAGTTTTGAAAGTCAAGGATATAAAAATGGATAAAAGGAAAGAAATCAGGAAATTTTGTGAGCAATAGCTTTCTAAGGAAAGGTAGGCTTACATTATATATACACGCTGAGATGATTAGGCACGTTCAAAAATTTTGAAGCAAATGAAGGAATTGGAAAAAAATAAAAAAAATGAAAGGAATTTGAAAAGTCCGTAGCTATGATTTAGCCAAAAATTATTAAAGCCATTCACTAGGAAGGTTGGAACCGAAATAATAGGGAGAGGAAGGCACATTAAATTTGATGACAAAGTTGTGTTCAGATCTATAAGCAAGTGGTTTATATATTATAGGCCTTATGAAAGCGAGGGAAGGAAGGTATGCTACTAGCTTGATGATTTGAGATTCTTTCAAGCGTTAAAAACAAAAATAAAGAGAGACCAGAATAAACGCACCACCATAAATATAAATATACGCTTCAATTGCAAAAGAAACGTATAGAGAAAATTATGGGTAGTGGGAAAGGTAAAGTCAGTGCACGAAACTACAAGGAATAATAAAAGCAAGATCGATGATCTCAAATTTATTAATGGTTACGAATGGAAAAGTCTACCTGAATTGGAAAAGTATTAAGCAATAGAAATCTTTAACGGTAGTAAAAAGAAACCGTTACGCTCTGATTCAGAAATCAATTAAAGCAATTAATAGCTTGAATTGGACAGCACGTTTTCTCAATTAAATAAACTTCCATAAAATTATTTGAAAATCTACAATCTGCTATATTTAAATATACGTATTCTAAATATATAAACATTTTATTTAAAAATTCAATCATTATAAGATTTCACAAATATTCAATTAAATACGTTATAAAATCAATTAAAATTGTTAAAATTTTCTGGGTCGTTACACAGAAAAGCTAAGCATTAATCACTAACCAAAGTGGTACTATGTCCGGAGTTTAACTCTTTCATCAAATCACGACACGAAGTTATGTTTTCATACTTGGCATATAAAAAAACAACAAACACTGCAAAACACTTAAGTAAATGAACAGAGCAACATCCCATTCCGTCAACCAACAAAAACAGGTTCGATTACATGGCAAATCAATAGGTTGCAATTAAGCGGAGGCCGAATCCACACATATACACGACTCTAAAAAGAGCAAAAGAAGAGGTAAAAGAATCGCTATTCACAACTACATGATAAAACAAGAAGCTCGCTCCTTCTTCTTCCGAGGCTTCTTCTTCGGAGTCGAGCCGCTGGACCCACACCCGGCTTCCTACGAGACTTTTTGCCTTTCTTTGGAACGTCCTCCGGATCTGGCATAATATCAACGTCTTCCTCAGAGCTGGAAGGGATAGAGATCCTTTTGTGAGGACGAACTGAAGGCATGGGAGTAGCGACAGGTGTTTGTTCAGCAACGCTCGAGACAGTTACCGTGCCACCGGGAGAGATCACCATTAAAGAAGATAAGTTTGAAGGGGAAGTGTCGCTACCAGGACCACCAACCGTTACCATCGTGGCTATTTCAGCGCTTATCTCAGCTAAAATCTCTTCTTCTCGAGTCAACTGAGCTGCGCTGGATACGCTGGTGGTCGTCACGACAGAACTAAAAACTGGAGCAGCTCCACTCATCGCAAATGAAGGATCAGGAATAGGGTCAAGAGGGTGACCGAGTAGCTCTTCGATCATTTGAGCATCGAATGACATCGAGCTCCCCTCTCCAATATCACCGGCCATGGCAGCAGTTGAAATCGCCTCGGTGACAATAACTCCGTGCGTAGGATATAGAACCGGAGGAACTGGGGGGCACGAATGCGGCACTCTCAGTCACTGAACAATGGAGAACAAAAGTAATCAGTCTAGAAAGTTCTCTTGAAAATCGGTACTTTAAGACATGAGGGAAATAATCAAAGTACCTTCTTTACCTTGCCTTGGAGCTTGAACAGGCTCGGAGACAGCAGTCTTGCCAGAGGACAACTCCGGTTGGTCCAGGTTGTAAGCAGGAATAACTTGTGGATCAACCGCGGCGATAGCTTCGGACGAAGTCGGGATAGGGACTTCAATGTTCTCACTATGATGCGCAACACCCGAACCTTCGCCGATCTCCGTTCGATGGATGCCAAGTTTTTCTTTCTCGACAGAAATTATCGCATCGTGAAGAGTTCTCCTCTCATCCTCGCTAAGCAGACATGACTCGAGCTCGAACTCATCTAATACTCCATCCGGTTAGGACATCTTCTTGTTCTCCACTAATTTCTTCCAGGCATTGTAGAGAGGCATAGAGTAATCTTCTAGCCAGGCGAGATTTCTGTGCTCTAACACGTTGGCGTTATATGTGTCCAAGAGTTCGTCAAATTAGGCCTCCATCTTGAATCTCTCTGCCTGGACTCTCTCCTCCACCTCCGTTTCAACCTCCTTAACCCTTGCGACTGCCGCGTCATGCTCAGCTTGGAGAGACACAGCTTGCTCACACGCTTCTTGCGCGACCATATTAGCATCGTCTTTTTCCTTGTTTATATCGGCAAACTTGGCCTTTAACTCCTCTAGTTCTTTGACTGCCGCATCCCGCTCGGCCTCAACATTTTTGTATCGATGGCCCAAGTCTTCAACTAAAGTGCAATGTACTTGTTGCATCTTTGCCATCTCAGCTAATGTCTCATCAACCTTTTTTAGAGACTCAACTTCGGCTTTACGGGAAGATTCAGCCTCAGAGTGAAGTATATCAACAATACGGTTCTTCTAAGCCAAGTCGGCTTCCAGTTTCTCAATAATTTTGGCCCGATCAAAGGCTGCTTTTGAAGCTTTAACAGCCGCTTTGTACCATTCTTTGTACTGAGCATAGAAATCGCGGGTATAGCTAAGTGCCGTGGTCACGGCGTCTTCGGGAATTCTTTTAAGATTAGGAGGAAAAATACAAGCGTCGAAGCAGATCTCCGGAAAGTCCCTTTTCAATTAAGCAAGTCTGATAGCCCCTTCACCAGATGGTTCAATAGGGGCCTCCTCCGCCACCGTGGTCGTAACAACCTCAGTTCTAGAACGATGTGGCTCGAGCCTCGAAACCTACGAAGACGGTTGATGTCGTAGAGGCTCAGGCACCTGAATATGTCTTCGGGGTGGCGGAGGAGAACGAGAAGGGGAGCGGTATCTCCGATCTCTGTCCGATCGCTCCTGGCTAGAGTAACTATGATGATGATCCCTTTCATAATATTCCTGGCCATGATGCCTCCGTTCACGATCGCGATCGGAGTCTCCACGTCGAGATTCGTAATAAGATGAAGGGTGATGCACTCTTCGGAGTTTGTCTAGTGTAGATTGACGGCCAGACATAGCACCTGAAAAAGAGAAGCAATTCAGTTAAATACCAGGCGAAAGCAATACGATTTGTGCGGAAGTCGTGTAGTGTTATGAAAGTGTATGCAAATGTGCAAAACCCCCGACCAACTAGAAGTGTCGACTGCACTAACAGGTAAAGGCTCGCTTATTTGTAACGCTTCCCGGAGTTCATCCAACCCGGACTCGTGGTGCAGAGATACGTATTCCGGGATGGGAATGTCATCCAGTCCTATAAAAATGTTTCCTGATTGACAAGGAGCAGCGTCAGAGGTAGTAATTCCGGGGATCAAACGAGATACGACTACAAACTTCCGTCTCTTAAGTTTAGGGACAACAGCCTTGCCTTTCCGCTTTTCTCCTACTAAGGAAAGATCAGCCGCTAACTCGGTATCAGTAGGCGTCCTCTCATCATCGCTCATTTCTCTTATCACTATGCCGGGTTTTCTTTTCACCGTCTTCTTCTTTGTCTTCGAAGCCGGTTTCGCCAACCCCTCGATGACAATACTCTGGTTCGTCTCAATTAAACCCAGCGTCCTTAAGTTATCATCAGTTAACACCGAGTCGATGTGCCGTAAATCACTCGGGACCCATTGTAAACTTCGAACAACGCCTTTGTAGTGACCACCGTCAGGCCTTGAGATGATAGCCGCAAGAAAAATGCCTGATATTAGTTCAAGTGTTGGCAACGACTATTAAAGAAGGCTTGTGCGATTTACGACACTTACGTCTAAACAGCCATCGCCTAGCGAACCCTGGGGGCATCGAACAAAAAACCATTCATTCTTAAAATAACTGAGTCTGGTCCAGGCTTTCGTCACGATCTGGCAGTTTCTAACTGCTTCCAAAAAGGTGAAAGATGGACTATCGCCCCTGCTCTTGAAGTTGAATATGTGTCTACTCTCAGTTGGCCTTGGCGGACGAAAGAGATGATCCATAAATAAAACGAAAACACTGTTCAGCAATGCGTGTCCATTGGGATGAAGTTGTGAGGGGGCGATTCCAATGAATGATAACATCTCCCTGATATATTGGTTAAATGGAGGGAGAGTTCCAGCCACACAGGCATGGCGATAGAAAGCATTATACCCCTTGGGCGGATTATGATGTCTGTCATCAACGCCCGGAATCAAAACGTCGTCTGGGGATAAGTTATGTTTCAAACATATCCGACCCAATAATGCTTCGGAGATATTGGACTGGACGGAATCAACGGGGTCCTCGATAAATAAAGCCTCCGGCAATTCGTCCGGAGCCGGATCTATTACTTCAAGAGGGATTTCTGGAATCTCAAGCACTGGAGGAGGCGAGCTTTGTACCTCTTGTTGTTGAGAACTTGAAGACTCCATAATTAACTAACTCACCAGAAAGCAACGTTAAGTACAAAAGAAGCCCGTGTATTCCCCGGTGTGAAGTATATGAATATGTCGTGCAGTGCAAGTGCTGTGCATAACTTAAGCAGATTTTACAAGTTGGAACAAGATGTCTAAATGACGAAACTTTGGAATTTGAGAATGGAAATGACCGTCATCACTGACCGTCACTTCCACCCCATCCAGATGCTACTGACCAATTCAAGTATAAACTGTTATATTGTTGGTTAAGTCACAGTTCCATCGACGAGCTTCAAAAAGGAGGTCAAGTCTTACAGTCAAGATCAATCATGCAAGGCCGATGCTCGCCGGAGTCAAGTATGCTAAAGTTCATCAAGTTCATCAAAGTTCAATATAAATTGGTCGTTGTTCAGATTTTGGATCAACTCAGAAGAGTAGTGTGCTCGAAGGCAAAGATGTTCGAATCGATCGACTCGAATCGATACGAGTCGAATCGATGAAAATCGAGTCGATGTGCTTCGAATCCGTGTGGTTCGACTCGATGAGAATTGCTTCGAACCTATCGGCACAAGGTAACTTCATATCGATCAAAGTTCCATACCTTCGAATCGATCATTAGACCATTACCTAGAATCGATCGACACGAAGCTCCTTCACAAGCATCGATTCAAAACCCTGCTATGTGAATCGATTCGAATGACAACTTTCTAAATCGATACGAGGCAGAGAAAGACAATGTCCTTCGAAAGCTCTGCTCCTCCAAGACAACGCTCTGGGTCGATACGATTCGAAAAGATTCATTTCTCAAAACCATCGAATCAACCCATTTCAGATCTCACAACTCTTCAAAATTTTCAGAAGAAAAGATCGAATCGATGCCAAAAAATTCCAGTTTCATCATTCTCAACTCGATTCGATCCCTTGGTTACCTGATTTGATTTGGTTACCTGTGGAAGCGTGAAAGAGTTCGACCGCTTCGTGGAAAGTACGTTTGATTTGGCTCTGGGAGATCGATTCGAAAAAGCAGCTAAAGCAATAGTAAAAAGTAAAAAGTGAAAATGAAGTTGGCCTCGCGTATTTATATGGGTTCCAAGGATGGCTCGTGGCATTTCGTCTCTCGGTCATTTTGACCGTTTGTCACAGGTCACAACCCCATCGATTCAAACAACAGAGCTTCGAACCCATCACAACATTGAATCCTTCAACTACTTCGAATCCATCTGCCTTCGTACCCCTTACAACATCGGATCCAACCATGCAATATCGATGCGAGGCATCATCGATTCTAAGAAGCAATTAAACAAGAGCTGGATTGAAAATCCTATCGACTCGAGGACAATCGATTCGAACAAACATGCTTCAAATCCACCAGGAACTGACGATGAGAATGAACGCGTGGCTTCGATTTGAGAAATTACCTGTCTACCTTTTATACCGATTCAGGAGAGGATCGATACAAGAGGATGATCATAGACAATCATAAAAACAATGTTTTGACTCGAATCTCATATCGGTTCAGGAGAGGCCCGATGCGGAATTCGATAACGAACCGAACCAACAACGACTTGCAATATTGCAACGTTAACCAAAGTCAAGGTGACACATATACGCACATATGTATGACTAATATTTGATCTTTAACATTTACAGGGATCAAATTTTCATCTCGTCATGGTTTCAACGACTAACAGTCACAATCATACGACGGTTAATTGCAGCAATAAAGAATACAACTTTGAGAAGAGCATGTCCCAATTATCCAACGTGAGACTGCGACTTTTCAAAGCACGTCATGTTTACACAATACGTACTTTGGGGGGCAGATGTTATCCCGCCTTTTGGAAAGGCCGAGATACCAAGGAGCTGACTAGAAAAACAGGATCACACGTCCTCGACATTGAATGATTGCCAGACAACTACAAATACCGATGAATTTTGCCCGAGTCCGGATCGGGCGACAATTGATAAGGCACGTCAAGCAAAGCCATAGAAGCCAACGTTCCAAATTTCGAGACAATCCAAGTTCGTATGCTCAGGTTATCACCAATGAAAAGTGGAAGAGATAACCATGCTTCGAATCCATCCACGCGTGCCTAAAGTTCGAATCCATTGGAGCATTCCCACCTTTGAGTCCATCAAGGAAGAGTCCTTCGAATCCATGCAATTGGGGGAGCTCCGACTCCATTCCCTGCTTGTCTTCGAATCCCCATGTTGAGACAACTTCAAATCGATCCACAGTAACATATTTTGATCGATTCGAATGAGTACCGGTTCCATCGATTCGAAGGTAACGAACCTTCGAATCAACACCTCGAATCCACTAAGTAAACGCGGCTAAAACCTAGGATTCGACCCAGTAAACTCGGAGAAACAAGAGGATCAACCCGGGAAATTCGCGCCACGTCATCATTCTCACGCGCAGGAGCATGGATTCGACGCTATGGATTAGAACCATATCGATTTGAACGAATCCATAGGACGAGGCGCACCATCTTGAATCGATCACAACTCGAGATCTACAAATCCAGATGCTACGAAATTTTCACAGGAGCTTGCATATGCATAGAAGAATGTTCACACCAAGTTTCACCACGATTGGACATTTCCTTGATCGATTCGAACCGAGGGTCGAATCGATCCTGATGTGGGCCCGGACCTCCAGATTTCGGTCATGTGGGCCCCCTCACATGCCAGAAGCGTTCTCCCCGGATTTTAGGCGAAATATCCGCCTCCTACACCTATAAATAGGGCCCCTGGTCATTCAGAAAGGGGATCGGAGAATTTTTAGCAAAAAGGAACGCCCAGACTCTGCTAGAATCACTCCAGTGCTACACTGCTACCCCTGATTTCGAATTTTGGCTTAAGAACTACTGTACTTTGTCATTCAAAAGTTGTATTCTCCGAATATCAAGCAATAAAATAACAAAACTTCATAGTGGACGTAGGCAAATTGCCGAACCACTCTAAATTGTTGTCTTCTGTGCAATTTACTTTCTCCTGCTTGGAGTTTTTGTTAGATAATCTACATTTTCAATTTGCTTTCTTCATTTATTATCTCTTCAAAAACTTCCGAAGGGTGTTGCCCAATTTTGGTGCAAACATAACTCAGTTTGCAATTCCTTTTGTAGACTCCTCCAGAACTCACTAGTGAAAAGCGAATCTCGATTGGTAACTATACTCGTAGGAACTCAATGGAACCCAACAACCTCTCTCTTATAAATAACTTCCAATGACGCCGCCATCCTAGTACTCCTTACTAGTATAAAATAAGCCCACTTTCTCAACCGATCGATTATGACCCAAATGCTCACATTCCCTCTCCTGCTCCTCAAGAAACCATCTATAATGTGTATGGAAATACTCTTCCACTTCTACTAAGGAATATCCAATGAATGCAATTACCCTCCTAGTTTCTTCTACTCCAACTTTATACTTTGGCAAGTCATACATCTAGCTACATACTCTGCCACTTACTTCTTCATGTTAACCTGATAGATAACCCTCTTCATGTTGTGATGCATCTTGTCACCACCAGGATGAAAATTCATCATAGAATGGTGAGACTCGACTAGTACCTCATCTACCAAATCCGTATTATAAGGAACACAATGCTTATCATCTCTCAATGACCATCCTATCAAATCAATGGAATAACGCCTCAAATCACTCGAGGCTCTCCTCTACCACTCCTCTCAAAAATATCTACTAGCTTCTTATCCTCCTTCTGCCTAGATCTAATACACTCGATCAATGTCGGCTGAACATCTAAAGCCGTTAATAATCCTTGGGTAATATTTGATGATAGTCAAAAATCAATGGTAGAAATGTACTCCAAATGTCTCCACTCTAAGAATAAGGGACTTAATTGCACACTTTCGACTCAAATCATAAGCCACTACATTACCCTTACCCGGAATATAAGAGATATAAAAGTCATACGATGGCAAGAATTCCATCTACCTTCGTTGCCTCAAATTCAATTCATTTTGGGAGAATAGGTATATCAACGACTTATATCCATATATAGTTCAAACTATTCACCTAAAAGGTAATTCCTCAATGAATTAAGTGCAAAAACAATAGCTACTAACTCAAGATCATGGGTAGGGTACTTTCTCTCATGGGTGCTCAGCTGCCGACTTGCATAACTTACCACCCTTTCTTCTTGCATCAAGACCGTGCCTAACCCGTACCATAGGCATTGGTATAAATTGTTAATGCTTCATCATATCCAGTGGTACCAAAGCTAGTGCACTAGTCAACACCTCCTTGAATTTGATAAAATCGTGTTCGCACTTAGCATCCCATGAGAAAACTAAATTCTTCCTAGTAATATGGGTCATTAGACCAGTGATTTCACAAAGTTCTTAATGAACTTCCGATACTAGCCTGCCAACTAAGGAAACTTTTCACTTCCATGACATTCTTTAGCCCATGCAATCCTAAACTGCAGCAGCCCTATTACGATCGACTTCTAAGCCACTTTCTGAGGTGACAAGTCCTAAAAATTATAGCTCCTTCTCCAAAAGTTCCACTTCGAAAACTTCGCCTTAAGCTTATACACATGTAGTGTACTGAGTAACTCGTCCAGATGTAATGCATGATCCTTCTTACTCCTCGAATAAACTGGGATATCATCTACAAATACAATGATAAACTTGTTAAGCAACCCTCTTAAAACTTCACTCATCAAATCAAAAAAGTAGGCGGGTGCGTTGGTTGGTTTGAAGGGCATGGTTAACCACTCATACAATCCATCGGGTGTATGGAATGTAGTCCTCTAAATACCGTCCTCGGCTACATGCAATTGATGGAACCGGGTGGCAAAGATAGAGTCTAAGACAACCATTCGCCTTAGTGGCAAAGATGAACGGTGCTCCCCATTTAGAAATACTCCTATTAATAAAACCCTTCTCCAAGAACTCGTTAACCTGCTTGTTTAACTCACATATTTCTTTCGGAGCCATACATATAACATCCCGCATCTGGACGCCAAAAGCCAAGTGCTATAGATATTGCAAACATCTATAGTATTAACTTCTGGTGACAAAATACGGCATTGCTAAAATATTCATAATATCAGAAGCACTTGAATATGAACAACATCACATATTTCCAAAAAATAACATTTTACAGATTACATTTCAAACAAATTCATATTCAAAATACATAATTCCATGTCTGTTTCCCAAGTGAAGGTCAATTATAATCATTTCAAAACTACGCCAAGAGTGACATATGACGATGCCCTCTTGGTTTATTAGAGAAATATAGTTTTATTTAGTTTAATATACACAACGAAATAATAAACAGAATAATCTGTATTCCTAATTAGCTATCCTTCGTCCACCTGCTTGTGACAACCCAGATTTTCGTGTTCGAAAATCGACATCCATACTTCACTAGTATTCAAATGCCGCAGATTGAAACATTCAAATCTGATTCGCCGGAGCTTATAACACATTAAGTACAACAATATAGTGGAAGAAAAATAAATATATCATTGATATACAACATTCGATACAACAGAGATACAACTGAATATCAACATCTATCAGAGATACAAGACAACAGCGGAAGAAATGACATTAACAATGGAAAGATAACTCTAATAAAATCTCCAAAAGAATCCAACACCAAAGATAGCTCGAACCACCATCATCGATGCAATAAGCAAGGTCAGTCATCGAATGTTGAAGAGAAACAAATGCTGTCGCCAAAACCAAAGGCTGGACGCTATCGAATCTACTCCTGCTATTTGATTATCTTAAAAACTCAACTCTAGACTGCCCGTGTGGAAAATTATGGGCATCCAGAGTTTAGGAAGGGAACAATAAACTCCGGGGCAGTCATGGGACTGGCATGAGCAAACAATAACAGTTTTCTTTGAATAAAACAATCAACAAGAAATAAAAAGGAAATCCGCAATGCTTTTCGAAAAATGAAACTACCACAAGGCCTCCCATCGCACACACCATGAAAACGTAGAATTGGAGGAGATTTCTCCTTATGATAGTAAAACATGCTTGATATGCAAAAACCTTTTGATATTACTATTAGTGTATAATGCAAAAAACCTTTCGAAAGTATAATATTAATCTTAGCCAGCATACAACAGTTATTGTATGCCTACTATAGCTAGCATCTAAACAGTGGTGACCACCACAAGTAAAATGGCAGGTTATACAACAAAAACCGTACAAGACGTGTATTGGAGATTGGATTTCCAACAAATGGTCAGGTAAAGGAACTTCCTATTGCTATATGGGTACGCCTCTAGAGGGACGCCTCGAGAACCTACCCAGAACTCTGCCAACACAAGGCCGGGTTACCTCTGTAACTAGGTAACTATTTCTCGAGCATGCCATCCCCCGGTCATTTGCGACCTTTATCCGAGAGCTCTCAACCACAAAGCAACCACAAAGTAATAAATTTGCAGTGACCACATGAGTTAAGTATCTGGGATCCATACCATGATACCACCCTTTTCCAAAAGTGAATGCACACACCCTAAAGGGCGCGGCCCTCATAACCTTGTCGCATCTTTCCTGTTCTGACCATTTCTGGGGTTTGAGGTCCCGATGCAGTCTCGTTCACAAAGCTACGCTTTACACAAAAGTCATGCTTCGATCAACAAATGATCAGCGGTACTTTATATGCCCCATTACCAATTTAGGAATGTATCACTAGTAATTATCAACTACATAAGCTCTGAGCTCGTACGTCTCAGAGAAGGGAGTTAAGTTAAGAGAATAAATTCTCCGCCACCAAACAGAAATGTATTTGATAGAAACCAGCTTTACATCTCCAAGTGTAACGTTAGACACGCATCCATACAAGTCTGTTCCGGGTTTGAACATAACCGAAGGCATTTCACAAAGAAGCCCTTGCAAATCCGGATAATCCCTAATCACATCGGGACTCCCCATCACAAAAGGTGATCAAATCTCTATACCGGGGATCAGCCGGTGTAGAGACATTCGACGAGTTATCCTTCCACTTTCGAAAATATCCGGTCTTCACCACCGGTCTCCAAATGTAATCCATAACGTCATATCATTATTCAGAATGGGTTTTATGACACAACGTCCTCTCCCGACTAAACCGAATAATGAGCGCAATATTTAAAAACATAGGAATATTGGGATCTCAGTTAAGTCACAACTTATTACCCTAAATCTTTCCTTCAAATGGTTTTAAAAAATTACCATTTTAATATTTTAAACAAAAAAATTCACTTCACAAAGTTCACCAATCTTCACAAAGATTCATTGATAGCCTTTCAAAACAATTTCCCTTTCAAATCTTTTATTCAAAAGTTACACCTTTAAGATTCTCTTTAATTTCAAAACCAAGTTCAACAATCTTTCACAAAGATTCATTCATAATATTTTCACAAAAGATCCATATTTAGAATTCAATTTAATTCAAAACAAGATTTACTAAATCTTTAAGAAAGATTTATTCATAGCTTCCAAAAACTCCCTTCCAAAATTTGATTTACTAATCAAATCTCTAACAAATATTCATTCATAGCTTTTGAAACTATTTTTATTTCAAACTTGAAATCCTTTCAACATAAATTGGAAATCCTTTCTTTATATGAAACTATTATTATTTGAAAACAAATAGTTTTCGTTTTGGAAAAATCAGATTAAATTTACACAAGTTAGAGCCCTTCAACTCTAAAACTTGGGCTAAATTCACATTTCGAAAATAATATTTTTAAAATGGTTTAAAGCCCATATAAACACATTTATGAATTGTATATCCTTTGTAAAAGTATAATTTCCAAACATAGAATTCAATTTCAATTCTTGAATTCAAATTCAAATCAATTTTTTCAAATTTCAAAACTTTATCAAGTTATTCAAAATAACTTTTATCTTAAAAACTCCTTTTCAAAATATTTTCATATTTAACCCAATTCCATTTCCGTAACCATTTGGATTCAAAATTCATCTTTAAAAAATAATATTTAGATTTCAAAATATATGTGACTTAACCGATTTCCTCATGCAATCCATATTTGTGTGTGTATGGTGTAGTCTAGGGGTTTTACACAATAGTGCAACATCATCAATCATCACAGATTCAAACCCAGCAATATCGATAAGCGGTATAATCTATAACTCTTATCGTTCATTCATAGATTCACAGATAATAAACAAATGTATCACAGATAAATAAATTATAAACTGCTCAATTCACGGAACAAAATATCACAGATCAGCTAGGACAATCAATTCAAGGCATCTCATACAATACAAACATTCATAAGCAATCCAAGCATTCAATAATCATTTATAGACAGGATTAATTAATTGTTTAATCCTTAGTTAATTCAACTAAATTTTCAATTAAATTAATCACTTATGAATTAATTATTCAATCCTGATTTTAACTTAACTTAAACCAGATTAGTGAATTACTAATCCTGGTTAATCAACATTAGTTAATTACAAACCATTTTTAATTAATTAACCTTTAATCATTTATTAATTAACCTTTAATAATAAATTAATTAACCTTTAATTATTAATTAATCAAACTTAATTAAATAAATCAATTAACCCTTAATCGTTAAATAATTAACCTTTAATTATTTAATTATTCTTTGATTAATTAACCTTAATTAATTACATTAATAAATTAATTAACCCTTAATTAATTACTATTAATTATCCTTAATTAATTTTAATAAGTGATTATCTTAATCACTTATGTTAATAAATCATAATTTAATTATTTTGAGTAATTATTCTTCAATCACTTGATTAATTAATTTTAAACATTAATTAATTACTTAATTAAGTAATTTTCTTTAAGTAATTAATTACCCTTAATTAATAAATACTTTAAATTAATTACATTAATTATTCGTTAATTTAATCATAATAATTAATTAGCCTTAAACTAATTACACAAAGTAATTAGCTTTAATTCAATTACACAAAGTAATTGTTCATCAATTATCTTTGAAAACATTTAGTCTTTAAACCTTTAATCTTTGAAAACAAAATTATTATTATTTCATAAATTAAATTAAGTTAATTTATAACAAAACATTTTATCTTTTTCTATTTACTTCTTAATTATATTCCCAAATTAAGTTTTTAAGATAACTTACAAATTTAAGTTAAACAATTATATAACTTTCATAAATCAAACGTTAAATAAAACATTTATTATATCTAAAAGAAATTTATTTAAGAAAGAGGTTTAAACTAAATTATTTTAAAACTTGAAAACTGTTTTTAAATTACCCCGAGTCCTCCCTGAGCATCACCCGAGACACAGGCCTACTTCAAGCCTCCTCCCGAGTCAAACCCCAAACCTTTATTTTAAAACTACGAATTTTGGTTATGTTTTTTTTGTCTTAAGTCCCGGTATAACTAAAAATTTCTTGAACCAAAAATCAAGCCAGTCACACATTACCCCGACCTCTACTTTGAGTTAAAACCCTTCTTCCTCAACTCTTATCCACTGACGCAAACCAACCACTGTGCACGTGCATGAGCCAACGACGACGATCTGATTGTCGTTGAGACTTCCGGCACGACGACGAACAATTTTACATCCATCACAAACACCTAGAATATCCAATTCCCCAGAGAATTAGAATCGAGCATTTCAACTCAAATCTGGAACAAAACCTTCCGATGAAAATTGCCTCACCAACGATGACCTGACCACTATCATCCATGCCGACCACAACTGTAGACTTGTCCTGACCTACAACCTCTATCCCCTTGGCCGATCGCCTATTTATCACCATCGACAACGAAATCCCTTCTCAAACCTCGTCGACCTAAAACCCTACCAAACCACCATGTCGTCGCCCTAGTCCACTATAAATTCAACCACCTATTTTCCTGTATTCGCTAAACCTCCTCTAACCTTAATCCTAGGGCTCGATTTCTCTTTGATCGTCGGGGATTGACATTTTCACGATTTCGTTCAACTCGCCAATTCTCCTTGAATACTTACTTAAAAATTCCGACCCCACCTTTAAAAATCATTATTTTCGAAAGTGTTTTGATGATATAATTGAAATTAGAAAACAAGATTCTTGAATTTTTGGTATGCTCTATATTCATCTGTATTTCTTAGTTTTTCAAGAAATACTTTAATCATTTAGGTTTGAAATTATTTTTAAAACAAACAACTTGTTAATTCAAGCATTTTCCATTTGTATACCTAATCTTATAAATGAAGAATTGGAGGAGATCTTGATTTTTCTATATTTGTTTCTATCCTGTACATAGGCAAAGACACATATATATACTTATATACAGTCATATATATATATATATATATATATATATATAAACATACAACACAATTCACAATCATAAAAACATATTTCACAACTTATATCAAATTTTTATCACATGAAAACCAGAATAACCTATGGGTTTAAAGGCTTGATTACCTGGTTTTGTTAAACAGAGACAGGCTATTTTTTTTGATCTGAAAATCTTGCTTTTGTTTTTTGAAAACTGGATTTGATTCTGCTCTTTGCTTGATATTTGAGTTGAAATCTTGCTTTAAACTGAGTTGATTTGATCTATGATTTACATTTGCCTGATCTGCTGCTTGAAATTTTGATTTGCTTTACTTCCAGGCTGAAGATTTCTGAAATAGGTTTTGATTTTCATCTTCCAGGTTTATGATTTGAGGTTGAAAGCTTTCAAGTTTTGATTCCTTGATTCATTTTGAATTTTCATTTCAGGTTGATATTAAATACTTGAGAAAATGAAAGTAACCTGGTTTAACTCTTCAACATATGTTTTTTAAATTTTCAAAAGAAAAGAAATGACTTTGTCACTTGTTAAATTTTACTAATACATGTTAATCTACATTGTTACTTATTAAACATTTGTCACATATGATAAAATTGTGTTTAAATCCTTTACTTTATTTAATTTATAGATTTAACTTTAAACCCACTTGTTAATTTATTTTATATTTACATGTGTTTATAGTTTACAAATGTTTATCTTATTGATTTCTAAATTTATAAAAGAAAAGTAATTTAAATCTTTTATCAAATCTTATTTTACATTTTAAATTCAAGTTATTAGGAATGTTTATATTTTATTCGTACATTTTTCTATATTTATACTTAGATAACTTTTTAAATAACCTTAAGGCAAATGCTTTGAAATCAAATTATACAATATTAATAAAAAATCTTATATACATATATACTTTAGTTTTTCAAAATACAAAGATAATAAATCAAATTTTATTTATAAGATATTTTCTTTTGAATTTCAAAACCAAGATTCTATTTGTAATCTCTTTACATATATTTATTCTCAGTTTTTTTTCAAATTAATTCTCAATTAGTTCACAAATTAACCCAAAAATTATATTAATTACCAATTTAATTTTAGCTTAAAAACTGGGATGGTTACAAATTCCCCCTTTAAGGAAATTTCGTCCCCGAAATTTGTTAGACAGGGAGACAACAAAGATCATATGAAAAGATAGAGAAATGGTTACCCGATTAGATTGAATATCCATTCCGCATTTGGCTTACCAAATTAGAAAACATGAGAACGATCTCATTCAATATTTCACATGATACTCGGGTCATCCAGTCTATGGAATATGTAGGGGTATTGGTTAGTTCGAAGGATAACTAACCATTCGTAAAATATATCGGGACCCCAAAGAATAGACAAATAAATTCAATCTTCCGCAATTCTCAAACACTAGGTATGAATTCCAAACTCAGGTCGGAATACCCTAAAGATTACATCAGCTTGTCCCTCTTCGGACATTGATCCTCACAAGAAATTACAATAGAATTTCAATTTTAATTTTAATCGAAATCGTTTTATTGATACAAATCTTCATATTTTATTCATCAATTCATTTTAAATAGAATCTCAAATTCATTAAAGTTTAAAACGAAAAGCTGAGGGAAACTGGTGAAGAGAATACGAAATAGGAACTTATTTACATGATTCATAGGGCCATCATCACACCGAAGTTTTTCCTTGTAGCTGCC
Organism: Allium cepa; assembly: GCA_030765085.1. Lineage (NCBI taxonomy): Eukaryota > Viridiplantae > Streptophyta > Magnoliopsida > Asparagales > Amaryllidaceae > Allium > Allium cepa. The sequence goes on from CM060932.1 coordinate 302,078,361, forward strand.
ATGAAGACGATCAAAGAATTTGAAATCGGATCAAAGGAGATTGAGAAGAATTGTTTCCTTGTTGTTGCAGGGATTGACCATTTGTATTGGTACTTCCCTATCCCCTATCTCATCCTCTTCTTGCACTCATACTTACTATCTGTGGATAGCAAGAGAATTTACTGAGGCACGTAGATGGATATCTTAGGGATTACTCATTCTAGGCATTTGTATCCCTATCTCTAATGAGTTACCTAATGTGTTACACCCCTGAGCTAAAGTTTCAACCTTCAGCTCTGATACCAAATGTGACGACTTGGATTTTTGCGTTTGAAAATCGACATCCATACTTCAATCGTATTCGAATGCCGTAGATTCAAACGTTCAAATCCGATTCGTCGGAGCTTATAACACATTAAGTACAACAACGCAGCGAAAGAAAAATGAATATATTATTTATATACAACATTCGATACAATAGAGATACAACCGAATATCCACATCTATCAGAGATACAAGACAACAACGGAAGAAATGACATTAACAACAGAAAGATATCTCTAATAAAATCTCCAAAAGAATACAACACCAAAGATAGCTTGAGCCAGAAGCTCAAACCACCATCATCGATGCATTAAGCAAGGTCAGTCATCGAATCTTAAAGAGAAACAAATGCGGTTGCCAAAACCAAAGGCTGGATGCTATCGAATCTACTCCTACTATTTGATTATCTGAAAAACCCAACTCTAGATTGCCCGTGTGGAAAATTGGGGGCACCAGAGTTTAGGAAGGGAACGATAAATTCCGGGTCAGTCATGGGACTGGTATGAGCAAGCAAAAACAGTTTTCTTTGAATTAAACAATCAACAAGAAATAAAAAGGAAATCCGCAATGTTTTTTGGAAAATGAAACTACCATAAGGCACCCTTTTCCAAAAGGGAATGAACACACCCTAAAGGGCGCGGCCCTCATAACCTTGCCGCATCTTTTTTGTTTTGACTATTTTTGAGGTGTGAGGTCTTGATGCAGTCTCGTTCACAAAGCGCTTTACACAAAAGCCATGCTCCGATCAACAAATGATTAGCAGTGCTTCGTATGCCACATTACCAAATTGGGAATGTATCACTAGTAACCATCAACTACATAACCTCTGAGCACGTACGTCTTAGAGAAGGGTGTTAAGCTAAGAGAATAAATTCTCCACCACCAAACAGAAACGTATTTGATAGAAACCAGCTTTACATCTCAAAGTGTAATGCCAGACACACATCCATATGAGTCTGTTCCGGGTTCGAATAAAACCGAAGGCACTTCACAAAGAAGCCCTTGCAAATTCGGATAATCCATAATCACGTCCGGACTACCTATTACAAAAGGTGATCAAATCTCTATATCGGGGATCAACCGGTGCAGAGACATTCGGCGAGTTATCCTTTCGCTTTCAAAAATATCCGGTCTTCACCACCGGTCTCCAAATGCAATCCATAACGTCGTATCATTATTCGGAATGGATTTTATGCCACAAAGTCCTCTCCTTGCTAAATCGAATAATGAGCGCAATATTTAAAAACATATGAATATTGGGATCTCAGTTAAGTCACAACTTATTACCCACAATCTTTCCTTCAAATGGTTTAAACAAATTACCATTTTAATCTTTTAAACAAAAAGATACACTTCACAAAGTTCACCAATCTTTCACGAAGATTCATTCATAGCCTTTCAAAACAATTTCCCATTCAAATCTATTATTCAAAAGATACACTTTTAAGATTCTCTTCAATTTCAAAACCAAGTTCAACAATCTTTCATAAAGATTCATTCATAATATTTTCGTAAAAGAACCATATTTAGAATTCACTTTAATTCAAAACAAGATTTACTAAATCTTTAAGAAAGATTTATTGATAGCTTTCAAAAACAAATTCCCTTCCAAAATTTGATTTACTAATCAAATCTCTAATAAAGATACATTCATAGCTTTTAAAACTATTTTTATTTCAAACTTGAAATCCTTTCAACATAAATTGAAAATCCTTTCTTTATATGAAAACAATTATTATTTGAAAACAATTATTTTTTCGGAAAAATCCGATTACATTTGGACAAGTTAGAGCCCTTCAAGTCTAAAACTTGGGTTAAATTCTAATTTCCAAAATAATATTTTTAAATTGGTTTAAAGCCCATATAAACATATTTATGACTTGTATATCCTTTTTAAAAGTATAATTTCCAAACATAGAATTCAATTTCAATTCTTGAATTCAAATTCAAATCAATTTTTTCAAATTTCAAAACTTTATCAAGTTATTCAAAATAACTTTTATCTTATAAACTCCTTTTCAAAAGATTTTCATATTTAACCCAATTCCATTTCCAAAACCATTTGGATTCAAAATTCAACTTTCAAAAATAATATTTAGATTTCAAAATATCTGTAACTTAACCGATTTCCTCGTGCAATCCATATTTGTGTGTGTATGGTGTAGTCCAGGGGTTTTACACAGTAGTGCAACATCATCAATCATCACAGATTCAAACCCAGCAATATTAAGCGGTATAATCTATAACGCTTATGGTTCATTCACAGATTCACAGATAATATACAAATGTGTCATAGATAAATAAATAAATTATACACAGCTCAATTCATGGAACAAAATATCACAGATCAGGTAGGACAATCAATTCAAGGCATCTCATACAATACAAACATTCATAAGCAACCCAAGCATTCAATAATCATTTATAGGCAGGATTAATTAATTGTTTAAGCCTTAGTTAATTCAACTATATTTTCAATTAAATTAATTGCTTATGAATTAATTATTCAATCCTGATTTTAACTTAACTTAAACCGGATTAATAAATTACTAATCCTGGTTAATCAACATTAATTAATTACAAACCATTTTAATTAATTAACCTTAAATCATTTATTAATTAACCTTTAATAATAAATTAATTAACCCTTAATTTTTAATTAATCAACCTTAAATAATAAATCAATTAACCCTTAATCGTTAAATAATTAACCTTTAGTTATTTAATTATTCATTGATTACTTAACCTTAATCAATTACATTAATAAATCAATTAACCCTTAATTAATTACCATTAATTATCCTTAATTAATTTCAATAAGTGATTATTTAATCATTTATATTAATAAATCATAATTTAATTATTTTGTGTAATTATTCTTTAATCACTTGATTAATTAATTATAATTATTAATTAATTATTTAATTAAGTAATTATCTTTAAGTAATTCATTACCCTTAATTAATAAATACTTTAAATTAATTACATTAATTTTTTTTAATTTAATCACAATAATTAATTAGCCTTAAACTAATTGCATAAAGTAACTAGCTTTAATTCAGTTACAAAAAATAATAAATTATCTTTGAAAACATTTAATCTTTAAACCTTTAATCTTTGAAGACGAAATTATTATTATTATTTCATAAATTAACTTAAGTTAATTTATAACTAAAAACATTTTATCCTTTTCGATTAACTTCTTAATTACATTCCTAAATTAAGTTTTTAAGATAACTTACAAATTTAAGTTAAACAAATTATATAACTTTCATAAATCAAACGTTAAATAAAACATTTATTCTATCTAAAAGAAATTTATTAAGAAAGAGGTTTAAACTAAATTATTTTAAAACTTGAAAACTGTTTTTAAATTACCTCGAGTCCTTCCCGAGCATCACCCGAGACACAGGCCTATTTACTTCGAGCCTCCCCCCGAATCAAACCCAAAACTTTTATTTTAAAACTTAGGATTTTGGTTAAGTTTTTTTTATCTTAAGACCCGGTATAACTAAAAATTTCTCGAATCAAGACTCGAGCAAGTCACACATTCCTCTGCGTCGAGTTAAAACCCTTCGTCCTCAACTCTTATCCACTGGCACAAACCAAGCACTATGCATGTGCACGAGCCAACAAAGACGATCTGATCGTCGTTGAGACTTCTGGCATGACGACGAACACTTTTACATCCATCAAAAACACATAGAATAACCAATTCCCCAGAGAATTAGAATCGAGCATTTCAACTCAAATCTGGAACAAAAACTTCCGACGAAAATTGCCTCGCCAACGATGACCTCACCACTATCATCCATGTCGACCACAACTGTACACTCGTCTCGACCTACAGCCTCTATCCCCTTGGACCGATCGCCTATTGATCACCATCGATGAGGAAATTCCTTCTCAAACCTCGTGGACCTAAAACCCTACTAAACCACCATGTCGTCCCCATAGTCCACTATAAATTCAACCACCAATTTTCCTTTATTCTCCATCATCCAAACCTCCTCTAACCTTAATCCCGAGGCTCGATTTCTCTTTGATCGTCAGGGATTGACATTTTTCATGATTTCTTTCAACTCGCCAATTCTCCTTGAATACTTACTTAAAAATTCTAATTCCACCTTTCAAATCATTATTTTCGAAAGTGTTTTTGATGATATAATTGAAATCAGAAAACACGATTCTTGAATTTTTGGTATGCTCTATCTTCATCTGTAATTCTTAGTTTTTCAGGAAATATTTTAATCATTTAGGCTTGAAATTATTTTTAAAACAAACGTCTTGTTAATTCAAGCATTTTCCATTTGTATATCTAAGCTTATAAATGAAGGATTTGAGGAGATCTTGATTTTTCTATATTTGTTTATATCATGTACATAGGAAAAGACACAGATATTTGTATATGCTTATATACAGTCATCTATATATATATAAACATACAACACAATTCACAGTCATAAAAACATATTTCACAACTTATATCAAATTTTTATCACATGCAAACCTATGGGTTTAAATGGTTGCTCACCTGGTTTTGTTGAACAGAGATAGGCTATTTTTTTCTTTGATATGAAAATCTTGCTTTTGTTTTCTGAAACCTGGATTTGATTCTACTCTTTGCTTGACATTTGAGTTGAAATCTTGCTTTAAACTGAGTTGATTTGATTTATGATCTAAATTTTCCTGATCTGCTACTTGAAATTTTGATTTGCTTTACTTCCAGGTTGAAGACTACTGAAAATAGGTTTTGATTTTCATCTTCCAGGTTTATGATTTGAGGTTGAAAGCTTTCAGGTTTTGATTCCTTGATTCATTTTGAATTTTCATTTCACGTTGATATTAGAACTTGAGAAAATGAAAGTAACTTGGTTTTACTCTTAAATATATGTTTATAAAATTAAATTTCAAAAGAAAAGAAATGACTTTGCCACTTGTTAAATTTTACTAACACATGTTAATCTATAATGTTACTTATTAAACATTTGTCACATATGATAAAACTGTGTTTAAATGCTTTACTTTAATTAATTTATAGATTTAACTTTAAACCCTCTCATTAATTTATTTTATATTTACATATGTTTATATTTTACAAATGTTTATCTTATTGATTTCCAAATATATAAAAGAATAGTAATTTAAATCTTTTATCCAATCTTATTTTACATTGTAAATTCAAGTTAATAGGAATGTTTATATTTTATTCATACATTTTTCTATATTTACACTTTTAGATAACCTTAAGACAAAGGCTTTGAAATAAAATTATACATTATTAATAAAAATTCTTATATACATATATACTTTAGTTTTTCAAAATACAAAGTTAATAAATCAAATTTTATTTACAAGATATTTTCTTTTGAATTTCAAAACCAAGATTCTATTTGTAATATCTTTACATATATTTATTCGCAAATTTTTTTAAAATTAATTCTCAATTAACTCACGAATTAACCCAAAAATTATATCAATTACCAATTTAAATTTAGCTTAAAAATCGGGACCGTTACACTGCTCGTCTTTGGAAGGTTTATTTGCCAAAATTTCAGAAACCTAAAAACCTTAACTCTCAACCTACTCAAATCAATTTTGAGTACTCGAGAGTTGATGGGAAAACAAAAATTCGAGTTAGACATAAAGACTGGTGTGAATAATTATGTTACATCTTGGTTTACTGAATTAAGTGAGACCAGGCAGCTTAGAGAAATGGGTTTCCCCTCGCTAATATCCTTTTCAAAACATATATATTTTACAAATCCTTTGCTGCAACCAATAATCAAACTGACTATATCAAAATAGCAATATCCTTTTTGCCAATAAATGGACTATTTGTCTGTCAAACAGGTAATATGTGAACTATCTGTCCACAACAAAATAACAAGGTTCGTTGTGCTACAAATGGACTATCTGTCCATATAACTTGGCTAACTGCCCACAAACTGGACCAACTGTCCAAAATCTAGGCTAACTGCCTGTATACTAGACTAACTGTCCAAATAAAAATGGACTAACTGTCTGAATCAAAATGGACTAACTGTCCTAATCATTTTCTTAGGATTAACAACCCTTTAAAATTTCCTTGAAAACCTTTTCAAAATGATTTAGTCCTTGAAATCATATATATACAAGAAAAATATATCTTTAGCTTTACTCTAAGCCATTTTGCCATGTTATATGAACTTTACACAAAATAATATTAAAGAATTTTAATGAGGATTAACTATCCATCCAAAACAAGTTAAACCCTTTTCAATTTGAAAACACTTAGGCTATATTTCTTATTTAATGCATTCAAAAACTTTGTTTAAAACCATTAAACAACCCTTTCGAAACTCTTAAAGGTAACCCCTTCGTAACCATTGAAAGCAAAGCGTTCGAAACCATTAAAAGCCTTTTATTTGAAAGCTTCAAAACATTAAACATCCCTCTTTAAAACCTTTAAGTATTGCCTTCCTAAAACATAGGAAAAACCCTTTCTTTCCTTTAGAAACCCTGGGAAACTACCCCTTTCAAAACTATTTATTAAACCTTTCGAAATAGTCAAAACTCAATCCTTTCAAAAGAAATTTGGGTTCAATTTCAGACATGTGGAAACCTTTCAAAACGATTCAAATTTCATTCCTTCGAAACCTTTGAAAATCGTCTCGGTCGAAATTATTTGGATTCTGCCTTCAAGTAGAGCAAAAGGATTAGAAACCCATTATGTTTCGAAACCATTTAAAACCATCTCCTTCGAAACCATTTGGGTTTTACTTCAATCATAGAAAAGGGGTCTTAAAAACATTTAAGTTGAAAGCTTCTGTTTCGAAACCATTTCCTAAGTAATGAAGTGATGGTGTCCAAGCCATCCCTTCGAAAGCATTGGAGAGGTGGCCATATTTTAGAAAACAAAAAACTCCTTCAATTTCATCTAGATCGAAAGGTAGGAAGCTGCAGATAAAGGCTTTGACTTAATCAAAAGCAAGCATTTAAAAACAAAGGCGCAATCCAATCGAAACCATTCCCTAAACTATTTGACCTAGTCGAAAGCCAATTAAGTCGAAAGCATCTTAGTCGAAAGCAAGCGGTCGTATTTTCTTTAAAATCAAAGCAAAGCTTCAACCCCTTCGAAACCCCCTGGTTTCAACCCTATATCTTTTTTCCTTTTCCAATTCACTGCGTACTAGTTGCCTAATACAATATGCATTAGTTTCGACTTTGTTAAAAGCGAAGGAATGGAGGTGGAACCTGGTGCCGAAATACACGAAACTGTAAAAACCCTATTTATTTGTACTTTTAAACTATTCTTTTGTGCCTAACCTGCCTTATTTGTCTAAATCTGATTGGTTGCAGGGTTTCTCTTTTCAAAAGTGCTGCTGATTTTCTAGATTTAACAATTTAAACATTTTTCAGAAAGCCCATTCTCCTCCTTTAATTATATAAAACATTTAAGCCACGTACCTTAAATAATTTTATATAACCATTAATACATTTAAAAAAATCTTAGAAAAAATCTAAAAAATCACAATATATGTATTTTCTAACATATAAAATTTTTAGACCCAAACAATTAATAATTTACCCGTAATTAATTTATAACCCAAAATACTATTTTCTTTAATAGAAAATTAATATTAACTAAATGAAAATTTAGAAAAATCTGAAAATTGAAATCCAACTCTAGAATAATATTTATGATCTTCATAAAAATTCGCATGGCATTTCGATGTCATTTAATAGGGTTTTCACATTAAAACATATCATAAATTCAATATGAATAAACATAATTCATCAACAAGTATATATATATATATATATATATATATATATATATATTCATTCCATCATTCAGAAACATGGAAATAATTACAAAATATTCAAAATTCATCTTAAAACCGAAGAAACAACCAAAAATGAGATGTAAACATTATTCACCTTAGCTTTAGGATTAAGGATCTTGAGATTTGGATGAATTTGACTTGAATTAGCTTTTCTTACTCTTCTTCCTCTTTTCCTTGTTAATGGTGGCCGGCCTATTGTTTTAAAAAAAAATTCAAAATGAAATGAACATGTATTCTAATACATGGCCAAGGTTTGGAGGATATAAGAATGGCCTCTTTCCTATTTTATCCCTCATCTGTTTCGATTTAACTCTTATTTTAATTTATTGTTAAATGACACGACTTCAACTTAATTAAAATTAAATCTCAATCAACTAATCAACACATTATTTTATTTAATTCAACTAATTAAATATCCTAAATAATGTTACCAAAAATCTAGGGTGTTAAAATATGCATCAATGGTAAGGCAATAGGTTTACCATTCTCAACAAGATAGATCCTAAACTCAATCTCTCTTTGGGGCAGGAGATCAGTAACCTTAGCAAAAACATCTAGGAAATCTCTAACTATAGCACTGCACTGAGCTCGTCATTTGATAGGTCTAATGAATATAAGTAGCTCAGCATGATCGATCCTTGGGGGTTCATAATAAACCTATAAGCTACATCCAATACACATGCTCAATTTAACTACCTTCCTATCACATTCTAAAATAGCTCAACACAAAGTCATATAATCCACACCTAATATCAATCCATACCTATAAAATCCCAACAAAAAGGTATTACAATCAAACTTGACCCTAAAATAAGCAACTTCAAACTCCTGCATACCATAAACAAAGAGGTGAACCTTCTACAGAGTTTGACACAAATATATGGTCTGTAACTGTAATATTCTGTAAGTGTAAGTCTTCAACAAGTTTACTAGAAATGAAAGAATGTGAAGGGTCAGTGTCAAAAAAGTACGAATAGATAAACCAAAACAAGTCAACATATCTTTGATTACCACTTTCTTACCCTTGTCTACTACAGGCTGTGCGCTCGAGTTAAGGACTGCCTCTAGTGCATAAGCCGAAACCACCTAAGTAGTAGCTTGAGTAGGAGCTCTTGGTGTTGCTATGCAAGCTCGTTTCACATGCCCAAACTGATCGCAGTTATACCACTTCATCTTTGAGAAACCCATCCTGCATTCCTTAGCAAAGTGCCTTAGTTTCACATACTTATTACATTGTAAATTCTTCTTTTGAATCTTCCCCTTCGGCCCAAACCTCCCTTCTTCTTATTCTTCTGTTGCACTTCCTCTCCAGTATTCTGAGCCTCCTCTTTCACTTCCTTCAAGGAGATGTTAGTGAGTAAAGCCTACTCCGTTAACCCCTTACAGGTAGCACCTATCAGAATTTGACTCATAGCTGAATCTTGGAGAGGTGGAGAGGCTGGTTCATTGCTTTAATAAATTTAAGAGCCTTCTAAAGTAGTGTGTTAATCAAATCCATACCGAATCTGGCAAGCTCATTAAACTGATTTACATATTCCTTGCCTATCATGTCCCTCTACTTAAGATGGATGAACTTCTCTACCCGAATGCATTCCTCCGCCTTAGAATGGAACTTCATTTCCTATGACACTCATCCCAAGAAATATCACCTTTGTTAGTTTTAGATTCAATAACCTCCCACTAGCTCAATGTCTCTCCTTACAACTGCCAAGTAGCTAAATACCTCCTCACATAGATAACCGCAAATGATGCTACCATCCAATTACTCCTTACCGGTATAAAAAAGCACACTTAGTTAACCGATTGACTATGACCCAAATGATCCCATTCCCTCTCCTACTCCTTGGAAAACCATTTATAAAGTCCATGGAAATACTTTTCCACTTCCATTGAGAAATATCCAATGGCTGCAATTACCCTCCAGGCTTCTTATGCTCCACCAATATCCTTTGGAAAGTCATACATTTAGCTACCTACTCAGCCACTTGCTTCTTCATACTGGGCCAATAGAAAACTCTCTTCATGTCGCGATAGGTCTTGTCACCACCGGGATGAAAGGGCATCCAAATAGGTGATACTTGGCTAGTACCTCCTCTTCCAAATCCATACTATGGGGAACACAAAGCCTATCATCTCTCTGCAACCATCCTCTCGAGCCAATGATGTAACACCTAAAATGACTCGATGACTCTCCTCTACTAATCCTCTCAAAAATATCTACTAGCTCCTTATCCTCATTCTTCCTAGATCCAATACACTCCATCAATGTAGGCTGAACATCTAAAGCTACTAGTAATCCTAGGGTAATATTTAATGATGATCAGAAATCAGAGGCAGAAATATGCTCCAAATGTCTCTACTCTAAGAATAAGGGACTCAACACTGCATGCTATCAACTTAAAGCATAAGCTACAAATTTCCCTTGCTTAGCGAATAAGAGATATACAAGTCATACAAAACCACGAACTACATCCATATTTGCTGCCTCAAATTTAAATCCATTTGGGGGAATAGATACGTCAAGGACTTGTGCTCTATATATAGCTCAAACCGCTCTCCTAGAAGGTAATTGCTCCATGACTTGAGCATAAAAACAATAGCTGCGAATTCAAGATCATGGTTAGGGTAGTTTCTCTCATGAGTCATCCGCTGCCGACTCGCATAACTCAGCAACCTTTTTCTTGCATCAAGACCGAACCAAACCCCATATCATATGCATCAGTATAAACTATAAATGGCTTCATCCCATCCGGTAGTACCAAAACTAGTGCACTAGTCACTACCTCCTCCAACTTGATAAAAGCATCTTCGCATTTATCATCTTACAAGAAAAATAATTCTTCCTAGTAAGAAGGTCAATGGATCAGAGATCTTCACAAAGCTTTTGATGAACTTCCGATAGTAGCCCGCCAAACTAAGGAAACTTCTCACTTCCATGACATTCTTCGGCACATGCCTATCCTTAACCGCTGCCACCTTACTTGGATAAACCAATAATCCACTTTTTGAGATGATGTACCCTAAAAAGTAAACCTCCTTTCTCCAAAATGGCACTTGAAATCTTTGCCTTTAGCTTATATGCACGAAGTGTGCTGAGCACCTCCTCTAAATGTGATGCTTGCTCCTCCTTGCTGCTTGAATAAACTAGGATATCTTATACAAATACATTGACAAATTTGTTAAGCAACCCACTGAAAACTCGGCTCATCAAATCAACAAAGAAGACAGGTGTGGTCACTCTGAAGGGCATAATTAACCACTCATACAATCTGTATGGTGTACGTAATGTACTTTTCTAAATACTTTCCTTGGATACATGTAATTGATGGAATTGGTAGCCAAATCCAATTGACAGAATCATTTATCTCCAACTAACCGATCAGAGAGATCGTCTATGCGGAGCAAAGGAAAATGATTCTTCTTTGTTAGTTTATTTAGCTCCTTGCAATCGGCGTACAGCCTGAGAGAACCATATGTCTTAGCGACAAAGATGACCATTGCTCTCTACTTAGAAATACTCCTCCTAATAAAACCCTCCTCCAAGAACTCATTAACTTGCTTGTTTAACTCAGGTTAATCTTTTGGAGCCATATGCCTTAGTTGTAAGACAACAAGTGTAGTATTCTCAACAGGATAGACGAAAACTTGATCTCTCTTTAAGGTTGGAGACCTGTAACCTTAGAAAAAACATATAGGAAATCTCTAACTATAGCACTGCACTAAATGCATATTATATGTCAAATGAATATTAATAGCTCAGGATAACCGATTCTAGAGGGGTCATAATAAACCTTCAAGCTATGTCTACTACACATGATCAATCTAATTACCTCCCCATCACAGTCTAAAATAACCCCATAAAAAATCATCCAATCCATGCCTAATATCAATCCATACTTAAAAATTGCATTAAAAAGGCATCATAATCAAAATCGACCCTTAAAATAAGCAACTTCAAACTCCTACATACCATAAAAAAATATGTCGATCCTCCAACATGGTTTGACACAAATACAGGGTCTATGACTATATTAGTGTGTAAGTGTAAGTCATTAACAAGTTTACCAGAAATGAAAGAATGCGAAGCTCAAGTGTCACATACTAATTTCGATCACAGTTTTTTTACTCTTGTCTACCATTGGCTATGCGCTCGAGTTAAGGACTGCCTCTAGTGTATAAACCAGAACAACTTGAGTAGCAACTTGAGTATGAGCCCTCAATGGTGCTATGGAAGCTCGTTACACATGCCCAAACTGAGCATAGTTATACCACTTCACCTTTGAGAAATCTGAAACGACCCGACTTTCTTACCATAGAAAGTCGCATCATTTTTAAGAAAGAAAGGGATAGAAAAGAGAATAGAAAGAAGAGAAGAAGAAACAACACATCAGAATCTAACAGCGGAACGCATAAACTATATTAATGACATAAATATTACATAGTTTACAACCATATCAGAGTACACAAATATACATCACATACTAGACAGTTATAAACACCTGTCTAGTTATTACATCTCAACACAACTCAGAGACAACACAGAACACACAGCGGAATACTAATATCTAACGCAGAAGCCTCCTACTCCATTGCTTCTCCATAATTCGTCAAAGCAAACCTGAATCCTAATCTGAATCCCTTGACTACTCATAAAAATTTGAGTACCCAAGAGTTTATGAAAGACAAAAATAAACTCCGGGTCAGACATGGGTCTGGTATGAGTAACAGGTTAAAGTTGCTTAACTTTTAAAAACCTTTTGAAAAGAAAAGTATCACGTAAGACTTCCCACACATAAACATGGAAAAGTTTTTACCTTACGCTAACCAAAACATTTGATAGGAAATCCGATGATATTATAATAGTGTCTAGGGTTTTCAAATAAATAAGAAATAGCCGAAATTGTTACATTTATTAAATTCCAGCTACTAGCCACAAAAGTGGGTAATACAATCAAAACCGTTGGCACTTATTAGATTTTGGATTCCATACAATGGCAGGGCTACTGGGGTACCGCCCGTCACAATACGTGGCCTAGATCACCGTACGGAGGAGCCACCCTAACTCCCCTGCAACACAAGGCCGGACCCATTCCTTACTGAATAGTTCCGAACAAGATAACCCCGACGGTTGGAGCGTAAAAACCGTCCACACAGCCGAAATAAAAAGGGACCTCTAGACAGGGGTAAATCTCGCTCTCTAGTGGGTGCAACCCACGAAGCCTTGCTGCACCTCCCCTGTTTTAGCCATTCCCGGTTGATGAGGCTTGAGGCTACGATTACCTTTATAGGGCATATCACTTAGAATGCTCATCGTCCACCTGACGATGTTCTGAAAGCATTCGATCCATACAAGTTCGTTCCGGGTTCGAACGAAACCGAAGGCATTATCTCGTTACACTCATTTTGGAATCACCCTCAGAGTTAACGAGAATAACCCTTGCACTCTGATTCACCATCTCGAATCTATAAGTACTATTCCGTCAACTCATTACGAAATCACCCACAGAGTTATACTGACGTATAGCTCTTACACCTCGAGTCTTCACAAAGCTCCATTTTTGATACACGACCTAACGTTATTTGGAATCAATGTGGTTTTCGGATATCCAAATATGGAAACCCGATCCCGGTCTCATCGAAATCCAAAGCGTGTCTTTTAGGTCCAAGTTGTTTTAAAGGTTTAAAACAATTTAATACAGTATCTATATATACACAGATAGATAACACACAGATCAATAATTGATAATCAGCATTATGACATAACAGGAAATCCACATTATCAATATGAAATAGATATTCCATATCTCACCATCACAATAGATAACCTATGTTATCATCACAATACAGTCAAACATCTATACCACACAATATCATTTATCTCATTATTGAGATCACAAAGCATCCAAGTCAAACAATGACACCCATTCATACATAAGCAAAGATTCACTCATACCACAATATAATTAATTTAAAATGAATCAAATTAACTATCTCTATCTCTAATTAATTTAAAGTGAATTAAATTAATTACTTTATCTATAATTAATTTAAAATAAAATAAATTAATTACTTCACCAATATAAATCTTGCTTATCAATCATCTAATTGATTACAATCAGTTAATGATTCATCATTAATTATCTTAATTAATCACCTTCGATTAATTACCCTTAATTACATTCATGTAATTATACTTAATTAATTTCACAAATTAATTATCCTCAAACAAAACAGTAATTAATCTTTAATTACTTCAATTAATTAGTTAATCATAATTAATTACATTTATTCTTAATTAATTACATTAATTAATTACCTTTAATTACTTATCATTGATTAATTAATCATAATTAATTAACTTTAATTACATCATTGATTAAAATAATTAATGATTCTTAATTATTTCTTAAATTAATTACCTTAAGGAATTAACTAACTTTATTACTTTATTCAAACCAAATTAATTATCTCTTAATTAATTTCTTAATTAATTATTTGATTAATTACTAAATAATTAATCTAAATTGCTTCACTCTTAACATCTCCACTTAATTACAATCTGTAATTATCAATCAAAAATAAGAGATTTTCAATTCGTTAATTACATACAGTAATTATTTATAAAAACCAAGTGTTTAAAATTAATTAAACTTAATTAATTAAAATAAACAATCATATTAAACTAAATTAATGACATTAGGTAATTAATTTCTTAATTACTTTATTAAGTAATTATACTCAAACCATTTACAATTGATTATTATTATTAAATTAATTAATCTAATTAATTATAAAAATTAACTACATTAATTAGTTATTAAAAAAATCCTGATTAATGACCTTCATTAACCCTTCTCTAATTATCTTTATTAAGTAATTAACTGAGATTAATTACAAATTTAATTATCTTTAATAATTTATTAATTAAAGTTAATTATTAAATTAATAAACCTTAATTTCAATCTTAATTATATAATTAATAACCATTCATCATTAATTAATAATCAAATTAATGATCTTAATTGATTAATCATTAATCAATATTTAATTCCAAATTCAATTAATTAATTAAATTAATAAATCTTAATTAATTCTAAAACATAAATCTTAATTTTAATTTCAAAAACATAACTTAATTATGCTTAAAACAATTTAATTCAAAACTAAGTACTTTTGAAATTACCTTTAAATTTCAATTTGAATTCAAATATAAAATAGAATAATTTAAAACTTATCAAAGTTTTAAATAATTTAAAACTTTTTAAATTACAAATCAAACAATATTATATGAAAATTTTAAAGTTAAATCCATTTCAAAATCTTTAATAACGTAAAATTTTCACTTTCATTTAAAACTTCAATTTAAACCTTCTTTAAATTTAAACCTGAAATTCAAATTAAACTTTTGAATTTCTAGATTTTAAATAACCTCAAATCCACTCATATTTTTAAAATCTCATTTCTAAGAGTGTTTAAACTATTTTATCAAACCAAATGGTTAATTAAGTTTAAATTTCTGAAAATTTAATTTAATTTTAAACTGGGATTTGAATTCAAATTAGCAATTCAAACTTCAATTGAATTTAAACTTAAACCTTATCTTACACAAAAGCTACAGATTTTAAAAGTTTAAAACCCAGATTTTTAAATAGTTTCTGTAACCTGGAAATTACAGAGCACAACCTGAGACTCCCCTAATTTTACTTCGAGTCTACAGCTGCCATACTTCGAGTTTCCTACTTACCTGCTTCGAGCAAATTCAAATATCTCCCCTGCAACACACCCAAACCAAAAATACTTCACCAGAATAACTCGTCGCCGTGCATTTCGCCCTCTCTGATCATCAAGGATGATCAAACCATAACTAAAAATCCATCGAAGCCCTAACATCATCACCAAATCGAGCAGTAAATCAGAGAATTAAAGTCCACCCCAAAATTCAAAACCTGGAAAAATGTTTCAGGCTTCTGCACAAAACCCGTCAACAGCCAAATCCCACCGCTCCGACCTCTTGACGATCGACCCCTCCGGCCATGAACTAAACTACGGCCAAACTATAAATCCTCAAAACATCTTGACACTCGATCCTATGTATGAATCGAAATGACCAATTCTTTAAACCAAATAAAATTAGGGTTTAAAACAATTTTTGCAGATCTGCACCTTCCGCAATGACATTCATTTCCGTCCATGATTTTTCTAAGCACCACTAAACCCTACTCTACTACTCAGAAGAATTCCAGAATTTCTCAATTCATAAATCACAAGAAATTGCACATATTCCATTTTCAGTTCAAGTGCTAACTGCTATAAAAACTAAACTCTAAAAATCCTATTTCTTGCTTTAAAAATCAAGTTATGGTAAGTACTTTAATTTATGAATCTAAAGCATAATATCAATATGGTTGAGTTTTGAAAAAAAATTAATCAATGCAAGGGTGTTACCTGTATTCACAGGGATAATACTGTTTTTATATCATATTTTTTTTTAAACTTAAAACTTTAAAAGTTAACTCAAGATAATTAATAATCTTATTTTATAAATCTAAACATATCAGAACTAAAATTAAAAAGATAAGGTTTTGATAAAAAATTTCCTGAAAATCAAGAAAACAGATCAATAAATAAACAACAGCCTATATACATTTATTCACAGCAATCTTGTTTATCAAAAACAAAAATAAATCCAGCATGCAATCCTATTTTAAAAAAATTAAGATTTAAAGTTACTCACCTTAATGCAGAGCTCAGTTGTCCCTTTTGAAATTTGCAGAAAAGAATGCAGACTTTATAAAAATGCTGGTGTGCTTTCTCTGATTTTTAAATCTGAGTTAAACTTTGATGAAATGCTCATGATCCATACTCTAATCACTTGCATACAGATGCTAGTTCAACCAAGGTTTAAAACAGGGCAGACTTCATCCATTCCAGGTTTTAAAATAGAGTGCAGGCCCTTTATTTGATTTTGAAGAAATGCATATTTTACTTTCATTGGAAATGCATATTTGTACAGGTTTTGATAAATTTGTATATGCAGATTTTGGATTTGAATATGCAGGTTTATGAAAGATTTAGTTTTGATGAGGAGTTATAGAGATTTGCATTTGAACAAGTTTTAGATTTTATATGAATTATAGGAGAATGAACTGCATTTTAATACTGAGGACTTATTTGCAGATTTGAGGAAATGCAGATTTTCTTAAATTTGATTTTAAGAAGTTTGAAGATTTTCTTTGATTAAGAAAAAAAATGAACATGCAATATGAAATGAAGATGCAAACTTAAACAAATGAAAATTTTCAGATTTTATAAAAGAAAAGAAGAATAAAAACTAAAATTAACACTTGTCCATTTTTTACAACACTTGTCAAAAGAATGCATATGAATCTAACACTTGTTTCTCTTTTAAAAGTAATTAGTATTTAAATTAACAAAGTAATGCATATGTTCTAGTTTAATATAACTTGTTAGTTTATTTTAAAATATGTGTATGAATTTACAAAAGAAATAAAAACAAACAATGTTTTATAAATTGAAACTTATACATATTAAAAATTAAAACAATTAAAAAAAATTAAAATTTATACTTTTGAACTTAAATTCAAACTAAATTCAAGAATCAATTATTTTCAAATCAAGTTATAAATATAAATTCAATTTGAAATAAAAATTAAAAATTCTATTCAAAACTTATTTATAAAGACAATACAATATTAATATTATTTTTATAAATCTCTTATTATCAAATTAAAATCATTTTACAAGAGATTGTATTTTTATTAAATAAATAATCTATTTTATTAAGTCATGAAATCATTTTGTTTGTTTATACTGAATTTAAAACTCAATCCAATTTAATTTAAAACATTTCAATATTTTCTTATCAATTTTTAAATCATATTTTTACTTATGAAATAGTCTTTGAGAACTCAATACTAATTTGAAAAAAATTTCCAAATTAAAATGTCTATATTAGAATTTTTAAAACATGATTTAATTATTAAATTTAAACCAAATCATTTATTCAATAACTTTGAAAAACTTAAATATTAAATAAACAAATTTTCCAAATTACTAAAACTAGAAAATATGCTTCATTTATTAAAATTAAAAAAAAAGCTAATTCTATTTAAAATATAAACCAAATATTTATTTATAAATAGAAATCAATTTATTATTATTTTAAAAGATAAAATAATCAATTTAAATAATTATTGAAGAAGATTATTAAATTTATTTTCAACAATTATTAACAGATTATCAATATCAATTTAATTTTAACTACAGATTATTAAATTGATATTGTTAAAAATTCTGGGATATTACAAAATCCATCCTACATTCCCTGGCAAAGTGCCTTGGTTTCCCAAACTTATTACACCATAAATTATTATTCTGAATTTTTCTCTTCGGCCTAAACCTCCCTTCTTCTTATTCTTTTGTTGCACTTTCTTTCTAGTGTTCCAACCCTCCTCTTTCACTTCCTTCGGGGAGATGGTAGTGAGCAAAGCCCTCTCCACTAACCCCTCATAGGTGGCACCCATCAGAATGTGACTCACAGCAAAATCTTGGAGTGGTTGATTTATTCATTTTGCAAATTTAAGAGCCTTCTTAAATGTTGTGTTAATCAACTCCATACCTAATTTGGTTAGCTCATTAAACTGATTTACATATTCTTTGACTGTCACATCCCCCTTCTTAAGATGGATAAACTTCTTTAGATTAACAACTTCCTCCACCCTAGAAAGGAACTTCATCTAAATTCTCCTATGGCACTTATCCCAAGAAATATCACATCCATCTGTCTTAGACTCAATAACCTCCCACCAACTCAAGGCCTCTCCTTGCAACTGCCAAATAGCTAAATGCCTCCTCACAACATCAGTCAAATCCATCAGACCAAATATCCTCTAGCAAGCGCGGATCAATGACTTCGAATCCACGTAAGACTCTGTCTAAGACTAGAAAAATCTAAAGTGGTAGGTAGGCAGGTAGGAACCACGCCTCTCACTCTCTCCATGGGCTCTCTAGTGGTATTAAGCTCGGCCTGCCCCTTTATTTATAAATACCAGCAGAATCATATATGGATGTTCATGCTTTGGATCTCAACTGCATCGCTAGAGCCTAATCCTATACGATCAGTCATCTTCGATATGTGAATGTTATAAGTTTCATTAGTTAATTCCATATATAGCATAAATACGATTAAAAGATGGGGGATAACATAGATGCAAATGAGAATTAGAATAGGCATGAATAAGGAAGATTTCAGTATACGGAATTTTTTAAAATGTCATTGAAAATTATTCTTTATTTATACTCTTATATATATGACTTTTAGAAAGTCCATTTTTGAGAACTTCTAGAGGCTATTATGAAAATCCTTTTCAAATTTATATTTTTTTCCAAAATTCTCATGTACGTTCTCTTAATATTGTCCTAATCCTTAAGGAAATTTGAACGTAGGCTTTGATACCAACTATGACAAACCGCACCTATCCAAAGCCTAACGTTGCTGTTGGCCTTGCGCCATACCAAGAAATACCTATTATTGGGTTTTTTTCCCTTAACATTTCGAAGACTAAGATAAACATATATAATCTAAGATATACTAAACTTTCAAAACTTACAGCGGAAGGGATAAAACATATATGTTTCACTGAAAATATAAATCCCAGAAGATATCAAATCATAGTCTTAGGGAAACATCAATGCATGGTCCAATACCGAGCACATAACAAAATATTCCTCAAAGTTTGATGCAACAAATAAAATGTACCGATAGGATAGAATAATACATGGAGCGTAAATATGATAAAAGATGTCTCCAATGATAAGCATGACTCTCCAAGTATCAAGAATTGGCTAATCACCTGCTTCCTTGTCTACCTATGGTGGGGAAAATATGGAAAAAAGAGTGGGCAGACAAAAAGTCTATTGAATGAGTATAGGTTTAATATGTGATGATCATGTGCAGTTAACTTCAAACTACTCTAAGTGACAAAGGGTGTGTTACATGTATCCATGAACTCTTAAAGTTCAATACCTAAGGTCTCTTATCTAAGCAAAGTGCTAAACTACAAATCGAACCTTGTACTATTGGTCGACCAATCTCACTAGAGTCATCTATGAAAATACTACTAGTAGGCGACCGTGGGAACCACCTTCCCATGAATACCTATACCATCACTATGCCTGGAGAAAGAGAACCCTGAATTGCAAACTCACTGTATGACTGATTGTATGCACCCGTGTCCATCTCTCGATCGTAGTATTAAATGCCTCTAATTATATTGTGCCATGTCCACCTGTACTACGTCGTGTAAGATCCATGCATAAAGGAAATCCCATTAGTGTCGAGCTTATTTCTATTCTATAGCCTCTTATCATGCTGCATCAGGCCTGACCGCCCATATAGATTCGAATGTTAGCACATGCCTCACTAAACCGGCGTCTTCATCAGTGCCATCGTCCATCGAGGAACTCCCGGCCAATGTCTACAAAATACTTTGCCCTAATCGACTTCTAATTCTGAATCTGTGAAATATAACGCCTTATTCAACTCTCGATTATCAATTGGATATTTAAATGTTAACTAATATCGCATTGATCTATAATCCTCTAATAGGGAACTAACGTCGCTACTGTCTCTGGCACATGTACTTCGCTCAAAATAGGCTCAAACAAACAATTTCTATTAATATAATTTTTAACTTACGCTATATAATTTTTGTTATCAATTTGAGACTTAGGTCGAGGTTCACAATCTGTAGTTTTGATTTTGAACGGTTGAGCATTGGATCTCGCGTTTGACCGCTACTGATCGATCACTAGATGTCTAGTTTGATTGTTTTGAAAAAAATTTAGGGTTTCTGCAATTTTATTTTTCAATTTTTATTTGTTGTTTAATCAATATCATTAACAGTTATTGATGAGCCCTAATTACAAAATGAACTTTTTAATTATCAACATGAAATACAATTTAGGGTTTGTTGGATTTGGGCTTGCAAATTCAAGTGTAAAGATGGGTCTACACATCAATACCTAATTAACAGTTTACTGTAATTCTTATTCTAAGATTATAGATCCCGGGTTAGGATTTAACATATTCAATTTGGGTTCTAACAACCTAAATCAATTGAAATTGTCTAAATCTAACTATAATAATCGTCTTACCAAAGTTATTCCCACTCACCTCGTGCCTAAGCTCTTCCTATTCCTCTTGCCTGAGAATTACCATCTATTCGATAGCTTTGCTTACTCCATCTTGATTCCAATGCTTGTTTTCTTCTAGATTGTTTTTATTTAATTTTTAAGAAAATGTTAGAGTGGGGGAAGACTAAAAGTTTTGGCAGAGTTTAGTACAGTAAATAGTCATGTGATAATTAGGGTTTGATTAGGTTATATTTATAAGGCTTTCAGACTAATCAGGACTGTTATATTTGATGGTGAATATTTTATTAAATCAGGTCCGCTCATCAATAACTTGCATGCAAAACAATCATCTGGTCCATTCAAACATGTCTTAGAAACCTCAGAATGCACAATTTACTCAACTAACAGTCGACTGCTACTGGACAACCATTAACCACCATAGGTCAACCTGCCCAGTGTTAGTTTTCAAATTTCTTATTCTATTTTCAATTCTTCTAATGCCCATAACTTCTCCGTATTAACTCTAATTTTGAAGTGTTATTTATGAAAATCAACCAAAAAATCACTACGTGCGCAATGGTTCTAGTTTCGTAGCCGAATTTGTATGTCTGTGAAAATTTTCATTTTGGACCTTGTTTTATTTTAAATTTAATTCTCTTATTAAATTTCTAGTTAAGTTTTTGGGTGTTACATTTCTACTATTCAATTTCATTTAACTCGATAAATTTGTTTCTTAAGTGTATTTTTAAAAAGTTTTATTTGGCCTCAACTGCTCCAATAGGCTAATGGCGAAAAGCTCATCATGATTCTATTTCTTCCACGAAAATAGGTAACCTAGCTGTTACGACCATTCCTTCATTCCATATAAAGGCGCATCATGATTAAGAAAGAAAGGGATAGAGAAGAGAAAAGATAGAGAAGAAAGAACTAAATAACATCAGAATCTCACAGTGGAACAAACAAAATATATTAATCACATAAGATATTACATAGTATCATATGCATCAGAGTTACACAGCTTATACAACACAATTTAGACAGTTATAAAGATTTGTCTATCATACAACTCTAATACAATACATGCATCATCACAGAGATATAACACAGCGGAAATACAAATATCTAAACGCTGGAGCCTCCTGCTCCAAATCTCCTCCAGAATTCGTCAAAGCTAACCTGAATCCCTTGGCTACTCGTAAAAATTTGAGTACCCAAGAGTTTAATAAAACAGAAAAATAATCTATTGGTCATACATCGGTCTGGTGTGAGTAAACGGGCCAAAGTTTCTTAACTTTGAAAACCTTTGAAAACAAAAAGGTATCTCGTAAGGCTTCCCACACATAAACATGGAAAAGTTTTTACCTTACGATAACCAAAACATTTGATAGGAAATCCAATGATATTATAATGGTGTCTAGGGTTTTCAAGTAAGTAGAAAATAGCTGAAATTGTTTCATTTATTAAATTCCAGCATACATAGGTTTACAATCAAAACCGTAAAGGCACGTAGGGAAAATGGGTTTCCATCAATGGCAGGGCTACTGGGGTACCGCCCATCATAGTACCTGGTCTAGATCAGAGTACCGAGGATCCACCCTAAATCCCCTACAACACAAGGCCGGAACCATCCCTTACTGGAAAGTCCCGAACAAGACAACCCCGTAGTTGGCGCGACCAACCACACACTAAGCCGAAATAAAAAGGGACCTTTTGACTGGGGGAAATCTCATCCTACTTTGGCGCGACCCACTTAGCCTTGCTGCACCTCCCCTATTTTAGCCATTCCCGGTTGATGAGCCTTGAGGCTACGATTATCTTTTTAGAACACAACTATCTTAGAATGCTCATCGTCCTTCTGACGTTGTTCTGAAAGCATGCAATCAATACAAGTTCATTCCGGGTTCGAACGAAAACGAAGGCACTATCTCGCTACACTCATTTTGGAATCACCCTCAGAGTTAACGACAATATCCCTTGCACTCTAAATCTTTATTTCGAAACTGAAAGCACTATCTCCGTCAAACTCATCTTGGAATCACCCTCAGAGTTTTTACGACGAATAGTTCTTACACTTCGAGTCTTCATCTTGATCTTCACTTGAATTCACGACCTAACGTTTAATTTGGATTGATGTGGTTTTCAGATATCCAAATTTGGAAATCCGATCCCGGTCTCACCGAAATCCGAAATGCCATTTTAATGTCCAAGTGGTTTAAGGGTTTAAACAATATAATCTATCATTTATATTAAGGGTAACATATTCACACAGATAAGTTAATCACATAATCACAGATAGATAATCCATATTATCACAATTCAACCAAAACATCTCCTATCACAAGGCAGTACATATCACATATCTAAGGCATTCAACATCGTTCAATCATCCATAAGCAAGATTTAATTGCCATACTATCTCTAATTAATTTAATTAACCACCTATAAATTAAATTAATTACTTGAATTACTTTTAAACCCTGCTTACTTAACAATAATTAATTCTAACCCAATTAATTAATCATCCCTTAATTGTCCATCTTAATTAATCATCCTTGATTAATTATTCTTCAATTACATTAAGTAATTAGCCTTTAATTAATTACACAATTTAATTATCCTTAATCATTTACAGTAATCAACCTTTAATTACTCTCATTAATTACATTAATTAATGATCCTCTAATTACTTAATTAACTATAATTAATTACATTGATCCTTAATTAATTCTATTAATTAATTATACTTTAATTAATCACTTTCCTTTAATTAACCTTAATTAATTACAAACAGTAAGTAACCATCCTGTATTTACTTACCTTAATTAATTAACTCATTAATTAATTATATTATTTAATCCTTAATTAATTACACAAAGTAATTAATCCTTAATTACTTCCACTAAGTAATTATTCTTCAATTACTTTCCATTACGTAATTCCCCTTTAATTAATTACACCCAGTAATTACCCATTAATTACTTACTCTAAGTAATTATACTTCATTAAGTAATTTTACTTAATTAATCATCATGTGATTATCTTTAATTAATTAAACCAATTAATTAACTTAAATTAATGACATTCATTTAATTAATTACATTGAGTAATTAATCCCTTTAATTATTTCCACTAAGTAATTACTCTTTAATTGATTATCTTTAATTACTTAGATTAATTAACCTTGAATTAGTCATGTAATTAACTAGCCTTAATTAATTAAACAACTAATTATCTTGAATTGATAACATTAATTAATCATCTTAGTTAATTAAGTAATTACACTTTAATTATTTTTATTAACTAAGACTCCAATTAATTAAGATAGCCATTTACCTTAATTAAATACTTACTTAAATTAAATTAAGTTAAATTAAATGCTTGTAATACATCATCATTTAGAGAATTCTTTGATTAATTAAAGTCAATCACTCTTTCTTTAACCACATCTTAATTTCAAACATCATCTTATTTCCTTTTAAAACATCCAGGAATTTAATTTCAAAATTAATATAATTAATATAAACAAAACAATCTCAAATAACTTACATCTTTAAAGACTTGTTTAACTACTTTGAAACTTAGTTTCTATTCTTTGGAAATCTATTCATTTTAAATAATCTTTAAAGTAGGCTAAACGTTCTTTGAAAACTAAATTTATTGTTAATAACTTAAAAATAAATTTTAAAACCTGTTAAAACATTTTACTTTGAAATATGATAAATACTTAAACCTAGAAAACATATTTTCGTTGATTCGTGTTTCTTATGTTTTATAAAACATTTCATATTTTACTTTACTTAACTTGATTTTACATTTTAAAAACATGATCATTACTTCACAAAACATGTTCTTTCTTTGTTTTGAAACCTGGATTCTGTTTTCACTTGAATTTAAAAATGTGTACAAGTTTATATCACAAAAATTAAAATCTGGAACAAGATGAAAAACAACCTGAGCCTAACACGGCTCTCCCCTGAGAAAAACACGAGGCACTCGCGAAACCTCCTGCTTCGAGTCAATCGCGTAATCGACTCGAGAAAAACTCGAGCTTCCCGAAACCTTCAACCTCACCTGAATTCGATGTGCACGTGTGCACAATGCACGACCTTTCGACCACCTTTGTCCATCTTCCCGACCACTGACAGTTTAACGCTGACCTCGCCTACCCTTACGTCCACCCAGTACGGCGATACCACCCACAAATCAAAAGTTGAACCCACAATCCAAAATCCTGGAACCATCATCATCGATAAACCACCCCTTACCATCAATCCCGATCCCGATGAACTCCACCAACCTCACCAGAGACTCGCCTCGATCTTCAGATCCAACCCCTTACCTCGTGATCTCCTCCAATTCACCCTAGACGTCGCCATTACCTTGACAACTCCAACGACCAAAACCCACATCTAAACCCTACCTTGTCTTCGACTGGCCATCTCAATCACCAGAAAAATCCATCGCCATTTTTCTTGGGTCCATCCACCTACAAGCTTCCTTCGAAAACAATCTCGACAACATTCACCACGCCAATTGTCGTAAATTTGCGATAAACCCAAAATCATTCAACTCGGATTATCTCAGTAATTACTTAACCGAAAATTATGAAATTAGTGCCTAAATTCATCGTTTACAATTTCGAATCATATTATGGAATCAATTCAAGAATTTCGGTCAATTGATTTAGGCCTATATTATGAACATACCTGTAAATTTCCACTTTTGAAATAAATACTTCATATATTTATTTAAAACTATTTTTAAAATTAGACTTATATTCTTGCAACCATTTTCGTTTTAAAGATCAAGGTCTAAAATTGATTTGTTTAGAAGATATGAATTATCTATAAATTTAGGGCCTGTTATTTAAACAGAGAAGATATATGTTTACAGAAGCTCATATATACACAGGCATGTAATATTTACAACATGCATTCACAGCCATTCTTCATATAAACATACGCACACACACATGCGTTCACAGCCAACATTCATCAACATGTGCAAACAATCCATCATAAGCATCTATTTATATTCACATATTTAAAAGCGTTTTTAAATTAAAAGTTTACATACAATTTTCTGAAAAACAGAGATATCATAGCTTTTATTTCCTTGATCTGGAACTGTTTTTGGATTAAATCTTGCTTGCTGTTTTGTTTTAAGTTGAGTTGAAACTGCTTGTAGCTTTGCTCATGTTGAAAATGAAATAAATGAAGTTCATTTGCCTGTTTAAGTTGAATCTGCTTGAAACTGCTTTGTTTTAATCTTGAAACAATTGAAGCTTTTAGTTTTGATTTTCTTTTGAAATTGGGTTTTCATTTTTTCTTTAGTTTTGAAAATGAGAGATGATTGAGAGGAAGAAGGTGTTTTGAACTGAAAAATGGAAAATGGAAACTAGATTTCTCGCTAAAACACTTATTATATAGTTTCAATTAAAACATCATACTTGCCACTTGTTAGTTTAGGTGTTACTTGGCTAACAAATGTTAAAACAATGTATATAGGAATTACAAATGTCAAATATATTTATTATTATGTTTTCCTTTGTATTTTAAAATTTGTGTGATATGTATATATATTTAAAAGAATGTATTTTAAAACCTTTATATATATTTTAACCCATTTTTAATTTAAGTAAATCATAATAAACCCTTTTATTAATATTTTCTTATGCTTTATATGTTTTAAAATGTTTGAAACATGTTTTAAATTTCCATATACATTTACAAATCATATTTAGATCAAGAAAATTTTAAAAAAGAAAGTAAAACAAACCTTCTATAAATCTTATTTGAACTTTAAACTTAATTTAAATATTTTTAAATAAATATAAATTTTATCTTTGTTGTTAAGAAATGAAAAGCATTATATTAAACTCCCAAATTATAATAGATATTAAATTTGAAAACATGATTTTATTTGTTAATTTCAAACCAAGGCTTTCCATTTATAATATATATAAATATATATATAATATAAATAGAAAATATAATATTAGCCTTGAAAATCATTATATTGAATTTTAAAAATATTTTTCCAATTACAATGTATATACACACATACATACACATGTATATATATATTAATATTAGAAAAAAATATTTTTATAAATTTAAAACATAACTCCCTCTTCACAATATCTATATCAATATACATATATTACAAATAGAAAATATATTCGTTAGCTTTGAAAGATAAATTTTACCAATTAAATATTATTAGTTTTAAAAAGATAAATTTTGTTAATTTCAAACTAAAGACTTTCTATTTACAATATATATATATATATATATATCAATATATGTATATATATACACACATTATAAATAGAAACAAATGTTATTTAGCTTTGAAAAAGATTAATTTTACTAATTAAATATTTATAAAAGAAGATTATTTAATCAACTTAAATACTTATTAACAAAGATTATTAAATTACTATTGCCCTAAATTTCGTGTCATCAAACTACCTCAGGCAGAAGTTCAATGCAATCCCCACTTTGTGAAATTGATAACATAGCTCCAGCAGAAGTTCAACAACAATCCAAATTCGAAAAACCAAAATCTAGGTCCACTAGAAATTTAATAGCAATCCTCAATTCGAGAAATTGAAATCCTAGCATAACTTGAAATTTAGCAGGAATCCCCAATTTGAGGAAAGGAAAACCTAGGTCAAAACGATCCAAAACAACAAATGGTGAAAGTGAATGCTAGGAAGCCTAAATTACAAAAACTGCTAGTTGAACAAGAAGAATAACTAATGTTAGAAAAAAGGAAAAAAACCGAAGAAATGAACGACCTATAGAGAATGGAAATCAAGAAAAAATGAAAGAAAAAACTGCAGAAGGTCACTAATGCTATAAAATTAAGTATAACGAAGTTAATATAGTTGTATTGTAATAGCATTGAAATAAATTAACAAAACCATAAAGAAAATATGCAGCAAAAAATAGTCGTTGAGAAAGAAACTAAGGAACGGATGTAAAAAAAGAAAGAATAACCAAAAAAATGAAAAAAATAATTCATAAGGAGATTAAGACATAAACTCAAAGGATAGTTCAACAGGTAAATAATACGGATGCAGCGCGATCTACAGAATTACGAGGTTTAAGTCGCTCACGACCTAAGGACGAAGTTTTAGGTCGCTCACGACCTAGTGTGGTAAGATTGCAAGTGTAATCTGCAGTGAGGTTTGATGGGCAACGACCTAGTATAAAGATACCTCGTCCAAACGACCTAACAACTCAAGACAAACGACCTATCAAAGTTGGTTTGCATGAAGAATTAGGTCGTTCAGAGTTAGGACGCTCGGACTTAGGTCGCTCTAATGAAGGTCGTCCAGATTGCTCAAGTGATAGGTCGCTACAACGTGTTACGACCTAAGTTAGGTCGCGTGAAGATGCCACAGAAGTATTTCCTTAGGACGCTTCCAGAAGGACGCTGGTGCCGTAGGTCGCTCAGACTATTATGCTGATAGGTCGTGTGTTACTAAGTTGCCTATGAGTTGCTTAATGTTGAGTCGCTTATGTTGTACAATGTGATGTTGTAACGACCTAGTTAGGTCGTAGGTCGCGTGTGAGTCATTGTGTTTGTTAACTCGTGTGTGTTGTATGGTACTTAGGTCGTTTGTGTTGAAGGTCGTAGGTCGGCCAAGTGTTATGTCGTTGAGTCGCGTGTTGTTACGTCGCGAACTACTGTAAGTCGCGTACTAGTGTTGTGTAGTAAGTAGTTAGGTCGCTAACGACCTTGGTTAAGTCGTAGGTCGCCTGACGACCTAAGGGTCTGGTGTTGTAAATGCTATAAATAGGGGGTGCGTTGTAACTTTGATGGTTAATGTTTTGAATAAACTTTTGTTTGTGAAGCTTTGTGCCTCCATTAAATTGGTAGTTGAGTGTGATCTCCTATCTCCACTTTCGACATTCGAGTGCGCTCGAATCTTCGATCGTTGAAGCCAATTCGCGGAATCAAGTACGCTTGATCAA
The DNA here is from genome assembly GCA_030765085.1 of Allium cepa. Lineage (NCBI taxonomy): Eukaryota > Viridiplantae > Streptophyta > Magnoliopsida > Asparagales > Amaryllidaceae > Allium > Allium cepa. The sequence goes on from CM060932.1 coordinate 302,107,633, forward strand.
CGCTCGAAGAATTGTAGATCTCTTTTCACGGTATCGTACACAATCAACGTGTCAGAGATAGCTAGAATTCGGTATCATCGGATCAACGAATTTAGGCATTTCAGTATTTATCAATCCACCGATTGCTACTTTCACCGTTACATCAGTTTTTCCGTATTACCGCTGCGTCAGTTTGGTATCAGAGCTAGACTTAGCCTATCATAGCTAAGCCGAGTCTTGGAGCCAAGGAGTAGTATTTGAAGTGTTTGAGCCGAGAATTGAAGCATCATTTTGGTATCATTTGTTGAAGTGAAGGCCGAGCATAGCTTTGTGTTGAAGTTTGAGCCGTATATCATTTTGTTAGAACCAGGCCGAGAATTGAAGTTTTTGAAGTATTTGTGTTGATTCAATCATGCCGCCGAGAAGAGTTAACCGACATCAAAATGTGGAAGCGTTGTATCGAAGGGAAGATGCCGAGCAGATGGAACAACGCATTAATGAGAAATTTGATGAAGGCATTGGGAAGCTAGAGAAGATGATGATTGATATGAATCAAACTCAAAGGAGGAGATCACCAGTCTCGAACCATGGAGGAAACCGAGTTTCGCCATCGGTTACGGAAGCGAGGAGGGTATCACCGCAAACTTTTAGAGAAAGAAGAGAAACATCAATTTCATCAAGGAGAGATCACCATGACTATGGACATGAAGAGAGGAGAACTCCACGAGAGTTCGAAAATGAGCCATATAGAGATGAAGAGAGACATAGTAGAAGAAATATGCATGATCGAAGGGATGATGATGGCCGAGATCGATATAGACGTACATTTGATTTTGATGAAGAGGGTGACAGATCTAGCATTCATTATCGAGATCGAGACCAAGTACGAAATGCATATCGGGATGTGGAAGATGATCGTCGTTGGGAATCGGGGATGAAAACTGAAATTCCAGAATTCAAGGGTAGTATGGTTGCAGAAGAATTCTTAGATTGGTTGTCTAATGTTGAGGAAAATTTTGACTTTAAAGAAGTTCCTGAGCATAGAAGAGTGAAGTTAGTTGCTACAAGGTTGAGGGAAAGAGCTTTAGCGTGGTGGCAGCAAACCAAACTTACACGAGAACGGATGGGAAAGTCGAAGGTTGTTGCTTGGGATAAGATGAAGAAGATAATGAAGGCTACATTCTTGCCTTACCATTATCAATCACTTATGTATTAGAGGTTGCAGAATCTGAGGCAAGGAGCGAAGACTGTTAATGATTATGCTGATGAATTTTTTCAACTGATTGCTCGAAATGACATTATGGAGATGGAGGAACAATTAACTGCTAGATTTGTTGGGGGGTTGAGGATTCAGATTCAGGACATGGTGAATATGTTTGATCCTAGATCTGTGGCTGAAGCGCACCAGAAGGCGTTGGCTTGGGAGAAGCAAGGAAGACAAGGAGGTGGTGTGTTTACAAATTCCAACAATCAAGTGAAGAGTGTTAGTGGGAGTTCCAATGTTCCTAAATCAGTCTGTAAGCCAGTGGTGAAGGAGGCTGAAAAGGCGAAGGTTAACAATGGTTTCAAATGTTACAATTGTCGGGAGTTGGGTCATAAAAGCAATGAATGTCCAAAGCCGAAGAAACGAGCAATGATTGCAGAAGTTGAGGATGATGATGAAGATGCAGAATGTTCAAATTCATTACCGGTTGAGGAGGAAGACTTGTTGTCGGGAGATGAAGGATATTCATTGATGATGAGGAGAAGTTGCTTGACACCCAAGCAAGAGGAAGTAAATAGCTGGTTGAGGAAAAACATATTTCAGTCTACATGCACTATTCTGGGAAGAGTTTGCAAGTTTGTTATTGATGCTGGGAGTTGTGACAATATTATCTCTACAGAAGCGGTGAAGAAGTTGGAATTGAAAACTAAGAAGCATCCTAAACCGTACAAGTTAGCATGGTTGAGGAAGGGTGGTGAGGTGAAAGTTGGACGAAGAGCTTGTGTTAATTTTTTGATTGGTAAGAAATACAAAGATGAAATTTGGTGTGATGTGGTGGACATGGATGTGTGTCATCTGTTGTTGGGCAGACCATGGCAGTTTGATAGAGCAGTGCAACATGATGGTCGTGCTAATAGCTACAGTTTCATGTTTGAAGGTACTAAAATCACTTTAGTTCCCAAGAAGCAACAACAGAAGGAAAGAAAGTTGGAGGAGATTGAAGAGCTGAAAACTTTGCTATCTTTGAAGGAGTTGTTAAAGAAGTTGAAGAGGAGCCTGAAGTCTTTTTGTTGATTGGACGAGAGTGTAATGAAGTGGTTGAAATTCCTGAAGAAGTGAAGCCAGTAGTGGAAGAATTCAGAGATGTGTTTCCAGAAGAATTGCCGAAGGAGTTACCACCATTGAGGGATATTCAGCATCAGATAGATCTTGTGCCAGGGGAAGTATTACCACACAGACCACATTACAGGATGAGTCCTAAGGAGCATGAAGAACTAAGAAGGCAGGTGGAGGAGTTGTTAGAACAGGGGCGTGTTCAGTAGAGCTTGAGTCCTTGTGCAGTGCCAGCTTTATTAGTGCCGAAGAAGGATGGTTTGTGGAGGATGTGTACTGACACTCGGGCTTTAAACAAGATCACTGTGAGATACAGATTTCCTATGCCGAGGTTCGATGATTTGATTGATCAGTTTAGTGGGGCTGTTGTGTTTTCCAAGATTGACTTGAAGAGTGGATACCATCAGATTCGTATTAGACCGGGTGATGAGTGGAAGACTACTTTTAAAACCAGGGAAGGTTTATACGAATGGTTGGTTATGCCATTTGGCTTGTCGAACGCTCCTAGTACTTTTATGAGAGTGATGAACCATATTTTCAGACCATTTGTGGGGAAGTTCATGGTTGTTTACTTTGATGATATTTTAATCTATAGTGGGAGTATGGAAGAGCACATCCGGCATCTGCGATAAGTACTGTTGATTCTACGACAAGAGCAGTTCTATGCAGCAGCAAAGAAGTGCGTGTTTATGACGGGCAGTGTTTTGTTTTTGGGATATGTACTGTCGAAGCAAGGAATTCAAGTGGATGAGAATAAAGTAGAAGCTGTCAGGAGATGGCCACACCCAAAGACGATTACTGAAGTGAGAAGTTTTCATGGATTGGTATCTTTTTATCGAAGATTCATTCCACATTTTAGCAGTGTGATGGCACCTGTGACCGATTGCATGAAAGGGAAGAAGTTTGCGTGGTCAGAGGAAGAAGGGGTTGCTTTTGAGAAGATCAAGACACTATTGACGTCAGCGCCAATTCTTGTTTTACCAGATTTTCAGTTGTTATTTGAATTGCATACTGATGCTTCGAAAGTTGGAATTGGTGGAGTTTTGAGTCAGAAAGGAAGACCAGTTGCTTATTTCAGTGAGAAATTGTCTGGAGCTAAGTTGAGATATAGCACTTATGACGTGGAATTTTACGCAATTGTTCAAGCTGTGAAGCACTGGAGACATTATCTATTTCAGAAAGAGTTTGTTCTTTACACTGATCATGAGGCGTTGAAGCATTTACAAGGGCAAGACAAGATTTCAGCAAGGCATGCATCGTGGATTGCCTATTTGCAGCAGTTTACTTTTGTCGTGAAACACAAGTCAGGGGTGACGAATCGTGTGGCTGATGCTTTGAGTAGGAGGAGTCATTTATTGACGACAAGGAAAGTTGAGGTGACAGGTTTTGAATTATTGCCAGAGCTAATTGAAGAAGATCCTTACTTTATGAAATTTGTTGAAAAAGTCAAGTAGGGGAGTGCTGATGAATTTGTGTTGGTGGATGGTTTTCTGTTTAAAGGAAATCGATTATGTATACCAGATGGCAGCTTGAGAATGAAGATTATCAAGGAGTTGCATGAGGAAGGACATGTAGGACGGGATCGCACGTTGCATTTGATTTCTCAATCTTACTTTTGGCCGTCAATGAGGAAAGAGGTTGAACGGTTTGTGGAGAGATGTCATATCTGTCAGGTTTCGAAGGGAACAGCGACCAATGCAGGATTATATATGCCATTACCTGTACCGACTAAACCTTGGGTTGATGTGAGTATGGATTTTGTTTTGGGGTTGTCTAGAACTCAAAGGGGTAACGATTCCATTTATGTGGTAGTTGACTGATTTTCGAAAATGGCGCATTTTATTGCTTGTAAGAAGACGAAGGATGTTGTTCATGTCGCTCAGTTATATTTCAAAGAGATCTATCGACTTCATGGGTTGCCAAAGTCTATTGTTTCGGACAGAGATACTCGTTTTCTGAGTCATTTTTGGCTAAGTTTGTGGAAGATGGTCGGAACGAGGCTGAATTTTAGTAGCGCTTACCATCCGCAAACTGATGGGCAAACGGAGGTGGTTAACAGATCGTTGGGAAACTTATTGAGATGTCTTGTGAAAGACAATTTGAAGAGCTGGGATTTGAAATTGTGTCAAGCGGAGTTTGCTCACAACCATGCGGTTAATCGAAGCACAGGTTACTGTCCATTCCAGGTTGTTTATTCGACAATTCCAAAGGGACCGTTGGACTTAACAACAGTGCCATATCAGAAGGGAGTTGTTAAGCGGGCTTGTGATTTCGTAAACAAGTTGCAGGAGTGCCACAGAACTGTTCATGACCGTTTGCTTGCATCTAATGAAAAGTATAAACAACTGGCTGACAAGAAGCGGAGAAGTGTGGATTTCAGGGAAGGTGATTTGGTTTACGCAGGGTTGACAAAAGATCGTTTTTCAGTAGGAACATACAATAAATTGAAGGCGCGAAAGATTGGTCCTGTAGAAATTTCGAAGAAAATCAATGAGAATGCGTATCAATTGAAATTACAAGATGATATTCATACTTTAGATGTTTTCAACGTCAAATACCTAATTCCGTATCAGGGAAATGAACTTGTTGTGGAAGAAGATAGTGAAAATTCGAGGTCGAATTTCTATCAACCGGGGGAGGATGATGCAGCGCGATCTACAGAATTACGAGGCTTAAGTCGCTCACGACCTAAGGACGAAGTTTTAGGTCGCTCACGACCTAGTGTGGTAAGATCGCAAGTGCAATCTGCAGTGAGGTTTAATGGGCAACGACCTAGTATGAAGATAGCTCGTCCAAACGACCTAACAACTCAAGACAAACGACCTATTAAAGTTGGTTTGCATGAAGAATTAGGTCGTTCGGAGTTAGGACGCTCGGACTTAGGTCGCTCTAATGAAGGTCGTCCAGATTGCTCAAGTGATAGGTCGCTACGACGTGTTACGACCTAAGTTAGGTCGCGTGAAGATGCCATAGAAGTATTTCCTTAGGACGCTCCCAGAAGGACGCTGGTGCCGTAGGTCGTTCAGACTATTATGCTGATAGGTCGTGTATTACTAAGTTGCCTATGACTTGCTTAATGTTGAGTCGCTTATGTTGTACAGTGTGATGTTGTAACGACCTAGTTAGGTCGTAGGTCGCATGTGAGTCACTGTGTTTGTTAACTCGTGTGTGTTGTATGGTACTTAGGTCATTTGTATTGAAGGTCATAGGTCGGCCAAGTGTTATGTTATTGAGTCGCGTGTTGTTAGGTCGCGGACTATTGTAAGTCGCGTACCAGTGTTGTGTTGTAAGTAGTTAAGTCGCTAACGACCTTGGTTAAGTCGTAGGTCGCCTGACGACCTAAGGGTATGGTGTTGTAAATGTTATAAATAAGGGGGTGTATTATAACTTTGATGGTCAATGTTTTGAATAAACTTTTGTTTGTGAAGCTTTGTGCCTCCATTAAATTGGTAGTTGAGTGTGATCTCCTATCTCCACTTTCGACATTCGAGTGCGCTCGAATCTTCGATCGTTGAAGCCAATTCGTGGAATCAAGTGCGCTTGATCAACGCTCGAAGAATTGTAGATCTCTTTTCACGGTATCGTGCGCGATCAACGTGTCAGAAATAGCTAGAATTCGGTATCTTCAGATCAACGAATTTGGGCATTTCAGTATTTCTCAATCCACCGATTGTTACTTTCACCTTTACATCTGTTTTTCCGTATTACCGCTGCGTCAAATACTATAAATTATAAAACTGATGAAAAATGCCATTGTCCCAGTGGTTAAGTGATTAGACTTTGACGCGAGAGATCAAAAGTTTGAAACTTGTGTAGCATGATTCGAACATATATTGACATGCGATTTGTGTTATGTTGTCCCGGTGACAAGTTGTATCCATGTACCATTTCAAAAAAAAATTATAAAATTGTTACTGACTTATTATATTCATTTTTCATAAGGTTCAATTATTTATCCAGCATTTTTCCTCTCATGGCCTCTCCCCCTCGTCCTTTTTCTCCTTCTTTCCCGCTTCTCTCTTCCACCTCCATCCCTTCGTACCGTCCGTGCAACTCTTCTATCCCGTCTTTCTACTTTCGACCGCCTGACCCCCCTCCTTTTCCTCCACGTCCAGTCAATCAATCTTGTCCTGTTGAACCCCGTCCTATCCTTCCAACCCCATCTCTTGTCTCAGGTTCATCTCGTTCATCCTTTTCTGCTTCCCCTTCGTTGACAACTTCATCATCTCAAACTTTACCCTGGTGTTCTCTTTTCAAATCTAGGCCTCGCAATGCAGGTAAATTCTCTCCTGTGAATTTTCCTTTAGTTTATGATGGGGAAGCCATTGTTCCTCCATCAGAGGTCATTCAAGCTGGTAATGAGGTATGGGGGCAGTACCTTGTCGGTTTCTTCCTTGATAGACCTCTGCCCTACCTTGTTGTCTTGAATCATCTAAAGAGGGTGTGGAAACTCAAAGGCTCTATTCAAGTCAAGTCTGATGGTAATTTGTTCCTCTTCAATCTATCCTCTGATGAGGATAGAAGGAAGATCATCCAGTCAGATCCTATAATTATGAGGAACAAATTGTTTATAGTAAAGGAATGGGATCCCACCATTGGAAATAGTGTAAGTACCATTAAAACTGTTCCAGTATGGATAAAGTTGTCCAACATCCCCCTTTATTGTTGGTCACATTTAGGCATTAATTGGTTAGCAACAAGACTAGGAAAATTTCTCTGTATGGATGAAGCAACTGAAAAGTTAGAGAGGATTGGGTATGCCAAGTGTATGGTTGAGGTTACTGCTATGTTTGAGTTACCTGAGACATTTGCAGTAAAGTTGTTGGATGGAACTACTCAATTAGTTAAGGTTGATTACTTGTGGAAACCAAAGATTTGTAGTTTTTGTAAGGAATTTGGTCATGACATGCAGAACTGTATGATTCAGGGAAAATCTAGTGGAACGAATGAGGAAGCATCCAAGCTTGAACATTCTGGTGATATTATGAATGATAAACAGAACAAGAAGGAAAATTCTAAGGTTGAAGATAAGGAGAAATTTGGAAGGAGGAATGGATGGAGAAGGGTACCACAAAGGAAGGTTAGGACCAGTGACAATGATAAAAGGTGTGTAGACGATAAAGAAAATGGAAAGGTAATTACCACTGCTCTTCCAGTGATTGGTAATATTGCTGTGGAGGACAAGCCAGATGATACAATGGATAATACTGAAGTTGTGGCGACTGAGGATCCAGAATTACTTCGCGCAGATTCCGTGCAAATTGATGATATACCCGAAGCAATCTTGTGCCATAACCCTTTTAATTCTTTGCGCTGTCCTGAAGTGGGTGAGAACTCTAAGGGAAATATGGATGGTATAAATGTGTTAGGTGAGTTTATTTCACCGGATTTATTGCCATTAAATGCAAAGTCGGCCCAGTTAAAACAGAAAACTGACATATTTCGAGTGAATGGAAACAAGAAAAACATTCCCACTTGTATTGAAGATAATGTTTTGGTGTATTGTAGTTCTACTGTACAACCATGCAAAAGCAGCAACGTATCACATGCAAAGGTGTCTGCCTCTGCAAAATCCTTGCAGTGTCATGAGCATGAATTCATGCAAACCATTGAATCTTCGATCCTATCTCTTTTCCCTCTCTCTGCATCTAAACTTTTGCCATCTCTGCCTGCATCGACTGCCTCCCCTTACACTTTCATCGGATCTCTACCAGGATGGATCTCTCCCCCTGCTGATCCACCCTCTGATCTCCCCTGACCCACAAAGTCCCCCTCTCTCCCTGCTAAGTTTAAATCAGCAAGAATTGATCCTCCTTCAACAAGGAGTAGGGCAGGTGTGTCCCATCTCTCTCTATAATTATTCATGTTGAACAAAATTGCTGCTTGGAATATAAGGGGTGCCCATAACTCTGAGAAGCTTGACCATGTTAAAACAATCATCCACGACCATAATATCAAAATGTTTGCCATCCTGGAAACCAAGCTGTCTCTTCCTTTATCCATCAGAGCAGCTAACTACATTAACCCATTATGGGAATACAACCACAACTTGAATGAAGCCTCTTATGGTCGAATCCTTGTTGTTCATGATCCTTCTTTTTTCTCCCTCAATCTCATTCTTTCCACCATGCAAATGATGCACTTCCATGTTATCTTCCTGCCTTCCCAGCTTTCCTTCTATATAACCTTTATCTATGCTCACAATGCTGTTGCCTCTAGGCAACCTCTTCTCAACATTCTCCCTTCACTTCGACAAAACACCCATCCTTGGATTGTTCTAGGGGACTTCAACTGCTGTTTGAACCTAACTGATAAGGTTGGTGGTCTGCCACTGTTGCCTAGGGATATTGCCCCATTAAACATTTCTATATCTGATGCTGACCTACAACCTGTTGTTAGAAATGGTGTTCCCTTTTCTTGGAATAACAGAAGCCGTTCTGGTGCTCGTACTTTCTCCAATATTGACCATACTTTTTGTAACGCTGCTGCTATCTCTAGTTGGCCTTCCCTCTCGACTTTCATGCCTCACCCAATCTTGTCTGACCATTCCCCCATCATCCTTACCCTTTCTTGTATGGCTAATGGAGGAAAAAGAGCTTTTAAATTTTATAATGCTTGGGTTTCTGACCCTGAGTATAATAATATTATATCATCATCTTGGTCTATTAATGTGTATGGCAACCCGATGTTTGTTCTATGCAGGAAATTGAAAGCAACTAGGTTAGCTCTACAGCACTGGGCACATAAAAAGTATGGAGATGGTACTCAACAAATCAATAACATCAAAATTCAGCTGAAGCTTGCTCAAGATATGCTTAATGAAGATCCCACCAACCGTATCCTTGCTAATAATGAATCCAATCTCTTTCTACAGCTCAATGAAGCGCTTAAAACTGAGGCTAGTATGAGGAAGCAGCAGTTACATCAGAAGTGGGTTGCTGAAGGGGATAGAAACACTAAATTTTTCCATGCTTCAATCAAAGACAAGCGTGCTAGAAGCTATATCTCCACTCTCTGGGATGAGGAAGGAAATCTTCTTACAACTGCTGGAGAGATAGACAGTTATCTCCTTCATTCCTTTACTTACCAGCTTGGTAACGGATCTAGCTTTAATCCTCATCTTGATGATCTCAATAATATTCCCCTACCCAAGTTACAAAATGATATGAAGGTCATGCTTGTTGACAAAGTAACTGATAATGAAATTAAAAAAGCTTTATTTTCCTTAAAATCGACCTCCTGCGGAGGGCCAGATGGTTTCAACACTGTTTTTTTCAAGCATAGCTGGGAAATAGTGCAAAATGACTTTTTGGCAGCTGTTCATAACTTTTTTGAGAAATTTAAAATGTTGAGGGAAGTTAATGAAACTAACCTCGTTCTTATACCTAAGGTTAAGCCCACAATTAATGCTGCTTCCTTCAGACCGATTTCTTGCTGCAACATAGTTTATAAATGCATATCTAAAATCCTTGCTGCTAGGCTTGTTCAAGTTCTGCCAACAATAATTTCCCCCAATCAAGCTGCCTTCATTCCTGGTAGAAACATATTAGACAATGTTTTGTTAGCTCATGAGTTAATTAATGGCTATGGCAGAAGCCAGATTTCTCCACGTGCTATGATGAAGCTTGACTTAAGTAAAGCCTATGATAGTTTGCAATGGTCTTCTATTGTTCGAATAATGTCAGCAATGCGATTTCCTAAGGTGTTCGTCGCCTGGGTGTATGTGTGCATTTCCACTCCTATGTACTCTCTGAGTTATAATGGGTTATCTAATGGGTACTTCAGAGGGAAGCAAGGTGTGAGGCAGGGGGACCCAATTTCTTCTTATTTGTTTATCATTGTTATGGAGGCTCTCACCTGCATGCTTTCCTCCAAGTATGAAGACAAAAGTGTTGCATACCATCCGAAATGTCAGTACCTTTGCATTTCATCCCTATTTTTTGCCGATGATATAATGATCTTCACGAAGCCGTCTGAACAGTCCATTCAGCATATCCACGATATATTGAACAAGTTCCACAGAGCCACTGGCCTCAAACTGAACACTTCCAAATCCCATATTCTGATTGCTGGTTTATGCAGCAATGAGAGGAACAGAATTGAGGATCTTTCTGGTTTGCAACCAATGTCTAATAGCATGACTTATCTGGGTCTTCCTTTGTGTACGTCGAGAATCTCCAAATCTGCTTGCCTTCCTCTTTTTGAGAGAATCACAAGACGGTTGTCGTATTGGACAACTAAACTTCTATCCTTCGCTGGACGTCTTGTGTTGATTAAAGCTGTTTGTTTTTCTATGACTGTTTTTTGGGCAAGAAGTTACATTCTTCCATCCAAGCTTCTCCACATGATCAGAGCTGCAATGATGAGATTCCTATGGACTGGTTCCATTCACAATAGGAAAATTATACCTGTTTCATATTCAATCTTGGAAAAGCCGATAAGAAGAGGTGGCCTTGGTATCATTAACATCAAACAGTGGAATATTGCTGCTATTAGCACTCATGTAAATTCCATATTAGTGAAGAAGGACAGTCAATGGGTGAGGTGGACATGGAGATATCATATAAAGGAAAATGACTTCTGGTCTATGGAGGTTGCTCAGGGTAGTAGCTGGATTTGGCGGAAAATTATGTGCATAAGGCCACTTTTACTTCCCATTCTTAAATTCAGTTTAACCCTTAACAGTAATGTGAGCTTTTGGAAGGATCCTTGGGTTAAAAATGGTTGCATCTTAGCCAATCTGTTGACTGCTCAAGATTTGCAGCAATCCGGTATTGGTACTAATGCAAAGGCAATTAATTATATAACTGATGAGAAGTTGTGTGCTCCGAATACTAGTAATCATTCTGTTAACACCCTGTGGAGAAGCTTGGCTAACCGCAAAGTAATAATAGAAAATGAACATGCTCTTTCCTGGTGTGGGAAACCGCATAGCATCAGATTAGTTTACAATCACATTGCTAACGTAGACGAGTTGCCTGCTTGCATTTGGGTCAAAGTTGTTTGGACTGCGTATTCGACTTCCTCTGATAATGTGTTTCTTTGGAGAGCTATTAACAAAGCTATGAAGACAAGGGATAAGCTTATTGCTCTAGGCATGAACGTGGATGACCTCTGTGTCTTTTGCAATGCATCACCTGAATCGGTTGATCACATTCTTTTTGAATGCAGCTTTCTTGTTAACATGTGGATGTCTGTCATGAATAAAGCTGGAGTCGTTGATATTCAAGGTATCTCCTCTGCTGACTGGAATGTCCTACGTAAAGCTACTAGGTGGCGACCTAGTAGATGGGATATAGTGTTCTACGTGCTAAAAGTTTATATACGCAATGTATGGTTGGAGAGGAATACGCGTTGCTTCAAAAATGTGGCATTGTCAGCTTCGAGCTTTTGGATTAAACTGATGAATGAGATAAAGTGTGGGTTACGTGATTCTGGTCAGTGTTTCTCCCCACATCAAAATGACTTGTGGGGATAGCCTGATGCTTTTTCTTGTGCTTGGGTTTATGTCTTGCATTTGTGGGGTTTTGTTCTGTGGTGGTTCCTTTTTTTTTTTTTTTTATTGTAGGTCTTTGCTTTCTGTTGTTCTTCTCTTCCAATTTTGTTTTCCTTCTTCTGTTGTGTGTGTGTGTTTGTTATCTTCTTTTTTCTTATTTATAAAAATCTGGTAGGGGTCCAGTCAACCCCGCTGTCTTCTCCAAAAAAAAAAATATTGTAATAGTATCAAAATTTCTAAACAGGAAAGGGGAAAAATTGCAAATGAAGAATTTGAAGAGGAACAAATCAATTCGACAAATTACAAACACTATTGCTTATAGCATATTATTTATCGCAAAAATGCAAGGCACCTACATTTATAAAGCCGATATCAATATATTAGAAAAGTGATACCCACTATTCGTTTGATTTAAGTCGATGCTTTGTAATTTAAGAAATTATTTTCATTTTCATGTATAACAAAATCGATACCAATATAATACAAAACTGATACCCACTGTCTATTTGAATGGAATTAATGCCTTGTAATTTTAGAAATTATTTTCCATCTCATTTATAGCAAAAAATACGAATACTTTACAAAAATGATACTCACCTTCTGTTTGTTTAAAGTTGATACCTTTAATTTTACTAATTCTTTTTAGTATAATTTGTAATAGAACCGATACAAATATAAATAATTATGATACTTACAGTCTGTTTGTTTGAAATTAATCTTTTGCAATTTTAGAACTTCTCTTCACTGTAATTTATAAGAGAACTGATACCAACATATACCAAATATGATATTTGTGGTCTTTGTTCGAACTTAAAGCTTTGGAACTTAAAAATTATCTTTAGTGTAATTTGTAATAAATTTAATACTGATGTATAACAAAATGATACATATAGTCTATTTGTTTGAAGCTAATACTTTGGAATTTTAAAAATTGTTTCCATTGTCATTTTTAACAAAACCGATAACAATATTTAAGAAAAATGATACCCACTGTCTTTTTGAGTGGAGTTGTTGCCTTATAATTTTTGAAGTGTTTAAGTGGAGTGACGCCTTCAAATTTTAGAAATTATTTTCTTAGGTCATTTATAGCAAAATAGGTAACAATATCTTCAAAAATATTTCCTTTCTTTTTATTTGAAGTTTATATTTGTAATTTTATAAAATAATTCACTGTCATTTGTAGTAAAGCCAATACCAACATAAAACAAAAATGACACTTATAGCCTGTTTGTTTGAAATTAATTCTTTTTTAATTTTAGAAATTGTTTTCACTGTCATTTGTAACAAAACTGATACCAATATATATAAAAATGATACTTACCGTTTGTTGGTTTGAAGTTAACTCTTTTTTAATTTTAAAAATTATTTTCACAGCCATTTATAACAAAACTGATAATAATATTTAACAAAAATGATTTATAAAGTCTGTTTAGCAGGAGATAGTGTAATTTAAGAAATAGTTTTCACTATCATTTGTATTAAAAACCGATATCAATACATAACAATAATGATATCTACTAATCATTTTTTACAACAAGGTGAGGGTGGTTTTGTCGATACCGGTCATAAAAGCAAGGAAACCAAATCTACAGTGTCTGGGCATCAACCAGGGGAAGAAAAAGAAAAAGGTGAAGATATAAAGTCTAACATTGGTTATAGATGTGTATTGCAAGCAATATTCAAGTTCATAAAATTGGTAAAAATATAAGAGCTGACTTATAAAAAGGCAAATATACATTTTGAAACATACAGTTTTACTACTTCTTTAATGTTTTTTACAAAAAAAAAAATCATAATAGAAGAACGTAAGAAATAACAAAACATTTTGGGTGCATTATATAATTGCTACTTTACAGAGAATGGGGCGTTCATACTTGGACAAAAGAATATGACAGTGTCAACCACTAATGTCAACTTATTTTTTGGTTTACCACTAGAAGAAAATAATATATAGCCAACACAAAAAATGGCAAGCAAAACAATTGCAATTGAGTGCAAAGAATTTGCTATAACAAATTTTGAAAAATGTGTTTTCATCATAAGGAATGTACTTGAAAAAAGAAAAAAAATAGAAAAGACGAAAAAGAAAAATGAGGAAGACTTACCATTATTAACAATAATGAAAATTTGGTTAATATTTTTCTTTTCCAATAATCAACAAAAATTAAGATAGGGACTTCTACCCTATTTGATCAATTTAGAAATATTGAAGACAGGTTCGTAGCAAAAGATAACAGAATTTTTTTTTGATAAATTTATAAAAAATTATCCACATGCCGAGGAACATGTTAGGACACTCCATGCTTCGATTGGTAAGATTTGTTGTTTAAAATATTATTATTTGAAATAAATATTATTTTTAATAATCATATCTAATCAATTTTTAAACATTTAAAGTATCGCATTCCTAAAAACACGGAGCTAGTTCAACCAAGGCGGCAACATAGTGAAAATTTACCAAGATTTGCAAGATGAGATTTGCGTAAGCTAAAACCCATACTAATTAAGCAATTTTTGGATGATGTAAGAGAGGGTGGGACAAGTTAAAACTCTACCATCCCTACATTTATCAATATCATTTTATTTTCTATTTAAAATCAGTTTTAGCACTATATTTATTTTACTATCATTTTTGTCTATGCATAGTATCAGTTTTTACGTCTGTACCGCATCAGTTTCAATACTTGGTATCATTTTGTCTAAGCATAGTATCAGTTTTGCCTCTGTATAGTATCTATTGCTTCTACATAGTGTAAGTTATAATATACTATGATACTTAGCATCATTTTTAATACTACACAATATCACTTTATATCTAGTATCAGCTATAATGCGTCATGATACTTGGTAGCATTTTTAGCACTGCATATTATTAGTTTATACCTCTGCATAGTATGCTTCTATAAAAAAATCAGTTATAATACAGTACCTTACTTTGTATCTGTTGCAACATATTAGTTTTGCTAAGTATCAATTTTTCATAACATCAATTTTGCATGGTATCAATTTTTTAATTATCCGTTATAACATATTAGTTTTAACACGATATCATGCTTAATATTAGTTATAACACAATATCATAGCTAAAAATTAAAATTCTCCTACAAATTATACAGGTGAAAGAAATAAACGATATTCTTCCACATGAGGCAAGGCTTCCTCAAATAGCGTTGATTACAAGATAATCAAGCAAAAAGGAAATGAAAAGTAAAGCAAGAAAAGAAAATTTTAAGAGGTTAAACAAACTTTTAGACCATTTGAACAAGAAATAATCGTTAGAATGTTGCAAATGAATGTAAAAGATTTAGAAGATGAAATTAAGAAAATAAAGGAGCGGTTGGAAAACAAAAGGAGGATGAGGGTAAAAGAAGAAAAAGAAATTTAAAAGTTGAGACAAGAAGTCAAAGAAATGAAATAAAGAGTTAGACATGATGAACAAGACAATGAAGAGAGTAATTCAGAGGCCAAAGTCAAAAAAAATGCAAAGAACAAAAGAAGAAGACTCCACAATAGATCAAGATACAAATGTAGAGTAGAAATAGAAAACATATAAAAGAAATCCACAACTGAAAATAGTAAAGAAGTAAATGAAGAGACAAATGTTAAGCCATATGTAGAAAAAGTCCACCTAGCAACTGAAACAGAGAATACATGTTTAGAGAGAGAAACGACAACGGAAAAAATGAAGAGGAAGCTGTGGAACGTGAAGTAGAAAAAGTACTCCCAATAAATCAAGATACACCGATGGAGATAGCAAAAGAAAATGCAAATTAGACTGAAATAGACAATACAATGGATGAAGATCCACGTTTAGAGGCGAAAGTAGAAACTGCAGAAAAGAGATCTACAACTGAAAAGAATGAAGAGAGAATTACATAGTGTGAAGTAAGAAAAGTGACCTCAATAAATCAAGATACGCTTATTAAGACAGCCACAGAAAATGTAGACATGTTGGATAAAATAAATAAAACAATTTCTCTACTAAATTAAGATACACTGGTAGACAAAGAAAAAGAAAATGGACAAAAAATGGACTCAATAATGAAAATACACAGCCCAATGGAATAAGATATTGTTATCAAGAGCCAAATAATACTGTACCATGGTTCAGTACTTGACTTCACTCCTCCATCTTTCAAACTTGATAACTCATATGACTTTTAAATGCATAAAAAAAACCAGATCAACAAATGAAATCAACCAAACTTGTTGGCCAAAGAAGGAAGACAATAATGACAAAACCAAAAAGAGCTTCTTATGAGAAAAGAGTAAAAGAAAGATCCAAAAAAAGAAAAGATATTGATGGCTTTGAGTATGATCAATGGGTCAAAAGAATAGCTGATAAGTGAAAAACTGAAGGAAAAAATAAAGACATTGTGGAAGAAAGCACAAAAGAATCCATCCTAGAGCCAACTGTTGTAATAGACTAATATTTGCAGATTTACAACTAGGACACTGCAAATGCTTAGTGTACTTGAATAAAGAACAATAGAGCATAATCAAAATTTCTTTGCTTTGATAAGATCACAAAAGTGAGTTTACAAACAATGATACTAGTGCTACATATTAAAATAACTTTAGTTAATTAGTTCAAATATTTTTTGTTAAAACAGTGAAGTAGCATAGGATGACAAGGCCACAATCAGAGGTGGATGCATAATAACTAAAGATATGCTATGACATATTCTTGAAGGAAATTTCATGGATGGATAGTATATGCACCAAAAGTTGGCACAAACACCCAATAGATTATATGTAGAGAAATAAATGAAGAAATTTAAATTAAAACAAGGGAAATGAGTAGAAAACAGATAAAAAACAAAGAAAAATGGATTTATAGTGGTTCAGTGTTGAATGACTATGTCCACTTTAGTGAAATAGCTTTATTAATCACTTGAATTTCTGAATACAAGAGGGATTGGATCGAAATTCGTTGTTATAATGGAGTACAAAGAAAACAACTGCGTCCAGCCCCTTCAAATGAGCTATGAACCCTTTATTTATAGACATAGACTACCGAATATCTTCCTGAAAATTCATTGGCAGAATCTCCAGATGCAGAAGAGGTTACCCAGAAAATTTTGAGGCCCAACTCTCCAGGTAGGGCGATTGGCTCTGATCAGTCAAGATGCCCATGTGGCATACTGCAATTGTACTGTGGGTGCGCCTCCATGTTTGCTTCATGCTTACACAGTTGCTTTCATATTTTTAGAGATATCAATGGATTCCCATTGAGTTGAACTGCTGATTCAAATTGTTCATAGCCATAGTGATCCGATCCCTTCCCCTACCTAAGGGAAGCACCAATCCATACTTAGATTATCCCATAGTATCAATCTCTTGGTTTCACTTGATCTTTGTTTCATATAATTTTCTATGCATGATTTTTGGCCTCCGTGATCACCTCTTCGAGCTTCCTACCTTGTCTATCATCGAGTCTAACCTGTCTCAATCTAAATATAGTCGGGCCAAAAGGTCGGATAACACTTTCCCCATATTGTACATCTTGTTTCAAACATGACGTACTTTGAATTGAAGCAAGTTAGAATTGCTAGAAAGAATTCCATTTAGTTTCTTGAATAGTCGTTATCCTTTCTTGAATTGTCTTTCTAAAAAGTCGTATCTCTCTCCATTCGTCATGATGCTTGGTCGATATTTGTTAATATAAAGGGTACTTTTGGCACAGGTCCTTATTAAGTTTCAAAATTCACGAAAAGTCATTCACTAAATTTCGGTGTAAATTAGGTCCCTGTTTTCTTATTCACGATTATTGCAGAGCATGATGCAACTTTTCATGAAAGTTGCTGACATTTCCGCAACTTTTCTGTACACTGTAAACATAGCGTATGAAAGTTGCTGAAATATCAGCACTTATTTATAAAAGTTGCTGACATTTTAGCAACATTAATGTACACTGTGAACACAGTTTATGAAAGTTGCTGAAATATCAGCACTTATTTATAAAAGTTGCTAACATTTCAGCAATAATTTTCTTCATTTCCAAAAAATAGGGACCCGATTTACAATGAAACTTTGACAGGGAAAGTTGCTGAAATATCAGCACTTATTTATAAAAGTTGCTGACATTTCAGCAATAATTTTCCTCGTTTCCAGAAAACAGGGACCCGATTTACAGTGAAACTTTGACAGGGACTCGCTTTACAATGTGAAAGTATGATAGGGATGCCTCCCTAATCTCTACTAATATAAATCGGGAGTGTAATCCCTAGTCTTTGTCAACTAAGTTCCATCGAGCTTGTCAATTGAATTAGAAGGCTTTGACTTCTTTTCTTAGAAATGCAAGTGAGAACTCAACTTCTATAAATTCAAGAAATCGAATGTTGGATACGTACACATGCATGTCCATTGGTCGTTGTCAATATCCCTTAGTTGAAATATATTTTCATTGCTATATTCTTCATCATCCTTCGCATTTATTTATTTTCTTCCCTTTTTTGACATTGGCAAGGGATCGGTATAAAACCCCTAGGTGGGGGATCGGATCTGATCCCTTCATCTTGGTGGATTTAACCAATTTTGGGCTTTGAGAAAACAGAGAGTACCTAAGCATATATAAGCTAACACTTAGCTCATTCTCTTCACTTCACTTGCTCGCTTATTTCCTTCTCAACAAAACCGATCCCTCATTCTTCCTTGTCTTCAAATTTACTAGATCTTCAAACTGAGAAAACCTACTGATCCACACAATCTCCTATTCAATTCAATCTTCCATCCAACCGAAAGCCTTTACCATTACTCCAAATCGCATCCGCTCCCAATCTTGCCAATTCAATTCCATATCCTAGCCCAAACTTGCATTGCTTTAGTTCTTTAACTCGAGCCTTGGCCACGCCTTTATCTCAACCCCATCATTCATGTTTGAATCAACATATGTAGGTCGGTTTGTGTTTGTCACATGCTTTTTGTTATAGGGTTTAGTGACGAGATTGTTGGATTATTCACGTGCATGGATGCAAGTTTTGGGTTGCTACTGAATTGAGGAAGATGAAGTAGAGTGGAGTTGCAGTTGAGCATGGGATCACTTGTATAAGGTGAAGGAATCGGCTGGGATAGGGAGTGATGGACCGGTTATGATATGGAGTGGAGTGATCGATTGTGATATGAAGTAGATTTATTGGTTGTGATTTGGAGTAGCCATAGATACAAGATGAAGTGTTCGGTTGATTGTTGAAATGTAGGGATCGAGCATGAGAGCGATCGGTTGTCGCATTTTGGGGTTTAAAATTTGATAAGGCAAGGTCACCTATGCGAGGGATCAGTTGTGATCTCCTCGCCTAAGGGCACTTAGCGTTTTTCAATCCTCTTGCATACACTTGAATGTTAAGCCTCGATCATATGAATTTATATGTATGAATGAATCCGAACCATGGGACATGTGAACTTGAATGAGTCCTTGAACACCTTAATACTTGGACTTAATTATATACACATGTGCATTTGCCTAAAGCCTAAACTTGAGTTAGAGACTTGCATACGATCTCTAGCTCGAATACCTGAACTTCAGAACAAATGCATATAACTTAGAACTTCACGACTTTGTATTTGAACTTATATGACTTGAATTATTGTTAACCAAAGTCTCACACTTTCAAATATGACTTGAACTCGAACATGTATGACATATGGTTTCGAATGAATTAGAATGTAAATATCGTACACTAATATGTCGATCACTAATCTAGGAGCTTAAAAAAATCCACAACCGATCGATGTGAAAGGCGATTTGGACGGTCAGCAATAACGGTTTCGCCAGTCGAATCCTAGAAACTCGTCACACCAGTTATTCTAATTCTGAATTGTTTATCTCCACACTGCACTAGATTAGACATAGCACGGGGAGAACAGGTCAATTTTTATAATGATTACTATCTGCTTAGTTTAATAGCTGTGGGTTCCAGACGATCAGAAAGTGTAGCTACCGTGGGTATTGTACAAAGTACTTCACACGACAATCTTGACTCTAAGTATATCTTCGCAACAATATCTGCTCGAAACTGTCCAGGCCATCAACCTGAGCAGCTCGGGAGTTCACAACATGTGCCTAAAATTCCTTTGAACTAAGAAGCAGAAATCGAGCCAGCACCTGACAGTTTGAAGATTCCATATTTCTGAATGATCCGGAGTATTCATTGGCTTCAAAGGTCGGTGAGGCCTCTCTTTGTAGGCTATGCATCAAGCATAGGATTTCGTATGAGGATGTGCGAGTCCTATCTCATACTGATAGGGCTCACTTTCCCCTAGAGGTTTTTATTATATGCAATAAGTTTATATGCTGGGCTAGTTACGTTCTGCCTTTCAATCCATTCATTTGAAAAATGTTGCATTATTTAAGATTGGTGTTGGCTCAACCGCATCCGAAAACCAGCGCATTTTTGCATTACACGTACATGATATTCCTCAAATTCTTATATTGTAAGACAACTCTGAAAGACATTAATTCATCTAGAATCTCAAGCCATGAAAGTTAATCCTCTCTATAGTTTCCTTGAGTCAGTCACTAACTGTCAAGTCATAACAGGCGCTTGAAACTAACTGAGCACTTTTAAAAATGAATGGTTTTATGTGCGTGGCCCACCTGGTTTTACAGGACGATGGCTAGAAGGATGTAAGTGTCATATCAAACTTAGCTTGAAGTGTTTTTATCCAAGTCGTATCCTTAATTAAGTAGTTTTTATTGAACATCGCAGGTTGCCATCCACGTCCCATCGGTGATGTATAATCAGAGGGATTTCAACACTCAAAAATATACCAGTGGCGGATACGAACATCAGATCTCTTCTTGATGCGTGCCTTTTAGTCTTTGACTTACTAAAAGAAAGCCATAGCGTAGGATTGCCAAGAAAAATCGAGGGGGAATTTGTAGAAGGAAGAAATGTCATTGGCTAGGAAGGTGACATAGTTGATCCTATCGTGCACTTAGCCAAAGGAGCTTAGGATGTCATCGATGAAGGTTAGGCGAGGGTCAGTGCTAATGAGCCTGGTCATGATGATGTGAGCTCAAGTCATGAGCTTGCGGTTGGATCCTCCCAAGACCCACGGCTCCTCACCCCAGAAAAGAGAAGAAGATGCTCATTTATAAGCTTCACAGAGGGCAAATCTCTAAGAAATCCAAGTCAACCTCTACTGCGATATATTAATCTTGCTCTCTAGCACCAGAAGGTTTATTCGTGGAGGGGGGCGGCTGTTGGACATCTCAATTTCAGATGATTTTGGGAATTATGATTTTGCCAATTTATGTCTTGGGGGATCTAAATCTCCTATTCGATTTGGCGCTAATATCCCCTCCCCCACTAACATAGGAGAGATTACTCTAGCGAGCAAAGCTCCAGTAACTAGTAAGTTGGGGGAGGGGGCACTCGGACACTCATAATCACGTGCACTTCACAACACTACATTTGTCTATATTTATCTCTAGTAATTCTTACACACTTTCATTTTGTTTGCAGGGTTAATGGGATGCCGCTACAACTATGATCACTTGAAGTGATCAACGTGCTCCTAACCATCTTATTTTAGGCCTAGTTAAGGTCCAGACTCTGGTTGAGAGAGAGAAGGTCATGAAGGAAAGGAACATCAAGACCAAAGCTATCAATCGAAGGACTCATCGTCCAGGCATAAGCCAAAATATCAATCTTCTCATGACAAGGGTGTCCGTCAATGCCCCACAATACAGAGCAGTAGCAAGTTGCCGCCTCATGCCCCCACTTCGACTACTGTGCCTGAGAAACATTTGTGATATTTTGACGCCCATCGATCATCGAAATGCCAGCCACGTGCAGAAAGTCTTGATACTTCATCCGGCAAGCATGACAAACGAGCCTTATCAGCCCTGACTAATCTTGGTGCCACTACTATTAAGAAGATAGTCGAGCTCAAGGATACATTTCCTAGCTGTGCTTTGATGATTTCAAATTTGTTCTTTCTTTGCATTCAATTCACTAGAGGCCAAGGACAAGTGCTCTCTCATGTCTACGTCGAACATAGTACAACTCTCCATGCGGCTACGAGAATTTCTAAGGTTCGATGGAAAGGAAACATGAGATTGATCGTTTGACTCTTGAGGCGATCCTTGACAAAGCCATCATCCAGTACTTGGACGATGAGGCCAATCAATTGGGTAAAAAGTTGGTCGATACTGAGAAAAAACCAACCAGTCTTTTGAAGCCATTGAGCATTTAATGAAAGTGCACAAAGCTTAACTGGACAGTGTCGTTTGTTGCAGTGGTACTTTAACTCTTGGAAAAGACATCTTACCAAAGGAGAAGGACGTGGTGAAAAAAAGATCAAAATGCTTTGGTCCTTCATGTTAAACTGCTTGATGAGGAGCATGAGAAGGAAAAGCAAGAGAAATTTGAGGCTCAGTAGGAGTCTTAAGGATGCTGCAAGGAGATTGTTGAGGATCGCGAAGATAAAATAGAGGCTGACAGACAATTTGCACAGATAGAGGTCTCAAAAAAGAGGCTAGGCAGGCCGGTCAGACAGAAATAAAGGACAAGTTCAATCTGTTGTTGATATATCACAATGCATGTGTAGTTATGAATTGCAACCTTCGGTTCCTTGGAGAGGGGTATCTCGAATCACTCGTCGATGCCTGATTCTGTAGTGTAGATTTGCAAAAGAAGTCCCTCGGTGGTGCTGAAGTGGATGAATAGCAAATCATGCGCAAAATTTTGCGTATGAAGAGCCTAATGAACACAGGGCTGCTCTGCTCAGTTTACATAATGATCCATCAATAGCTAGAAAGTGGAAAGATGGTGGCAAAGCCTCGGGATCTGGTTTCTAAGACCCTCCTACTGCTCAAGTAACTTGCGCTCTAGTTTTTTATGCCTCAGAAAAGGATATAGGCTACAATCCAGATCATCCAAGGATGCACAAACCTTTTAGGCTATCTCCAATTTTTGAAGGCAACACTCCAGCTGCACTGAAGGTCAATTTGGTGAAGGTATATCTCTTACTTCTTTGATGTTCGAGAATGTATACATCTCATGCCCGATAGTCATGGGCTTACCCATTGGTCTTCATGAAATTGCAGGTCCACCTGCATCTGTCCATGCTTCTGATAATGATGATTCCCTGGGACAGCAGACGTA
The DNA here is from genome assembly GCA_030765085.1 of Allium cepa. Lineage (NCBI taxonomy): Eukaryota > Viridiplantae > Streptophyta > Magnoliopsida > Asparagales > Amaryllidaceae > Allium > Allium cepa. The sequence goes on from CM060932.1 coordinate 302,130,536, forward strand.
GACCGTGGGTCCACTAAGACTATCTCTGTATAGCTGGCTCCTACCAATCAACCTACTAAGACTCATGGCATGGATGCTAAAGTCATAGGAGCTTTGAATGAAGAAAAGACTACTGACCAGCGGGGCAGGATGAAACAGATGATGTCATAGTGACTTATGCCTCCGATCACATTAGTGAATTTAGCATGAAGGAGTGCATTGAAAAGGAGGAGCTAGATTTGCAAGCCAAGAAGGAAAGCACCGAAATGGATATTACTCCGCTTCAATCTATACTGTCGGGCGGCATCACTCCTAAAGAGGTCGATCCTTTTTTATCCTAAAGTGAGACTGCTTCCATCTCTAAAAGTATTTCTCCTAAGGGTGGCAAGGGCAAAATAGGATCGAAGAGGAGAGTATGAGGCAGTAGCTTTGGAAAATCTACCTCGAAGAAGCAAAAAAAGGGGAGCAATAGCCATCATACCAGCTTAGGTAGTGTAACTTCCCCTATCTGGAGACCCAAAGCTAAGCGCTACAGATGCTATAGTCATCCATAGTTAACTTCTGGTGAAAAATTACGGTAATGTTAATGGTATCCATAATATCAGAAGCATATGAATATGAAACAAAATCATAGATTTTAAAATCAACCTTTTTGATTACATTTCACAAAACATGTTTCATATTCCATTACATAATCCCATAATCATTTTTCAGGTAAAGATTAAATATAATTATTACAAAATATGCCAAGATCGACATGTAATGATGCCCCCTTGGTTGACCTGAGCATTATATAGTCATAACTAACTTAATGTAACATTGTAGAATCACAAAAATAAAACAACAACTCCTAAATAGCTATCCGTCAGCCAGCTACACATCTTCAGAAGCTATATTCGCCAACCTACTAAAAACCAGTAAACCTCAACACTCAGCTTACTCAAATCAATTTTGAGCACCTAAGAGTTTAAGGGGAAAACAAAAACTTCGAGTTAGACATAAAGCCTGGTGTGAATAATACCATACATCTCGGTATTTGAAATTAAGTGAGACCACACCGCTTAGTGGAACGGTTTTCCCCTTACTAATATCCTTTTAAAACATATCTTTTTCAAATCTTAATCTTGCAACCAAAACTAGTTAAAACGGTAAAGCAATATCATGTAAACTTACATGTCATGTAACAAATAGACTATCCGTGAACACTATAGTTTTGTTTAGCTGACTACTAACCGTTGGCTGACTCGAGCCTACTAGACAATATAAATAAATAATCTAACACCTATTAGACACTCTTCTTCTAGACGGTCTTTCCCTAACTTATCTTCTCCCCGGGTCACCTGATCCTAATGGTTTTATGGGCTCACCAATAACCCATCTCTGTACAAATATATTCCCTTCTTTGTGCAACATCATTTTAGTCTTACCTATGACAAAGCCCTACATATTGGAATTTTGGACTAAATTAGCTAGGGGCTAATAACTATGTATATGGCACACCTCTATACTAGTCCTATCTGGTATACAAATATCTGAATCATTTTACTTAGGGAATCTTACCTTAAATTTTCCTTGAAAACCTTTTCATCTTAAATATATTTAAAACCTTTAAATCAAACGCAAAAAGGAAAATATATACACCATGCTTTACTCAAAATCATATTGCTATGTTATACACACTTTACTCAAATCTTTGTTAATGAAAACATTTAAATCTTTAAAAGTACCCATTTCGAATCCATTGAAAGCCCCTTTCGAAGCCAAGTTAACCCTTTTCTTTCACCTAAGCCGAAAGGCCAAAACATTCCTTTCGAAACCAGTCATATGAACATTTCGAAACCATTGAAAAACCCTTCCTTCGAAGGCTATAAAACCTTGGACATTCTGTCATTTAAAACACTTAACACTGCCTTTCAAAAACATTGGAAAAGCTTTCCTTTCAAACCTTTAGAAACATTCCGTTTAAACCTTTCAAAACTATTGAGGAACCACCCTTTCGAAACTTTCATTTAAACATTTCAAAAGCATTAAAACATCAAACCTTTCCAAAGTATTTGGGTTTAAGTAAAACATGTGGACCTACCTTTCGAAACCGTTTAAAACTATCTTCTTTGAAACCATTTGGGTTCTATCTTCAACGGAGCAAAAGGGTCATAAAATTTTTAAGTCGAAAGCACTATTCCGAAAGCATTTCCTTAGTAAAGAAGTGATGGTGTCGAAACCAACCTTCCGAAAGCATTGGAGAAGTGGTTAAGTTTTAAAAAACAATGTATTCCCTTCGAAACCATTGTTTCGAAAGATAAGAAAAGCGGCAGCTAGGGTTTCGACTGAAAGCCAACTAAGTCAAAAGCATATCCTTTGAAAGCAAAGAACGCGTGTTTTGCATTTGAAAGCTAAGTAAGGTTTTGACCTCCTTCGAAACCCCTGGTTTCGACCCAATACCTTCCGCCTATATCCAATTCGTTGCACACCATTTCTTTGATGTCGTGCACATTGGTTTCGATGGTTATGGAGGCGGAGCTACTATGTCAGACCCCCTGGTGGAGAAAGTGGCGAAACATGCTAAATGCATGTAAAAACTGATTTTAACTTTAAAAATAAATTCTTTTCAACTAACCTGTCTTGTTTGTCAAAATATTATTAGTTTCTAATTTCTTTTCCAAAAGTACTACCAATATTTTAGAAATAAAAAATTTAATTAATTTACAAAATACCATTCTCCTTTTATAAATATATAAAACATTTAAGTCTCATACCTTAAATAATTTTATATGTCTATCAAAACACTTTGGAAAATTCTATAAAAATTCCAAAAAAATAATTTCTGATATGTTTTCTAAAATATATTTATTTCAGACCCAAAACTTATATTATTTAACCGCATATAATTTTAAACAAAAATAATCATTTTCTCCACTATAAAACTAATATAAAATCCACATTAATTCGTAAAATTATGAAAATTGAAACAGGTCTCTAAAATATCATTACTGATCTTATTCTAAAATTGCAAGGCATTTGAATGTCATTTAATAGGGTTTACACATTAAAGCATATGATAAAATTTCATATGATAAAACTCATATGGATTAGCACTAATCATCAACAAGCATATATATATATATATATATATATATATATATATATATATATAATTTAACAATAAAAAACATGACAAAACCATGCAAAATAGTTAAAATTTAATCTTAAACCAAAAATCATTAGAAAACATGAGATGTAGTCATTATTTACCTTAGCTTTAAGATTAAGGAGTTTGAGATTTGGATAGCTTTGATTTGATTAATCTTCTTCCTTAGCTTTTCTTGTTTATCTTCCTCTTCCTTGCTAATGGCGGTCGACCTCTACTTTAATTTGATATTGAAAATGAACATATGAATGAATTCCTAAGGGTTTAGGGTATAAGACTATTCTTATTCCAACTTTTCCCTCACCTATTACCCTTATCTATTTTAATTCATGTTAGCTCATTTTAATTTATTAATTAAGGTGGACGGCCACTCCTATTGATCACAAATCTCAATCCCCTAATCATCACATTATTTGATTTAATTTAGCTAACTAAATATCCTAAATAAAGTTACTAAAAATATAGGGTGTTATGGTCTCTTCTCCTTAAATAATTTCGTCCTCGAAATTAGGAGAAGATACCCAATAAATCAATAAAAAGGTAAAACATATCATCAAACAAATCAGGATAAGCATCTCTAATCCTACTCTCAATCTCTTAAGTATAGTCTCTCTCATCGTTGCTCCACTAGACCTTCACTAATCCGATTGTCTTATTCCTTAGCATCTTCTCATCACTTACAACTATTCAAACTGACTTTATAACTGTATTCAAGTCTTCTCTACTATTAAATCATCTAATCAGTGCTATAGCAGTCTTTGGGTCTCTAACACACTTCCTTAGATGAGAAACATGAAAAACATCATGTACTCCCCCGAAACTATTCAACATCTCTACTCTATATATGAGTTTCCCGATCATCTCTATAAAATGAAATGGTTCTACAAATCTCGGTGCTAACTTCCCTGATTTCCCAAATTGAATCACACCCTTCATCGGTGATACCTTAATAAAAACATGATCTCCGCCGGAGAATTCTAAGTCTTTCTGTCTTCTATCTGCATAACTTTTCTGCCTAGACTGAGCTTCCTTCATCCTATTTTGAATCAACTTAATCTTTTATGTAGTTTCTTTAATCAAATTTGGACCCAAAACCAACCTATCCCCGGTCCCTGACCAACAAACAGGAGATATTCATGGCCTTTCGTACAAAGCTTCAAATGGTGCCATCCTTATGCTAATCTGATAACTGTTATTATACAAAAACTCGACTAAATGTAGATGGTCTTCCCATGATCCCCCAAAATCTAACACATAAGCTCTTAACAAATCCTCAAAGACTTTATTAACTCTTTCCATTTGCCCATCGGTCCGTGGATGATAAGTGGTACTCATCTTGAGCTTAGTTTCTAAAATCTCCTATAGACTCCTTCAGAACTCACAAGTGAACAAAGAATCTCTATCACATACTATACTATTATAAATTTCATGAAATCTAACTATATTCTTCACTTAGCTAAAAAAGGTCCCATCCTATTTGACTTAACTGTAATGAAATTAGCACTCTTGGCCAATCTGTCCACTTCGACCCATATACTTTCATTTCCTTTATTAGATCTCTGCAACCCGCCAACAAAAATCCATAGAAATAAAATCCCACTTCCAAACTAGAATATCCAACGGCTGATGCAACCCACTTGGCTTCTGATGTCCGGCTTTTACCTATTGGCATTTCAAACACTGCTTTACTGTAAACCTACCTCCCTCCAAAACTTCCTTTCTTGTGTCTCCCACATTCGAAACACATAACCTGCCTTTCTTTCTCAACCACCCATTCTGGTCAAGACTAAAATTCTTTAAGTCATCGCTCTGCGTTCCTTATCTTAACTTCTTGATCCGTTCAACTAAATTTGGATCCTCCATTTGTTTGGAAGCGATCTTTTCGATCATCACTGGTCAAACTTCTAAACAACACTAGACCCAACGTTAGATCTCCACTGGACTCTACAAGTCGATAGTGCTTCCAAATCTTTCCACTCAGCTATCATTGCCAACACTGCATTATGATGTTTTCTACTAAGTGCATATGTAATCTTATTGCCATTCCCTGGTGTGTACTCAATACCAAAGTCATAAGCGGCTAAAAACTCTAATTTTAACGACCCAGAGTTTTCGACCCCGAAAATTCCAGATTGTTTGGGTAAAGAAGAAAAAAGGTAGAAGAAGAAACAGAAACAAAACGCAGATTCTCACATTCGCAGTGGATAAAATATAATATCAAATAATAGCAGTTATAGAAAAGAAAATTCTAACTATCAATTTACATGCAATTCATCGGAGTTACAACCATTGACAATAAAAACTGGATAGTTATATCAACCTGTCTCACACTACTATCAATCACACTCAAATACATAGCGGTAAACTCCATACGTTTCTGCTATCTAACTTGCCTCCTGAACTCCAAATCGACCTCACCTGAAAACCTGTAATACTCAGTCGGACCCAAGCATTACGTCAAAGTAACACCCGGGTCAGGCTGGAAACCAACATGAGTAAACCCAACTAACAAGAAATACTAATGCATAAACTTACTTAAGACCCATGGTAACTCATTCATCACTAAAAGTTCACAACTTTCTATAGTCAACGCTTATATTCACAATCAATCCCTAAGTAACTTTACTTAGTTTTAAATGGTCTAGTCATTTAAATTATTCATTTCAGCCTATTGATTTCACATATCAATCTACAAAGAATCACTGTAGGTTACAAATCGAAGTGGGTTTGGGTATTTACTGATACCCGACCCCGGTCTCTTCGAATTCGATACCATCTTAACCTAAGTTATTCAAGTGAAATACAATTCAACTTTAAATACAAGATGTCACTTTTTACACAGCAATTCATCATCGATAGACAACCACATTATCACTATCCACCCAAACATATCATATCACAAAACATTTCATATCAGTGATATCAACCAATTCAAGGCATTTAACATCATTCAATCATTCATAAGCAAGACTGATCACTTCAAAAATTAATTTGATTTATCTCTAATTAAATTAATTACTAATCTTTAATCACTTAGATTACCTTTACTTAACATTAATTAATTATAAACCAATTAATGATCCATCTTAATTAATCATCCTTGATTAATTATTTCTACAATTATATTTAGTAATTGACTTTTTAATTAATCGCATAGATTAGTTAGCCTTAACCATTCACATTAATTAACTTATTATCGATCCTCTAATTACTTTCATTTATTATTTTTTAATTAATTACATCTAACAAGTAATCTTCAATTAATCTCATTCTTAAATTTCCATTACTTAATTTCGTTCAGTAATTATCTCTCCTTTAATTACTTACATTAATTTAACCTTTAATTAATCACAGTAAGTAATTAATTCTCAATTACTTCCATAAAGTAATTATTCTCTTACCTTAGTAATTATCCATAAATTACTTATCCTCGGTAATCACATAATTAATTTTACTAAATCATTTAAACTTGTTTAATCACTTGTTTTGGAATTTATGTAATATTTAACTTGGAAAAAATTTGTTTTATTTTGCTTTGTAAACATATGCATTTAGACACAACTTTAAACCTGACTAATCATTCCTTCCAAAACTTTATTGTTTAATAACCCTTCTTTACAAACTTAAACTAGCTAAAATCTTTGCTCTTTGTAAATCTAAAATAATTCTTTGATTAGAAAACAACATGCAAACACCAGAAAACCCGAGCCCAACAACGATTCTTCCCGAGCACATCACAAAATTCCTACACCTCCTCTACTTCGAGTTGCACATGAGAACCAATCGAGAAAATCCCGAGCCAATCACAACAAATACCCGTTACAAATCGCAATCTTCCCGAAGCTTTCTTCTCCATTCCTTCCTCCTTTCCAAAATCAAAATCCCAGACATGACTGAAAACCGTGCACGTGCACAGACGCACGACTCCTTTCCGACCAACGCCACGACCACTCTCACATCGCCGACGACTCTCTGCCTTGATTCGATCACCCAGAAACTTGACAACACCATCCAATTCAAATTTGACTATACCACCATACCTAGAACAACATCACCGCCATTGATCATCATGCTCTGCCAATCTCCGACCACCTGAACCCCTGGCACCTCGTCCATAGCCTCCCTTAAGGACTACGCTTCATTTCCTCCATGACTGACCAGGTCCGACGCTCCAACGACGTCGCAGCAGCTCAATTTCTCATCTCGACCAAAACCCGACTTAAACCCTACCATGTTGCCACGCCGCCGCCACGGTGGTAAAAAAATCAGCGAACAATTTTGCCCGTTTCGTCAACCTTCACGCTTCCTCTTGCACTGATCCCGACCCTCCACATCACTTCGATCACCCACAAATGCTCAAAACCCATTTCACGATCAACTCTCGATTTCTCCCTAATTTCACATCTAAAAATCTTGATTCTTTTTCTAAAAATCATAGATTGAAGAATCACAACAGATTATAATCATGAATCAACCAACTATTTATATTGAGATTTTGATATAATTTAAATTTCACCGTTCTTCTTCCTTTTTATTAAAACTACCATCAGATTCTTGATAAATATATTTTTAAACTAATGATCTTACTATTTCAACAAATTTTTGTTATATAATGAAGACTAAAGAAAATCCGAGAAATAGAATTTGGATTTTGATCAGATTTTTGAACCTGTATAATATGAACAGCACAAACATCCTATATTCTGACATGCACACCCATTCTATCATATAAATATACATACAATTCATATTTGAACAATCATATATACTTTTTATATACTTTACTTCAAGTTCACAGCATGCAACAGATTAAAAGTTTTGTTTACTCACTATTCTGGCTGGTTTGCTAACCTTTTGTTTACAGGTTTTTGATTTTAATTTTCTCTGGTTTAGTTTTACAGATTTTTTTTTGTTTTCATTGTTTTGGAAGATGAAGATAGAAAAATAATGGAGAAGAGAAGATATTGACATTTAAAAGAACAAAAAAAAATGACATGGTGACACTTGTTTAACTTGTTAACACTTGTCATTAGCATGTGTTAATTGATTTACATTTGTTAAACTTTATACACTTAACTTACAAGTGTAATTTCCCTGAGTTTAATAAATTTTTAAATGATTTCTATTTTTTTTAAACTTATATATATTTTTTCTATTAAGTAAATACATTATCTTACTTTATATAAATAAATCTTTTAAAAAAAATAATATAAAACCAATTATATAAAATAAATAAAATCATATATAATATATTTTTAATCCAAAATATTTTAAGATATTTATCTTTTGAATTCTAAGTCAAATTCAATTCAATTTAAAATCCAAATTAAAATCAACTCATATATATATATATATATATATATATATATATATATTCAAAAACACAAACTCAATTTGTAAAAAATAATTATAGTATAAAATCTATTTATACCTATATTTAAAAACAACACATTATTATTTTTGTTTGAAAATAACAATTTTACCAATTTTTAAATAATAAATAATGGAGATTATCACATTTTAAATTGTTTGAATTATATTAATATGTTTACTATTTTACAATGAATTTATATATGTACACACTTAAGATTTCCAATAATATGGAATAATGAATATATCTATTATATATATATATATATTAATTTACTGTAAAATTTATTATTTCTAGATATTTATATTTCAATATTTATTATAGATTCAAATTTATTTATATTTCCAGATATCAAATTTTATTTGTTTAACTGAATAGACCAGTTAATTATCCACATACTAGATGTTCAAAATCCGAGTTATCACATTCCTCTCTCCTTAGAATCTTTTCGTCCTTGAAAAGGAACGAAACAAGAATTTATTAAAATACTAAACGTCAGTTAAATTTTCTCTTTGAACATTTTTAAAACACTTTGAAATCTATATAATATTGATAAAATAGTTTTATAAAAATATCATTTTATAACTCGATGTTTCAACAAGTCTGTCCTCGTTCTCACAGAAATTCGGTCATACGTTGATCAGGCGTAGTACTGAAAATCTATAAGTACTTGGTAAACCCATTTCAACACCCTCTGAAAATACTTGGAAAATAATTTTATTGAAAATATAGAAAACTCTTTTTTTTAAATAGAGGAAACATCTTTGGTGAGAATGCTTTGGAAATCATCACCCCTATCCATGGTCGTAGTTAACCCGATGGTTATGTTGCCATCCCGACAAAATCCATAGATAACTGTAGGCACTCCACGCCCCTCGATTACACCATGGAACCCGCTACAGATCGCAGTTATACCCGGGCTTTACGTTGCTATCACAGCAAAAACCCATATAACTATAGGCATCAGCGCCCTCGAATTTCGCTGCCAAAAGAATAAAACTTCTCCAATCGACCATAGATCACAGTCTACCGATGTTATGTTGCCATCCCGGCAAAATCAAGCGTAGACCGTTGACACTCACCGCCACACGATTTCCGCTATGGTCCACAGTAGATCACAATGACATCGAGTTACACTATCGTCACAGTATAACCCAAATGCCACTGTAGGCATCAGTGCCCTCGACTTTCGCTACCCAATAATCCTCAGGACCTTCAGTTTGTTTGGATTTCCACCCACGTTCCACTTTAGTGCCTCCCCCTTGGGGCTCAAGGCAGCACCAACCTATGGTACTCCTAAGAAGTTCATTCAAAGGAGTGCCTTTTTTCCCAGATCCACTTTCAAAACACTTTATACTATACACATATAGTATTTTCCAAATCATACACCTAGTATGAATCTCATATAAATCTCCTTTTCCCAAAATCGATAATTTTCAAACTAGGCTTTCCCAATTTCCAAAATTGATTATTCCAAAAATCAAAAGCCTTTCAAAATCCAAAGGTTCCAAAAACCTTTTTCCTAAAAATTATTCTCATAAAATCCTTTATATATACATATATACATACATATATAACCTTGAGAAATCTTTGAATCACTTCATACTTGTATAAATTCCCTTTTTATACTTCAAATACTTTCAAAAACCCTTTTTTTCTGGCAATAGATTCCACAAGGGGAGTTTATCAATTATATATACATAACTTTATTTATGCCAAATCAATATTCAAGCTTGATTACTCTATAAAGTCACTTACCATATTACTTACTTCCGTAAAGTAAATTTTAATCATATAAATATCCAATTTCCACTTTATTTCATTATATATTTCACAAATATGTTTTTCACTTCAAAGTCATTTTACATTTATTATCCACAAATTTTCAATATCAATTCCATTCAACCCGTACGATGTACACAAATCATCCGTATGCTATATCAATCTGATCACTCACTCGATCACACAATTTCACTTCCGAACTAGTATCGTGCACCCGACTTTTTAGTATGGACACAGATCCAGTTTCTTGGTCAGAAACCGTCATTCTCCTTACATATCCATACCTAGAGAAAATACAAACCAATCAACGATCAATATCCAGGTTCACCGTCAAAAATCGAGTGAAAAATCCCAACTCGAATTGATATACAATCTCGAAATTCTATGCTTGAATCTGGATCAAATCACTATGCGAATAAAATAATATACGTACATCCTATGTATTTAACTTCATTGATTATTATCTAAATCAATTCTCTTTTCTATTCATCTTCATTTTGATTCTATTCACTTATCCATAATTGCTCCTAATTTTCATTAGGATTATCACTTCACTTATAAACAGTTTGCACTATGACCAACTTAAATTTAGAAAATAGCCTGAAAAGGTTAAAATAGATAAGTAGTTGCAAAATAATTATTAGTTTGTAAAATATCTGTAAAATATTTAAGTAGTTATAAAATAATTGTAAAGTAGTTAGATAATTGTAAAATAGTTGTAAAATAGTAATTAGTCATAAGATAGTTATGAAATAGAAATCAGTTCATAAAATAGTTGTAAAATTGTTAAATAGTTGTAAAATAATTGTGAAATAAGTAAGATGGTTTGGATTTTTTAAAAGAAAAGATTTTGTAGTAAATAGCTTGGAAAAATAGATTTATATTAAAACGACTTATTTGGAAAATAGTCCAGAGCCAAACTGTTCAACTACCCAATCTTCATTCCAATCAATTTCCCATCCCATTAAAATTGATCCAATCCCAATTCAAGTTGAATTAACCTCAGTTTATTTCCCAAATTCAAATCAATTCTCATTTGAATTTGAACTCATTCAATCTTCAATTTCACTGCAAATTAATTTAATTCAAATTTTCCATTTGAATTTATCTCAATTCCAATCTCAATTTTTAAATCATCTCGAATTACATAAATTCGAGTTAAATTTTCAATTGCGGATTTAATCCCTTTAAATCAAATTAATCATTACTTTAATTTAACAATTAAAATGTTTAAAAAATTAAATTATGAGCCCAAATTTTAAAATTCTATTTAAATTTACCTACACTTCTTCATAAACTTATTTCTCAGTTCAAATCATAGTTCAAATCCTTTTTAAACAATTTAATCTTTCAAAAACCAATTTATTTAAAAGATCCACCAATAGCATCTATTACCCATTCCCAAAACTCAAACCCGTTTGAGATCTTATATATCTCACTTCTAAATCAACTCATTTAACTTCCCTAAGTTAAATCTCAATTTCATCTTGTAATTTCCAAATCAAATTGTTCATTCAAACTTATTTAACTTCCTCCAAGTTAACTTCAAGTTAATCCCGTCAACCTTACTCAAATTTGAATTCTCCATTTCAAAATTCAAATTTCTATCAATATTCTTTCTTACTTATAAGTCCAAAGACTTATCTCACTATGGGTTTTTACATCACACTTCAGGGAAAATCAAAACTCAACGCTTTAGAGTTTATTTCAAATCATTTTTGATATTATATATCCACACATATACATATTTATTTCTTAACCCACCAAGCCATGCTTCAAAATTTAAACCACCTTTGGTTTTAATTTAAAACAGTTTTCTTTAAAGCTTCCAAACAACTTTTGTTTGAAACAGGTCCTTTTCATTCAAATAATACTACTTATTATTTCTTTCATCACTTTGAAACAAATTCCTAATTTTCTGGACGTAGATTTAAATTTTCACAATTTAGATTATCTTAATTCCAATTTATAAGTCATACTTACCTAATTGTTTACTTCCTTAAAACATTTCATTTTGCTTACTCATTAACACACATTTCATTATTAAACACAACAACCATTTATGACAATAACCAAGATTATCATATCTGGAACCCAATTCATTTTTATCTTATCCTGAAAACATTTCTACAAATTTAGGATTTTAATTTCAGTTTGGATCCATTTATCTTATTTATATAGTTTATATTATCCAATTCCTATTTCCACTTAATTCTCATTATTTTATTTTATTCCAATGATTCAACAACCAATTACTTTAGTATTTATAATAATTAGAAAGAAATATTGCTTTATGTATCAAAATATAAACTTATATAAAAAAAATTAAAACCGTTTTAAAATATTTTTATAAGAAAATAACAAGTACGCCCTCATATATTATACACACAACTCATTCTAGGGTATCGTTGACCCTATCCTTAATGAGTAAACCCACCAGAGCCAAGGTTCTCGCTTAACCTTCATCTCTGATACCAAATGTAACGACCCGGAGTTTTCGACCCTGAAAATTCTAGATTGTTAGGGTAAAGAAGAAAAGAGGTAGAAGAAGAAACAAAAATAAAATATAGATTCTCACATTCGCAGCGGATAAAATATAATATCAAATAATAGAAGTTATACAAAAGAAAACTATAATTGTCAGTTTACATAAAATTCATCAGAGTTACAACCATTTACAATAAAAAATGGACAGTTATATAAACCTGTCCCAGACTACTATCAATCACATTCAAATACACAGCGGTAAACTCCATACGTTTCTGCTGTCCAACTCGCCTCCTGAGATCCAGGTCGAACCTCACCTGAAAATCTGTAATACTCGATCTGACCCGAGCATTACATCAAAGTAACACCCGGGTCAGGCTGGAAACCAACATGAGTAAACCCATCTAACAAAAGAAATACTAATGCATAAAACTTACTTAAAACCCAGGGTAACTCGTTCATCACTACAAGTTCACAACTTGCTATAGTCAACACTTATATTCACAATCAATCCCTAAGTACCTTTACTTAGTTTTAAATGGTCCACTCATTTAAATTATTCCATTTTAGCCTATTGATTTCACATATCTTTCTATAAAGAATCATTGTAGGTTACAAATTGAAATGGGTTCGAGTATTTACAGATACCCAACCCTGGTCTCTTCGAATTCAATACCATCTTAACCCAAGTTATTCAAGTGAGATACAGTTCAACTTTAAATACAAGATGTCACTTTTTACACAGCAATTCATCATCGATAGATAACTACATTATTACTGTCCACCCAAACATATCATATCACAGAACATTTCATGTCAGAGATATCTACCAATTCGAGGCATTTAACATCATTCAATCATTCATAAGCAAGATTGATCACTTCCAAAATTAATTTAATTTATCTCTAATTAAATTTATTAATAATCTTTAATCACTTAGATTACCTTTACTTAACATTAATTAATAACAAACCAATTAATGATCCATCTTAATTAATCATCCTTGATTAATTATTCTATAATTATATTTAGTAATTGACTTTTAATTAATCACATAGATTAGTTAGCCTTAACCATTCACATTAATTAACTCATTATCGATCCTCTAATTACTTTCATTTATTAATCTTTTAATTAATTACATCTAACAAGTAATCTTCAATTAATCTCATTCTTCAATTTCCCTTAATTAATTTCATTTTGTAATTATCTATCCTTTAATTGATTACGTTAATTTAACCTTTAATTGATCACACTAACTAATTAATTCTCAATTACTTCCATAAAGTAATTGTTCTCTTACCTTAGCAATTATCCATAAATTATTTATCCTCAGTAATCACATAATTAATTTTACTAAATCATTTAAACTTGTTTAATCACTTGTTTTGGAATTTATGTAACATTTGACTTGGAAAAAAATTGTTTTTATTTTGCTTTGTAAACATATACATTTAGACACAACTTTAAACTTGACTAATCATTCCTTCCAAACCTTTATTGTTTAACAACCCTTTTTAACAAACTTAAACTAGTTAAAATCTTTGCTCTTTGTAAATCTGAAATAATTCTTTGACTAGAAAACAACATGCAAACACCAGAAAACCCGAGCCCAACAATGATTCTTTTCGAGCACATCACAAAATTCATGCTCCTCCTCTACTTCGAGTTGTACACGAGAACCAGTCGAGAAAATCCAGAGCCAATCACAACGCATAGTCGATACAAATCACAATATTCCCGAAGCTTTCTTCTCCTTTCCTTCCCCCTTTCGAAAATCAAAATCCAAGACATGACTGAAAACCGTGCACGTGCACAAACGCATGACTCCTTCTCAACCGACGCCACGACTACTCTCACATCACTAATGACTCTCTCCCTTGATTCGATCACCAAGAGACATGACAACACCATCAAATTCAAATCGACTACACCACCATACCTGGAACAACATTACTGCCATTGATTATCACGCTCTGCCAATCTCCGACCACCTGAACCCCTAGCACCTCGTCCATAGCCTCATTTAAGGACTACGCTTCATTTCCTCCATGACTGACCGGGTCCAATGCTCAAACGACGTCGCAGTAGCTCAATTTCTCACCTCGACCAAAACCCGACTTAAACCCTACCTTGTTGCCACACCGCCGCCACGGTGGCAAAAAAAACCAGCGAACAATTTTGCCTGGTTCGTCAACCTTCCCGCTTCCTCTGGCACTGATCCCGACCCTCCATATCACTTCGATCGCCCCGCAAATGCTCAAAACCCACTTCACGATCAACTCTCGATTGCTTCCTAATTTCACATCTAAAAATCTTGAGTCTTTTTCTAAAAATCATAGATTGAAGAATCACAACAGATTATAACCATGAATCAACCAATTATTTATATTGAGATTTTGGTATAATTTAAATTTCACTATTCTTCTTCATTTTTATTAAAACTACCACCAGATTCTTACTAAATAAATATATTTTTAAACCAATGATCTTACTATTTCAACAAATTGTTGTTACATAATGAAGACTAAAGAAAATCTAGGAAATAGAATTTGAATTTTGATCAAAATTTTGAACCTGTATAATATGAATAGAACAAACATCCTATATTCATACATGGACACCCATTCTATCATATAGATATACATACAATTCATATTTAAACAATCATATAAACTTTTTTTATACTTTACGTCAAGTTTACGGCATGCAACAGATTAAAAGTTTTGTTTATTCACCATTCGGGAAGAATCAGAAATGCTTGGGTCTTCTTTGGAAATTTGAATTTTCTTCCTGTTCTTGATTTTAAACTGCTGCTTTTAATTTAAAAACTGAGCTGATCATTGTTTTGCTTCAGTTCGCCTCTGATCTTGCTTGACTGATATAGTTGAAAAGTTGTTGCTTGATATTTCTGGTTTGCTAACCTTTTGTTTACAGGTTTTTGATTTTAATTTTCTCTGGTATAGTTTTATAGATTTTTTTTTGTTTTAAATTGTTTTGAAAGATGAAGATAGAAAAAGAATAGAGAAGAGAAGATATCGACATTTAAAAAAAAGAAAAATAAAATAAAATAACATGGTGACACTTGTTTAACTTGTTAGCACTTGTCATTAGCATGTATTAATGTTAAACTATATACACTTAACTTACAAGTGTAATTTCCTTGAATTTAATAATTTTTTAAATGATTTCTATTTTTTTAAACTTATATATATTTTCTATTAAATAAGTACATTATCTTACTTTATATAAATAAATATTTTAAAGGAAATAATATAAAACCAATTATATAAAAGAAATAAAATCATATATAATATATTTTTAAATCCAAAATATTTTAAGGTATTTATCTTTTGAATTCCAATTCAAATTCAATTTAATTTAAAATACAAATTAAAATCAACTCATATATATATATATATATATATATATATATATTAAACAAATACAAACTCAATTTATCAATAATAATTATAATTTAAAATCTATTTATACCTATATTTAAAAATAACATATTATTATTTTTGTTTGAAAATAACAATTTTACCAATTTCTAAATAATAAATAAAGGAGATTATCACATTTTAAATCGTTTGAATTATATTAATATGTTTACTATTTCACAATGAATTTATATATGTATACACTTAAGATTTCCAACATTATGGAATAATGAATATATCTAATATATATATATATATATATATATATATATATATTAATTTACTGTAAAATTTATTATTTCTAGATTTTATATTTGAATATTTATTATAGATTCAAATTTGTTTATATTTCCAGATATCAGAATTTTATCTGTTCAACTCAATAGACCAATTAATTATTTATTTACCAGATTTCCAAAATCTGGGTTATCACACTAACCACCTCTGTCATCTCATGTTCAGCACCTTCTAAGAGAATAAATATTTCAATGACTTATGATCCATATAAAGCTTAAACCACTCTCCCAAAAGGTAATATCTCCACACCTTCAATGCAAATATCACCGCATCTAATTCCAAATCATTCGCTGGGTATCTAACCTTGTGCGGTCTAAGCCATCGAGAATCATAGGCGATCACTTTACCTTTCAGCATTAACATAGATCCTAATCCCGTTCTACATGCATCTATATAAACTACCAAATTTTCATTCCCCTCCGGAGCAACTAAAACAGGTGTATGAGTTGAAAAGTATTTCAAGCTCTGGAATGCTTCCTTGCATTTATATTCCAAAAAACTTCAAATCCTTTCACGTTAACTTAGTCATCGGTGCGGCTATCTACAAAAAATCTTTTATGAACCTTCGATAATATCAAACCAATCCAAGAAACCTTCTTATCTCAGCCAACATCTCGGGTCTCTTCCAACTATTCACTACCTCGTTCTTAGCCGGATCTACTAACAATTCTCACTACGAGAATACATGACCACGAAAATTCACTTCTTTCTTTCAGAAATGGCACTTCAAAAATTTCGCTTTCAACTGATTCTGCCACAGCGTCTCAATCACAACTCTAAGATGAACTTCATGTTCACTTTCATCCTTAGAGTATACCAAAATCTCTTCTATGAAAACCAACACAAACCTATCCAAGTGATCTTGGAATATTCCATTCATCAAATCCATAAAGAATGCTGAGGTATTAGTCGGTCCGAACGACATCACTAACCATACATATGATCCATATCTGGTTCTAAACTTCGTTAAAGGAATACTATCCTCTACCACCTAAGCTGATGAAAACCTATAGCTAAATCCAACTAAGAAAATACCTTGTCTCCCCTCAACTAATCAAACGAATCGTCGATTCTAGGCAACAGGTATCTATTCTTTATCGTCCTCTCATTAACCACAATGATCCGTTCGGCTTCTTAGCAATTACTACAGCTGCTCCCTAAGGTGAACTACTCGGTCTCATAAAATTCTTGCCTTCCAAATTCACCAACTGCAGCTTCAGCTCTCTCATCTCGGCAGGTATCATCCTGCTTGGCGGCCTACTCATCGGTTTTACTCCAGGAAACAGATCTATTCGAAACTCAATGGCTCATTACGTTGGCAATTCTAATAACGGCTAGAAGACATCTGCGAATTTTCTAACCATGAAAACTCGACTCAACTCATCTTCTACCTCCATAACACCCAGCAAAGAATTCAACTCATAACTAGGGCTCTCTGCGATATATACAATCCGATCACTACAGTCAGGGTTCTAAATGATAGTTTCCTATCATGGAAAAATGTCCTAACATCGTACTTACTTAACCAATCCATACCCAAAATAATTCCAAATCCTATAAAGTCAAACACATGCAAACTCCAAACAAAGGTACGACCTAATGAATTATACTCTAAGTAGTCACACTTCATCCTATGTGTCGCATACCCTCCTATCAGATTTTCAACCCTTAAGAAAGTAACTAAATATGAGGGTTCTAGGTTTACCAAACAATGAGATATAAAAGAATGTGATGCACCAGTATCAAACATAACACTAACATACATTATATGAATCTAAAGCGCAACTCCCAATACTGTCTTTCCTTTTTATTTTGATGTTGGCCTCAAGATAGCTGGCTCCAATGCATACATCTTGCCATTTCCATCCTTAATGGGCTCTTTGCACCGGTTCTTATAATGACCAATCTGATTGCAGTTGAAGCATCTAATATTCTTCTACCCAATCACTTCATTCTCCTTTCCAGTATGACACTCAATAGCAAAATGTCCTTTTTTATCGCACTTAAAGAAAATAACCTCCGACTTTCCTTTCTTTGCGGCTCCCCCTTACTGAGCAACCTTCTTATGAAAAAACTTTCTTTTTTGATTCTACCCCACCTGGACCCCTTTGCCATGTTCTTCTCCCGAGAAGCAAGCATCCCCTCATGTCTTAAAGCCATCTCAACTAGGACATCACAAGGATCCTTAATATGAGGCAATGTTTCCACTGCTAACTCAGGATTTAACCCTCTTATGAACTTCTTATTTCTCTTCATCCCGGTATCCACAGTTGCATACCCATACCTTAATAGTTCCTTAAACTTTCTAGCATATTCCAACATAGACATCTTCCCTTGCTCTAACTTAGCAAACTTTCTGAGCAAAGCAGACTGTGCCATCACAGACATGAACCCCTCTTGGAACCTTCTCCTGAACTAAGCCCATGTCATCTCCTCTTCATTAACTCCAACTGTCGTACTATTCCACTAGATTAAAGATGCCCCCTGAAGCTGTCTCGAGGCAAGCCTCCTCTTCTGCTCATCATTGCGCACTAAGTCAGCAAAGATTCTCTCATCATGCAACAATCAGCTCTCCACCTCTATGGCATATTTAGTTCCAATTAATGGCTTCTTCTAAGCCAAACATAACGTGCTCAAGACAACATAATTATTGACCAACGGAGCTTCGTAAACTCCAACTTCAGCATTGCCTCCAACCACTCCAGCAGTAATTACAGCTTGCATCATATTCTCAAAAAATGATACATGGCTCCAATATCCACTTGTGGGACTCCAGCACTAACATTCCCAGCTTGTGCCTGACCTTGGTTCCTTCTATTTTTCGGTCTGGCATTTCCACTTACGGAGGTGCTTCCTCTATGATTCACTCTTATACTTCTAGTTTCCTTATTTATATTTAAGCCTCATAAGATATAGAAGAATAGCCTAAGAGAGATAGTGTAACGACCCAGAATTTTTAATAATTTAAATTTGAATATTTAATTAATTTTAAATATTTATAAGTGAATTTTTAAGTCAAATAAATTTTTATTTGAATTTTTGGATTTAATTGAATAATTAAATCGATAATTTAATATGTTAAATTATGGAAATAATTAAAAATTGAGTTAAAAATGATTGAAAATAATTTGGAAAATTTTATTTAATCATACTGGAGTTATAGAAATATTTTAGAACTTTTAAAATCGAATTAAAAGTTAATTTGTGAAAATTGAATATTTTAATATTTAATAATCGACTGTAAAATAGTCAATTTTTGAACAGTCTCAGAATTGAACGAAACCAGTTTCATTGGATCCGTAATAGTTAGTTATTACCGGATTTCAAATTTCGTGTCAATCGGAGCTATCGTTTGATCGTGGCAGCTCGAAACGCATCGATTTATTTTTAATTTAAAATTGGCGAGTCAAAATAGCCATTTTTCAAAAAGTCTCGGATTTCGACGAAACCAGTTTCATCGGATCCGTAATGTGATATTATTGTAAGGTTTCAAATTTCAAGTCGTTTGGATTTACCGTTTGTCCGGTACGAATTAAAACGCCTAGAAATCGATTTAAATCGGTTTAATTTAAATTGAGCGTTTTCAGCCATAACTCGCACATACTTCCGAATTAGCTTCCGAAACCTGTTCCATTGTGTCCGGAACGCGGGATAAACCCTAGGTACGCTGGTTACGGCGTCTAAATCGGAGTTCGGAATTCCCGGGATGAATAGTGTTTACGCTTGATTTTCTATAAATACACCACACACAAATTAAAAAAAAAAAAAAAGAGAAACCCTAATTATAATAGCCAGCCGCCACCCTAGGTAACAACGGCCAGAAATGCTCCACCTTCCTCCCTCCAAATCTCCAAATCCGTTCATCGATTCCAGAAACTCTCAACTACAATCTTGGAGAGCTCGATGAGATCTTTAATATCAACGGTCAAGATCGTATATTACGTGACGGATTGGCGGCAAATCGACCAAGAAGGCAGCAAGTTGCGCACGCGTTTCTGTGAGCATGGGGGGGCCGAGCTCTGCAAAGTTCAGGCCGAGTATGGAGGTAGTGGGGGGCTTCGAAGTGGCGGTGTTGTGATCGAGTTTAGGCGAGAGATTGAGGCGAAAATCAAAACCCTAGCTAGCTAATTGGGTTCGGCTGTAAAAAACTTGCGTTCGTGAAAAAGAAGATGAGGGGGGGGGTTGCGTGGGACGGCCTGATGTGGTTGAGTTGAGATGGAGGGCAGTGATTCATTTGGGTATGAAAATATATAAGTATATGTTGTATTTTAGTTATATAAATCGCGTACAAACTTCAAAAATCAATATCTTTTTCATACGAGGTCGAAAAAATGCAAACTCAGTTGCGTTGGAATCGTATGGACGAGCACTACGCGATGGAGTTGGTTTGGAGTCGTTTGGAGTTAGTGAGAATTTTGGGTAAAATTAAACGCGCGTTTAATTTCATTCGAAATAAAAGCTTAAACGGAATTTAAAACCAAGGTGAGAACTTCTCACTCAATCGAATAGATTTCGATTTTTATTTTAAATAGTTAGATTTAAAATATTTGAATGCATGTTTGAATGATGACTGTAAATTATTGATTGTTAAAATAGACATTATGCGCCGTTAGTAAGCGGATGTTATTTAATATAAACATATACCGCGAATATTTCATAAACAGTGAAATTGGTATTATATATAGTATCAATATATATATATTGGCATATGTATATATTGCAGTTGATTGATTTCCCGCATTTTTTGTTTAGCGGATGAGACCCTATTACGCCGTTATTAAGCGGATAATATTTATTAAGAACATATACCGCGATAATTTCGTACTGGAGCGAAATTGGTATTGTGCTAATGTTTTTGGATGCAGGAAACAGGTTGGAGGGATCCAACTGGATTCCTCAACAGTATTTATTTTATTTCAGATATTTTGATATTTGATGGATTATCATATCGATATATGATATCGTTGTTAGTCGTGATTGACTATTTGATGTGTAGCATCATTGGCCCAGATTTTGGGATTTTAAAATGATTTTAAAAGTGATTTTTGAGAATATACTATATTTTTGGAATTGATCCATTTTAAATAAATAAACGTTATAATTTTTAAAGTTATAAAAATTATGGTTTTTGTGAAATATAGTTAAAAAGCTGATTTTTAGAAATACGATTAAAAGTCGATTTTTGAGAAATATGAACTAATGATTTTATAAAATAATTTAGATTGGATTTTTGAATATATGATAAAAGTTTAAATATAGGATTTATAAAATTTGATTATTTTATAAATCGAAATGATGAAATTATAAAGGAATTTAAAGACGTTTTAAAAGGAAAATATAAATTGATTTATATTAAAGATTTATAAATTGATAATTTATAAATTAGAACGTAGGAATTATAAAACGAGCTTTTATAAGTGTAAGAATAAATTGTGAATGAATTTCATAAATAGAATGAAATTTATAGAATTTTATACGGTGAAGTCATAAATGGAATTTTATAAGCAGTAGGTTTATAAAATTTATTATGTTGTTAAAATAATAGTTTTGGATAAATAAATGAATCTTATAAGTTATAAGATTTATAATTATGAAATTCTAAGGAACGATTTTGTGAAATAATCGTTTATAAGTAGTTAACTTATAATATGAACGTTTAGTTTATAATTTAGTTATAAACTGGAATATGTTAATAAAGGAATTTATAAAAAGGAAGTTTTTATAAATAAATCGAAATGGAATTTATAAACGTTGTTTTATAAATTCACAAACGACTTATTTTGATAAGTTAATTGTTATAACTTAGAAATAGAGTTATATTCACGTTTTTAGACAGTGAATAATTTTTTGAATTAAAATGAATAAAAGGATGGAATTTGTTAAAGAAGTATATTCACGTTTTTGAATAGTGAATGATATGTTAAAGAAATTGTTTTGAATGAGATGTTTAAATTGAATTAAAACGATCTAACGATGTTTTAAAATGTGTTGAGATTCGAAACCATAGATTTCAACATTGATTGTTGAAATAGACGTTTTCGAGAAATAAAAGGAAATAGTGGACTATAACACTGTTGTTATAGTAAATGATTTCCGAAAGGAAATGTTTTGAATAGTATTGGGATTTATATATCTATTTTAAATTTCGAATCCCTATACTAGTGATTTTGGGTTGTCGTAACGATGTTTTACGTAACATTCGTTTTGGCCCAAATAAATATGTTTAAGTGAATGATTTCCTTAATAGAATGAAATACATACTTAATTCGATTTAAGTATATTGAATATTTTCTAAGTGTTGAAAGTAAAAAGATTTGTGAATTACTTATGAATAAATAAGTATGGGAATGTTTTCCTATATGAAGTGAATAATTAGAATTTATCTTTTTCTGAAGATAAATTGAAATGGATTATTGAAATCGAATATGCATGGATATTTTGAAATATAAATTCATTATGGAATTTATGAATGAAAAGTGGAATTTGTTTGAAAATAAATATTGATTTATTTTTGAAGTGTTGAAATTATATATCTTATAAAGATATTTTGGGAAAATAAATAATTTGGAAAATTATTTGGAATCTGGTGATGTATGCATATCAATTGATAGTTCAATAGCCGACTATCAGTTTTCCCTTTGATGGGTATTTGATGTGAATTGATTGAATTTGAATGCACACTTATTTTTGAATAAGCGCTCACTATTCGGGTTAACCGGGAAAGGACCATGGGGTCGTATAACCCATTCCGAATATGTGATACGTCGTTATGAATTGCATTTGAAGATCGGTGTTGAAGACCGAGTATTTGTGAAAGCGATAGGATGACCTATCGATTGTCTCTGCACTGGGTAGCTCCTGGTATAGAGATTCCTTAAGTGATGGGAAATTCGATCGGGATTGTGAATACCCGTATTGCAAGGGCTTCGTAAGAAGTGCCTTCGGTTTTGTTCGATCCCGGAACAGACTTGTATGGATTGTATGCCTGACATTACAATTTGAGATATAAAGCCGATTTCATCCAAATATATTTCTGTTGGTGGCGGAGAATTTATTCTTTGCTTAACACCCTTCTTTGAGACGTACGAGCTCAAAGGTTATATAGTTGAAGTTATCAGCGATATATTCCCAGTTTGGTAATGTGACATGCTGAGTGATGCTGAAATGATCATTGTGTTGATTATTTGTGATAGGATCGTTTATTTGATCGTCTATCCTTGTGATCATTGTGTTGATCATTTGTTGACCCAAAGCATGGCTTTTGTATAAAGTATGTTTTTGTGGACGTGACTTCGTCGAGCCTCACATCCCGGAAATGGTCAAAACAGGAAAGATGCGGCAAGGTTATTAGGGGTTGCTGTAGCTCCCCTTAGGGTATGTGCATTTCCTTCTGGAAAGGGGTGGTATCATGGTATGGAGCCCAGATACTTACTCATGTTGAAAACACTCTATTTATTATGGTGTGATGTTGGATATCGAGCGCTCGGTTGAAAAGGTCCTAAAGGACCGGGGAATGGCGTGCTCGTGTCAGTAGTTACCCAGTTAGGGGTAACCCGGCCTTGTGTTGGCAGAGATCCGGTTTGGTTCTCGGGGATGTCTTTCCAGAGGCATTCTCAGTGGCAATGGGAAGTTCCTTGGCCTGATCATTCGTTGGAAATCCAAAGAAACAATACGTGACTTGTACGGTTTTAGTTGTATAACCTGCTATGGAATGTGGCGGTAACCTGCTATTGAACATAGTTAGCTATAGTAGGCATACGATAATGGTCGTATGTTGGCTAAGATTTATATTCTACTTTTGAAATGAATTTGTTATACACTATGCACTAATAATAATATCAAATGTTATTTTAAATGCGTATCAAGCATCTTTGACTATCATAAGGAGAAATCTCCTCCGATTCTGCGTTTGCATTGTGTGTGTGTGCGGGAGGCCTTATGGTAGTCTCATTTTTAAAAGCATTGCGAATTGAATTTAAAAATATTCCTCTATTTGATTTTTAAAGATAAATAAACTGTTTTGAGTTCTCACACCAGTCACATGACTGACTTGGAGTTTATTGTTTTCCTTCCTAAACTCTGGGTGCCCACCAATTTTCACACGGGCAGTCAAGAGTAAGGTTTATCAGGATATTCTGGATATTCTGGAGTTGCTGGAGGCAAGCTGGATGGCATGGCGTATTACTAGTTTATATAGTATTTCTTTTCCGCTGCACTGTTTGTTGTTGTATGATGTTGTACACTCTGATATGTTGTGATGTAATGAAATGTAATGTAATAACTGATATGGTTCTTTGTTTAAAGATTATTCATTTATTATTATATGTTGTTCCGCTGCGAATTGTGAGATTCTGTTGTTGTCTGTTGTTTCCTTTCTGTCCCGTTCTATTTTTAAAATTTTCTATCTTCTATTTTTCAAATTCTCTGTTTTCTAAAAATTCTCTATCTTCTTCTCTCTCTATTTCCTATCTCTTCTCTCTTCTTTCTTTTTCTTTTCTTTTTAAAACCCATAACTTCTCGGTTTTCGGCCTTTGATTTCTCGGCAGTCGATAAAGTGAGTGTCGATGTCGGATTTTCGAAAGTCGAAAAATTTTGTTTGTTACATTTGGTATCAGAGCTTATGGTTAAGCGACAACCATGGTTCTGTTGGGTATAATTCATTAGAGATGGAGTCAGTAGTACTCTAGAATGAATTTGAGTGTAATAATAGCTATGAGAGCGTATTTGTTAGTGAATATAAAATTGTTTTATATTGTGATGATTGGTTTATTGAGTGGTATATGAACTTTCGTCAGCGTGGTCCGCAAGACTATGCCGAAGGGGTTTCTAAACACTTGAATAGAACAATTCGGCACAATATTGTTTAAATTGGGTGAATGAAATAATTTTACCTTGATTATATTTTTATATATAAAGAAATAATTTTTCAAAATTATTAAATTGTATGTAAGTTGATTGTTAGGTTGTTTGAATAATCTAAATAAAAGAATAATTGTATAAGTAAAAGAATTATAAGAATTGAGTTATAATTAAAGTGATGTACAATTGTGAAATAAACTTATATATAAGAAGTGAAACTATATGAATATATTTATGAATATGAGTTGTAAATAAAAATGAATTTAAAGTTAAATGAAAATTTACTTTAGAGTTGGAATCTGAATTTATTTACAAGTGGGAATTTAAGTTATGTAAAACTAAGTGATGTTTAAATGTAAATATAACTTAAGAGTTATTGTATGGAATTGATTTTGGTATCGAAGTAAATAAATCAAGTAGATTAAAAGAAATATGAACTTAAGTTATGTAAATGAAATTCAACTTTGTAATTGAAATGAATGAATAGAATTGAATGTTAATCGATTGAATGAAAATAATTGATAAAAAAAATAATGAATATAAGTGTTGATTCATTAAAATCTAATGTTATTAGAAGTTGAATAAAAATTGAATGAAAATCAATTAAAATTTAAACCGAATTGAATGTATGAATATAAGCAAAGGAATTTGGTTATAATTAATATACTTTGGTTGTTATATGATTGTTGATTGATTGTATATAATTCATTAAGTATTAATGAAAGTGAATTAATGGAATTTAAAGCTATGTAATTGAATTCAAATTGAAAGTAAATAAATTTGAATAGAATTGAATGTGAATTGGATTTAATTAGTGAATGTAAACTAATAAAATTGAGAATGAATGTTAGTAAGAACATCCAAGGTAAATAAATCAAATGTGATTAAATTGAAAACCATTTCATTTAATATTAATGAGAATATGAATGAATATAGATTTAATAGTTGGTTGATGGTTGAATATATATTTCTATTGTTGCATTTGCTATGTGACATATAGAGTTATCATGTTGTTATATGTTGTATATTGAGACTATTTGCATATATGCATGTTCTCATGTTGTTTGTTGAGTTTAGTAGGTGCGGATCGCGTTTGCTTCGCATTTGGAGTTCGCTTTAGCGCTATATTAGCCGTATATGCTTGCTAATAAAATATAAGGTACATATCTCGGATTAAATATCGCACTTTTATACTTTTTTCCCTTCGGGATGCCTCATTACTTGATGAGATGTATATTTGTGATATATATACTGTCATTTTTTTTTTCGGATCGAGCCGCGCAAAGGAGACTATGGCGAATTTTTCCGAAAATTTAAGGCGTTAGGAAAATTTTGAGAAAATTGGAAAATTTTGAAAATTTTAACTTTGATTTTTGAATTGAAAGTTAAACAATAGAAATTGTTTTAGAAAAGATAACTAAGTATGATTTGAAAACTTAGTAAAGTATTATAAGAAGTTTAACTATGAATTTTGGAAAGTTAATAGATTCTGTAACTTTTCTTACTTGTAATTTCGAGGACGAAATTCTTTTAAGGGGGAAAGATTGTAACGACCCAGAATTTTTAATAATTTAAATTTGAATATTTAATTAATTTTAAATATTTATAAGTGAATTTTTAAGTCAAATAAATTTTTATTTGAATTTTTGGATTTAATTGAATAATTAAATCGATAATTTAATATGTTAAATTATGGAAATAATTAAAAATTGAGTTAAAAATGATTGAAAATAATTTGGAAAATTTTATTTAATCATACTGGAGTTATAGAAATATTTTAGAACTTTTAAAATCGAATTAAAAGTTAATTTGTGAAAATTGAATATTTTAATATTTAATAATCGACTGTAAAATAGTCAATTTTTGAACAGTCTCAGAATTGAACGAAACCAGTTTCATTGGATCCGTAATAGTTAGTTATTACCGGATTTCAAATTTCGTGTCAATCGGAGCTATCGTTTGATCGTGGCAGCTCGAAACGCATCGATTTATTTTTAATTTAAAATTGGCGAGTCAAAATAGCCATTTTTCAAAAAGTCTCGGATTTCGACGAAACCAGTTTCATCGGATCCGTAATGTGATATTATTGTAAGGTTTCAAATTTCAAGTCGTTTGGATTTACCGTTTGTCCGGTACGAATTAAAACGCCTAGAAATCGATTTAAATCGGTTTAATTTAAATTGAGCGTTTTCAGCCATAACTCGCACATACTTCCGAATTAGCTTCCGAAACCTGTTCCATTGTGTCCGGAACGCAGGATAAACCCTAGGTACGCTGGTTACGGCGTCTAAATCGGAGTTCGGAATTCCCGGGATGAATAGTGTTTACGCTTGATTTTCTATAAATACACCACACACAAATTAAAAAAAAAAAAAAAGAGAAACCCTAATTATAATAGCCAGCCGCCACCCTAGGTAACAACGGCCAGAAATGCTCCACCTTCCTCCCTCCAAATCTCCAAATCCGTTCATCGATTCCAGAAACTCTCAACTACAATCTTGGAGAGCTCGATGAGATCTTTAATATCAACGGTCAAGATCGTATATTACGTGACGGATTGGCGGCAAATCGACCAAGAAGGCAGCAAGTTGCGCACGCGTTTATGTGAGCATGGGGGGCCGAGCTCTGCAAAGTTCAGGCCGAGTATGGAGGTAGTGGGGGGCTTCGAAGTGGCGGTGTTGTGATCGAGTTTAGGCGAGAGATTGAGGCGAAAATCAAAACCCTAGCTAGCTAATTGGGTTCGGCTGTAAAAAACTTGCGTTCGTGAAAAAGAAGATGAGGGGGGGGGGTTGCGTGGGACGGCCTGATGTGGTTGAGTTGAGATGGAGGGCAGTGATTCATTTGGGTATGAAAATATATAAGTATATGTTGTATTTTAGTTATATAAATCGCGTACAAACTTCAAAAATCAATATCTTTTTCATACGAGGTCGAAAAAATGCAAACTCAGTTGCGTTGGAATCGTATGGACGAGCACTACGCGATGGAGTTGGTTTGGAGTCGTTTGGAGTTAGTGAGAATTTTGGGTAAAATTAAACGCGCGTTTAATTTCATTCGAAATAAAAGCTTAAACGGAATTTAAAACCAAGGTGAGAACTTCTCACTCAATCGAATAGATTTCGATTTTTATTTTAAATAGTTAGATTTAAAATATTTGAATGCATGTTTGAATGATGACTGTAAATTATTGATTGTTAAAATAGACATTATGCGCCGTTAGTAAGCGGATGTTATTTAATATAAACATATACCGCGAATATTTCATAAACAGTGAAATTGGTATTATATATAGTATCAATATATATATATTGGCATATGTATATATTGCAGTTGATTGATTTCCCGCATTTTTTGTTTAGCGGATGAGACCCTATTACGCCGTTATTAAGCGGATAATATTTATTAAGAACATATACCGCGATAATTTCGTACTGGAGCGAAATTGGTATTGTGCTAATGTTTTTGGATGCAGGAAACAGGTTGGAGGGATCCAACTGGATTCCTCAACAGTATTTATTTTATTTCAGATATTTTGATATTTGATGGATTATCATATCGATATATGATATCGTTGTTAGTCGTGATTGACTATTTGATGTGTAGCATCATTGGACCCAGATTTTGGGATTTTAAAATGATTTTAAAAGTGATTTTTGAGAATATACTATATTTTTGGAATTGATCCATTTTAAATAAATAAACGTTATAATTTTTAAAGTTATAAAAATTATGGTTTTTGTGAAATATAGTTAAAAAGCTGATTTTTAGAAATACGATTAAAAGTCGATTTTTGAGAAATATGAACTAATGATTTTATAAAATAATTTAGATTGGATTTTTGAATATATGATAAAAGTTTAAATATAGGATTTATAAAATTTGATTATTTTATAAATCGAAATGATGAAATTATAAAGGAATTTAAAGACGTTTTAAAAGGAAAATATAAATTGATTTATATTAAAGATTTATAAATTGATAATTTATAAATTAGAACGTAGGAATTATAAAACGAGCTTTTATAAGTGTAAGAATAAATTGTGAATGAATTTCATAAATAGAATGAAATTTATAGAATTTTATACGGTGAAGTCATAAATGGAATTTTATAAGCAGTAGGTTTATAAAATTTATTATGTTGTTAAAATAATAGTTTTGGATAAATAAATGAATCTTATAAGTTATAAGATTTATAATTATGAAATTCTAAGGAACGATTTTGTGAAATAATCGTTTATAAGTAGTTAACTTATAATATGAACGTTTAGTTTATAATTTAGTTATAAACTGGAATATGTTAATAAAGGAATTTATAAAAAGGAAGTTTTTATAAATAAATCGAAATGGAATTTATAAACGTTGTTTTATAAATTCACAAACGACTTATTTTGATAAGTTAATTGTTATAACTTAGAAATAGAGTTATATTCACGTTTGTAGACAGTGAATAATTTTTTGAATTAAAATGAATAAAAGGATGGAATTTGTTAAAGAAGTATATTCACGTTTTTGAATAGTGAATGATATGTTAAAGAAATTGTTTTGAATGAGATGTTTAAATTGAATTAAAACGATCTAACGATGTTTTAAAATGTGTTGAGATTCGAAACCATAGATTTCAACATTGATTGTTGAAATAGACGTTTTCGAGAAATAAAAGGAAATAGTGGACTATAACACTGTTGTTATAGTAAATGATTTCCGAAAGGAAATGTTTTGAATAGTATTGGGATTTATATATCTATTTTAAATTTCGAATCCCTATACTAGTGATTTTGGGTTGTCGTAACGATGTTTTACGTAACATTCGTTTTGGCCCAAATAAATATGTTTAAGTGAATGATTTCCTTAATAGAATGAAATACATACTTAATTCGATTTAAGTATATTGAATATTTTCTAAGTGTTGAAAGTAAAAAGATTTGTGAATTACTTATGAATAAATAAGTATGGGAATGTTTTCCTATATGAAGTGAATAATTAGAATTTATCTTTTTCTGAAGATAAATTGAAATGGATTATTGAAATCGAATATGCATGGATATTTTGAAATATAAATTCATTATGGAATTTATGAATGAAAAGTGGAATTTGTTTGAAAATAAATATTGATTTATTTTTGAAGTGTTGAAATTATATATCTTATAAAGATATTTTGGGAAAATAAATAATTTGGAAAATTATTTGGAATCTGGTGATGTATGCATATCAATTGATAGTTCAATAGCCGACTATCAGTTTTCCCTTTGATGGGTATTTGATGTGAATTGATTGAATTTGAATGCACACTTATTTTTGAATAAGCGCTCACTATTCGGGTTAACCGGGAAAGGACCATGGGGTCGTATAACCCATTCCGAATATGTGATACGTCGTTATGAATTGCATTTGAAGATCGGTGTTGAAGACCGAGTATTTGTGAAAGCGATAGGATGACCTATCGATTGTCTCTGCACTGGGTAGCTCCTGGTATAGAGATTCCTTAAGTGATGGGAAATTCGATCGGGATTGTGAATACCCGTATTGCAAGGGCTTCGTAAGAAGTGCCTTCGGTTTTGTTCGATCCCGGAACAGACTTGTATGGATTGTATGCCTGACATTACAATTTGAGATATAAAGCCGATTTCATCCAAATATATTTCTGTTGGTGGCGGAGAATTTATTCTTTGCTTAACACCCTTCTTTGAGACGTACGAGCTCAAAGGTTATATAGTTGAAGTTATCAGCGATATATTCCCAGTTTGGTAATGTGACATGCTGAGTGATGCTGAAATGATCATTGTGTTGATTATTTGTGATAGGATCGTTTATTTGATCGTCTATCCTTGTGATCATTGTGTTGATCATTTGTTGACCCAAAGCATGGCTTTTGTATAAAGTATGTTTTTGTGGACGTGACTTCGTCGAGCCTCACATCCCGGAAATGGTCAAAACAGGAAAGATGCGGCAAGGTTATTAGGGGTTGCTGTAGCTCCCCTTAGGGTATGTGCATTTCCTTCTGGAAAGGGGTGGTATCATGGTATGGAGCCCAGATACTTACTCATGTTGAAAACACTCTATTTATTATGGTGTGATGTTGGATATCGAGCGCTCGGTTGAAAAGGTCCTAAAGGACCGGGGAATGGCGTGCTCGTGTCAGTAGTTACCCAGTTAGGGGTAACCCGGCCTTGTGTTGGCAGAGATCCGGTTTGGTTCTCGGGGATGTCTTTCCAGAGGCATTCTCAGTGGCAATGGGAAGTTCCTTGGCCTGATCATTCGTTGGAAATCCAAAGAAACAATACGTGACTTGTACGGTTTTAGTTGTATAACCTGCTATGGAATGTGGCGGTAACCTGCTATTGAACATAGTTAGCTATAGTAGGCATACGATAATGGTCGTATGTTGGCTAAGATTTATATTCTACTTTTGAAATGAATTTGTTATACACTATGCACTAATAATAATATCAAATGTTATTTTAAATGCGTATCAAGCATCTTTGACTATCATAAGGAGAAATCTCCTCCGATTCTGCGTTTGCATTGTGTGTGTGTGCGGGAGGCCTTATGGTAGTCTCATTTTTAAAAGCATTGCGAATTGAATTTAAAAATATTCCTCTATTTGATTTTTAAAGATAAATAAACTGTTTTGAGTTCTCACACCAGTCACATGACTGACTTGGAGTTTATTGTTTTCCTTCCTAAACTCTGGGTGCCCACCAATTTTCACACGGGCAGTCAAGAGTAAGGTTTATCAGGATATTCTGGATATTCTGGAGTTGCTGGAGGCAAGCTGGATGGCATGGCGTATTACTAGTTTATATAGTATTTCTTTTCCGCTGCACTGTTTGTTGTTGTATGATGTTGTACACTCTGATATGTTGTGATGTAATGAAATGTAATGTAATAACTGATATGGTTCTTTGTTTAAAGATTATTCATTTATTATTATATGTTGTTCCGCTGCGAATTGTGAGATTCTGTTGTTGTCTGTTGTTTCCTTTCTGTCCCGTTCTATTTTTAAAATTTTCTATCTTCTATTTTTCAAATTCTCTGTTTTCTAAAAATTCTCTATCTTCTTCTCTCTCTATTTCCTATCTCTTCTCTCTTCTTTCTTTTTCTTTTCTTTTTAAAACCCATAACTTCTCGGTTTTCGGCCTTTGATTTCTCGGCAGTCGATAAAGTGAGTGTCGATGTCGGATTTTCGAAAGTCGAAAAATTTTGTTTGTTACAGATAGGAGAATAGAGATATAGCCTATACTTATGTATAGCAAATACAAATACATTATTATACGTTATATCATATCCCGATCTTACTCTAATTATAACATCCCTAAAATTTTATCAAATTAAAATTAGTAATTTGTTTGAATTTCTGGAATTTAATTTGGAGTTAATTTGAATTAATTTTAAATTTTCAAAAAAAATGGATATTGTGTTTATATATAATGGATTGTAATTCAAATTTGAATTTGAATTTGAATTTGAATTTGTATTTGAATTTAAATTTAAATAAATATCTTAAGTAAAATATTTGGATTCAAGATATAATATATATGTATAATTTTATTAATGTATAAATTAGTACTAAAAACATCTTCTTTTTAAATTGTATAAATATAACAAAGGAATGTAAATTATATAAAAAAAAGTAATATAAAAATTTATTTAAATCTTTATGCATGCATAACAAGTGTTAGAATCTTAAGTAAATAAATTTACAAGTGTAATGATAGAATTAACGAGTGTCATTTTGTTATTTTTATTAACTAAAATAAAAACAAGATTATAAAAACACTACATCTCTTTCCTTTCTAACATCTTTCACCTTCATTTTCATTTACAAAGCCAGTACAAATTCTCAAACCAGAAAAGGAAGAAAAAAAGAAATCAGAAAAACATTTCAAAACGGTAAAGCAATTCAAATAAAACATCTCAAGCAATCAACCAAGTTTGTAAGCAAACAACATAGTAAAATTATCAAGTGATTAAGCAAATTCAGAGATCAAGCATAGTAAAACAAAAATTTAACTCAGCAAAACAAGGACTCCAAGGTCAAGCCCAGATCAATAGTTCAACAATCAAAATCGTTTTCCCGATTTTCAAATTTGACAACACCAACTCCTTCTCTGTTTTTCCAAATTCACAGGTGAGTAAACTTTTTTAATCTAGATTCTACCTATTGTTTGAATCATGTTTTGAAATAAAAATGGTAAAGTTCTGACATGCATACAAAGATGAATATATGGGTGTGTTAAAATTATTGTGCATGTTTGTTACAGGGATGAACCCTCTGTTCCAGGTTTACAGGCAAAAGCCTGTTCAAAAAAATTCGATTTCATCTTCTTCAATCATTATTAGACTTAGAATGTAAACAAAAGTTGTTTATTTCATTATAGATTAAAGTTAAAATTTGATTTAAGTTAAAATGAATTTGAAATTGCTCTGGAAACTAAAAGAACAGTGCAAGTTTTAAGTTATGTTAAAATTCAAACTTCTTAATTCATCAATTCAGGAATATAAACTGAATCCTTAATCCAAAAATTGATTTTTAAAAATGAAATCATGAATTTTAGTATTGAATTTTTTGAGCAATTTGAGTTTGTGTAGATTTTGCATTTTGGGTGGTTTCTGATGATCTAGGTGATCGGGATGGTCGTGGTCTTCGCTGGAGGTAGTGGAGTGATCGGAAAGTGTGGGAAAATTGGCAGGAGGTGTACCAGTTGCTGTAGCGACTGGGGGTCATCGATTTAGGTGGTAACCCTAGTTTTTGTCTAAATCTGGAACAATGTCATCTCGGCGCCTCTGGTGGATCGACTTCCACCAGACTATGGGAAATTGAAGCAGGGATATTGGCAAAGGCGAGGCCGGAAGTTCAGACGCTTCGGTGGTCGGAGGAGCGAGCACAATGGTTTTTCCAGGTTTGGGTTAGTTCCAGTGCTGTGCGGATAGTCTCGATTTTGGATTTGAGGGAGAATCGGAGTTTTGGTGATAGGGATCTGGTGCGAGGATGATCGTCGATGTGAGGAAGTCGTCGTGGATGGTCGGAGGTGGTGGCTTCTCTGGTGCATGTGCATAGTAGGGGTTATGGTGTCAGTGCTTGGATTGTGTTCTGCCTCAAGTAGGTCTCGGGATAGAGGGGTGTTGACTCGAGTGAAGTGTCGGGTCATTCGAGAGTGATTTGTTTTCAGATTTTAAAACTTAAAACATAGCAAAATTTTCGAAAAGAAAAGAAAGAAAAGGTTTTCTCGAGTAAGTATTCAAGTAGGCTTCGGGTTGAACCCGAAGCATCATGTTAAAGTAGATTTTTAAATTTTTTTTAAAATAGGACAAGATTTTCAATTTAAATAAATTTGGTTTAAAAACTCTTATAAATATCTTTTATATAAGATAAGTATTTTTCTTTAACATTTGATTTAAAAAGGTTTGTAAATTGTTTTGAATTTTGTTAAAGTTAAACTTGAATCATTTTTAAATCTTAAATTTGAAATGAAATTTAAAAGTAAATTTAAAAGTAAAAGGTTTCAAATGCATTTGTAAATGGTAATTATGTCATTGATGAGTGAAATATTTTATCTTAAAGTGAATTAAGATTTAATGATTTGTGATTCATTAAATTAATAAGGAAATTAATTAAGGAATAATTGATTAAGGAATAATTAATAATGAAGGTAATTAAGATCTAATTAATTTATAATTAACGATAATTAATTAATCTATTAGTTAATCATTAAGGGTTAGTTAAATGATAATTAAGGTTAATTAATTATTAATTAAGATTAATTAATTAATAATTAAGGATTAATTAATGTATAATTAAGAATATTTAATCATTAATTAAGGTTAATCAGTGGAGGTAATTATGTGGTTAATTAATTTAAATAACACGATTAATTCATCTTAATCGAAGATGATTGATTATTATTGAATGATGTGTATTGGATTGATATCTTCGATATGTGATTGTGATGCTATGTGATATGAATTGCTTTGTGCTGAGCTGTGATATCTGTGATGAACATATTTCTGTGTGAATGTGAAACCCATTGGCCTATATAACAGCACTTAAATTTCGATGCGATAGGGAGTCGGATTCCAGTTAGTTATCCGAAATCCACATCGAATATTAATGTGGAATCTTTGTGATTGATATATCCATATGTTTTTAAATTGAGCGCTCGCTATTCGGTTTAGCCAGGAGGGGACTTTGTGTCATATAACCTATTTCGAATAGCGATACAATGAAATGGATAGCATTTGAAGACGTTGGTGAAGACCGGGTGTCTTCGATAATGATAGGATAACCTGTCGAATGACTCTGCACTGAGTTGCTCTTGTATAAAGATCTCATATGTGATGGGGAGTCCGATCGGGATTGTGGATGCCCGGATTGCAAGGGATTCTTTGGAAGTGCCTTTGGTTCTATTCGAACCCGGGACGGATTTGTTTGGTTGTATGTCTAACATTACACTTTGAGATATAAAGCTGATCTCTTTCTAATACATTTCTGTTGGTGGCGGAGAATTTATTCTCTTAGCTTAACACCCTTCTCTAAGATGTATGAGCTCAGAGGTTATGTAGTGATGGTTACTAGTGATATACTTCCAATATTGCAGTGTGGCATGCTAAATGTTGCTGATCATTTGTTGATCGAAGCATGGTTTTCCTGAAAAGCATAGCTTTGTGGTCATGACTTCGTCGAACTTCACAACCCGGTTATGGTTGAAACATGATTCGTTGGAGCTAGGTTATTTGGGGGTAGCGCCCCCTTAGGGTATGTCCATTTTCTTTTGGATAAGAAGTGGTATCATGGTATGGATCCCAGATACTTAACATTATGGTTGCTGCAAACTTATTGCTTTGTGATTGTTGGTTGAGAGGCGCCTCGGATAAAGGTTGGTAACGACCGAAAGATGGCATACTCGTATCAGTAGTTACCTAGTTAAAGATGTAACCCGACCTTGTGTTGGTAGTGATCCGGTTAGGTTCTTGGGGACGTCCTTATTGAGGCGTTCCATTTGGTGTAGGAAGTTCCTTTGCCTGACCATTGTTGGGAACCCAATCATCTAATACGAGCCCTGTACGATTTTAGTTGTAGAACCTGCCATATAATATGGTAGCTATAGTAGGCATACTTAATGGTACGTATGCTGGCTAAGATTAATATTATACTTTCAAAAATGTTTTCTACAATATGCACTAATAATAATATCAAAGAGTTTTCTTGTATCAAGCATGTTTGACTATCATAAGAAGGAATCTCCTCCGATTGTGCGATTGCATTGTGTGTGTGGCAGGAGGTCTTATGGTAGTTTCATTTTCCAAAAGCATATTCGATTTCTTTTATAAATTGTTTTTGTTCGAAACAACTGTTTTTGTTTACTCATACCAGTCCCATGAGTGACCTGGAGTTTATTGTTCCCTTCCTAAACGTTGGGTGACCATAATTTCCACACAGGCAACCTAGAAGCAGGTTATCCGTGCTTTGAAGCTAGCTTGGATTTTGAAGTCTTTTGGAAGCTGTCGGATTTTGGAGAGCATTTGGCCTTAGAAATCTTTTGAAGTGCTTGGAGTTTTGATGGCATTATCAAAGTTGAAGTATGTTGGAAACTTTTTGAAGTCTATGTTGTTCCCTGTGGGGTTGTCGTTTTATTGTAGTATCTTATGTGTATCACTCTGATATTGGTGATCGATGTTGTAATGAATATTGTATCAAAGTTGTATTTGTGTTGTGATCAATGATAGTTCATTTTGTTTCCACTGTTTATTTTCATCTAATGTTGTTATAAGCTCTATCATAACTATAGTTCGACGTTTGAATCTTCGACAGTCAAATACAAGTGAGGTATTTGATATCGATTTTCAACCGCTGGATTTCGGGTCATGACAAGTGGTATCAGAGCTAAAGGTTGAGTAAGAACTTTAGCTACGGAGTATAACACATTAGGTGTCTCATTTGAGATAGGGTGAAGTATACCCTAGAATGAGTATAAACTGAAAGACGGAAACTCTAAAATTTCTTGGATTATTTCTTTTAACTGTTGATATTCCCTAAGATATCTTGTCAGTATTCCTAAATCAAGTTTTCTTACTATTTACAGATAGTGAGAATGAGCAGAAGAAGCGGACAAGGTAGGGGACGGGGAAATACCACTACAACTGGTCAAGTCCCTACAACAGCAGCTGTACCTACTCAACCTCAGCCGAATCTGGCTGATATGTATAGAAGTTTCTACAGACTTGGTGGAAAGCCATTCACTGGCAAGGAATCTATTGCCGAAGCCCAAACCTGGATTAGATCGTGCGAAAGAATTTTTAGAGGGTTGAATTTGGAAGACGATCCAATGCGACTAATAGCTTCTTGGCAAGTCAAAGAGGAAGCTCTTGCTTGGTGGGAGGCAGTTACAATGGATGAGCCCGAAGATGAGTTTACTTGGAGATGATTTAAAGAAGTGTTCGAGTAGCGATACATGCCATCTGCTGGTATCTCCCGAATGTACCAGGAGTTCATGGATTTTAAACACGGAAGTTTATCATTTAAGGAGTATTTGAATAAATTCAACGAAATATCTCGTTTGGTCCGAAACTAGTGAACACCCCTTTGAAGAAAAATGAAAGGTTTATTCGGGGAATGAATAAGAAGTACCATGAAAGGATGACTACCCATGTAAAAGAATCCTTTTCGGACTTGATCGATATAGGTTATCGATATGCTACCCTAGATATGCAGGAAGTTTCGGAAGAGAAGAGGAGTTCAAGCAATCCGAATTGGAAGAAAAGAAAATTCGAAGGGAAGAAGCTAGATCAAGGCAAGTGGAAGAGGAGTAATCAGGAAAACTCGGCTACAAATATTACTTGTTACAACTGTCACGAGAAAGGCCATTATGCAAACGATTGCAAGTAGCCAAAGAAACAGATAAGGGAAGATCAACCTGTGAAGAAAAATCAAAGATCCAAGGAATGCTATTGCTGTCACCAGACAGGTCACGAAGTTAAAAATTGCCCAAAAAAGAAACAAGCACAAGTAGCGAAAATATACGTGATAAAAGATGACCCCTCAACTTTAAAGGCGGATAAAGAAAAAGGAGTTTTAGAGGGTAACCTTACTATTTATGATAGAGCTGTTAGAGTTTTGTTTGACACGGGAGCTTCACATAGCTTTATCTCCCAACAAATCCTAAATGAATTAAAACTTGAACCTAAATTCGTCAATGAACCTATTTGCGTGAAGAATCCTGTTGGAGGTCCTGCAAAACTTTGTCTATATTGTAGGAAAGTGCCTATTACATATTCTTGCCATCAATTTCCTATCAATCTTTATGTTCTCGACTTTAGCGAATTTGAAATATTACCCAAAATAAATTGGTTAACGAGATACAAAGCCAAATTAGATTGTAATAATCGAACTTTGTTAACGAGATACGAAGCCAAATTAGATTGTAATAATCGAACGATTCTGGTTAAAAAAAACTTGGAAATTTCATTGGAATCTCTTGCGAAGACCCTAGTCCGAAAAGGGATAAGTTGATGTATACTTTGGCATATCCCGAACCTAGTCTGGAATCTATACCTATTGTCCGAAAATTTCCAGACGTGTTCGAAAAAGTAAAATCCTTACCCCCACACAGAGAAATTGAATTCAGAATTGACTTAGTTCCAAATGTTTGTCCTGTCGTTCATGCAAGTCGTAGGATGACACCTAGGGAAAGGATAGAATTAGTCAAGCAAACCAGTGAATTACTAGAGAAAGGATTAATTCATTCTAGTGTTTCCAAATGGGGTTTGGCTGTGGTGTTTGTCGCTAAATCTGATAGATCCTTTAGCTTGTGCGTGGACTGCCGCGATCTCAACAAATTAACTCTCAAAAACAAATTTCCGTTACCCAGAATCGACGATCTATTCGATCAACTGCACGACGCTCGATTCTTTTCAAAGATGGAACTAGCCTAGGGATTCCACCAGCTGCTAATTGTCGGACTCTGCGTTCACTTGACTGCTTTCAGTGGTCCAGACATTTTCTACGAATGGTTAGTCATGCCTTTCGGACTAACAAATGCTTCCGCATACTTCGTAGACTTAATGACTCGTGTATTCCGAGAAGTATTGAACAAATTTGTTTTGGTGTTCATTGATGATATCCTAATCTACTCCAAAATCAAAGAGGAGCATGCTGAGCATCTAAGAATTGTTTTGGAGATATTGAGAAAGAATATTATGTTCGCCAAATTTTCTTTGGGTTAACGAAGTCAGATTTCTCGGGCATATTGTTAATGAAGAAGGAATTTCTGTTGATCCGGGCAAGATTTCCCTATTCTAGACTGGAAGTGACTCATAACACCGAAAGAAGTTCGAAGTTTTTTGGGTTTAGCGGGATATTACCGGAAGTTTTTTCAGGACTTCTCTAAGATAGCTAGTCCGTTGACTAAGCTAACAATGAAGAATTCCAAGTTTGATTGGACTCCTAAACGTGATGAAGCTTTTCAGGAGTTGAAGAAGAGATTGACTACTGCTCCCATTCTCACTATTATCAAAGGGAACCAAGGCTTATCTGTTTATATAGATGCTTGTGGTGATGGTGTGGGTGCAGTGTTAATGCAGAATAGGAAAGTAATTGCCTATGCGAGTAGACAATTATGTCCGCATGAGAGAAACTATCCAACACACGATTTGGAGCTCTTAGCTGTTATTTTTGCCTTAAAAATTTGGCGACATTATCTTCTGGGTAAGAATCTTCTTCAGCTTTTATAAAGGAAAATTTTAAAATTCAACTTAACTTAATATATACTTAATAAATCCTTCTTGTTTTAGGTGAAAATTTTGAATTATTCATCGACCACAAATCTCTGAAATACCTCTTCACCCAGAAGATCTAAATCAAAGGCAACAACGCTGGCTAGAATTTCTAGCATCTTATGACCTAGATATTCAGTATATGCTTGGAAAAGCCAATATAGTTGTCGATGCTTTAAGTAGGAAACATGCTATTCTTGCTCATCTTTTTGTCACTCCTACTCTTTTTGAGAAAGTCACTAGCAAGCAAAAAGAAGACAAGTTTCTTCGAGATATTTATGGAAGAATCCTTCAAGGCAAAGATACCAATTTTGAAACCAATCATAGTGGAGTTATAAGATTGAATGGTAGGATGTGTGTTCCAGATATCCTGGATCTGAAAGGGGTGGAAAACAATGAAAATGGACATATCTATTTATGCGAGTCCGTAACATCCCGCCTTTTTGCACGATTTAAATCAACGATAAACCACACACGTCAGACTTAAACCACACAGAAGGGCGGATTGTTATGGGGTAAACAAGAAAAAGCAGAGAAAGAAAAAAATAAAAATAGAATCTTGCAGCGGAACGATAAATTATAATAATCAAATAACAGTTCATGAAGCTATTTTACAAAAACATTTGATTATATTTATACAATACATATCAAAGTACACATACTAGAGAATAATAATTAATGCAGCGGAATTAAATGGTGTAGTGGAATAATATAGTAGATAATAGTAATACAAATTTTCTTCTTCATCCTCCAGAATAAAATCTTCAAATCCTGAAACGCTCGGACTAACCCGAGCGAATTGAAAAGACAAAACACTCGAGTCGGAACTAAAAGATCTTATGTAAGTTAAATCAGCAGCAAACAATATGAGTGGAATGGCGTCAGAGATGTTTACGGGATTTGACATCTC
The DNA here is from genome assembly GCA_030765085.1 of Allium cepa. NCBI lineage: Eukaryota > Viridiplantae > Streptophyta > Magnoliopsida > Asparagales > Amaryllidaceae > Allium > Allium cepa. The sequence continues at coordinate 302,171,581 of CM060932.1, forward strand.
TTATCCAGTGTCTAACGTGAGTGCAGTAACTCAGGAGATGCTCGGGATTCACATCTCCTAAGGATCCGTTAAACGATCTACTATGTAGTAATATACGCTATTATAATAGTGTCTAAAGTAATGTATAATATACCGAAAATAGCGTTAAGGCTTTACATTTTCCACCTTAACACACTTTTATATTCCCGTAGTCTATACAGTACCGTAATCTCCCCCGTACTGGGCATTGTCAGAGGGCACTCCATAGGTATGGTACAAAACAAAATCGTATAAGGCGCGCTAGGGTAGGTGACACGGCACAACTAGGCAATGCCAGGGTAGATATACCAATTACGCTTCCAGGTCGGTGGTAACGCATAGTCGCAGCTACCGCCCACCTCGAGCCACACCTCCAAATCAAATAAATCAAAAGTGGCCACCGAATAAATCCAAAATCAGAGTAGAATATCGAAGGGATGTGTCCGATAAAAGGGGCTAACTTCTTAACCCGTCAACCACTCCTGTTTTAGCCACCTTATGCCAACTCACGGGAGTCGGGTCCACGTATTTACCTCAAAAGAAATGCCGCCACCATCCTACTTCATTCTGGAATCTCCACCGCGTACACGGTTGTAAAAGTGGTTTTCAAAGTTGGCAGAGAATATGACAACTTCCGATTCCGATCTCTTTAACAACCAAACGTTATTATAACACCACAGTTATTTCAAAATAATTTATTCTTTAAAAGCAGAATATAATATCCCTTTCAAAACCATATGAATACGATTTCATTTCTATTTTTAAAACTCCAAATCAATATGATATCATTTTTATTTTTAAATATATCCCTTTTTCCAAAATCATAATACTTTCAAATATATATATATATATATATATATATATCTTGAAACCCGTAGCTTTGAAACATAACTTACAATACTTGAATGGTTTAAATATTAAATTACTTTATATAATAAAAATAGCTTTCTAATTTCACAAGTAAATTCCAAATACCGATTTTAAATCTATAAATGAACCAATATAATTTCCATATATTTCAAAGCTCTAATTATTCCACCATTTCAAAACTTATTCTTGATAATTTCATATATATCAATTTCAACTACTGTTATTTAGATTTGAAATGTTAACTTAATAATTCTAATATCATTTTAGTAAAACCTTTAGACTTCAAATAACTTGATATTCTTTCAATTTAATTATTTTGATAATATTCATTTAAATCAATTTGATATTCATTTAAATCCTCTAAACAAAATCAAGTTATAAAATCATACCTATTAATCTCAATTTATTTATATCTCAAATCAAATTTTTCCGAGGATAATTCTTAAATCTTAAATTCAAATCAAATTCACATTTATCTACCAAATCTAAATTTACTTAAATCATTATAACCTCTATATAAAATATGATTTAAATACTTACCCATATTTATTTTAATAAATCAAACTCCATTTTTTTTTACTTATTCTCATTAAACAGATTTATACATAGCTTAAATACATGAATTTAACTATATATAAAATATTTTTATATAATATCAAAAAGAATCAATATTTACTTAAACCGTATAATTCTATCCAAAACTATAGAAATCATTTTCGAAATATTTATATATCTAGACCGACAATGTCTGTATATAATTTTCTATCCTATGGTCAAGTGATACGGATATTTATCATTTCAATCCGTAATTTAAAATAAAATTTCGGTTATATATCATTTCAAACCGCAATCCCGAATGAAATAAAATGCATAACAACTTGTAGCTTAAAATAATATATAATCCAACATCCATTCATCCATCAACAGATCACACATCCATCACAATCATCATCCACAACAATCAATCAATAACAATAGATAACTGATAATATATATAACAGGTATTTAACTGGTAGTTATATTCATTAATAAATTAAATAACGATTTGATTTAAATAAATGCAATAACAGAGATGATGATTAAAATATATGAAAAATCATAAATAAATGCATAATCACAACAAAAATTTAATTTAACAAACATAAGAAATTTTAGAAGTTGTGAGTGGGTTAAAACACTCACCTTTTGAATTTAATTTGAATTTAAATCCAATTTAAACCCAAAATTAAACAGTCTCCAAATCCGTCCAATCCAGCGTCAAAATGTTCGAAATTCCAATACGAACCTAGCGGAGAAAATAGCGTGTAAATCGGACATCGTAAATAGAAGTTGTACAAGTCAGAACTTTAACGATTAAAATTTAAAATCAATAAATAATAAATAAATAAGCACGTACTCGTACACGTCACCTGAAACAGAACCCTAGCCGATTCAGGCGTGAAACCCTCTCGTGCATCACGCAAATAGCCGCCACCCCGTGCTAACTTCTCCTCCGCTTCGATGCACTTCGACCACATCAGGGCGTGGCATCGTGCTCGCCTCCCTTCCCTCTATCCTCGGCCAAGTCGCAGCATGCCCTAGCGCAGCCGAGCCTCCCAGCCGCCATGACGAACCACGGTCCAAGAATTCCAAATTCCGACGAATCCTGAGCATTCTATGACGAACGACGACCATTACCAGGCATGCTTCGTCCCCTCTTCCCAACGGCTCTGTCCGATCGAAAAATGGTCGACGATCCACCGCTGGATCATCAAAAATCCAATATGAACGGCCAGAAATGATTCGCGACTTCAGGACAAACGATGATTCCAACCCAGGAACGAATTGCAGATCTGAATTGCATTCATCGAGAACTTCAATATATAATTTTTCTGAATTTTTTTGTTTGAGGGGTTTGAAATTTCGAAGTTGATTTTTGATTTGAGTTTTGAATTGGATAAATTAGGGTTTACAGCCATTGAGGAAGAGGAGCGCAAAAGTTTCTATACGTATAGAAATGAGAAATAGGAGTAGGCTGAGTTTTATAACCGGGTATTTATAGACAAATTGAAAATAGAATAGATGGATCGGGTTGAACATACGCGCTAACGACAAAGTGGCCAAAAAAGCCCGTTTTGACTCCGGAACGAAATTGGTTTACCCATATATCAAAATAGATGTTTTAAAATAATTTAAACGCAATGGAAAAGGTTTCAAGTCCAAATTCCATCGTATGGAAAAGTTATGCTAAATTCAAAATTTTCCAAATTGATTTCAAGGCATTTCGAGTCCGTACGATCAAACGATAAGTCTGATCGCTACGAAACATCTAATCCTACAATAATTCACCGTTACAGATCCGATGAAACTGGTTTCGTCGAATTTCGAGTCATTGGCCAAAATGACTGTTTTCACATTAATTAAATAATTAATTAATAAAATCCAATTTTTAATTTCAATCTTAAAATTGACCAATTTTATCACTTTTATATTTCTCAATCCTCTACAATGTTTTAAACAAATTAAAAATCAATTTAAGTTAACTAACTTATCAATTTTAGTATTATTCTGAATTCCATTCAATTCAGAAATTATAAATTTGATTTCCAAAATTTCTGTTAAATTAAATTAACAAATCATTATTCCATTCATTATTGTCAAATACATGGATTTAACATTGGATTCAAAACTATTACATAAATTTCCTCATATTCCATTTTCATTTCAAATAACGTATTATTTAGCTATTTCAATTTCATTTGATTGCAATTAATCCAATTACTGAATTTTACGTTTTAATTAAATTAAATAAAGTTTTGATTTCCATTATTCTTGTCAGGACCCGATTCTTCGTCTTCCGAAAATTCAACATCGATACTCACTTTATCGACTGCCGAGCAATCGAACGACGGAAAACCGAACACTGAGGGTTTAAGAAGAAGAAAAGGTAGAAAAGAAGAGAGAAAAAGAAGATAGAAAATGGAGAGGAAAGAGAATAGAAAGAAAAGAAAATAGAACGGAACAGAAAAACAACAGAACAACATCAGAATCTCACAATTCGCAGCGGAACAACATATAATAATAAATGAATAATCTTTAAACAAAGAACTATATCAGTTATTACATTTTATACATTACATTTCATTACATCATATCATCAGAGTGTACAACAACATACAGCGGAAAAAGAAATACTATATACTAATAATACGCCATGCCAACCAGCTTGCCTCCAGCAACTCCAGAATATCCAGAATATCCTGATAAACCTTAACTCTTGACTGCCCGTGTGAAAATTGGTGGGCACCCAGAGTTTAGGAAGGAAAACAATAAACTCCGAGTCAGTCATGTGACTGGTGTGAGAACTCAAAACAGTTTATTTATCTTTAAAATCAAAATAGAGGAATATTTTTTAAGTCAATTAGCAATGCTTTTAAAAATGAGACTACCATAAGACCTCCCGCCACACACATAATGCAAACGCAGACTTGGAGGAGATTTCTCCTTATGATAGTCAAAGATGCTTGATACGCATTAAAATCAAATCAATTTTGATATTATTATTAGTGCATAGTGTAGAAAAAGTTCATTTCGAAAGTAGAATATAAATCTTAGCCAGCATAGGTACCATTATATTATGCCTACTAATAGCTACCATATTAGATGGCAGGTTCTACAACTATAACCGTACAAGTCACGTATTGTTTCTTTGGATTTCCAACGAATGATCAGGCCAAGGAACTTCCCATTGCCACATGAGAATGCCTCTGGATGGACATCCCCGAGAACCAAACCGGATCTCTACCAACACAAGGCCGGGTTACCCCTAACTGAGTAACAACTGACCGAATATGCCATCCCCCGGTCCTTTGGGACCTTTCAACCGAGCGCTCGCAATCAATTCACACAATCATAAAGTGTTTTCAACATGAGTAAGTATCTGGGCTCCATACCATGATACCACCCTTTTCCAGAAGGAAATGCACACATCCTAAAGGGCGCTACCCCTCATAACCTTGCTGCATCTTTCCTGTTTTGACCATTCACGGGGTGTGAGGCTCGACGAAGTCACGTACACAAAAACATACTTTATACAAAAGCCATGCTTTGGGTCAACAAATGATCATAGAAATGATTACCAGGATAGACGATCAAATAAACGATCCTATCACAAATAATCAACACAATGATCATTTACAGCAACACTCAGCATGTCACATTACCAAATTGGGAATATATCGCTGATAACATTCAACTACATAACCTCTGAGCTCGTACGTCTCAGAGAAGGGTGTTAAGCTAAAAGAATAAATTCTCCGCCACCAACAGAAATATATTTGAATGAAATCGGCTTTATATCTCAATTTGTAATGTCAGACATACAATCCATACAAGTCTGTTCCGGGCTCGAACAAAACCGAAGGCACTTACAAAGAAGTCCTTGCAATCCGGATATTCACAATCCTGATCGGATTCACCATCACATATGGAGAACTCTATACCGGAGCAACTCGGTGCAGAGTCAATCGACAGGTCATCCTATCGCTCTCGCAAATACCGGGTCTTCAACACCGATCTTCAAATGCAATTCACAACGACGTATCACATATTCGGAATGGGTTATACGACCCCATGGTCCTTTCCCGGTTAACCCGAATAGTGAGCGCTTATTCAAAAATAAGTGTGGCATTCAAATTCAAACAAATCACATCAAATACCCATTCATAGGGAAATATTGATAGTCGGCTATTGAACTATCAATGGATATGCACACATCACCAGTTTCCAAATAATTTTCCAAATTATTTATTTTCCAAAATATCTTTACAAGATATATTATTTTCAATACTTCAAAAATAAATCAATATTTATTTTTAAACAAATTCTCCTTTTCATTCATAAATTCCATAGTGAATTTATATTTCACAATATCCATGCATATACGATTTCAATTATTCATTTCAATTTATCTTCAAAAAGATAAATTCTCAAAATATTCACTTTATATTGGAAAACATTTCCATACTTATTTAATAAGTAATTCACAAATTTTATTTATTCTCAACACTTAGAAAATATTCAATATACTTAAATAGAGATTAAGTATATATTTCATTCTTTAAGGAAATCATTCTCTTAAACATATTTATTTGGGCCAAAACGAATGTTGCGTAAAACATCGTTACGACAACCCAAAATCACTAGTATAGGGATTCGAAATTAAAAATAGATATATAAATCCCAATACTATACAAAACATTTCCTTTCGGAAATCATTTACTATAACAACAGTGCTATAGTCCACCATTTCCTTCTATTTCTCGAAAACGTCTATTTCAACAATAAATGTTGAAATCTATGGTTTCGAATCTTAACATCTTTTAAAAACATCGTTAGATCGTTTTAATTCTATTTAAAATATCACATTCAAAACATTTTCTTTAACATATTATTCACTATTCAAAAACGTGAATATACTACGTTAACACATTTCATCCTTTTATACATTTTATTTAAAAGGATTATTCACAGTTCCAAAACGTGAATATAACTCCATTAATAGGTTTCAACAATTAACTTATCAAAATAAGTCGTTTGCGAATTTATAAAACAACGTTTATAAATTCCATTTCTATTTATTTTATAACATCTCCTTTTATAAATTCCTTTATCAACCTATTCACTTTATAACTCAATTATAAACCAAAGATTCATATTATAAGTTAAATGCTCATAAAACGATTATTTTACAAAATCGTTTCTTTGAACTTCATAATTATAAATCTTATAACTTATAAGATTCAATTATTCATCCAAATATATTCTTTAATAATTTCACAAAATTTATAAATCTTACTACTTATAAATTTCATTTATAACTTCACCATTTATAATTTTATAAATTCCATTTATTTACAAAATTCATTTTCACTTCATTCAAACACTTATAAAAACTCGTTTTATAATGTCAATATTTCAATTTATAAATATCCATTTATAAATCTCTTAATATAAATCAATTTATATTATTCTTTAAAACGTCTTTAATCTCCTTTGTTATTTCACCATTTTGATTCATAAAATAATTAAATTTTATAAATCCTATATTTAAACTTTTCACAATAAATTCTAAAATCCCGATTAAACTATTTTATAAAATCATTAGCATCATATTCTCAAAAATCAGTTTTTAACTATATTTCTCAAAAATCATAATTTTTATAACTTTAAAAATTATAACGTTTATTTATTTAAAATGAATCAATTTCCAAACATATAGTATATTTTCAAAAATCACTTTAAAAATCATTTTAAAATTCCAAATTTGGTCCATTGATGCTACACACCAAATAGTCAATCACGACTACAACGATATCATATATGGATATGATAATCCATCAAATATCAAAATATCTGAAATCAAATAAATACTGTTGAGGAATCCAGTTGGATCCCTCCAACCTGTTTTCCTGCATCCACAAACATTAGCACAATACCAATTTCGCTCCAGTACGAAATTATCGCGGTATATGGGATTTAAAATATTATCCGCTTAATAGACGGCGCAATAGGGTCTCATCCGCTAAACAAAAAATGCGGGAAATCAATAACTCCAATATATACATATGCCAATATATATATATTGCTATTATATATAATACCAATTTCACTGTTTATGAAATATTCGCGGTATATGTTTTTAATAAATAACATCCGCTTACTAACGGCGCATAATGTCTATTTTAACAATCAACAGATAACAATCATCATTCAAACATGCATTCAAATATTTTAAATCTAACTATTTAAAATAAAATCGAAACTGATTCAACTGAGTGAGAAGTTCTCACCTTGATTTTAATTCTGTTTTCAGCTTTTTATTTCAAATAAAATTAAACGCGCGTTTAATTTTATTCGAAATAAAAAGCTGAAAACAGAATTAAAATCAAGGTGAGAACTTCTCACTCAATCGAATCAGTTTCGATTTTATTTTAAAATTTTACCCAAAATTTTCACTAACTCCAAACGACTCTAATCCAATTTCGTCGCGTAGTGCTCGTCCATACGATTCCAACGCAACTGGTTTCGCGCCTTTTCGACCTCGTATGAAAAAGTTATAGCCTTTTAAACATAACACAATTTTTATATAAAATAAATTTACATCTTATTTTAATTTTTACTAACAACATTTCTGGCCGTTGATTTCTCCACCCTGAATTCTGGCCGCGTGATGCTGCTTCCTTCCATTCTTCAGTAACACACGCATCCTCCTCTACAGATCGAACACGAAACCAAAACCCATAGCTCCAATTAGGGTTTAAATTTTTGCAAACTAACCGAACACTTAGAACTCGAACCAAGTTTACCACGTCGAAGCTCGACCCAACCACCATGCTCGGCCTCAAGGCTTTGAAGCTCGGCCACCTGATGTGCTTGGAAATGCGTGCGCAAGCTACAGCCATCGGCCCCCCATAGCTCCCCCTCTAGTTGACGATTTGACAAAGTAACCGTATGGATTGAAAGTACTCAAGACCATCTACAATTCTCGTGTTGAAGCTTCGTTGAATCGATGAATGGATTGAGAGTAATTGAGAGAGGAAGGATCGAACGTTTCTGGCCTTTGAAATCTGGGGTGGCGGCTAGGGTTAGGGTTTTAGATTTATTTTTATTTTTTTATTTTTATTTTGTGAAGGGTAGGGGCTATTTATAAGGAAATGAACGAACACTATTCATCCGGAAATTCCGAACTCCGATTCACGCGCCGTAACCAGCGTTTCTAAGGTTTACCCCGCGTTTCGGACACGATGGATCAGGTTTCGGAAGCTAATTCGGACATCTGTGCGAGTTATGGCTACAAACGTTCATTTTAAATTAAACCGATTTAAACGATTTTCTAGGCGTTTTAATTTGTACCGGACAAACGGTAAATCCAATTGACACGAAATTTGAAACCTTACAATAATATCACATTACGGTTCCGATGAAACTAGTTTCGTCGAAATCCGAGACTTTTTGAAAAATGGCTATTTTAACTCGCCAAATTAAAATTAAAAACAATTCGATGGGTTTCGAGCTGCTACGATCAAACGATAGCTCCGATTGACACGAAAATTGAAATCCGGTAATAACTAACTATTACAGATCCAATGGAACTGGTTTCGTTCAATTCTGAGACTGTTCAAAAATTGACTATTTTCACTAGTCGATTTTAATATTAAAATATTCAATTTTCACAAATGAACTCTTAATTCGATTTTAAAAGTTCTAAAATATCGTTCTAACTCCCATATGATAAAATAAAATTTTACAAATCATTTTCAATCATATTTAACCCAATTTTCAATTATTTCCGTAATTTAACATATTAAATTATCGATTTAATTATCCAATTAAATCCAATAATTCAAAATAAAATTTATTCGACTTATAAATTCACTTATTAATATTTAAAATTAATTAAATATTCATATTTTAATAAATAAAAATTCTGGGTCGTTACAATTCTTATCCAACTAATAGCTTTAATTAATTGGTATTGAACTAATTAAGTAACTTACTACAATTGCTTTCAAATTAAATTCTATGAATTAAACAAATATGTAATTTATAACAATTGTAACCATTAAACTTTAATTACCTTTAAGTTTATTTCCTTCAACCCAATATTATAATTACTTACAGAACCTTGATTTTATTCAATGACCGTCTATTATAATTTAAATTCCTTAGTTTAATTCGCTGCTTACATTTTGCTTTCATATATTCAATTTGTAACTAAGTTTACATCTGCATTATTTCCATTGATTTGACTTGCATTCAATTTATTAATAATTACCTTAGTTACATTAACGTAATATTAGATTATAAATTTTTGTAACTGATTTCGAATTTAAAATCAACCAGCTACAAAATAGGTAACATCCAAAATATTTAGCGTTAATACTTTAGTCGCATTAATAAGCTTTTATTATTCACAAATCATAGTTTCCATTTATTAAATCAACCAATTCATATTTTGAATAAAATTAACATTACTTAAATTTACATTAACAAAACATTAAATTTGTATTTATTGTAATTGATTACCAAAGTTTATTTGCACATTAAATAAATAAACCTATATTAATTGTCACATATTTGCTTTCCATTGCCTTTATAAATTCGTTGCTTATCAACCCAGATTATTATTCCATATATACACTAATTTATTCCATTCTATTTATGATATCCATTGCATTACATACTTCAATATTTCATACCTTTATTACATCAAATTACTACCTTATAAATAAATCTACGTTCCTATTTAATTTACATTTATTAAAAATTTATTTCAAATTTCAATTAACAGTAGGTAACATATAATAAACATTACCGTTACCCTTTAATCACATAAATAAGCCTTTATTACTTACACATCAATGTTGCCATTTATTTTCATACTACTAATTACGTTCCCTTATTATTCACTCTTTCCGTTATTCCATAAATCATCATAAAGTAACAGTTAATTACTTTCCTTTAAATTGGAAATTCATTCAAATTCATACATTATTAACTTTAAATAACCCTGTTATGTTTCCTCTTAGTTATTTTCATTATTGCACCACAGCTTTTATTAAAATTTCACCAATTTTTTTATTTTCTTCAATTTTAAATTTTCAAAATCTCATTAAATTAACAATTTCAATTGTTGAAAATTTACGGGTTGTTACACTCTCCCCCTACGACGCCCCACCTCGATACCCACGCTAGCCAAGAACACTATGGAGTAATGCTGTCAACTAGCGTGGAGAATAAGCCTGTTGAGGAGCGACCATCCATGTAACTTCTTTGTGCGAGCACCGATATGTCATATTGTATAGCATGCATTTCATTTAAGGAGGAAGTCCGACATACCGATACAAACTCAAAGCTATCACACGGTGGCTATAAATAAATCTTCGGAAATAAATATAGAAATAAACATGACGCAATCAGTCACAGACATCCATATCACAAAGGCGGAAAAAGATATTAATATATAACTAACACATGAAAGTGTACATCAGAGTAGTGGTCACAAAAGGACCACATACACAAAAGAATAGCAACACGTGCTATATAAAAGAATACATCTATGAGTCTATATCTCAAGTGTAAACGACAAAAAAAACTGCTAATCTAAATGGTCAGCCAAAAGTCAGAGTAGTAAATCCCTGGGGGAGAAGTCAAGTAGAAGCACCTGTAACATCTCGGTCTGACCCAAGTATTATTTATATGAAAATAATAAATGGATCAGTCTAGCTATAAATATCATATAACATGATATAAAAAAATAGATATGGCAAGAACATATAGTAACCATAAAGACATACTATGATAAGCATGTAAATGAAGATCATCAAGAGATCAAACAATATCAAAAGAATCTTCTAAAAGATCCAAATTCACCTAAAAAAGAGTGATGACACACAAATTCACCAAAACATAAAAGCTGGAAAATCATAACAATGAAAGTCATGAAAATAGGTGAAGCACAAATTCCAGAAGACTACACAAGAAATCCAGAAATCACAATATAGGAGCATGAAAACTCACAAAATGGGAGCATGAAAACTCTCCTACATGTGTAACACAAAGCGAGACGCTATCTCATGGTTGCAAGCCATTAATTTTGACACACGAATGGCCCGAAGACCGTGGGGCGCTACCCCACATATGTGATGGCGAAACATCACACAAATGCGATGGTGAAACATCACTAGAGCGGGGTCTAGTCTCCCTCACAGACAAAGAGACATCGCACAGTTGCTAGTCTAAAACACAAAAATGATCGTCATGATCATCAAGTAGTGTTAATCTCACCAAGTCAGTAAATATATGAGTTTAGCTTCATGTCCCATAACCACTTGCATAACTTAAATTTTTACAAACAAGTTGTAGATCTTCACTAGAAGATTGTCACAAAAGGTTTTAAGGAAAAGGTTTGTATATACTAGTAGATTGGAAAACGGTTTAAGGAAAGAGCTTTGTAGTAAAATAGAGTTAAAATCGTTTTGATGAAAGAGTTTTGATATTTACTACTAGTATTGAAACCTTCATATTTCTAAAGTGTTATCCCTCCTTTTTAGCAAGGCCGTGATACCATAAAATCGACCGAGAAGCCCAAGATAGTTTGTCTCGAAGAATGGTCAACTCAGCATCTCAACAAAGCAAGTTTTGTTGAATGTTTTTCAGATAAGATCCCCTACGGAGGGGGGTCCAGGGGGGTGGCAACCCCCTAAGGTGGGGGTGCGGGGGCAACACCCCCGCTACGGGGTTCAACCCAGTGAAGACCTAAGGGAGGATAGGATCGAGCGACCTAATGGTTGCGACCTAGGAGTCTAAGGGGTCAAGCGACCTAGTGGTTGCGACCTAGAGGTGTTTACGAGTTAGAAGAAGCGAGCGACCAAACAGAGGCGAGCGACTTAAGGGGTCATGCGACCTAACTGGAGCAACCTTGTGGTCATGCGACCTAACTGGAGCAACCTTGTGGTCATGCGACCTAACTGAAATGGCCAAGCTACCTAACAACCCAGGCAAGGTCGAGCGACCTAACGACCTAATGGAGCAAGCGACCTAAAGGAAGTGAGGTCGAGCGACTTAAAGTGTTAAGCATGCGGCCTAGGTGGACGCGATCTAATGGTCATGCGACCTAGAGGGATGAGCGACTTAAGCGAGCGACCTAGTCATTTGAGGCCGAACGACCTATTTAACCCGCGACCTAACACGTCTAACACGCGAGCGACCTAAGGGCTTAAGACGCGAGCGACCTAAGGATTTTAACACGCAAGCGACCTATCGGTTTTAACACGCAAGTGACCTATCGGTTTTAACACGCGAGCGACCTATCATCCCAAGGCCTAACGACCTAACTCCGAACGAGCCAAATATGCAGGCAGATCAACCTATAGGCGAACGACCTAGAGGCAACGACCTAACTCCGATTGAGCTATGGCCAGAACGAGCCAAATGAAGGTGAGACTTTTCCTAGGCGAACGACCTAAAGGTCCAAAACGACCTAACTGCAGTTTTTCGCCTAAAACACCAAAAATTGGAGTTTTTCACCAATCCAATCCAAACCAAATGCAAATGTACATGCTAAAGTGATAGGAATTCATTCCCAACAATCCAAGATAGTTATAGACAAGAATGTGAGATAAAAATCTCACTTTTTCACCAAATTATGAAGGTAAAGCTTGAAGGTGAATGGAGAAGCAACTACAAGCTTGAATCCAATGCTTTTCCTTGAATTTGGAGTTAAATGATGGAGTTGGAGTTGAAACCTAGGCTTGGAGTTTCTAATTTCCCTTTCCACTCACCATTAATGTTAAAGTTTTTGTTTGGTAGGAATTTATGAAGAGTGCGGAGAAGGAGAGAAGTGGGTTTGAGTTATAAAGGCTAATCTAACCCAAAGTCCAAAGCGGGAAAAGTAAGTGAAATTCCACTAACTCCAAACCTATCAATGTTTATACTTAAAAAAGTTGTAAACGACATTTCGAACTCAATGGAAGTGGTCTCGAGTCCTAATTTGACCGTTTGCAAAAAGTAGCTTTTCGGACCAATATCCGATTAACGACAAAATATTTAAATAAAATATTTAAATATAAAATCGATAAATATGCGGGTTGTTACACCCCCACTCAAAATTTTCGTCCCCGAAAAGGAAAAGAAGGGAAAAGAAGAATTAAGAAATCAATATATCCTACTTAAAATATTAAATTTATAAACAAATAGATTTACAAAATTAATTAATTTAAATACAATATACCTTTTTATAACCATTAAATCTTTTTATGCTTAAATTAATAAAGTTTGGAAGTCATTTTCAAAAAAATCTAAGTCCAAAATTATCGAAAATTTTTGGCAGCATCTCTTTTTTACGGAGAGGCTCGGGAGAAAATATAATATCAAATATAACAATATATAACATATATTTTCAAAATAATATATCCCAACACAGGAAAAACTATATAATAACCGTAATCCGAAAACGTGCCTATTTGTCGGGCAATTACGCTTAACTTTGAAACCAAAAGCAGTAGCAATTGCTTCCATATCCTGTATTTCATTTATATAATCCAAAATGGTTAATAATTATATAAAATGACATATCTAAAGTTGTTTCAACCACAAGCAAACAAAAAATAATACAAACAACAATCACTTGCATCCAGGCATCCAACCATCCCATAGAATCATTACAAATCAATCATTCATTCATATCAACAAAACAAATAGTTGTTCGGGTTCAAACTTCAAATTGTACAGGATGGAAAAATAAACTACTCAGTGCACCATTTACTCAACAGTCTCTGATGAAGCTAAATAGATTATTCATTCATCTAAACAATTTTTAAGTTTACATACCCAAACAACCATAAACCAAAACAACAACAACGATTTCAAACAACAGATTAAGTTTGTCCTTATTTATTCCATTTATACGGTTGTTGTTTGTTTTCTCTTTCATTCAATACTGATTTATCTTTTTATTTTACATTTATTTCTTACAGTTTTATTTAGAACTAACTTCAACTTATTTTCTTAAGTTTGAAATTTCTTTTCATTGCATTACATTCATTTATCTCATTTACTTAAGTTTATAATCCTATACTTACAATACTCACGTCCTATTACCATTATTTCAGTAACATTTCAATTATAACTTACGTTTATAACATTACAACATCAAATTCTTATTTATTAAAGAATTTCATTGAATAATTTCATTATTTCAAATTTTACTTGTAAAATTTCTCATTCATTTTCTTTTAACATTTCAACTTTTAAAATCGGTAAGTTATATATATATATGCCTTTAAGAATGTAATTAAAATCATATAAGTTTATCTTGTTTCTTTTAGTTAATTAAGTGTTCAATAATTATATCTTTCGTTTTATAAGATTGCAATTTCAACTTTCTTTTAATCTCATTTATAACTTAGCATTACATTTATTGTTTCAGTTAAAGATTCCAATAATTAATTAATTACAGCCCATTTCACTACAATAATTGAAATTATTAATCAATGGAAACTTACAAACTAAATACCGGGTAAAATTTCAAATCCTTTTAAAAATAATAGATAAAGGTTTATACTTAAAACTTATATATCCAATTATACTTAAAACAATTAGAATTTATATTTGGTTATCAAAATAAATCCGTAGTAAAACTACTACAGTGGCCTTCCCACTTCGAAACTCGAAAATGAATGTTGATGATGCATGCACTCATCACCGAAATTATTTTCTAACGACAGAGAGGGGAGTATAGAACTTAACTTTTCAAAAATTCTTTTTTTTAAACATTTCTTTCAACTTATATTGAAATAATTATATCAGAAAATAGTTCTAAAATATCATTATTATATTTTAACATCATTCAAAAGAAAGTTTCAAAACTTCGGTGCTTAAGTTCTAAATTTCCAATTTCATTTATTTTATTTTTAATCTTATTTCTACTCATTATTTAAAATTTCATTACCTAACAACCAATATATTGCAACCAAATATATATATATATATATATATATATATATATATATATATCATTTATAAAATTTTATTTTATATATATAGAAAAAATAGTAGGCAAAATTATTTCATTCACCTATATTAAAAAACAAATATTGGGTCGGTCTGTCCTACTAAGTGTTTAGAAATCCCTACTGATGTCATAGCATCCCATGCACCAACCAGAATTTATAAATACAAAACGGAACAGATTAACACAATATTAAAACCTTTTTATAACACTAACAAATACGCTCTCTCATATATATACACTCAGCGACTCCCATAGGGTATTACTACCCTAGTAATAAAGAGTCAGACCCACAAAGCTAAGGTTTATCGCTAAACCTCGCTCAGATACCAGATGTAACATCCTGCCTTTTTGCATGATTAAAATCGACGATAAACCAAACACGTCAGACTTAAACCACACAGAAGGGCGGATTGTTATAGGGTAAATAAGAAAAAGCAAAGAAAGAAGAAAAAAAATAGAATCTTGCAGCGGAACGATAAAATGTAATAATCAAATAACAGTTCATGAAGCTGTTTTACAAAAACATTTGATTATATTTATACAATACATATCAGAGTACACATACCAGAGAATAATAATTAATGCAGTGGAATTAAATGGTGTATTGGAATAATATAGTAGATAATAGTAATATAAATCTTCGTCTTCGTCCTCCAGAATAAAATCTTCAAATCCTGAAACGCTTGCACTAACCCGAGCGAATTAAAAAGATAAAACATTCGAGTCAGAACTAAAAGATCTTATGTAAGTTAAATCAGCAGTAAATAATATGAGTGGAACAGCATCAGAGATGTTTACGGGATTTGACATCTCCTATCCAGTGTCTAACGTGAGTGCAGTAACTAAAGAGATGCTCGGGATTCACATCTCCTAAGGATCCGTTAAACTATCTACTATGTAGTAATATACGCTATTATAATAGTGTCTAAAGTAAAGTACAATATACTGAAAATAGCGTTAAGGCTTTACATTTTCCACCTTAACACACTTTTATATTCCCATAGTCTATACAGTACCATAATCTCCTCCGTACTGGGCGTCGTCAGAGGGCACTCCATAGGTATGGTACAAAACAAAATCTTATAAGGCGCGCTAGGGTAGGTGACACGGCACAACTAGGGAATGCCAGGGTAGATAGACCAATTACGCTTCCGGGTCGGTGGTAACGCATAGCCGTAGCTACCGCCCACCTCGAGCCACACCCCCAAATCAAATAAATCAAAAGTGGCCACCGAATAAATCCAATGTCAGAGTAGATTATCGAAGGGATGTGTCCGATAAAAGGGGCTACCTTCTTAACCCGTCAATCGCTCCAGTTTGAGCCACCTTATGCCAACTCACGGGAGTCGGGTCCACGTATTTACCTCAAAAGAAATGCCTCCGCCATCCTACTTCATTCTGGAATCTCCACCGTGTACACGGTTGTTAAAGTGGTTTTCGGAGTTGGCAGAGAGTATGACAACTTCCGATTCCGGTCTCTTCAACAACCAAACGTTATTATAACACTGCGGTTATTTCAAAATAATTTATACTTTAAAACCAGATATAATATCCCTTTCAAAACCATACAAATACGATTTCATTTCTAATTTTAATACCCCCAATCAATATGATATCATTTTCATTTTTAAATATATCCCTTTTTCCAAAATCATAATACTTTCAAATATATATATATATATATATATCTTGAAACCCGTAGCTTTGAAAAATAACTTATAATACTTGAATGGTTTAAATATTAAATTACTTTATATAATAAAATAGCTTCCTAATTTCACAAATAAATTCCAAATACCGATTTTAAATCTCCAAATGAACCAATATAAATTTCATATATTTCAAAGCTATAATTATTCCACCATTTCGAAACTTATTCTCGGTAATTTCATATATATCCATTTCAACTACTATTATTTAGATTTGAAATGTTAACTTAATAAATCAAATATCATTTTAGTAAAACCTTTACACTTCAAATAACTGGATATTCTTTCAATTTAATTAACTTGATAATATTCATTTAAATCAATTTGATATTCATTTAAATCCTCTAAACAAAATCAAGTTATAAAATCATACCTATTAATCTCAATTTATTTATATTTCAAATCAAATTTTTCCGAGGTAATTCTTAAATCTTAAATTCAAATCAAATTCACATTTATTTCCCAAATCTAAATTTATTTAAATCATTATAACCTCTATATAAAATATTATTTAAATACTTTCCCATATTTATTTTAATAAATGAAACTCCATTTTCTTTAATTATTGTCATTAAACAGATTTATATATAGCTTAAATACATGAATTTAACTATATATGAAATATTTTTATATAATATCAAAAAGAATCAATATTTATTTAAACCGTGTAATTCTATCCAAAACCATAGAAATCATTTTCAAAATACTTATATATATAGACCGACGGTGTCTGTATATAATTTTATACCCTCTGTTCCAGGTTTACAGGCATAAGCCTGTTCAAAAAAATTCGATTGCATCTTCTTCAATCATTATTAGACTTTAGAATGTAAACAAAAGTTGTTTGTTTCATCATAGATTAAAGTTTAAAATTTGATTTAAGTTAAAATGAATTTGAAATTGCTTTCGAAACTAAAAGAACAGTGCAAGTTTTAAGTTATGTTAAAATTCAAACTTCTTAATTCATCAATTCAGGAATATAAACTGAATCCTTAACCCAAAACTTGATTTCTTTTAAAATGAAATCACAAATTTTAGTATTGAATTTTGTGAGCAGTTAGAGCTTGTTTAGATTTTGCATTTTGGGTGGTTTCTGACGATCTATGTGATCGGGATGGTCGTGGTCTTCGCTGGTGGTAGTGGAGTGATCGGAGAGTGTGGGAAAATTAGCAGGAGGGTGTACCAGTTAATGAAGTGGCGGCGAGTGATCGATTTAGGTGGTAACCCTAGTTTTTGCCTAAGTCTGGAACTAGGTCATCCCGGCGCCTCTGGTGGATCGAGTTCCACCTGACTATGGGAAATGGAAGCGGGGATGTTGGCGAAGGCGAGGCCGGAAGTTCAGACACTACAATTGTCGAAGGAGCGAGCGAGCATGATGGTTTCTCCAGGTTTGGGTTTGTTCCAGTATTGTGCAGAGAGTCTCGATTTTGGATTTGAGGGAGAATCAGAGTTTTGGTGATCGGGATCTGGTGCGAGGATGATCGTCGATGTGACGAAGTTATCGTGGATGGTCGGAGGTGGTGGCATCTCCGGTGCATGTGTACAACAGTGGTTTGGTGTCAGTGCTTGGGTTGTTTTCTTTCTCGAAGTAGGTCTCGGGATAAAGGGGTGTTGACTCGAGTGAAGGCTCGGTTCATTCGAGAGTGGTTTTTTTTAGATTTTAAAACTTAAAACGTAGCAAAATTTTTGAAAAGAAAAGGTTTTCTCGGGTAAGTACTCGAGTAGGCTTCGGTTGAACCCGAAGCAGCATGTTAAAACAGATATTTTAAAAGTTTTTAAAATAGGACAAGATTTTCAATTTAAATAAATTTGGTTTAAAAACTCTTATAAATCTCTTTTATATAAGACAGGTATTTTTCTTTAACATTTGATTTAAAAAGGCTTGTAAATTATTTTAAATTTAAAGTTAAATTTGAATCATTTTTAAATCTTAAATTTGAAATGAAATTTAAAAGTAAATTTAAAAGTAAAAGGTTTCAAATGCATTTGTAAATGGTAATTATGACATTGATGATTAAAATATTTTATCTTAGAGTTACTTAAGATTTAATGATTTGTGATTCATTAAATTAATAAGGAAATTAATTAAGGAATGATTAATTAAGGAATAATTAATAATGAAAGTGATTAAGATCTAATTAATTTATAATTAAGGATACTTAATTAATCTACTAGATAATTATTAAGGGTTAATTAAATGATAATTAAGGTTAATTAATTGTTAATTAAGATTAATTAATTAATAATTAAGGACTAACTAATGTATAATTAAGAATATTTTTGATTATTAATTATGGTTAATTAGTGAAGATAATTATGTGGTTAATTAATTTAAATCACATGATTAATTCATCTTAATTGAAGATGATTGATTATTATTGAATGTTGTGTATTGGATTGATATCTTTGATATGTGATTGTGATGCTGTGTGATATGAATTGCTTTGTGCTGAGCTGTGATATATGTGACGAATATAGTTCAGTGTAAATGTGAAACCAATTGGCCTATAAAATAGCACTTGAATTTCGATGCGATAGGGAGTCGGATTCCAGTTAGTTATCCGAAACCCACATCGAGTGTTAATGATGAATCTTTGTGATTGTTATATCCATGTGTATTTAAATTGAGCGCTCGCTATTCGGTTTAGCCAGGAGAGGACGTTGTGTCAT
Organism: Allium cepa; assembly: GCA_030765085.1. Taxonomy (NCBI): domain Eukaryota; kingdom Viridiplantae; phylum Streptophyta; class Magnoliopsida; order Asparagales; family Amaryllidaceae; genus Allium; species Allium cepa. Next base: position 302,191,402 of record CM060932.1, read on the forward strand.
ATAACCCATTTCGAATAGTGATATGATGAAATGGATAACATTTGAAAATGGTGGTGAAGACCGGGTGTCTTCGAGAACGATAGGATAACCTTTCGAATGACTCTGCATTGATTATGGATGCCCGAATTGCAAGGGATTCTTTGGAAATGCCTTCGGTTCTATTCGAACCCGGAATAGACTTGTATGGTTGTATGTCTGACATTACACTTTGAGATATAAAGGTGATCTCTTTCAAATATATTTCTGTTGGTGGTGGAGAATTTATTCTCTTATCTTAACGCCCTTCTCTGAGACGTACGAGCTCAGAGGTTATGTAGTTGATGGTTATTAGTGATATACTCCCAATTTGGTAGTGTGGCATGTTGAGGGCTGCTGATCATTTGTTGATCGAAGCACGGATTTTGTGAAAAACGTAGCTTTGTGGACGAGACTTCGTCGAACCTCACAACCTAGTTGTGGTCGAAAGAGGAATCGTTGCAGCAAAGTTATTTGGGGGTAGCGCCCCCTGAGGGTATGTCAATTTTCTTTTGGATAAGAAGTGGTATCATGGTATGGAGCCCAGATACTTAACTTTATGGTTGTTACAAACTTATTGCTTTGTGGTTATTGGTTGAGAGGTGCCTCGGATAAAGGTTGGTAACGACCGAGAGATGGCATACTCGTGTTAGTAGTTACCTAGTTACAGAGGTAACCCGACCTTGTGTTGGTCGAGATCCGGTTAGGTTCTCGGGGATGTCCCTCCATAGGCGTTCCATTTGGTGTAGGAAGTTCCTTTGCTTGACCATTGTTGGAAACCCAATCATCCAATACGAGCCATGTACGGTTTTAGTTATAGAACCTGCCATCTAATATGGTAGTTATAGTAGGCATACTATAATGGTACGTATGCTGGCTAAGATTATATTATACTTTCAAAAATGTTTTCTACACTATGCAGTAACAATAATATCAAAGAGCTTTCTCGTATCAAGCATGTTTGACTATCATAAGAAGAAATCTCCTCTAATTGTGCGATTGCATTATGTGTGTGGCGGGAGGTCTTATAGTAGTTTCATTTTCCAAAAGCATATCAGATTTCTTTTATAAATTGTTTTTGTTCAAAACAGCTGTTTTTGTTAACTCATACTAGTCCCATGACTGATCCAGAGTTTATTATTCCCTTTCTAAACTCTGGGTGCCTATAATTTCCACATGGGCAGCCTAGAAGCGGTTATCCGTGTTTTGAAGCTGGCTTTGATTTTTAAGTCTTTTGGAAGATGTCGAATTTTGAAGATTTTTGGCCTTAGAAATCTTTTGAAGTGCTTGGAGTTTTGAAGGCCTTATCAAAGTTGAAGTATGTTGGAAACTTTTTGAACTCTCTGTTGTTCCGCTGTGGGTTCATCGTTTTATTGTAGTATCTTATGTGTAGCACTCTGATATTAGTGATCGATGTTGTAATGAATATTGTATAAAAGTTGTATTTTTGTTGTGATCAATGATAGTTCATTTTGTTTTCGTTGTTTATTTTCATCTAATGTTGTTATAAGCTCCATCCGAACTGGAGTTTGACGTTTGAATCTCCCGCAGTCAAATATGGGTGTGGTATTTGATGTCGATTTTCAATCGCTGGATTTCAGGTCGTGACACTAATTCTGTAACATCGCGCCTTTTTGTACGCTTTAAATCGATGATAAGCCACACACGTCAGACTTAAACCATACAGAAGGACGGATTGTTATGGGGTAAATATGAAAAAGCAGAGAAAGAAAAGAAAAAAAAGAAAATAGAAACTTGCAGCAGAATGATAAAATATAATAATCAAATAAATAGTTCATGAAGCTGTTTCACAAAACATATGATTACACTTATACAATGCATATCAGAGTTAAACATACCAGAGAATATTAATAATGCAGCATCATACAATGGTGTAGTGGAATATATTAAATAATAGTAATATAATCTTCGTCTTCATCCTCCAGAAATAAGGTCTTCAACCCTGAAATGCTCGGAAGTTTATATTCAATATAGAACAGATAATAAATAATAGGTATTTACTAGCAGCTTATACTCAATAATAAATTAAATAACAATTTAACTGGAAGTTTATATGCAAAAATAAGTTAAATAACAATTTAATTCAATATATTTGATTTAACTGAGATGATGATTAAAAATATGCCAATAGTCATAAATAAATTTCTGATCGCATCAGAAATCAATTTAACACACATAAGAAATTTTAGAAGCTGTGAGTGGGTTAAAACGCTCACCTTTTGAATTTAAATCCAATTTAAGCCCAAAATTTGAATAGTCTCAAAATTTGTCCAAAACAGCACAAAAATGTCCGGAATTACAATACGAACCTAGCGGAGAAAACCGCGCGCGAAACAAACCTCGTATGCAAAAGTTACGTGTATTAGAATGGTTGAAAATTGAAATTAAAATAAAATAAATAAATAAATAAAAATGAACAAAACACACTTCGACCACGTCACCTGCGTCTCTATCTTCTCCGGTAACCAAAAAATGCATGCGAGTTCGAACACCAGAAGGAAGAACCCATCTCTACAGCCGTTGACCGACCTTTGACCACCTACGCACGCCATTAGAGGCCAAGATCAGTCGCGCCACCACTGTCGACGAACTACTCGTCGTTCCCTCCTACGGCCGGCACAACATCGGCCCCACCAGAGTAGCGCCACCGCCACCATAAAATTAGGGTTTTCAAAACCCTAATTAAAGATTTTCGGCCGCCTTAGGCCAATTTAGGCCACATGACCACCACCGTCGCACTCCTGAAGCCAAGCCTAACAAAACCCATCTCCCAATTTCATCGATTGAAGCTTAGATTAAAACCCCCAAATTTAATTTTGACCGTGATTTACCATTAAATCAAGCATCAATTCTGAAAACGAACACTTGACGCAGATTCGTATTGTCGAGATATTTAATGTATAATTTTTCTAAATTTTTTTGAGGAGTTTTGAAATTTTGGGCTTTGAATTTGATTTGAAATTGCAATCGGAAATTTTGGTTCGTCTGCCATTGAGAAAGAGGAGCAATTGGAATTGTATGTACAGAATAATGAACATAAGAAATAGACTAGGTTTTATAATGAGGTATATATAGGTAGATCAAAAATAGAGATGAATGAACACGATTGGTTTGGATCGTTGAACGATAGATGGCCAAGAAAGCCCGTTTCGACTCCGGAATGAAAGTGGATCAACCCATATATCAAAGTAGATGTTTTTAAACAATTTAAACGCGATAAAACAGGTTTCAAGTCCAAATTCCATCGTATGTAGAAGTTATGCTCAAATCAAGTTATTTCGAATTGATTTCAATTAAATCGAATTCTAGGCGTTTCGTGCCCGTACGATCAAATGACAAGTCCGATCGCTACAAAACTTGAAATCCTACAATAATTCACCGTTACGGATCCGATGAAACTAGTTTCATCGAAATCCGAGTCAGTTTCCAAAATGGCTATTTAGGTTAATTAAATAAATTATATTAAATTAATTAAGTCGAATTTCCAATGTAAATTTTATGGTTAACCAATTTCATTATTTTTGATTTCTCTAACATTTACAATAAGTTAAAGAAGTTAAGATACCAAATTAAAGTTAACTAATTCACCAATTTCAGTGTTTAACTTCAATTGTAATTAAATCCAGTTATTTATAATTACTTACAATACATTAATTTAAACCTGATTTCAATCCTTCCATTAAATCTATTATTCCTTTCTATAAACATAGTTAATATTTGTTTTACATTAATTACATTAGTGCTCCCATTCCATCCTTTATTTATTGACTATCATATTCCCATTTATTATATTTTGGTCAATTTCACACATTATTTGTCATTATAGTCTCATTCCTTTATTACATCACTTATTATTTTACAAATAAATTAACATTTCAATTCATCTTATTACATTCATATCTTGTAATTATTGTCTTAAACTCATAAATGTAATACTAAGTTTCATTTTAATTTCAATTAACGTAACAATTAAATATTTAATTTCATTTAATTGCAATTAATCCAATTATTAAATTTAAATTCCAATAAATTAATAAATCTTGAATTTCCATTCTTTTTATTCAACCTATTATTATATAATGAACAAAATTAACATCTTTACATCTCATTCCCGTTATTAATTCATTAACAAATTTCAAATTTTTATTTATTCTAGATTTAATTGACAAAATATTATTAAATTAACAAAATTTAATTATCAAAATTTTACGGGTCGTTATACTCTCCCCCACTCAAAACTTTTCGTCTCCGAAAAGGAAAGAGAAGGGAAAAAAAGAATTAAGAAATCAATATATCTTACTTAAATATTAAATTTATAAACAAATAAATTTACAAAATTAATTAATTTAAATATAATATACCAATTTATAACCATTAGATCCTTTTTTACTTAAATTAATAAAGTTTGGAAACATTTTCAAGAAATTTCTAAGTCCGAAATTTACGGAAAATTTCGGCAGAGTCTGCATTGTATGGGGAGGCTTGGGAGAAATTACAATATCAAATATAACAATATATAAAAAATATTTTCCAAAATAAAATATATCCCACACAGGAAAATAGTATAATATCGCTAGAAACCGTAATCCGAGAACGTACTTATTTGTCGTGCAATTAACGCTTAATTATGAAACCAAAAGTAGTAGCAATTGCTTCCATAACCTGTATTTCACTTATATAATCCAAAGAGTTAATACTTATATAAAATGAAATATTTAAAGTTGTTTCAATCAGTAGAAAACAAATCAATATAACAACAATCAATTGCAACCAACAACATACACATCAAATACAAATCAACCATCCAAGCAAGACAAACCATTGGTTTGTTCGGGTTAAGATACTTTAAATCACATAGAATGACAAATAAGTATGAAGTATTCCACTTACTCAATAGTCTTAGAAAACTCAATAGATTATTCATACATCCAAGAAAATTTAAAGTATCCTTGCCCAAACAACCATAAACCAAACAAACAACAATTCCAAACAATAAATCAAGTTAATATTTCAATTTCATTTCATGACCTTTGTTGTTTGATTTCCTTTTCTTTCATATAATACTTATCGTCATTTAATTTATTCATATCATGTCAATTATCTTTTTATTGTATTATATATTCATTCATTACTTGATTTCATTTATTTACATTCATTTATTAATAATATTCATGCTCAATTCAGTCACTAGGCATGGCAATTTCATTAACTTACGTTTATAATCTTTTTAATTCACATTTTATTTCTTACAGTTTTCATTTATTTATATCCACTACTTACAAATTTCATTTACATTAATCCATGTACTGCAAATTCTCTTAGTCGTATTACATTCATTTACTCTTTTACTTAAGTTTATAATCCTATACTTACAATACTTACTTCCTATTACCATTATTTCAGTAACATTTCAATTATAACTTAAGTTTACAACAACTACAACATCAAATTCTTATTTATAAAAGAATTTCATTAAATACTTTCATTACCTCAATTTTATTACTTGTATAACACCCATTACATTTTCTTATTAAACATTAGAACTTTTAACATTTGGTAAGTTACATATATGCTTTTAAGGATGTAAATAAAAATTACACAAGTTTATTTTATTTCTTTTAATTACTTAATGTTCAATACTAATAGCCTTTGTTTCATAGGTTACAATTTCAGATTTCTTTTAATCCCATTTATAATTTAGCATTAAATCTCTTATTTCATTTAGAGGTTCCAGCTATTAATTACTTACATTCCATTTCACTACAATAATTGAAGCTATTAATTAACGGAAGTTAAGAACTAAATACCGGGTTTAATTTCAAATTATTTTAAAATAATAGATAAATATATACTTACAACTTATATATCTAATTATATTTAAAACAATTTAAAATTTATATTTGTTTATCAAAATAAATCTGCAGTAGAACTACTACCTTGGCCTTCCCACTTCAAAACTCGAAAATTAATATCGATGATGCGTGCACTCATCACCGAAATTATTTTCCAGTGACAGAGAGGGGAGTACAGAATTTATTTCTTTTCAAAAAAATTTAAAACAATTCTTTCAAATTATATTGAAATATTTATATTAGAAAATACTTCTAAATAATATTGTTTTATATTCCAAAATCATTCAAAAGAAATTTTCGAAACCCCGGAACTTAATTTCTAAATTCTAAATTTTCATTTATTTTATTTTCAATCTCATTTCAACTATTATTTATAAATTTCATGACCTAACATTCAATATATTGCAACCAAATATATATATATCATTTATAAAAAAAATATTTTATATATATAGAAAATATAATAGGAAAAATTATTTCATTCACCTATATTCAAAACAAATATTGTGTCGGTCTATCCTATTAAGTGTTTAGAAATCCCTATTGATATCATAGCGTCTTATGCACCAACTAGAATTTATAAATACAAAACGGAACAAATTAACACAACATCAAAACCTTTTTATAACACTGACAAATACGCTCTCTCATATATATATATATATATATATATATATATATACACTCAGTGATTCATCATAGGGTATTACTACCCTATTAATAAAGAGTCAAACCCACAAAGCTAAGGTTTATCGTTAAATAAAAGCTCTGATACCGGATGTAACATCCCGCCTTTTTGTACGCTGTACATCGACGATAAACCACACACGTCAGACTTAAACCATACAAAAGGATGGATTGTTATGGGGTAAATAAGAAAAAGAGGAGAAAGAAAAGAAAAAAAACAAAATAGAATCTTGCAGCAGAACGATAAAATATAATAATCAAATAAACAGTTCATGAATTCGTTTTACAAAACATTTGATTATACTTATGCAATGCATATCAGAGTTACACCTACCAGAGAATATTAATAATGCAACGGAATACAATGGTGTAGTGGAATATATAACAAATAATAGTAATACAACCTTCGTTTTCGTCCTCCAGAAATAAGGTCTTTAACCTTGAAATGCTCGGACTGACCCAAGCGAATTGAAAAGACAAAACACTCGAGTCGGAACTAAAAGATCTTATGTAAGTTAAATCAACTGTAAAATATGAGTGGAACGGCATCAGAGATGTTTACGGGATTTGACATCTCCTATTCAGTGTCAAACGTGAGTGCAGTAACTTAAGAGATGCTCGGGATTCACATCTTCTAAGGATTCGTTAAACTATTTACTATGTAGGAATATTTCGTATAATAATGCCTATAGTAAAATAAAGTTACTTTTAAATAGCATTAATGAGTGACCCAATATTCCTTTTAACACAATAATAGTCCCAGTAGTCCATCCGGTATTAGCGCATCTCCAGATCGGGAGACTACCCTAAATACTCCACGGGCTATGGGAGAAATCCAAAATCATACAAGGCGCGCTAGGGTAGGTGACATGGCACAGCTAGGCAATGGCAGGGTAGATGTACCAATTACACTTCCGGGCCGGTGATAACGCATAGCGCGCAACTACCGCCCAACTCGAGCCACACCCCCAAATAAAAAAAATCAAAAGTGGCCACAGAATCAATCCAAAAGTCAAAGTATAATATCGAAGGGATGGGTCCGATCAAAGGTGCTACCTCATTAGCCCGTCAATCGCTCCTGTTTTAGCCACCTTATGCCAACTCACAGGAGTCGGGTCCACGTACATACCTCAAAGGACGTCGTCACCATCCTACTTCATTCTGGAACCTCCACCGTGTACACGGTTGTTAAAGTGGTTTTCGGAGTTGGCAGAGAGTATGACAACTTCCGATCCCGGACTCTTTAACAACCAAACATTATTATAACACCGTGGTCATTTCAAAATAATTATACTTTCAAAACCAGAATTTAATATCTATTTCAAACCCATATAAATACGATATCATTTCCGTTTTAAACCCAAATCAATATGATATCATTTTTATAAACCCAAACAATATAATATCGTTTTTATTTCAAGTATTTCCTTTTTCCAAAATCATAGCACTTCCAAATTAAACACTTCGAAACCAAATATTTGAAATTTTAACACAATACTTTAAAATTCATAACTTCGAAAAATTTCAATTTCGATAAAACATTTCAATTTCTATATATTTCAAGGCTTCAAATATTCCAAAATTTCAACTAAATTTGATAATTTCGATTCAACAATTAAATTTCTATTATTTATTTTTGAAATATTTTACATAATAAATCCCTAATCATTTAAATAAAACTCAAAATTACAAATACTAAATATTTCCTTCAAAATTATTTATACTTGAAATATTCGTTTGATTCATCTTAAACCAAAATCCAGTTATACAAATCATGCCTTTAAAATCTAAATTTTATTAAGTTTCAAATCAATTTCATATTTATCTTCACACCTTATTCTCATTTAAGTCATTATAAACTCCAGAAATATAATTTAAAGAAATACTTAACCATATTATATCTTAATAAAATCAAACTTTATTATTAAACTTATTTTATACTTTACCAAACCATAGAAATCATTTCAATATATATATATATATATAGGCCACGGTGTCTGTATAAAATTTTCTACCATATGGTCAAGTGATACAGATATTTATCATTTCAATCCGTAATTTAAAATAAAAATTTACGGTTATATATCATTTCAAACCGCAATCCCGAATGAACTAAAATATATAACAACTTGCAGTATATAACAATATAAAACACAACATCCATTCATCCAATACCAATCATCAACCACTTATCGCAATCATCATCCAATTCAAACAATAACATTAATATATAATAGATAACAAATAACTGGTATTTACTGGCAGTTTATATTCAATAATAAACTAAATAACAATTTAAATGGTAGTTTATATGCAAAAATAAGTTAAATAACAATTTAATTCAGTATATTCAATTTAATTGTGATGATGATTAATAATCAATCAATTATCAGCCAAACTGTATTATCATCGCATAAATAATTAACAGATAATGGCGTCAGATGTCACAGGTGAACTGATAAAGGTAATAACATATATGTAACCGTGTAAATAACTAACAGCAGCATATTTCAACTGTCGTTTCAATTGAAATCAAATTTAATAAATAAAAGAACATTAATTGTGAGTGATTTCTCACCTTTCGAGGCTAAAGGTTGATTAGACTAAGATGAGTTATGAATCCAAGCACAAATTCCGAAGCAAAACTAGATTGGCACGAGTTCGACGGACAAACTGATAAATAGGAATTGATGAGAAAAATCAAATTGGCTTGATATTGACTGAACGAAACATGTATATTATATATTACTCAAAAATCAATATAAAATTTGAAACACGAACCTATTACAAATCTGCATAAAATTTAAAATCAATAAATAACTTAACACAAATCTTTACATATACTATTATGAGATCACTTCTTTATAACATACGTATAGGAAACATCGATAAAATTTCATAAAAAAAATAAAAATAAAATAAAATATACCTTATAACAATTATCTAAAAGTATAAAAATAGTACTCCTCTCTATGTATATAACTAGTATACAAATCAACTACAAAAAAAATCAAAAATCATGTATGTAATTTAAACAATATTTACAGAAACTCGTACTTTTTTTTTCCAACCAATTTCTTAAGCACTATATATACGTCAAGGCTATTACAGAAAACTAAATTAAAGATATTAACCAATTTTAAGTGACTATTTCAAACACATACTATACATATTTTTAAATAAGATGTATCTGCTATTCTAATCATATTATAATACAAACATTTAACATAATTACTGATATTATATACCCCGTTTACTTCCAGTAAATAGTACACTATATGTATATTATAAACATACTTTAATAGTATTATAATAACATATATAAAATTTAAACAATATTTAAATAAACCAATACGTGTGTTACATTATCCTATGACGTAATGTATATAGAACTGAAATGTAGGCTTATATATATATGTTATAGCTGAATGAACTATTATAAAGCGAACTGTTATGAATATATACACACACACACTAAAACCATAGATGCATACTTTATTAACATACGAATCCAACAGCAACAATGTAAACTTAATATTGTAAATAACACAAACTTACTTATATAGCATGGAGTGTAAAACAAAGAAATCAAAACAGCTTGTAAAAATATAGTAACACACTGAACTGTACAATATATATTATCTCATGTTATAGACTTGCTATAGACAGATTACATATATATATATATTTCACTAACATATATAAACCTATGTATGAATATATACTCACTAACATAAAGTATAATTTGTATACATACCTACTATATTATAAGAAGTACATACTATAAGCTTATATAATATATACAGCATCTAAATAGTACTGACATTTGAAAAAATGAGAACAACCTATTATACACAACAATATATATACAAGACAGATTATATAAACTATAATATAAAATATAATTTAAAACTAGATCTAGTCATATATATACACGCTACCTGCAAAAGAGGGAGGCGGATATGCTTGGCTTGGTGCTGGTAGATCGGAGGTTGTTGAGGCGAGTTGGAGAGGGTCAGTGTGGCCACGGGAGGAGGACGCAAGGGTGGTGGGTGCCCGATCATCTCGGCTATGGTGGTGACTGTTGCTCGGCCAAGGAGGCTTCAGGAGGGATGGTGATGGAATAGTAGGCTGGTGATGGATTCGTGTTGAGGTGGCCGAGCGTGGATGGACGTGGGAGAACAAGGAGGAGAAGGCACGTTTGTGGTGGCGGGTCGGCCAGACAGTATGGCCATGCAGGCTTGGGTTGGATCTAGGTAGAAGGCAGCAGAAAATGGATTGATGTGGCCGTGGATGTGGCGAGAGAAGATCGTGGTAGCTGTGTGCGATCTCAGTGCGGCATTCAAGGAGATGGGGAGGAGTAGATCTGGACGCATTCTATCCTTTGCCAAAAAAAAAAATTATAAGAGAGGAGATCGGAAATGGGAGGAAGAGAAGTGGAGGAAGGGTAGGGAGGTTTCAGAGCTTGATTTCTATATTAATGAATAGCCTGTCAAGGAACAACAATCGGAGAGACAGGCAAAAGAAGAAATGGTCGAGAAAACTTTCTCAAATGGAAGAAAATGAATTAGCAAATTAAATTGAAAAGTTGGAAATAGCAAAAGTCAGGCGATGCTTTAAGGATATTTAATTTTAAGTGGTTGTTTGTTATACGGTGGTGAATTGAATTCGGGAAGCCAAATGTTGCAAAGTTCAGATGATACATGCTTCTTCTTTGCTTATTTATATCAAGTTCTATTAATTTGTTTCGAAAAATCGTACATCCTGAGATCTCAAGCTAATACACATATCAGTTAAAATAAGACGTTTGATGATTCAAAAAAAAAATTGTTACTATACTATATATATGAATTTCATTGTTTTAACCCATGGATATGATGGACAACAATTTTTCTATGTAATTCATGCGCTTATTTTTTTGAACGTACTTTGAGCTTCACTAGTATCTTTAAAAAGTAAGCAAGCAATGAAGTTTTTTATTCATGGTGTTTAAAATCACAGCAAATAACCTTATAAAATGGTTCGCGGTACTACAAACTTTACAAAAATTTGAAAAAGGCCAAAATGAACTCAGACATAGAAGACTTCAAAACTTCCTATTTCTGCATAGTAGATTACGATGCTGAATCGTGCTATACAAAGTTATGAAAGCGGAACCGATATGGTTTTTCGTGGATCGTACCGCTCATCGGGCTCCGAAATAGAGATATAAGTATATCATAGAGATCGGCTAGCCGAGACGATCAAAACAATATACAAATATCAGTGGTACGATTGAATTATAAACATTCGAATTTTTGTACTAGGGGAAAATGCAGCAAAAACGCTGAAAAATAAGATCGACGGAGCCACTGAAATCCGAATTTGAAAACACGAAAAATAACGTCTTTCTCAGAAGGTGATTTATAATTTTTCTATGTAAAAATATTTTGGTTTCGAAAACGTTTAATTTTCATCGATTTTTAACTGATTAAATTGAAATAAATTTACGCACGAAAATAAACTTCATATTTTCGGACGAAAATTTACCAGTTGCTATGTTTAACTAGACGCATTTCAAATATCAAATTTATGTTTCAAAATTTTATCGTTTACAATTTCTCAAAATTTCAATTAAATATATTAATAAAACAAATAAAATTTATAGAAAATTTGCGGGTCGTTACATTCTTCCCTACTCAAAACTTTTCGTCCTCGAAAAGGAAGGAGGTAGGAGAATAGAACAACCAGAAAGAAAATAGATGAAAGCAGAGTAAAACAATTAATTCAAACCATATAAATTTCAATTTAAATTCATTTATATTCGACAATTCACTTTAAACTCAAGGAATTTCATTAACTTGGTTTATTTTCAATTTATCATTGTTTGTTACAAAATTTATTTCAAACAACCGTTTATTTTATTAATCCATTTATTATTCAACTAACTTAGTATTCTATTTTTCTCTATTAACCATTTTATAATTACTTTAAGTGTATAACATTTTTATACGCACTCAAATTTTATTTATAAAGATATTTATATTGTATATTATCAAATTATCTTAAACTAACAATTTTCAAAGATCATAAATTTGAATAGTCATTTATTATAATCATATTTTATTCGACAAATTTAATTCTTCTTTATTCCAAATTATTGTTAAATTTATTATATTAATATATCTTATCACATATATGTTAAGTATATATACACTTATTATAACTACTCAAATTTATTTAAAAATTCCTTTGATATCATTTTATATTGTATAATATTCAATTACATAGTCCACTTTTGAAAATTTAGGTGGTTATATATAACACAATTGAGTATTATTCAAATAAAATTTTCAATTCACTTATTTCAAGTTAGGATTTGGTCAAAATTTTGGCTTTATTGAAAATCATCCTTAAATAAAAAATTTAAGAATTAATTTTCGATTAATTTCAAACAACTTAGAGATAAAAATAAATATATATATATATATATATATATATTCATAATATATCAAATCAAATTTAAAATCCTCAATATATATTATAAATCAAGTCATGTTTAGAAATTCAATTCAATTTATTTTTTCAAACAAAAGTGTAGCAGGGCTACAGAATAGTCTCTCCACTTTGAAACTCGAAAATGGATGTCAATGATGCGGCCGTCATCACCGAAATTATTTTCCAGCGACAAAGAGAAGAGCACTGATTTAAGCATTAAAATTTTCTTTTGGAACAATTTCTATTCGAAAATATTTTAAACAATATACATTTGAAACTTTAAAACCATAGTTCGGAATTATCGAAAATTAAATTCTCAAATTCCAATTTACATTCACTTCAAATTCCAAATCAAATTATAACTAAGTTTTATACATTCATTGATTTATTAATTCTGACAACAAATTCATTATCACTTTAATTTCAGAAAATTTATACTTAAATATAATCTAATCATACAAAATTATTTTATTTACCACATTTGAAAACAATATTGTGTTAGTTTGCTCTGCTCAAGCGTTTTGGAAATCCTATCGACAGCGTTGATCAGACGAATCGATCAATAACCCAAATCAACATCAACAACTCAAACAACACAATATAGAAAACATTTTCTACATTAATTTACAATACACCTTCTCGCTCGACGATATAAGAATGGATTTCAATGCAAGGATAGAGATTCAAATTTGATCGACTCAAATTAAAGAGAATTCTGATTTGAAGACAAGTTCGAAAGAAAGGACAAGATGATTCAATAACAGATCGGGAGATGGCTAAGCTTATTTAATTCACGGGCAACCTTTTGGGTCAACCATGACTTCAAGAATAAGATCGATGAAGAATTCCGAGGTAAATCGACATTCGATCTTAAGAAATAGAATTCAGGTATAGCAGGAGATAGATAGCATCGTAAACCGAGGATACATAAATCTCCTGTAAATCGATGTCTATTGTAAAGGAGTTTCACCCATTTATAAATAATTCGAAGATTGGCGAGACCGCCGGTTCATTATAAAGATCATTCGAAGTGGAATTATGGAATGCTCCAAAATTAAAAGAAGAAGAACAGTGAGGGACACGAATGAATTTTCGAACCGCAGGGAACGTTCCGAAATTCAAAGGAATCGAGTCAAAAGGAAGAGATTGAAACTAGAATGAGAGTGATTGTGTAAATACATCTACCCTTTATGCTAAGTTTTTGCCTAGAGCTACCAAAGCTCTGATACCAACTGTAACGACCCGCTATTTTGGACTATTCGCATCCGCACATGTCGGACTTGAATAATTCAAACTACCGAATTGTTAATTTAAATTTGACAAAACTGAACATATACAGTAAATAAATAATCACAGAATCATAGACACAGAGTAATAAATGCAGCAGAAACAAAAGATAGTAGTTCATGAAGCTATTATATACATATCAGAATTAAATAAGACACAACAGATGTCTGAAATACAATAGTCAAATAGAATATCAGAATACACCACCGGAATCAAGTGAATATTTGAAAGCTGGATAGATAGCTGGATCTCCAAGTGAAGCTCCAACTCCAAAGGTGAGTCTCAAAAGTTGAACCACTCAATCTAACCCGAGCGTAAAGAAAAACACGAAACACTCGAGTCAGGATTAACATTCCAATAAATCCAACTCAAGTGAAATAACAACAGAAATACAAGTAACTCAAAGGACGTTGGAATAACCATCCTCTAAGGATCTGTTAAACTATCTACTATGTAGTAGTGTACGCTAAATAGATAATGTCTATCAGTAATATAAAGTATCAAAATAGCGTTAAGGCGTTACCATTATCCGCCCTAAACACATTTTATATAAGCGTTATAGTCTATACAGCAATGTAAACTCCACCGTAAACTAGTGGGATATCAGGGAGTACTCCATAGGTATAACACAAAACAAATTCGTAGTGCTCGCGTATATAGAGATACAAGTATGACAAGGCACATGAGGCAATACCCAAGGTAGTGAGACTACCGTTTGCCTGATCCGGACTAGTGAGAATGCATCGCCGCAATGATCGCAACACCATGAAACAACACTCCCAAAAATTCAAGGGTGCACCAATCAATAACAAGTAATGAGTAGTTTACGAAGAAGTGTGTTCGCTCGAGGTGGCTAACCCCATTTGGCCCGGCACGGCTCCTGTTTTAGTCATTTCCAATTTGACACAAGTGTCAAGGCTATCCATTATCGTTCTCTTTCTTCAGTCATCACGTACATCATTCCAACCACTTCATTCTGGATCACACTCCGCGTATAGTTATTAAAGTGGTTTTCGGTCTAGACGGGGAGTATGTCCATAACTGATCCCGGTTTCTTTAATAACTTTCGTAATTATTACACCGATTGGTCGTGTAACATATTTCAAAACCAAATCAAATTAAATTTCAATTAGAATTTGTAAACCAACATTTCATTCATCTTTCTATACCAATTTTCATAATTTACGTTCAAACTTCCAAATCCATAATTTCAAAATCTTACAATTCAATTTCAATTCTTATTTAAACAATTCAAATATTGATTCATGTTCGTATATAAGTTTCAATCCGAAATCATTTAAATTAATTAAATTTAACATTCAAATCAATTTAGATTCATTGATTGATTTCATTCAATATTCGTTAAATTAATTTATCATTCAAAACAATTTCTATTTAATTTCCAATTCATTAAATCGATTACTTAAGTTCAACTCCATTATAACAATAACTTACAAATTTACTTAAATTAGATTCATCAAATCAGATTCTTAAAATTACAAGTCTTACATTTAGTTCAATAAAACGCATTTTATTTCATGTTAAAGAAATTCAATTCCATTTATTTATTTACTTACCTTAAATAATTTTCCAAAACTGAATTTATAAAGAAGCTTAGTTTCACTTATTAACGAAGTTCCATTTCAAAAGTTAAATTTCTCTTATCAAAGAATTCAATTTTTATTTAATTATTAAATAATTCAATCATATTTAATTGTTAAATAATTTCAAAACTAAATTAATAATTTCAATGTTTAATTATTAAATAATCTCAAACCTGATAATTAAATAATTCCAATCTTAATTTTTAAATAATTCCAACGCTTAAATATTAATAATTAAATTTTAAACAACGTTCTTTCATCAGTTACTATGTTAATATTTTATTTCAGATTATTAAATATTAACATTTCCTTTCATAAAAATTCAAACTCCAACTTCATTTCAAAATCTTATTATTTATTCAAATAAAATCTTATTTTATTTTTAAATCAATTATTGACCAATCGGTTTATTTAATTCTCTACGCTAGGTCAAAGTCAAATTTGGGTATTTATCATTTCAACCCGATTCCATTTCAATTCAAAATGAAAGCATAGCAAAGGGAACTTGCAGTGTGAAAGCTGGAATGGTGTCAAAGTAAATAAACAAGCAATAGCAACCGTTAACAACAATCCAATAATTTATTTAAGTAATCTCGAAATAATCGTATTAATTTACATTGTTGTTTGTGCAAATTAATATAATCATTTCTAGAATCTACACTATCATTTCATGTAGATTAAAGATTATTTCATTATATTTACATGGTTCCTCATTTGTCGTTCATTATTCAATTTTATACTACATAAATTTATAAAACATACATTCAATGGTTCAAGGTGTAGTTAACCAAATTCTACATGTCAATTAATTTAACAATTAAAATGGGTCATATTTAACTAATAAAATTTAACATACAAATCCATTTTAAATTGTTAACTATCTTATATCAAATTCAATTGCACTATTTATCACGTTAACATAAACAATTTAACGTCTAATATAAACACCAACAATCAATCAATTATCAGCCAAATAGTATTATCATTACATAAATAATTAACAGATAATGGTGTCAGATGTCACAGGTGAACCGATACAGGTAATAACATATATGTAATAGTGTAAATAACTAACAGCAGCATATTTCAATTGTTGTTTCAATTAAAATCAAATTTAATAAATAAAAGAACATTAATCGTGAGTGATTGATCACATTTCGAGGCTAGAGGTGGATGAGACTAAGATGAGTTATGAATCCAAGCACAAATTCCGATGCAAAACTAGATTGGCACGAGTTCGACGGACAAACTGATAAATAGGAATTGATGAGAAAAATCAAATTGGCTTGATATCGACTGAACGAAACATGTATATTATATATTACTCAAAAATCAACATAAAATTTGAAATACGAACCTATTATAAATCTGCATAAAATTTAAAATCAATAAATAACTTTAACACAAATCTTTACATATACTATTATGAGATCACTTCTTTATAACATACATATAGGAAACATCAATAAAATTTCATAAAAAAATAAAAATAAAATATACCTTATAACCATTATCTAATAGTATAAAAATAGTGCTCCTCTATATATATATATATATATATATATATATATATATATAACTAGTATACAAATCAACTACAAAACAAATCAAAAATCATGTATGTAATTTAAACAATATTTACTGAAACTCATACTTTTTTTTCCAACCAATTTCTTAAGCACTATATATACGTCAAGGCTATTACACAAAAATAAATTAAAGATATTAACCAATTTTAAGTGACTATTTCAAACACATACTATACATATTTTTAAATAAGATATATCTACTATTCTAATCATATTATAATACAAACCTTTAATATAATTACTGATATTATATACCCCGTTTACTTCCAATAAACAGTACACCGTATGTATATTATAAACGTACTTTAGTAGTATTATAATAACATATATAAAATTTAAACAATATTTAAATAAACAAATACGTGTGTTACATTATCCTATGACATAATTGTTATCCCGCTTTTTGGCAAAGCCGTGATACCAAAAGATTGGTCGAAAACGGGAAACAGTCCGTCTCAGAGATTGGTTATACATCACTTAGCTATGGATATCGATGAATTTTGCCCGAGTCCGGATCAGGCCACGATTGATAGGACACGACAAGAAAGGTTGTAGGAGCCATCATTTCAAGTTTTAAGTCAATCCGAGTTCGTATGCTCAAGATATGATGGATTCAATGTGAAGAGAAATAGTCATTGTCTGGTTCGAAACCATGAATTTCGAACCCATCCTTTTCGAACCCATGCTGTTCGAAACCATCCACGCCCTCTCCTTCGAAACCACCTAGTTCGAACCCATCCACGCCCTTGCCTTCGAACCCATGATGTTCGAACCCATCAGCTAGTACCCAGCCTCGACTCCATCGCCTTCGACTCCATTACCTTCGAACCCACCACAGTAGCATACCTTCGAATCCACGACTTCACTCGGCCTCACATCCTCGCTTCGAACCCATCGAATAACCCAGTTCGAACCGATCAACTTCGAACCCATAAGAATTCCTGGATTCGAATGTCACGTTCGAAACCAAGAGTGCTTCCTATTTCGAATCCACCGAGTCAATTGGTTTGGAGGACGTGTTCGCCGTAGTTCACGGAGTCGAAGCGGTCCATTCGGAGATAAGTTAGGATCGATTCGAATATTGCGCGCCACGTCACTGCAAGCTCACGTGCACTGATGGATTCGAAACGAAGGGTTCGAAATAATGGGTTCGAACGCCTCAGCCAACCGAAGGTGTCAATTTCGAACCGAGCATATCTCCTTAACCATAGATCCAAATGCAACCAAATTTTCACAGTATCTTCCATGTGAGGTAAAGATTGTTCCTGCCAAGTTTCAGCTCGATTGGACCATTTCTTGATGGGTTCGAAATCACTTCGAACCGATGTCAGATCGAGACGAAACTTGGTGGGGTCGGTCGCGTGGGCCCACTCACGTGCCAGAAGGAGTCTCACGAAGTTTCAGCAAGATCTGGGCCTCCAACGCCTATAAATAGCACCCTGAAGCCTTCAGAAAAGAGGATCTTTCCGCCATTGAACGCCAAGACTCTGCCGGATTCAAGTTTAACTATCAGAATCGCTGTTGTATTCAGATTTCAAAGCAATTGTCAGCTGTAATCCATTGTAATCGATTGAGTCGAGCAAAGCAATAAAGAGAAACCCTTCAAAGTGGACGTAGGCACGAACGCCGAACCACTATAAATCCTGTGTTTGTGATTGTTGCTCGTGAATTACTGTGATTTGTTACTTAGAGCTGAATTCTATATTGATTGTTGCTGAGTTCTGTGTTGAATTTTATCGAATTGAACACGTAAACGGGTGCTTTCACGACCTTGGGTGTTTGTGACCAATTTTGGCGCAAACATTTTGGTGCTTTCACTGAGAAGCTAATTCAGGAAGAAGTTGGATTTGAAAGTTCGGGAGTTCAGATCTAGGAATTATGGCAAGACAATCGAGTAGGAGGCCAAGGACTGAGAGAAGTGAACCACAAGGAAGCCAAGAGGCTTCGTCAGGAGCAAATCAACCATCGATATACATCACTAGGAATGAGATGGAAACTATGATGAAGAGGCAAGAGGACATGATTCAGAGTTTACTCCAACAGATAGGACAGCTCGGAGCACAGAATAGGGAAGCCAATGGAGTCCAGAACGGAGCAGGGCCATCCGGAGTAGCACCTGGATTAGGGGGCACACCCTTGGAGAACGTTGATCCAGTTTCGGAGAGAGAAAGGGGAGCATCTGCGCAACCCGGTAGTAGTAGAGATGCAAACGCTCAGTCAAGGGGGCAGATCCCGGAGTTACCTCGTGAACTCGGGGGGCAGGTTGGAAGTAGTGAACAAGGATTACATCTCGGAGACAATGACCGATTAGCAGAGGTAGTTAGGAGAGCTTTGAGAGGCGGTATGGTGAACAAAGATTTGGAAGATGTTAATAGAAGCCCTTTTACTTCATCAATCAGGCAAGCTAGGAACCCACCTGATTTCAAACTACCATCGTTGGATATGTATGACGGGAGAACGGACCCCACGGTCCACCTGACAAAATATATGAGGCACATGGAAGTACTGGGGGCATCGGAGGAGGTTATGGCCCGGTGTTTTCCATTATACTTGACAGATATCGCTGCACTATGGTTTAGACAGTTGGAGAACGGATCCATCGGAACTTGGAATGGTTTAGTAGAGAGATTTATGAGGCAATTCAGGGTTCATATTACAAGACCCAAGAACGTGATGACTCTGGCAACCCTAAAGCAGAAGGCCGGAGAGACCTTGAGAAGTTATCTAACACGATTTAATGCAGCAGCAGCTTCAGTGGATAGAGCGGATCCATCCATGGTGGTAATGGCAGCTGTGTCCGGAATAGCTGACGGCACAGAGTTCAAGAATTCATTGACTAAAGATCCACCCACAGATCTGGAGGAATTCTATCATGAAGCAGAAAAGTTTTTACGATTAGAAGATGCGAATGCCGAGAGAGAAGAAAGAGATGGGATAGAAATTTTTGCATTTAGAGACGAAAAGCCTCTTAAAAAGGATTCGGACAAGGATAGAGGTAAAAGAAAGATTGAGAATGACAGAGACAGATCGAAGCGGCAACGAAGGGAGCCGCGATTCACCACCTACACTGAGTTGAACGAGAGCCTGGAACGAATTTATCAGGATACCAAAGAACAGATTCCGTACCGTAGGCCGATGCGAAGGGACCCTACCTCTGACGAAAGGAAATCAGATAAGTTCTGTGTATTCCATGAGTTAAATGGTCATAATACTAACGATTGTAGGCACCTGAAGGATGAGGTGGAAGGGCATATCAGGAACGGTATGCTACTTCAATATGTAAGGAGACGAGCCCCTGTGGCGGAACCAGAACGACCACCGTCCACATCAGCCAGGGGCGACCCCGAATCAAGGCACCGTATGGTTATCAATTGAGTAAGACAACGATGAACAAGTTGTAAGCTTCCACTAACGTAGTTAAATCATTTACACATGCGCGAGATCGCGAACGATCTCCAGGCATGCTCTGAGTGATCATCGACCGTTTCGTAGTGGGAACTTACACTTTGACATCCATGCTTTACTTTCGTTTCATTTTGATTTGAACGTTTGGACTTTGTTTATTTGGACATTGTTTTTGGAACTCATCTGTTTGATAATTATTTGATTTTGATAACTCTGGAATGACTAAGCTACGCACACATGTATGGGGTCACGAACGATCCCTAGGTATGCTCTGAGACGGCGATGAACCGCCCCTATAAACGATCCAGGAACTCACCCGAACGTGACCCTGGCATCGATAACATCAAGCCCTCCCGGGCACACACACAATCCGCCTCGAACGGCACCCGACTTCGAACAGTCATAACTCACCTTACCTCAATGGCTTGATCGCGAACGGTCGTCACTTGAGGTCCGACATCCGACCACGAACGGTCACGAATTTGCCTCGAACGGCACACGATCGCGAACGATCACTTCCTGCCTCGAACGCCATCGATCGCGAACGGTCATGGCTCACTGATTATGAAATCCGACCTCGAACGGTCACCACTCGCCTTGAACGGCACTTGGTCGCGAACGATCATCATTTGCCACGAACGGCAGTCGACCGCGAACGGTCCCATCTCATCATTCGCCGCGAACGGCATCGACCGCGAACGGTCCTATTCCATCTTATGCCACGAACGGCACGGACCGCGAACGGTCCCGATTCACTTTAAGCAGCATACGATCCCGAACGATCGAAGCATGAATTTATACGCTCGACCGCGCACGGTCGCACTTCCCCTCGAATGACTCGATCACGAACGATCGTCGTTTGAAGTTGAGCGCTTGACCATGAACGGCCGCACTTCATCCCAAATGGCTCGATCCCGAACGATCGTCATTTGAGGACATATGAAACTATTGAGTTCTTTGCAGGTTGATGATCGGATACGAACATCCAACTCAAGGCATTACAAAACACACCTTCCTACAGCAAGGCATGTTTTGGGGGGCAAAGTGTTATCCCGCTTTTTGGCAAAGCCGTGATACCAAAAGATTGGTCGAAAACGGGAAACAGTCCGTCTCAGAGATTGGTTATACATCACTTAGCTATGGATATCGATGAATTTTGCCCGAGTCCGGATCAGGCCACGATTGATAGGACACGACAAGAAAGGTTGTAGGAGCCATCATTTCAAGTTTTAAGTCAATCCGAGTTCGTATGCTCAAGATATGATGGATTCAATGTGAAGAGAAATAGTCATTGTCTGGTTCGAAACCATGAATTTCGAACCCATCCTTTTCGAACCCATGCTGTTCGAAACCATCCACGCCCTCTCCTTCGAAACCACCTAGTTCGAACCCATCCACGCCCTTGCCTTCGAACCCATGATGTTCGAACCCATCAGCTAGTACCCAGCCTCGACTCCATCGCCTTCGACTCCATTACCTTCGAACCCACCACAGTAGCATACCTTCGAATCCACGACTTCACTCGGCCTCACATCCTCGCTTCGAACCCATCGAATAACCCAGTTCGAACCGATCAACTTCGAACCCATAAGAATTCCTGGATTCGAATGTCACGTTCGAAACCAAGAGTGCTTCCTATTTCGAATCCACCGAGTCAATTGGTTTGGAGGACGTGTTCGCCGTAGTTCACGGAGTCGAAGCGGTCCATTCGGAGATAAGTTAGGATCGATTCGAATATTGCGCGCCACGTCACTGCAAGCTCACGTGCACTGATGGATTCGAAACGAAGGGTTCGAAATAATGGGTTCGAACGCCTCAGCCAACCGAAGGTGTCAATTTCGAACCGAGCATATCTCCTTAACCATAGATCCAAATGCAACCAAATTTTCACAGTATCTTCCATGTGAGGTAAAGATTGTTCCTGCCAAGTTTCAGCTCGATTGGACCATTTCTTGATGGGTTCGAAATCACTTCGAACCGATGTCAGATCGAGACGAAACTTGGTGGGGTCGGTCGCGTGGGCCCACTCACGTGCCAGAAGGAGTCTCACGAAGTTTCAGCAAGATCTGGGCCTCCAACGCCTATAAATAGCACCCTGAAGCCTTCAGAAAAGAGGATCTTTCCGCCATTGAACGCCAAGACTCTGCCGGATTCAAGTTTAACTATCAGAATCGCTGTTGTATTCAGATTTCAAAGCAATTGTCAGCTGTAATCCATTGTAATCGATTGAGTCGAGCAAAGCAATAAAGAGAAACCCTTCAAAGTGGACGTAGGCACGAACGCCGAACCACTATAAATCCTGTGTTTGTGATTGTTGCTCGTGAATTACTGTGATTTGTTACTTAGAGCTGAATTCTATATTGATTGTTGCTGAGTTCTGTGTTGAATTTTATCGAATTGAACACGTAAACGGGTGCTTTCACGACCTTGGGTGTTTGTGACCAATTTTGGCGCAAACAATAATGTATATAGAATTGAAATGTAGGCATATATATGTTATAGCAGAATAAACTATTATAAAGCGAATTGTTATGAATATATATATACACACACACTAAAACCATGGATGCATACTTTATTAACATATGAATCTAACAACAACAATGTAAACTTAATATTGTAAATAACACAAACTTACGTATATAGCATAGAGTGTAAAACAAAGAAACCAAAACAGCTTGTAAAAACATAGTAACACACTGAACTGTACAATATATACTATCTCATGTTATAAACTTGCTATAGACAGTTTACATATATATTTCACTAACATATATAAACCTATGTATGAATATATACTCGCCAACATAAAATATAATATATATACATACCTACTATATTATAAGAAGTACATACTATAAGCTTATATAATATATACAGCATCTAAATAGTACTAACATTTGAAAAAATGAGAACAACCTATTATATACAAGAATATATATACACGACAGATTATATAGACTATAATATAAAATATAATTTAAAACTATATCTAGTCATATATATACACGCTACCTGCAAAAGAGGGATGCGGATATGCTTGGCTTGGTGCTGGTAGATCGAAGGTTGTTAAGGCGAGTTGGAGAGGGTCAGCGTGGCCACGGGAGGAGGACGCAAGGGCGGTGGGTGCCTGATGATCTCGGCCATGGTGGTGACTATTGCTCAGCCAAGGAGGCTTCAGGAGGGATGGTGATGGATCGGTAGGCTGGTGATGGATTCGTGTTGAGGTAGCCGAGCATGGGTGGACGTGGGAGAACAAGGAGGAGAAGGCGCGTGTGTGGTGGTGTGTCGGCAAGGCAGTATGGCCATGGAGGCTAGGGTTGGATCTGGGTAGAAGGTGGCAGAAAATGGATTGAAGTGGCCGCGGCTGTGGCGAGAGGAGATCGTGGTAGCTGCGTGCGATCTCAGTATGGCATTCAAGGAGGTAGGGAGGAGTAGATCTGGACGCATTCTATCCTTTGCAAAAAAAAAATTATAAGAGCGTAGATCGGATATGGGAGGAAGAGAAGTGGAGGAAGGGTGGGGAGGTTTCAGAGCTTGATTTCTATATTAATAAATAGCCTGTCAAGGAACAACAAGCGGAAAGACAGGCAAAAGAAGAAATGGTTGAGAAAACTTTCTCAAATGGAAGAAAATGAATTAGCAAATTAAATTAAAAAGTTGGAAATATCAAAAGTCAGGCGATGCTTTCAAGGATATTTAATTTTAAGTGGTTGTTTGTTATACGGCGGTGAATTGAATTCGGGAAGCCAAATGTTGCAAAGTTCATATGATACATGCTTCTTCTTTGCTTATTTATATCATGTTCTATTAATTTGTTTCGAAAAACCCTACATCCTGAGATCTCAAGCTAATACACATATCAGTTAAAATAAGACGTTTGATGAATCAAAAAAAAATTGTTACTATACTATACATATGAATTTCCATGTGTTAACCCATGGATATGGTGGACACCAATTTTTCTATGTAATTCATGCGATTATTTTTTTGAACGTACTTTGAGCTTCACTGGTATCTTTAAAAAGTAAGCAAGCAATGAAGTTTTTTATTTATGGTGTTTAAAATCACAGCAAATAACCTTATAAAATGGTTCGCAGTACTACAAACTTTACAAAAATTTGAAAAAGGCCAAAATGAACTCAGACATAGAAGACTTCAAAACTTCCTATTTCTGCATAGTAGATTACGATGCTAAATCGCGCTATACAAAGTTATGAAAGCGGAACCGATATGGTTTTTGGCGGATCGTACCGCTCATCGAGCTCCGAAATAGAGATATAAGTATATCATAGAGATCGGCTAGCCGAGACGATCAAAACAATATACAAATATCAGTGGTACGATTGAATTATAAACATTCGAATTTTTATACTAGGGGAAAATGCAGCAAAAACGCTGAAAAATAAGATCGACGGAGCCAAAGAAATCCGAATTTGGAAAAACGAAAAATGACGTCTTGCTCAGAAGGTGATTTATAATTTTTCTATGTAAAAATATTTAGGTTTCGAAAACTTTTAATTTTCATCGATTTTTAACTGATTAAATTGAAATAAATTTACACACGAAAATAAACTTCATATTTTCGGACGAAAATTTACCAGTTGTTATGTTTATCTAGACGCATTTCAAATATCAAATTTATATTTCAAAATTTTATCGTTTACAATTTCTCAAAATTTCAATTAAATATATTAATAAAACAAATAAAATTTATAGAAAATTTACGGGTCGTTACAAAACTTGTTTCGTATTCCATTACATAATCCCATAATCGTTTCCTAGGTAAAGATCAAATATAATTATTAAAAAATATTCCAAGAGCGACATATGATGATGTTCCTTTGTTTGACTAGAGTACTATATAGTTATAACTGACTTAATACAACACAGTGGAATCGCGCAAAATAAAACAGCAACTCATAAATAGCTACCTGTTAGCCACCTGCTCGTCTCTGGAAGCTTATTCGCCAACCGACTAAAAACCTGTAAACCTCAACTCTCAGCCTACACAAATCAATTTTGAGCACCTAAGAGTTTAAGAGAAAAAACATAAACTTCAAGTCAAACATAAAGACTGGTGTGAATAATAATATACATCTCAGTATTTGATATTAAGTGAGACCACGACGCTTAGCAGAACGGTTATCCCCTTACTTATACCCTTTTACATATCTTTTGAAAATCATAATCCTGTAACCAAAACTGGTTAAAAATGTAAAGCAATATCATGTAAACTTACATGTCAGGTAACAAACGGACTATCTGTCTAAACATCATAGTTTTATTTGGCTGACTACTGACCATTGGCTGATACAGGCCTACCAGACAATATAAACAAACAATCTAACACTTGTTAGACACTCCACTTCTTTACGGTCGGTCCCTAATTTATCTTCTCCCGAGTTCACCTTATCCTACTGGTTTTGCATGCTCACCAATAACCTATCTCCGTACAAATATATTCTTTTTTGTGTATAACATCATTTTAGTCTTACTTGTGACAAAGCCCTACACATTAGAATTTTGGACTAAATTAGCAAGGGGTTAATAGCTAATATATAAGGCGCGACCCTATACCAGTCACATCTGGTTTACAAATATCTGAGTCTTTTTACTTGGGGTAATCTTCCCCTAAATTTTCCTTGAAAACCTTTTCATCTCAAATTGATTTAAAACCTTTAAATCAAACTTAAACAAGGAAAATATATACTCTATGCTTTACTCAAAATCGCATTGCCATGTTATATATACTTTACCAAAATCATTGTTGATGAAAACATTTAAACCCTTGAAAGTATCCCTTTCGAATCTATTGAAAGTACCCCTTTCGAAACTAAGTAAACCTTTTTTTCACCTATGCTAAAAAGACAAAACATTCCTTTCAAAACCATTCATACTAACCTTTCGAAATCATTGAAAAACCTTTCCTTCGAAAGCTATAAAACCTTAGACGTCCTATCTTTTAAAACACTTAAGCATTTCCTTTCAAAACATTGAAAAACTTTTTCTATCAAGCCTTTTGAAACCATTGGGGAATCACCCCTTCAAAACTTTCACTAAAACCTTTTGAAAGCATTAATACATCAAACTTTTTGAAAACGTTTGGATTCAAGTAAAACACATGAACCTACCTTTTAAAACCGTTTAAAACCATCTTCTTTGAAACCATTTGGGTTCTACCTTCAACAAGGCAAAAGGATCATAAAACATTTAAGTCAAAAGCACTCTTTTGAAATCATTTCCTAAGTAAAGAAGTAATGGTGCCAAAACCAACCTTTCGAAAGCATGGAGAAGCGGCTAAGTTTTAAAAAACAAAGCATTCCCTTCGAAACCATTGTTTCAAAAGATAAGAAAAGCGTCAGCTAGAGGTTTCAACCCCATTATAAAGCATTTACTTGAAATAAAAGGCGCAACCCATTCAAAATCTTTACTTTAAAGCATTTGACTCAGCCGAAAGCCAACTAAGTCGAAAGCATATCCTTCGAATGCAAAGCAGGCATGTTTTTCATTTGAAAGCTAAGGTTTTGACCTCCTTCGGAACCCCTGGTTTCGACCCAATATCTACTGCCTATATCCAATTCGCTATGCACCAAGTCTTTGTTGCCTGTGTATTGGTTTCGACGGTGATGGAGGCGAAGCTACTAAGTCGGAACCCATGGCGCCTAAAGTGGCGAAACATGCTACAAGCATGTAAAAAACCATTTTTAACTTTAAAATGAAATTCTTTTCAATAACTTGCCTTGTTTGTCAAAATATTATTGGTTGCTAATTTTTTTCTAAAGTGCTACCAATATTTCAAAAACAAACAATTTAATAGGTTTACAAAATACCCCTTCTCCTTTATAAACATATAAAACATTTAAGTCCCATGCCTTAAATAATATTATATATCTATTAAAACACTTAGGAAAATTCTACAAAAATTACAGAAAATCGTTTCTAATATGTTTTCTAACATATATTGATTTTAGACCTAAAACTTATATTATTTAACCGCAAATAATTTTAAACTCGAATAATCATTTTCCTCACTAGAAAATTAATATAAAATCCACATTAATTCAGAAAATATGCAAATTGAAACCCATCTCTAAAGTATCATTTCTGATCTAATCTAAAATCACAAGGATTTGGATGTCATTAAATAGGGTTTTCACATTAAAACATATCATAAAACCTATATGAAAGAGAAAAAATCTTCAACAAGCATATAAAAACAATTAATCATTCAAAAACATGACATAACCTTGTAAGATAAACTGGGTTTAATCTTAAAACTAAAAATCATTAGAAAATATAAGATGTAGTCATTATTCACCTTAGCTTTGAGATTAAGGAGTTTGAGACTTTGATTTTATTAATCTTCTTCCTTGGCTTTTCTTTTTTATCTTCCTCTTCCTTGCTAATAGGGTAGGCCTCTACTTTAATTTGATATTGCAAATGAATGTATGGATGAATTTCTAAGGGTTTAGGGTATAAGAATATTCTTATTCCAACTTTTCCCTCACCTATTACCCTATCTATTTTAATTCATGTTATCTCGCTTTAATTTATTCATCAACATGGCAGGGCTACCCTATTGATCACAAATCTCAATCCCTTAATTATCATATTATTTTATTTTATTTAGATATTTAAATATCCTATATAATGTTACTAAAAATATGGGGTATTATAGGTAGTATGTAGCTAGGTAGCTAGTTTCTTTTTTATGGCTACAATTGTGCGGGTACAGACTCCGTTTTTGGCTTTTAGTTTCTAAAATAAACTTGTACTTAGTTTCCAAGTTTCAGTACGTGAAATAAAATTTATTTCATTTTTATTTAGCTTTTGTACGTAACTTGTTTAAGTGTTCGGTCTATTATGTTTTCCATTCAATATACTAGTAATTCATCATTGGTCATCAAGATATAATGTCTTTTGGTTGCCTGTTGCTTCGGGCGTCGATCTGACAAATCCATCTCAAGGCCTCCTTTTAGTTGTGGCCTATGGTCGTATAAGACATTAGGTGCGAGTCATAGCGTGGAGCTGTCATGTTCAGCAGTTAAGTGATTATACTTCTAATCCCAGTCTTTGGTTGGCGGAGTTAGTTCATGGACGGTTGTGTCCCATTCACGGTGGGCTTATGCTCCTCCTATCGGGTTCAGGCCAGAGTTGGAGAATGAATGTCGAATCACACTCAATTATATTATTTATACTCTTATCCACACTATGGGGATCATAGTTAGTCGGTAGATAGTCAATCAAACATGTTTGATGTTTATAAAATAGCCCACACTCTAGGGACTAAGATTGTTTTGGGAAACAATCGGATTGCATTTCCTTTTATTAGTTCTCTTGTCCCAAAGTCTGGGGCAAAAGTCGAAGAGTGGTCGGTCATATCACAACCACTCTTACATTACATTCTTCACGTCAAATCAGGAGACAGGGTTAGTTAATGGATGGTTGAGTCATACCCGCTCTTTGTTTTATACTTAGCCTATCGTATTGTAGGGAAGAGTTAATGAATGAACATTCAAGTCATGTTCACTTTGTTTAATTTGAATATGGACCCGAATACTTGGTTGGTATCAAACTTCAAGTGCTTAATGGTTTATACTGTTCATATATCACAACTATTTTATTATGCACAAACAATTCACAAATATGGAGCAAATTTCAGATTTCATTGTAAAATGAAAAGAAGCGACAGAATATGTTTTATTACATGGATTTGAATTCAACTACAAAGGAAAATACTAAATGAAATACAATTGAATGAAAAATAACTAATTGAAATAGCATCGTAAATGCTCATTATTTCATGCTCTAGGAATTGTGATGCCATTGACAGTTGCTAGCTTGAAAGTTCTATCTCCAAGTTTCTGATTGATGAGATATAGTCCTTCCCATTTTTGACCCATGTGTCTGAGGCTAGGAAAGATCCATTTCAGTATCAAATTGCCAATTTCAAAGGTCCTGCTTCATACTTTAACATTATAGTATCAAGTGAATCAATGTCGATGTGTAGCCACCCTCAAATTAGATTCTTCATGCTTCTCATCAACCATATCTAGAGATTCCAAGAGGTAATCTCTATTAGTTCTAGATTCATATAAGTCACTTGATGAGAAGGGACTTCAAGTACCACAGGATTCATTGCTTCAGAGCCATAAGCTGGGGCGAATAGAGTATGGTCAGTTGCAGACTTATGGATGGTTCTATGTGCCCATAATTCTGATAGGAGTTCATCAACCTACCCGCTTCTAGCCTTTTCCAAATGCTTCTTAAGGACGGACTTTATGTTTTTTTAATAGCTTCAACTTTTCCATTATCTTGAGGGTGAACAATTTTCGCAAATCTTTTCTCAATATGATGTCAGTGCATAATTCTTTGAATTTAGCACTATCAAATCGGGTCTCATTATCGGTTATGATTGTTGAGGAGACCAAAATGACATATGGTGGAGGGTTTTCTTAAAATATTCATGGACGTTTTTTCTATCCAAGGTTCATCCTTCGATCAATGCCTCCATCGTTTAGAACATGTTTTAAAACGATTAAAGGAAAAATCATTCGTGCTTAACTAGGAAAAATGTCATTTCATGGTAAAGAGAGGAACAATCATAGGCCACGTTATTTCAAAAGATGGCCTTGAGGTTGATATATCTAAAGTCAACTTAATTGCTACCTACATCCACCTAGGTCGGTTAAGGATATTCGCACATTTCTTGGCTGATTTTATAGAAGGTTCATCAAAGATTTTTCAAAAATTTCGAAACCATTTTCAAATCAGCTTACCAACGACGTTGAATTTGACTTTTCTAATGAATGAAAAATGTCTTTCGAAACCTTGAAATCATCTGACCTCAGCACCTATAATCTAACCTCTGGATTGGGCTCTGCCTTTCGAACTAATGTGTGACGCCTCTGATTCTGTTATTGGAGCCATCTTAGGCCAACGAGTCAATAAACTCCCTTGTGTCATCTATTATGCTAGCAAAACTCTAAATGATGCTCGTTTGAATAACTCAATCACCGAAAAAGAATATTTAGCAGTTTTCTTCACTCTGGAGAAGTTCAGATCATATCTCATAGGTTCTAAGTATAGTTTGCACTAATCATGCCGCATTGCGCTATTTTCTTTCGAAAAAAGATGTAATGGCCACTTAATTTGTTGGATACTCCTTATTTAAGAAATTGACTTAGAAATACAAGACGAAAAAGGTTCTTAAAATATCGTAGCCGATTACCTCTCTTGTATTGTGCAGAAGAATGCCAATGACACTCAGATCAACGATCACTTTCCTAATGAACAGATACGTTATATTTCTAGTACATCTTGATACACCGACATCATAAATTATCTTATCATAATAAAATACCTTCCCATTGGTCGAAACATGACAAAAAAAAATTTTATGTCCAATATTAAGAACCTTTTTTAAAACAATCCTTATCTATTTGAATACAGCCATGATCAAATCATCGTAGATGCATCCTCGATCATTAATATAACAACTTTCTCTCTTTTTCACATGATCAAGCATGTGGAAGACACTTTGCAGCAAAGAAAGCCGTCATAAATATTTTACAATGTGGATTCTATTGGCCTATTCCTTTTCGTGACTCATACGAATTTTGTGCTAAATGTGTCGATGCAATCAAACGGCTCGAATCTTCAAGCGAAACATGATGCCTCTAAACCTATACTTGTTATTGAAATTTTTGACGTTTGGGACATTGATTTTACGAGTTCATTTCCTAATTACTTTGCAAATCTTTACATCTTACTTGCCATAGACTAGTCTCTAAATGGGTTGAGGCCATTGATATCAAAACGAATGATTACAAAGTCATTATCAAATTTCTTAAAGAGAACATATTTTCTTGTCTTGGTACACCTTAGGCTATTATAAGTGACAACGGTACTCATTTCTATTAATCACGCATTCTAATCTCTTCTTAAGAATACTTGATCACTCATAAACTGTCTACTTCATGTCATCGATAAACTATAGCCAAATCAAAATTTTCAATAGGCAAATCCAACAGATTCTTGAAAGACAGTCAATTCCAACAGAAAAGATTGGTCAATTAAATTGATTAAAGCCCTTTGGGTATTTCGTACAACTTATAAACCAACCATCAAATGTCACCATATCTCTTGATCTTTGGAAAAGCATGTCACCTCCCTGTCGAACTGGAATATCGAGCAATTTAGGTAATCAAATACCTTAATTTCGACTTGGAAAAAGAAGGATCACATCGAAAGCTACAGCCTTTGAAGTTGAAGAACTGAGAAACGAAACCTACGAAAATGCAAAGATTTATAAAGATAAAATCCAAATGTATCAGGATGAACCTGTACTTCGAAAGACATTCGAAGTAGGCCAAAAGGTTCTCTTATATAATTCTAGGCTTTATTTATTTCCAAGCAAACTAAGATCTATAGGAACGATTTCACTTTAAAGGGGGGTGAATAGGGTGATACTATAATTTATAAAAATATATTGCGGAAGTATATAAAATAATTTCAGCACAGATAATAGTCAGCAGCACAGATAATAGCTGAATAATAAAAATGTAGAAATAGAACATAACAAAATTAACCCAGCTTCGGCAAAACCCTGCCTACATGCCGCCCCCAAGGTTTTTACTAGAAATTAAGCAGTCAAATGCTTACACACATAAACGTGCGACACCCTCTATCGACTAGCCTTAACTCTACGCTCAAAACCCTACCACAACTCGGCCATTGAGTTGCGAATTCTCGAACTACACCGCCGTAACTCGTCCCCTAGTAACACGACTAGAATTTACACAAGTTTAAAAGAGAAAATGCAAATTTAAAACAATTATAAAACAAAACCCTAATTTTAAATATTAAAGTTCAAATATATAGGCCGGCCCAATTAAAAAATGATAGCAATTGAATCCCCTTTTCTTTCTATTATACAGTCGGCTTTGCTTTGTGAAAAAATGGCTCGTTCCTTTTATTCTTCTTCGTTCCAAATTAAGGCTTTGTGATTTTGGAGCACTGATCACTGGTCGTTCCTTAAATGGCTTCAAAGCTTCTTCAATTTAGCTTGAGGTCGCTTCCAACTAGTCGAGTTTGATTGTTGAGAGAATTGGTACGTCTGTTCCTTTTTGATTTATAATATACTCGACTTTGATTCCAGTTTTACGATTTATTCTTCCCTGCTTAGCTTGAACTTGAATGCCTTTTGCCGGTGATGTTTTAGGGTTATATAGGAATCAAATTCCAATATTCTTGCTCATATACATTTGTTTGAATTTGTCATTTAATATAGCTCGGTCATTGATTTTCGTATGGATGATAGTGATGATTTCTAATCTTTTCACTTCATATATTTTTTATTTTACTTGATACTCACGGCTTTGAATTTCCTTGCTCACCATGGTTTCGATTTTGCTGGCATTTTGTTGACTTCGGTCACTTGATATTGATATTGTTCTTCACTATGTTGACTTTGGCCATTTGTGTCAACTTGGACTTGTTCAATTTTAATAAAACTGCTATTTGACTTCGATTATTTTTGAAACTTCCTGCATGATTTTGTTTCTAACTATACTTGTGCATTTGCATCATATAAACATGCATTAGCATTGGGTTTCATGTATAATATCATTTCTATTTTTGCATACAGTAGCTTGGATTCACATTGTTACTGCAACATTTTACATTGCGACTCCATGTTGTCTTTTGATTTGGTACAAGTGTATGCATTTAGTTGTTGCCTCAAGCTGTTGTCTGCACTCCAATCATATTGTCACTGTATGTTGTGTATGAGCTTTGCTTCTATATATTGTGATTTTCTTGAGTCTGATTTCAAGACTTGTTTGCAGTCTTGTGTCATATGCATGTTGTATCATTGAGCCTGCACATTCACATTACTATGTTGTATTTGAATCCATGTTTGAAGTTGACTGTGCGATCTGCACTGCTGTACTCCTGTTGGTTCCACTCCACATAAACGTTCACGCATGTATATAAATTCATCGAGTTGTTTCATTTGTTATGTTGAGGCCTGATCTTTGTGTTTCAGTGATGCATTGCATTTTTGTCTACTGCCGTGTAGCCTTCATGACTTCACTTGATTTCGATTGCATTTGTTAGTTCTTTGGTTCAGGTTGCTCGGCCTATAGTCATGTTTCAATATGTATGCACATATCTCTTTTAAACTACTTGTTCTTGTTTCATGTTGACTTCATGTGTATAATTGCATGGTCTTCATGTATATATCTATGCAGTCTTCTCTAGCTTGATGTCTTGGCTTATCGAACTGTTTATAAGTTTTGTAGCTCTGGTTGATGTGGACTACTGCATATTTGATGTGAGTCATTCGCTTGTTATTCATTAGCTTGGTCTTGTAGTCTGCATTGCACTGGAGATTCATGTATATAATATATATGAAGTCTGACACACTTTGATATACATATGAGCTTTTGCATGCTCTGGTTCAGGTTGAAGTTTCACTGGGTTTTAATTTGGTCTTGGCTCCTGGTCTATGTGGGTCTGTTGGATTTCACTCTGTTGTTGTCTAGTCGACACTTGTTGTTGGTCTTCATTGACTTGTGCATTGTATTTGTATATAGTTGAGTTTCTTTTTGAACAGGTCGACACTTTGATGCAAGACTCATTCCTGTTTTGGTATGCGACTATTTTATGTACTTCGGGTTCTGGTTGCATTGCATACTGAACTGGTGCACTTGATATCTTCAATTCATTGTACCTTTCCTAATGTACATGTCTATTGAATATGTATACATATAATTTTGCTTGCATGATGGACTTTGGTAGTTACATTGTTGTTTGGGTTCATATGCACTTGATTCTTGCTGTATATATATCTTTTTGAAATTGCTTCACCATTAGCTGTTGACATGTGTTCACGTACATTTATGCCTGGTCTTGTTTCTCTTGATCGTTTTATTGAACTTGCACCTGTGTTGAATCCAGCTTATAGCTCGGGTTTGACCTTGTGCTCGTGTCATGACTTTATTTGTATTGGACTTGAGTTGAACCCAGCTTTTGATTTGGGTTTGAACTTGTGCTCACCTGTCCCTGCAACTTTATCAAGTGTATATCGGTGCGCACGACCTTGTGACATGTATGGTGATACATTGTGCATGTCACAAGTTGTTCGTGTCTGATGAATTCAAATTTAATGATGACGAACAACCCAAATGACAGAGACAAATTTATGTCATTTCACCAGAAGGACAAACTTTGCAGTCCAATTAGTTTCTAGGACACACATTCAAACAGGTTACTTTCAAGGTCAAAGTCAGTAGAATAATTACTTTCAAGGACAAAGCAGTCTAAATACTTTCAAAGACATAATTTCATAGGTTTTTAGGCCCTAGAAACTAATTATTTTGTGTTTTGTCCTTGAAAGTAATTATTTCAGTCGTGTGTCCTGAAAACTAATTCCACTTGCTAAAGAGGCCCTTGTGGCTAATTTTCACTTTTATTTTATACTGTAAAAATATTTCCTTTTCAATTTTACTGCGTCAATGTATATTTTTGCAGATTGCCCAGATGCTGGATTCAATCTGGAATGGAGTTGAAGATAATTTGAGTGAATGAGAGATATGTAGTGAGGACATTTGTATATGAAAATTTGTGATGTGATTGAAAACGTAATGTAATTGAAATTTATATATATAATGAGACCTCAAATTTGTACTATCCAAAATTGTAATAAATATTTGTTTGAATAAAATATCTGTTTGAATTTAAATTCTATGTTATGTATTTTATTCAGCAACTATTTATTCAATTATGTGAAAAATAAAATAGTACATTAACAAATATATTTAAATGAATATATATATATATATATATGTTTATTATCATCAAATAAAAATCATATACTTGCATATTCAACAATCCGCCCCTTTTGATGATAACAAACATATATTTAAGATTTTGAATATATTAAATGTATTTGATTATTCAATTTGCTCCCACTATTTGAATGCTCCCTCTCTACACAAAGCTCCCCCTTCATATATGCATGAAAATATTTAAACGTGCCTAGATGAAATATAGAAAATATTTGACCTTTATTTGCCAAAATCTTAACCTTTCTCTACCCCTTTTGTTACCAGCAAAAGAGTAATAGTGTTAGAAAAATAGAGATAAAGTGATAGACATTAATACAACATTAAAACTCAATCGAATATAAATATTAAATTTCAATAAAAAAAATCAAACAAAAATCATAAATACTCTGTTTGATGCATATTCCACTTTAGAAGGATTGGGGTGATGTCATCATATAAAACCATGTAGTTGTTTCTATTTATGGTATATTTATATCAGGAATTTGAATATCTACTAACCATGCATAACCGTTAGGACTTTTAAATGAGATTAATTATATTCCAAATTTAAAAATAAATAAATTCAAGTATCTTCTAACCACACATAACTGTGAGGACTTTTAAATGGGATTAGAATCAACTTGTCTATTTAATAAATCAATTTTGATATGCGTTCCATACATGCATAACCGTGAGGACTTTTAAATGAGCATGGAAGCACATAATCAAAAATTTCAAGTAATTTACCCATGCATAACCGTGAGGACTTTTAAATGAGAGTGAATACTTTGGATCTTTTAAAAAATATATAAAAAGAAGAACGAATGATTTCTTGTATAAAATACCACTTATTAACAAACTATATTTAATTTTTATGAGTAATGGTCGTTAGAAATATGATAGAAATAGAAATGGTCATGGAATTTTCACCAACAGAAAGTTTGTATAACTCTTGTTCAAATTTCTAAAGAAATTTACTAAATATACCATCCTAAGTCATAATATATGATTAATATCAACACTCATTACTATTTATCTTTTCGATAACTAATAGGGAGTCAGATTAGTCAATGTAATCATTTAATATCAAATCCAAAAATAATTATAGAATCAAATATTTTAAGATGACTAATCTGAAATAAGGTCAACAAAAAATATTTTCTGGAAGGGGTTTTTAGAAAAATGTCTGCTATTTGAAAATTATTTGTGTAATGACCCGTAAATTTTGATAAATAAATTGGTTGAATTAATAAGATTTTTGTAATTAAATTTAGAAAGAAATAAAAAAATTATAATTTATAATGAAGCAAATGTTAAAAATGAAATGCAACCATGGAAATTAAAGCTAAGTATTAACAATTGAAATGAAAATGTCGATTAAATGAAGTAATGTAAATTGTATACTAGGCTGAGAATTGAATATAAGAAAACAAAGGCAAATAGTGAATTAATTAATGAATTTATAATAATAAATAGTAATTGAATGTCCTGTAAGTATTTATAATATTGTTTGTGAAAGGAAAACTTATAAAAAGTATGAATGAGAGTAAGCATTTAATTAACCAATGCAATAATATATTGATTAATAATAACTGAATGTAAATTATGGTAGTAATGTTAACGGCAGTTGATAAATAACCAATTTAGTGCAATCCCAATTTAATTGCAACAATTGTAAGGTTTTAATTGATTGAAATTAGTAGATTTGGGAAATAGATTCAAAATTTTACCAATTGATTGAATAATACGTAATAAATTGTAGATGATAGGATTAATGCTAGAGAGTAATTATAATAGTTGTTGTTTGATAATAAAGTAAGAATGGGAACCAAGATTATTAATTTAAATGTAATAAAGTGGATTAATTGGAATTACATGAAAAGATTATAAATTTAAATGTAATAAAGTGAATTAATTGGGAAATATCAATGTGCCAAGATATAGCCAATGCTAATTAAAGTTAATAATTAATGACATGAATGAAAGGCCAATTAATGAAAATAAATGGAAACTTTGATTTGTGGGTAATAAAAGCTTATTAATGTGACTAAAAGTTAGCGTAACGATTATTATATGTTACCTTTTTATGTATAGTGTTAATTTAAAATTGGAAATCAGTTACAATAAGCATAATTTAATATTACGTTAATGTTAATTAAGGTAATATTTGTAAGTAATGTTAAAGTTATTCATATTGGACAATTTTTTGAATTATAAGTATTGGAAATAAAGCTTTATCAGTATATTGGAATTTAATTGGATTAATTGCAATTAAATGAAATTAAAATATCTATATATTATGTTATTTGAAATTAAGATGGAATGTGAGAATATATATAATGTAATAGTTTTGAATCCAATGTTAAATCCATCTATTTGAAATTTGTGAATGGAATAATCATTAATTTATTTAATTAAATGAGATTATTGGAAATTAAATTTATAATTTCTGAATTTAATAAAATTGTGGTTAATACTGAAATTGATAAATTAATCAACTCTAAATTGACATTTAAATTTGGGTAAATTAGTGTAAATGATTTAGAAATTTAAAAATGATGAAATTTGTTAATTATAGAGTTGAAATTGCAAATTTGATTTAATTTGTTAATTTATTATTTTAATTAATTAACGTAAAAATAGCTATTTTGGATACTGACTTGGATTTCAACGAAAGTAGTTTCATCGGATCCGTAACGGTGAATTATTGTAGGATTTCATGTTTCGTAATGATCGGACTTGTCTTTTGATCGTACGGACTCGAAACGCCCAGAAATCAATGACATTGAAATCAATTGAAATCGATTTGAAAAAAATTGATTTTAGCATAACTTCTTCATAGATGAATTTGGACTTGAGACCTTTTCCATTGCGTTTAAAATATTTTAAAACATCTATTTGGATATGCGGGTTGACCCAATTTCGTTCCAGAGTCAGAACAGGCGTTACTTTAACGCTATCTATGGGAATATAAAAGTGTGTAAAGGGCTATATGGTTAACCCCTTAACGCTATTTTCAGTATATTATACTTTACTTTAGACATTATTATAATAGCGTATATTACTACATAGTAAATAGTTTAATGGATCCTTAGGAGATGTGAATCCCAAGCACCTCTTAAGTTACTGCACTCACGTTAGACACTGGATAGGAGATGTCAAATCCCATAAACATCTCTGACGCCGTTCCACTCATATTATTTACCATTGATTTAAATTACATAAGTTCTTTTAGTTCTAACTCGAGTGTTTTGTCTTTTCAATTCGCTCGGTCAGCCTGAGCATTTCAGGATTTGAAGACCGTATTCTGGAGGACGAAGACGAAGATTTATTATTAGTTATTATAGTATTCCACTATATTCTCATTGTTTCGCTGCATTGTTGTTTATTATTCTCTGGTACGTATAACTCTGATATGTATTATATAAGTATAATCAAACGTTTTGTAGAACATTTTCATGAACTGTTTATTTGATTATTATATTTTATCGTTCCGCTGTAAGATTCTATTTTGATTTTTCTTATTTACCCCGTAACAATCCGCCCTTCTGTACGGCAAAGTCTGACGTGTGTGGTTTATCGTCGATTTAAAGCGTGCGGAAAGGCGAGACGTTACAATTTGAAGTGAAAAATATGCAGATATTTTCTTTGGAAAAAAATGATGCAATTATGAAATGTCTCAACATAAATCACGTTCCACTAGAAATTTTTCTATCAACTAGATTACTAATGTAATTTGCATTTGAATTTTTCTTTCACTCGAGATTATCATTTGTTGGATGTTATAGACTAGACTGTGAAGTTGCAACAAATTCCTTCAAATCATTTTTAATAGCTTTTAAATGAAATTCTCATGAATTTGAATTAAAGCCGTGTAAATAAACAAAAAAGGTGATAATAGAGTCAGCCAAATGTATTGTCATCGATCAGATCTATATGAAGTATTTCAAGGATTGTAGTGTTCTCGACGTAAAAGAATAATTGGCCAACAATTTTGAAAAAGTCAGAATCATTATCATCATTCATTTCTTTATAACATAACTAGCTGATTTAAATTCAAATTATGGTGCAGATTATCACATTTAATAAATCGTTCAAGATGAATATACCATTACTGTTTTACCTTTACGATAAATTTTCATTGTTGCCCATTGTGATTCTGCCACCTTTATACTAGGCTAAGGAACTATGATTTGTCGCCCATTGTGTTCGTGGAACAGCCCGAATCCAAGTAACACAGTTGTTGTTCCTTAGCCTGCCACCTTACCAACACGATAAAAGATTTTTGTGACCTATTTGTTTTTATAGGTCCATGGTTGTTAGTGGCAATAGATTTTGAAAAATATGTTTGTGGAGACCCAAAACTATTTATATATGTTCCTTTCGGCACCTAGATTTGTTTAACTTTGAGGGATTTTATATTTGTGCCTTTTGGAAATACAAATTGGTATGGTTTTCACATTTTTGGGTCTATACCAGCAATTATTGTGATTGTGTCCAGTTTTTCCACATATTGTGCGCTTTGAATTGACTTGATTAATTTTGTTTTTAACAGTTTTAAATTGATTATACCTAAGTCCTTGTCTAACTGTATTAACTGTTTGTTTTCCTAATAACATATTCAACGATCTTTCTCCTTTGGAATATTTTCCTAAAGTCACTGACAATTGTTGGATTTGTGTTTTAAGTGATTCATTTTCATTTAATAACTGAGTGCACTTTCTAATAGAATTTTCTCTTCTAGTATTTTCACTCTCTTTCAAAAACAGAATTTCATTTTCAAGCGATTTAATTTTGATTTCTGATTTTTTAATCTCTTCTTCGAATGTTGGACACTTTTCACACTTAAGGCTTTTAGATTGATAGTTTTTAACCAATTGATTAAGCTGTTTATTTGATTCTATCAAACTATCTCTTCGTGATTCAATTTTGGTATATTTTTTCCTAACTCGTTCAAAACAGCCATTTACTTCGTGGAAATATATAAGTAATTCTGAGTGAGTAAGTTTTGATACCTCGCTTGGCTCATCATCATCGATATCTGTTATATCACCTCATAAGCACAGATCTGCTTTCTCACTCTTACTGCTAGTGCTTTTATTATTATCATCACTTTTATTCCACGTGGCTGCAAAATTTCTCCTTTTTGATTTCTTTTCTAGGCCGTGTTGATTCTGAGGACAGTTGGGCTTGAGTGTCCGAGTTTATTGCACTTGTGACAGATGATCTCCCGTTCTTTTGGGTTGTCTAGTGCTTTGGCTATTCTGCTTTTCAGTTGTTGATTTAGAGCTAGATTTCTATATTTGTGGTTCCACTTTTCGAATCTCTTCATTAGTAACGCTAGCTCAACTACTCCATCATCCTCATCACAACTGCCTTTTACCAATCCTGTTAGGCATATTTCTTTAACTGAGTCAGTTGTGGAGGATTTCTCATCGCTGTTGACTTTTGCAC
The DNA here is from genome assembly GCA_030765085.1 of Allium cepa. Lineage (NCBI taxonomy): Eukaryota > Viridiplantae > Streptophyta > Magnoliopsida > Asparagales > Amaryllidaceae > Allium > Allium cepa. The sequence goes on from CM060932.1 coordinate 302,232,627, forward strand.
TATATATTGCATCAAAAGTACTCCAGATTTTCTATGCATTTTCATAATGATAGATAAAGTTAAAATTATTTGATTGATATGAGAATATATTATATGCATAGCAAGAGCATTAATCGAGATAATTTTCTCGTTTGTTATATCACACCCATTTTCAATAATATCCCAACATTTAACATTAACAGATTATAAATAAAATTCCATTTTCAATTTCCAATTCAAAAAATCTATTCCATCAAAAATGGGGGGATAATACTAGACCAACCCTTAGAAAAAGTAGCCATTTTAAAAAAAAATCAAATTTGTAAAAAAATTGGTCTTTGAAAAATCAAACTTTTTAAACAAAAATGGCTTTTGAATCAGGCTCTGATACCACTTGTAGGATCGATTTCACCCTAGAGGGAGGGTGAATAAGGTGATACTATTATTTATAAAAATATATTGCAGAAGTATATAAAATAATTTTAGCACAGATAATAGTCAGCAGCACAGATAATAACATAATAAAAAAATTGCAAAAATAGAACAACACAGATGCCCAGCTTCAGCAAAACCCTGCCTACGTGTTGCACCCAAGGTTTCTACCAGAAATTAAGCAGTCGGACGCTTACACATGTAATCTCGCGATACCCGCTATCGACTAGCCTTAAGTCTATGCTTAAAACCCTACCCCAACTCGGCCACTAAGTGGCGAACTCTCGAACTACACCACCGTAGCTCTTCCCCTAGTCACACGACTAGAATTTACACAAGTTTAAAAGAGAAAACACAAATTAATTATAAAACAAAACCCTAATTTTAAATATTAAAGCCCAAATATATAGGCCGACCCAATAAAAAAACGATAGTAATTTAATCCCATTTTCTTTCTATTGTACGGTCGGCTTTGCTCTGTGAAAAAATGGCTTGTTTCTTTTATTCTTTTTAATTCCAAATTAGGGCTTTGTAATTTTGGAGCGTCGATTGCTGGTCATTCCTCAAATGGATTCAAAGCTTCTTCAATTTAGCTTGCGGTCTCTTCCAATTAGTCGAGTTTGATTGTTGAGAGAATTGGTACGTCTGTTCCTTTTTGATTTATAATATACTCGACTTTGATTCGAGTTTTATGATTTATTCTTCCCTGTTTAGCTCAAACTCGAATTCCTTTTGCCGATGATGTTTTAGGGCTATATAGGAATCGAATTCCTATATTCTCGCTCGTATACATTTGTTTGAATTCGTCATTTAATATAGATCGGCCATTGATTTTCGTATGTATGATAGTGATGATTTCTGATTTTATCACTTCGTATATTTTTTATTTTACTTGATACTCATGACTTTAAATTTCCTTGCTCACCACGGTTTTGATTTTGCTGGCATTTTGTTAACTTCGGTCACTTGATATTGATATTGTTCTTCACTATATTGACCTTGGTCATTTGTCTCAACCTAGACTTATGCGATTTCGATAAAACTGTTATTTGACTTCGAAAACTTTTGAAACTTCTTGCTTGATTTTGTTTCCGACTGTACTTGTGCATTTTCATCATATAGACATGTGTTAGCTTTGTTTTTCATGTATATTGTCATTTCTATTTTTGCACACGGCTGCTCAGATTCACATTGTTACTGCAACATTTTACATTGAGACACCATGTTGTCTTTTGATTTGGTGCAAGTGTATGCATTTAGTTGTTGCCTCGAGTTACTGTCTTCACTACAATCATATTGTCACTGTATGTTGTGTATGAGCTTTGCCTCTATTTGTTGTGATTTTTTTGAGTCTGATTTCAAGACTTGTTTGCAGTCTTGTGTCATATGCATGTTGTATCATTGAGTCTGTACATTAACATTGCTATATTGTATTTGAATCCATGTTTGAACTTGACTGTGCGATCTGCACTGTTGTACTCCTGTTGGTTCCACTCCACATAAACGTTCACGCATGTATATATATTCATCGAGTTGTTTCATTTGTTATGTTGAGGCCTGATCTTTGTGTTTCAGTGATGCATTGCATTTTTGTCTACTGCCGTGTAGCCTTCATGACTTCACTTGATTTCGATTGCATTTGTTAGTTCTTTGGTTCAGGTTGCTCGGCCTATAGTCATGTTTTAATATGTATGCACATATCTCTTTTAAACTGCTTGTTCTTGTTTCATGTTGACTTCATGTGTATAATTGCCTGGTCTTCATGTATATATCTGTGCAGTCTTCTCTAGCTTGATGTCTTGGCTTATCGAACTGTTTATAAGTTTTGTAGCTCTGGTTGATGTGGACTACTGCATATTTGATGTGAGTCGTTCGCTTGTTATTCATTAGCTTGGTCTTGTAGTCTGCATTGCACTGGAGATTCATGTATATAATATATATGAAGTCTGACACACTTTGATATACATATGAGCTTTTGCATGCTCTGGTTCAGGTTGAAGTTTCACTGGGTTTAAATTTGGTCTTGGCTCCTGGTCTATGTGGGTCTGTTGGATTTCACTCTGTTGTTGTTTGGTCGACACTTGCTGTTGGTCTTCATTGCACTTGTGCATTGCATTTGTATACAGTTGAGTTTCTTTTTGAAAGGTCGACACTTTGATGCAAGACTCATTCTTGTTTTGGTATGCGATTGTATTATGTACTTCGGGTTCTGGTTGCATTGCATACTGAACTGGTGCACTTGATATCTTCAATTCATTGTACCTTTCCTAATGTACATGTCTATTGCATATGTATACATATAATTTTGCTTGCATGATGGAGATTCATGTATATAGTATATATGAAGTCTGGCACACTTTGATATACATATGAGCTTGTGCATGCTCTGATATAGGTTGAAGTTTCACTGGGTTTGAATTTTGTCTTGGTTCCTGGTCTATGTGAGTCTGTTGGATTTCACTCTGTTATTCTCTGGTCGACACTCGCTGTTGGTCTTCACTGACTTGTGCATTGCATTTGTATACAATTGAGTTTCTTTATGAACTGGTCGACGCTTTGATGCCAGACTCGTTCTCGTTTGGGTATGCCATTGTTTTATGTACTTCGGGTTCTGGTTGCATAGCATACTGAACTGGTGCACTTGATATCTTCAACTCATCATACCTTTCCTAATGTACATGTTTGTTGCATATGTATACATGTAATTTTGCTCGCATGATGGACTCTGGTAGTTACATTGTTGTTTGGGTTCATATGTACTTGATTCTTGTTGTATATATATCTTTTTGAAATTGCTTCACCATTGGCTGTTGACATGTGTTCATGTACATTTTGGCCTGGTCTTGTTTCTCTTGACCGTTTTATTGAACTTGCACCTGTGTTGAATCCGGCTTATAGCTCGAGTTTGACCTTATGCTCGTGTCGTGACTTTATTTGTATTGCACTTAAGTTGAACCCGGCTTTTAATTTGGGTTTGACCTTGTGCTCACCTATCCCAGTAACTATATCAAGTGTATATCGGTGTGCACGGCCTTGTGGCATGTACGGCGATACATTGTGCATGTCACAAGTTGTTCGTGTCTGATGAATTTAAATTTAAATGATGACGAACAACCCAAATAACCGAGGAAAGTATTATTTTCTAAATACACATTTTATTTTATACTGCAAAAATATTTCCTTTTCTATTTTACTACATCAATGTATATTTTTGTAGATTGCTCAAATGTTGGATTCAATCTGGAATGGAGTTGAAGATAATTTGAGTGAATGGGCGATATGTAGTGAGGACATTTATATATGAAAAATTATGATGTGATTGAAATTGTAATGTAATTGAAATTTATATATATAGTGAGAGTTCAAATTTGTACTATCCAAAATTGTAATAAATATTTGGTTGAATAAAATATTCGTTTGATTTTAAATTTTGTGTTATTTATTTTATTTAGCAAATATTTATTAATTATGTGAAAAATAAAATAGTACATTAACAAATATATTTAAATGAATATATATATCTTTATTATCATCAAACAAAAATCATATACTTGCATATTCAACAAGATCTCAATGGAACGGACCATAAGATGTAAAGATAGTAACTCATATGGTATGATCGAAATTGAAAATCCAATGGATGGATCTATTTCAAAGGTCAGTGGATAATAACTAAAGACATTCCTAGAGTTCGAACAATATGAGGGCAATGAATTCGTGGACCTCCACGAACCCAGTAATGCTTCATGAGACACCTCGATTATGTCAGATTGTAAATATTCTCTTTTCCTTTTTTTACCCTTTGCATGATTTAGACAGTAGGGACACTGCCTCATTCATGTATGGTGGGTATCATTCATATTTCATTTGTGCATCATTCATTTGTTATCTCATGTTTCTAAAAATAAAAAAAATCAAAAAAAATCAAAAATCAAAAACAACTTGTTTTAAACAAAAACAAAGTAAGTTAATGGTTTTACTCATTTGATGGAATTTTTTTTGTGATTCACTAATATCGAATGAAAGATATAATAAAAAGTTGACTTAAGATCGATAATAGTGTAAATAGTATATATGTAGATTCATTAGTGATGGTTATGCAGTTTATTCTAAATTGTAGTCTTTGTTTAATAAGTGGTTTATTTAAAGTATATGCGTTGACATTTCTAAATTTTTAAAGGTAAGTAGTGCTAAGATGATCTTGTGTAGCTCTCTTTATTCTTCTCTTCAAAAAAATTTAAAAATAAATGCCTAAGTTACTTGTGTTCACTGGTCCTACTCTATATCATTTTCACGTAAGCCCACACAGCAGTACATGGATGATATATATTGGCCTTGTATGTTCACTCATAATGCTCTATACCATTATCATGTAAGCCCGCGAAGCGGTGCATGGATGTTACACCATGGCAGTTTTCTGAGTTAGGTGTATTAAAAAAATCATTTTTTATTTTTATTTTTATTAGAGAGAGAGAGTAAGCAATTGAAACCCAAGCACCTTCTTGAGTTTATTGATTTGACTAGTTATTATAAAAGAAATAAAAATACCATTTTTCCAATTGTGACAAGCAAATAAAGAATTTATTTTATGGCTGCACTATGTTATTAACCGAAATAACTGACCAAACTAGAACTTAACGTATGAAAACATGAATTATGTTGGGAATCTATGACTAGTTGAGGAACCAAAAATTTCTAGAGATTGAATTAGACCTATATACATTACTATATTGTAACTATTCTGAAGTAAATTGTGACGGACGCGACTTTTCGACGCTCGAAAACCGACATCAATACGTCCACTGTATCAACTGTCGAGCAATCGAATGCCGGAAAACCGTACCGTTAAGGTTAAAGAAAAGGTAGAAGATAGAAGAAGAAAGAAAAAGATAGAACAGAACAGAAACAACAGAATAATATCAGAATCTCACATTCGCAGCGGAACAACATATAATAGATAAATGAATAATCTTTAAACCAAAGAACTATATCAGTTATTACATTACATCATATTACATTACATCATTAGAGTGTACAACAACTAACAACAACAAACAGCGGAAAAGAAATACTATATACTAGTAAATACGCCATGCCATCCAACCTTGCCTCCAGCAACTCCTGAATTCCAGAATATCCTGATAAACCTGACTCTTGACTGCCCGTGTGGAAATTGGTGGGCACCCAGAGTTTAGGAAGGAAAACAATAAACTCCGAGTCAGTCATGGGACTAGTGTGAGATCTTAAAACAGTTTATCTTTAAAAACAAACAACAGGATAATTTTTAAAATAGATTCGCAATGCTTTATTTTAGAAAATGAGACTACCATAAGGCCTCCCGCACACACACACAATGCAAACGCAGAATCGGAGGAGATTTCCCCTTATGATAGTCAAAGATGCTTGATGCGCATTAAAAAGAAACATTTGATATTATTAATAGTGCATAGTGTAGAAAAAATCATTTCGAAAATAAAGATATAAATCTTAGCCAGCATAGGCATTCCACACTTATGCCTACTATAGCAACCATGTTCAATAGCAGGTTACCACCACATTCCATGGCAGGTTATACAACAAAAACCGTACAAGATTGCATTGTTTCTTTGGATTTCCAACAAATGGTTAAGCCAAGGAACTTCCTATTGCCACATGGGTACGTCTCTGGAAAGACGACCCGAGAACCAAACCGGATCTCTGCCAACACAAGGCCGGGTTACCCCTAACAGGGTAACTACTGACACGAATATGTCATCCCCCGATCGTAACCGATCTATCCGAGGATCCTCGATTTCCAACAACCACAAAGCAATAAATTTGCAGCAACAACATAGGTTAAGTATCTGGGCTCCATACCATGATACCACCTCTATCCAGAAGGAATGGCATACACTAAAGGGGTGCTACCCCCTAATAACCTTGCTGCATCCTTCCTGTTTTGACCATTTCCGAGGTGTGAGGTCCGACGAAGTCTCGTCCACAAAGCCACGCTTTATACAAAAGCTGTGCTTTGGGTCAACAAATGATCAAAGTAATGATCACCAAGATAAATGATCAAACAAATGATCCTATCACAAATGATCAAACAATGATCATCCCACAGCAACACTTAGCATGCCACACTACCAAATTGGGTGTATATCACTAATAACCTTCAACTACATAACCTCTGAGCTCGTACGTCTCAGAGAAGGGTGTTAAGCTAAGAGAATAAATTCTCCGCCACCAACAGAAATATATTTGAAAGAAATCAGCTCTATATCTCAACTTGTAATGTCAGACATACAATCCATACAAGTCTGTTCCGGGCTCGAACAGAACCGAAGGCACTTACAAAGAAGTCCTTGCATTCCAGATAATTTCTAATCACGTCCGGACTTCCCGTCACTAAGGGTGATAAAACCTCTATATCGGAGATCAGCCGATGCAGAGCAACTCAACGGTAATCCTTCCGTTTTCAAAAATATCCGGTCTTCAACACCAGTCATCGAATGCAATCCATTACGACGTATCGCATATTCGGAATGGGTTATATGACCCCAAGGTCCTTTCCCGGCTAACCCGAATAGTGAGCGCTTATTCAAAAATAAGTGTGGCATTCAAATTAAAGCAATCACAACAAACACCTATTTAAAGGTAAATATTGGCAATCGGATTATTTAACTATCAATAGGCATGCTCAACATCACCAGATTCCAAATAATTTTCCAAATTATTTATTTTCCAAAATATCTTTACAAGATACATATATTTTCCACACTTCAACATTTGAAAACTAATTTTCAAATCACTTTTCACCTTTACCACTTTTGAAAACAAATTTCAATCATTTTCCTTATGCGAAATACTTTCATTTCAACATGGTTCATTTAAACAAATTTAATAAATCCTTACCGATTTACTTTATATTTACGTTCCAAATCCGTAAATTAATTCCCACACTTCAAAAATAAATCAACGTTTATTTTTAAACAAATTCCCCTTTTCATTTATAAATTCCATAGTGAATTTACATTCCAAAATATTTATGAATATACGATTTCAATTATTCATTTTCAATTTATCTTCAAAAAGATAAATTCTCACAACGTTTCATTTCACATTGGAAAATCATTTCCATACTTATTTATTAATAAGTAATTCACAAATCTATTTATTTTCAACATTTGGAAAATATTCACTATACTTAAATCGAAATTAAGTATATATTTCATTCTTTAAGAAATCATTCTCTTAAACACATTTGTTTGGGCCAAAACGAATGTTGCGTAAAACATCGTTACGACAACCCAAAATCACTAGTATAGGGATTCAAAATGTAGATAGATATATAAATCCCAATACTATATAAAACATTTCCTTTCAGAAACCATTTACTATAACAACAGTGTTATAGTCCATCATTTCCTTCTATTTCTCGAAAACGTCTATTTCAACAATAAATGTTGAAATCTTTTGTCACGACCCGACTTTCTACTCCCAAAAAATCGCATAATGAATTAAGAAAGAAAGGGATAGAAGAAGAAAAGGAAGAAGAGAAAGAAGAAACAACACAAGAATCTCAACAGCGGAACGAATAAATTATATTAATAACAAAAGTATTTACATAATTTACAATACCAATCAGAGATACACAACATACACATCAAATATACTAGACAGTTATAAATACCTATCTAGTATCTACAACTCAAAACAACAACAAAGAGAACACACAGCGGAATACTGATATCTAACGCAGAAGCCTCCTGCTCCATTTGCTCCTCCACAATTCGTCAAAGCAAACTTGAATTCCCTTGACTACTCATAAAAATTTGAGTACCCAAGAGTTTATGAAAAACAAAATAAACTCCGGGTCAGACATGGGTCTGGTGTGAGTAACAGGTTAAAGTTGCTTAACTTTCAAAAACCTTTTGGAAAGAAAGGTATCACGTAAGACTTCCCACACATAAACATGGAAAAGTTTTTACCTTACGCTAACCAAAACATTTGATAGGAAATCCGATGATATTATAATAGTGTCTAGGGTTTTCAAATAAATAAGAAATAGCCGAAATTGTTACATCTATTAAATTCCAGCTACTAGCCACAAAAGTGGGTAATACAATCAAAACTGTTGGCACTTATTGGATTTTGGATTCCATACAATGGCAGGGCTACTGGTGTACCGCCCGTCACAGTACGTGGCCTAGATCACCGTACCGAGGAGTACTCCCACTCCCCTGCAACACAAGGCCGGACCCATTCCTTACTGAATAGTTCCGAACAAGACAACCCCGACGGTTGGAGCTCAAAATCGTCCACACAGCCAAAATATAAAGGGACCTCTAGACAGGGATCAATCTTGCTCTCCAGTGGGTGCGACCCACGAAGCCTTGCTGCACCTCCCCTGTTTTAGCCATTCCCGGTCGATGAGGCTTGAGGCTACGATTACCTTTATAGGACATATCATCTTAGAATGCTCATCATCCGCCTGACGATGTTCTGAAAGCATTCAATCCATACAAGTTCGTTCCGGGTTCGAACGAAACCGAAGGCATTATCTCATTGCACTCATATTGCAATCACCCTCAGAGTCAACGATAATAACCCTTGCACTCGAAACCACCATCTCGAATCTATAAGTACTATTCCGTCAAACTCATTACGGAATCACCCACAGAGTTATACTGACGTATAGCCCTTACACCTCGAGTCTTCACTTGCTCCCCTTGGATTCACGACCTAACGTTATTTGGAATCGATGTGGTTTTCGGATATCCAAATATGGAAACCCGATCCCGGTCTCATCGAAATCCAAAGCGTGTCTTTTAGGGTCCAAGTTGTTTTAAAGGTTTAAAACAATTCAATACAGTATCTATATACACAGAGATAGATAACTTATAAATCATAACTGATAATCAACATTATCACATAACGGGTAATCTACAATCATCAATATCAAATAGATATCCCATATATCATCACAATAGATAACCTACGTTATCACAATACAGTCAAACATCCATACCACACAATATCATTTATCTCATTACTGAGATCTCAAAGCATCCAAGTCAAACATCGACATCCATTCATACATAAGCAAAGATTTACTTATCACAATATAATTAATTTAAAATGAATTAAATTAACTATCTCTATCTCTAATTAATTTAAAATGAATTAAATTAATTACCCCATCTTTAAATTAATTTAAAATAAATTAAATTAATTACTTCATCTTTAATTAATTTAAAATGAATTAAATTAATTACTCCACCAAATTATAACTTGCTTACCCATCTATTTAATTGATTACAATCAATTAATCATTCAAAATAGATCATCCTAATTAATTACTCTTGATTAATTACTCTTAATTACATTCATGTAATTATCCTTAATTAATTTCACAAATTAATTATCCTCAACTAAACAGTAATTAACCTTTAATTACTTCAATTAATTAATTAATCATAATTAATTACTTTAATCCTTAATTAATTATATTAATTAATTACCTTTAATTACCTATTATTGATTAATTAATCATAATTAATCAACTTTAATTACATCATTAATTAAATAATTAATGATCCTTAATTATTCCTTAAATTAATTTCTTAATTAATTATTTGATTAATTACTAAATAATTAATCCAAATTATCTCATACTTAAACATCTCCTTAATTACAATCTGTAATTATTAAACAATTACTTAACTGAGTAATTCCCAAATCATTAATTACATAAAGTAATTATTTATAAACCCAAATGTTTAAAATTAATTAAACTTAATTAATTAAATTAAACAATCCCATTAACTAAATTAATTACATTAAGTAATTAATTTCTTAATTACTTTATTAAGTAATTACTCAAACCATTTACAATTGATTATTATTAAATTAATTAACCTAATTAATTAGAAAAATTAATCACATTAATTAATTATTAAATAAATCCTGGTTAATGACCTTCATTAACCATTCTCTAATTATTTTTATTAAGTAATTAACTGAGATTAATTATAAATTTAATTATCTTTAATTATCTAAAATTTAAAGTCTAATTTTTAAAATAAATTAACCTTGATTAAAAACTTAATTACTTAATTAATAATTTATTAATCATTAATTAATAATCTAATTAATGATCTAAATTTTCAAATTGATTAACCCCTAAATCAAAATGCATTAATCTTAATAATTAAATAAATAAATTAATTAATTATTTCTTAATTACCTTTTAAATAAATTAATTTCAAAGCATTCATTCTTAACTAAATTTTAAAATAAGACATTTCTAAATTATGTTTAAAACAAATTTTATTTTAAACAAAGTACTTTTGAAACTGTTTCCAAATTTCATTTTAAATACAGATTTTAAAATGAAAATAATTTAAACTTATCAAAGTTTAAACCATTTATAACTTTTAACATCTCATTAACTTCAAACTTTCTTTTAATTTTCAAAAAAACTGAAATACATATTCCACTTTGATTCCAGTTTTAAACTTAAGATTCAAATTAGCTTTGAATCCAGGTTTAAAATTTAAAATTTAAATTTTAAACTCTGTTTAAATCTTAACTTCAAATTTTTAAAACATTTTATAAAACACTTTAACAAATTTCAAAGTTGTTAAAACCCCTTTATTTTTATGAAACTTATATATTTTTAAATCTATAATTCAAACTCATTTGAATTAAGATTTTAAACTTGTTTTTAAACTTTGTTTAAAACTTGCTCTACACTTTTTAAATTCAGTTTTAAATTTTAAAAACTTAATACTTTCAGGTTTATAAAACAGTTCTGATAAAACAAGTTCAGGTTTATAAATCCTGTAAAAAATTCTTTTCCTTTAAACTTATTTATTTAAACTGGGGTGTTAAATTATCTTGAATTCAAATAAATTCAAACTCGAATTCAAATATGTTTTAAATTTTCTAAATCATTCAAATGATTCAGGCTTTTACAAGTTTTTAAACCCAGAGATTACAGGTTTGTAAAACCTGTAAACAAACACCTGAACCCCCACCACAAAATCTACTTCGAGTCTTCAACACTACATCCCCGAGAAAAACACTACTTCACTTCGAGTCAAAGCAGAGTTTACCCGAGTCCTCTCTCAACTAACCAACATCACCTGTACCCTATTCCACTGTGCATATGCACGGCGCCTTCGGCCATTGATGATCGCCAACGACCATCACAACTCATCAGATTCCAACCTAGCTTCCCACTACAACCATCAATTCGAGCTACCATCACCAGAAATCGAAGATGATACCCAATGTCAAAACCTGGAAGAAGAAAACAGGTTTCACCCTCTAACCTGTCAACGGCGATAACCTACCTCTCCAGCCTCGAACTCAACTACGGCCAATCTATCGATTCCCAAAATATCTCAACACTCGATCATCACTACACCCCGACATTGCCAATTCTTCAAACCATTTACAAACTAGGGTTTAAAAAATAAAATTCAAAACTGCATCTTCCACAATGAAATTTAGCACCAACCAATATTTTTCCTAGCTTCTCAGATCAACCCTCCACCATCATGCAGAATCCCATCCCCTCCAAATTCATGCATCACCAGAGAAACCCCAAAGTTCATTTTTAGTTCAACTCTTAACTGCTCCTAAGCCTTTTTACTAAAAAAATTAGTTTTTGCTTTAAAAATCATATTTTGATTTATGTATTCATCCTATATTTATGAATCCAGAAAACATGATGATTAAATTTCAATTATTTTTGAACTTGTTTACTTATTTGGTTTTCCAGTATCCATCCCAGTTTATTACTAACTTAATTAAATTTTAATTTACTTAATAACTTAAACAAACACTTATTATCTGTAATCTAATTCCTACAGAGATTGAATCAAAAAGAGTATGTATTTAAAACTGTACACGGTTACTGGAAACATAACAGAGGACATTCAAAAATCATGCTCACAAATACAACTTCACATCAACATTCACACATGCAATACTAAGTTACTTCAGTATACAAGCATGCAACCATTTTAAATTTAAACTTTAAATTTTAAGAGTTACTCACCTTAATGAATGCAGACCACTGTTGTTCATTTGAAAATTTGCAGAGATATGATATGCAGGTATGCTTCCTTTTATAGATTTGCAGAAATGAATATGCAGGGTCCCTGTTCCTCCATTATGCAGAAGACATAAAAATGCAAGCTTGCTTCCATTTCCAGGTTCCAAACAAAATGCAGAAAAATGCAGGCTTCACTTGAGTTTGAAATGAAGTGTAGATTTTTGGATTTGTACAGGGTTTTGGGTAATTTGTATATGCAAATGAGGGATTTAAATATGCAGGGTTTCAGAGATTTGAGGAAATGCAGGTTTATCTTTGATGAGGGGTGGAGTATGCAGGTTTTTTCTTTGATTGTAAATGTAGATTTACTTGATTTTGAGATATGCAGATTTAATTTTTGATGAGTTTCAGGGATTTGCAGGTTCATTTGAATTGAGATTTGCAGATGAAGGATTTGTGGATTGCAAATATGAAAATGAATTTTGATCTTCATTTGATTTAGGAGAAGAAAATGCATTATGTATGAATGATGCAAACTAATTGTATTTTCAGATTTATGAAATAAAAGAAAATAAAAATAAAAAAACAAACAAAACAAAATTCTAACACTTGTCTATTATTACAACACTTGTCAAATGAATGTATAAGTATTTAACACTTGTTTTCTTTAAAATAGTTAATACTAATTACAAATTAATGTATATGTTAAATTAATTTAAGTTGTTAGTTTATATGTATAAATTTATAAATGAAAACAAAAACAAATCATGTTTATAAACTTATACAAATAAAAATTAAAACAAATGAAGATTTTATACTTTGAATTTAAATTCAAACTAAACTCAAAAATCAAATATTTTTAAATCAAGTTATAAATATAAATTCAATTTGAAATAAAAATTACAAATTCTATTCAAAATTTATTTATAAAGATAATACCATATCAATATTGTTTTTTATAAATATCTCCTTATTAAATAAAAATCATTTTACAAAATATTCATTTTATTAAGTCATAAAACATTTTATTGAATTTATTCTAAATTTAAAACAATACCAATTTATTTAAAATATGAACCATATATTTATATTGTAAATAGAAATTAATTTATATCATTTAAAAGATAAAATAACCAATTTAAATATTTATTGAAGAAGATTATTAAATTTATCTGAATAATTATTATCAGAATATCAATATCAATTTAATTTTAACTACAGATTATTAAATTGATATTGTTAAAAATTCCGGGATATTACATCTATGATTTGGATTCATAATATATTTTAAAACATCTTTAAATCGTTTTAATTCTATTTAAAACATCACTTACCAAAATAAATCCATTTTATTTAATAATATATTCACTGTCCAAAATCGTGAATATACTTCCTTTAATAAGCTATAATAATTAACTTATCAAAATAAGTCATTTTCGAATTTATAAACAATGTATATAAATTCCATTTCTATATTTTATAACGACTTCGTTTTATAAATCTCCTTTATTAACCAATTCTATTTATATTCCATTTACATGTCGAAATCTGGTTTATAAGTAAATTACTTATAATTCATTTATTCACAAATCCATTCTTTTATATCAACAATAATTTATAAATCAAAAGTTCTTATTTACTTATGAATCTAGGTTCAAACTTTATTTTAACACTTATAAAATCTCGTTTTATAATTTCTATATTTTAATTTATAAATATCAATTTTATATAACTTTTATATAAAATTTTTATAATAATTCAAAAATCCCAATTTAAACTATTTTATAATTTATCAACTACTTATTTCAAAAATCACATTTTAGTTATATTTCGCAAAAATCATAATTTTAAAATATTAAAATTTTAACATTTATTTTATTTAAGATGAATCAATTCAAAATTTGAATAAAACGTATAGTTTCAAAAATCACTTTAAAAAATCCCTTTAAAATCAAAATCGTTATTTTTAAACTTTAAAAATGGATCCGATGATGCAACAGCACCAAATAGTCAATCACGACATCCAAATATAATATATCAATATGATAATCAACAAATATCACAATATCTGTAAATAAATCAATATAGTTGAGGAATCCAGTTGGATCCCTCCAACCTGTTTCCCTGCATCCACACATGTTAGCACAATACCAATTCCGTTCCAGTACGGAATTATCGCGGTACGTGGGATTTAGAAAAATATTATCCGCTTAATAGGAGGCGCAATAGGGTCTCATCCGCTATATAATGCGGGAAATCAACTCCAAGTATATAAATAATACCAATTTCACTATACGGTCAAATATTCGCGGTATATGTTTTTAATAAATAACCTCCGCTTACTAACGGTGTGTAATGTCTATTTCAATCAACAACAGATAATAATTTATCATTCAGGCATACAATCAATAATTTTAAATCTAACTATTTAAAATTTAAATCGAAACAATTCGATTGAGTGAGAAGTTCTCACGTTGATTTCAATTCAGTTTTCGCGTTTTATTTCGAATAAAATTAAACGTGCGTTTAATTTTCCCGAAATTCAAACTAGCTCCAAACGACTCCAATCCAATTCCATTGCATAGTACTCGTCAACAAGAATCCAACGCACTTCGTCTCATAAGTTTTCGACCTCGTAGCAAAAAGATATCATATTTTAAATTTATACACTTTTTAATATAATAAATTAACAAATTTCTTTTATATTTTTAACACAACTCATCAGGGCCGTTTGTTTTTGCATAAGGAAATCTGGGCCACTGGAATTCTCTTCTTCCTCTACGTGAAAATCACGTTTCTTCCCAGGCAAATTCGAACCCACGGCCGCCCCTCTAGGGTTAAATAGCGCCACCTCCACGACGAACTTTACCCCGATCAGATGGTGCCAAATTGAAGCCCTACTCGAGCTCTACCTACAGGCGCCACCAATTGAAGCTCGGCCCCCTCATCCTCCCTAACAACGCGTGCGAACGCGGCCTAAACACGGCCAAAATTTGGCGACCACGATGCTCCAATGACGATCAACCCCGTATGGATTTAAAGCTCTCTTCACGCTCTACGATTTGTTAGTTGAGAATATTGGCTAATTATCAACGGATTGGAAGTAATTGAGGAGGAAGGAAACAAAATTGTGGCCATAGATTTGAGAAGTGGCGGCTGGCTCTTGATAATTAGGTTTAGGGTTTTCTTTTGCAAAATGAATTGTTGAGGTGCTTATATAGAAAATATTCCAAAACACTATTCATCCTGGATTTTCCGAACTCCAAATCTCGCGCGGTGACCGGCATTTCTAGGGTTTACCCCGTGTTCCGAACACAATGGAATAGGTTTCGGAGGCTAATTTGGTCATCTGTGCGAGTTACGGCAATAAACGATCGATTTTAAATTAAATCGATAAATTAAATTTCTAGGCGTTTTAGCTTGCCCCGGACAAACGGTAAATCCGATTGACTTGAAATTTGAAACCTTACAATAATATCACATTACGGATCCGATGAAACTAGTTTCGTCGAAATCCGAGACTGTTTGAAAAATGATTATTTTAACTCGCCAAATTAATATTAAAACAATTTCGATGCGTTTCGTGCTACCACGGTCAAACGAAAACTCCGATTGCTACGAAAATTAAAATCTGATAATAACAAACTATTACGGATCCAATGGAACTAGTTTCATCCAATTCTGAGACTGTTTGAAAAATGGCTAATTTTCAGTCGATAATTAAATATTAAAATATTCAATTTTCACAAATAAACTTTTAATTCAATTTTAAAAGTTCTATAACATCTCTATAACTTCAATATGATTAAATAAAATTTTACAAATCATTTTCAATCATATTAAACTCGATTTTCAATTATTTCTGTAATTTCAACTATTAAATAATCGATTTAATTATCCAATTAAATCCAATATTCGGAATATAATTTTATTTGACTGTTTAAATTTCACTTATTAATATTTAAAATCAATTAAATATTCGAATTTTAATTAATAGAAATTCTGGGTCGTTACAATCTTCCCCCCTTAAAAGAATTTCGTCCTCGAAATTACCAAGTAAGAAAAAATCTTGAAATCCATTAACTTTTCAAAACAAACCATTCAAATTGGATTTTTCAAATCTCTTAAGTGTTTAACTTTCCCAAAATTCATAGTTAAACTTCTTACAAAATCTTTACTAAGTTTCCAAATCCAAACTTAGTTTTTTTAAAAAAATTCCAATTTTCTCAAAATGTTTCTAACGCCTTAAATTTTCGGAAAAATTCGCCAAAGTCTCCTTTGTGCGGCTCGATCCGGAAAAAAAATGACAGTATATATATCACAAATATACATCTCATCAGGTGATAAGACATCCCGCAAGGAAAAAAGTGTAAAAGTACGGTATGTAATCCGAGATATGTACCTTATTTATTATTAGCGAGCGTATATGGCTAATATAGCGCGAAAGCGAGCTCCAAATGCGAAGCAATCTCAATCCGCACCTACTAAACACTCAACAAACAATGAGAAACATGTATATATGAAAATAATATCAATATACAACATATAGTAACATAACAACTACATGTGCCAATATAGCAAATGCAACAAAAGCAATAAATGCAACTACCAAATCAATATAGATTTACTTCTCATTAACATTTAATGAATTGGTTTTCCAATTAATTCATTAACATTGGATTTTACCAACATTTATTCATATCCAATTTCAATTAGTTTGCATTTACTAATTTACATTCAAGTTGGTTCATTTCCAAATCAAATTTCAATTCTATTCAAGTTCATTTTCTTCCAAGTTGGATTCAATTTCTTTAGCTTCCAATTTCACTAATTCACTTCCATTAACACTTAATGAATTTATATACAATCAATTAACAATCAAATAACAACCAATGTTTATTTAACATAACCAAATTATTTAATTTACATTCAATTTGGTCCAACACTTTTTAACTCCAAATGGTTGATATTAAATTGATTCTCATTCAATTATTCAACTTCCAATAACATTAGCTTTTAATGAATTTACACTTTCATCCATTATCCCATATCAATTTTATTTACATTCAATTGATTTACATTCAATTCATTAGTTCAATTCATTAGTTCAATTCAATTGCTAATTCCTTTAACAATATAAAGTTGAATTTCATTTATATAACTCAAATTCAAATTCTTAATGACTTCACTTCATTAATTCACTTATTAATTTACTTTGACACCAAAATCAACTTTGTTCAACATTATTTAAGTTATATTCCATTTAAAACATCATTTGTTTATTTTATTAATATCAACATCACTTAATAGGTTCAATAGTTGGTTCATTTTAACTTTTCACATTATCTAGATAAAGTTTCCGTAATTCAATTACCCGGTTTTTACTCCGAAACCATTTTGAAATTATAATCAACTCAAATCCAATTTCCTATGGAAGCAATCCATTACTTTAGAAACTCGAAAATGAATTCTAATGATGTGGCCATCATCATCAGGATTATTTTCCAGCGACGGAAGTAAGTTCAGTGCTTCCTCACTTCCACAAATTCATTCTAAAACAATTTTCATCCAAAAATATTTCCTAAAATAATATTCAATCGTTTCCTTCAATACTTTGGAAAACATTTCAACATTCCCAAGAGTTTTAAATCTCAAAACCTTTGTTTTCATTACATTTACAACACTTTTCAAAATTCCCGGGATTTAAATTCTGTTTTAAATCAAATTTAGTTATTCTTCCTTTGAATAAATCATACTTATAGAATTTTATTTGGCTATAAACCCTTTCAAACTCTAGTTTCTTATATTTGATTATTTCATCAACAAACAAACATCCAAAGATATATAATATATTCAGAAAATTATTGCTTCTATATCAAAATATAATTTTCAGGCAAAATTATTCATTTACCCGCTTTAAAACAATATCGTGTCAAATTGTTCTGTACAAGTGTTTAGAGATCCCTATCAACAACGTTAATTACTCATATTGACCAGAATCCATATACCACTCAACAAACTAATCATCACAATATAAAACAATTTATATTCACTAACAAATACGCGCTCGTATCTATTATTACACTCAAACTCATTCTAGAGTACTACTGACTCTATCTCTAATAAGTAATACCCAACAGAGCCAAGGTTGTCGCTTAACTATATGCTCTGATACCAAATGTGACGGACGCGACTTTTCAACGCTCGAAAACCGACATCAATACGTCCACTGTATCAACTGCCGAGCAATCGAATGCCGGAAAACCGTACCGTTAAGGTTAGAGAAGAGGTAGAAGATAGAAGAAGAAAGAAAAAGATAGAACAGAACATAAACAACAGAATAATATCAGAATCTCACAATCGCAGCAGAACAACATATAATAGATAAATGAATAATCTTTAAACAAAAGAACTATATCAGTTATTACATTACATCATATTACATTACATCATCAGAGTGTACAACAACTAACAACAACAAACAGTGGAAAAGAAATACTATATACTAGTAAATACGCCATGCCATCCAACCTTGCCTCCAGCAACTCCTGAATTCCAGAATATCCTGATAAACCTGACTCTTGACTGCCCATGTGGTAATTGGTGGGCACCCAGAATTTAGGAAGGAAAACAATAAACTCCGAGTCAGTCATGGGACTAGTGTGAGAACTTAAAACAGTTCATCTTTAAAAACAAACAACAGGATAATTTTTAAAATAGATTCGCAATGCTTTTTTTTTAGAAACTGAGACTACCATAAGGCCTCCCGCACACACACAATGCAAATGCAGAATCGGAGGAGATTTCTCCTTATGATAGTCAAAGATGCTTGATACACATTAAAAAGAAACATTTGATATTATTAATAGTGCATAGTGTAGAAAAAATCATTTCGAAAAAGATATAAATCTTAGCCAGCATAGGCATTCCACACTTATGCCTACTATAGCTACCATGTTCAATAGTAGGTTCCGCCACATTTCATGACAGGTTATACAACTAAAACCGAACAAGATCGTATTGTTTCTTTGGATTTCCAACAAATGGTCAGGCCAAGGAACTTCCCATTACCACATGGGTACGCCTATGGAAAGATGACCCAAGAACAAAACCGGATCTGCCAACACAAGGCCGGGTTACCCCTAACTGGGAAACTACTGACACGAATATGTCATCCCCCGATCGTAACCGATCTATCCGAGGATCCTCGATTTCCAACAACCACAAAGCAATAAATTTGTAGCAACAACATAGGTTAAGTATCTGGGCTCCATACCATGATACCACCTCTATCCAGAAGTAATGGCATACACTAAAGGGGTGCTACCCCTTAATAACTTTGCTGCATCCTTCCTGTTTTGACTATTTCCAGGGTGTAAGGTCCGACGAAGTCTCGTACACAAAGCCACGCTTTATACAAAAGCTGTGCTTTGGGTCAACAAATGATCAAAGTAATGATCACCAAGATAAATGATCAAACAAATGATCATATCACATATGATCAAACAATGATCATCCCACAGCAACACTTAGCATGCCACACTACCAAATTGGGAGTATATCACTAATAACCTTCAACTACATAACCTCTGAGCTCGTACGTCTCAGAGAAGGGTGTTAAGCTAAGAGAATAAATTCTCCGCCACCAACAGAAATATATTTGAAAGAAATCAGCTTTATATCTCAACTTGTAATGTCAGACATACAATCCATACAAGTCTTTTGTGGGCTCGAACAGAACCGAAGGCACTTACAAAGAAGTCCTTGCATTCCGGATAATTTCTAATCACGTCCGGACTTCCCGTCACTAAGGGTGATAAAACCTCTATATCGGAGATCAGCCGATGCAGAGCAACTCAACGGTAATCCTTCCGTTTTCAAAAATATTCGGTCTTCAACACCGGTCATCGAATGCAATCCATTACGACGTATCGCATTTTCGGAATGGGTTATACGACCCCAAGGTCCTTTCTCGGCTAACCCGAATAGTGAGCGCTTATTCAAAAATAAGTGTAGCATTCAAATTCAAGCAATCACAACAAACACCTATTTAAAGGTAAATATTGATAGTCGGATTATTTAACTATCAATAGGCATGCTCAACAACACCAGATTCCAAATAATTTTCAAAATTATTTATTTTCCAAAATATCTTTACAAGATACATATATTTTCCACACTTCAACATTTGAAAACTAATTTTCAAATCACTTTCACCTTTACCACTTTTGAAAACAAATTTCAATCATTTTCCTAATGCGAAATACTTTCATTTCAACATGGTTCATTTAAACAAATTAAATAAATCCTTAACGATTTACTTTATATTTACGTTCCAAATCCGTAAATTAATTCCCACACTTCAAAAATAAATCAACGTTTATTTTTACACAAATTCCCCTTTTCATCTATAAATTCCATAGTGAATTTACATTCCAAAATATTTTTGAATATACGATTTCAATTATTCATTTTCAATTTATCTTCAAAAGGATAAATTCTCACAACGTTTCATTTCACATTGGAAAAACATTTCCATACTTATTTATTAATAAGTAATTCACAAATCTATTTATTTTCAACATTTGGAAAATATTCACTATACTTAAATCGAAATTAAGTATATATTTCATTCTTTAAGAAATCATTCTCTTAAACACATTTGTTTGGGCCAAAACGAATGTTGCGTAAAACATCGTTACGACAACCCAAAATCACTAGTATAGGGATTCGAAATTTAGATAGATATATAAATCCCAATACTATATAAAACATTTCCTTTCGGAAACCATTTACTATAACAACAGTGTTATAGTCCATCATTTCCTTCTATTTCTCGAAAACGTCTATTTCAACAATAAATGTTGAAATCTATGGTTTCGATTCATAATATATTTTAAAACGTCTTTAAATCGTTTTAATTCTATTTAAAACATCACTTCCCAAAATAAATCCATTTTATTTAATAATATATTCACTGTCCAAAATCGTGAATATACTTCCTTTAACAAGCTATAATAAGTAACTTATCAAAATAAGTCGTTTTGCATTTATAAACAATGTCTATAAATTCCATTTCTATATTTTATAACAACTTCGTTTCATAAATCTCCTTTATTAACCAATTCTATTTATATTCCATTTACATGTCGAAATCCGGTTTATAAGTAAATTACTTATAATTCATTTATTCACAAATCCATTCTTTTATATCAACAACAATTTATAAATCAAAAATTCTTATTTACTTATGAATCTAGGTTCAAACTTTATTTTAACACTTATAAAAGCTCGTTTTATAATTTCTATATTTTAATTTATAAATATCAATTTTATACAACTTTTATATAAATTGTTTATAACAATTCAAAAATCCCAATTTGAACTATTTTATAATTTATCAACTACTTATTTCAAAAATCACATTTCAGTTATATTTCGCAAAAATCATAATTTTAAAATATTAAAATTTTAACGTTTATTTTATTTAAGATGAATCAATTCAAAATTTGAATAAAACGTATAATTTCAAAAATCACTTTAAAAAATCCCTTTAAAATCAAAATCGTTATTTTTAAACTTTAAAAATGGATCCGATGATGCAACAGCACCAAATAGTCAATCACGACATCCAAATATCATATATCAATATGATAATCAACAAATATCACAATATCTGTAAATAAATCAATATAGTTGAGGAATCTAGTTGGATCCCTCCAACCTGTTTCCCTGCATCCACAGATGTTAGCACAATACCAATTCCGTTCTAGTACGGAATTATCGCGGCATATGGGATTTATAAAAATGTTATCCGCTTAATAAGAGGCGCAATAGGGTCTCATCCGCTATATAATGCGGGAAATCAACTCCAAATATGTAAATAATACCAATTTCACTATACGGTGAAATATTCGCGGTATATGTTTTTAATAAATAACCTCCGCTTACTAACGGCGCGCAATGTCTATTTCAATCAACAACAGATAATAATTTATCATTCAGGCATACAATCAATAATTTTAAATCTAACTATTTAAAATTTATTAGATTGAGTGAGAAGTTCTCACCTTGATTTCAATTCAATTTTCGCGTTTTATTTCGAATAAAATTAAACGTGCGTTTAATTTTACTCGAAATTCAAACTAGCTCCAAACGACTCCAATCCAATTCCATTGCGTAGTACTCATCAACACGAATCCAACGCACTTCGTCTCATCAGTTTTCGACCTCGTAGCAAAAAGATATCATATTTTAAATTTTATACACTTTTTAATATAATAAATTAACAAATTTCTTTTATATTTTTAACACAACTCATCAGGTCCGTTTGTTTTTGCATAAGGAAATCTGGGCCACTGGAATCCTCTTCTTCCTCTACGTGAAAATCACGTTTCTTCCCAGGCAAATTCGAACCCACGGCCGCCCCTCTAGGGTTAAATAGCGCCACCTCCTCGACGAACTTTACCCCGATTAGATGGTACCAAATTGAAGCCCTACTCGAGCTCTACCTACAGGCGCCACCACTTGAAGCTCGGCCCCCTCATCCTCCCTAACAACACGTGCGAACGCGACCTAAACACGGCCAAAATTTGGCGACGACGATGCTCCAATGACGATCAACCCCGTATGGATTTAAAGCTCTCTTCACGCTCTACGATTTGTTAGCTGAGAACATTGGCTAATTATCGACGGATTGGAAGTAATTGAGGAGGAAAGAAACGAAAATTCTGGCCATAGATTTGAGAAGTGGCCGTTGGCTCTTGATAATTAGGTTTAGGGTTTTCTTTTGCAAAATGAATTGTTGAGGTGCTTATATAGAAAATATTCCAAAACACTATTCATCCTGGATTTTCCGAACTCCAAACCTCGCGCGGTGACCGGCGTTTCTAGGGTTTACCCCATGTTTCGGACACAATGGAATAGGTTTCGGAGGCTAATTTGGTCATCTATGTGAGTTACGGCAATAAACGATCGATTTTAAATTAAATCGATAAATTAAATTTCTAGGCGTTTTAGCTTGCCCCGGACAAACGGTAAATCCGATTGACTTGAAATTTAAAACCTTACAATAATATCACATTACGGATCCGATGAAACTGGTTTCGTCGAAATCCGAGACTGATTGAAAAATGACTATTTTAACTCGCCAAATTAATATTAAAACAATTTCGATGCGTTTCGAGCTGCCACGGTCAAACGAAAACTCTGATTGCTACGAAAATTGAAATCCGATAATAACAAACTATTACGGATCCAATAGAACTAGATTCATCCAATTCTGAGACTGTTTGAAAAATGGCTAATTTTCAGTCGATAATTAAATATTAAAATATTCAATTTTCACAAATAAACTTTTAGTTCAATTTTAAAAGTTCTATAACATCTCTAAAACTTCAATATGATTAAATAAAATTTTACAAATCATTTTCAATCATATTAAACTCGATTTTCAATTATTTCTGTAATTTCAACTATTAAATAATCGATTTAATTATCCAATTAAATCCAATATTTGAAATAAAATTTTATTTGACTGTTTAAATTTCACTTGTTAATATTTAAAATCAATTAAATATTCGAATTTTAATTAATAGAAATTCTGGGTTGTTACATAAATCGAGTTTTCATTTGTATATAAAATTTTCATTCATATAGGTATATTACGAGCATTGTAATTACATTTGGATTTTTTATGTAGTATCCACTTAAAACTCTCATGAGACACCACTCATCCTAATAGGGATACCTATAGGTTAACGACTTATTGCATATGCACAATGAAAACCGTGCTTTCTATGAAAGCGTGACGAATAAATTGGTTAGGTTAGGTAAAAAAAATGGTCTTTATTTGAGGACGAATAAAAGTTCAAATGTGGGGGATTTGTTTGACCTCAATTTATGCATTTTCTTTACGTATATTTTATCATAGAAACAACACATTGCATTCTGTATATGTTTTAAAAGGTTTTTAAGGCGAGACCAAAGACTAAAGAATCATAAAGAAAAGCCACCAAATTGAAATTTATTATGTAAAAACATCAGTGGTCCGGTGGTTATGTTTAAAATTATATACCAGGAGGTCAATAATTTGAGGCGTGGATAACCCATTATTTTTTTTGTCAACCAAAAAAGTGAAGATTCTCCATAGCTGGCATGTGTTGATGAGATATTATACACATAGATTTGAGTAGATATCATATCCACCTTTTTGGCGAGGAGATATCATTTTATGAAGGAAAATATACTCATGGATATGATTAGAGCCAATTATGGATGTATCTATTGGAGAGAATATCTCATGGATCTACCAAATCAAACTCAAAACCTACCATTTTATGCATCATTGATTTAATTTTATGGTCATATACATTGCTATTCACTTGGATGATATTTAAGCTAGATTTATTACTTCTACATGAAGAAAATGGCTTTCCACACCTATAAATACTTTCAAGTGAAGACCATTAAAATATCCATTTTTAGAATAGTATTTCTTTTTGTTTTTATTTATTCGCTTGTAATAGTAGTTGGTTAACAATGGCTGCAAATTAGATTCTAAGTTTTTGTTTTCTTATTCTCAATCATTATTATTTTCTTTTATGCAAACTTTAATAAAGATTTGTTCTTCTACTCTTAGTTTATTTCACATTTTTTTACATAATTAATTGTGCTGTGTGAGTTTACTATTTTATTTTCCGTTCTCAGTTCTTAATTGTTTTTACTGTTTGACTAACTAGTGTATTTGATATAGATTCGATTGGGTTCGAATATGTTTCAAATATAGTATTATTTTTTATTGATTTTGTTTAAAAATCACCTCTTAATTTCATTTAATACGCCCAAGGTTTTTTTTTAAAACAATGAATTTTCTATAACTCCCTATGTTCGACCTACATACTACACGTCTGTGCACTTGAAGAATTTATTATAATTCATGGTTTTCTAATCTCATAGAAAAGTCCACCATTAATCGAGCAGACCATCAAATGAAAAAGATAACCGGATGCTAAGCGTAGTTGGATACGTATAGAAACCAAGCTATACTCGAGATATATTGCTTAACTAAGCATACATATGAATACAAAAAATATGCGATGCAAACCTAATTAGGTACGTATTGATACAAAAGCCAACTGAATGCCAAAGCTAATTGGGTACAAATGGAAACCAATATATTCCCGAGGTATATTGTTTAACCGAGCATACATATGGATGCAAAAGCTAACGGATTCCAAATGAAATCGGGTACGTATTGATGTAAATGCTAACTGAATGGCAAACCTAATTGTTACGTATTGATGTAAAAGCTAACCGGATGCCAAAACTAATCGGTATGCATTAAATCTTAAGCTAACCGGGTGCCAATCTAATCGGGTACAGATGGAAATCAATATGTTCTTGAGTTATATTGTTTAACAGATTGTACATATGAATGCAAAAACTGACTGGATACCAACCTAGTCGGGTACATATAAACGCAAAAGCTAATCGTATACACTACAAAATGATATTTGTAACAAAACTAATACCAAAGTATTGCAAAAATGATACACACCGTCGGTTTGATTGAAATCGATACTTTGTGATTTAAAAATTATTTTCACTGTTAGTATTACAAACAGGTACCAATATATTGCAAAAATGATACTTACTATCTTTTTCATTGAAGTTGATGCTTTGTAATTTTAGATTTTACTTTTACTGTCATTTATAAAAAAACTAAAAACAAAGTATTATAAAAATAATATCTACCGTATATTTGATTAGAGTTCATGTTTTTAGTTTTAGAAATTATTTTCACTGTCATTTATAGCAAAATAGATACCGATATGATGCAAAAATGATGTCGAGTATTCGTTTGATTAGAATTGATGCTTTGTAATTTTAGAAATTATTTTCACTCTAATTTGTAACAAAACTAATACCATTATATTGTAAGATGATATCGACTGTTTGTTTGATTGGAGATGATGCTTTTTGATCTAAAAATTAATGTCACCGTCATTTATAACAAAACTGGTACCAAAGAACTCAAAAATGATAGCCAATTATGCTTGGACATAGAAACCTATCGTTATGTTACATGGCTAACAAACATAAACAAACATACAATTAGAAAATGTGTGCTACAATAATGACCTGCATAACAATATCAAAACAAAATTAATGAACCATAAAATATCAATCATGATCAAAGAAAAAGAGAGCAATTTATTGGACATAGGAGACGGTAGCAACATATGACGAGTAACTGATCCTATATGACTTCATTGTCACATTCATGTCATTGATGCTACCACTACAGACCCCTAACTCTACAAAACTACCTTCATTAACCTCTTCTTCTAGAATCATGTGACTGAACATACTGGCATCAACATTGGTGACCATTGTCATAGGTGAACCTCCACGGCTATGATTTTGGACCAGGAACTACACTCAACTCCGGCCGTTTTGATTGCCGAGACCACCGTCATTTTTCTTATCTTCTTGAGATGAGTATCACCATATCCAAGTCGTTGTCTTCAACACTGATTGAAAACTCAACAGGATGGTCTTTGTTCACTAATTTGGGCCGCCTCAATCTAACTTCATCCAAAAAAAAGTCCTCTACCGCTTGAAAATGTGATATCCCGAAATTTTTGGCAATATTAATTTAATAATCTGTGTTAAAATTAAATTGATTTGACAATATTGTTAATAATAAATTTCAATTTGATTTAATAATCTTCTTTTAAATAAATATTTAACTGATAATTTACCTTTTAAAGGCTAATAAATTATTTTCTATTTGTAGTGTATATATATTTGTATATATTATAAATAGATAAGCTTTGTTTTAAATTTAATAAATAAAGGCATGTTGTCTAATTTTAATATTTTTGGTAATTTGGAAATTTGATTTAACTTAATATTAAATAAATAACCATATGATTTTAAAATACTTAAGATAAATTTAATTGTTTAAAATGATTCTAGCCAAAGTTTAAACTTAAACAAAAAGTTTGTTTTGTTCTTTATTTAATACAGCTTGATAAAAAATAAGTAATTTAATAATAAAGAGATAATTTCTTTTATAAATTATTTTTAATTTAATAACGAGCTATATTAATAATGTAATATCTTTATAAATGGATTTTTAATATAAATAAAATTGTTATCTTAAATTTATTTATTTATATATGTGTGTTTTAATAGAAAGCTATGATTTGAAAATTTAAAATAAGGTTTTTCAATAATATTTGAAATAAAAAAAATTCATAAATATTAACATAAGTATATAAATAATAAGTAAATTTAGTATTGATAGTTTAAGTATAAAAATAAAAGAAAAAAAAATAAACACACATGTTAGGAATGGAACTAAATACTTAGGCTAAAATTCATAGCAAAGACTAAAACAACTTCATATATTTGGACATAAGTAAAAAATTACCCAGGAAAGTAAAAGAAATAAATAAATGCAAAGCTAAGAAAAAAGTAAAATAAATATCTCTGTATCTAAAGAATGGAAGCAAACCAGGCTTGTATGTGTATGTAACCTGTAAAAAAAAATAAAGGGCATGAACAAAGTAAAAGTAAAATATCTAAACACAAAGGTAAGCTAAGTAGGAGACACAAAGTACTCAAATATTAAATGCTAGCAACATTTTAGTCCATTCAAATTATTCCAAAAATCTACTCGGCCTCCAAAATAAAATCTCTGATCAATCTATAAAATAAAAAAATAAAAATATTTGTACCTGCAAATAGCTACCCAAATATCACCTACCCCCCTGTACAACTCTTCTATATCAATCCCTATTTCATTCGTTCAAGTCATAGCAAGTCAGGAGAAAATACAAGTTAGCATTTCCATTTTTATACAACTTAAAAAATGTTTGCAACTCAACAAACAAGAAGATTAGGAGATCAAAGCAAACAATTCTCAGTTTTTAGAGTCCAAAGCTATTTCAAACCAAAATGCTCTGTTCATTCTCAAAGCAATGTGAGTAACTTTTAAAAATCTAAAATTTTATCTAGTTGCATGCTAATTTTGTGATAGAATATTGTGGTGTGTGTATATATATGTAAATGTAAATAGTTGTATGCAAGTTATAAGAATGTCCTTTGTTCATAGTTCTAGTCTTCCTGTTGTTTAAAATTCATGTTCTCTTTGGCTAAATTTCTGTTAGGATTTAGTTTACAAACAAAATTGTTTGTTTAATTTTAAAGTAAGTTTTAGAATTTAATTAAGTTAATATAAACTTGTATTGGCTCTGGAAAATCATAGCAACTGTGCAAGCTCAAAATTAAATCAAAATTTTATCATCCTATTTTCTGAATTCATGAATATAAATTGAATATTAAAATCAAAACATGATTTTTAAAACAAAAATTATGATTTTTAGTAAAGAGGTTAGAGAGCAATTCTAGGTTCATCAGGAAGTGGAAATATGGTATTTCTGATGATCTTGGTATCTGGAAAGGTCGGAATCTTGGATATTGATGAAGGAGTGTTTGTAGTTGATGGGAAAATGGTTGATGGTGATGCATTTCATCGAGGAGGCAGCGGTGGAGGATTCTTGGTTGGGAACCCTAGTTTTATCAGACTGGAAAATTCGATCATCTCTCCTTCTATAGTTGATCGAATGTAATGGTTTTGTGGGAGATGGAAGCTTGGTCATTAGGGAAGGGGTAGCCGGAATTGCAGACCTTCAGGTGGTCGAAGCGGTGAGGTTGAGGTGTTGACAGGTTTTGAGGGTGGAAACCTGATTGTGTTTCCAGGTTTGAGATTGGGCGCTCGATTTTGATTCGAGCAAGTGTGGTGGCTTTGGAGGGTCGTGATGTCGTCAGGTGATGGTCGCTGATGGATTGAAGTGCTGGTGGATGGCCGGAGATGGCCAGAGCCACGGTGCACGCGGACCGTGTAGTTTGAAGTTCTGATGAACTTTAGTGGTGTGCAGAGTTCTGAACTCGGGGTAGACTCGAGTTATTCGAGTACTTGACTCGAAGCAGAAGAGGAAATGACTCGAAGCAAATCTTGTTTGACTGGAGTCAGTTGTTTGTTTCAGGTTTTTGCAAAACCTGACAGTAATTAATTTTTAAAAACAAATTTAAATGAAATTCAAATCTGTATACTAGATTTAAACATAGTTTAAATCCAGTTTGAAGTGTGGATTCAAATTTATTTTTGAATTCAAATCTGAAATGAAATAAAAGTTCAAAAACATTTAACTGTGGGTTTTCGGGTTTAAAAACCTAACAGTTTCAGATTTTAAATTTAATTTAAAATTTGAAAACAGAATTTAAACAGTGGTTCAAATTCAAAATTTAAAATATAGATTCAAATGAAACTTTTGAATCTTAAGATTTTAAAACGAATTTGCATTTTTATATCAAGAATTAAAAAATAAGGTTTTAAAAGCAAGTTAAATCAAAGTTTTAAATCAAAGTTAAAATAATGGATTCAAGTTTTTCTTGAATTCAAATCTGTGATTTAAATCAGTTTTTGAATTTGAATGTCTTAGACAAGTTTAAATCAAATAGTTTTTTTAAGTGATTTGTTTTCAAATAATTATTTGAATTGGATTTTGATAAAGTTCTTTTAAAAAGGATTTTTGAAAGAAAAGTTAAATAATTTGTTTTAACTTGAATTTGCAAGTTAAAAGGTAATGTATTTAAAGCTTAAATTTTAAATAAAAATTTAATTAATTTAGTTAGAACTTTTCTTATATAGGTTTATAAGTTGATATTTAAATTTGATTAATGTTTAAATATATAATCATTTTGAATCTTGAATTCAAAATGTAATTTAAATTTAAATTCAAAAGTGTAATGTTTTACACTTTAATGGTAATAAAATAATTTATAAAGAAATGGATTATCTTTGAGATAATTAAGATATTGAAGTGATTTAATTAATAAGTTAATTAAAGAATGACTTATTTAATTAATTTATAATTATTGATTTAGAATTAGAGATTAATTAAGGAAGTAATTAAAGAAATGTTATTAGTTAATGAAGATAATTAACTAAGGACTATTAAATAATTAATTAATGTGATTAATTTTGATAATTAATTAGATTAATTAATTTAGATAATCTATTGTAAATTGTTATATGTAATTACTTGATAAAAGTAATTAAGGGATTAATTACTTATTGTAATTAATTTTGATAATATGATTAATTTAAGTCAATTAATTTAGTTTAATTAATTTAAGAAAATCATTTGATGATTTGATAAGTGTAATTACTTAGTGTAATTAATGGAGCATAATTACTTAGGGGAGTAATTAGATGATAATTACTGAATGTAATTAACTGAAAAATGATTAATTAATGGAGATAATTAATTATGGAATAATTAATTTATTTAATAAGTAATTAAGGATAGTTAGTTACTGGTTTGTTATTAATCAAGGGTGATTAATAATTGTGTTTAAATAAAGATTAATCTCTTAATGTAATTAATTTAAATAAAGTAATTTAATTTAAATGTAATTAGAGATCATTAATTAATATAATAATGATGTAAATTATAATGGATTAATTAAGGAATAATTAATAATGAGGTGATTAATTAATGTAATTAATTAAGGATAAATGTAATTAATTATATTTAATTAATAAATAAAGTAATTAAATGTTAATTACTATGAATAATTTAGGATAATTAATTTGTGAAATTAATTAAAGACTAATTACTTATTGTAATTAGAGGATGATTAATCAAAGGTGTTTAATCCTGATAAATGCTTAGAGAATGATTAATTAATTAATTAGATTACAATTAATTAATGGTTATATAAGCAGGATTTATAGAATGAAGTAATTAATTTAATTTACTTTAAATTAATTAGAGATAAAAGTAATTAATTTAATTCATTTTAAATTAATTATAAATGGTATGATTATAAATCATTGCTTATGGATGGTATTAATATTTCATTGAATGATTGTGAACTTAGATATGAGATGAGTAATATCTATGTGATATGGATGCTTAGTTTAAGTATGATAATATTAATTATCTGTTTAGGATGATAAAATGGATTATCTGTTTATGATGATAATGTTGATTATCTATTGTGATATTGTGAATTATCTCCTCTATGTATATAGATAATTGAATTGAATTATTTTAAACTTTAAAACAACTTGGCCTTAAAAGATAACGTTTGGATTTCGATGAGACCAGGATCGGGTTTCCATATTTGGACATTCGAACACCACATCGATCCAAATTAAACGTTAGGTCGTGAATTCTCAAGTGAAGATTCAGAGTGCAAGGGTTATCGTCGTTAACTCTGAGGGTGATTCCAAAATGAGTGTGACAAGATAATGCCTTCGGTTTCGCTCGAACCCGAAGCGAACTTGTATGGATTGACTGCTTTCAGAACATCGTCAGGTGGGCAATAAGCATTCTAAGAGATGTGTTCTCTAAAGGTAATCGCAGCCTCAAGCCTCATCAACCGGGAATGGCTAAAACAGGGGAGGTGCAGCAAGGTTAGGTGGGTCATGCCCAAGAAGGACGAGATTTCCCCTATCTAGATGTCCCTTTATTTCGGCTGTGTGGGCAGTTTTGAGCTCCAACTGCCGGGGTTATCTTGTTCGGGACTGTTCATCAAGGAATGGTTCCAGCCTTGTGCTGCAGGGGGTCGGGAGTGATCCTCGATGCAATGATCTAGGCCACCTACTGTGACGGGCGGTACCCCAGTAGCCCTGCCATTGATGGAAACTCATTTTCCCTACGAGACCCTACGGTTTTGATTTGTATTACCCACTTTTGTGGCTAGTAGCTGGAATTTAATGAATGTAACAATTTCAGCTATTTTCTATTTACTTGAAAACCCTAGACACTATTACAATATCACAGAATTTCCTATTAAATGATTTGGTTAGCGTAAGGTAAAAACTTACCCATGTTTATTTATGGGAAGTCTTACGTGATACCTTTTGTTTTCAAATGTTTTTCAAAAGTTAAGCAACTTTAACCTGTTACTCATACCAGACCCATGTCTGACCCGGAGTTAATTTATGTTTTTATAAACTCTAGGGTACTCAAATTTTTACGAGTAGCCAAGGGATTCAGGTTAGCTTTGACGAATTCTAAAGGAGCAAAGGAGCAGGAGGCTTCGGAGTTATGGATATATAGTATTCCGCTGTGTTGGTATCTCTGTGTTGTATTGTGTATTTAATTGTATAACTAGACAGGTGTTTATAACTGTCTAGCATGTGATGTATTATCTGTATAACTCTGATGGATATTGTATATTATGTAATACTTATGTGATTAATATAATTTATTCGTTCCGCTGTTGAGATTCTGATGTTGTTTCTTCTTTCTTCTCTATTTTTTCTCTTTTCTATCCCTTTCTTTCTTCAAGATGATACAACTTTCTGGGGCTAGAAAGTCGGGTCGTTACAGTTGGTATCAGAGCGCTAGGTTGAGCGAATACCTAGGCTCTTGAGTGATTTCTTTCTTGAGAGAGCGTATTTGTAATTTATATATATATATATATATATATATATATATATATATATTTCTTCCTATTTGTTGGATTACCTGTTCGGGTTTTCCAATATAAGTTATATAGGTAGATAGGGTAGTAATGTGTGTAACACGACTACCAATGGTTGGAGTTTGAATGTTTGAGGTTGGAAGTGTATCTGTCGAGACTGTAGACCTAATACCGTCTCGAGTGAGCTTTGAGTGGTGTAAGGATTTCATCAATCTCTGAAGGAAACCTGTTAAGGTTCGGAGTTCATCTTTGAAGCGTAAGTTTGGATGAGCTAGAGTTTGGATCTGTCGGTTTGGCAGAAGCAAGTCATGATATCTTGATACCTTAAGATGTAGTAGCTGTGTGACGAGACACAGTGACTATGGATGTCTCTGAAGATGTTTCTTTGGGACAAGTTAAGGAAGTGTGTCTGCTTTAGTGTTGTGGATAAGTTCAGCAGGGGTTTTTTGTTTGGTTTGAGGTCCGAGTTTCTCGACGAGCTTTGGATAAGAAGTCTTTGGTATTTGAGTCAGCATTGCAGATCGGAGTGTTCTGTGTACCATCATGGAGACTTCTGGCTTAGTAGTTTTTCTTGCGGTAATTTCAGGAGTAGCAGAGTGATTCCATTTCTTCGATGGATTGGCTAGATTAGTATAGGCTGTTCTGCTTGGTAAAGAGAGAACAGATTTTCTTTGAAATTAGGCTGGATAGATCGCAAAAGTGACTTGCGATTGTTTGAGTGTTCTCTGGGGTTATCTGAATTTTCTAGATGTCTTCAGGAAGTTAGAGTTTTGTACGCATCTGGAGATTGAGTTTTCCTATCGACTGGATTCCATAAATGGTACCGATGGTTCAGCTTAATAGCAGGATGGTTTTTAGAGAGAGAGTTTGGTGAAACAGCTCAGGTTTTGGAGGAACTTCTGAGTTTCTTTTATGGATCTGTTGAACCATAGTTCTAGGATGTGTTGTCCAGTTTGTGCTCATAATCATCATCAGCATTTTCATCTGCTCAGTCAGAGTTGCGCAGTGGAAGCATGGTGGCAGCTGTTTAGTTTGGAAGCAACTGGAAATTGCAGTGTTTTGGATTAGAGAGTTTCTACAGGAAATTTTCCAGGATCTGAGGCCAGATTGGGAGTGCATCTATTTTATCTCTTCCAGATGAGAGAAGTGAGATCAGTCCCTTGACTTTGGAATAGAGTTGTGTTCTGATTTTTGAGTTGATCTTGGAAAGATCGTTTGTGGATCGTTTTTGGTTTAATTTGATTCTGGGGGCATCAACAAGGGTTGAGCTGATCAGGAAGGATGTAGGCAGCCCAGGATCGTCAGAAGAGTTTTATGGATAAGAGAGGAAGGAATTTGAATTTCGAAGACGGAGAATTTGGAATTCGAAGTTAGAGACTTCGTTGTTGTTGGGGTTTTCTCCAATCCATGGGAGCTATAAGATTGGGTAAGATTGGGAAGCTAGCTCCGAGATATTTGGATCTTTTTCTGTTGTTCTTTTTAGGATTAGTGTTTGGTCTTCAGGAGTGAATTGCCAGTTTGGATAACTGGAATTCAGTGTGTTTCACATATCTTTGAGAGAGTACATGTATGAGCTATCTCTGGTTGTAGAACCAGCGGTTCAGAAGGGTATGGTTGTTGAATTAGACTTGAGTTTGGTCTGATATATTGATTTGTTTTGTAGATCTAGAAGAGTGGAAGATCTGTAGCTTAGTCGTATTGATTGTTTGGATTCTGTAGGGCGAGTATTTGGGTATTTATACTGGGGAAACTCGAGAAAATTCTATCTAGAATTTTATCTGGATAATTAGGTTTGTTTGATTGAATGAATTGGTTGCTATGGTTATTAGCATATGATTGATTTATACTTGTGTTTTAAAATTAAATTTTTAATTAGATTATTAAATTACCTTTGTTTTAAATTTTGGGGACGAAATTCTTTTAAGGGGGGAGGAATGTGATATCCCAAAAATTTTGGCAATATCAATTTAATAATCTGTGTCAAAATTAAATTGATTTGACAATATTGTTAATAATAAATTTGAATTTGATTTAATAATCTTCTTTTAAATAAATATTTAACTGATAATTTATCTTTTAAAGGCTAATAAATTATTTTCTATTTGTAATGTATATATATTTGTATATATTGTAAATAGATAAGCTTTGTTTTAAATTTAATACATAAAGGCATGTTTTCTAATTTAATATTTTTGGTAATTTGGAAATTTGATTTAACTTAATATTAAATAAATAACCATATGATTTTAAAATACTTAAGATAAATTTAATTGTTTAAAATGATTCTAGCCAAAGTTTAAATTTAAACAAAAAGTTTGTTTTGTTCTTTTTTTAATATAGCTTGATAAAAAATAAGTAATTTATTAATAAAGAGATAATTTCTTTTATAAATTATTTTTAATTTAATAATGAGCTATATTAATAATGTAATATCTTTATAAATGGGTTTTTAATATAAATAGAAATTGTTATCTTAAATTTATTTATTTATATATGTGTGTATTTTGATAAAAGGCTATGATTTGAAAATTTAAAATAAAGTTTTTCAATAATATTTGAAATAAAATAAATTTCATAAATATTAACATAAGTATATAAATAATAAGTAAATTTAGTATTGATAGTTTAAGTATAAAAATAAAATAAAAATAAAAATAAACACACATTTTAGAAATGGAACTAAATACTTAGGCTAAAATTCATAGCAAAGACTAAAACAACTTTATATATTTGGACATAAGTAAAAACATTACCCAGGCAAGTAAAAGAAATAAATAAATGCAAAGCTAAGAACAAAGTAATGTATCTAAAGAATGGAAGCAAACCAGGCTTGTATTTGTATGTAACCTGTAAAAAAAAATTAAAGGGCAAGAACAAAGTAAAAGTAAAATATCTAAACACAAAGGTAAGCTAAGTAGGAGACACAAAGTAATCAAACATTAAATGCTAGCAACATTTTAGTCCATTCGAATTGTTCCAAAAATCTACTTAGCCTCCAAAATAAAATCTCTGACCAATCTATAAAATAAATAAAAAATAAAAATATTTGTACCTACAAATAGCAACCCAGATATCACCTACCCCCCTCCCCCCCCGGTACAACTCTTCTATATCTATCCCTATTTCCTTCGTTCAAATCATAGAAAGTTAGTAGAAAATACAAGTTAGCATTTCCATTTTTATACAACTTAAATAATGTTTGCAACTCAACAAACAAGAAGATTAGGAGATCAAAGCAAACAATTCTCAGTCTATTTCGAACCAAAATGCTCTGTTCATTCTCAGCAATGTGAGTAACATTTAAAGTCTAAAATTTTATCTAGTTGCATGCTAATTTTGTGATAAAATATTGTGGTGTGTATATATATATGTGTGTGTAAATGTAAACAGTTGTATGCAAGTTATAAGAATGTCCTCTGTTCATAGTTCCAGTCTTCCTGTTGTTTAAAATTCATGTTCTCTTTGGCTAAATTTCTGCTAGGATTTAGTTTACAAACAAAATTGTTTGTTTAATTTTAAAGTAAGTTTTAGAATTTAATTAAGTTAGTATAAACTTGTATTGGCTCTGGAAAATCATAGCAACTGTGCAAGCTCAAATTTAAATGAAAATTTAAATCATCCTATTTTTTGAATTCATGAATATAAATTGAATGCTAAAATCAAAACATGATTTTCAAAACAAAAATTATGATTTTTAGTAAAGAGGTTAGAGAGCAGTTCTAGGTTCATCAGAAAGTGGAAATATGGGTATTTCTGATGATCTTGGTATCTGAAGAGGTCAAAATCTCGGATATTGATGAAGGAGTGTTTGTAGTTGATGGGAAAATGGTTGATGGTGATGCATTTCATCGAGGAGGCAGCGGTGGAGGATTCTTGGTTGGGAACCCTAGTTTTATCAGACTGGAAGATTCGATCATCTCTCCTTCTATAGTTGATCGAATGTAATGGGTTTGTGGGAGATGGAAGCTTGGTCATTAGGGAAGGGGTAGCCGGAATTGCAGACCTTCAGGTGGTCGGAGCGGCGAGGTTGAGGTGTTGACAGATTTTGAGGGGTGAAACCTGATTGTGTTTCCAGGTTTGAGATTGGGCGCTCGATTTTGATTCGAACAAGTGTGGTGGCTTTGGAGGGTCGTGATGCCGTCAGGTGATGGTTGCTGATGGATTGAAGTGTTGGTGGATGGCCGGAAATGGGTAGACCACGGTGCACGTGCACCGTGCAGTTTGAAGTTCTAATGAACTTTAGTGGTGTGCAGAGTTTTGAACTCGGGGTAGACTCGAGTTATTCGAGTACTTGACTCGAAGTAGAAGAGGAAATGACTTGAAGCAAATCTTGTTTGACTCGAGTCAGTTGTTTGTTTCAGGTTTTTGTAAAACCTGACAGTAATTGATTTTTAAAAACAAATTCAAATGAAATTTAAATTTGTATACTAGATTTAAACAAAGTTTAAATCCAGTTTGATGTATGGATTCAAATTTATTTTTGAATTCTAATCTGAAATGAAATAAAAGTTTTAAAATATTTAAATGTGGGTTTTCAGGTTTAAAAACCTGACAGTTTCAGATTTTAAATTTAATTTAAAATTTGAAAACGGATTTAAACAGTGGTTTAAATTCAAAGTTTAAATCATAGATTCAAATGAAACTTTTGAATCTTAAGGTTTTAAAATGAATTTGGATTTTTAAATCAAGAATTAAAAATTAAGGTTTTAAAAGCAAGTTAAATCAAAGTTAAAATAATGGATTCAAGTTTTTCTTGAATTCAAATCTGTGATTGAAATCAGTTTTTGAATCTGAATGTTTTAAACAAGTTTAAATCAAATAGTTTTTTTTAAAGTGATTTGTTTTCAAATAAATATTTGAATTGGATTTTGATAAAGTTCTTTATAAAAAGGATTTTTGAATGAAAAGTTAAATAATTTGTTTTAACTTGAATTTGCAAGTTAAAAGGTAATGTATTTAAAGCTTAAATTTTAAATAAAAATTTAAGTAATTTAGTTAGAACTTTTCTTATATAGGTTTATAAGTTGATATTTAAATTTGATTAATGTTTAAATATATAATCATTTTGAATCTTGAATTCAAAATGTAATTTAAATTTAAATTCAACAGTGTAATGTTTTACACTTTAATGGTAATGAAATAATTTATAAAGAAATGGATTATCTTTGAGATAATTAAGATATTGAAGTGATTTAATGTATAAGTTAATTAAAGAATGACTTATTGAATTAATTTATAATTATTGATTTATAATTAGAGATTAATTAAGGAAGTAATTAAAGAAATGTTATTAGTTAATGAAGATAATTAACTAAGGACTATTAAACAATTAATTAATGTGATTAATTTTGGTAATTAATTAAATTAATTAATTTAGATAATCTATTGCAAATTGTTAAATGTAATTACTTGATAAAAGTAATTAAGGGATTAATTACTTATTGTAATTAATTTTGATAATATGATTAATTTAAGTCAATTAATTTAGTTTAATTAATTTAAGAAAATCATTTGATGATTTGATAAGTGTAATTACTTAGTGTAATTAATGGAGCATAATTACTTAGGGGAGTAATTAGATGATAATTACTGAATGTAATTAACTGAAAAATGATTAATTAATGGAGATAATTAATTATGGAATAATTAATTTATCTAATAAGTAATTAAGGATAGTTAGTTACTGGTTTGTTATTAATCAAGGGTGATTAATAATTGTGTTTAAATAAAGATTAATCTCTTAATGTAATTAATTTAAATAAAGTAATTTAATTTAAATGTAATTAGAGATCATTAATTAATATAATTAATGATGTAAATTATAATGGATTAATTAAGGAATAATTAATAATGAGGTGATTAATTAATGTAATTAATTAAGGATTAATGTAATTAATTATATTTAATTAATAAATAAAGTAATTAAATGTTAATTACTATGAATAATTTAGGATAATTAATTTGTGAAATTAATTAAAGACTAATTACTTATTGTAATTAGAGGATGATTAATCAAAGGTGTTTAATCCTGATAAATGCTTAGAGAATGATTAATTAACTAGATTACAATTAATTAATGGTTATATAAGCAGGATTTATAAAATGAAGTAATTGATTTAATTTACTTTAAATTAGTTAGAGATAGAAGTAATTAATTTAATTCATTTTAAATTAATTATAAATGGTATGATTATAAACCATTGCTTATGGATGGTATTGATATTTCATTGAATGGTTGTGAACTCAGATATGAGATGAGTAATATCTATGGGATATGAATGCTTGGTTTAAGTGTGATAATATTAATTATCTGTTTAGGATGATAAAATGGATTATCTGTTTATGATGATAATGTTGATTATCTATTGTGATATTTTAAATTATCTCCTGTATGTATATAGATAATTGAATTGAATTATTTTAAACTTTAAAACAACTTGGCCTTAAAAGATGGCGTTTGGATTTCGATGAGACCGGGATCAGGTTTCCAAATTTGGACATCCAAAAACCACATCGATCCAAATTAAACGTTAGGTCGTGAATTCTCAAGTGAAGATTCAGAGTGAAAGGGTTATCGTCGTTAACTCTGAGCATGATTCCAAAATGAGTGTAACGAGATAATGCCTTCGGTTTCGCTCGAACCCGAAGCGAACTTGTATGGATTGAATGCTTTTAGA
Organism: Allium cepa; assembly: GCA_030765085.1. Lineage (NCBI taxonomy): Eukaryota > Viridiplantae > Streptophyta > Magnoliopsida > Asparagales > Amaryllidaceae > Allium > Allium cepa. The sequence goes on from CM060932.1 coordinate 302,272,272, forward strand.
ACAACGTCAGGTGGGCGATGAGCATTCTAAGAAATGTGTTCTCTAAAGGTAATCGCAGCCTCAAGCCTCATTAACCGGGAATGGCTAAAACAGGGGAGGTGCAGCAAGGTTAGGTGGGTCATGCCCAAGCAGGATGAGATTTTACCCTGTCTAGATGTCCCTTTATTTCTGCTATGTGGGTAGTTTTGAGCTCCAACTGCCGGGGTTATCTTGTTCGGGACTGTTCAGCAAGGAATGGTTCCGGCCTTGTGTTGCAGGGGGTCGGGAGTGATCCTCGATACAGTGATTTAGGCCACGTACTGTGACGGGCGGTAGCCCAGTAGTCCTGCCATTGATGGAAACCCATTTTCCCTGCGAGACCCTACGGTTTTGATTTGTATTACCCACTTTTGGGGCTAGTAGCTGGAATTTAATGAATGTAACAATTCGGCTATTTTCTATTTACTTGAAATCCATAGACACTATTATAATATCACAGAATTTCCTATTAAATGATTTGGTTAGCGTAAAGGTAAAAACTTACCCATGTTTATTTGTGGGAAGTCTTACGTGATACCTTTTGTTTTCAAATGTTTTTCAAAAGTTAAGCAACTTTAACATGTTACTCATACCAGACCCATGTCTGACCCGAAGTTTATTTCTGTTTTTCATAAACTCTCGGGTACTCAAATTTTTACGAGTAGCCAAGGGATTCAGGTTAGCTTTGACGAATTCTGGAGGAGCAAAGGAGCAGGAGGCTTTGGCGTTATGGATATATAATATTCCGCTGTGTTGGTATTTCTGTGTTGTATTGTGTATTTAATTGTATAACTAGACAGGTGTTTATAACTGTCTAGTATGTGATGTATTATCTGTATAACTCTGATGGATATTGTATATTATGTAATACTTATGTGATTAATATAATTTATTCGTTCCGCTGTTGAGATTCTGATGTTGTTTCTTCTTTCTTCTCTATTTTTTCTCTTTTCTATCCCTTTCTTTCTTCAAGATGATACAACTTTCTGGGGCTAGAAAGTCGGGCCGTTACAGAAAAGAAATTTGAACGTTTTTGTCCTTCAAACAAATTTATTAATGGGCTGTCCTAAGTCCTAAAAACCTTTAAATTTGTTTATCAGAATATTTTCTGTCAATTTTATTCACATAAATAAAAGTGGAAAATAGACACAAGCATAAACTTAGAAAAAAAGTTTATGCTGAAGGATAACAAGTTTCATTTTTGGATCGAATGACAAACTTTGAAAAAAAATTAGGCTGAAGGACAATGCTAAATATAACTAACATTTCGTACAGTGCAAAATTGAATATAATGCTAGTTATAACTAACATTGTCCTTCGGTCTAATTTTCTTCCTAGGTTATTTTGGACGGTTAATAAAAGGGAAATTTTGTGAAGTTCACCATTTCAAGCTCATTACTAATGCACCTGTCTAACAAGTCAAACATTACATCACTAAGTCAAAGTATTGTTTATTCAAAATCCAACATCCTACAATAGGAGTAAACTTAGGAAAAATGAATCCACGTGATGGGGTAACGATAAAGGAAAAGGCATTATAACAGAAATATGGATTTTAGTTTTGTCAGTCCCTTATATTATATTATACGAAAAAGAGAGAAAGAATCAAAAAATATTGGTCATAATTTCATAAATATGCTTGTCCTACCAACGAAATCAATAAATATATCAACGTTAAAGCCAACAGCATTACGTGTGCTTCAGACACGTGTTGTAAAATCTAAAAAATCTTATTACTAACGCAATGCACAACGTAGGGAATGGATTTCCCTTTCTTCTGACACAAAACTACGTTTAAGTATATACAGATGCAAGCGTATGAGATAACTGAAATTTGTTAAGTGTAAACCGTTGTTCCAAAATTTTCAAGCACTATAATTTGGGTTGGAAGTAGACATTGGAAAAGTCATCTCGATTACAGCGCAACTGCCCACCGGATCACTTTTGCATATTCAAAAGTTTGTGTTTATGTCATTTTCGACCGAAGCTTGAACCTCACCATTAAAGGGCACATCGATGGTGATTTCCACGAGACTGGTGCAAATTCCACGAAGCAACAAGAGCATCAAGATTTAACCTAAAATGACTGAATCAATAACGAGCAAGTGACTCCCTAAATGTGCTTTTCTAATTATAAAAGTTGAACTAACGCACAACAAGGAATAAGGAATTAGACCATGTAATTTTTGCCATGGTAGGAAAATGTGAACATATGAACACTGAGGGTCACACATATACATACATCCCCCACACACGTATGGGCACACGTAAATACAGACAGACATGAATTCTTAGGGATGCCCCAATAAAATCGCAAGTAGTGGTTATCATGCCAAATTTTTGATCAAATAATTTGCAATAATCGACAGGTTGTTAATTGCGCAAAATGCACCTGATTAAAATTTGTGTTCTCTCTGTTATGTCAATAATTGAAACAGTACCCGAATATCACTCAAAATAAAATTAAACAAATACAAAAATAAAGAATTCAAACAGAAAAGAAGGAAAAAACAATCTTTTATAGTGGTTCAACAAAATTTTCACTCTACGCCACTTAGTTATTTTTATAGACTGATTCTCTTTGGATATACAATCAATTTCTAGTTACAATAGACATGCTTTCTGCCTCAAATAGTTAGGGGAAGAAGAAAATCTAAAAGTCCTTTGTTTTGAAGGTAAGCTGCTATTTATAGATGAGTTTCAACCCAAATTTCATCATTCTAGGTTTGACGAGTTAATTTCTCAAACTCTGAAGTTCTAGCACGAATAATTGGTCGTTACACACGTTTTCCATGACAACCAATCATGTCTGTGCTGATATGATCAATCATGCCATTGTGATATGATCATGCTGATACTGACATGATTTTATGCGTCAAAACTTCCTTTTTTTCTTCATAGCATGAGTCCCAAGCCCGCAAAATAGCCACATCAAGATCTAAAATCATGTCGGTACTGATCAAATCATGTCCATACTGACATATTTTTGTTCTCCAACGCTTGGTCAATTTTGTTGCGGTCCTTCATATCGTCAACGGTACTTAAATCACATCGGTATTAATCATGTAAATACAAATCGTGTCGGTACCAATCATGCTGGTACCATCCTATTTTGCATTTACAAAACTTGGTCAAATCTTTGATTTCTTTAATCTTGACATCTCTAAGCTCCTTAACTCATTCCTTCATCATTTTTTGGTCTAATTTCTTTGATTTAAGTCAATTCCAATAATGTGGTAAATTTGTCAGAAACACTTACTCCACAAAGAATGATTTTGTGGAAACAAAGCATGCTTTGCTCATGGACACATATCGAGACTGGAAAATAATCATCAGTTGCACTCTCTGGCTGTCTACTTTTTTCAATCGTACAAAATCATTAGGTTCTTTTTGGATTCACCTACAAATCAATGGATGTTCTAGACCCAACATGGCTAAAGATTCAAGTCCTTGCTGAAATGTTTATCAGTAATTAACGTAAACCCTAATGGCCGCCACCCTTTCCTAGTGGCGATCAGAAACTCTTCTCACGTCTTCCCCAATCTCACGTCCATTTCTGTTCGTTCCAGATTTCCCCTATTCGTTTTCCAATGTCTTCGTCCAACTCGACTATCCCACTCTCAGCTACGCCATCTGATCCGCCGCCGTCTTCGTTAGACCACCCACCGGGCTTTGAACCTACCGAAATAATGGAGGCCGATACCAATAACGATGATGGATTCACTCCTATATTGTCGCGAAAATGGAAGAGGCATCTCAAAACTATTCCCAGTAATCACCAAGCCAAAATCAAGAATCCTTCAGTTCGTACCCCTCCCTCTAGCAAATCTGGTCGTCCCCCTGTTCATAACAGTAACCCAATCCCTAGCGGATCTGATTTTCAATCATGCCGATTGAATAATAAGCACGCGTCCCTGATTCGGAATTTTGCTTCCCAAAAGAGTAAAGCGTGGAATGAGGTTGTTAAAGGCAACAATATTCCAATCCCTGTTCCACTGAAATTTTATCAACCTCATGAAGTCAACTCTATAAAATGCGCTAAAATGTCTGCTGATGTTATCCTAGATGATAGAAAACAATGGAGCAACGTCATTGTAGTTTATGTTGTAGGCCCTAAACCATATTATCCATATTTCAAAGAATATATCATCCCAGTTTGGAAACCAGTTGAGGAATTTTCGATTTTTTCAATGAAAATGGATTTTATGCGATTAAGTTTAACAAAGAACAAGACTGTCTTAATGTTCTGGAAGGAGGACCATATTATTATAACAAGAAACTGTTGATGATGAAAAGATGGCACCCCGGAATGCATCTTAATAAAGAATTACTTCACTCTATTCCGATTTGGATCCGCCTCCCCAATCTGCCTCTTGACTTTTGGACGGAAGAATCGCTTCTGTGCTTGGTACTCCTATCAAACTTGATAAATTCACGGAAGGAATAATCAAAATTGCATTCGCTAGAGTGCTCATCGAAATTGATAATAAGTTTAAGTACCCTATTAAACTTCCTATTTTGAATGAAAAAGACGAGATAACATGGCAAGAAGTGGTTTACGAATGGAAGCCTATAGCGTGCCCTAATTGCTTGAGTTTTGGTCACACTGAAAATCAATGTCAATTTACTAAAGCATGGATGCCCAAAACGAATCATGTCACACCAAGAGATAACCCAGAAATGATAAATGACCCCATCAAAATCATCCCGAATAACAGTGATTTAAATGAAGAAAGTTACAAACAGGGAGCTAGTGTGGAATTCAATAATCAGGAGCATTCTCAGATGGATATTGAAGCAGATCAGAATTGGCATTTCAATCCAAAGTCAAAAATAGATAAATCAGTTTTACTTCAAGTCTCACCGACTCAAACAGTCCAGTCAAATAAACAAAACATGACTATTATTTCTACACTAGACCATAGCATGAATGAAAACCCGAATACACTGACCGATAATAACCATACAAATAGCCTCAAACTAAAGTCAGACATTAACCCTATCGAATCTCCTTTAATAGAAAATTCTGCTCACATAGATGACTCCCCATCTTCATATCAACGAGCTGTCTCCAATAATCCAGATCCATCGTCCAGCATCAGAACAAAACCATCACGCAAAATGAGGTCAGAGGAAGCTCCTTTTGAATTCAAAGCTTCCCCGAACCCTGATGTGTTGGAGAATCCTGCATGGTCAAATCTTGTTAGCCAGTTGAAAAATAAAAATAAAAAATCCAAAAAAACAAAGACGATGGGGAAAGCTACTCCTCTGAAAGAAAGTAGCGCTCCCAATAATGACTGTTAATGGAGTTCCTAATCTGGAACATAAGGGGGATGAATGCTCCCTCCAAACAACTGGAAATCTTTAATATCATTAATTCGAATAAAATTTCCTTTATTGGTATTCTGGAAAACAAGCTTTCTCTTAATTCCATTGAAAGCTTTATGAATAAACTTGATAATAAATGGAAAATGTCCCACAACATTACTGATGCTCGTAAAAGTCGTATTTGGGATTCCACATTATGGACAACTACCATTTTACATTCTACTGATCAGTACATAACCACTATCCTACATGCTGCTAATGAACTTAGTGTTGTGTGCGCTACAAGTCTGTAACGACCCAGAATTTTTATTAATTAAAAAATTTAATATTTAATTAATTTTAAGTATTAATAAGTGAATTTATAAGTCAAATAAATTTTTATTTGAATTATTGGATTTAATTGGATAATTAAATCGATAATTTAATATGTTAAATTATGGAAATAATTGAAAATTGAGTTAAATATGATTGAAAATGATTTGTAAAATTTTATTTTATTTGAAGTTAGAAAGATATTTTAGAACTTTTAAAATCGAATTAAAAGTTTATTTGTGAAAATTGAATATTTTAATATTAAAATCGACTAGTGAAAATAGTCAATTTTTGAACAGTCTCAGAATTGAACGAAACCAGTTCCATTGGATCCGTAATAGTTAGTTATTACCGGATTTCAAATTTCGTGTCAATCGGAGTTATCGTTTGATCGTGGCAGCTCGAAACGCATTGAATTGTTTTTAATTTTAATTTGGCGAGTTAAAATAGCCATTTTTCAAAAAGTCTCGGATTTCGACGAAACTAGTTTCATCGGATCCGTAATGTGATATTATTTTAAGGTTTCAAATTTCAAGTCAATTGGATTTACCGTTTTTCCGGTACAAATTAAAACGCCTAGAAAATCGTTTAAATCGGTTTAATTTAAATTGAACGTTTGTTGCCATAACTCGCACAGATGTCCGAATTAGCTTCCGAAACCTATTCCATTGTGTCCGGAACGCGGGGTAAACCCTAGAAACGCTGGTTACGGCGCGTGAATCGGAGTTCGGAATTCCCGGATGAATAGTGTTCGTTCGTTCTTCTATAAATAGCCCCTACCTCTCTCTAAATAAAAAAAATAAAAAAATAAAACCCTAATTATAAACTGCAGCCGCCACTAACAAAATGAAGGGCCGAAATTGTCTCCCCTTCCTCCCCAAATATCTTTCAATCCACTCATCAATTCGAGATGTTGTCAACTAGGAAAACGTAGAGGCTAGTGTGCTCTACATATCAAACGGTGGAGATTGGGAATGGAGTTGTGGATAGACGGCAATTTGCAGTCAAAGGCCATACGGTCGGCCTCGATTTTCGTGCTAGAGGTAGGACCGGACTTCAAGGCACTTGGGGCGCTGGTAGAGTGGAGCGAGGCGGTTCAAATGGCGGTGGTGTGATCGAGTTTAGTCGTCGGTTGAGGGTTGCGAATTTAAACCCTAAATTGAAATGGTGGGTTCGGCTTGTAGCCTGTAGGTTGCGCGAAGAAGAAAGGAAGAAGGTTGGAGGGGTGCACGCACGGTCCAGATGGGGGAATGCAGGATCCAAGGGCTGTGATGGGTTAGGTATAAAAATATAAACTAATTTGTTGTAATTTAGTTATAAAAATTCGTATAAACTTCAAAAATACATAACTTTTTCATACGAGGTCGAAAACGCGCGAAACCAGTTGCGTTGGAATCGTATGGACGAGCACTACGCGATGAAATTGGATTGGAGTCGTTTGGAGTTAGTGAAAATTTTGGGTAAAATTAAACGTCCGTTTAATTTTATTCGAAATAAATCGCTAAAATGAAATTGAAATCAAGGTGAGAACTTCTCACTCAATCAAATCAGTTTCGATTTTATTTTAAATAGTTAGATTTAAAATATTTGAATGCATGTTTGAATGATGATTGTTATCTATTGATTGTTAAAATAGACATTATGCGCCGTTAGTAAGCGGATGTTATTTATTAAAAACATATACCGCGAATATTTCATAAACAGTGAAATTGGTATTATATATATAATAGCAATATATATATATATTGGCATATGTATATATTGGAGTTATTGATTTCCCGCATTTTTTGTTTAGCGGATGAGACCCTATTGCGCCGTCTATTAAGCGGATAATATTTAAAATCCCATATACCGCGATAATTTCGTACTGGAGCGAAATTGGTATTGTGCTAATGTTTTTGGATGCAGGAAAACAGGTTGGAGGGATCCAACTGGATTCCTCAACAGTATTTATTTGATTTCAGATATTTTGATATTTGATTGATTATCATATCGATATATGATATCGTTGTTGTCGTGATTGACTATTTGGTGTGTAGCATCATTGAACCAAATTTTGGGATTTTAAAATGATTTTAAAGTGATTTTTGAAAGTATACGTTTATAAAATATTTTTGGAAATTGATTTATTTTAAATAAATACACGTTATAATTTTTAAAGTTATAAAAATTATGATTTTGAGAAATATAGTTAAAAGTTGATTTTTGAGAAATATGGATTAATGATTTTATAAAATAGTTTAGATTGAAATTTCTGAGTTTATTGTAAAAAGTTTAAATATAGGATTTATGAAATTTAATTATTTTATAAATCAGAATGATGAAATTATAAAGGAGATTAAAGATGTTTTAAAAGAATAATATAAATTGATTATATAAAAAGATTTATAAATTGATAATTTATAAATAAAAATATTTGAATTATAAAACGAGTTTTTATAAGTGTTTGAATGAAGTGTGAATGAATTTCATAAGTGAATGAAATTTATAGAATTATAAACGGTGAAGTTATAAATGGAATTTTATAAGCAGTAGGTTTATAAAATTTATAAAGTTATTAAAAGAATGGTTTTGGATAAATCATTGAATCTTATAAGTTATAAGATTTATAATTATGAAGTTTAAAAGAACGATTTTGTAAATAATCGTTTTTATAAGTATTTAACTTATAATATGAACCTTTGTTTTATAATTGAGTTATAAATCGAATAGGTTAATAAAGGAATTTATAAAGAAAGAAGTTATAAAACAAATAGAAATGGAGTTTATAAACGTTGTTTTATAAATTCGAAAACGACTTATTTTAAGAAGTAAATTGTTGAAACCTATTAATGGAGTTATATTCACATTTTTGACTGTGAATAATCCTTTAAAATAAAATGTATAAAAGGATGAAAAAAAATTGTTAACGTAGTATATTCACGTTTTTGAATAGTGAATAATATGTTAAAGAAAATGTTTAGAATGTGATATTTTAAATAGAATTAAAACGATCTAGCGATGTTTTAAAATGTGTTGTGATTCGAAACCATAGATTTCAACATTTATTGTTGAAATAGACGTTTTCGAGAAATAAAAGGAAATAGTGGACTATAACATTGTTGTTATAGTAAATGATTTTCGAAAGGAAATGTTTTGTTTAGTATTGGGATTTATATATCTATTTTAATTTCGAATCCCTATACTAGTGATTTTGGGTTGTCGTAACGATGTTTTACGCAACATTCGTTTTGGCCCAAATAAATATGTTTAAGAGAATGATTTCCTTAAAGAATGAAATATATACTTAATCTCGATTTAAGTATATTGAATATTTTCCAAGGTTGAAAATAAATAAAATTTGTGAATTACTTATTTTTAATAAGTATGGAATCGTTTTCCAATATGAAGTGATATTTAGAATTTATCTTTTTGAAGATAAATTGAAAATGGATAATTGAAATCGTATATCAATAGATATTGTGAAATATAAATTCACTATTGAATTTATAAAAGGAAGTGGAATTTGTTTAAAAATAAATATTGATTTATTTTTGAAGTGTGAAAATTATATATCTAGTAAAGATATTTTGGAAAATAAATAATTTGGAAAATTATTTGGAAACGGGTGATGTGTGCATATCCATTGATAGTTCAATAACCGACTATCAATATTTCCCTTTGAATGGGTATTTGATGTGATTTGTTTGAATTTGAATGCCACACTTACTTTTGAATAAGCGCTCACTATTCGGGTTAACCGGGAAAGGACCATGGGGTCGTATAACCCATTCCGAATATGTGATACGTCGTTGTGAATTGCATTGAAGATCGGTGTTGAAGACCCGGTATTTGCGAGAGCGATAGGATGACCTGTCGATTGTCTCTGCACTGAGTTGCAACGGTATAGAGACTCCCTAAGTGATGGGAAATCCGATCAGGATTGTGAATATCCGGATTGCAAGGACTTCTTTGTAAGTGCCTTCGGTTTTGTTCGAGCCCGGAGCAGACTTGTATGGATAGTATGCCTGACATTACAAGTTGAGATATAAAGCCGATTTCTTTCAAATATATTTCTGTTGGTGGCGGAGAATTTATTTTTTTAGCTTAACACCCTTCTCTGAGACGTACGAGCTCAGAGGTTATGTAGTTGAATGTTATCAGCGATATATTCCCAATTTGGTAATGTGACATGCTGAGTGTTGCTGTAAATGATCATTGTGTTGATTATTTGTGATAGGATCGTTTATTTGATCGTCTATCCTGGTGATCATTTCTATGATCATTTGTTGACCCAAAGCATGGCTTTTGTATAAAGTATGTTTTTGTGGACGTGACTTCGTCGAGCCTCACACCCCGTGAATGGTCAAAACAGGAAAGAAGCAGCAAGGTTATGAGGGGTAGCGCCCTTTAGGATGTGTGCATTTCCTTCTGGAAAAGGGTGGTATCATGGTATGGAGCCCAGATACTTACTCATGTTGAAAACACTTTATGATTGTGTGAATTGATTACGAGCGCTCGGTGAAAAGGTCCCAAAGGACCGGGGGATGGCATATTCGGTCAGTTGTTACTCAGTTAGGGGTAACCCGGCCTTGTGTTGGTAGAGATCCGGTTTGGTTCTCGGGGATGTCCATCCAGAGGCATTCTCATGTGGCAATGGGAAGTTCCTTGGCCTGATCATTCGTTGGAAATCAAAAAGAAACAATACGTGACTTGTACGGTATTAGTTGTAGAACCTGCCATTTACTTATGGTGGTCACCACTGTTTAGATGGTAGCTATAGTAGGCATACGATAATGGTCGTATGTTGGCTAAGATTTATATTCTACTTTCGAAATATTTCCTACACTATGCACTAGTAATAATATCAGATGTTCTTTTTAATGCGTATCAAGCATCTTTGACTATCATAAGGAGAAATCTCCTCCGATTCTGCGTTTGCATTGTGTGTGTGTGCGGGAGGCCTTATGGTAGTCTCATTTTTAAAAGCATTGCGAATTGACTTTAAAAATATTCCTCTATTTTGATTTTAAAGATAAATAAACTATTTTGAGTTCTCACACCAGTCACATGACTGACTAGGAGTTTATTGTTTTCCTTCCTAAACTCTGGGTGCCCACCAATTTCCACACGGGCAGTCAAGAGTTAGGTTTATCAGGATATTCTGAATATTCTGGAGTTGCTGGAGGCAAGCTGGATGGCATGGCGTATTACTAGTTTATATAGTATTTCTTTTCCGCTGCACTGTTTGTTGTTGTTGTTATACACTCTGATGATATGATGTAATGAAATGTAATGTGATGTAATGTAATAACTGATATAGTTCTTTGTTTAAAGATTATTCATTTATTATTATATGTTGTTCCGCTGCGAATTGTGAGATTCTGTTGTTCTGTTCCGTTCTATTTTCTATTTTCTTTTCCCTCTCTATCTTTTCTATCTTTCCTCTCTTCTTCTCTCTTTTTCTTTTCTTAAATTCTTTTTCTTAAACCCTCAGTGTTCGGTTTTCCGTCGTTCGATTGCTCGGCAGTCGATAAAGTGAGTATCGATGTTGAATTTTCGACAGACGAAGAATCGGGTCCTGACAATGTGGTATCAGAGCTTATGGTTAAGCGACAACCATGGTTCTGTTGGGTATTACTCATTAGAGATAGAGTCAGTAGTACTCTAGAATGAGTTTGAGTGTAATAATAGCTATGAGAGCGTATTTGTTAGTGAATATAAAATTGTTTTATATTGTGATGGTTGGTTTATTGAGTGGCATATGAACTTTCGTCAGCGTGGTCCGCAAGACTATGCCGAAGGGGTTTCTAAACACTTGAATAGAACAATTCGACACAATATTGTTTTAAATTGGGTAAATGAAATAATTTTACCTTGATTATATTTTATATATAAAGAAATAATTTTTCAGAATTATTTAAAGTGTATATAAGTGATTGTTTAGTTGTTTGAATAATCTAAATTGAAGAATAATTGTATAAGCAAATGAATTATAAGAATTGAATTATAATTAAAGTGATTTGCAATTATGAAATAAACTTATATATATAAAAAAATGAAACTATATGAATATATTTATGAATATGAGTTGTAAATAAAAATGAATTTAAAGTTAAATGGAAAATTTACTTAGAATTGGAATCTGAATTGATTTATAAATGTGAACTTAAGTTATGAAATGAAATTCAACTTTGTAATTGAATTGAATAAATTGGAATGGAATAATGAATATAAGTGTTAATTCATTAAAATCTAATGTTATTGGAAAGTTGAATAGTTGAATAAAAATCAATTTATTAAACCAATTGAAAGTGATGGTGTTAAACCAAATAGAATGAATATAAGCAAAGTAATTTGGTTGTAATAAATAAACATTGGTTGTTATTTGATTGTCAGTTGATTATATATAATTCATTAAGTATTAATGAAATTGGAAGCTAAAGTAATTGGAATTCAATTGGAAGTTAAATGAATCTTAAATGGAATTGAATTTGATTTGGAAGTGAACCAACTTGAATATGAATTAGTGAATATAAACTAATTGAAAATGAATGTTAGTAAAAACATCCATTATTAATGAATCAAATGTGATTTAAATTGAAAACCTATTTCATTGAATATTATTGAGAATATGAATGAATATTTATTGGTTATGGATGTTAGTTGAATGATAGTTGGTTGATGGTTGAGTATATTGCATTTGTTGTTTGTTTCATTTGCTATGTTGACATATATAGTTATTATGTTGCTATATGCTGTATATTGATACTATTGTCTATATGCATGGTTCTCATGTTGTTTGTTGAGTGTTTAGTAGGTGCGGATCGCGTTTGCTTCGCATTTAGAGCTCGCTTTCGCGCTATATTAGTCGTATATGCTCGCTAATAAAATATAAGGTACATATCTCGGATTACATACCGTACTTTTATACTTTTTTCCCTTCGGGATGCCTCATTACTTGATGAGATGTATATTTGTGATATATATACTGTCATTTTTTTTTCGGATCGAGCCGCGCAAAGGAGACTATGGCGAATTTTTTCGAAAATTTAAGGCGTTAGAAAAATTTGAGAAAATTGGAAATTTTTTTGAAAACTTTAACTTTGATTTGGAATTGAAAGTTAAACAATAGTAGTTGTTTTTGAAAAGATAACTAAGTATGATTTGAAAACTTAGTAAAGATTTGTAAGAAGTTTAACTATGGATTTTGGGAAAATTAATAGATTCTGTAACTTTTCTTACTTAATAATTTCGAGGACGAAATTCTTTTAAGGAGGGGAAGATTGTAACGACCCAGAATTTTTATTAATTAAAAAATTTAATATTTAATTAATTTTAAGTATTAATAAGTGAATTTATAAGTCAAATAAATTTTTATTTGAATTATTGGATTTAATTGGATAATTAAATCGATAATTTAATATGTTAAATTATGGAAATAATTGAAAATTGAGTTAAATATGATTGAAAATGAATTGTAAAATTTTATTTTATCATGTTGAAGTTAGAAAGATATTTTAGAACTTTTAAAATCGAATTAAAAGTTTATTTGTGAAAATTGAATATTTTAATATTAAAATCGACTAGTGAAAATAGTCAATTTTTGAACAGTCTCAGAATTGAACGAAACTAGTTCCATTGGATTCGTAATAGTTAGTTATTATCGGATTTCAAATTTCGTGTCAATCGGAGTTATCGTTTGATCGTGGCAGCTCGAAACGCATTGAATTGTTTTTAATTTTAATTTGGCGAGTTAAAATAGCCATTTTTCAAAAAGTCTCGGATTTCGACGAAACCAGTTTCATCGGATCTGTAATGTGATATTATTGTAAGGTTTCAAATTTCAAGTCAATTGGATTTACCGTTTGTCCGGTACAAATTAAAACGCCTAGAAAATCATTTAAATCGGTTTAATTTAAATTGAACGTTTGTTGCCATAACTCGCACAGATGTCCGAATTAGCTTTCGAAACCTATTCCATTGTGTCCGGAACGCGGGGTAAACCCTAGAAACGCTGGTTATGGCGCGTGAATCGGAGTTCGGAATTCCCGGATGAATAGTGTTCGTTCGTTCTTCTATAAATAGCCCCTACCTCTCTCTAAATAAAAAAAATAAAAAAATAAAACCCTAATTATAAACTGCAGCCGCCACTAACAAAATGAAGGCCGAAATTGTCTCCCCTTCCTCCCCAAATATCTTTCAATCCACTCATCAATTCGAGATGTTGTCAACTAGGAAAACGTAGAGGCTAGTGTGCTCTACATATCCAACGGTGGAGATTGGGAATGGAGTTGTGGATAGACGGCAATTTGCAGTCAAAGGCCATACGGTCGGCCTCGATTTTCGTGCTAGAGGTAGGACCGGACTTCAAGGCACTTGGGGCGCTGGTAGAGTGGAGCGAGGCGGTTCAAATGGCGGTGGTGTGATCGAGTTTAGTCGTCGTTTGAGGGGTGCGAATTTAAACCCTAAATTGAAATGGTGGGTTCGGCTTGTAGCCTGTAGGTTGCGCGAAGAAGAAAGGAAGAAGGTTGGAGGGGTGCACGCACGGTCCAGATGGGGGAATGCAGGATCCAAGGGCTGTGATGGGTTAGGTATAAAAATATAAACTAATTTGTTGTAATTTAGTTATAAAAATTCGTATAAACTTCAAAAATACATAACTTTTTCATACGAGGTCGAAAACGCGCGAAACCAGTTGCGTTGGAATCGTATGGACGAGCACTACGCGATGAAATTGGATTGGAGTCGTTTGGAGTTAGTGAAAATTTTGGGTAAAATTAAACGTCCGTTTAATTTTATTCGAAATAAATCGCTAAAATGAAATTGAAATCAAGGTGAGAACTTCTCACTCAATCGAATCAGTTTCGATTTTATTTTAAATAGTTAGATTTAAAATATTTGAATGCATGTTTGAATGATGATTGTTATCTATTGATTGTTAAAATAGACATTATGCGCCGTCAGTAAGCGGATGTTATTTATTAAAAACATATACCGCGAATATTTCATAAACAGTGAAATTGGTATTATATATATAATAGCAATATATATATATATTGGCATATGTATATATTGGAGTTATTGATTTCCCGCATTTTTTGTTTAGCGGATGAGACCCTATTGCGCCGTCTATTAAGCGGATAATATTTAAAATCCCATATACCGCGATAATTTCATACTGGAGCGAAATTGGTATTGTGCTAATGTTTTTAGATGCAGGAAAACAGGTTGGAAGGATCCAACTGGATTCCTCAACAGTATTTATTTGATTTCAGATATTTTGATATTTGATTGATTATCATATCGATATATGATATCGTTGTTGTCGTGATTGACTATTTGGTGTGTAGCATCATTGAACCAAATTTTGGGATTTTAAAATGATTTTAAAGTGATTTTTAAAAGTATACGTTTATAAAATATTTTTGGAAATTGATTTATTTTAAATAAATAAACGTTATAATTTTTAAAGTTATAAAAATTATGATTTTGAGAAATATAGTTAAAAGTTGATTTTTGAGAAATATGGATTAATGATTTTATAAAATAGTTTAGATTGAAATTCCTGAGTTTATTGTAAAAAGTTTAAATATAGGATTTATGAAATTTAATTATTTTATAAATCAGAACGATGAAATTATAAAGGAGATTAAAGATGTTTTAAAAGAATAATATAAATTGATTATATAAAAAGATTTATAAATTGATAATTTATAAATAAAAATATTTGAATTATAAAACGAGTTTTTATAAGTGTTTGAATGAAGTGTGAATGAATTTCATAAGTGAATGAAATTTATAGAATTATAAACGGTGAAGTTATAAATGGAATTTTATAAGCAGTAGGTTTATAAAATTTATAAAGTTATTAAAAGAATGGTTTTGGATAAATCATTGAATCTTATAAGTTATAAGATTTATAATTATGAAGTTTAAAAGAACGATTTTGTAAATAATCGTTTTTATAAGTATTTAACTTATAATATGAACCTTTGTTTTATAATTGAGTTATAAATCGAATAGGTTAATAAAGGAATTTATAAAGAAAGAAGTTATAAAACAAATAGAAATGGAGTTTATAAACGTTGTTTTATAAATTCGAAAACGACTTATTTTAAGAAGTAAATTGTTGAAACCTATTAATGGAGTTATATTCACATTTTTGACTGTGAATAATCCTTTAAAATAAAATGTATAAAAGGATGCAAAAAAAATGGTTAACGTAGTATATTCACGTTTTTGAATAGTGAATAATATGTTAAAGAAAATGTTTAGAATGTGATATTTTAAATAGAATTAAAACGATCTAACGATGTTTTAAAATGTGTTGAGATTCGAAACCATAGATTTCAACATTTATTGTTGAAATAGACGTTTTCGAGAAATAAAAGGAAATAGTGGACTATAACATTGTTGTTATAGTAAATGATTTCCGAAAGGAAATGTTTTGTTTAGTATTGGGATTTATATATCTATTTTAATTTCGAATCCCTATACTAGTGATTTTGGGTTGTCATAACGATGTTTTACGCAACATTCGTTTTGGCCCAAATAAATATGTTTAAGAGAATGATTTCCTTAAAGAATGAAATATATACTTAATCTCGATTTAAGTATATTGAATATTTTCCAAGGTTGAAAATAAATAAAATTTGTGAATTACTTATTTTTAATAAGTATGGAATCGTTTTCCAATATGAAGTGATATTTAGAATTTATCTTTTTGAAGATAAATTGAAAATGGATAATTGAAATCGTATATCAATAGATATTGTGAAATATAAATTCACTATTGAATTTATAAAAGGAAGTGGAATTTGTTTAAAAATAAATATTGATTTATTTTTGAAGTGTGAAAATTATATATCTAGTAAAGATATTTTGGAAAATAAATAATTTGGAAAATTATTTGGAAACGGGTGATGTGTGCATATCCATTGATAGTTCAATAACCGACTATCAATATTTCCCTTTGAATGGGTATTTGATGTGATTTGTTTGAATTTGAATGCCACACTTACTTTGAATAAGCGCTCACTATTCGGGTTAACCGGGAAAGGACCATGGGGTCGTATAACCCATTCCGAATATGTGATACGTCGTTGTGAATTGCATTGAAGAACGGTGTTGAAGACCCGGTATTTGCGAGAGCGATAGGATGACCTGTCGATTGTCTCTGCACTGAGTTGCAACGGTATAGAGACTCCCTAAGTGATGGGAAATCCGATCAGGATTGTGAATATCCGGATTGCAAGGACTTCTTTGTAAGTGCCTTCGGTTTTGTTCGAGCCCGGAACAGACTTGTATGGATAGTATGCCTGACATTACAAGTTGAGATATAAAGCCGATTTCTTTCAAATATATTTCTGTTGGTGGCGGAGAATTTATTCTTTTAGCTTAACACCCTTCTCTGAGACGTACGAGCTCAGAGGTTATGTAGTTGAATGTTATCAGCGATATATTCCCAATTTGGTAATGTGACATGCTGAGTGTTGCTGTAAATGATCATTGTGTTGATTATTTGTGATAGGATCGTTTATTTGATCGTCTATCATGGTGATCATTTCTATGATCATTTGTTGACCCAAAGCATGACTTTTGTATAAAGTATGTTTTTGTGGACGTGACTTCGTCGAGCCTCACACCCCGTGAATGGTCAAAACAGGAAAGAAGCAGCAAGGTTATGAGGGGTAGCGCCCTTTAGGATGTGTGCATTTCCTTCTGGAAAAGGGTGGTATCATGGTATGGAGCCCAGATACTTACTCATGTTGAAAACACTTTATGATTGTGTGAATTGATTACGAGCGCTCGGTGAAAAGGTCCCAAAGGACCGGGGGATGGCATATTCGGTCAGTTGTTACTCAGTTAGGGGTAACCCGGCCTTGTGTTGGTAGAGATCCGGTTTGGTTCTCGGGGATGTCCATCCAGAGGCATTCTCATGTGGCAATGGGAAGTTCCTTGGCCTGATCATTCGTTGGAAATCCAAAGAAACAATACGTGACTTGTACGGTATTAGTTGTAGAACCTGCCATTTACTGATGGTGGTCACCACTGTTTAGATGATAGCTATAGTAGGCATCCGATAATGGTCGTATGTTGGCTAAGATTTATGTTCTACTTTCAAAATATTTCCTACACTATGCACTAGTAATAATATCAAATGTTCTTTTTAATGCGTATCAAGCATCTTTGACTATCATAAGGAGAAATCTCCTCCGATTCTGCGTTTGCATTGTGTGTGTGTGCGGGAGGCCTTACGGTAGTCTCATTTTTAAAAGCATTACGAATTGACTTTAAAAATATTCCTCTATTTTGATTTTAAAGATAAATAAACTATTTTGAGTTCTCACACCAGTCACATGACTGACTCGGAGTTTATTGTTTTCCTTCCTAAACTCTGGGTGCCCACCAATTTCCACATGGGCAGTCAAGAGTTAGGTTTATCAGGATATTCTGGAGTTGTTGGAGGCAAGCTGGATGGCATGGCGTATTACTAGTTTATATAGTATTTCTTTTCCGCTGCACTGTTTGTTGTTGTTGTTATACACTCTGATGATATGATGTAATGAAATGTAATGTAATAACTGATATAGTTCTTTGTTTAAAGATTATTCATTTATTATTATATGTTGTTCCGCTGCGAATTGTGAGATTCTGTTGTTCTGTTCCGTTCTATTTTCTATTTTCTTTTCCCTCTCTATCTTTTCTATCTTTCCTCTCTTCTTCTCTCTTTTTCTTTTCCTAATTCTTTTTCTTAAACCCTCAGTGTTCGGTTTTCCGTCGTTCGATTGCTCGGCAGTCGATAAAGTGAGTATCGATGTTGAATTTTCGACAGACGAAGAATCGGGTCCTGACAAAGTCCAAAATATTATAAAGAGAAAAATACCTTTCAAATATAAGAACTCTTGGCATACTTACTCTGAATATTCCACAATCATTGCTGAGGCATTGGATGTTTATCTCTCTGGTAACCCTCTTTATAAACTTCTCTGCAAGTTGAAAAGGGTAAAAAGTAATCTGAAGAGTTGGTTGAGTATTAAACCTAATCTACAACTAATGATTGATAATTTGAAAAATCTTAATAACAACATGTATAATCAATTAGTTAGCTATCCACTGGATGTTAATCTCCAGCAGAACTATGCCACGGGTTATGATACATTACATGCCATGATGAGAAAGATTGCCATTGATAATGATCAAAAAATGAAAATCAACTGGCTTCTCAAAGGTGACAGGCCTACAACATTCTTCTACAGCAAAATATCTGATTTCAAAACATGTCGAAAGAACAACTTTACTATTAATAAACAAGGAAAATGGATATCAGCATCAGAAAAAATAGCCCGAGAAGCTTCTACTTATTTCTCTGATCTTTTTCATTTGTCCCAAGCCTCAAGACAATTTCCAACCATTACTTGCAAGAAAATTCTTTCCGAAAATGCAAAAATTAATTTGTGTAAACCTTTTTTGATGGAAGAAATCAAAGAGGCTATTTTCCAGATTAATGATAATAGCTCTCCGGGTCCAGATGGCTTCAATTCTAAATTTTATAAAATCCACTGGGACAATGTTAAATTGGATATTTGGGAAGCTATGAATGGTATTCTTCAAACTGGAAAATTTATTAGAGAAATCAATCATACTTTCATTTGCCTAATTCCAAAAATTCCATATGCTAAGCAAATGTCTGACTTTCGACCTATCTCCCTATGCAATGTCACATACAAAATTCTTGCCAATTTACTATGCAACAGAATGAAAGAATATATGAATGATTTAATCTCGATTAATCAAAATGCATTCATTCCTAACAGAGTCATCTCTGAAAACTCCCTCCTTGCCTATGAAATGGTCAGAAGTTTTAATAGGAAAAACTCAAGTAATGTTTGCTTGAAAATTGATTTACATAAGGCTTACGACAAGATTAATAGAGAATTTATTCATCATATGCTGATCTCTATGGATTTTCCTATCACTTTTGCAAATCTCATATATGAATGTATTTCTACCCCTTCGTTTTCTATATTATTAGACAGTTCCCCATATGGCTTCATTACTAGCACGAGAGGAATAAGGCACGGGGACCTCTCTCCCCGTACTTATTTTCAATAGTCATGGAATTCCTCACTTTAAATTTGGACATGGAATTTTTTAAAGGCAATATCACTCCTATATATCAAGTTGAGCCAATGATTACTCACCTTCTCTATGCTGATGACATTTTAATAATGGCAAAAGCTACCACAAAAAATGCAGAAACCATTCATAATATTTTGCAAAATATGAAAACTAGCTCTGGCCTAGAATTGAACTCAGGAAAATCCAGGATATTCTTCAGTAAAGGTGCCAAATTTAAACAGGAAATTTCTGACATTATTAATTTCAAAATTGATAATCTGCCAATCATATATTTGGGAATTCCTCTTTCTAATAATTCTTTGAAAGCCAGAGACTTTGGATGGCTCATTGATAAAATTAACAAAAAGTTCAATAATTGGCAAACCAGATTCCTCAATATAAGTGGAAGAGCTGAACTTATCAAAACTGTCATTCACCCAATGCTGCTTTTCTGGCTTCAAGTCTTCCAATTTCCTGCAACAGTTATTCAAAGAATTAATTCATTATGTTCAAACTTCTTGTGGAAATCTAAGTCACATAAACCGAGCTGGAATGAATTATGCAAAACCAAAAGAGAAGGATGATTGGGAATCAGAAGAATTGAGGATTTAGCTGTAGCTGTTGCAACTAAACTACTATGGAATTACATTAATGGAAACTCTTTGTGGGCAAAATGGACTCATAATAGATACTGCAAAAAGAACAACTTTTGGAATATCAACATATGGACAACAACGCTTCTCATACTTGGAAAACTATTCTACGTGCTAGACAATGGTGTAAAGGACACATAGACAGGAAAATTGTGGATGGGGATAATACTGACATTTGGTTTGACCCATGGTTACAAGGCACTTCTTTAATTGACAAATATGGGTGGAATTGCATGAGAATTTTTAATGGTTGCCATAAAAAAGTTTCGATGCTCTTATCAAACAATAACTGGAAACAACAACTCAACTTCATTCCCATACAATCTCATAGTGATGTAAGGAAAACTCTAATCCATCATCACAAGGGACAGGACTATTGGTGGTGGATTCCTAATAAACAAGGCCAATTCTCATTGAAGTCTGCATGGAATACTTTCAGAAATAAATATACCGATCTTGACTGGACCAAAATTGTTTGGGATTAAGGGTGTGCCCCGAAAATGTCTACGTGCTCCCTTCTGGCCATTAAAAACAAATTAAATACCAAAGACAGAATTAGCATATGGTCCCCTAACACTGATCTAAAATGTGTGTTATGTGCTAAACACAATGAGGACAGAGACCATCTTTTCTTTCATTGCCCATATTCGAAGAGAATAGTGATGGATATTTTTCCCAAACTTAGTATCTCTTTAAACTCAAATTATGATATCAATTCCATTCTAACTACCATTCAAAAAGCCCAAGATCAAACCAAATCTTCTAACATTAATATTAGTAGCATCATTTTTACTAATATTGTATGGAACATATGGTGCGAGTGGAATAACCGCGTTTTTAATGGTACAGAACAACCAGTTGAGCTGAGAATTAAGCATATCCTACATGACAGCAGACAACTTATTCAACAAAGAGTTCAATTACACAAGCTAAATGTAGAAGAACGACTTATCTTGGTGAAGCTAAACTTGGCGTCAGATCTACACGACTCTTTTCGACCCCCTTGATCTGTAGAAGTTTGATGCTTTTTGAAAGAGTTTTGAGATTGCCCTTGCAGTCAGATGTTTTCGCCAGTCTCCTCCTTGTTCATGGAATTTGTGGGCTTCGATCTGAGAATTTGAGCCTTGCTGATTTTCTCTCTCCATTTCAATGGTTAGCATATGGAACTGAATCAGCTTCTGGTTTGGTCTTGACTGTTTTTTCCTCTCATTGTTTCCTTTTTGTTATAGTTGTTTGGGTTTGGTAAGTGTTTAGTTCTGGTACTAACTGATCGTACGGATGGTTTTGAGAATGTTGCTTGTATTTTTCCTCCTCCATCTGTTTGACAGTTTAGTTCCAGCTTTCAGATTGTTGTATTGTTAATATATGGAATTGATATGTACTCTTTTTCCTTACAAGGTACCCATATAGGTTAGGGGGGTTGTAAGGTTTTAATGAGGCATATCAAGAAAATATATGCTCTTTTGTCTATTATATAAAGTACCTTTTCCAAAAAAAAAATGTATCAGTAACCATAGTCTTCCCTATTCTCTTGGGGTTTAACATATCATGAATCGATATCATCTTGCTTTCCCTCAAGATCAAATTATAATTAGTAAATCATATATCATGCTATCATGCATTACAAGCCATAGCGGAACATAGCCCCCGATTGGAACATTAGTTATAAATCATCTGGTATCACCTAGAATCCCATCATAGGTAAGTCAACCAAATCGTGGCAGTGACATTTATCAACCATTCAGTAATGATTATAAAATTATTTCAAATCAAAAGGTGTCCGGATCATATAATCGCAAGTCTAGATTGAGTTCATCTACTCGCTCTTTGATGAGGGGACCCAAAATTCAAATCAAGTCCATCCAATCACTCTTTAGTGAGGGGACTTGCTATGATAACCCACTATTTTTAACATCTTAATTCAATTATAAACAATGTTGAAACATGCTTACAACTAAATCCAAAGACTAAGAATGATGAACGATTATAATATAAAATTAGAATTCTAAAATAATGAACAAAAAGGAAAAACCTTACAATGAAATCAAACATCAATATAGATGAACATCAACTCAATAATATAATTAGCTTATAACATTATCACGTCAATTTTACATTTCAATGATACAATTATCATTAACTTATGAACAATATAATAATGGTATAATAGAATATACCAAATCAACTACCCACGGTATAACGTACATCCACCTTTCCATTTCCTTTTCTTCTCCTACCTACACCTTCACAATTATGTACACAAACGCGCGCGCGCACACAAACACATATAATAAAAAGGAAAAATATTTCAACTATGTTTGGACTATGCCTAACCTTACGTATTACTGTTATAGGCTCGATAGCTATTGCGTTGGAAAAGATTACATACAAACCCCTTTAAGGGATCAAGACCACGTTGTTCTGCTTACTTCTCTTCTCCTACTTTCAAATACTTGTTGGTATATAACAACTATAACATTCATACAACCATTGAAACCATCATAATTAATACAACCAATGTAACTACTGTAATAAATGCAACCAATGGTAATAATAGAAGTAGAAAACAATATTCCTACTCATCCATCACACAAGTCATTTTATGGGGCATCAACAATAATAACACACGATCATTAAACATTAATACTATCAAATGACAACCCTAATCCATCAGATAAGAAAACAACAACAAAATATATTTACATATATTATTAATTTTCAATTATAATAATAGATGATCAATGAAAGTGTAAATCATCCACTGTATACTCATGTCTCCACAATAGTAACACAACATAGATTTCATAAAATGTGTACTAATCCAAAAACATTAGTAGCACAACATCCATCATCCAATATCCATAATTAACTATCCATCATCTATTAACAATAATGGTAAAACTTTGCAACTCATCCAAATGTGATACGTTCATCAAACATCAAATATATGTGATAATTACATCGACAATTAGGTACACATTCAATAATCATCCAAATAATATATTTTCATCCATTTTCATTTCAAGTATAAAATCTTTTATTTTAAGGGATTCACTTATTTATTTCATCTTAAAACAATAACACTTTTTAAAAACAATAATATACTTTTGCAGTCTGTTAACGTACTTCATTTTTCAAATACCCCAAACATCGTACTTTTAATTAAAAGTAATAATCTTCACCAAACCACAATTTAAAACTATAATATTATTTTACTTTAAAAACAATGATATACATTAAAACTCGTTTAATACCTTCCAAAACCAGTTTATTACTATTTATTCCAAAAATGCAGCATTTTATTTTAAATCATCGGAACTCCTTTTTATTTCTATTTATCTCAAAATAGTAATTTTCCCAGAAACCATATTATTATTATTATTATTATTATTATTTAAAGTCTAATTCTAAATAATAAACTTTCCAAATATCAATTAATTTTGAATTTCTCCAAAAACTCATAAATAATAACCTTATTTAATTCCATACTTTAATTCTAGTAAAATTTGTTAAATAATCATCATTTTTTTTACCACAAATTATTTTCCAATTCAAATTAAAGAATATATTTTAATTAGACATCCAAAAATACAACAATCAATAATAATTATCCAAATAAGATACAATACATTAAAAAAATTCAACAGTTAAATAATCATCCATAGAACATAACATACATCAACGAATATGATTTTCCATTGATAATGATGAACTTTATAATTTCAATTTCAATTAATTGAATTAAATAATATACATCAACGTACTTTTTTCAGCACTATCTAGACTCAATTAAACCAGCAGTATATCATTTGAAATTCTGCTACGAATCCAATGGTACAAACATCGGATATATCAGAGTTTGTATCTGAAAGTTATACAAGTAATACGATTTGGAAAATGAAATATTAAATAAATATAACATAATGGCAAAATAGTAATTATTGCTACCTTCCCTTTCACCATCGCGAACCCTACTACCCCGTAACCCGTCATCACCCGTTGACCCCACCCATTAACTGAGAAATTCAGCCAATTCGACCGCCATTTGCCATTCTGCCACCAACCTCCATTTTTCACCACCGCCTACACAACCAACAAGGTCCGGCCCTCCCAACTCACCATCGATGCCGAGCCTAAATAATCGCCACTGATATTCAAATGAAAATTTCAACCAATTCTAATGACGATTCATAAAATTGAAGCCACCGACGAGTTTTTATCATCCAGGGCTCGAAGTCTATACCACCAATTTCGTTAATCGACTTAGAAATAGAAAATCCCCAAATCGATGCTTAGGATTTCGTGATTTTGAACTTTGACTATAATTTTTGGTCAAATAGATCTTTTTTACAATAAACCAACACCTCCCATTGATCGGTTTCGTTAAGAGCTTCACAACGATATTGTTTGATGGTATTTGGACACTTTGATTTCTAAACTAATTTGTAATTTGTTAAAATAATTTGCCATTAAAATGTGATTAGAGGGAATTTCAAGATTAGGGAAGAAAAATGAAGATAGAGGCGACAACTAGGTTTTCGTAGCCTTACTTATATTACTGTTAGGTGTGGTAGCGGACTGTGTATCAGTTTGACCTAAAGCGGCTACATATGGTGTTTAAACACTATGGTGTCTCTATTTCGTAAACCATAACTCTAAATATATCAAGATTATATATCAAATTGATTAGCTTGGAAAGGCATTCTCACAATGGTAATAAATATGATAGCAAATTCAGTCTTTTATTAAAAATCCAATTTTAATTAATTTAATATTAAATGCGGAAAATTTGCAGGTTGTTACATTCTCTCATGTTAAAAGAATTGTGTCCACATAACTCCCCAAATACAACTTTCGATAAAAATCAATTGATTATTGGTCTAATCGCAGAATATAAGGAAATACACCAATCAAAAAGTAGTATATAACGACCACATAAAATTGACTATGACCAGTCAAATTCATCAATAAAATGGATTCAAACTTTCACTCGTACACACTATAGTAACACACACTTTCTCAACCATATAATCAAACTGTAGTATGTATAACAACATTTCATTAATAAAGGTGAAACAATATCAATTATAGATTAATTCATTTCATACATTTCAAAATTCAATCGTAATTGATTATAATTAAAGTTCAGAACAAAATATAGGTTGATCCAAACATGCATATATAATTAAATGAATATAATCAACCGTCATCATAGCTCAAAATAAAGAACACATTCAAAATAATATGGTGCTATCACCACATTAACCTATCAAACAATAACACATGTGTTTTTATTCTTATGCTGACCGCACACCCTTCGCAGTATGCATATCCTCGAAACTGTTAATGAACTTCCTTGTAGTCTCATCCTCAAGATAGCATCATCTCAATCTATGCCATTCTAATATCATGTGCATCTACTCATGGACACGTCCTAAAAGTACTATGAGTCTTGTCATGGATGCACTCTTGAAATGATTTGATCTTTCATTTGTGTTGGAACAATGTTGATCCTCATATTATTTATATGCGTTAGAAATGTGATAACTCATATAACTATTCCTTTCTCAGAAATTAATAAAACATTTCTCTTTTAGGTGTTCTTGTTCATCTTCCCACAAGTAAAATTTGATCCATTCCACCGAAATAGGGTATACAAATCCATTTCTCCGATCCAGGGTAGCCGTTCCAAGTACCCAATGAGTTTTCTCACAATACCCCTGCTTACGAGTACACTAGAAAATATTCAAAGGGTTAACGATCTCTTAGCAGCGTAATCGATCACTCTCTTTGCTCCATTTTGTTTCCATTCATTGTTACAGAACCCTTCCGTGATAAAACCCTTTAACATTCTATCCATGGGTTACCTTCCTATAATCCACCCATATGGATAATCATCCTCACGACCCCATCGATCAAGTTGTCATCTCTGGAACACAACTTCATCATCATTGGGTTGTCATCATAGTCTCGAAGTCATCATGTCAAAGCATCACATATTTGCCTCATCATCAATCATCATTCCATTTTCTGTAGTGATTCCTTAATCCAATGACTGGGTTAACTCACCCAACATACCAAAGAGGGACCTACTAACAAGGATAGTTCAATACACCTTAAAAGCAAAACATTTACCAAAACATTTTTATTTCCAAATCAATGCTTCCATTTTATTTTAAAAATAAAAGAACCCTTTTCTTTTCTAAAAATACACTATTAACATGTAATATAATTTCCTAAAATATTTTCCATCATTTTAAACCAATTCAAAAAAATTATGGAAGCCAAAAAATAAGTTTTTAAAATGCATATTTTTAAAATTCTATATAATGTACCACCCGCCTATACTTGATTCCTCAATGGTATTCATCGAGCCTTTAGTCACTAAAATCCTCTATCCACTATTACTCATGGAACTTGTTTACATTTATTTGTCAAATAGGGTATAAGTAGTTATATTATGTCCAGCAATAAGCAAACATGCACATAACTTTAACAAACGAACAAATGATAAATAATACAAGCAAAAGAGATTAATCCGAACAAGTATGACATGAATTATTAGGTGAACATCAAATAAACAAGTAAGGAATTAAAAAACTAAAAATCAACCATAGTATAACAAACAATTAACAACATAATGCAATTAAGGAAAAAATAATTCAAACAAGCACGACATAAATTAATTGAATAAAAATTCGACAAGTAACATTTAAAACTAATCACAGAAATACAAACTATGAAAAGCATGACATAACTATAAGAAATTAATTCAGACATGCTAAAAATAAATTAACAAGTAGCAAAACTTTCTTAATTGGAATTAATTTAGCAAACAACAATGTGATACACCAATTCATCCAAAGTAAACGAATACAACCAACATGGTGACTATCCCAACCATCAAAATAGGCTGTCCCTTCATCATATTCCAACTCTCTCCACATAAGAGAATAACTAGACCTCCCAACTTCTTAATGGGGAAAATTGCACACAATAATCTTAAAGATAACATTGTCACAATAGATGTCGGGCAAACTCAAAACTCATTTTATCCATCATCTTACGCTCCATGATACAAATTTGAGTTTTATAGTTCTCGGTTAAAATTCCCAATAAAACATCTTTTTAATAAAATACCTTAAAACAAACACCACTAAATTTTATTATTTAACTAAATATTTTACCTTTTTAACCATTTACTTCTCAAATTAAAGTATCCTAATTATAGTAAAATATTTTTCTCAAGGTATAGTTAAAAAAAGATATTTTATAGCACGCATCATTTCTTAATAATATACATTATCAGTAAAATCCATCTTCAAATTGGGTCTCTTTTCAACTAAAATCTCTTTACCCAAAAATTGTCTTCTTTATAAAACATCATCTATCAGAGAGTACCTTTTTAAGTGAAATTCTTTGCAAAAAAATCAATTCACAGAGAAAACCTTTCTAAAATCAAATACACTCCTTTGATAAAAAGTTTCTTCTCATATGGATATTTATTACATTTTTTTACCAAAAAGATACTTCCATCAGTTATTTTAAAATATATCTCTAATAAAGTATTTCCCAACTAAAAATATTTACACTATATTGTTTTCATATTTTTTTTAGAAAATGCTTTATTTAAATTAAAATATCTTTTTATGGAGATAACTTTTCTATAAGTATCATCAAATAAATCTCCTTCAAACCATATAATATTCACTATATAGCATGGACTAATTCTCATTGACTCTCTCCCACACAATAAAAAAGTGGTTTCTTGTATCCCTGATAATACCTTAGCTTCTTCATATAGTGATAATGGCAAAATCATGTTTCCTAATACTAGTTGCACAAATGTTAGAAGCCTTTGGAACTCCCTTATGTCTCAGAGTTATGATATGCAAACCATATCATGGACCAATGACAATAATGAGCACTCCATCAGAGCTAATATTCTGCCTTACTCAATTGCAAATATTTTTCCCTTTATCCATAGTGCAAAGGAATTTGGAATGAGTATGGCTCCCATAAAGCAGGATAGTTCATGATGATGCCTTTCTCACTAAACACAAGCTGGTTAGCATGGGTTTTCTCCAATTTAATTGTTGTGTATGTTATTCTTCCATAGAGATAAGGTTTCACTAATATTTTGAATGCATTTTACTCATTTTGTATGAACCATGCTAATGATTGAATATCACTACCCGATTCCTTCTTCTGTCTCTCTTATGGAATGGTCAGCCATATTTAACATCCTTCAAATGAAATCCCCTCATAATAAGAAGTTGTTCTTAATCCTTAAAAGGTTCGTGGTGGAAGTATGACATGTGGGAAATTGAAGGACTTTCAACAATCATGCATCTCAAAAGCTAGAGATTTTCAGTATTATCAAAGCCAATGTCAATCGAGGTCACACAAGAATTAGTGGAGATAGAGTAGAGAATTCTACTGCATGATTGCATTTTTTTCACTATTTTTACATTTTCTTTGTTTTCCTCTTCTTCATATTTTTTGTTTTTATCGTATCTACTCGTTTTTCCTATGTATCCTCATAGGTTATTCTTCTTGTACTTCTGCATTTTTCTAGTTATTAATAAAATTGGTAAGGATCCGATATAAAAGCCCGCTTCCCCTTAAAAAATAATATTTCAAAAAAATATTCTTTTCATTAAAATAGGAGTTCTCACCAGATATTCCCTAACACGATCTCTTAACAAAAACATTTTAAAACCTTTTGCTGTCATTAAAATAGTTTCATCCTCAAAGCATCTTTTTAAATAGACACTCCTTGAACCTTCCAACATATATCTCGAAATATCTGTTAACCAAAAATATCATTTTCCAAAATGATAATATGTTTATAAATGATTCTAAATCAAAATAAGACTACACAATAGTTATCAACATATACCACTTTTTCAAAAGACGTTCTCAAATTAAAACAATTGTTGCTAAGATGTTCTTGTTAAGATATTTCTTTTATAAAATATTTTCAATTAGAGCACTTTGCAAAACAAATTTCTCTTCTTCTGGATAAAATCTCCCTTTTTAGCAAAGTGTTCCAAAACCATAACATCATTACAAAAAAAAATTCTTAAAAGATGGTTATAAAAAACAAAAACAATTTTTCCACACTAAAATGTTCCTTTGCAAGATGGATCGAATAACTAATTAAACATATTTTTACTAAAACACTTACAAATAAAATATTTTCTATAATATTGACTCCTTTTACAAAAATACCTTCATAGAAGTATTTTATTTCACCAAATTAAACCTTTTATTTTTCAATAAAATTTTTAACGGATCACTCTATGTCAAAATTAGGCCTTTTTTCCTTTTTGACAAATATTTTTAAAAATTAGGAAATAATACTTCATAATTTTCCAAATAAATATTATTCACTTAAATTAAAAGTTGACCCCATCTTACTAAAGTTGGGTTTCAATTAACTTAACATTCAGTGTGTGTTACTCTGGCTATAACCAACATTTAACCCCTCTTATAAGTGTTCCTACCCAACTCCTAATTTATTTATTTTCCAAACAATGGTCATCACAAATAAACATCATTAGAGGGTGTGTAACGGCCCTGAATTTTGAACAATTTAAAAATAAAAATATTTAATTAATTTTAAATATTTGAATGATGGTTTAAATTGAATTCCCAATATAACTATAAATTGGCGATTAAATTTTAGAATTTAATTTATTTAAAGTTGAATAAAATTTGAATTTGACTTTGGAGTTGAAATTGAATATTGAAATTGTAATTGAAATTCAAACTAATGACCTTGAAAAAAAAATAGTTTGGATTTACGAATTATTTTTATGTAAATTTATAAATTGATGTTGATAGTTGAACTTCAAAACGTTTCTATGTTTATTAAAGAAAATAATATACAAAACAAAATTGAATTCAAAATAAAAATAAAAATATAATAATATATATAATAAAAATAAAATAAATAAATAATAAAATAAGAGTACACTACCTTACCCTTATCAGCCTTAACTCGTGCCTAAATATCTGCCTTCAAACACGCCTTTAATCACGCACCTCCACTTCAAAGCATGGCCGATACCACTTCCTCCATCATTTCATACGAAAGAGAAAAATCAAAGGATAAATTAATGGCGGCCTCGTTTCTTCGTCTTCCTCTTCGCTTCCAAAAGATAGGGCTTTGATCGATTTTTGCCGCCACGGTTTCGAATTCACTTTGATCAATTCCTCCCCAAAACTAGGGCTTTCGTCTCTGTTGAAATTCTTTCGATCGCGTGCTCCTCAGTGGGTCGAGTTCGTCTCCTTGCTTCGGTGAAAGGTGAGTTTTCTCACGATTAATCGTTACTCAAGTTTTTAGATTTGTTTGAATTGGGTGCTTGGTTGCATGCTATGATTTGGGGTGTTATTAGTTATCATTTGCTCGGTCAAATTAATTTAAACTGTTAAGAACAGATGCTATTTAAATTTTAATTTAAACTGATAAGAATAGATGTTACCAAATTTTGTTTTAAATTGATAAGAACAGATGCTATACCAAAAACTTTACTTGTTTGTTGTTGCTGCATGTGATGGATCTTTGAATCTGGTTGTGGAAAATTGTGTTTATATGTGCTTGGTTGAACCTCTGTTCATATGTGATGTACATATGTGTCTGTAAACCCCCCTATGGTTTGATGTGTTGCTGTGTATTATGCTTGCATGGATGTTTTAGCATAAAGATGGCTTGAATTGATATTTAAATTTGTGAATACCCCTGTACATATCAGTAGACTATACATTTCAAACATAAAACAAAACTGCATCATTTTTCTTCTGTAATCTGGAAAGTTGGTTTTGCAAACAAACTTTATTTTCAAGGCAACTCAGGATCTTAAAATTCAAAGTATTAAAAACATTTCAGTTTTATTTAAAAAGTTCAAAATATCAAAGGGGCAGTTGCAGTTTTCAAAAGTTTCAAATGAAAGATTGAAAATCAAAGGCCTGATTTTTTTTTTCCAAACTGAAATCAACTTAGAAAACCAAAACTTTTTCTCTGTTTACCTGTAAATAAATAACTTAAGTCTACTGTATGTTGTGATGTTTGGTTTGGTACCTGTAATTGTTTTGTATAATTGATAATGTACATGCATGAATGTGAATCATTTTGGCTTGTGAATGATTGCTATTTAAGCTGTGATATATGCTTTAAAACTGTGAATTGTGTGTTGTATGTTATGTATATAGGTGACTGTATGAAAAATTACAACCAGAAACATTTTAACCCCGAAAACATTTTAAACCTGAAAAGAGAAAAAAAATCCTCTGTGCAAACTGAACATAAAGTGAGTAACACTTCTTTTAAAAAAAAATTTATGGTAAATCTGGTTGTTGAATTATGTTTTAAATAAGTTGTATATTTGTTGAAAACTCCTGTGCATTTGTGATGTGAGTTATATGAACATTTTGAAAAGCCTGAAGAACATTTCAGTTCTAAGATTTCAAGCCTGGTTTCAATTTAAATGATTCCTCTTTGACCATTAATATTTAAAACTTAGGATTTAAATAAATATTGTTTGTTTAGGCTATGAACTAAAATTTTAAAATTTATTTAACTTAAATAGAAACTGAAATTGCTCTGGTAATCAAGTTTAAAAGGGGAAAAAAAATTGAAAACAAGTTGGAGTCTAGTTCTTTTGAACTTGCACTAGGTCCCTGCATCAAATTTAAAACAAGTTCTGGAAATTTTTTTTTTTACTGGAAAGAAAAAAAAATGTGAGTAAACCCCTGTTGCATGCAGAAACTTAAGCTTAAATAGGCAAAAAAATGGTTTGCATGTTGTAATTAAATGTTTTATGTGTAAATTTAGGATATATACAAGCTTTTTAAATATTAGTTTTAAACAGATATGGTCCTGAGAATATAAGTGATATATGTAAATTGATATTCTGAGAATATAAATGATATATGTAAATTGATATGTGTGTGCTTCTATACACTTATTTTCTCAAACTGTTTGGGTCACTGTGTTGAACCCAGTCTCATTGGTCTTGACTTGATTCATTGCTTTTAGTTCCCTGTCATACTTCCATGAAATTTCGACTCCCACACTACTACAACTTGTTGTTTGTGTACTGATCAAGTATCAATGTATACTAGCATTGTTGTCTGTCTTTGGTCTGTGCACATTGTTGCATGCATTGAGTATTTCATGCTTGATGTTGTTTCAGTCTTCATATCCATATATGCCTTCCCATCTCTGTTGCACTTGTAGCTGCATTCCATGCTGTTGCACTTGAGACTTTAGACTTGATTTTTTTTGCTGTTTGCATGCAGTGGCAGTTCCATATATATATGTCCGTGTACTTGAAACTACTTGATGCTGCACACTTGTGCTTTGCCTTGATCACTTCTGCTGTGTCATTTTTGCAGTTCGTCTTGCATTTGTTGTTGTTTATGTCTTCATGTCTTTGGCATTTCTGAGTCTCTGCCTTTGATTGCCTGCTTTGACATTGCTGTTAGTATTGCTTTGTCTGATGCCTTCTTGACACTTTTGTCTGTGCATTGGCCTTGAGTTGAACCTAGTTTTGAAACTTGGGTTTGACCTTGTTTTGATCTGATAGCTGTGTGTTTTTGTTTGGTGCACACGTGTTGGCGAGGCAGTGCACATGTGTGTAAATATACGTGTGTACTGCAGCCACACAGGATTGACAGATTAAAAAAAATTGAAGTTGTTAATAAGAAAATCCATAATAGATTTAAATTGATTCATATGATTCGTCATCTCTGTTACCATTTTATTCAGTTCATTACAAATTTAATTACTTGAATAAAGATTAATCCTGACTCGAGTGTTTTTGTGTTTTGCAATAAACGCTCGGGTCAGACCGAGTATTTTTACATCTTGAAGATTTTCAGGCCGCGAAGTTAGAGAGAGTTGGGGAAATTGCTTCACTTTAGCTTTTCGAAGAATTTTTGTACTTAAAAGAAATATTCCGCTGTATAAATATAATGCATTGTACAAACTCTGATATATGTATAAAAATTCATTTATGTTAAATATTATGATTATTCTGTGATTCTGTGGCTGTTTCTGTTTAAACTCTATAAACTGAATAACAATCCATCATTTTGAACGTCTCAAGTTGGTTTAATTACCGACTGGCGGCGATCAGAGCGGCGGGTCGTTACAAAAGTGGTATCAGAGCCCTGGTTTACACAAAGCTCAGTTTATGATGTTTAATATGAATAGTTACTAGGATCACTTTAAAGAAAGTGTTTTCAAATTTAAAAGAAGTATAAAATTGTTTTCTTTGAAAAATAAAAGGTATTTTGAAAATTCAAATTTTTTTGAAAATTCCCCTCTCTAAATTTAGGATTGCGATAGTTTCTCATTCGAAAATCCATTATCGAATTATTGAGACTTATGAAAAATAAAAATAAGTAAAGTGAATTAATGAATTGGTTTGAATCAAATATTTTGAATATCACCAAAAAAAAAACAATAAAAAAAAAACATTTCAATTTAGTTATAGCCAAGAGGATAATTAAACTATAACTTGGGAATTTGATTCTGAATTCTTTTGAAAATTGATTTCAAATGTTTTGAAGAACGATTTAGTGAATAAATGGATTATAAGTATTTAAACTTATAATATGGACTTTTGTTATATAATTGAGTTATATAAATTGAATTGAATTAATAAAGGAGATTTATAAATCGAAGTTTATAAATAGAAATGGAATTTGTAAAGATTGTTTATAAATTCGAAACCAATTGAATTTGATAAATGAAAAATAGAAGTTATTAAAGGAGATATATTCGTGATTTTGGACAGCGAATTATCCTTTAAGTTAAATATTGTGATAGTAAATGTTGGTTGGGAATTTTATCCACGATTTTGGACAGTGGATAATCCTTTAAAATAAAAAGTGTAGAAACACTGAATTGATTTAAATAAGTATATTCTCGATTTTGGACGGTGAATATATTATTGAATAAAACGAACATGTTTTAGGGAAGTGATATTATGAAATGTGGTTAATGTGGAAATATAAATTTAATGGAACCAAGTTGATGAATGGCTTACTAAAGAACTAGTTGATTATTTTTGAAATAGAAAGCAAATGCAAAGTTCAAATGAGATTTAGATTTCAAATTTGAAGTTGTCAACATGATAATCCATTATAGGTTTAATAAATTCAGTGATTATTAGAATTTAAACGTGTGGAAAATTAAATTAAGTGAAAAACTTAATATTGAAAAGTTTGAAATTGGTTTAAAACTAATATTGTGAAAAGTATGAGGAATTCAAACTATGAATTAAGTTGAATTTGAAAAAGTCAATGGTTTTAAAGATGTTTTAAAATGCATTAAGTATCGAATACATAGATTTCAACATTCATTGTTGAAATAGGCGTTTTCGAGAAATAAGGAAATGGTGGACTATAACACTGTTGTTATAGTAAATGGTTTCCGAAAGGAAATGTTGTTTATAGTATTGGGATTTATATATCTATCTTAAATTCGAATCCCTATACTAGTGATTTTTGAGTTGTCGTAACGATGTTTTACGCAACATTTGTTTTGACTCAAATAAATATTTTTGAAAGAATGATTTCCTTATAGAATGGAATATATACTTAATTTTGATTCAAGTATATTGAATATTTTCCGAGAGTTGAAAATAAATGAACTTGTGAATTACTTATTATTTAATAAGTACGGAAATGTTTTCCAATATGAAATGAAAGGTTTGAAATTTTATCTTTTAAAGATAAATTGAAAAAAAATGAATATTTGAAATTGGTTTCAAATGGTTAAGTTGGAAAATTATATATCTTATAAAGATATTTTTGGGAAATTTGAACGATCAGTTCAACTTGAATATTTTCCAAAAAAAAGATTGAATCTTGAGTTAAATTGAGTTTAACTTTGACACCAAAAACAGTATAAGTTGAGCTTTGAATTTTGGATAGTCGATTGGGATTGTATGTCTAACTTTGTGAATTGATGACATAGCAATTGATCTCTATTAAATATATATCTGTTGGTGGCGGAGAATTTATTCTTTTAGCTTAACACCCTTCTCTGAGACGTACGAGCTTAGAGGTTATATATCCATAGACATCAATTATGTGTTGAGAATTGACGATGTAACGTGAAATCTAAATCGAATGTGAAGTCGATAATGAATTGGATTATGAATGTGAATTAGGTTTGAGATAACCTTAAATTTTCAAATCGATTTAGAGGAAAATTTTAAGTGAAATGGAAAATTTTGGAATCCTCTATTTGTTATGAATGTGAATTGAGTTTTCGTAACTTATATATGTGAATATAATAAATCGAAGACAATCAGTTTGGAAAGTCATTATTATGAAAAGTCCTGTGTAGGTTTACATAGGTATGATATGTACGAAATGTGAAATGAAGTACTATATGTATATGACATATGTTTTCTAAAAAAACTGAGGATATGGAAATGTACCTTCCATTTATTATTTGTGAAGGTGATTGGAACTCGGTGGACTGTCCATTGGAAATCGTAGCTACGTAGAATTTCCATTAGTGGAATGTCCATTAGGACTGACTGGGATCCCCCACGATGGATCATCGTGTTTGGGATTATGTGAATTGATGCTGGCGTAATTCGTGGGGCGTGATGCCTACAGTTACAAGCGATTCCACTAGGATAGTGGCGCAACCGCCGTGTAAACTGCGATCTAGAGGCCGAAGCGTAATTTGAGGGGCGTGATGCCTACGGCCACGAGCGATTCTACTGGGATAGTAGCGTAAACGCCGTGTGGACCGCGATCTAAGGCGACAACCATGGAGAAATTCAAGAGAGATGTGAAATCTACAGTTACAAGCGATTCTACTGGGATAGTAGCGTAACCGCCGGGTAAACTGTGATCCATGGGGGAACGTGCTTTCCATATCCATTTTTAAAAGAATTTTTAAAAGTATTTTCACTGGGA
This sequence comes from Allium cepa, assembly GCA_030765085.1. NCBI lineage: Eukaryota > Viridiplantae > Streptophyta > Magnoliopsida > Asparagales > Amaryllidaceae > Allium > Allium cepa. The sequence goes on from CM060932.1 coordinate 302,308,637, forward strand.
GTTGAAACAAGTATATTTAGTACTTGGAGATTTTTTAGACTTGCGCCTGGCCAGCGTATGCCTAAAGTCTGTAAGAACGATGATGGACTTGTTAAACTTCGAGTTAGCAAGTATTTTCAAAACTTTGAATAGAAAATCAATAATCTGAAATTAGAATTACATAATTCTAACTTAATGAATTAAGGAAGAAGATCTTTAAAATATCTTGAAAGCACACAGCTTTGGAAAAGATGTAATATGCAAATATTTAGCATGAAAGATTTCAAGTTTAAAAATCTGAGTTTTGTAAGTCAAAAATTTGGTAAAAGACTTTTGTGTCTTGATTATTGAAATCGATAAACAAAACTGCTGAGATAAAATAAATGGAATGAATCCTATATTTATTTATAAGTTTAGAACTTAGTAAAATTGAGTAGGGTATAAATATCGATGAGATTTTAGCAATCGTTTTTTTTAACTTATAATTTTGGGACGAAATTCTTTTAAGGAGGGAAGATTGTAACGGTCCTGAATTTTGAACAATTTAAAAATAAAAATATTTAATTAACTTTAAATATTTGAATGATGGTTTAAATTGAATTCCCAATATAACTATAAATTGGCGATTAAATTTTAGAATTTAATTTATTTAAAGTTGAATAAAATTTGAATTTGACTTTGGAGTTGAAATTGAATATTGAAATTGTAATTGAAATTCAAACTAATGATTTTGAAAAAAAATAGTTTGGATTTGCGAATTATTTTTATGTAAATTTATAAATTGATGTTGATAGTTGAACTTCAAAACGTTTCTATGTTTGTTAAAGAACATAATATACAAAACAAAATTGAATTTAAAATAAAAATAAAAATATAATAATATATATAATAAAAATAAAATAAATAAATAATAAAATAAGAGTACACTACCTTACCCTTATCAGCCTTAACTTGTGCCTAAATATCTGCCTTCAAACACGCCTTTAATCACGCACCTCCACTTCAAAGCATGGCCGATACCCCTTCCTCCATCATTTCATACGAAAGAGAAAAATCAAAGGATAAATTAATGGCGGCCTCGTTTCTTCGTCTTCCTCTTCGCTTCCAAAAGATAGGGCTTTGATCGATTTTTGCCGCCACGGTTTCGAATTCACTTTGATCAATTCCTCCCCAAAACTAGGGCTTTCGTCTCTGTTGAAATTCTTTCGATCGCGTGCTCCTCAGTGGGTCGAGTTCGTCTCCTTGCTTCGGTGAAAGGTGAGTTTTCTCACGATTAATCGTTACTCAAGTTTTTAGATTTGTTTGAATTGGGTGCTTGGTTGCATGCTATGATTTGGGGTGTTATTAGTTATCATTTGCTCGGTCAAATTAATTTAAACTGTTAAGAACAGATGCTATTTAAATTTTAATTTAAACTGATAAGAATAGATGTTACCAAATTTTGTTTTAAATTGATAAGAACAGATGCTATACCAAAAACTTTACTTGTTTGTTGTTGCTGCATGTGATGGATCTTTGAATCTGGTTGTGGAAAATTGTGTTTATATGTGCTTGGTTGAACCTCTGTTCATATGTGATGTACATATGTGTCTGTAAACCCCCCTATGGTTTGATGTGTTGCTGTGTATTATGCTTGCATGGATGTTTTATCATAAAGATGGCTTGAATTGATATTTAAATTTGTGAATACCCCTGTACATATCAGTAGCCTATACATTTCAAACATAAAACAAAACTGCATCATTTTTCTTCTGTAAATCTGGAAAGTTGGTTTTGCAAACAAACTTTATTTTCAAGGCAACTCAGGATCTTAAAATTCAAAGTATTAAAAACATTTCAGTTTTATTTAAAAAGTTCAAAATATCAAAGGGGCAGTTGCAGTTTTTAAAAGTTTCAAATGAAAGATTGAAAATCAAAGGCCTGATTTTTTTTTCCCAAACTAAAATCAACTTAGAAAACCAAAACTTTTTCTCTGTTTACCTGTAAATAAATAACTTAAGTCTACTGTATGTTGTGATGTTTGGTTTGGTACCTGTAATTGTTTTGTATAATTGATAATGTACATGCATGAATGTGAATCATTTTGGCTTGTGAATGATTGCTATTTAAGCTGTGATATATGCTTTAAGACTGTGAATTGTGTGTTGTATGTTATGTATATAGGTGACTGTATGAAAAATTACAACCAGAAACATTTTAACCCTGAAAACATTTTAAACCTGAAAAGAGAAAAAAATATCCTCTGTGCAAACTGAACATAAAGTGAGTAACACTTCTTTTAAAAAAAATTTTAAGGTAAATCTGGTTGTTGAATTATGTTTTAAATAAGTTGTATTTGTATATTTGTTGAAAACTCCTGTGCATTTGTGATGTGAGTTATATGAACATTTTGAAAAGCCTGAAGAACATTTCTGTTCTAAGATTTCAAGCCTGGTTTCTATTTAAATGATTCCTCTTTGACCATTAATATTTAAAACTTAGGATTTAAATAAATATTGTTTGTTTAGGCTATGAACTAAAATTTTAAAATTTATTTAACTTAAATAGAAACTGAAATTGCTCTGGTAATCAAGTTTAAAAGGGGAAAAAAATTGAAAACAAGTTGGAGTCTAGTTCTTTTGAACTTGCACTAGGTCCCTGCATCAAATTTAAAACAACTTCTGGAATTTTTTTTTTTACTGGAAAGAAAAAAAGATGTGAGTAAACCCCTGTTGCATGCAGAAACTTAAGCTTAAATAGGCAAAAACATGGTTTGCATGTTGTAATTAAATGTTTTATGTGTAAATTTAGGATATATACAAGCTTTTTAAATATTAGTTTTAAACAGATATGGTCCTGAGAATATAAGTGATATATGTAAATTGATATTCTGAGAATATAAATGATATATGTAAATTGATATGTGTGTGCTCCTGTACACTTATTTTGTAGCGACCAATAAAATTTTATTAATTTTTTTTTTTTTATTGGTTTTATAACGTATTTAATTTGGATTTTGAGATATTATTAATAATAATAATTTTGAAATAAAAATTTTATATTTGGATTACGTATAATTTTATAGTTTAAACCAATAAGTTGTAGTTGTATATGGCTTGCATCTTATTCTATAATAACCAGTGTATATTTTGCTGTCTACTAGTATAATACTATATGTTAGTTTATTTATGTGTATCGATCTAAACAATGATTTTAAAATAATAATAAAAATATACATACATACATATATATAATTGGATTTGCGTTTGAATTTAGAAAATGATTTTGATTCATATAAATAGTTATATACATAGTTATGCACATATATAGCCATAAGTTCAACTCATACCATATTAAATTTCTTTTAAAGGTTTTAGCTAAATCTATGGGTGAGCGTTGACACACCTTTCCACCTTATATTTAATTCTCTAACGTTTCAATTTGCATTCTATCCGTTCATAATTTCTTTTTTTTTGTGTCAGCTGAATCAATGAGAGACTGTTACAATTTCATTTATTTGTGTACGTTTTCATTTTTATTATTGTACACATCACGGTACCTTTAAAATTGTGACTTTATTTCTTTTCTTCGGTCTCAATTATAGAAGCATGCTGCGCACGTTATTATTAATTGCTTTGAATCTCACTACTCTATATTTATTCCTGTACGTTTTATCTTCGCTTAAATTTCTCTCTCCATTCTTTTTTCCATTTTAATATCCTTGCCTTTCCATACTCACGTGCTTTCCAATCAAGCAATAAATTATTTAAATATCCACCTTATCAACTTGACCGTTGTTATTGCATCACACTAGTATATAATTCAAATCTATCATTATTCTACCATTCTTCTTTAACAAATTATATGTAACAGTATATCATAAATGGACAGCTCATTCTCCACCCATTCATTTCTCCTATTCAATTAATAATGGAATATAAAGTTATATATTTGGTATACAATTCAAACAACCGTTACCATTCATACCTCCTAAATTCTAGCGATTGACCCCTCTATTTCCATCGGTTCAAATTTATATAAACTTTATATTCGTTACACGTTACATTCATTTATTTGACCGGTCCTTTCCTTTGTTATTTCCCGAATTTCGTGCGTTACTAACCAATGCTCCATATTTATTTGCCTTAATGATTCAGCTAAATTTAAGGATCACCGTTGCTTTTACCTTTTTGTTTATATTACCATTCCCCTATTTTAGCCGGTTGCATTTGATATTTCCTTGATTTAAGCTTTCTAACTTTTAAATTTCCATTACTCTATATTTTTTTCTGTACATTTATCTTTGCTTGAATTTCTTTGTCCATTCCTTTTTCCAATTTAATGTCCTTCATTTCCAAACTCATTACGTGCTCTCCAAACAAAAAAAAATTATTCCTTTAAACATATAGCTGTTACTTTTCCATCATCTCAGTTTATTTTCAAATTGATACGTTACCTCTAGTCTATCTATCTATTTCTTTTAGCATTCCTCAATTTTAAGCAAATAATTTTCCCAATTCAGGTTTGAAACGTTCCTACTCCTGGCTATTAATATAATTGAAGTCAGTGTCTTTTGCTTAAATTATGGCATATGTTCAAAGCATAAATTATTCTCAGCTAAATTTTAGCCATTACTATCTTTATTTCTTGCCACTTTAAACAAAATTTCTTTCCACTTTATCAATGTGAGACTTCTCTTATAAATACAAATCACTCGTACATACCCTACTCCATATCAATAGACCTTCGTCTCCTCTTTTGCATGTGAAGCTTCTTCTGTAGGTAAATGGCTGCACCATTTTTTTTCTTCTTCTTATTTCTTTTCTTTTTCTTCTTCTTTTTCATCCTTTTCTTTTGTTTTCTTATTGTTTATATTGCTTTTCCTTTATTTTAAGCACAACATGTTTTTGTCTATTTATTTTTTTACATGTTTTGATTTTCAATGTAACATAAAAGTTTATAATTTAAGCGTATATATATATATTTAAAAAGGATCGCTTTATATTAAGGTCACATGGTTTTTGGAGAAGTATTTTTTTTAAACTATTTTGTCACTTTTATTTATATTTTACAATCCCGGTCCTAGGAGCATTTGATTGTTGGCTATACAGTTTGGGTCTATGTATTTACATTTAAAAGATAATGTTTAAATTTATGTAAAGGAAGGTAAAATTATGATGTATAAACTGGGATAGTTTAACATATATAGGCGAGGACATCATTAATTCCTACTTTCTATTTTCATCAGTTTTGGTTTATGCATTTAGTAATGCTAACTAAGCTATATATATATATATAATTGGTTTTGCAAGGTCTATAGTTATATAAAATAATATGTCGATTTTATGGATTTTTGTTTACAGTAGTGCTTCACTTTTGGTTTTAAAACATAAATAGTTATATGTTTGGCAAGTTCACATATTGCTGTTTTGTAAGATCACGTTTGATATGTATATACTTTTTTTTATAGATGAGAACTTGGTTTTCAAATATATTTTTTATAGTATGTTTTGGGATTAATTATTTAATTTAAACAAATATATTTATTTTAAGTTTATGTTTAATTTTTAATAAATGTAAGCTTGATTTGTTTATTTACTTATATGTTTGAAACGCTTGTAAATTTAATTTGCGGTGTTCAAACTTAGAATATAAATTCATATGTATATATAGTATAGGTCAGTTTTATGAATTTTTTTTATATACATGTTTTTAAGTTTTATTTTATATAGTATGGTTTATATGTTAGAAAAAAAAAGGAGAGAGGTTTTATATCCATAGTTATATGTTACTACATTGGGTAATATAGCTGTTAAGTGCTGTCTGCATTTGTACATTGATTTTTACTTGGACTGTATATATATATTGAATAACAAGTGTTTGTAGCTTTCTTTGTCGCAGTTAATATAAGCTATGTTGAAAATGGGTCTCAACATTGTTTTTTTCTTTAAACTTGCATGTGTTTATGTACATTTCAATATGAAAGTTACAATATTTATTTCAAATTTTATTACATTTGATTTTTAATACAAAACGGTGATTTTTCGTACATACGTATTTTGTTTTGATATTGGTCTTAAAAAGAAATATTAATTTAATAAGAAAATAATATATTTATTTTGATTTATATATGTATATGTGCTTTAAATGGATATTGTTTTCAAATTCTCTTATACCAATTTTCTTCATCAAACCCGGTTCTAATTTGATTCCGTCGATTCCTGTTATCAGCTTTGTCCGTCGTGCCCGTTTTCTCCATCGAATCGTATCCATCTAGCGTCGCTTGGAATTCGTAGCTCGTTTCCTTGTCAAATCTGTTTAGCCTCGAAAGGTGAGCAATCACTCACGATTAACACTTTTATATTTATTGAATTTGATTTCAATTGAAACGACAATTGAAATATGCTGTTGTATTTATTTTTAATTGTTATATATGCTATTATCTGTATCTGTTCACCTATGACACCCAACACCATTATCGGTTAATTATGTATGTGATAATAATACAGATTGGTTGATAATTGATTGTTTGATTGATTGTTGTTTAAATTGGATGTTAATTATTTTTGTTAAGTGATAACTAGTTTGCTAGTTTAATTTGAGTAGTATAGTTTACAAATTAAACGGATTATATATGATGGACCTTACTTTATTAAAACCTGACCCCGCCATATGTAAATTTGATTAGTTGAATTTGACCCATTGATTGTCGTAGAAATTGATAAATTATTCTTGAAATCTTTGAACGTAGTTGGGATTAATTGTTGTATTATTAAACTGAAAATGAAATGGAACGACAAGGGAAAACTGAAATGTAATAACCTTTAAATCTACATGAAATGATAGTGTAGATTTTAGAAATAATTATAAAAATAACAATGCGAATTAATACGATTATTTCGGGGTTATTTGATTTAATCTATTGAATTGTTATTGATTGTTGTTATTGCTTGTTTACTTACTTTGACACTATCCCTGTCATCACACTGCAAGTTCCCTTTGTTATGTTTGATTTTTGAATTAAAATGGGTTGAAAAGATAGGCCCAAGCGGGTTTCGTTTAATTAAATTTGGGATTACGGGTTGAAATGCTATCCACCCGTATACATTTAGTGTACGTATTGAAATGATAATAGCCATAACACTTTGACCATATGATAAAAAAATCTATGGTCTTATTAAATGTAAATTCTTAAATACATCTATAAAGGGTAATGATAAATATAGAGTTAATTATATCTAGTTAATCAAGATTTGATTAAATACATAAATTATGATAAATAATTTATGTAAATTTTATTCGGATAAATTTTGCAATAATATTGAAAAATTAAGGTTGGGAGATAAATTTGGGTTATTGTAAAATGATGTTTAGATAAGGATTTATTTATTTAAATCAATTTGAAATTTATCGAATGAGATATTTCACGTTTAATAAAATTTGAGAAATCTTGAGAAAGATGTAATTTAAAGTCACTAAAATGGTATTGAATAAGGGAAGGTTCAAACTAAATAATAATGATGTAAAAACCAAGAATCTATATGAAACTGTTAAATTTAACATCTAAGTATTTAAGCCATGAACTGTATTGTAATTAAATGGTTTAGAAATTTGATATGTATTTGGGACCAAGATAGTTGAATTTGTTATGTAGATAACTAATTGAATTTAATGGAAATTGAGGTTGAACGAAATCTGGAAATTTGTATTTAGAAAACTAGATTGGGAAATTTAGGGGAATATTAAATACTTAAAGTATGGAAACATATTGAAATGGAAAGGGTAATTAGGATATCAAATCCAGATTTGAGATTTATAATTGAGATGGAATTTAATTTAAATGGAAAGGTCAGGTTGATGTGAACGATTTGTTAAGTTAAGGAAATTGCAAGTGCTTTACCATATACAGCATTTAATATATATAAATACTATTTGGGAAATATAATTATTCGAAGTGAATTTGACATTTGGGTTTGAAGTATAAATTAAGTGAATGACCACGATGTAATAGTGTATATTTCTACCCTGTAGATAGTTCTATGGACCCTTAGAGGATGGTCATCCCAAACATCCTTTAAGTTATTTGTATTTCAGTTGATATTTCACTTGAGTTGGATTTATTGATATAAGAATGTTAATCCTGACTCGAGTGTTTTGTGTTTTGCTTTACGCTCGGGTCAGACCGAGTAATACAGCATTAGAGACTCACCTTTGGAGATTGGAGCTTCATTTGGAGATCCAACTATCATTTCAGCTTTCAGTTTTCTAGATTGACTGGTTCAGAGAAGTCATCGGCTCGTACTGAAGACTTTTCTGTATTCAAGAGATTCTGATGTATTTTATTTTAAACTCTGATGTATATAGTAGCTTCATGAACTACTATTTTTCTATTCCGCTGCATTATATTACTCTGTGTCTGTGATCTGTGTTTGATTTATTTACTGTATATTTTATGTTTTGCCAAATTAAATTAACAATTCGGTATTTTGAATTATTCAAGTCGTACATGTACGGTTTTAGTGTCGATTTGAATGGTCCAAAATAGCGGGTCGTTACAGTTGGTATCAGAGCTTTGGCTCTAGGCAAAACTTAGCATATATAGTAAATTTATTTACAGAATCACTTTCGCTCGAGTTGAATCTCTTCCTTTCGACTTGATTTCCTTTGAATTTTGGAATATCCCTCGGTTCCGAAATTCATCCGTGTCTCTTCCTATTTATATTAGTTTAATTGCGGAGTATCCCATAACTCCATTGAATAATTTGTAAAAGGGTGAAAACTCCTTTACAATTGGCATTAATTCACCTAGATTTCTGAAGTCACGGTTGACCGGTAGATGTCGCCCGCGACTTATAGAAGGATATCCACCTTCTACTTTGTAATAAAGATTTCCTCATTTTGCTCAAGCCTTCACACTTTGTTTCGAAACTTCCTTTGATCAAGTTTTCTCTTAGAAATTGAACCTCTATCTGGTTTGATATTGGACTCCTTGAATGATAGGAAACTATTTTGTAGATGGCAAAATCGGAAGAGCAGAAAGCAGCTCGTCGAGCCCGGAGAGCACTAGCCCGTAAGGAACAGGAGGAAGCAATGGAGAAGTGGGAAAAGATTTGGAGGGAAAGGGCAGGACCTGGACCTTATGACAATGTCATCTGTTATCGGTGTCAAGAGAAGGGACATTATGCAGCCATGTGCGGGAAGAGAGATGAAGGAAAGAAGAGTGAGGGCCAGCGTTATCGATCCAAGATCTTCTGTTTTAAGTGCCGTAGTACGGGACACTTTCCCAGTCGCTGCCAAAAGGTGAAGAAAGTAAATGCTGCACCCACGGCATCAGTCGACCAATCAACCATTTGCTATCACTGTAGGCTGACTGGACATATAGCTAGGAATTGTCCTGTGAGGAAGTACGGAAGGAAGGCTGCGTTCCCGCAATTCGTTAAGGAGGATGGGTGTGTAGTGCATTTATGTAAGAAATGCAGAAGTTGGGGCCATATTGAGGGGGAGTGTTCTGGACCGATTGAAGTCCCACCCGGTAGAATTAATACCGATGCTTTGTTTATGTAAGGTGGTTCTTGGTAGATCTGTTTGTTTCAGCAGTTGTTTGTTGCTTTCGATAAACTCTATTGTATCTTTTGCTTAACTGAAGTTCTCTAATAAAGTATTCATGTTCCTGTTTCGTTGATATGAAATTCAAATCTCTATCTTTATTTTGAAATCCATTCTTAGATTATCCTTTGAAAATCGGGTACGTTTGTATTTTGAAATTGCTTTATATATCAAATTTATATTTTAATAACTATGATTTTTCCTATATATAAAAAGAAATGTTTCGATAAGGATTATATACCTATATATAAATCAAATAAGAAATGTTATTCTATATAAAAAGTTTTGAAAGGATTTGAAATTTTGGAAAATTATAAGAAATTGATTTATATAAAAATGATTTATAACTGAAGTGTTAAATTTGAAATTCGAGAATTGAATTCCGGTATTTTGAAATTGGTTTTAAGATTTTGGAAATTATAGGAAAAATAGTACGATTTAAAAGTATTTTTCCGAATAAGAAATGTTTTAAATGAGTTCAAATGAATTCCATTAATTTTGAAGAAATTTCAAACGAGTTTTCAAGAAAATAGAAGTCCAGAACTCACTTATGTCGCTAGGGAATAATTTCGGTGATGAGTGCACGCATCATCGACATTGATTTTCGAGTTTCGGAGTGGGGGAGAGGCTCCTTTAATAGCTTCGCTATGCGAGTGATCTTGTAAAACCGTTTTTGATTTCAAATTCCGTAGTAATTTGATAGTTTCGAAAGAAATATGTATATATTTGAAATGATTTAAAGTATACCGGTGTTCGATCCTCGAGTTTTGAGTTGACCTAGAATAACCCTATTTATAAAAAATTGATTTCCAACTAGTGATTTGAAATCTATTGATTTGAAAGGTACTCAATTTTGGAAAGAGAATTTTATACAATCGAAGTCTATATAAGGATATTTTGATATACTATTGATTTGGAAAGTATTCGTTTGAAAATGGAATCCTATATATATGGACTTTATATAAGTACAATATTTGAAAGTGATTTGAAAAAGGTACTATATGATATATATTTTCCAAATAAAGATATGGAAAGTGCCTTCTGCTTGATATCCGCTTTGTGGCCACAGCGTGGATTCATTCTATCGTTATTATTCTCTCTGATTTTGGTTTTCCGGATGTAATACTCGAGTGTTCCCACCGTGACGTGTCCCACGGTTTCTTTTTCTCTCGTGAATGCACAGCGAAATTGCCTGGCTGAGTCTTGCCTAGGGGTACGGATTGTTTCCTGGGGGAACCAGGCGTAACCATTGTGTATCCTGCAATCTGTGTAGGTCGCGAATAGTAGCGCAAGTGCCTGGCTGAGTCTTGCCTGGGGGTACGGATTGTTTCCTGGGGGAACCAGGCGTAACCATTGTGTATCCTGCACCCTACTAGTCATCATGGCGTAACTCGCAGGGCTGTGAAAGCTTACGGATATGGATTGTTTCCTGGGGGAACCAGGCGTAACCATTGTGTATCTGCGAACCATGATCGGACAAAGGTTTTGGTTTGATTGTTTTGTTTGGATCGTACTTTCCATATCTGTTTTAAAGAGTTTTTCAAGTATTTTCACTGGTTGTTGAAACAAGTCTACTAAGTACTTGAAGAATTCTAGCTTTGCGCCTGATCAACGCATGGCCAGAGTCTGCAAGAACAAGGATAAACTTGTTGAAACATCGAGTTATAAAAGTATTTTCGAAAGAAAATTTACTTTGATATAGTAGTATCTTATTATAAAAGTGTTATTATAAAGGTATTTATTATAAAATATTTTTCCCAACAAAGAAATTTGCATTAATCTTTGGAATTAAATTCCTTTGGTAAATTGAAAATTCTTGCCCGATACTATTCCAGAATCTACCTTCCTTTCCTTTTTGAATAAAATCTTTTAAAGATTGCTTATCTATATGCTACATTGGTTAATAGAAAATTTTAGTGGTATAAATATTTTTGAAGTGAATGATTTATTAATAATGTTTGAAAGGTATCTAAAGACAAATTTATAAATTTATGAATTATGGATTTAATGTTTTCAACAGCTTCTTTGTAAATATAACTAATGATGCAAATAATTGTTTTCAAATAGCTTTCATATATGTATATAGGTGTTAGTTAAACATATTAAATTTCAATGAGTTTTGGAAATTTTAAAGTATTAAAGATAGCTGAATCGCAAATAAAGTTTTCAAATGAATAATTCAAGTAAAATTATATAGTTTTAAATTAATTATTTACCCTTAACTTTCAATCTACCTTTATTTTTGGTTGTTCTATTCTCCTACCTCCTTCCTTTTCGGGGACGAAAAGTTTTGAGTGGGGGAGAATGTAGCGACCAATAAAATTTTATTAATTTTTTTTTTTTTTATTGGTTTTATAATGTATTTAATTTGGATTTTGAGATATTATTAATAATAATAATTTTGAAATAAAAATTTTATATTTGGATTACGTATAATTTTATAGTTTAAACCAATAAGTTGTAGTTGTATATGGCTTGCATCTTATTCTATAATAACCAGTGTATATTTTGCTGTCTACTAGTATAATACTATATGTTAGTTTATTTATGTGTATCGATCTAAACAATGATTTTAAAATAATAATAAAAATATACATACATACATATATATAATTGGATTTGCGTTTGAATTTAGAAAATGATTTTGATTCATATAAATAGTTATATACATAGTTATGCACATATATAGCCATAAGTTCAACTCATACCATATTAAATTTCTTTTAAAGGTTTTAGCTAAATCTATGGGTGAGCGTTGACACACCTTTCCACCTTATATTTAATTCTCTAACGTTTCAATTTGCATTCTATCCGTTCATAATTTCTTTTTTTTTGTGTCAGCTGAATCAATGAGAGACTGTTACAATTTCATTTATTTGTGTACGTTTTCATTTTTATTATTGTACACATCACGGTACCTTTAAAATTGTGACTTTATTTCTTTTCTTCGGTCTCAATTATAGAAGCATGCTGCGCACGTTATTATTAATTGCTTTGAATCTCACTACTCTATATTTATTCCTGTACGTTTTATCTTCGCTTAAATTTCTCTCTCCATTCTTTTTTCCATTTTAATATCCTTGCCTTTCCATACTCACGTGCTTTCCAATCAAGCAATAAATTATTTAAATATCCACCTTATCAACTTGACCGTTGTTATTGCATCACACTAGTATATAATTCAAATCTATCATTATTCTACCATTCTTCTTTAACAAATTATATGTAACAGTATATCATAAATGGACAGCTCATTCTCCACCCATTCATTTCTCCTATTCAATTAATAATGGAATATAAAGTTATATATTTGGTATACAATTCAAACAACCGTTACCATTCATACCTCCTAAATTCTAGCGATTGACCCCTCTATTTCCATCGGTTCAAATTTATATAAACTTTATATTCGTTACACGTTACATTCATTTATTTGACCGGTCCTTTCCTTTGTTATTTCCCGAATTTCGTGCGTTACTAACCAATGCTCCATATTTATTTGCCTTAATGATTCAGCTAAATTTAAGGATCACCGTTGCTTTTACCTTTTTGTTTATATTACCATTCCCCTATTTTAGCCGGTTGCATTTGATATTTCCTTGATTTAAGCTTTCTAACTTTTAAATTTCCATTACTCTATATTTTTTTCTGTACATTTATCTTTGCTTGAATTTCTTTGTCCATTCCTTTTTCCAATTTAATGTCCTTCATTTCCAAACTCATTACGTGCTCTCCAAACAAAAAAAAATTATTCCTTTAAACATATAGCTGTTACTTTTCCATCATCTCAGTTTATTTTCAAATTGATACGTTACCTCTAGTCTATCTATCTATTTCTTTTAGCATTCCTCAATTTTAAGCAAATAATTTTCCCAATTCAGGTTTGAAACGTTCCTACTCCTGGCTATTAATATAATTGAAGTCAGTGTCTTTTGCTTAAATTATGGCATATGTTCAAAGCATAAATTATTCTCAGCTAAATTTTAGCCATTACTATCTTTATTTCTTGCCACTTTAAACAAAATTTCTTTCCACTTTATCAATGTGAGACTTCTCTTATAAATACAAATCACTCGTACATACCCTACTCCATATCAATAGACCTTCGTCTCCTCTTTTGCATGTGAAGCTTCTTCTGTAGGTAAATGGCTGCACCATTTTTTTTCTTCTTCTTATTTCTTTTCTTTTTCTTCTTCTTTTTCATCCTTTTCTTTTGTTTTCTTATTGTTTATATTGCTTTTCCTTTATTTTAAGCACAACATGTTTTTGTCTATTTATTTTTTTACATGTTTTGATTTTCAATGTAACATAAAAGTTTATAATTTAAGCGTATATATATATATTTAAAAAGGATCGCTTTATATTAAGGTCACATGGTTTTTGGAGAAGTATTTTTTTTAAACTATTTTGTCACTTTTATTTATATTTTACAATCCCGGTCCTAGGAGCATTTGATTGTTGGCTATACAGTTTGGGTCTATGTATTTACATTTAAAAGATAATGTTTAAATTTATGTAAAGGAAGGTAAAATTATGATGTATAAACTGGGATAGTTTAACATATATAGGCGAGGACATCATTAATTCCTACTTTCTATTTTCATCAGTTTTGGTTTATGCATTTAGTAATGCTAACTAAGCTATATATATATATATAATTGGTTTTGCAAGGTCTATAGTTATATAAAATAATATGTCGATTTTATGGATTTTTGTTTACAGTAGTGCTTCACTTTTGGTTTTAAAACATAAATAGTTATATGTTTGGCAAGTTCACATATTGCTGTTTTGTAAGATCACGTTTAATATGTATATACTTTTTTTTATAGATGAGAACTTGGTTTTCAAATATATTTTTTATAGTATGTTTTGGGATTAATTATTTAATTTAAACAAATATATTTATTTTAAGTTTATGTTTAATTTTTAATAAATGTAAGCTTGATTTGTTTATTTACTTATATGTTTGAAACGCTTGTAAATTTAATTTGCGGTGTTCAAACTTAGAATATAAATTCATATGTATATATAGTATAGGTCAGTTTTATGAATTTTTTTTATATACATATTTTTAAGTTTTATTTTATATAGTATGGTTTATATGTTAGAAAAAAAAAGGAGAGAGGTTTTATATCCATAGTTATATGTTACTACATTGGGTAATATAGCTGTTAAGTGCTGTCTGCATTTGTACATTGATTTTTACTTGGACTGTATATATATATTGAATAACAAGTGTTTGTAGCTTTCTTTGTCGCAGTTAATATAAGCTATGTTGAAAATGGGTCTCAACATTGTTTTTTTCTTTAAACTTGCATGTGTTTATGTACATTTCAATATGAAAGTTACAATATTTATTTCAAATTTTATTACATTTGATTTTTAATACAAAACGGTGATTTTTCGTACATACGTATTTTGTTTTGATATTGGTCTTAAAAAGAAATATTAATTTAATAAGAAAATAATATATTTATTTTGATTTATATATGTATATGTGCTTTAAATGGATATTGTTTTCAAATTCTCTTATACCAATTTTCTTCATCAAACCCGGTTCTAATTTGATTCCGTCGATTCCTGTTATCAGCTTTGTCCGTCGTGCCCGTTTTCTCCATCGAATCGTATCCATCTAGCGTCGCTTGGAATTCGTAGCTCGTTTCCTTGTCAAATCTGTTTAGCCTCGAAAGGTGAGCAATCACTCACGATTAACACTTTTATATTTATTGAATTTGATTTCAATTGAAACGACAATTGAAATATGCTGTTGTATTTATTTTTAATTGTTATATATGCTATTATCTGTATCTGTTCACCTATGACACCCAACACCATTATCGGTTAATTATGTATGTGATAATAATACAGATTGGTTGATAATTGATTGTTTGATTGATTGTTGTTTAAATTGGATGTTAATTATTTTTGTTAAGTGATAACTAGTTTGCTAGTTTAATTTGAGTAGTATAGTTTACAAATTAAACGGATTATATATGATGGACCTTACTTTATTAAAACCTGACCCCGCCATATGTAAATTTGATTAGTTGAATTTGACCCATTGATTGTCGTAGAAATTGATAAATTATTCTTGAAATCTTTGAACGTAGTTGGGATTAATTGTTGTATTATTAAACTGAAAATGAAATGGAACGACAAGGGAAAACTGAAATGTAATAACCTTTAAATCTACATGAAATGATAGTGTAGATTTTAGAAATAATTATAAAAATAACAATGCGAATTAATACGATTATTTCGGGGTTATTTGATTTAATCTATTGAATTGTTATTGATTGTTGTTATTGCTTGTTTACTTACTTTGACACTATCCCTGTCATCACACTGCAAGTTCCCTTTGTTATGTTTGATTTTTGAATTAAAATGGGTTGAAAAGATAGGCCCAAGCGGGTTTCGTTTAATTAAATTTGGGATTACGGGTTGAAATGCTATCCACCCGTATACATTTAGTGTACGTATTGAAATGATAATAGCCATAACACTTTGACCATATGATAAAAAAATCTATGGTCTTATTAAATGTAAATTCTTAAATACATCTATAAAGGGTAATGATAAATATAGAGTTAATTATATCTAGTTAATCAAGATTTGATTAAATACATAAATTATGATAAATAATTTATGTAAATTTTATTCGGATAAATTTTGCAATAATATTGAAAAATTAAGGTTGGGAGATAAATTTGGGTTATTGTAAAATGATGTTTAGATAAGGATTTATTTATTTAAATCAATTTGAAATTTATCGAATGAGATATTTCACGTTTAATAAAATTTGAGAAATCTTGAGAAAGATGTAATTTAAAGTCACTAAAATGGTATTGAATAAGGGAAGGTTCAAACTAAATAATAATGATGTAAAAACCAAGAATCTATATGAAACTGTTAAATTTAACATCTAAGTATTTAAGCCATGAACTGTATTGTAATTAAATGGTTTAGAAATTTGATATGTATTTGGGACCAAGATAGTTGAATTTGTTATGTAGATAACTAATTGAATTTAATGGAAATTGAGGTTGAACGAAATCTGGAAATTTGTATTTAGAAGACTAGATTGGGAAATTTAGGGGAATATTAAATACTTAAAGTATGGAAACATATTGAAATGGAAAGGGTAATTAGGATATCAAATCCAGATTTGAGATTTATAATTGAGATGGAATTTAATTTAAATGGAAAGGTCAGGTTGATGTGAACGATTTGTTAAGTTAAGGAAATTGCAAGTGCTTTACCATATACAGCATTTAATATATATAAATACTATTTGGGAAATATAATTATTCGAAGTGAATTTGACATTTGGGTTTGAAGTATAAATTAAGTGAATGACCACGATGTAATAGTGTATATTTCTACCCTGTAGATAGTTCTATGGACCCTTAGAGGATGGTCATCCCAAACATCCTTTAAGTTATTTGTATTTCAGTTGATATTTCACTTGAGTTGGATTTATTGATATAAGAATGTTAATCCTGACTCGAGTGTTTTGTGTTTTGCTTTACGCTCGGGTCAGACCGAGTAATACAGCATTAGAGACTCACCTTTGGAGATTGGAGCTTCATTTGGAGATCCAACTATCATTTCAGCTTTCAGTTTTCTAGATTGACTGGTTCAGAGAAGTCATCGGCTCGTACTGAAGACTTTTCTGTATTCAAGAGATTCTGATGTATTTTATTTTAAACTCTGATGTATATAGTAGCTTCATGAACTACTATTTTTCTATTCCGCTGCATTATATTACTCTGTGTCTGTGATCTGTGTTTGATTTATTTACTGTATATTTTATGTTTTGCCAAATTAAATTAACAATTCGGTATTTTGAATTATTCAAGTCGTACATGTACGGTTTTAGTGTCGATTTGAATGGTCCAAAATAGCGGGTCGTTACATATTTTCTCAAACTGTTTGGGTCACTGTGTTGAACCCAGTCTCATTGGTCTTGACTTGATTCATTGCTTTGAGTTCCCTGTCATACTTCCATGAAATTTCGACTCCCACACTACTACAGCTTGTTGTTTGTGTACTGATCAAGTATCAATGAATACTTGCATTGTTGTCTGTCTCTGGTCTGTGCACATTGTTGCATGTATTGAGTATTTCATGCTTGATGTTGTTTCAGTCTTCATATCCATATATGCCTTCCCATCTCTGTTGCACTTGTAGCTGCATTCCATGCTGTTGCACTTGAGACTTTAGACTTGATTTTTTTTGCTGTTTGCATGCAGTGGCAGTTCCATATATATATGTCCGTGTACTTGAAACTACTTGATGCTGCACACTTGTGCTTTGCCTTGATCACTTCTGCTGTGTCATTTTTGCAGTTCGTCTTGCATTTGTTGTTGTTTATGTCTTCATGTCTTTGGCATTTCTGAGTCTATGCCTTTGATTGCCTGCTTTGACATTGCTGTTAGTATTGCTTTGTCTGATGCCTTCTTGACACTTTTGTCTGTGCATTGGCCTTGAGTTGAACCTAGTTTTGAAACTTGGGTTTGACCTTGTTTTGATCTGATAGCTGTGTGTTTTTGTTTGGTGCACACGTGTTGGCGAGTCAGTGCACATGTGTGTAAATATACGTGTGTACTGCAGCCACACAGGATTGACAGATTAAAAAAAAATTGAAGTTGTTAATAAGAAAATCCATAATAGATTTAAATTGATTCATGTGATTCGTCATCTCTGTTACCATTTTATTCAGTTCATTACAAATTTAATTACTTGAATAAAGATTAATCCTGACTCGAGTGTTTTTGTGTTTTGCAATAACGCTCGGGTCAGACCGAGTATTTTTACAGCTTGAAGATTTTCAGGCCGCGAAGTTAGAGAGAGTTGGGGAAATTGCTTCACTTTAGCTTTTCGAAGAATTTTTGTACTTAAAAGAAATATTCCGCTGTATAAATATAATGCATTGTACAAACTCTGATATATGTATAAAAATTTGTTTATGTAAAATATTATGATTATTCTGTGATTCTGTGGCTGTTTCTGTTTAAACTCTATAAACTGAATAACAATCCGTCATTTTGAACGTCTCAAGTTGGTTTAATTACCGACTGGGGGCGATCAGAGCGGCGGGTCGTTACAGGGTGAGGCAACATTGGTTAAACAAACAAACAAACCCCCATACACAAAGAGCATAGTTTCAATCAAAATCTCCCTCATTTATATTATAATCGACCAAAGGTATAAAATAAACTATAGTAATTGGTTTTAAGCCGACCCAAGTGTAACACCCCATCTCCATCCCATGCTACTAAAGAATATAACAGTGTAATACCATCTAATAATACATAGAATGAAGTGATATCGAGCTTACACATGGGAATATTTTCTTGGGCTAACACTAGTATGTATTTCAAAAATCATAAAAAACTCACCAAACGTACACAATATAAGCATAAAGCAATAAAATACATGTGTCTCTAGGATAGAACAATACACAATATATATAAAATCATAAAGATCACAATGTCATCAACTAAGCTATAACATATATTGTAAAATATACACGGCTCTGAGTGGGATATAAAATAGATCAAATCCCCACTATCTCAAAAATAAACAATGTATAAATACAGTTCATACATCTCAACGTCATCAATTTAAATATGGTTATAAAACAGACAATAATACGCTAATCCACTAATAAACTAGCCTCCTTCTATGCCCAACAACCATAATATGTTCTCTTCGTTCATGAATCCATAATGTTTCGGACCGACTCTAATATTATGTAAATAACACACAGATCAGACTATGTCTAGAATTTGGATGTTAGTGTATAATAATAACTAGAATGAGGCTATAAATATATCTAAGAAATATCTATAAACATCTCAAGTATATCACATACATCATACCATTTACAAATCATCACCCTTTCAAAATAAACATAACATCTCATCTTATAAGCAAATAAGACATCCATATATATAGACATCCAACCATAATAACCATCAATAAAACCACAACATATCGGGTGAATCAACCAAATATCCAATCATCAACCAACACAATCGTAACACAAAAGGGAATCAATTATCAACAAGCACACAATCAAGAGATGTGCTATCAGCAATATATTATATGTCTATATATCTTGAATCTCATAATATAACAAGGAGCCTTATAGCACACATCACACTCCAATGGGTTAAGAGGTCCTCGCCTCTAAAGAGATGTCTAGAAGAGATATCTTGTAACGATCCTGAATTTTTGAACAATTTAAATCTGTAAATATTTAATTAATTTTAAATATTTGAATGATAATTTAAATTGAATTCCAATAAAACTATGAAATTTGATGATTTAAAATTTAGAATTTAATCTATTTAAAAAGTTGAAATTGAATATTTAATTTGTAATTGAAATTCGAGCTAATGACTTAGAAAAAGAATTTAGGTATAAGAATTATTTTTTATGAAAATTAATAAATTTGTGGTTAGTCTCAATAACATTTTTCATTTATTTAAATAAAATAGAATAAGATTTTAATCAATATAAAATCAATAAATAAATACACATAGTAAAAATTCAAACAACATATTTATAAACTTTGAAAAAAAAAACATAATGTAACTACACTTAGTTAAAATTTTAACAACAAAAATAATACAAAACAAATTTGATTTCAAAATAAAAATAAAAATATAATTATATATATAATAAAATAAATATAAAAAGAAGTATACGTTACCTTACTTTTATCACCTTGTTCCACGCCCTAAATCACGCTAGAGACATTATCTCCTCTGCAAAATCACGTCTCCTCCTTCTATTTTATACCCGACCTCCTTTCCCCCTTTTCTCATTCGAAACCTAATCTAAAAATCGAAAAAATGGTGGCGGCTCTTTTTCGTCCCTCTCCCTTCAGAAATTAGGGTTTGCTTCATCTTCATTCGCTCGGCTTCATCTTCATTCGATTTGCGTTGCTTCGACTCGCGTGCTCCTCTACAAAGCTAAGGTGAGTACTTCGGTACTCACATCTAATTCAACGTTTTAATGATTGCTTGCTTGTTAAATTTCGTGACTTTGGATTGCTCGATTTATTGATCCTCACAATTTTGAAAACTTGTGGACTTCGGTCCTTTGATTTGTTAAAATTAGCTGCTGCGATGAATTTTTCTAGGTTTATAGTTCGAATTTCTGGAAATTAAATTTTGTGATTTTGTTTGCTTTGACTTCGGTCTTGATTCTTTTTACTTGGAATTTCTTTGTGAATCCATGTGCTTGCTTAATAGCCCACGGTTTTGCACTGCAGTTGCTTTCGACAGTAAAACTTGATTTTTGATGATATGCTTATTCCAGTTTGTGTAGTTCCTTTTGATGGACGAGGATCTTGTCATTGGCAAGTGAGTTGAATTGTTTTGTTGGCATCGGCATTGACCTTTAACCGTTGAGTGCTGCGGTGCCATATCTATGGTGCCCTCACTCCCTATTGCCGGTTCTGTTACCTCTCAGGTTGCAATTGTGGTTTCTATGGAAGTAATTATGTGATTTCCTGAGTAATTGATGCATGTCTGTATAGATACATATATATATTCACCTCTGTTCTCTGTTAAAACCCAAAACTGTGAGTAAATATCTAAATTTAAATCTTAAGTAGGTTGATCTGGTTGCTTGAGTAATTGATGTGATAATGATGCTTGTTGTGATATTTCTGCATACATATATATGAATGAGTTAATATGTGTGCATGTTAGTTTCTTTCTAGTTTGAAACTACGGGGTATAAAATAGATTCAAAATCAGTTATTTACTTTCCTGGTTGGTTTAAAGTTGAGAACAGATGCTATTTGATATTTGTTTTTTTTAAAAAACTAATAAGAACAGATACTATCAAGTTGTGATTTGTTTTAACTGATGAGAGCAGATGCTACCCAATATTTGTTTTGTTTTGCTGCATGCTTTGTGATTTGAAACTGCTACCATCATTTGCAATTGTGACTGCACTTCATATATATATGCATTTATGTATGTATATATGAGATTGTTGTCATCGTGACACGATCTTCTGTCTACTGGACAATTTTGTTTTGCTTACTGTTCCATGGATTGGGCATTTATTTCATAGCTCCACTTGAAATTGCACTGCCTATGTTGCCCTATTGTATTCATATTTGTAGCTCCTGTGCTTTGTTGTTCCACGGTTGCATTTTGATTTCTTCTGTTGGTTCATGACATTTGTTTTGGGTGTTTGTTGTACATATGAAATTGATTCATATGTATGGTAGACATGGTTTAATTTTGCCTTAACTGGGTTCACTAAGTTTCAATGTTGATCTTTGTAACTTGCTGTTACACTGGTATATGAGGTGGTTCAACATTTTATTGTTTGCTTTGGGGTTGAACTTGTCTCAGGCCTTGACCTATAATATTTTGAAAACTTGATGATCGTTGGTTTGTTTTTTTGGTCTGCATCATTGCTTAACCTCTGGCACTTTCGTTGTTTCAGTTTGACACTCATTCTTGACCTGTTGCACTAATATCACTTGACGTACAGTGCATTGTTGCTTATGTACACTTGTGTTAGTGGTTACCTTGTTTTTTTTTCTGGTTCGCCAGTTCTGTTGTGTGCTGTCTGTACTTGTTTCTCCTCATCTTCAACAATGAAGTTTGAGTCTAGTCTCACCTGAGTTATAGATGCATATTTGCAGTTTTCCTCCCTTTACCTTGAACTACTATAGTCTGGTATCACCTATGATATTTCCATGTAGTCTGTGCATTCATGTGCATTGATAGTTCATTTACTTGAGCATTTGATGTTCATGTTTCCACTGTTTCATTTGTACATGTTCATTTCACTTGAATATTGTGGTGGCTGCAGTGCTTTTTGTTGAGATTTTTCCTTGGTTGCATTGCATTGATGCATTGAGATTATTTACAGTTTAACTTGTACCTTGTACTGGCTCCCTTGTATTCAAGTGGGGGCTGCAGTTTTGTTTGCAGTTTTTCCTTGAATATCTGAGTTGGTTTAGACTTGCATTTGGGGTGGCTGTAATTTACGTTTGCAGTTGCCCATGCATACTTGTGATGGTGCATTTTGTATTTACAGTGCCTTATTGTCACTGTCTGGATTGAGTTTCTTGATGCGTTGATCTTAGCTTGCTTCTGATTTTACTGAAGTTTGATAGTCTCGACTAAGTTGCTTCGAGACAGTTTTTGTTGCATTATGATCTTGTGGTGGCTGCGTTATTGTTGCAGTTCGCCCTTGTGTTCATTAGTGACTGCAGTTTCATTTTTATGGAAATTTTGCACTTGTTAAAGCGTGCAGTAATAAGTTGTTGAAAACTTGTTTTATTTCACAAATTGTTGTGGCGAGGCAGCGCACGCGTGCGTGCACTGCAGCCACGTAGTATCGACATTTTGAATCGATTTTGATGATTTTGTTGTTAATTGCCGTTTAGGCAAATTTTTATTGTTTTCTAAAATTATCTTCATCAATAATCCCTTCATCTATTTCATTGATAATCTGAATCTACTGAATTGATGTTTAACACTGTTAAGTGTTACATTTACCGTTATCCAATTACTTGTTAAAGGATCGGATAGGTAAATTATATTTGACTGTCATCTAATTGTTGATTATTATTGCCTCTATGCACTAATAATTGAGTTTGAATTAGACTGACCTGTGTATTATTTTCTTTTGAATATAATACTCGGGTCAGACCGAGTATTTTTACAGCTTGAAGATTTTCAGGCCGCGAAGTTAGAGAGAGAGGGGAAAGCACTTCACTAAAGTTTTTCGAGAAAATTTTCTTTGTACTCTAAAAGATATATATATATATATATATATATATATATATATATATAGATAACTGTTCCGCTGTATTAAAATCTGATTCATTGTATAAAACTCTGATGTATGTAAGAAAAATTCATTTATGAAAAATATTATGATTATTCTGTGATTCTGTGGCTGATTCTGTTTAAACTCTATAAACTGACTAACAATCCGTCATTTTGAACATTTCTAGTTGGTTTAATTACCGACTAGAGGCGGTCAGGGCGGCGGGTCGTTACATATCTAAATAATATAATGTAATTATATAATCTTACATATTCCAAATGGGAGCTACAATGCACACAACACGCTCAGTACCGCAACATATAGCACATCACATATCACACCCACAGTCTTAGTTACTACCGATCATCATAACACTATGTCCATCTATACTCTATGGTCACAAGCCTAATGCCCAATGGTAACAGACTATTTGGCTAATGTGGCATCGAGGCATATGATTACACAATCTAAATATCAACACGTAACATGTATATATACAATAAGATGATACCACAGATCTAGGGCACGATACTGCAATCAACCAACAAGGACGGACTCTAGTCTATCAAGATAAACAAAAAATAGCACAATTTAGCATACAACAGACCCTTCCTCTTGACGTTACTCGAAAATAAGACAGTCACTCACTTACAGAAAGTAATCGAACAAATGTCAATAAAAGCATCCTATACTACCCGGTGTTACTTGTTTACTCTATGCTCGTAAACTACACTCCTTACCCATGATAATATCATACATAGTGAGCCTAAAGAGTAATCAGAATAGTATCATTGAATGTTCCATAACAGACAGTGTCATCGAATGTCTCATACTAGATGGTGTCACAGTATACTCAAATAACTCATAATCTAGAATCTCCATACAACATTATTCTATGTAAGAAGTCCAAAAAATAACCATAGAAATATTAAACTCTCATACCAGATGGTAATATAACTCTGTTTATTTTAATTCCTTGTTACATAGAAATATAGATCATTCTTTATTCAATTGATTCAGAAGGGGTTTTAAAATATACATTTCCCAAAATCTTCAATACAATTATAATTATCAATATTCAATTGAAAATGAATTAAATTATATAATTCTCATTCTTTCCTAAAAATCCATATATAATTTCATAACTAAATGTTCACAACCATCTTGCTTTATTTATAAGGAAATTTATAAATCAAACTTTATTCAATTCCAATCGCTTAGAATCCTTTTAGAAATAATTTGTAAACTTCAGAATTTCTCTTTAATGATAATAATATCAAAGGTTTTACAATAACTTCCTTTAAATAACAAATCTAGATAATTCGATACTCCAAATATGGATTCTCAAATAAAATAACTTAATTTTCCAAAGCCATATTATAAAATTCCAAAACCTGTCTCTATAAATCCACATTTATATTTTAAAACCATTTTAAGCAAAGTAATTCAATCAATCCAAAATTCTATGTATATTTTTTTTAAAGATTTGATGCAAAAACTTTGATTTTTGTTTATATAACAAAATCCTAAAATTACTTTTCCATAAAAATTGACTTCAAACGCTTCTATAATATCTTTCAAATGCTTTTAAATTTGACTTCACTTTTTATTCGGCATAATACAATACAAAAGAAATTACTACTCAAACTTACAGTATTTAGATAATAAATTCCCTAAGTAATTATTTTCATACAATAAATAACTTGCATTCAATCGACTATGGTCTCAAAACATTAATTTTTATAAACTTCTAATCTATTAAATCCAAAACTAAATTAACTTATCACTTTCAAAAATATCAATTTAAAAAATTATTCCATAACGAACCTTTAAATTTTTTATAGCCAACACTAAGTAAATAAAATAAAAGTATTCTAAAATTTCGATTGTATATAACAAAATTACAAATATTCATCATTTTCCAGACTATTTACATTCATGCAATTTTCAAAACAATTTACTTGAATAACTTTTCTATCATAATTAATATCTTCAATTTTAAATAACAATCATTCAAAAATATACTATTTATTTGTAAACAATATTTCATTATCTTCAAAATCTTCCATTTCAATTTATTCATCCATTTCCAATCAATTACTAATGTGATTTCATTATAATAACCATCAATCAAAGTTATGCAATTTAATTTCATCCAATCCCATCCATATCGATGAAACAACTCAGCATCAAACAATCAACGAATTCAAGGAAATCATAATATAAATCATAGTAGTGGGTTATACAAAATAACTCACATAAAAAAAGAAAACAAACTATCATACATCCAATGCCATTGCATAATTCAACAATATCAATGAACAACTACTTGCATAAGCTAGATGATAGTTGTGAGTAAAAAGAGTTTACTCACCTAAAAGATGCTTGCAAGGATTGAATCTCATTTCCACAATAGCCTCTACCTTGCAAAGCCTCCAACATTGCTAGCATACACACCTCATATCACACACATAGCCCTAAATAAACGCCTTTATCACCTAGCGTCGCCAGGCACGCGCTAGCTCTTCCCATGCCAGCACCTCATCACCAATCAGACTTCTAATCATTGCCTCTGGAACCTAGCTAGACATCGCGCCTACAGACCTAGCTCAACATTATGCCTTACATTATGCCTTTAGACTTTACACCTTCCATCTTCAATGTCGCGGCATTATCATCATGCCCGAGCAGCACCATGTGCTCTTTTTTTAGTTTATGAATTGTTATTTAAAGATAGGAGAATTAGGGCTAGTACTAGAAATGGGCTAAAATGGAAATTGGTTTTGGGCCTTAAATTCTAGTTCATTCTAGTTTTAATTAATTTGCTTTGCCCTTTTATTTTACCTTTTTCTTCTTTTCATTTTAATTTACTTATAAATAGATTTCAACTAGATTTAAATTAATTTAAACTTTATTATACTAAATATATTTCAATACCAACAAATTTAATTCAATTTGATGCCTGCTTATTAATTTTTCACTATTTTAATCACAACCAATTATTTATACTTTAAAATATTTCATGTTTGATTAAAACATTTTATTCACTTTCAAATTAATAATCCAAAATTATTTTATTAGTTTATTCAATTTATTGAATCAAAATGTTATAGTAAATAAAATTTAATTAACTAAAAGTTTTTTCATAGGATTAAATATGTAAAATTATGTTCAAATATTTTTATTTTAATTAAATTATTTATTTACACAGCATAGGAAGTTGGGTCGTTACTGACTTCTCCCCTTAAGTAATTTTATCCTCTCAATTTCTTATACGGAAACATCATGCACAACTCATACCCTGACTTTCTTCACATTCTATAGTGTTCCATCAAAACAAAACTTACTCAATCCTCTATGTGGCTCTCACAATCCAACACATCTTTTCGTATGCTACGATTTTAAATAAATTCAAGTAGAAACTTTCTACTCTGTGCATTCAAGAAATTTTATGAAAATATTCTAAATTTTGGATTTTGCGAATATCGATGAGCCTCCATTGTATAGAGAGCATTCTAAAAAATAAAACACAAGTATATCACAATATATGTACATTTCAATCAGTGAGCGCAATTGGAAATGTGGTAAAACAAGATAACATCATGTAATATACCAGTACATCGTAAGACATACCTTTTTATTTGTGTTATAAGCAAGTTAGCTTATTATTTAGTGAGCAAGGTGAGCCAATATCGCCGATAAGTCCAAATGTGCTTCAACGTTATCTATTCTCAGTTCAATTTTAATAATGGGCACATACATAAATAAATTTGACAAATAAGCAATATCTATTATAAAAACAACATAATGTTCACATTTAAAACACTTTCGGACACATTTTCAAAGGTCACAAACATAAAATTTAGAATGGATTCCAAAGGTAAAGTTGTAAATTTGTCAAATGGATTTCTGTAAAACCTTTCGAATCACAAAAATATAGCGCATGGCAAAAGTTATACCCATTTTAACAAACGCAAACTTCTCAGAAAATGCTATTTACATAGCAAGTCCACCGGTTAAAACTGCAATTTTGGTCTCTTAAATAAAAAATTCTAAAACTCATAAACCAAAGTTGTTGCTTGGAATCTTACCTTTATGGAATGGATTAGATTATTGAAATTAGATAAATCATTTGAAAGTTATGGTCAAAACAAGTCAACATTGTTTTAATGAATCTTCATTTTGGAACAACAATATATACCCATTCTAGGTCATGTTGAAACCATAGTTAACTTCAAAATTTTGCTAATTAATTAACATGAAAGTTGTTAATCGAGAAAATATCTAACCAACCAAAGAAAATTCACTAATATCCAATCAAACCATCAAAAGTTATTGCTATTATACTACAACACTACTAAACTCTTATTTTTTCAATTCTCATTCATAAAAAATCCATAAACTTTCGTCAAGTCAAATTTCACATTGCATTTCACTTAAAAATTGTTTACTAATGATATAACTTCCCGATGAAATCAAGCTCATCAAAAAAAGAACAAAAGTTTGAGATTTACTATTAAAATTAATTATAATATTTTAAAAATACTATAAAACAACTTCACTTTCAAAAATATTTCCAAAACCGTTTATCAAACAATCATTAAATATACAAATCTATTGCGATGATATTTTTATTTCACTTCCAACTATACCACCATAATTTTCAAATATTCTAATACTTCGAAACTATTTTTTTTTTTTCAAAATTTTCGCTAAGCCTTTGCAATATGTTATTTACTTTGCTTTAACGCAAACATTCATACACTTCCTTATAAAGTTTAATTTTAAAAATATTTTAGAAATCTAATTCATATTACTACTCTCTCTCAATTTCTTTTTTTTAAAACACGCATGATTCTAGATTCTCATAAATGATGATTCCTTCACATTATTTTATTTTAAATTTCTAAATTTTTAATTCACATTTATTATCGTTCAACTAAACACATACATTTTTTTTCAATTTTCCTCATTACATATTGAATAATAGAATCATACTTTGCAAATGAATATACATTTTTTCCTTTCCTTTTTACCCTTTCAAAATATATTTTTATATTACTTTCCAACATAATAGTTCCTTTTCAAAAATATTATTTTCATTTTAAAATATTTATTGTCACAGTGTATCATACCACTAATACACACACAATATATGTTTATATACATACATACATACATATATATATATATATATATATTCAAAATCACTTAACCAAGTTACAAAAAATCAATATATAACATGGTCGGCATACAGTAACAACATCACATATCAAGCAATTTCAAATTCTAATTTATAAATATATCGATGATTTCTCACCATTAATTTCTAGCGATTCACATTGCTGATTAGCGGCAATGTTGACCGTGTGATCAACATTGCCTCACCATCGACTTCAGCTATCCATTAATGTTGGATGGCTGCAATTATCACACAAAATTTCTAAATATTGAAAAATATGTTTGTTTGTTTTCAGAAAAATAAATATTCAATTTTCCAAAATATTATTATGTTTCCAAAGTTTTAAATATAACTCCTAGAAAACATTAGTTTAAAAGAGAGTTCAAATATTTTATTTCTTCCCAAAACATTATATCGCTCCCTAAAAATTTGCATTTATATGTCTCATCCTAATGTATTGGAATTTCTATCAATAGTGTTAGCCAAACGCATGGACTAGAATTTTTAAACCACTCAACCGACGGGTTAACACGAAATCAACTTCAAAATTTTCTTCAAATAAGTATATTTAAATCAGCTTCAAAAACCAAAACGTTTTCTAGTATCATATAAAAATAAGTACATATAATTGAAAAAAGTTTCGATCGCAAAATATATATTGCTTCAAAATACTATTCTATCTACAAACAAATTTTTATTCCAAAATATTTTCTAATATTTATCATTCAAAATTTCAATTTCGTTCACCAAGTATTACTATTATTATTATTGTTATTTTTCTTCAAAATCTCAAACGTCACTCAAAAATAGGATATTCAATCTTATAAAATAATATCACTATTTTTATCAAATTATTTCTTTGCTGGTAAGAAAATATTTATTTTCACAATTCGTATATATATTTAATTCAACAACCACTGACAATAATACAAACTATCACATGCCATCCATCCATGATATCAAACAGGCACACTACAACACATACACTTCAAACAAACAAACGCCTCCAACAATATACTATTAATAAGTTTACACTGTGCAACTTTGATCTTTATTGGATCATTGCATTCATATTCAATCCGAATAGAGGTTTAACATTCATCATTAATGCCGACACTATTCGTCGGACTAACCAATTCTACCACCACAACCTTCATTAACTACTCTGTATCTCATACAAAGACTGCACTCAAAAATAGGTAGAAGAAATTTATTATTATTATATAATAAAAAATACAAATACTTCCCCATATGGTTACCTTAGTAACCATCGTATACTGGTTCAATAACTTGAGTATATGTAATAATCTACCATGCAATCATGAGGACAGGGACTCTAAGTCTCTTCTAAGGCCATGACTCTTGTCTCCTATATTCTGTATTTTTCTAAACCTCACATTGATACAAACTATAACACGCCACCTTTATGAACATACTAACAAAGAGTACTATAGTGTATTCCTATTTGATAATATAGAGAATGAAGCGATATTGAGCTTACGTATGTGAATATTCTCTTGGGATAACATTGGTACGTACTTCAAAAATCATAAACAACTCATTTATATTCACATAGTATTGAACAAAGTAATAAACACGTATGTCTTCATGATAGAACAGTACACAATGTATATAAAATAAATCATAAATGCGACGACCCGTATTTTTAACTATTTTTAATTATAGAACTTGATATAATTATTGAATAAAAATGGTTAGAAATAAAATTTAATGATTTATTATTGTAGTTTATTGAATATAATAAAATTATGAAATAGCTAATTTCGAAGATTTTTACGATAATAGGTATTGGAGTGGAATTCTATATATTGAATGGGTTATAATCAATAGTGGAATTGAATAATAAATATTGAATTATTTAGATAGAAATAAAATATTTTTTGATAACTAACATAATTTGAAATTAATGGTTTTTAATGTAATTTGTTGAATAATTAATATTGTTTAAATTCAATATTAGGAATTATTTAAATAATTGAATCTTGAACAAATGTGAATGAAAATGGTATTAAAAATTGATTTAACATTTATTTAAATATGAATAAAGATTGATAACATTTGAAATTGGATTTAAAAGTGAATAATTAGAAATTGAAAATTTTATTTTATATTTAACGATTAAAAATAGCCGTTTTGGCCATTGTCTCGGATTTCGATGAAACTAGTTTCATCGGGTCCGTAGTAGTGAATTATTTACGATTTCAAGTTCATCGACGATCGGATTTGTCGTTCGACCATGCAAGCTTGAAACGCGTAGAAATTAATTTAAGGAATTCAACTAAAATAAATTGATTTTGAAAAGAAATATTTTGAATAGGATTAAATTACCGAAACTAGTTTCATTGTGTTCGGAATAGGTTTAAAACATTAGGAATGCCAGGCAGCATACTTCGTTTGGAGTTCGAGATTTCGCGGGCCAATCAGTTTAGATATTTCCTTATTATAATATAATAATATATTCCTTTCCCACGACAACTCGTACAAAGTAGCCCCTTTTGTCTACCCTGTACATCATTTCTTCCCCCTTTCTTATCTCATTTTAAATCCCACCTGGTCGAGAAAAAAAGAAAAAAATAAACGAGGCTTGTGATTTCCAGGCTTGGTCGGAGGCGCGCTTGCACGCGGCAACTGGAAGGGAGGCGACGATAAGGGAGAGGGGGTTCATTTGCGTTTTGGGTTTGGTGGGCTTGCGTATGTGCTCGTGTGCATGTGTAGGAAGATCAAATCGCGTCTAATAGGTGTGGCGTGGCTAGACGCAGGTGGTGACGTGGAGCGACGGTGACGTGGAGCGGCGATGGTACGATCGATTGAGGTGGCACGCGTGTAGGGAAGTGGTTGATCGCGTTTTGGGTCAAAGGCTGTTGCATGTGTTGTGGCCTAAGGGGAGAGGAACAGTGAGGTAATTGTTTTATTTGTTTATTTATTCATTTAATTTGGTTAATTTATATTGAACACTAATAAATCGTAACTGTTGGATATGAGGTCCGTTTTGGGCGGAACAAGTGGCGTTGGATTCGAATCTATGAAGGCTACGACATAGAGTCGAGTTATATTTAATTTTAAGCTAGAAAAAATTACAGTTTCAAACAAAAGGTGAGTGGTTTATAACGCTCACGATGTACTAAAATAATTTTTATGTTAGTTAAATTTATATCGTGAAGTCATTTAAGTTTGTTGACTGTTAGTTGGTAAATTTAACTGACATTTAAATTGGTAGGTACTAAAACGATAGGAATTTGAATCGACAGTTCAAATTTGAAATGGAAATTAAATTGCTAGTTAAATTCCCTGTTATTGATAGCTTGTAAATTATTATGATACTTTGACTGATTTGGGTGTTGATTGTGATGGATGGTATTGATTGATATTTTGGATGATTTAGATGTTTATTTATTTTGATATATCCCGTTGCACCCTGTATATTATTTGATATTATATAAAATTGTTAATCGAATTATTTCAAAAAAAAGTCATGAAATAGGTTGAAGTTATATATACCTATGACACTTTGATTTGGATTGAAATAATATATGCATCCTTGATTAAATCGAATATTGATTCACTTGGCCATAAGATATAAAATTATATATAGGCACTGGATTGGTTAAACAAAATGATTTAAAAAAATTTGGTTTGAAATTATTTGAATGATTTTGATTTAAGGAAATAAAAATTGAAATATTGGAATTGGATTATTTTTGAACTCGAGTTTTGAAATATTGAATATAAAATTTGTAAAAGAAATTGTTTAAAGAATTTGAAGTTATAATTGAATTACGGAAATAAAAAATTGTTTGAAGGTTGAATTTTATGCGACTTTGAAATTTGTATTAGAAAAAGAGGTTTAAATTGATACTTAAATTTTTTGCTCGAAATCGAATTATTTTAAAAGATTTGAATATTGAATTGAATATCGAAGTTAAATTTGGTTTAAATGATTCAGATCGATACTTTGAAATCGAACTCGAACTTGATATAGATTGAAATGGTTTAAAATTGAGAATTGAATTGAAATTTATTCAAATTGGAATTGAAATCAATTGGACTTGATAGCGAAATTGAATTAATTCGAAATCAAAATCAAATTTCTTTGAACTGAAATTAGAATCGAAGTAAATTCAAATTGAAATCGTAATTGAATCGATTTTAATTGGAATGGAAACTAAAATTGATTTGAATTGGAAAATTTGGAATTAAATCAGTTTGACTTTGTAACTATTTTCAAATAAATTATTTTAATATAAACTATTTAAAATCTATTTTTTTAAATATTCAAATTACTTTGAATTTTCAAACTATTTTATTTTATAAAACATTTTAAATACTTAAATCATTTTATATGAAACTATTTTAACCATTTTAAACAATATAAATTTTTTCCAAACTATTTTCTAAAATTCAAACTGGTCAAAGGCTAGAAGGCTTATATTTAAATCGTGGATTTGATTACGAATTGAGTTAAATTACCCAAATGGAAATTCGAAGCAATTTTGAATTTAAAATGAAGTAGAGATATTAAAGCGAAGAAGATATAAAATTATAATAGAATACTTCGAGTAAATGTGATACTTCGAAATGAAATTGATTTTTGAAGCGAATATGATATTTTGATATCAAGTACGAATCATTTCGAAATGTAAAAGTGCCAACCGGTGTGTAAATGATATTTGGTTGTTAAAGGAACTGGAACCTCTATTGGCATACTCTTTGTCACTATTAGAACTGCTTTAACAGCTGTGTACGCGGAGGAGACTCCAGAACGAAGTGGTTGGATTTGGCGTCATTTGTTGGATTTGAAGAAAGAGAACAATGTTGGATAACCTTTGTAACATTCCTGTTTTTAAATGAAATTTAAATTGAAAATTAATTTAATTTTTGAAATTGAATTGTGAATTAATTTGGTAATTTCCCAATTTAAATAGATATTTTGTTGTTTATTAGTATAAATGGATATAAATATGATTTTTAAAATAGAATTTGTAACTGGAAATTTAAAAATAAATATTCTGTATAATACGTTGATTATAAACTTAATTTTGTATTGAAAATATAGCAATAGAAATGTATGTTGGAGATAAAGATTTGGAAGATAAATAAATTATGATAGAATATGTATTTATAAAAAAATATTGTTTGATTGTATATTAATTTTGGAAATTAAAATTAAAAAATAGAAGTTTTGAATATATATATATATGTATATATATATATATATATATATTGGATTTGAAAAGCTCTATTTCAAAAAATTTATAGAAATTTGTTTTCTAATCTTTAATATACATATGTAATATATATTTTGAAAGTTGTATTGGAAATTCAATAATAAAAATCTTAGAGAATAAATTGAATTTAAAATTTACATTTTGAAAATTGATAGAAATTTATTTTCTAATTTTATTAAACATGCATTTTGGTTTGAAAATGATATTTTGAAATTAATATAAATCAAAAGTTAATTAAGAACTAAATTCTAAAATATTTGTTCATATATAATTAAATTTTAAAACCCTTTTTCTGTAAAAGATTATATATACGATAAATAAAGAAACTGTATTCATTTAATAGGAAATGTAATATAGTCATATTTTAAATATTATTTAAAATGTTTAGGATATAAACATAAAAGAGTTAAGTAATTTATAAAATTAAAAGGAGTTTAAAACAAAGTTTTAAATTAAATAAAGTAAGGGCTTTAAAACATATTTATAAATAAATTAAAGAAAAGGGTTTAAAACAAGAAACTTCTTATTTGTGACATTTGTAAAACAATAAAACTAAGTAATTAACAAATGTAATCTTCTTTACCAAAGAATTAAACAAGTGTAGGTGAGTTAGCATGCAAGATTAACAAGTGGCATTTAATTCTCTTAAATTTTTATTGATATGTATTAAAAGAAAAGAAAAAAATAATATACTACACTTCTCAGTTCAAAAAAAAACTACAACCTGAAACAAAATTTCAGCTTCAAACTAAAAACAGCATGTGCAAATTCATCTCAGTAAATTCAAATCTTCAACCCAATTCAATTTGAAGCAAGTTTAAATCAAAGCTTCAGGCTTTTTCAAACTGAAAACAAAATCAGGTAAAAGAAATGAAAATATGAAGCATAAATGCATTAATTCAAAGCAAGCAATTTTGAAATCTAAAACAAAGAGAAGAGATTAAGGAAAATTCAGATCAAAATTTTAAGTCTAAGAAACATGCGAAGATTCGACTGGGAAAATTTAAAGCTCAACTCAAAGATTTCAATCCAGAAAAGAAAAATCTCTTACAAAAAGAAAATCAAACCAAACTTCATTGCTTCAGCCTGGAGACAAACCTAAAAACATTTAAAACAAGCAAGTTTCAGATTCAACTACAAAAGCAACTAATCAACTCCACTTGATCAAGATCAGATCTACTCAGTAACAACAACAAAGCAAAAGTAGCAGATCTATCAAGAAACCATTTCCAGTTCAAAGAAACTTCTATGTTCCTCTCTGTTCCAAGTACAGGTGAGCAAACCATATTTTTTTCAAAATCAGATCTGCTAAATTTATTATGCCTGTGATGTTGTTGTGTTTGAACAAAAGGAAATGTGATGTATATCTGTATATATAAAAAAGAGATAAGTATGCATGTCAGGGTATAAGGCATTACCCTCTCTGTTATTCTTCAGACAACATTCTTCATAAGACAAAAATTTGTATGTCAGGTTATAAGTAGAATTAGGTGATGGTTGTTAAATAAAATTTGATCATAATAGTATAATACCAATTTTAAAAATAACTTTAAGCAATTATTTTAAGCATTTGTTTTAAAAATAAGATATTACAGTGACAAGTCAAAAACTGTATGAAAATCAAATGATTTAAATTCACATTTTGATTTTATAACTTTATTATTGATTGAAAATGATAAATTTTGGTGATCAAATTATGATTTTCAAGTTAGTAATTATCGAGGAATTTCAAGTTGAATAGGAAACTCTATTTCGTCAATATCTGATCAACGACATTGATTCGTAGATCGAGCCTTATGTCGAAGATAGTTCGCGAGTAGGAGAGTCAAGGAAAAATGCTCGTTGATTTTCTAGTACGCCGTGGAGGTAGCACGGTAGCTTTTTAAGGTTTTAGACTGGGTTTTTTTCGAGCCTGATCTCGGAGGAACTGCATCCAAGTAAGGGCGATTCAAGTGATCGGACCCAGGGAAAAGATTGATGGGTCATCGGGGCACCTTGGGTCAAGACGGCGGAGTTGCTGGTGGTCGGTGGCGATGGGTTGAAGGATTTTAGTCGATTGGGTTTTTGAGTTTTAGGCGATCGATAGGTTGTTTTTCGATTTCATGTTTAAATCATCGAACTTGATGTCTGGCTTGGTCGATGAGATGATTGTTGACATGCTATCGTCGCGGCGTTGGTCGGAGGCCAGTAGTTTGTCGTGCACCGTGCATACGTGTGCACGATTGGGTTTGTGTTGGTTTAGGTGATTGAGGAAAAAGGTGTAATGGTATCGAAGAAGGTTTCGGGTTTAATCTCGAGTAAACAATGGAGTGGCTCGAGTGCATTATCGTGGGTACGCAAGAGTTTGGAGGAACAGGATTTTAAAATTTAAAAAAAAAACAAGTTGAGAGAAATAAAAGAAAGAAGGAGCTCGGGTGTTATCTCGAGGTTGAGCTCGTGGATTAAGTATATGGGCTCGCGTTTTTCTTGTGCAAGCTGATAAGTTTTTCAAAAGAAAAAGGAAACTAAGTTTTAAAAGTAAATTTTTAAAAAGTTTTCTAAAACAAGTTTCAAACTTGAATTTTAAATTCAAATATGATTTGAAAATAATTTGATGTGGTTTTGAAACAGATTTTATATTAGATTTATGATAGTTTTTCAAATGCAATTAATTAATGTGATTAATT
Source organism: Allium cepa (assembly GCA_030765085.1). Classification (NCBI taxonomy): domain Eukaryota; kingdom Viridiplantae; phylum Streptophyta; class Magnoliopsida; order Asparagales; family Amaryllidaceae; genus Allium; species Allium cepa. The sequence continues at coordinate 302,345,110 of CM060932.1, forward strand.
AAAAATAAATCAAAGTGGTTAAACTATTTATGTGATAAATTAAAGATTACTTAAGGTAATTAATTTAAAGATAATTACTCAAAGTAATTAATGGTTAAAATTGATTAAGTGATTAGGATTATCACTTATTATAATTAATTTAGGAGAATTTATTAAATGGTAATTAATTACTTAAAGATAATTTCTTAATCAAAAATAATTAAATAATGATTTAAGTTAATTAATCATGGTGATTAAGATTGATTTGTAATTATTAGTATCAGTGATTAGTATAATCACTTATTGTAATTAATTAAGAATAATTAATCAAAAGGTAAATTAATTTAAGGATAATTAATTAAATGATAATTGACTAAGGATACTTAATTAAAGGATAATTAATTAAGAATTAATTAATTAATTAAGGATAATTAAATAAAGAATAATTAAATAATTAAGGATTAATTATTTAATGATTAAAGATTGATTCATTTGTTAATTACGGTTGATTAATTACATTAGTTAATATCAAATGATTTGTAATTAATTAATCAAGATTTGATAATTAATTCATAAGCAATTAATTAAATATAATTAATTAAGATTTGAATTTTTTTATTAATCCTACTTATAAATGATTATTGAATGCTTGGATTGTCTGTATTGTATGAAATACCTTAAATTGTTTGTTATCTTTGGACTGTAATATTCTGTTCTTTGAATTGAGCTGTTTGTATTTATTTATTTATTTATTTATTTATTTTATCTGTGATACGTTTAGCTGTGAATCTGTGAATGAAGATAAGCGTTAAAGGATTAAACCTCTTATCATTATTGATGTGCTTGAATCTGTGATGATTAATGTTATTTCTCTATTGTGTAAAACCCCCGGGCTACACCATACTCACACAAATATGGATTGCACGGTGAAATTGGTTAAGTCACTGATTTTTAAAATGGTGTTAAAAGATAAATTTTGAATCCATATGGTTTTTGGAATTGGGTTTAATTTGAAAAGTTTTTGAAACGGAATTTCAAAGATACAAGCTATTTTTAATAACTCAATAAAGTTGTAATTTAAATAGTTTGATTTGAATTTAAAATTCAAGAACTGAAATTGAATTCTATGTTGAGAATTATGGTTTAAAATGTTATACAAGTTGTTATGTATCAATATGGGTTTTAAACCATATTTTTTTGGGAATCTATATTTAACCCAAGTTTTATACTTTAAAAAAAATATAGCTTGTGCATATGTAATCGAATTTTTCCGAAATGAAAACCTTTGTTTTCAAATAATAATAGATTTCATATAAGGAAAGGATTTCCAATTTTTGTTGAAAGATTTCAAGTTTGAATTGAAATCGTTTTGAAAGCTATGAATTGAATCTTTAATTTAAAAATTGAAAGAGCTAATCCAATTTGTAATGGAATTATTTTGAAATCTGTGAATAAGTCTTTTTGAAAGATGGGTGAACTTTATGAAGTAAATCTCTTTGTTTAAAGATCTGAAAATGGTAATTTTCTTAAACCATTTGAAAAGAAAGTTTGGATTTTAAAGTTGTGACTTAATTGAAATCCCAATATCCATATGATTTTTAAAATATTGCACTCATTATTCGGTTTAGCAGGGAAAGGACCTTGTGTTATATAACCCATTCCGAATAATGATACGATATATGGATAACATTTGAAGACCGGTGGTGAAAACCGGATATTTTCGAAAGCGAAAGGATAACTCGTCGAATGTCACTGCATCGACTGGTCGCCGGTATAGAGATCTCCATATATGATGGGGAGTCCGGACGTGATTAGGAATTATCCGGATATGCAAGGGCTTCTTCGGAAGTGCCTTCGGTTCTGTTTGAACCCGGGACAGACTTGTATGGATGTGTGTTTGACATTACACTTTGAGGTGTAAAGCTGGTTTCTATCAAATACATTTCTATTTGGTAGCGGAGATTTATTCTCTTAGCTTAACACCCTTCTCTGAGACGTACGAGCTCAGAGGTTATGTAGTTGATGGTTACTAGTGATACATTCCCAATTTGGTAATGTGGCATACGAAGTGCCGCTGATCATTTGTTGATCGAAGCATTGCGTTGTGAAAAATCATAGCTTTGTGGACAAGACCTCATCGAACCTCACAACCCGGTAATGGTCGAAACAGGAGGCAAGGTTGTAGGGGTCGCGCCCCTAGGGTATGTCCATTCCTTCTAGAAAAGGGTGGTATCATGGTATGGAGCCCAGATACTAAACTCATGTGGACATTGTAAATTTTATAACTGTGTGATGTTACTTTGTGGTTGAGGATCCTCGGATAAAGGTCGCGACGACCGGGGGTGGCATATCTTTGGTTTTACTCCCGGGAAGGGTGGAAACCGGCCTTGTGTTGGCAGAGCGCTGTGTGAGTTCTCGGGGCATCCCTTCGGAGGCGTACCCATGTGGCAATGGGAAGTTCCTTGGCCTGACCATTTGTTGAAAAATTCAAAGAAACAATACGCGCCCTGTACGGTTTTTGTTGTATAACCTGCCATGCAACGTGGCGGTAACCTGCTATTGAACATAGTAGCTATAGTAGGCATATGACGAAGTGTTGTATGGTAGCTAAGATTAATATTATACTTTCGAAATATTTTCCACTTTGCACTAATAATAACATTAGAATGGTTTTCGCGTATCAAGCATTTTTGACTATCATAAGGAGAAATCTCCTCTAATTCTACATTTGCATGGTGTGTGCGGTGGGAGGCCTTATGGTAGTTTCATTTTCCAATAAGCATTGCGGATTTCAATTTAAATTCTTTTGTTGTTTGTTTTAAAGATAAACTATTTTGTTTGCTCATACCAGTCCCACGATTGACCCAGAGTTTATTGTTCCCTTCCTAAACTCTAGGTGCCCACAATTTTCCACACGGGTAGTCTAGAGTTGGGTTTTTCAGATAATAGATGTAGATTCGATATCTTTAAAGCCTTTATATCTTCGATCACATATGCTTCATTTTGGAGTTATCTAGTTTTCTTATTACATCGTGATGACGGTTCGGGCTATCTTTAGTTTGGAGATGGAGTTGGAGTTGCATTATGGAGTTGGATTCTTTTGGTGATTCTAGTGAAGTTATCTTTCCGCCGCCGATGGTTGCAAAGTCTAGACCATCCAGCTGTGTTTTATTTCCGCTGTTATTTTTGTATCTCTGATGTTAATATCATTTGTATCAAATTGTTGTATATAATTGGATATTGTATTCATTGGAGTTATATGATATTCATTGTTTTCTTCCGCTGTGTTGTTGTACTTAATGTGTTATAAGCTCCGACACGAGTCGAATTTCAACGGTTGAATATGCGGAATTCGAGTACAAGTGAGGTACGAATGTCGATTTTCGAACGCTGAAATTTGGGTCATGACATTTTGGTATCAGAGCTGAAGGTTGAAACTTTAGCTCAAGAGTATAACACATTAGTTAACTCATTAGAGATATGGTGAAGTATACCCTAGAATGAGTATATCCCTAAGATATCCGTCTGTATGCCTCTGTAAATTCTCTTACTATCCTATGATAGTGAGTGTGAGTGCAAGAAGAGGACGAAATAGAGGACAGGAAAATACGACTACAAATGGTCAATACCCTACAACAACGGAAACTATTCTCTATTAATATCTTTTGATTCATCATCCAATTTCAAAATTCTCTGAAGTCTTCGTGGCGGCTTGAGGAAGAAGCTTTGAAGTGGTGGTGGCCCTGTGAATCATTATAGAAGATTCGTAATTTATATTCTTTCTATCAATTTCCTATCTTTTTAACTTTAATAAATTTGAAATTTTAAAATTGAATTAAATTGATTAACGAAATATGAAGATTTATATTGATAAAACGATTTTGATTTAAACCAAATTCGAAATTCTATTGTAATTTCTTGTGAGGATTAAAGTCCAAAAAGGGACAAGCTAGTGTAAACTTTGGGGTATTCCGATTTGAGTTTGGAATCCATACCTTGTGTTTGAGAATTATGGAAAAATTGAATCCATTTATCTATTGTTTGGGTCTAGATATGTTCTATGAATGGTCAGTTACCCCTTCGAACTAAACAGTGCCCTTGCTTATTTCTTAGGCTGGATGACCCGAGTATCTTGTGAAATATGGAATGAGTTTGTTCTCATATCTTTGTTGATGTTCTGATTTGGTAAGCCAAATGCAGAATAAATATTCGGTTTGATCTGGGAAATTGTTTCTCTACCTTTATATCTATTCTTTGTTGTCTCCCTTGCAAATTTCGAGGACTAAATTTTCTTAAGGGTGGAATCTGTAACATTCCTGTTTTTAAATCAATTTTAAATTGGAAATTAATTTAATTTTTGAAATTAAATTGTGAATTAATTTGGTAATTTCCAAATTTTAATAGATATTTTGTTGTTTATTAGTATAAATGGATATAAATATGGTTTTTAAAATAGAATTTGTAACTGGAAATTTAGAAATAAATATTCTGAATAATACATTGATTATAAACTTAATTTTTGATTGAAAATATGGCAAAAGAAATATATGTCGGAGATAAAGATTTGGAAGATAAATAAATTGTGATAGAATATGTATTTATAAAAAAAATATTATTTGATTTTATATTAATTTTTGAAATTGAAATTTAAAAATAAAAGTTTTGAATATATATTTGATTTGAAAAGATCTATTTCAAAAAATTTATAGAAATTTGTTTTCTAATCTATAATATACATATATATTTTGAAAGTTGTATTGGAAATTCAATAATAAAAATCTTAGAGAATAAATTGAATTTAAAATTTACATTTTGAAAATTGATAGAAATTTGTTTTCTAATTTTATTAAAAATGCATTTTGGTTTGAAAATGATATTTTGAAATTAATATAATAAAATTTTCAAATTTATTTAAGAACTAATTTCTAAATTTTTTGTTCATGTATAATTAAATTTTAAAACCCATTTCTTTGAAAGATTATATAAATGATAAATAAAGAAAATGTGTTTATTTAATAGGAAATATAATGTAAAGTCATATTTTAAATATTATTTAAAATGTTTAAGATATAAACATAAAAGAGTTAAGTAATTTATAAAACTAAAAGGGTTTAAAGCAAAGTTTTAAATTAAATAAAGTAAGGGCTTTAAAACATATTTATAAATAAATTAAAGAAAAGGGTTTAAAACATAAGACTTCTTATTTGTGATATTTGTAAAACAATGTAATTAACAAATGTAATCTTCTTAACCAAAGAATTAAACAAGTGTAGGTGAGTTAGCATGCAAGATTAACAAGTGGCATTTAATTCTCTTAATTTTTTATTGATATGTATTAAAAGAAAAAAAAATACTACAATTCTTAGTTCAAAATAAAAACTACAACCTGAAATAAAATTTCAGCTTCAAACTAAAAACAGCATGTGCAAATTCATCTCAGCAAATTCAAATCTTCAACCCAATTTAATTTGAAGCAAGTTTAAATCAAAGCTTCAGGCTGTTTCAAACTAAAAACAAAATCAGGTAAAAGAAATGAAAATCTAAAGCATAGATGCATTAATTCAAAGCAAGCAATTTTCAAATCTGGAACAAAGAAAAGAGATCAAGGCAAATTCAGATCAAAATTTTAAGCCAGAGAAACATGCAAAGATTCGACTGGGAAAATGTAAAGCTCAACTCAAAGATTTCAATCCAGAAAAGAAAAATCTCTTACAAAAAGAGAATCAAACCAAACTTCATTGCTTCAGCCTGGAGACCAACCTGAAAACATTTAAAACAAGCAAGTTTCAGATTCAACTACAAAAGCAACTAATTAACTCCGCTTGATCAAGATCAGATCAACTCAGTAACAACAACAAAGAAAAAGTAGCAGATAATCAAGAAACCATTTTCAGTTCAAAGAAACTTCTCTGTTCCTCTCTGTTCCAAGTACAGGTGAGCAAACCATATCTTTTTAAAAATCAAATCTGCTTAAATTATTATGCCTGTGATGATGTTGCCTTTAAATAAAAGGAAATGTGTTGTATATCTGTATATATAAAAAAGAGATAAGTATGCATGTCTGGGCATAATGCATTACCCTCTCTGTTATTCTTCAGACAACATTCTTCATAAGAAAAAAAATTTGTATCTCAGGTTATAAGTAGAATTAGGTGATGGTTGTTAAATAAAAGTTGATCATAATAGTATAATACCAATTTTGAAAACAATTTTAAGCAATTATTTTAAGCATTTTTGTTAAAAATAAGATATTACAGTGATACGTCAAAAATTGTCTGAAAATCAAATGATTTAAATTCACATTTTGATTTTATAACATGATTATTGATTGAAAATGATAATTTTTGGTGATCAAATTATAATTTCCAAGTTAGTAATTATCGAGGAATTTCAAGTTGAACATGAAACTCTATTTCGTCAATATCTGATCAACGACGTTGATTCGTAGATTGAGCCTTATGCCGAAGATAGTTCGCGAGTGGGGAAGTCGAGGAAAAATGCTCGCTGAATTTCTAGTATGCCGTGGAGGTGGCGCGGTAGCTTTTTAGGGTTTTAGACTGGGTTTTTGTTGAGCCTGATCTCGGAGGAACTGCATCCAAGTCAGGGCGATTCAAGTGATTAGACCCAGGGGAAAAGATTGATGGGTCATCGGGGCACCTTGGGTCAAGACGGCGGAGTTGCTGGTGGTCAGTGGCGATGGGTTGAAGGATTTTAGTCGATTGGGTTTTTGATTTTTAGGCGATCGATAGGTTGATTTTCGATTTCAAGTTTGAATCATCGAACTTGATGTTTGGGTTGGTCGATGAGATGATTGTCGACATGCGCATCATCGCGGCGTTGGTCGGAGGCCAGCAGATCGTCATGCACCGTGCACACGTGTGCACGATTGGGTTTTTGTTGTTTTGGGTGATTGAGGAAGAAGGAGTGATGGTATCAGAGAAGGTCTTAGGTTTAATCTCGAGTAAACAGTGGAGTGGCTCGAGTGCATTATCGTGGTTACATAAGAGTTTGGAGGAACAGGATTTTAAAATTTAAATAAAAAAACAAGTTGAGAGAAATAAAAGAAAGAAGGAGCTCGGGTGTTATCTCGAGGTTGAGCTCATGGATTAAGTATGTGGGCTCGCATTTTTCTTGTGCAAGCTGATAAGTTTTTCAAAAGAAAAAGGAAACTAAGTTTTAAAAGTAAATTTTTAATAAGTTTTCTAAAACAAGTTTCAAACTTGAATTTTAAATTCAAATATGATTTGAAAATAATTTAATGTGGTTTTGAAATAGATTTTATATTAGATTTCTGATAGTTTTTCAAATGCAATTAATTAATGTGATTAATTAAAAATAAATCAAAGTGATTAATCTATTTATGTGATAAATTAAAGATTACTTAAGGTAATTAATTTAAAGATAATTTCTCAAAGTAATTAATGGTTAAAATTGACTAAGTGATTAGGATAATCACTTATTATAATTAATTAAGGAGAATTTATTAAATGGTAATTAACTACTTAAAGATAATTACTTAATCAAAAATAATTAACTAATGATTTAAGTTAATTAATCATGGTGATAAAGATTGATTTGTAATTTATTAATATAAGTGATTAGTATAATCACTTATTGTAATTAAGAATAACTAATCAAACGGTAAATTAATTTAAGGATAATTAATTAAATGATAATTAATTAAGGATACATAATTAAAGGATAATTAATTAAGAGTTAATTAATTAATTAATTAAGGACAATTAACTAAAGAATAATTAAATAATTAAGGATTAATTATTTAATGATTAAAGGTTGATTCATTTGTTAATTAAGGTTGATTAATTACATTAGTTAATATCAAATGATTTGTAATTAATTAATCAAGATTTGATAATTAATTCATAAGCAATTAATTTAATTGGAAATTAAATTGAACTAATTAGGATTTGAATAATTGATTAATCCTACTTATAAATAATTATTGAATGCTTGGATTGTTTGTATTATATGAAATACCTTAAATTGTTTGTTATATCTGGACTGTAATATTCTGTTCTGTGAATTGAGCTATGTGTAATTTATTTATTTATTTGTTTTATCTGTTATACATTTAGCTTTGAATCTGTGAATGAAGATAAGCGTTATAGGATTGTACCTCTTATCGTTATTGATGTGCTTGAATCTGTGATGATTGATGTTGTTGCACTATTGTGTAAAACCCTTGGACTGCACCATACACACACAAATATGGATTGCACGAGGAAATTGGTTAAGTCATAGATTTTTAAAATGGTTTTAAAAGATAAATTTTGAATCCAAATGGTTTTCGAAATTGGGTTTAATATGAAAAGTTTTTGAAAAAGAATTTCAAAGATACAAGTTATTTTGAATAACTTAATAAAGTTGAAATTTAAATAGTTTGATTTGAATTTAAAATTCAAGAATTGAAATTGAATTCTATGTTGAGAATTATGGTTTAAAAATGTTATACAAGTTGTAATGTATCCATATAGGTTAAACCATATTATTTTGGGAATCTATATTTAACCCAAGTTTCATACTTTAAAAAAATATATAGCTCGTGCAAATGTAATCGAATCTTTTTGAAATGAAAATCTTTGTTTATCAAATAATAATAGCTTTCATATAAGGAAAGGATTTTCAATTTTTGTTGAAAGATTTCAAGTTTGAATTGAAATCGTTTTGAGAGCTATGAATTGAATCTTTAATTTAAGGATTGGAAGAGCTAATCCAATTTGTAATGGAATTATTTTGAAATCTGTGAATAAATATTCGTGAAAGATGGGTGAACTTTGTGAAGTGAATCTTTTTGTTTAAAGATCTGAAAATGGTAATCTGCTTAAACCGTTTGAAAGGAAAGTTTGGGTTTTAAATTTGTGACTTAATCGAAATCCCAATATCCGTATGGTTTTTAAAATATTGCGCTCATTATTCAGTTTAAGCGGGAGAGGACCTTGTGTCATATAACCCATTCCGAATAATGATATGATGTTATGGATAGCATTTGAAGACCAGTGGTGAAGACCAGATATTTTTGAAAGCGAAAGGATAAATCGTCGAATGTCTCTGCACCGACTGGTCTCCAGTATAGAGATCTCCATATGTGATGGGGAGTTCGGACGTGATTAGGAATTATCCGGATATGCAAGGGCTTCTTCGAAAGTGCCTTCGGTTCTGTTCGAACCCGGAATAGACTTGTATGGATGTGTGTCTGACATTACACTTTGAGGTGTAAAGCTAGTTTCTATCAAATACATTTCTATTTGGTAGCGGAGATTTATTCTCTTAGCTTAACACCCTTCTCTGAGACGTACGAGCTCAGAGTTTATGTAGTTGATAGTTACTAGTAATACATTCCCAATTTGGTAATGTGGCATACGAAGTGCTGCTGATCATTTGTTGATCGAAGCATTGCGTTGTGAAAAAGCATAGCTTTGTGGACGAGACCTCACCGAGCCTCACAACCCGGTAATGGTCGAAACAGGAAAGATGCGGCAAGGTTGCAGGGGTCACGACCCTAGGGTATGCCCATTTCTTCTGGAAAAGGGTGGTATCATGGTATGGAGCCCAGATACTTAACACATGTGGACACTGTAAATTTTATTACCGTGTGATGTTGCTTTGTGGTTGATGATCCTCGAATAAAGGTCGCAAACAACCGGTGGTGGCATATCTTAGGTTTTACTCCTAGGAAGGGAGGAAACCGGCCTTGTGTTGGCAGAGAGCTGGATAAGTTCTCGGGGCGCCCCTCTAGAGGCGTACCCATGTGGAAATGGAAAGTTCGTTGGCCTGACCATTTGTTGGAAAATTCAAAGAAACAATACGCGCCCTGTACGGTTTTAGTTGTATAACCTGCCATGGAATGTGGCGGTAACCTGCTATTGAACATGGTAGCTATAGTAGGCATACATCGAAATGTTCTATGCTGGCTAAGACTAATATTATACTTTCTAAATGTTTTCCACTATGCACTAATAATAATATCAAAACGGTTTTCGCGTATCAAGCATTTTTGACTATCATAAGGAGAAATCTCCTCCAATTCCGCATTTGCATGGTATGTGCGGCGGGAGGCCTTATGGTAGTTTCATTTTCCAAATAGCATTGCAGATTTCAATTTTAAATTCTTTTGTTGTTTGTTTTAAAGATAAACTGTTTTGTTTGCTCATACCAGTCCCATGACTGACCCGGAGTTTATTGTTCCCTTCCTAAACTCTGGGTGCCCACAATTTTCCACACGGGTAGTCTAGAGTTGGGTATTTCAGATAATAGATGTAGATTCGATATCTTTAAAGCCTTTGATCTTGGTGATCACATTTGCTTCATTCTAGACTTATCTAGTCTGCTTATTGCATCGTGATGATGGTTCAGGCTATCTTTAGTTTGGAGATGAAGTTGCAGTTGCATTATGGAGTTGGATTCTTTTGGTGATTCTAGTGAAGTTATCTTTCCACTAGTGATGGTTGCAAAGTCTAGACCATCCAGCTGTGTTTTATTTCCGTTTTTATTTTTGTATCTCTGATGTTAATATCATTTGTATCAAATTGTTGTATATAATTGGATATTGTATTCATTGGAGTTATATGATATTCATTGTTTCCTTCCGTTGTGTTGTTGTACTTAATGTGTTAGAAGCTCCGGCACGAGTCGAATTTCAACTGTTGAATCTGCGGCATTTGTGTACAAGCGAAGTATGGATGTCGGTTTTCGAACGTTGAAATTTGGGTCGTGACAGCCTTGACTTTCGAGTCATTATCAAAATGACTAAAACAGGAGCCATAACCAGTCTAAGTGAGTTTGCTTCTCTGATCGAACATACTTCTTCGATACCATATCTCTTACTTTGTGATTGATTTGTGACCACCCTTGAATATGGGAGTGTTGTTCAGGTGGGTGGTAGTTGCGGCTATGCGTTACCACTAGCCTGGTTCCGCAATCTGGCAGAATCGTTCCGGTTTACGGTAGAGTTTACAGTACTATATATACTACGATGCTTATATAAAAATGGTTTAACGGGGATAATGGTGATGCCTTAACGCTATTTTTCTATATTAATTTTAACGATTATACATTGTATATATAGCGTATTCTACTATATATAAATACTTTGATGGATCCTTAAGAGATGGACAATCCTATAACATCTCTTAAGTTAATGCACACAAGTTATACAATGCATAGAAGATGTGAAATCCCATAAACATCTTTGATGCTATTACACTCATGTTATATGCGATGTTATTCTGACTCACATAATCATATTTTAGTCGGACTCGAATGTTTTGTCTTTTCATTACGTTCTGATCGGCCTTGAGTATTTCAGCGCATTGAAGATCTTTTTCTGGAAGACGAAAACTTGGTATATTGTTACTATTATTATTCCCTGCATCATGTTGTTCTGCTGCATTTTATTTTGTTTCTATTGTATATATAACTTTGATAAATGTTGTATAATTTAAAATCAAATATATAGTAAACACTTCATTAATGGTTTATTTGATTATTATATTTTGTCATTCCGCTGTGAGATTCTGTGTTTGTTTTCTTCTTCTTTTCATACTTTTCTTAATTAACCCCATTGATTATCCATGTTCCAGATTGTTTGAGTTGGACATGTGTGGATTATTCTCAATTTAAACCTTCTGAAATGTGGGTCGTCATAGTTGGTATTAGAGCTTTTGGTTTAGCCATAACCTTAGCTTTGTGGGGTTTGACTCATTAGAACATAGGGTAGTAATACCCTAGAATGAGTTATTTGAGTGTACATATATAAGAGCACATACTTGTTAGTGTTATAAATGTTTTATATTTTGTTTACCTGTCCGTTGAGTTGTTTATGAATTTTGATCGATGCATGGGACACTAGGTTATCGATCGGGGTTTTATAAACACTTAAACGAGGTAAGTCAACATAATATTGTTTTAAAAATAGGATAAATGGAATAAGTTTACCTAAAGCTTATTATATATATAAAATGATTATTAATGATGTTGAGATGATAATATTTAGTTATCATCGATTATTGGTTGAACTAAAATAAAACGACTTTGTGAATTTTATTTTACGAAGCATTCGATAATTAAAATGAATTGAAATCTAATTACAACAAAAATTATTTAAAATAAAAAGGTTGTAAATTAATGATTTTTTTGGTAATAAGGTAATGAAATATGTATAAGTAGATTTATAATATAGATTATAAATAGAAGATTTAAAAATTGAGAATTTAAGAATTTAAATCCTTTTGTTTCCAAAATTGTTTTCAAAGCCTTCAAAATTAATAATATTATTATTTAAAAGTGTTTTGATTAGAAATACATTTTGGAAAGATTTTTAAAGAAATTAAAAGCATTAAATTCGCTTTGGTCGTTGGGAAATAATTATAGGGATGACTACAGCATCATAAGTATTCATTTTCGAGTTTCTGAGTGAGAATTGCAACCAACAGAAATTTATTTTCGATTAAAACAAGTTTTGATTGTAAAAAAAATACTCTAAGTATGATTTGATAAAGATATGAAAATAGTTTTGAGCTTATAATTGAAGATAGTATTGATAAAAATAAGTTCATAACTTATAGATTTGAACAGGAAAGTAAAACTGAATTTTATAACTGTTGAATAGTTTTGGCTAAGCAAACAAAAGACGATCCGAATTTTGGATATGAAATAAAAGAAATAACCAAAGAAGTGTTAAAAAATGGAGTTAGTGAAATGAAGTAAATAAAATTGGGTTTAACTCAAGAAAGCTTATGTAAAAATGAATTATATTTGAAATGAATTAAATAAAATAACGAAATGAAATTTTAAGTAAATCAAGCTGTATAACTTATAGATTTGAGTAATATTAAGCTATAAACAAATATTGATTTTTTTGGATTTGAACGATAAGAAAAAGAAATATTTAACTTGAATAAAGTTAAATAAAATGAGTAATGGATTAAATGAAATAAAATTTCACTTAATAAAGACTAGATGAGTTGAGTTGGATTTGAATATTACTAGATAAACTAGTAAAGTGAATTAATTCCACTTAAGCAATAAAATGAATTAATACTATGAATGCAATTTGAATTATAAAATGAAATGCAATTTTAATTGTGAAAGAAATTGAATAAAAATAAGCGAGTGTAATTAAATTTATATGATTAATTTAATTTGATTTAAATTAAATGTAAATAAATTAATTGCAAGTGGAATGAGTTTTAATAAAATGAATGTTAACTAATTGAATATCAAATAAGTTAATGAGATGAATTATAAATGGAAGCTAACTTAAGAAAGTTGAATGAAAGTGATTGTGATAAAAAGAAAATTTATCATTAATATGAATTTAAGTTATAAAATAAAAATTTACTTAAGTAAAGTTAATAATGAACTAACGAAGTGAATCAATGAATTAATATGAACTTAAGATATGAAGTGATAATAATAAACATGTGTTAAGTTATGTAAAATATTTATAATAAACTTAAACGGTTTATAAATAATATTAGTATTAAAATACTAAGTGGTGATGAAGCAAAAATTTAATTTAAACAAGGTTAAATGGAATAATTTTATAAAATGGTTCATAAATGAACTTATATGAAATATGTTAAAGAAAAAAAATAAAACAATTGAAATTTAAAAAATTGAATTGAATAAATTGATTGTGAATGAAATAGATGTGAACAAATTTTAAGTGAACCAATTAAATGTTAATGAAAATTGGGCGTTAAAAGAAATGATAGTGTATAAATTAGACGTTGACATTGAAAATGTAAATTGTGATAGTTTGAATTAATTAGATGAATATTATTTGGTTGGATGATTTCTTTGGTTGTAAATTTTGTTATAACTGTTTTGATTGCAAATGATTGGTTGTCTTATACTCATGCTTGTGTTTATGGTTTGGATTCATAATTCATGATATGTGATTCTATTTAACTCATATATGCTTTCTATATTTTCATAAGTGACTAATATTCTAAATTGATTTGAGATAGGTATATACAAAGATCGTTTAGACGTATATGTTATATTTTTCTTTTGCTTGCTTAATACGAACAAACTCGCTCGTATTAATAATAGAAAGACACACATCTTGGATTACATACCGCACATTTAAAATTTTCCCTATGGGATGCCTCATCATTGAGATGAGATGTATATTTGATATATATTGGGTATATCTGTGTTATATATTATATTGTAAAATTTTTTCGATCAAGCCGCGCAAAGGAGACTTTGCGGAAATTTTCTGGAAATTCAAGTGTTAGGAAGGTATGAAAATTTTATAACTTTTTATTTTATAAATAAGTAGTAATTTCCATAAACCGATATCGAAGTTGCATAATATAAGCATAATAAATGTTTTGTGAATAATATTTAATGTTTTATAAGTTGATAATTTTGAATAAAATATATCAAATGTTAAAATTCTACACTTAACCCCTTTTCGAGGACGAAAAGTTTTGAGTGGGAGAGAATGTAACAACCCGTATTTTTAACTATTTTTAATTATAGAACTTGATTCAATTATTGAATAAATTGGTTAGAAATAAAATTTAATGATCACAGAGTCATTAATGCAGCAATAACATATATTGTTGGGGGTTTTGTTTGTTGTGGCGGGTGTTATGGAAATGTTGTTGTAGGCTGCTCTTTTCGTGGAGTCGTTTCTGGTTGTCGAGGCTGGTGTTATGGAGTTGTTATTGTAGGTTGCTCTTTTAGTGGTGTCGTTCCTATCTTTAGTTTTTGTTTTCTTCCATAGATTGCTTTGAGTGTGTCCTTAGTTTTTATTCTTTTGGGAGGGTTTTTCTTCTTCTTTTTGTATGGGGGTTTTGGCTACCTACCACGCTTGTTGGCAGCTCCTTTATTTCTGGTGTAATATATGTACATTATGCTCTCCCTTTCTTTAGAAGATCGCACATTTTTCGAAAAAAGAAGTAAAATATACATGGGTTTCAGTGGGGTATAAAACATAACAAATCCCCACTATCTCAAAAATAAACAACGTACAAATCTAGTACGTACATCTCAACGTCATCAATATACAAAAGGCTATAAAATAGACAATATTACACTAATCCATTAATAAACTAGCTTCCATCTATGCCCAATAATCGCAATCTGGTCTCTTCTTCCTTGAACTTTTAATGTCCTGAACTGACCCGAATATTATGTAAATAACACACGGGTAACACTATGTCTAGGATGTGGATGTCAGTCTTTAGTAATAACTGGCATGGTGCTACAAATATATCTAAGAAATATGTATAAACACCTCAAGTACATCACATATACCACACCATGCACAAATCATCACCCTTTCAAAATAAACATCACATCTCATCTCATAAGCAAATAAGTCATCCATATGTCCAAACATCCAACCATAACAACCGTTAATAAAACACAACATATTTGATAAATCAAACAAATATCCAGTCATCAACCAACACATTCGTAACATAAAAGGGAATCAACTATCAACAAGCACATAATTAAGTGATGATATATAAGCATGGTATCGAATGTCTATATATCTAGAATCACATAATCCAATTGGAAGCCTCATAACACATTGCATGCTCCAGTAGGTTAAGAGGTCATCACCTCTGAATAGACGTCTAGAAAGGCTATCTAAATAATATAATGTAATTATATAATCTCACATATTCCAGGTGGGAGCTACATAACACACATCATGCTCCAAGGGATAACACACAACACTTACGGAACATGGCACACCCATAGTCTTAGTAACTCCCAATCATCATAACACTACATCCATCTATTCTATGGTCACAAGCCTATTGCCTAATGGTAACAGACTGTTTGACTAGTGAGGCATTTGAGCATATCATCACACAATCTAAATATCAGTATACAACGCACACACACATACATATATTTTTATTAACGTGATACCATAGATCTAGGGTGCGGTCCCACGATCATCCAACTAGGATGGATTCTTGTCTATCTAGATAAATAGAACATAACATAATTTGGCACACAACAAACCCTTCCTCTTGACATTACCCGAAAATAAGAATGACTCACTTATAGAAAGTAATCCAACAAATGTCAATATAGTATCCTATACCACATGGTGTTACTTGCTCGTTTACTCAATGCTCGTATACACACTCCTTACCCATAATAATATCATACATCACGAGTCAAAAAAAGTAAACAAAATAGTATCACCGAATATCCTATGCCAGATGGTGTCACTGAATGTCCCATACCAGACAGTGTTACCAATATGTATACTCAAATTTCTCATAATTTAAAATCTCCACACAATATTATTCTATACAACATGTCCAAAGAATAACTGGAGAAATATTACTAAAAGTCACATACCAAACGGTACTATAATTCAGTTTATTCTAATTCCTCGTAACGTAGAAATATAAATCTTTCTTTATTCAATTGATTTGGAAGGGGTTTTAAAATACACTTTTCCTAAAATCTTGAATATAATTACAAATATCAATATTCAATTCAAAGAGATTTAAATTATAAAATTCTCATTCTTTCCTAAAAATCCATTTATAGTTACATAAATAAATATCTACTACCCCTTTGTTTTATTACAAGGAAATTTATAAATTAAACCTTTCTCAATTCCAATCACTTAAACTCTTTTTTGAAAGAATTTTTAAACTTTCAAATTTCTCTTCAATAATAATAATATCAAAGGAATTTTAAAATTACTTCCTTTAAAAAACAAATCAAGATAATTCAATACCCCAAATACAGATTCTCAAATAAAACAATTTAATTTTTTAAAGCATAATTTTCTAATGAAATATTATAAAATTCCAATCAATCTCTATAAATCTGCATTTACATTTCAGAACCTTTTTGAACAATGTAATTTGTCAAACCAAATCTCTATTCTATATAAAAACTTTTAAATATCTGACATAAAAACATCGATTAACAAATTGTTTAGATAACAAAATCCCAAAATTACCTTTCTATAAAAACTGACTTAAAAAACTTCTATTATATATTTTCAAATGCTTTTAACTCTGATTTCTCTTTTTATTTAAAATAATACAATACAATGGAAATAACTACAAAAACTTATAATATTTTAAAGATGATTAATCCTGCAAGTAATAATTTTCATACAATAAATAAATTATATTCAACCTACGATAGCCTCAAAACATTAATTTTATAAACTTCTAACCTATTAAATTCAAAATAAATTTAACTTGTCACTTTTAAAAATATCAATTTGAAATATCATTCCATAACGACCTTTTGAAAATTTTGTAACCAATAACAAGTAAGTAGAAATATAAATATTTTAAAATTTAACTTATTTAATCAAATTCAAAATGTTCATCATTCTCCAAACTATTTACATTCATACAATATTCAAAATAATTTACTTGAATAATGTTTCTATCACAAGTGTTATTTCCAATTGTCAATAAAATCATTCTAAAATCTACTATTTATTTATAAAAAATATTTCATTATACTCAAAATCTTCTATTTCAATTCTTTCATCCCCTTTCAACCAATTACTAATGTGATATCATCACAATAACCACCATTCAAAGTTTTGCAATTTAATTTCACTCAATCCAATATATATTGATAAAGAACTCAACATCAACAATCAACGGATTTAAGGAGAATATAATATAAATGTGACGACCCACATTTCGAAAGGTTTAAATTGACAATAATCGACACATGTCCAATCCAAACCATCCGAAACATAGATAATTATTGGGGTTAAATAAGTAAAATAAGAAAAGGAGAGGAAACAAACAAAGAATCTCGTAGCGGAATGACAAAATATAATAATCAAATAAACAGTACATGAAGCTGTTTATATTTTACAAATGATTATAATCTATACAACATTCATCAGAGTTATATATATACATCAGAGATAAATAAATAATGTCGCAGACAACATTATGTCGGACTAATAATAGTAATAATATACCAAATCTTCATCTTCGTCCTCCATAATAAATCTTTAATAAGTTGAAAAACTCAGGGCTGACATGAGCGTAACGAATAGACAAAACACTCGAGTCAGAAATAAAATATCCTCGTGTAAGTCAAATTAATATCGCATATAACATGAGTGTAGTAGCATCAGAGATGCTTATGAGATTTGTATTCGCCTATCCAGTGTATAACATGAGTGCAATAACTCAAGAGATGTTACAAGATTTTCCATCTCTTAAGGATCCGTCAAAATATTTATATGTAGTAGAATACACTACATATATAATGTCGAATCAATAAAATAAATATTTCTCTTAGTGTTAAGGCTTTACATTAACCCCCCTTAATGCATTTTTAAGTATTGTCGTACAGATTGCATATAAAACACCAGTTAAACGGTCGGTGGATAGATACACGTCGTGATACGAAAACACTAAACCAAAATCATAGGGGTATCGTTTAGGGAGAAAAATATGAGAAGGCGCATTAGGCAATGCCCAAGGTAGGGTACTACCAGTTTATCCTTCCCTCCTGGTGGTATCGCATCATATCTATTGTCGTCCACTGCGTCCAACACTCCCATAATTCGGAGGGTGCGCACCAACCAATCACAATGTAAAAAATGGTAATACAAAGAAGTGTGTCTGCTCAGTGTAGATAACCCACTTGGCCGTTACGACTTCTGTTTTAGTCATTTCAAATTGGCACCAGTGCCAGGCTAGTCCATCATCGTTATCTTTCTTCAAATCTAGCAAACGACGTCAAATCCAACCACTTCATTGTAGATCATCACCCCACATACGCAGTTGTTAAAGTGGTTCCAGTATCGACAGAGAGTACGCCCATATGCGGCTCTGGTCTCTTTAACAACCAAACGTCGTTTTACACACCGGTTAGTACCTTTGCATTTCAAAATGGTTCATACTTGATATCAAAATATCACATTTGCTTCAAAATCAAATCCATTTCGAAATTATCA
The DNA here is from genome assembly GCA_030765085.1 of Allium cepa. Taxonomy (NCBI): domain Eukaryota; kingdom Viridiplantae; phylum Streptophyta; class Magnoliopsida; order Asparagales; family Amaryllidaceae; genus Allium; species Allium cepa. The sequence goes on from CM060932.1 coordinate 302,364,047, forward strand.
TATTTACTCAAAATATATTATTTCAGTTCAAAATCATTTTCGTCTAAATATCTCGATTTCGATTCCAAAATTGTTTTGAATCTAGTTGCCAATATGATCTATCGCAGATTATGAATAAATCATATCACATAATATGAAAAAAAATTCAATATTTTGAGGAATCTAGTTGGATCCCTCCAACCTATTTCCTTGTATCCACAGATGTTAGTCAACAAATAAAATACCAAATCCCACTTTGAGCGGGATATCGCGGTGTAAATGGTCATCCGCTATTATGCGGGACGCATAGGGTCTCATCCGCTATATAATGTGGGAATATCAATCACTTCAATATATATACTATTATATATAATATCACATCCAGTCAATTCAATCATTCAACCAATAATTTAAATTTAACTATTTAGATTTAAATTGTAATCCAAATGAGTGAGATTAACTCACCTTTGATTTTATTATTTGCAACCCATTTCCATCTCGACTAGTTTCCTTCACGATTTTGAACTTGTATAAACATTTTTTGATTTATTAATACTTGAACTAATCGAATAACCAATTATCATCTAATAAATTTTAATTAACTAAATATTTTATTTAAACTAATAATTTCCTTTTTAAAAACCATTTTGTAACTATAATAAATTAAACAAGTTTGTTGAACAAATTTTATTTTTTTGCTATAAATTTAATTAACCAAAAATTTAATTGAACTAATAATTTTTCCTATAAAAATCCTTTAGGAGAGAAAATAAATAAAAATAAGTTAATTACACTAATTATATCTCCTTAATACACTATTTTCTAATAAAATAAAACTCCTTTCAATTTTATATATTAATTTTGAAACAAAATTGTTTTATAAAGCTTACTGCAAAATATTTATATACTTTTCCTTTTCTATAATTTATATATGAATTTAATAACAATCAAAAAACAAAGAAAGAAAGAAATACCTCACTGCCTCCCAGAAACCCCGACGTAGCCGACCCTAGCCTCGTCGTCGCGCGTATGCATGCGCCTCGCTTCCCTTGCCTTTACGCATGCGCGCATGCTTCTCCGTACGCATCTCGAAGAATCTCTGACGAGCGATTCTACGAATTTGGCCTTCGTTGGTTCGTAAAAGTCAAAATCGATTTAATCGATTCCACCGATTCGCCTTGCTCACTCGCAACTGCACTTTGCTCGAATCGACTGGTAAAAAGAGGGATTAAACCTCGATGGAATGATTTTGAAATTTAAATGAAAGAAAGAGAGGGGCGTGATTCTTTTTTTATTTGATTTCGTGGAACTGAAAATGAAGGAGAAGGGAAAAATATAAATCTCGATTTAAACTGCTGCATAAAAAAGAAAGCGGGGAAAAGATATTACGTGTCGGCAAAGCTCTCTATACAGTGATTTGAAGAGAAACGAAAAAGCTTTGATGGGAAAGAAAAGTGGCTATCGTGAAAATATTTGCCGTGGTTAAATCAATATATCTATATAAATATTTTTAAAATTTTAAATTTAAATCATCTCGAAACCATAACTTAAAATTTCGATCTCCTATTGAGGCGTGCCGCTAGTCATTTATACTGTTATGCCCTTATTTCAAACGCAATGGAAAAGGTTTCGAGTCCTAGCTCGGTCGTATGGAGAAGATAGCTTTTTGGACTCGGTTATTATATTGAATTTTCGGTAAAGATTTCAACGCTTTTATCTACCGTACGATCACACGATAACTCCAAAAACTACGAAATTTGAAATCCGATAATAATGCACTATTACAGATTCAACGGAACTGGTTTCGTTCAAAATCCAAATCTGTGCCTCGGACGGCTATTTTTAAATATCAATTTAAAAGATATATGTTTTAAAACTGAACAAAACACTTTTAAATTCAATTTTAAAACTTCTATTATCTTCAGTATTATCAATATAAATTTTATAAGTCTTCAAATTATTTTTAACAAGCTTAAAACTGAAGATTCAATATTTTACCCAACTTTCAATTATTAAATTTAATAATTGAATTGCCAGATAAATATGGTATTTGAAATTCAAGTTAAACAAACTTTCAAATATTTAAAATAAATTAAATATTCCAATTTGAAATATGCAAAAATTCCGGGTCGTCACATTCCTCCTCCCTTAAAAGAATTTCATCCCTAAAACTGCAAGTTAAGAAGAATGATCCAGACGCCATTAACTATTTTCCCAATCCAAATAGTTTTCAACAACACCCAAAACAATCTTTTTATTAAAGACACTATCACTCTTACTAACCTCCTAAACTCATCCATAGGTTCCAAACAATATCACTTACTCAACCATTTCAAAATTTAAATGCAAATTTTAAACTGTCAAAATTTTGTCAAATTTTTTTAACTCCTTAAATTTTTGAAAAATTTCGCCAGCGGCTCCTTTGCGCGGCTAGTTCGAAAAAACTACAAAACGCCTGTACGGGCCCCAAATTTCAAAAGAAAACAAAAGCCAAGTTGCTAAATCAGAAAATCATCAAATTTCACATGACAATTTAAATACATATCTTTTAGTCGGGCAATTCATATTTATCTTCTGAAATCAAAGACACCAATTTTCTTTCCTTTCAAAACACCTGTATATCCTACTTAGCAATACTATCCAATCGCATAATCCAAAATCATTTTATTAACTCTCTTTTACATAATTTCAACAATTGCTTTATATAAGCCCATACGATGTACATATATCATCCGTATGCAATATGCAATCTAATCGCTCACTCGATCACACGATTTCACTTCTGAACTAGAATCGTTCATCCGACTCTCTAGTGCGGACTCAGATTTGGTTTCTTGATCAGAAACCGTCATTCTCCTTGCATGGCCATATAATATGATAGAGAATTTTCAGAATTAATCAAAATTCCAAATCTAGGGTTCGCCGTCGAAAATCGGGTGATAAATCCAACTCGGATCGGTATAACTACCTTGAAATTTTGTGCCCGAATCCGGATCAAATTGCTATGCGAATAAAATAATATACGTACATCCTACCTATTTATCCCAATTGATTATCAGCTTTATCAATTCCCTTTATTCATATTTATTTTTGGTTTCCATTCACTTATCCAAAGCTTCCCTGTTCAACACTTTTATTAAATCTTCATTCAAATATTAACTTAGAATATTTTTCCCAAAACCAAATTTACTTAAGAATTTCACCACCCCTTTCTTAAGTTTAATATGAATAGTTTATACACTTCTTGTATTTATTTACACTTCAACACTTAAGCTTTCACATATATTTACATTTAACTTAAATTTTCAATTTAATTCTGAATTCAATTTACCTTTCATTTTTAAATATTGAATTTTTATTAACCTTATCCCAAACCATATTTAATTATCCATTTCTTTAATTAGTTCCACTTACTAATTTATTTTAAATCTCAATGGATTTTATTTCCAAACTTTTATTATATTAGTCCACTTCGAACTAATTCTTCAACTTCACTTTACTTTACACAATTTAAATTAAATATCATTCCAATATTCAATTTTAATTTATTTGATTACCCAATTAAATCAATTAGTTTATTTACTAATTTTACTTTCTACCCTTTGTTTTATTTAGTGCAACTTGACTAATTTTCCATTTCACCCTTTTTCTTAACACAATTCAAATTTAATTCCAATACCTGGTTCCAATTTCTTTTACTTACAAATTTAAATTAACTTGTTTCTTCACAAATTTATTTCCAACTTAATAAATTTTATTTCAATGGATATTCCATTAAACCAACTTAGACTCTTTCCTCAAAATTCACTTTTATCTAAGTTAGTTCAGTTATATTTCAATTTAATCCAAATTTTTAACTTCTATAAGTTTTCCAACTTATCTCTATTCCATTTACTAATCTCCTTAGGTTTACCTCATTTAATTGGCACACTTTCTAACTTATTTCATTCACCCTTATTTTCATTTAACTCTTCTTCAAGTTAAATTTTATTCTAACAATTTCAAAATTCGTATAAGATTTTCAGACTTACTTATATTCCATATGCATTTTAAATAAGATTCCAGAGTTAAATAATCACTCAAGTATTTCAAAATCATTTTTGAAATCAATTATATCCAAAATCAAATTATTTCAAAATCAAACTCAATTTTGCAAACAATTCCAATTTAAAACATTTTGGTAGCAATTCCTCTCTTGGAAACTAGAAAATGAACGTCGATGATGCTGCAATCATCATCGAAGTTATTTTCCAGCGACCAAAGTGAGTTCAGTGCTTTTACCTCTTTAAAAACATTTTCAAATATTTCTAAATTACAAAACTCACCAGATTTCATATCCAATTCAAAAATATTTCCCAAATAATACCACCATTATTCCTCCAAAACCTTTGAAAATCATTTCCAAACTCCAAGAAATTTAATTTAGAAAATTTTGAATTTCAAATCCTTTCAATCTATATTCAAATATTACTCTAGAATTTTATTTCAAATTATAAATCACATTTATAATTCACATTTATGAATTCCATTTGTATAAGAATTTATTTCTTAGCTTTTAGTTATGATTTCAATTTCTTATTCAATTTCCACACAACAATGATAATTATTTCATATTATCATTTCCTAACAATCAAGCAACCATATACTATAATAATTTCGAAAAATTATTTCTTTTATAAAAGTAATTCGGGTAAAATTATTTCATTTACCCTATTTTAAAACTACTATGTCGAATTGTTCTATTCAAGTGTTTAGAGATCCCTGTCAATAATGTTAATTACTCGTATTGACCTGAATTCATAAACCACTCAACAAACCAATCATCACAATACAAAACAATTTTATATTCAGTAACAAATATGCGCTCATATCTATTAATACACTCAGACTCATTCTAGAGTACTACGGACTCTATTTCAAATGAGTAATCCCCACCAGAGCCAAGGTTCTCGCTTAATCTTCTGCTCTGATTCCAACTATCATAACCTGATTTTTCGAGTCCAAAAATCGACATCAATACGTCCACTGTAGTAAATGCCGAACAATTGAATGCCAAAAAACCAGATCGTAAGGGAAAGAAGATGGAGGTAGAAGAAGAAAAATAGAAACACTCTTAGAATCTCACAATCGCAGCGGAACAATATAGTAGATACATGACCGATCTTTATACAAATAGAACTATATCTATTTTATACATTACATCACCAGAGTACAACACAAACAATAGCAAAATACTGGACTGTAACGACCCAGAATTTTTAGAAATTAAAATTTGAATATTTAATTAATTTTAAATATTAAAAAGTGAATTTATAAGTCGAATAAATTTTTATTTGAATTTTTGGATTTAATTGAATAATTAAATCGATAATTTAATACGTTAAATTATGGAAATAATTGTAAATTGAGTTAAATATGATTTAAAATGATTTGTAAAATTTTATTTTATCATATGGAAGTTAGAATGATATTTTAGAACTTTTAAAATCGAATTAAAAATTAATTTGTGAAAATTGAATATTTTAATATTAAAATCGACTAGTGAAAATAGCCAATTTTTGAACAGTCTCAGAATTGAACGAAACCAGTTCCATTGGATCCGTAATAGTTAGTTATTACCGGATTTCAAATTTCGTGTCAATCGGAGTTATCGTTTGAGTGTGGCAGCTCGAAACGCATCGATTTATTTTTAATCTAAATTTGACGAGCTAAAATAGCCATTTTTCAAAAAGTCTCGGATTTCGACGAAACCAGTTTCATCGGATCCGTAATGTGATATTATTGTAAGGTTTCAAATTTCAAGTCAATTGGATTTACCGTTTATCCGTTACGAATTAAAACGCCTAGAAATCGATTTAAATCGGTTTAATTTAAATTGAACGTTTGTAGCCATAACTCGCACAAATGTCCGAATTAGCTTTCGAAACCTGTTCCATTGTGTCCGGAACGCGGGATAAACCCTAGGAACGTCAGTTTCGGCGCCTAAATCGGAGTTCGGAATTTCCGGATGAATAGTGTTCGATTTTCTTCTATAAATAGAGACCCTTGCCTTCATAATTTATAATAAAAAGAAGAAATAACAAACCCTAGCCGCCACCCCCATTTTCTAAGGCCAGAAATTGATCTCATTTTTCCCCTTTGATCTCTCAATCCATCAAGTTTTGGCTAAAACATTCAACTACAAAGATGAAGATCACAACGAGAGCTTCGATGTGAACGGTGGAGATCGTGTTTGGTGTCGTGTGGAGTGAGCTACAGGGGGCCGTTGGTCATGGCCTGCGCACGCATTCCTAGGGGAGAGAGGGGGCCGAGCTTGCTCTCCTTGGGGCCGAAGGTGGAGGAGGGGGTGAGCTAGAAGTTGCAAGTCCCTGATCGTGTTCTAGGTATATGGATTGGTAGCTAAAATTAACCCTAGTTTTCGTGTATGGGTTTGGGAGTTCGGCAATTATCTGTAGATGTCGCGATGAAGAAGATGAAGGGGGGGGGAGCGTTGGATCTAGATTGGACGGTGGAGATTAGATTAGGTTAAAGTTTTTATAATTAAGTTGTAAATTGTTATTTAAAAATTCGTGTAAACTTTGAAAAATCATAACTTTTTCATACGAGGTCGAAAAATGCGAAACCAGTTGCGTTGGAATCGTATGGACGAGCACTATGCAATGGAGTTGGTTTGGAGTCGTTTGGAGTTAGTGAGAATTTTGGGTAAAATTAAACGTCCGTTTAATTTTATTCGAAATAAATCGCTAAAACGGAAATAAAATCAAGGTGAGAATTTCTCACTCAATCGAATTAGTTTCGATTTTATTTTAAATAGTTAGATTTAAAATATTTGAATGCATGTTTGAATGTTGATTGATATCTATTGATTGTTAAAATAGACATTATACGCCGTTAGTAAGCGGATGTTATTTATTAAAAACATATACCGCGAATATTTCATAAACAGTGAAATTGGTATTATATATAATAGCAATAAATATATATTGGCATATGTATATATTGGAGTTATTGATTTCCCGCATTTTTTGTTTAGCGGATGAGACCCTATTACGCCGTTATTAAGCGGATAATATTTAATAAGAACATATACCGCGATAATTTCGTACTGGAGCGAAATTGGTATTGTGCTAATGTTTTTGGATGCAGGAAAACAGTTTGGAGGGATCCAACTGGATTCCTCAACAGTATTTGTTTAATTTCAGATATTTTGATATTTGATTGATTATCATATCGATATATGATATCGTTGTTGTCGTGATTGACTATTTGGTATGTAGCATCATTGGACAAAATTTGGAATTTTAAAATGATTTTAAAGTGATTTTAGAAAGTATACGTTTTATAAAATATTTTTGGAATTGATCCATTTTAAATAAATAAACGTTATAATTTTTAAAGTTATAAAAATTTTGATTTTTGAGAAATATAGTAAAAAAACTGATTTTTGAGAATATGATGCTATTGATTTTATAAAATAGTTTAATCGGGATTTTAGAATTTGTTGTGAAAAGTTTAAAATATAGGATTTATAAAATTTAATTATTTTATGAATCGAAATGATGAAATAATAAAGGAGATTAAAGATGTTTTAAAAGAATAATATAAATTGAATTATATTAAGAGATTTATAAATGGATATTTATAAATTGAGATATTGAAATTATAAAACGAGTTTTTATAAGTGTTTGAATGAAGTGAAAATGAATTTCATTAAAGAATGAAATTTATAAAATTATAAACGGTGAAGTTATAAATGAAATTTATAAATAGTAAGAATTATAAATTTGTGAAGTTATTTGAAGAATAGATTTGGTTAAATAAATGAATCTTATAAGTTATAAGATTTATGGTTTGGAAAGTCTTTAGAGGAACGATTTTGTAAAAAATATCGTTTTATAAGTATTTAACTTATAATATGAACTTTTAGTTTATAATTGAGTTATAAACTGGAATAGGTTAATAAAAGAATTTATAAAAAGGAAGTTTTTATAAATAAATAGAAATGGAATTTATAAACGTTGTTTATAAATTCGCAAACAACTTATTTTGATAAGTTAATTTCTGAAACTTATTAATGGAGTTATATTCACATTTTTGACTGTGAATAATCCTTTGAAATAAAATGAATAGAAGTGATGAAAGTTGTTAACGTAGTACATTCACGTTTTTGAATAGTGAATAATATGTTAAAGAAATTGTTTTGAATGTGATATTTGAAATTGAATTAAAACGATCTAACGATGTTTTTAAATGTGTTGAAATTCGAAACCATAGATTTCAACATTTATTGTTGAAATAGAGTTTTCGAGAAATAAAAGGAAATAGTAGACTATAACACTGTTGTTATAGTAAATGATTTCCGAAAGGAAATGTTTTGTATAGTATTGGGATTTATATATCTATTTTAATTTCGAATCCCTATACTAGTGATTTTGGGTTGTCGTAACGATGTTTTACGCAACATTCGTTTTGGCCCAAATAAATATGTTTAAGAGCATGATTTCCTTAAAGAATGAAATATATACTTAATCTCGATTTAAGTATATTGAATATTTTCTAAGTGTTGAAAATAAATAAAATTTGTGAATTACTTATGAATAAATAAGTATGGAAATGTTTTTCCAATGTGAAATGAAACGTTTAGAGAATTTATCTTTTTGAAGATAAATTGAAATGAATAATTGAAATCGAATATTCATTGATATTTTGGAATTATAAATTCACTAAGGAATTTATAAAGGAAGTGGAATTTGTCTAAAAATAAATATTGATTTATTTTTGAAGTCTGAAATTTTATATCTTGTAAAGATATTTTGGAAAATAAATAATTTGGAAAATTATTTGGAAACTGGTGATGTTGTGCATATCAATTGATAGTTCAATAACCGACTATCAATATTTCCCTTTGAATGGGTAATTGATGTGATTTGTTTGAATGTGAATGCCACACTTATTTTTAAATAAGCGCTCACTATTCGGGTTAACCGGGAAAGGACCATAGGGTCGTATAACCCATTCCGAATATGTGATACGTCGTTGTGAATTGCATTGAAGATCGGTGTTGAAGACCTGGTATTTGCGAGAGCGATAGGATGACCTGTCGATTTACTCTGCACCGAGTTGCTCCGGTATGGAGTTCTCCATATGTGATGGTGAATCCGATCAGGATTGTGAATATCCGGATTGCAAGGACTTCTTTGTAAGTGCCTTCGGTTTTGTTCGATCCCGGAACAGACTTGTATGGATTGTGTGTCTAACATTACAAGTTGAGATATAAAGCAGATTTCTTTCAAATATATTTCTGTGGTGGCGGAGAATTTATTCTTTTAGCTTAACACCCTTCTCTGAGACGTATGAGCTCAGAGGTTATATAGTTGAAGTTATCAGCGATATATTCCCAATTTGGTAATGTGATATGCTGAGTGATGCTGAAATGATCATTGTGTTGATTATTGTGATAGGATCGTTTATTTGATCGTCTATCTTGGTGATCATTGTGTTGATCATTTGTTGACCCAAAGCATGGCTTTTGTATAAAGTATGTTTTTGTGGACGTGACTTCGTCGAGCCTCACACCCCGGAAATGGTCAAAACAGGAAAGATGCGGCAAGGTTATGAGGGGTAGCACCCTTTAGGGTATGTACATTTCCTTCTGGATAGAGGTGGTATCATGGTATGGAGCCCAGATATTTAACCTATGTGGTTACTACGAATTTATTACTTTGTGGTTGTTGGCTTTCGGGATCCCGTGAGAAAGGTCGTTTACGATCGGGGAATGGCGTGCTCGTGTCAGTAGTTACCCAGTTAGGGGTAACCCGGCCTTGTGTTGGCAGAGTTCCGGTTTGGTTCTCGGGGATGTCTTTCCAGAGGCATTCTCATGTGGCAATGGGAAGTTCCTTGGCCTGGCCATTTGTTGGAAATCCAAAGAAACAATACGAAACTTGTACGGTATTAGTTGTAGAACCTATCATTCACTTATGGTGTCGCAACACTGTTTGGATGGTAGCTATAGTAGGCATACGATAATGGTCGTATGTTGGCTAAGATTTATATTCTACTTTCAAATGAATTTTTCCCCTACACTATGCACTAGTAATAATATCAAATGTTATTTTAAATGCGTATCAAGCATCTTTGACTATCATAAGGAGAAATCTCCTTCGATTCTGCGTTTGCATTGTGTGTGTGTGCGGGAGGCCTTATGGTAGTCTCATTTTTAAAAGCATTGCGAATTGAAATAAAAATATTCTTCTATTTTGATTTTTAAAGATAAATAAACTGTTTTGATTTCTCACACCAGTCACATGACTGACTTGGAGTTTATTGTTTTCCTTCCTAAACTCTGGGTGCCCACCAATTTCCACACGGGCAGTCAAGAGTTAGGTATATCAGGATATTCTGGATATTCTGGAGTTGCTGGAGGCAAGCTGGATGGCATGACGTATTATTAGTATATAGTATTTCTTTTTCCACTGCATTGTTTGATGTTGTATATTGTTGTACACTCAGATGATATGATGTAATGTAATGTATAAAATGTAATAACTGATAGTTCTTTGTTTAAAGATTATTCATTTATTATTATATGTTGTTCCGCTGCGAATTGTGAGATTCTGATGTTGTTCTGTTGTTCTCCGTTCTATCTTCTCTATTCTCTTTTTTTCTTCTATTTTAAAATTTTCTATCTTCTTTTCCCTATCTAAATTTTCTCTCTTTTTCTTCTTCTTTTCCTAAATTCTTTTTCTTAAACCCCTAAGGGTTCGTATTTTCGTTCATCTTGAATTAATCAATGGAGATTAGTGTCTATTCAAGGAGTACGGATTTATGGGTCTTTACAGTTGGTATCGGAGCTTATGGTTAAGCGACAACCATGGTTCTGTTGGGTATTACTCATTAGAGATAGAGTCAGTAGTACTCTAGATTGAGTTTGAGAGTAATAATAGCTATGAGAGCGTATTTATTAGTGAATATATAAAATTGTTTTATATTGTGATGATTGGTTTGTTGAGTGGTATATGAACCTTCGTCAGCACGGTATGTACAACTATGCCGAAGGGGTTTCTAAACACTTGAATAGAACAATTCGACATAGTATTGTTTTAAATTGGGTGAATGAAATAATTTTACCTTGAGTATATTTTATATATAAAGAAATGATTTTTCAGAATTATTAAAGTGTATATAAGTTGATTGTTTAGTTGTTTGAATAATCTAAATAAAAGAATAATTGTATAAGTAAAAAGAATTATAAGAATTGAATTATAATCAAAATGATTTACAATTGTGAAATAAACTTATATATATAAGAAGTGAAATAAACTTATATATATAAGAAGTGAAACTATATGAATATGAGTTGTAAATAAGGGTGAATTTAAAGTTAAATGGAAATTTACTTTAGAATTGAAATCTGAATTTATTTACAAGTAGGAATTAAGTTAAGTAAAACAAAGTGATGTTTGTAAATGAAGTATAACTTAAGTAATGTTGAATGAAGTTGATATGAGTATCAAAGTAAAATAATAAAGTGAAGTGATGAATATAAACTTGAGTTATATAAATGAAGTTCAACTTTGTAATTGAATTGAATTAATGGATTAAATGTAAATCAATTGAATGTGAATTAAAATTGATATGAAATAATGAATATAAGTGTAATTCATTAAAATCTAATGTTATTAGAAAGTTGAATAATAGAATGAAAATCAATTTAATTTAAACCAATTGATAAGCAAAGGAATTTGGTTGTAATTGATATACATTGATTGTTATATGGTTGTTAGTTGATTGTATATAATTCATTAAGTATTAATGAAATCGAAAGCTATGTAATAGAATTCAAATTGAAAGTAAATAAATTTGAATAGAATTGAATGTGAATTGGATTTAATTAGTAAATGATAACTAATTGAATTGAGAATGAATGTTGATAAAATCCAATGTTAATAAATCAAATATGATTTAGAGTGAAAACCTATTTCATTGAATATTAATGAGAATATGGATGTAAGTTGGTTGATGGTTGAATATATATTGCATTTGTTATTTAGTTGCATTTGCTATGTGACAGATATAAGTTGTATATTGATATTACTTTCATATGTGCATGTTCTCATGTTGTTTGTTGAGTTTAGTAGGTGCGGATCGCGTTTGCTTCGCATTTGGAGCTCGCTTTCGCGCTATATTAGCCGTATATGCTCGCTAATAAAATATAAGGTACATATCTCGGATTACATACCGTACTTTTACACTTTTTTCCCTTCGGGATGCCTCATTACTTGATGAGATGTATATTTGTGATATATATACTGTCATTTTTTTTTTCGGATCGAGCCGCGCAAAGGAGACTATGGCGAATTTTTCCGAAAATTTAAGGCGTTAGAAAAAATTTGAGAAATTTAGAAATTTTTTTGAAAACTTAACTTTGATTTGAAATGGAAAGTTAAACAATAGTAGTTGTTTTTGAAAAGATAACTAAGTATGATTTGGAAAACTTAGTAAAGTATTGTAAGGAGTTTAACTAAGAATTTTGGGAAAGTTAATAAATTCTATAACTTTCTTACTTAATAATTTCGAGGACGAAATTCTTTTAAGTGGGGAAGATTGTAATGACCCAGAATTTTTAGAAATTAAAATTTGAATATTTAATTAATTTTAAATATTAAAAAGTGAATTTATAAGTCGAATAAATTTTTATTTGAATTTTTGGATTTAATTGAATAATTAAATCGATAATTTAATACGTTAAATTATGGAAATAATTGTAAATTGAGTTAAATATGATTTAAAATGATTTGTAAAATTTTATTTTATCATATGGAAGTTAGAATGATATTTTAGAACTTTTAAAATCGAATTAAAAGTTAATTTGTGAAAATTGAATATTTTAATATTAAAATCGACTAGTGAAAATAGCCAATTTTTGAACAGTCTCAGAATTGAACGAAACCAGTTCCATTAGATCCGTAATAGTTAGTTATTACCGGATTTCAAATTTCGTGTCAATCGGAGTTATCGTTTGAGTGTGGCAGCTCGAAACGCATCGATTTATTTTTAATCTAAATTTGACGAGCTAAAATAGCCATTTTTCAAAAAGTCTCGGATTTCGACGAAACCAGTTTCATCGGATCCGTAATGTGATATTATTGTATGGTTTCAAATTTCAAGTCAATTGGATTTACCGTTTGTCCGTTACGAATTAAAACGCCTAGAAATCGATTTAAATCGGTTTAATTTAAATTGAACGTTTGTAGCCATAACTCGCACAGATGTCCGAATTAGCTTCCAAAACCTGTTCCATTGTGTCCGGAACGCGGGATAAACCCTAGGAACGTCAGTTTCGGCGCCTAAATCGGAGTTCGGAATTTCCGGATGAATAGTGTTCGATTTTCTTCTATAAATAGAGACCCTTGCCTTCATAATTTATAAAAAAAAAAGAAATAACAAACCCTAGCCGCCACCCCCATTTTCTAAGGCCAGAAATTGATCTCATTTTTCCCCTTTGATCTCTCAATCCATCAAGTTTTGGCTAAAACATTCAACTACAAAGATGAAGATCACAACGAGAGCTTCGATGTGAACGGTGGAGATCGTGTTTGGTGTCGTGTGGAGTGAGCTACAGGGGGCCGTTGGTCATGGCCTGCGCACGCATTCCTAGGGGAGAGAGGGGGCCGAGCTTGCTCTCCTTGGGGCCGAAGGTGGAGGAGGGGGTGAGCTAGAAGTTGCAAGTCCCTGATCGTGTTCTAGGTGTATGGATTGGTAGCTAAAATTAACCCTAGTTTTCGTGTATGGGTTTGGGAGTTCCGCAATTATCTGTAGATGTCGCGATGAAGAAGATGAAGGGGGGGGGGAGCGTTGGATCTAGATTGGACGGTGGAGATTAGATTAGGTTAAATTTTGTATAATTAAGTTGTAAATTGTTATTTAAAAATTCGTGTAAACTTTGAAAAATCATAACTTTTTCATACGAGGTCGAAAAAATGCGAAACCAGTTGCGTTGGAATCGTATGGACGAGCACTACGCAATGGAGTTGGTTTGGAGTCGTTTGGCGTTAGTGAGAATTTTGGGTAAAATTAAACGTCCGTTTAATTTTATTCGAAATAAATCGCTAAAACGGAAATAAAATCAAGGTGAGAATTTCTCACTCAATCGAATTAGTTTCGATTTTATTTTAAATAGTTAGATTTAAAATATTTGAATGCATGTTTGAATGTTGATTGATATCTATTGATTGTTAAAATAGACATTATACGCCGTTAGTAAGCGGATGTTATTTATTAAAAACATATACCGCGAATATTTCATAAACAGTGAAATTGGTATTATATATAATAGCAATATATATTGGCATATGTATATATTGGAGTTATTGATTTCCCGCATTTTTTGTTTAGCGGATGAGACCCTATTACGCCGTTATTAAGCGGATAATATTTAATAAGAACATATACCGCGATAATTTCGTACTGGAGCGAAATTGGTATTGTGCTAATGTTTTTGGATGTAGGAAAACAGTTTGGAGGGATCCAACTGGATTCCTCAACAGTATTTATTTAATTTCAGATATTTTGATATTTGATTGATTATCATATCGATATATGATATCGTTGTTGTCGTGATTGACTATTTGGTATGTAGCATCATTGGACCAAATTTGGAATTTTAAAATGATTTTAAAGTGATTTTAGAAAGTATACGTTTTATAAAATATTTTTGGAATTGATCCATTTTAAATAAATAAACGTTATAATTTTTAAAGTTATAAAAATTTTGATTTTTGAGAAATATAGTAAAAAAACTGATTTTTGAGAATATGATGCTATTGATTTTATAAAATAGTTTAATCGGGATTTTAGAATTTGTTGTGAAAAGTTTAAAATATAGGATTTATAAAATTTAATTATTTTATGAATCGAAATGATGAAATAATAAAGGAGATTAAAGATGTTTTAAAAGAATAATATAAATTGAATTATATTAAGAGATTTATAAATGGATATTTATAAATTGAGATATTGAAATTATAAAACGAGCTTTTATAAGTGTTTGAATGAAGTGAAAATGAATTGCATTAAAGAATGAAATTTATAAAATTATAAACGGTGAAGTTATAAATGAAATTTATAAATAGTAAGAATTATAAATTTGTGAAGTTATTTGAAGAATAGATTTGGTTAAATAAATGAATCTTATAAGTTATAAGATTTATGGTTTGGAAAGTCTTTAGAGGAACGATTTTGTAAAAAATATCGTTTTATAAGTATTTAACTTATAATATGAACTTTTAGTTTATAATTGAGTTATAAACTGGAATAGGTTAATAAAAGAATTTATAAAAAGGAAGTTTTTATAAATAAATAGAAATGGAATTTATAAACGTTGTTTATAAATTCGCAAACAACTTATTTTGATAAGTTAATTGTTGAAACTTATTAATGGAGTTATATTCACATTTTTGACTGTGAATAATCCTTTGAAATAAAATGAATAGAAGTGATGAAAGTTGTTAACGTAGTACATTCACGTTTTTGAATAGTGAATAATATGTTAAAGAAATTGTTTTGAATGTGATATTTGAAATTGAATTAAAACGATCTAACGATGTTTTTAAATGTGTTGAAATTCGAAACCATAGATTTCAACATTTATTGTTGAAATAGAGTTTTCGAGAAATAAAAGGAAATAGTAGATTATAACACTGTTGTTATAGTAAATGATTTCCGAAAGGAAATGTTTTGTATAGTATTGGGATTTATATATCTATTTTAATTTCGAATCCCTATACTAGTGATTTTGGGTTGTCGTAACGATGTTTTACGCAACATTCGTTTTGGCCCAAATAAATATGTTTAAGAGCATGATTTCCTTAAAGAATGAAATATATACTTAATCTCGATTTAAGTATATTGAATATTTTCTAAGTGTTGAAAATAAATAAAATTTGTGAATTACTTATGAATAAATAAGTATGGAAATGTTTTTCCAATGTGAAATGAAACGTTTAGAGAATTTATCTTTTTGAAGATAAATTGAAATGAATAATTGAAATCGAATATTCATTGATATTTTGGAATTATAAATTCACTAAGGAATTTATAAAGGAAGTGGAATTTGTCTAAAAATAAATATTGATTTATTTTTGAAGTCTGAAATTTTATATCTTGTAAAGATATTTTGGAAAATAAATAATTTGGAAAATTATTTGGAAACTGGTGATGTTGTGCATATCAATTGATAGTTCAATAACCGACTATCAATATTTCCCTTTGAATGGGTAATTGATGTGATTTGTTTGAATGTGAATGCCACACTTATTTTTAAATAAGCGCTCACTATTCGGGTTAACCGGGAAAGGACCATAGGGTCGTATAACCCATTCCGAATATGTGATACGTCGTTGTGAATTGCATTGAAGATCGGTGTTGAAGACCCGGTATTTGCGAGAGCGATAGGATGACCTGTCGATTTACTCTGCACCGAGTTGCTCCGGTATGGAGTTCTCCATATGTGATGGTGAATCCGATCAGGATTGTGAATATCCGGATTGCAAGGACTTCTTTGTAAGTGCCTTCGGTTTTGTTCGATCCCGGAACAGACTTGTATGGATTGTGTGTCTAACATTACAAGTTGAGATATAAAGCAGATTTCTTTCAAATATATTTCTGTGGTGGCGGAGAATTTATTCTTTTAGCTTAACACCCTTCTCTGAGACGTATGAGCTCAGAGGTTATATAGTTGAAGTTATCAGCGATATATTCCCAATTTGGTAATGTGATATGCTGAGTGATGCTGAAATGATCATTGTGTTGATTATTGTGATAGGATCGTTTATTTGATCGTCTATCTTGGTGATCATTGTGTTGATCATTTGTTGACCCAAAGCATGGCTTTTGTATAAAGTATGTTTTTGTGGACGTGACTTCGTCGAGCCTCACACCCCGGAAATGGTCAAAACAGGAAAGATGCGGCAAGGTTATGAGGGGTAGCACCCTTTAGGGTATGTACATTTCCTTCTGGATAGAGGTGGTATCATGGTATGGAGCCCAGATATTTAACCTATGTGGTTACTACGAATTTATTACTTTGTGGTTGTTGGCTTTCGGGATCCCGTGAGAAAGGTCGTTTACGATCGGGGAATGGCGTGCTCGTGTCAGTAGTTACCCAGTTAGGGGTAACCCGGCCTTGTGTTGGCAGAGTTCCGGTTTGGTTCTCGGGGATGTCTTTCCAGAGGCATTCTCATGTGGCAATGGGAAGTTCCTTGGCCTGACCATTTGTTGGAAATCCAAAGAAACAATATGAAACTTGTACGATATTAGTTGTAGAACCTATCATTCACTTATGGTGTCGCAACACTGTTTGGATGGTAGCTATAGTAGGCATACGATAATGGTCGTATGTTGGCTAAGATTTATATTCTACTTTCAAATGAATTTTTCCCCTACACTATGCACTAGTAATAATATCAAATGTTATTTTAAATGCGTATCAAGCATCTTTGACTATCATAAGGAGAAATCTCCTCCGATTCTGCGTTTGCATTGTGTGTGTGTGCGGGAGGCCTTATGGTAGTCTCATTTTTAAAAGCATTGCGAATTGAAATAAAAATATTCTTCTATTTTGATTTTTAAAGATAAATAAACTGTTTTGAGTTCTCACACCAGTCACATGACTGACTTGGAGTTTATTGTTTTCCTTCCTAAACTCTGGGTGCCCACCAATTTCCACACGGGCAGTCAAGAGTTAGGTATATCAGGATATTCTGGATATTCTGGAGTTGCTGGAGGCAAGCTGGATGGCATGACGTATTATTAGTATATAGTATTTCTTTTTCCGCTGCATTGTTTGATGTTGTATATTGTTGTACACTCTGATGATATGATGTAATGTAATGTATAAAATGTAATAACTGATAGTTCTTTGTTTAAAGATTATTCATTTATTATTATATGTTGTTCCGCTGCGAATTGTGAGATTCTGATGTTGTTCTGTTGTTCTCCGTTCTATCTTCTCTATTCTCTTTTTTTCTTCTATTTTAAAATTTTCTATCTTCTGTTCCCTATCTAAATTTTCTCTCTTTTTCTTCTTCTTTTCCTAAATTTTTTTCTTAAACCCCTAAGGGTTCGTATTTTCGTTCATCTTGAATTAATCAATGGAGATTAGGGTCTATTCAAGGAGTACGGATTTATGGGTCTTTGCATGGACAGTTATATTAAACTGTCCCCACAAAACTGAATACACGACTTATACTGCACAGCTGAATATACATCAAGTACATGTGATACGTCTCACCATCCAGCTTGTCTCCTGAGCTCCACATCATCCCATCCTAAATCCTATAATACTTGGTCTGACCTGAGCATTATGGTAAAATAACACCCGAGTCAGTCTGGAAAACCAGCATGAGAAAAACACACTCAATTGAATTATTAATGTTTCCAAAATCCTTTAAAAATCAAAGGTATCTCGCAAGACCACGCCATAAATAAACATGTCGGGTTTTTACCTTACGATAACCAAAACCATTTCTTATCAAATCCCCTGATATTATAGTAGTGTCTATATATAAATACTTATTCAAATAGTCGAAATTGTTACATTCATTAAATTATAGCATAATAGGTATACAAACAAGTCCGAAGGCACTTATTGGAGATTGGGTTCCATACAATGGCAGGGCTACTGGGGTACTGCCTGTCACAGTACCTGGTCTAGATCAGCGTATCGAGGATCCCCTCTGACCCCCTGCAACACGAGACTGAAGCTACCCCTTACTGGATAGTCCGAATAAGCACACCCCGTAGTTGGGATCAGCAACCGCCTACACAGCCGAATAAAAAGGGACATCAAGACAGGGATGACCTTACCCTAATTGGTTGCTAGCCACTTAGCCTTGCTGCACCTCCCCTGTTCTAGCCATTCCCAGTTACTGAGGCTCGAGGCTATGCGTTACCTTTTTAGAACACATCTCACTTAGAATGCTCATCGTCCTTTTGACGATGTTCTGATAGCATTCATCCATACAAGTCCGTTCCCGGTCTGAACGGAACCGAAGGCACTACTCCTACTATATCCATTTTGGAATCACCCTCAGGATTAGTAGCGATTAGCCCTTGCACTTCACTGCTCCATCTTCGACTCCACCCTCTTGTCTTCCTCATGAAAAGGTTCAAACCGGATCGAAGTGGTTTTCGGATAATTAATCCCGATCTTGGTCTCTTCGAAATGATCGGCACATTCGCCCATATTAATAGTCGGTCATTTAACTATCAAATAACATCCACAAACAGCCATCAGGGCTTAATAATTTCTCAATTTATTTATTTCAAAGTATATTTGCAAGATATTTTTTCACACTTCAACTCTTTGAAAATAGTTTTCAAATCAATTTCTAAAATTTGCTCCATTTTAAAATAAATTCCTTTACTTACTCAATTTTATTTCAAAATCCATTAATTTCATATTTTAGTCCTTTATTATGATTTAAAATCTTAATTAAACTGAAAATACCAACTTCATACTTTTTTCAAAATTCTTCTTTATATCTCCCAAAACTATTTTAAACCTTGAATTTAGAAATAAATCCTTTATTCCATTAAATAATATCACTTAAGTTTAAAATTCATTTATTCCCATTATTCAAAAATCTCCTTCCCCATACTCGAATTTATTTATTAGAATTTAAAGATCAACTTTTATCCTTTTCCCATTCATTCTTTAATTTATCCAAATTCTCTATAATTATTTTACTTAAAAGTTCTCTCTTTATTTCCCTTCAAAAATCAAACCTTTATATTTTTGATAACTTAAAATACCCAAATATACTCAGCCAAACATAACATTCAATAATTTCAATTACCAATATGATCTATCACACATTATTAATAAATCATATCATAGAGTATGAAAACAAATTTCAATATTTTGAGGATTCCAGTTGGATCCTTCCAACTTATTTTCCTACATCCACAGATGTTAGTCAACAAATAAAATACCAAATCCCACTTCGAGGGGGACATCGCGGTATAAAGGGTCATCCGCTATTATGCGAGGCGCATAGGATCTCATCCGCTATATAATGCGGGAATATCAATCACTCCAATATTTATATACTATTGTACATAATATCACATCCGGTCAATTCAATCATTCAACCAATAATTTAAATTTAACTATTTAAATTTAAATGGTAATCCAAATGAGTGAGATTAATTCACCTTTGATTTTATTGTTTGCAACCCATTTCCATCTCGACTTATTTCTTTCATGATTTTGACCTTGCATAAACATTTTATGACTTATTAATACTTGAACTAATCGAATGATCAGTTATCATCTAATAAATTTTAATTAACTAATTGTTTTATTTGAACTAATAATTTCCTTTTTAAAAACCTTTTTGTAACTACGGTAATGACCATGAAACTGTTGTGAATTATATTATCTGTTGGTATGACTGATTATGATGGATGTAAATTGAATGATATTTGGATGTTTGGGTGTTTATATATATATATATATATATATATATATATATATTGTTATTACCCGATATGTAATTTACAATGTATAAAACTGTAAATTGAATTATTTGAGTAAATTAAGAAATAGGTTGAAATGATATATACCTATGACACTGTGATTTGGATTGAAATGATATATCCATCCCTGAAATTAAATTGAAATAACTGATCACTTGGTTGTAGGATAGAAAATTTTATATGGACACCGGATTGGTTAAATTAAATGATTTTTAAAATCTTTGGTTTGAAATTATTTAAATGGTTTTTATTTATAAGACATTAAAATCAAATTTATAGAAATCAAATTAATCACGAGTTTGAGTTTGAATTGTTGAAATGAAATTTATGTTAAAAGAAATTGTTAAATAATTGAGTTGGGATTTTTAAGTTATAATCAAATTATGATTTAAATTTCAGAAATTGATTTGATTTAATACATGGGACTTATATTCGAACGTTGAATTTTACTAAGTAAAGGCATTTGAAAGTTTTGGATTTCATATTAGATATTGAAGGTTAATTTGATTTAAGTGTTTTGAATCAATATCTTGAAAATCGAGCTCGAAATCGATAAATTGAAATTGAAATTGAATTAATTGATTGGAAAGTGGAATTGAATTAATTTGAAATCGAAGTGGAAATTGATTTGGATTGAAATTGAAATTGAATCGATTGAATGAGAATTAGAAGTGATTTGAATTGGAAAGTTGGGGTTAAATCGGTTTGACTTTGAACTATTTTCAAATAAATTATTTAATATAAAAACTATTTAAAGGCTATCTTCTTAAATATACAAATTATTTTGGTTTTCCAAATTATTTTTCTATATAAACCATTTTAATACTTAAACTATTTTATATTAAACTATTTTAATCATTTAAACTATTTTAACCATTTACACTATTTAACTATTTTAATTATTTAAACTATTTAACACCCTTTAAACTATTTTAAAAAAAAAATTCAAACCGGTCAAGCGTGGAAGGTTATTTACAATCATGGATTTAAATGCGAATTGGGTTAAATGAAGTTATAGCCCAAATTTGAATTCGAAACCATTTTGGAATCGCAATCGAGACATTAAGTCAGAAATGTTTTTGAATTGAAATGGTATATTTAGAGTAAATATAATGATTTCAAAACGGATTTGATTTCAAAGAAAATATGATATTTTGATATCTATGAACTGTGTTTAAATGTAAAAGAACCAACTGGTGTGCGAAACGACATTTGGTGGTTAAAGAGACCGGAGCTGGATATGGCCATACTCTCTGTCAATACCGGAAGCACTTTGACAGCTGTATATGTGGAGTGATGATCCAGAGCGATGTGGTTGGATTTGGCGCGTTTACTGGATTTGAAGAAAGAGAACAATGATGGATTAGCCTGGCACTTATGCCAATTTGAAATGACTAAAATAGAAGCCGTACCACCAAGTAGGCTAGCTACCTCGAGCGGATGCACTTCTTCGTATTACCATCTTTTACCTTATGATTGATTGGTGCACACCCTTTGGATTATGGGAGTGTTGGATGTGGTGGGCGATCATGGGTATGACGTGTCACCACCAGCCAGGAAGGGTAAATTGCTAGTATCCTACCTTGGACATTGGCTCACGTGCCTTGTCATACTTTTATCCCTAAACGAGACCCCTATGATTTTGGTTTAGTATTGTCATATCACGGCGCATCCCTATCCACTGACCGTTTAACTGGTATTTTATATGCAAATTGTATGACAATGCTTAAAAACGCGTTAAGGGCGATTAATGTAAACCCTTAACACTAAGAAAAATATTTATTTCATTGATTAGAATTACATATATAACATATTCTACTACATATAAATATTTTGATAGATCCTTAGGAGATGGAAATCCCGTAACATCTCTTGAGTCATTGCGCACACGTTATACAATGGATATGAGATGTGAAATCCCATAAACATATCTGATACCGTTACACTCCTGTTATATGTGATATTGATTTGACTTACAAAAGGATATTTTAGTCCTGACTCGAGGGTTTTGTTCTTTTCATTATGCTCGGGTCAGTCCTGAGTTTTTCAGCTTATTGAGGATTCACCTTGGAGGACTAAGATGAAGATTTAGTATATTATTACTATTTATCCTGCATCATGTTGTTTGCTGCATTATTTATTTATCGCTGATGTATATATAACTCCGACGAACGTTGTGTAGATTATAAACAAATTTGTTGTATAAACAGCTCTATGAACTGTTTATTTGAATATTATATTTTATCGTTCCGCTGTGAGATTCTATGTTTGTTTTCCCATTCTTTTCTTACTTTTCTTATTTACCCCATTAACAAACCTCCCTTTTGAATGGTTTGGGTGACATGTGTGGTTTATTGTCGATCTAAACTGTCCAAAATAGCGGGTCGTTACAGTTGGTATCAGAGCTTTGGTTTAGCGATAACCTTAGCTTTGTAGGGTAGCTTAGTAGAGATAGGGTCAATAGCCACCTGGAATGAGTTTGAGTGTATTAATAGATATGAGCGTGTATTTGTTAGTGAATATGAAATATTTTATATTGTGTTGACTTATTGGTTGAGTGTTTATGAATTTTGGTCGGTACGGGAAGTACAACCATATCGATAGGGGCGTCTAAACTCTTAAACAAGGTAAACCGACACAATATTATTTTGAAATTGGGTAAACGAAATAATTTTACCCTAACTATATTTTATATATAAAGATATATTTTTTCAAAAATTATTATGGTATATATAGTGTGAATTGGTTGTTAGGAATGATAATATTGATTATTTTGTTATGCCTTAACATAAGGTGTTTATTATGTAATAAACAATGATAAAGCATTGTGAAATGTTTTAAGAAAGTAAAATTTTGTAAAAATAATTTATAAATGTGACTTATAAACTAACATGGATTTAAATCAAGAATTTTGGAATTTAAGTCCCAGTGATTTTGAAAATGGTTTACAAAGATTTGAAGAAAATATATGGTGATATTAGTTGAAAAATATTTATGGAAATTATTTTGAAATGGTTTTAAAAGGGAATGAATATTCAGAACTCCCCTCTTCTGTAGCTGAAAAATAATTTCGATGATGACTGTGCAGCATCATTGACGTTCATTTTCGAGTCTCAAAGTGGGGGAGACTTCTGAGAAGGTTTGCTTCGAAATTGTTTTGATAAATGGATTTTTGTTTAAACTCCAAAAGTTTGATTTCATATATATATATATATATGATTTAAGTATACACACTTATTTCAAATGATTTGAAATGAACCCGGTGTTTAAATTTTAAGTTCTGTTAATTAATAATCTTCAAATTATTTGAATGAAATAAAATATTTGAATAACCAGAGCTTATAAAATAAGAGAACTAAGAAATCCAAGCTAAATGTTTTGAGAAGCTTAAGAGTTGAAGTTATAACTCTTAAATTGAATGTAAAGAAAATTTAGACAAGTTAAAATAATGAACATTCTAATTAAGTAAAATGAATCAAATTAATTTGTATAGTACCAAATTGCATTCAAATAACATATAATAAGATTACCAAATGTTAAAAGTTAAAATAATGTTTGGATATGTAGCGGGATGTTGTACATGTAAATAAAGCTTAAATGGAATTAGAATGTATGTAAATGGAAATTTAGGTGTAATAATAAGTATTATATACTTAAGTATATTATGAAATGATTAATGAATAAATGAAATAAGTAAGTGAACTGAAAAAAAATGGACAAATGAATTAAATAATATCTTTGTTGATTGGCTATAGAATTTAACATAAATTGGCACAGAAATGGTGAAATTGAACTTGTAACTTTTGAGATAATTATAAAACTTTGATAAGGTCCAACTTCTTATATAGGACTTTTATAGAATGATTATAAACTAAAGTGATGATTAATAAAACGTTTCATAAATAAATCTATTATTAAAGGAAATTATGAAAATGAATGTAAATGAAAAGAATTAGGTGTAACTAAGAATCAATGGAAAATGAAATTGAATTTAATTAAATTGTATAGAATGTTTAAAACAAACTTAAGTAAGCAAATTCTATGGAATGATGTTTAAGAAATGATAGTATTAAAGAATATGCTATGTAAAGAAATGGATACACTAAGTAAATAATGGTTTGTGAATAAGTGATTGTAATTGAAAGGAAGGTGAGTAAAAGGAATTTAATATAGATGAATTTGATAAAAATCTATTAAAAGGTAATACGTAAGTTATACTATATTATTTTATTCGCATAATAATTTGGTTCAGATTCAAGCACAAAATTTCAAGATATTTTATATCAATCCGAGTTAAAAAATTTCACTCCATTCTCGACTGCGAACCCTAGATATGGATTTTTGATTTGATTCTAGAATTCCCTATCATGGTATATGGCTATGCAAGGAGAATAACGGTTTCGGATCAGAGAACCAAATTTGAGTCCATACTAGAAAGTCATGCGAACGATACTAGTTCAAAAGTGAAATTGCATGATCGAGTGAGGTGCAGATTTGATATTGCAAACGTATAATATATGTACATCGTACGGGCTTAAGTAAAGCCAATATGTCAAATTGAAGATGCAAAATTTAAAATGATTTTAAATTTATGATTGGGTATCATTGCTAAATAAGATGCAGGTATTTAAAATCAAGAAAAAATTGGATTGCCCAACAAAAAGGTACATGTTTATGTTGTTATTTTATTTGATGGTTTTCTGATGGAGCCAATTGGCTTTTGTTTTATTTTATTGGTTTGGAGCCTAAAGAGGCATTTTGTAGTAGTTTCGATCGAGCCGCGCAAAGGAGACTCTGTCGAAATTTTTCGTAAATCCAGATGTTAGTAAAAATTTGAAGTTTTAAATTTTTGTAACTTGTTTTGATAACCAGCATGAAAATTCCGTAAAATGATCAGAGTAGCATAGTATAAACGTAGTAAGGTTTTGTAAAAAAGATCTATTTGTTTTATAAGTTCTAACAGCCCAGTATTTTGTGATTATTTTAATTGTTTATTTTAATTATTTAAATTGAAACCCCCGATTTAAAAACTTTATTATATTTATTAAAAATTAATAAATTTTATTATTTTAAGAACATATTTTGATTTTTGTGTGAATTAAAATTTCAAACCTGAATAAATAAGATATTTTCAGCAAATGTGGATTTTGGTCAAATTGGTCAAACATTGACTTTTCAATTTAAAATTTAAATATTTGAATTTTTGAATTTTGTCTTTTATTATGAAAAAAAATTTAATTTTAAGAATACTGCTTTTCGTTTCGTTGAAATCCGATTTATATTGTGAAAGTTATGCTTTTTACAATATTGTGTGTAAATTGATTTATTTAGTAAAATTGTCTATTTTAATTTATATAAATAATATTTTTATTTGTCAAATTATGTTCTAATATGTGTTATATGACATTTTAGGTATATATTTTATTTTAAAACATATTTTAAAGTAAAGTTACAATTTTTCCAAAGTTTATTGAATTATTTTCAATTTTTAAAGCCTAGTTTACAATTTTTAACTATTTTCTTAATTTAATTATATTTATTTAAAATTTATTTATTTATTTTTATGCATTCATTATATTTTTTTTGTTTTTATCTTTATTTATATGTATTTTACATGTATTTAAAATTTCAAAAAGCATTATGGAAATTTGAAAGGTTTTTGACCTTTAATATGCATGTCTTTTCATATTCAAACTTACCTTTTCACTTCAATCACCATATCCATTCAATTGCTGACCATACCACCTTCTTTCAACTGACTTCTCCTCAGTTTCTAACGTGAAATTTTTTTCCTCAAACTCTCAAAAAGTTCGGCCTTCACCTGAAGAAAAATTTTGGTAAAACTTGCATTTCTTTTTATATTTTCTACTTGATTTTGTTGATTTTTGCACATGCATTCATCTCTTATGTTCGGCCCCTCCTTACTCCAGCACCTTGGCCGCCTCAACCACCACCTACTCCAACCATCATCCCTTCCTTCTCACTGACCATCCATGGCCAAAGCCCTATACGAAGATGATCCACAAAAAATTGATGAAAACTCCACCTTAAAACTTCATAGCCGAGCCTTCCCTTGTTGCCACCACTTCAACCACCACTTTGGCCAACCTATCCACCACCACCTCCAGCCACAACCTAAGCATAGGACCCTACCACACTTATACATGCACTCACCAGATCAGGCCATGCCCAATCCATGCTTGGCCGAAGCCATTTAGGCCTTGAAATCCATGTTGTTGCTTGTAGTTGTGTGTTGATGCACACATATGCCTTTATCTCCTTCATATATTGTTATGGCCAACCTATATGACCTCAACCTGACCTTAACCTGATCCAAAACCATCCTATTACAGCGATTTTCCTGTCCATAGCTAAAGCATAAGTGGTTGAATGCAAGTGCAAAAAGTTTAGCTATGTATTGTGCTTATATTTCTAGCTTTGTTTATAATAGTTTTGTTTGAAATTTATGTATTGTACTTTGTTTTGTTTGTTATGTAACAAGGCAATTAGCTTTAGCTCTCCCACTCTCGAATCATTGTCGTGCTATCGTGCCTTTGTGGATCTCAGTTTGTGTACTTTGGTTGTTGTCTTCATCTTATACCAGTGGGTAATTCTCACCAGACAGTATTTATACTTATATGACTAGTAAACCGATCACATTTGAATCTGTAAAATATATCACCATGTTATATCTACTATATTATGATCATATGATATTCACCTATGCTTATTTACCTATTATATCATCTATTACTGTTATTTAATGGTATTCTGTTGTTTAAATCAGTTTATCACACTGCAAGTTCCATTTAGATTAGAATCACTATGGGTTAAAATGATACATACCCGAACGGATTTTAGAATATGGAAAAATCGTTATGAGCTGAAATGATAGGCCTGAACGATTTTTTTAACTACTTTCATTTACTTGGGATAGCGAGTTTGAAATGATAAAACCCGGGTTTTCTATGTAAATTAATGATTGAAATGATAGATTATCCGTATCACTTTACCTAGGCCAGAAAATTTTATACAGACCCGTGGTTAAAATATATTTTTCTAAATTTTTGAAAGTATTTTAGAAATGTAAAAATTATAATATTTTGATTTAAAACTTAATTAAAAATGTTTTTTGTAAAGTATTATTGATTTTCTAAAAATTTATAAGTGAAATAAATTAATGGTAAAGTTAGAAATTTGAAATATAAGTTATCTTGGAAATTTTGATTTGGTTATAAATGGAATTTAAATTAAGTAGGAAAATATGATAAATAAAGATAAAATTTGATTTAAAGTGAATTTGAAATGATTTTTATAAAGTATTAATGATTTTTGAATAAAGTTAAAATGTTAAATGAATGAATATTAAGTTGAATTTTGAAATATATCTTAAATTGAAAATTTGTGAATTTTGTTTAAAGGTGAATTTTTTAATTAAATAAAGAGGAAACATAAGTTATATTTGGAAATTTAAACTTAAGTGTTAAGTTAAAAAAAAATTAATTTAAAGAATTGAAATTGAATGTGTGAATTTAATATGTGAATTTTTTATTAAATATTGATTTTGAATGAAAATTCAACCTTATAAAATCATGAATATAAGGGTATTTGAATGATTGTTTTAAAAGTGAAATATATGATTTTTTATGTTTAAAATGATTTAAATAAAATTTAATTGTTTAGGAAATTATATTGAATATTTGGAATTTAATTAACAGCATTTTTGAAATGTTATTATTTCTAATGTAAAGGATATTACAGCATTTGTAAATGCTGTAATGGATAGAAATGAACTAAATGGCTAAAATGAACTAAGGGCTATTATAGCACTTTGTAAGTGCTGTAGTTACTGGACTTAACTAAAGTTTAATTGAAATCTAAACTTATTACAGCATTTTACATGCTGTCTTTTGCTAATTGAATTGTTTTTAAACATAACTTTCCGTAGCATTTTTAAGTGCTGTGAAAGTTGAATTTTCACTGTTTTAATAAATTTAAGTGAATAAATGAACTTTGAAAGGGCTAAAATTTTGGGTATTGAATATTTGATTTTAAATATAGTGACTTCAAATTTTAATGGTTTAAATGATGTAATTTTATTTGAAATATAAAATATTTTGAAATGTGACTTGGAAGGATATTTAAATTAAATAAAATGAATGTGGTTTTGAAAAGATATGATATTTTAATATTTGAAATGAATTTGAAATGATATTGAATTTTGAAATTGATATTTGATTTAGAAGTATAAAATAA
Organism: Allium cepa; assembly: GCA_030765085.1. Classification (NCBI taxonomy): domain Eukaryota; kingdom Viridiplantae; phylum Streptophyta; class Magnoliopsida; order Asparagales; family Amaryllidaceae; genus Allium; species Allium cepa. Next base: position 302,392,820 of record CM060932.1, read on the forward strand.
CATTTTTTGAATTTTAACCATGGGATGTATTTGATTTATAGTTTAACGGATCCTTAGAGGATGTGCGATCCCAGGCATCCTTTAAGTTACTTGTATCTTTATTACAGTTCACTTGAGTTGGTTTACATTTTATAAGTATATATATGTCCTGACTCGAATGTTTGTGTTTTACTTTACGCTCAGGTCTGCCTGAGTATTTACAGCTTATCTTTGGGTTTCTTTTTCTGGAGCTAGGAATCGCTGGAGATTCTGTTTGTCTAGTTATCTATTCCCTTTCAATTTCAGTTGTTCTATTTCAGCTCTGGTATTTATAAATTTCTATTGTATATGTTTTCAGACTGATATTATGTATTATGTTTTGATAGTTTGTTATAGTAGCTTCATGAACTACTATAGTATTTTAATTTCTGCTGTGAGTTATTCTGATATTTCTGTGTCTGTGATTCTGTGATCGTAGTTCATTTGCTCCAAATTTATTTACAATGCGGTATTTTGAGCAATTCAAGTCCGGCATGTGTGGATGCGAATGGTTGAAAATATCGGCCCGTTACAGTTGGTATCAGAGCTTTGGTTTTAGGCAAACCTTAGCCAGCGGAGCAAAAAATCATTAGAGATAGGGTAGAAATACCCTAGAATGAGTGAAATCAATCTCAGAATCCTTTCTTTGTGAGAGAACGTATTTTCGAAGTATAAAATAATTTCCAAATGATTTTTAAAGGATTTTCAGAGATTATTTTGGTATTGCTTATTTTGAAACCAAGATTTTCAAAACTTCATCCCTTCGGTATCCACCTTGTTAGAAATCCCATGGTTAGGATTCTTATCGATTAGGATTCCTTGAACTTTGGAACGCTCCCACTTGTTCTGAAATCCAGTCTTGTCTTTCCTATTTTATCCTTTTGATTTTGGAGCATTCCGTAACTCCACTTTGGAATGACCTCTCTAAAGATCAGTGATTCCGCAAATCTTTGAATGATTTGTAAAGGGGTGAAACTTCTTTACAATTGGCATTGATTCATCGGAGATTTCTATATCCTTGGTTTACGATGCTATCTATCTCCTGCTCTACCTGGATTCTATCTCTGGCGATCGAATGTTGATTTGCCTTAGATTTCCGAATTGATTATATTCCTGAAGTCATAGTTGACCGGTTAAGGTCGCCCATGATTTATATTGGCTTATGTATCTTCTATTTGGTAATTAAATTATCTCATTTTCATTTGATCTTATCTTCGAAACAGAATTCTATTTGACTATAGTTCCTCTAAATTTGAATCTCCGTTTGTTTTGAAATCCATCCTGTTTGATTTTATTTTGAATTTGTGCATACATCGAAATTATTATTTTGATAAGGATGACCCTATTTTGTATATAAAGGCGAAATGCTTTCGATAAGGATTATATACCTTTTTAAAACGAGAAATTTGATGTTTTTAAATTTTGAAATTTTATAAGAATTTGACTTTTATAAAATGATTTATAACTGAAGGGTTTTGAATTTGAATTTCGCAGGATCGAACTCCGGTGTTTTGAAATCGGTTTTAAGATTTTGTAAAATATATAATAATAATAATATGATTTAAAGATATTTTATGAATAAGAAATGTTTCAAATGTATTCGAATGAATTCCAATGATTTCGAAGAGATTTCAAAGAAGTTTCAAGAAAATAAAAGTCCAGAACCCATTTATGTCGCTGGAAAATAATTTCGGTGATGAATGCATGCATCATCAATATTGATTTTCGAGTTTCTGAGTGGGGGAGAGGCCACTCTAATAGCTTTGCTATGAGAGTGATTTTGTGAAAAAAATTTTTGATTTCAAATTTCAAAGTATGGTTTGATGTTTGAAAGATATATAGACACACACACACACATTTGAAATGATTTAAAGTAAGCCGGTGTTCAGTCCTCAAGATTTAGATTTGTTTTGGTATAACCCTATCTTTTGGAATTGGTTTACTGATTTGTTGGTGATTTCCAACTCTTGGATTGAAAATATGATTTCTTTGACTATTTTGAAGGTTCGAGCACTTCCAAATCAAGTTTAACTTTTCAAAGCTAAGTAATTTTGAAAGGTAGGGTATTTGATAAAGAATATAATTTTAGTTTGGTATAATTAATGTGTAAAGTAATATGATTTATATAAGTTTGAAACTGTTTGTTGAATGAAATAAATAAGACTATTTTGAATTATACTGGTATGAAATATAAATTTCAAATGTTTTGAATATAGTATATATATAGAATAATAATCTTTCCAATGGTAAATTTGATTTTTTTTCCCATATAGAAATAAATAGTTTGAAGGTTTTAAAAAGAGATAGTTTTAAACTTAGTAACCATTTTAGATATTTTGATGATTGTAATGGTTTGGAAATGATTTAATCTTTATTTTGATAAAGAATGTGAATTTGAAATGATAATTGATTTTGATAAATGAATATTTGATGTTTATATTTGTAAGAAAGGATACTTGGTTCACTTGTAATTTGAGTTTATTTAAAAATGATGGATTTATGAAATGAATATTTCAAAAACTAAGTAATAATGAAGTAAAGTTTGAGATATATGAAATTTTAAAATTTAGTTTTGGAATATGGTATATAAGCTTTGAAAATATTAGAGATTGAATAGTTTATTTTATGGATCAAATCTTTATTTGAAATTTGATAATATTTGAAATGGTTTTGTTGGAAAACCAAAATGAATTGAAATTGATGGTTTGAATTGAATTAAAAATTGGTAATTTTATATTTGGGTATAATTGAATAATTTGTGAAATGTAAAGAATTAAAGGAATGTTTTATGATTTCAAATGTATGATTTTGAAAGGTTATGATTTTCAAAGTGTAATGATTTCAAGTATTTGGTTTCGAAAGATTTATAACTTTGAAAGTATTATGATTTTTGAAAGAGAATATATGTTTGAAATGGAAATGAATTTGTTTGACATAAATTTTGTTGATTTGGAAATTTGGATTATTTTCTAAATCTATTGTTTTAAGAAACTTTGAAACCGAATATATGTAATTTGAAAGAAATGATTTGGCGAAATCATATATGATTTTGAAACTGGATTGATATTGAAATGGTTTGAAATTGAGAACCCTGTTTATTTAAATACTTTGATTTGGGAGTTATCGAACTTATATAAAATTGGTTTGAATAAGTATGAAGGTTATTTGAGACTGTTGTTTTGAAAGGGTACTCAATTTGTAAAGAGAAATCTTATATAATTGAAGTCTATATAAGTGTGATTTGACATACTATTGATTTTGAAAAGTATTCGATTTGAAATGAAATCTTATATATAACGGACTTTATATAAGTATGATATTTGAAAGTGATTTTGATAGGTACTATATGATACATATTTTCGAAGTAAAGATATGGAAAGTGCCTTTTGCTTGATATCCGCTTTGTGGCCACACTGTGGATTCATTCTATCGATATTATTCTCTCTGATTTGGGTTTTCCGAATATAATACTAGAGTGTCCATCGAATTCCATGGCGATCTCCATGGTCTTATGATCGCGACTGCATAGCGTAATTCACAGGGGCTGCGAGAGCCCAAGGGTACGGATGTTTCCCGGGGGATCTAGGCGTAACCATTGTTTATCTGTGATCTATTGGGGCGCTTGGTAGCGTAATCCGCAGGGGCTGCGAGAGCCTAAGGGTACGGATGTTTCTCGGGGGATCCAGGCATAACCATTGTGTATTTGCGGTACTACCAGTCTTCATGGCGTAATCGCAGGGCTGCGGTAGTCAGCCTACGGGTACAGATGTTTCCTGGGAGATCCAGGCATAACCATTGTGTATCCGCGATCCATGATCGACATGTTTTGGTTTGGTTGATTTTTTTGGATTGTACTTTCCATATTTGTTGTTTTTAAAAGGTTTTCCAGTATTGTCACTGGGTGTTGAAACAAGTCTATTAAGTACTTGGAGAATTCTAGCTTTGCGCCTGATCAATGCATGGCCAGAGTCTACAGGAACGAAAGTAAACTTGTTAAGACATCGAGTTATAAAAGTATTTTGATAAAGTATTATATAAAGGATATTTTGATCATTTATTTTACTTTTTAAAATAATTTAAAATGTTTTAAATATTGTTTACTTCGAACTATCAGATTTGAATCAAATGACTATTCATTATATTATAAAATGTTTAAAATGTTATAAAATTTTAATTGAAATTTATATGGTTTTAGAATATGGTTCATCCTTTTGCTTTCAACCTATTCTTCCTTCTAGCTATTTCTACCTTCTTCCTTTTCGAGGGTCGTTTACGCATTGTGGAAAGAATTGGTTCTTTGGTTTATCAAGAATTGGTTCTTTGGCTTATCGTTTGGATTTGCCCAAGAAGCTTTCTGGAGTGCATGATTTATTCCACGTCTCACATCTTCTTGACCCATCTCTTTTGTTCAGCCTTCTACTCTTGATGGTTGGGATATTGAGCCTAATCTGACTTTCGAGAGTAAGCCACTTCGTATTGTCGACAAAGGTACGAAGTAGCTAAGAAGGAAATATGTTAGTTCGATCGAAGTACGATGGGGTACTGATGATCGAGATTGTACCTGGGAAACAAAGGAGAGCATTTGTGCTTCGAATCCTAAATTGTTTTTCTAGGTATTATTTGTTGTCTATCTTGCTTTTCCTTGTTCGTTCTTTACGAGGACGAAAAGATTTGAGTGGGGGAGAGTGTAACAACCCAGTATTTTGTGATTATTTTAATTGTTTTTTTAATTATTTAAATTGAAACTCCTGATTTAAAAACTTTATTATATTTATTGAAAATGAATAAATTTTATTATTTTAAGAATATATTTTGATTTTTGTGTGAATTAAAATTTCAAACCTGAATAAATAGGATATTTTCAAAAAATGTGGATTTTGGTCAGATTAGTCAAACTTTGACTTTTAAATTTAAAATTTAAATATTTGAATTTTTGAATTTTGTCTTTTATTATGAAAATAAATTTAATTTCAAGAATACTGTTTTTCATTTCGTTGAAATTCGATTTATATTGTGAAAGTTATGCTTTTTACAATATTGTATGTAAGTTGATTTATTTAGTAAAATTATGTATTTATTTTATATAAATAATATTTTTATTAGTCAAATTATGTTCTAATATTTGTTATATGACATGTTAGGTATATATTTTATTTTAAAACATATTTTAAAGTAATGTTATAACTTTTCCAAAGTTTATTGAATTATTTTCAATTTTTAAAGCCTAGTTTCCAATTTTTAGCTATTTTCTTAATTTAATTATATTTATTTAAAATTTATTTATTTATTTTTATGCATTCATTATATTTTTTGTTTTTATCTTTTTTTATATGTATTTTACATGTATTTAAAATTTCAGAAAGCATTGCCAACAGGGTTGGCGCAGTTGGTTGATGGTCCGGATTACGTGATCGAAGGTCACGAGTTCGGGCCCCGAAACTGACAACCCTGTAACAAGTACCCGAAGTATGTGTTTGGCAGGTACATACTTCCCTAGAGTTTACATGCGAAGCTTGCTTCTCTAGGTAATTCAAAAAAAAAAATTCAGAAAGCATTATGGAAATTTGAAAGGTTTTTGACCTTTAATATGCATGTCTTTTCATATTTAAACTTACCTTTTCACTTCAATCACCATATCCATTCAGTTTCTGACCATACCACCTTCTTTCAGCTGACTTCTCCTCAGTTTCTCACGTGATTTTTTTTCTCAACTCTCAAAAAGTTCGGTCTTCACCTGAAGAAAATTTTTGGTAAAACTTTCATTTCTTTTTACATTTTCTACTTGATTTTGTTGATTTTTGCACACGCATTCATCTCTTATGTTCGGCCCCTCCTTACTCCAGCACCTTGTCCGCCTCAACCACCACCTACTCCAGCCATCGTCCCCTCCTTCTCACTGACCATCCATGGCCGAAGCCCTATAGGATGATGATCCACCAAAAATTGATGAAAACTCCACCTTAAAACTTCTTAGCCGAGCCTTCCCTTGTTGCCACCACTTCAACCACCACTTTGGCCAACCCATCCACCATCACCTCCAGCCACAACCTAAGCATAGGAACCTGCCACACCTATGCATGCACTCACCAGATCAGGCCATGCCCAATCCATGTTGTTGCTTGTAGTTGTGTGTTGATGCACACATATGTCTTCATCTCCTTCATATATTGTTATGGCCAACCTATATGACCTCAACCTGATCCAAAAACATCCTATTATAGTGATTTTCCAGTCTATAGCTGAAGCACAAGTGTTTGAATGCAAGTGCAAAAAGTTTAGCTATGTATTTTGCTTATATTTCTAGCTTTGTTTATAATAGTTTAGTTTGAAATTTATGTATTGTACTTTGTTTTGTTTGTTATGTAATAAGGCAATTAGCTTTGGCTCTCCCACTCTCGAATCATTGTCGTGCTATCGTGCCTTTGTGGATCTCAGTTTGTGTACTTTGGTTGTTGTCTTCAGCTTATACCAGTGAGTAATTCTCACTAGACAGTATTTATACTTATATGACTAGTAAACCGATCACATTTGAATCTGTAAAGTATATCACCATGTTATCTCTGCTATGTTATGATCATATGATATTCACCCACGCTTATTTACATGTTATATCATCTGTTACTGTTATTTAATGCTATTCTTTTATTTATATCAGTTAATCACACTGCAAGTGTCCTTTTGATTAGAATCACTATGGATTGAAATGATACATACCCGAACGGTCTTTAGAATAAGGAAAAATCGTTATGGGTTGAAATGATAGGCATGAATGATTTTTTTAATTATTTTCATTTACTTAGGACTGCGGGCTTGAAATGATAAAAGCCGGGTTTTCTTTGTAAATTATGGATTGAAATAATGTATTATCCGTATTACTTTACCTAGGCTAGAAAATTTTATACAGACCCGTGGTTAAAATATATTTTTCTAAAATTTTTAAAATACTTTAGAAATGTAAATATTATAATATTTTGAATTAAAACTTAATTAAAAATGATTTTTGTAAAGTATTATTGATTTTTTAAAAATTTATAAGTGAAATAAATTAATGGTAAAGTTAGAAATTTGAAATATAAGTTATCTTGGAAATTTTGATTTGGTTATAAATGGAATTTAAATTAAGTACGAAAATATGATAAATAAATATAAAATTTGATTTAAAATGAATTTAAAATGATTTTTATAAATTATTAATGATTTTTGAAAAAAGTTAAAATGTTAAATGAATAAATATTAAGTTGAATTTTGAAATATATCTTAAATTGGAAATTTGTGAATTTTGTTTAAAGGTGAATTTTAAGTTAAGTAAATAAAGAGGAAAAATAAGTTATATTTGGAAATTTAAACTTAAGTGTTAAGTTAAAAAAAATTAATATGAAGAATTGAAATTGAATGTGTGAATTTAATATGTGAATTTTTATTAATATTGATTTTGAATGATTATTTTAACCTTATAAAATCATGAATATAAAGGTATTTAAATGATTGTTTTAAAAGTGAAATATATGATTTTATAAGTTTAAAATGATTTAAACAAAATTTAAGTGTTTGTGAAATTATATTGAATATTTGGAATTTAATTAACAGCATTTTTGAAATGTTATTGTTTCTAATGTAAAGGATATTACAGCATTTGTAAATGCTGTAATTGATAGAAATGAACTAAATGGCTAAAATAAACTAAGGGCTACTACATCACTTTGTAAGTGCTGCAGTTGCCAGACTTAACTAAAGTTTTAATTGAAATCTAAACCTATTATAGCATTTTACATGTTGTCTTTTGCTAATTGAATTGTTTTTAAACATAACTTTCCGTAGCATTTTCTAAGTGCTGTGAAAGTTGAATTTTCACTGTTTTAATAAATTTAAGTGAATAAATAAACTTTGAAAGGGCTAAAATTTTGGGAATTAAATATTTGATTTTAAATATAATGAATTCAAATTTTAATGGTTTAAATGAAGTAATTTGATTTGAAATATAAAACATTTTGAAATGTGACTTGGAAGGATATTTAAATTAAATAAAATGAATGTGGTTTTGGAAAGATATGATATTTTGATATTTGAAATGAATTTGAAATGATATTGAATTTTGAAATTGGTATTTTTTTTAGAAGTATAAAATAACATTTTTTGAATTTTAACCATGGGATGTATTTAATTTATAATTTAACGAATCCTTAGAGGATGGACATCCCAGGCATCCTTTAAGTTACTTGTATCTTTATTACAGTTCACTTGAGTTGGTTTACATTTTATAAGTATATATATGTCCTGACTCGAGTGTTTTGTGTTTTACTTTACGCTCGGGTAGCCTGAGTATTTACATCTTAGCTTTGGATTTCTTTTTCTGGAGCTAGGAATCGCTGGAGATTCTTCTTGCCTAGTTATCTATTCCCTTTCAATTTCAGTTGTTCTATTTCAGCTCTGGTATTTATAAACTTCTATTTATTTGAGATTTCTATTGTATATGTTTTCAGAATGATATTATGTATTATGTTTTGAGAGTTTGTTATAGTAGCTTCATGAACCACTATAGTATTTTAATTTCTGCTGCGAGTGATTCTGACATTTCTGTGTCTGTGATTCTGTGATTGTATTTCATTTTCTCCAAATTTATTTACAATGTGGTATTTTGAGCAATTCAAGTCCGGATTGTGTGGATGCGAATGGCTGAAAATATCGGCCCGTTACATAAGTTGTAAGTTTTGAATAAAATAATCAATTGTAAAATTCTCTACTTTGTTCCTTTACGAGGATGAAAGCTTTGAGGGGAGGAGATTGTAACGACCCGTATTTTTAGCTAGTTTAAAACTATTAAATTTAATGTAATTATTGAATAAAAATGGTTAAAAATAAAAAAACGTAAAATTTTAATGGTTTTGAATGTATGTTATTGGATATGAACTTGAACAAAATTTTCAAATGGTTAATTTCGAAGATTTCGACGATAGCAAGTATTGAAATAAATTCTATGCATTAAACATGTGTAAAATTAATAGTGAAATTAAATAATGAATATTGAATGACTGTAAAATGAAAATAGTTGTTTTATAATTTGAATTCATTTTAAAAGTTAAATTTTACGAGTTCAATAACTTATATTACAATTATAGTGATTTATTGGATAATTAAATTGTTTAAGAGTTAAATATTGGAAATTATTGGAATAATCGAATTCTGAATTTAATGTGAATGAAAATGATATCGGAAGTAGATATAAATTTTATTTAAACAACAATGAAGATCGCTAACATTTAAAATTAGATTTAAGAGTGAATAATTAGAAATTGAAAATTTTATATTATTGCAACGATCCCGTTTTTAAGCCAAATTTAATTTAGTAATTAATATAATTTTTAGAATTAATTTGTGAACTAATTTGAATTTTTCCAAAAATAAATAAGATATGTGTTTGTTTTATGTGTGTGTATATATATATATAAATAGATTGTAAATAAAATTTTGATTTGAAATTCAAAATTAAATATCATAAAATTAAATTGAATTTAAAAACTCTATATTTTAAAAACTAATATATATATATATATTTATATGTATATATATGATTATTTATTAGTGTATAATTAGATTTCAAAGTCATTTTCTTTAAAGATTATATAGATATTATTATAAGAAAATGCATTAATAGAAATTGAAAATTTAATATAAACATATTAAAACATTTAATAACAAGCAAAATTAACAAGTGTAAGTATTGTAACATGCATTAAACATTTGTAAGCTAAGGATAACATGCAATTACAAGTGGCAATATATTTTCTTTTAAGTTGAAAATATAAATAATAAAACGATTAGGGAAAAACAAGGTTATATACACACATATATACTCCTCTTTTTCTCATTTTATTTGATCTATTCAAAACAAAAACCTAAGAAAGAAACAAACTAGAGAAAATAAAATCTACAAACAAATCTAAAACCTGAAGCTAAAGCATAGATCATCTCAACTTGAAGCAAGATCCTGATATAATAACTAAGTTCAAGATTTAAATTTTCAGGTTCAAGATAAAAGCAAATTCTAGGCTCCTCTGTTCTTCATCAAGCAGTGAGTAAACTTCACTTTTAATAACTAAATCCTCTTTATTTACTCATGCCTGAGATGATTGATGAGAATAATGCCTTGAAAATGTTTTGCATGGATGTCGAAATAAATTTTTATTATGTATAATCTGTGCATGTCTGTGTACATGTAAGCAAGTCTCTGTTTTTGGTTTTATAGATCCAAAAAAATATTTAAAAATCAATTTCTCTTCCCCTAATCTCCTATAGGTTATGATGTATAAACAAAATGTGTTTGAATTAACTAAATCTAAATTTTAAAAATAGTTTTAGGTGAAGATAGAAGATAGAATTACTGGAAAATAGAAAGAAAAGTAAAATTAAATGAAGTCATAAAATTTATTGTTTGAATTTTAGTTTTTGTATTACATCACCTAATTCGTATTCAAGAACTATGAATTTTAATGATAAAATCAAGATTTTTAATTTTGTTTTTGGGTAAAGTTGGTGGGTTAACGGAAATCACGTTTGGAGTGATTTCTGCCAATCCGCAAAGGGTGTAAGGTCGTGATCATCACTGGAGTTAGCTCGTTGGTACAGGGTCTTAGGAAAAAACAGTGACTGAGTTTATCTATCGCCATGGTGGCTGGTCGACGGCAATCTATGGTTTTGAAGCTAGTTTTGGTCGACGATGTTTCAAAGGGTCGTGTGTCGTTGTGAGTGAACCGGAGTTGATCGATGGTGGTGGAATCAAAGCGTGATTTCGTGACGCAGATTGGACGTGATCGCGTAGTCTTAGACGATCGTAAGCGGCGACCCGAGAAGGTTTTATCGGTCAGGTTTGGTTCTACTATGCATCGATTTGCTCGATTTCGATTCCTGTAGTCGTCGAGGGTTCTGGGTGATCGCTTGGGTTGAGATGGTCATCGATGACTTGGTGGTCGTAGCGTCGATCGGAACGGGATTGATCGATCGTGTACGTGTACAAGAGTGTGTGTGTGTCTGGGCTTTTGGGTTGAATTAGAATCAGAGAAGAAGGTGGTGGCTCGGGTTTGTACTCGAGAAGTAGCAGTGTTGGTTCGAGTTTGTTTTCGTGTTGTTCGCGTGTGTTTTAGCAATTTCAACAGTTTTTAAATTTAAACCAAAAACAAAGTTTTCAAAAAAGAAAAGAAGAAGATTTCTCGGGTTTGGACACGGGTTAGTACTGGGTACGACGCGGGCCAGAGATATAGAATATTTACCAGGTTTTTAAAAGTTTAAATAAATCAAGTTTTACAAATTTTCTTAAACTAATTCTTTTAAATAATATTTGTTTATTAAAGTTTGGGAATAATTAAAGGTTAATTAATTTAGTTAATAAGTTCAAAGCTAAATTAAACAAAATTTTCAAAGCAAAGTGTTAACAAGTTTTCAAACAAGTTTCAATGATTAAAATGTTAAAGTTAAACGTTTAAAAAAAATTTGTTTTAAAGTAATTATATTAGGTTAATTATGTAGTTAAATCCCTAAGTGTTTTCAAAACTAAAATGATGTAAATAGGAAGTGATTAAGGTAAGTGTATTAAACTTTAATTAATCAAAAAGATCTCAAATGATTTTGTATGTAAGAATAAATTGATTTCAAGCATTTAATTTAATAAGATTTAAATGATGTATTAAGGAGTTAATTAAGATAAAGGGTTTATCTTTAATTAATTAGGGTCTTGATTAATTAGGTAATTAATTTATGTAATTAATTATAGGAATAATCAATGAATGTAAGCAATTAAAGGATAATTAATTAATTAAAGGTTAATTAATTAATAATTAAAGGTTAATAAATTAATAATTAAAGATTAATTAATTAATGATTAAAGGATAATTAATTAATGTAATTAATTAAGTGTTAATTAATTAATGAAATTAATTAAGGGATAGTTAATTAATGTAAGTAATTAAGGATAATTAATTCAGATGGACAACTAAGGATGATTAATTAATTTCATTAATTAATTTAGATAATAACAAATGGTTTGTTAATTAAGCAGGGTTAGGTAATTAATTCATAAGTAATTATTTTATTTGCTTTAAATTAAATTAATTATAAAATATGTGATTAATTAATGTTGCTTATGGATGATTAATTATATTGAATGCTTGGATTCATTAATATCTCTAGTATGTTAATCTGTAATATTTCATGATATGAATTGCTTTGGATTGAGCTGTGATAAATGTAAGTTAGTTATCTGTGATGAGTTGCTATGTGAATATAATGTTCTGCATTGAATTATAAAATATGAATCTTTTGTTCTAAAAGACAAATAAAATGGAAATTTGTTTGAACCATTAAAAAAGAAAGGTTTTGGGAAATAAGATTAAAAAGTTGTGACTTAACTAAGATCCATATGTTTTAAATCAGCGATCATTATTCGGAATGGCCGGGGAAGGGCATTAAGTCAAAAACCCATTCCGAATAATCTTACGACGGAATGGAATTGCATTTGAAGATGGTGGTTGAAGACCGGGTATTTTCAAAAACGAAAGGATTGCCTGTTGATTGTTTCTGCATCGAGTTGTTCCGGTATAGAGATTACCCTATTTTATGGGGAGTCTAGACGAGATTGGGATTATCCGGATTTGCAAGGACTTCTTCCCTTAATTGGACAAAGTGCCTTCGGTTCCATTCAGACCCAGGATGGACTTGTATGGATGTATGTATGGCATTACACTTTGAGATATAAAGCTGATTTCTATCAAATACATTTTTGTTAGGTGGCGGAGAATTTATTCTCTTAGCTTAACACCCTTCTCTGAGACGTACAAGCTCAGAGGTTATGTAGTTGACAGTTATTGGTGATATATTCCTAATTTGGTAATGTGGCATGCTAAGTGCTGAACATTGGTTGATCGAAGCATGGATTTTGTGTAAAGTGTAGCTTTGTGGGACACGACTTCATTGAATCTCACACCCCGAGAAATGGTCGAAACAGAAAGAACGCAGCAAGATTACGGGGTTCGCGACCCTAAGGATAGTGTATTTCCTTCTGGTTTAAAAGTGGTATTATGGTATGGAGCCCAGATATTTTACTTATGTGGTTGTTGGAATTGGAGGCGCCTCGATAAAGGTCGGTTACGACCGGGGGATGGCATACTCATGACAGTTAGTTACCTAGTTACAGAGGTAACCCGGCCTTGTGTTTGAAGAGATCCAGTTAGGTTCTCGGGACGTCCTTCTATAGGGGTACCCATTCGGATAAAGGAAGTTCCTTAGCCTTGACCATTTGTTGAAAATCCAAACAAATAATATGAACCCTTTACGATTTCAGTTATAGAACCTGCCATTTAACATGGTAGCTATAGTAGACATACTATAATGGCACGTATGCTGGCTAAGATTAATATTATACTTGCAAAATGTTTTTCCACACTATGCGCTAATAATAATATCAAAAGGATTTTCGCGTATCAAGCATGTTTGACCACTATAAGGAAAAACCACCCCCATGTGTGCGATTGCATTTGAGTCTGTGTCGGGAGACCTTATGGTAGTTTCATTTTCCAAAAGCATGAGCAGATTTCTTTTTATACAAATAACTATTTTTATGTTTCTCACACCAATCCCATGACCGACTCGGAGTTTAAAGTTCCCTTTTCTAAACTCAGGGTGCCCCTAATTTTCCACACATGCAACCTAGAGTCAGGTTATCAATAGGTTCTGGAGCTAAGTTGGAAAGTAGTTATGGATTTGGAAGTCTTTGAAGCTTTCGGTTTTGAGCTTTTTTGGATTTGACTTTGGAGCTTTGGAAATGAAGACGCAGTATGTTGGACTCTCTTGGAAGACCATTTTGATGTTGTTATTTTTTTTCCGTTGTTATGTTTTAATCTGCTATTGTGTAGTATATGCAGGCTCAGTTGATGTTGGTCACTTGTTGTAATCCATGTGGTATATCAATTAAAGTTATTTTCTTTCCATCATGTTGTTATCATCTAATGTGTTATGACTCCAACGAACCGGACTCCAACGTTTGAATCTCCAGCATTCGAATACGGATGATGTATTGGATTCCGATTGCCGAAGGTTGAAGCCAAGGTCGTCACATTTGGTATCAGAGCTAAAGGTTGAGTAAGAACTTTAGCTTTGGAGTATAACTCATTAGGTGGCTCATTAGAGATAGAGTTTGAAATGCCCTAGAATGAGTATATTCTCTAAAATATCTCGTTCGTATGACTAAAATCAATTTTCTTACTATTTACGGATAGTGAGAATTTGTGAAAGAAGAGGACGAGGTAGGGGAAGGGGGAGTACTACTACAAATGGTCCAGACCCTGCAATAACAGTAATGGAAGGGGCAACTCTTCCCATCCAACCCCAGCCAACTTGGCAGAGTTATATCGAAATTTCTCAAGACTCGGAGGGAAACGTTCGAAATTACGGAGACTATTATAGAAGCACAAGCTTGGATTCGATCTTGTAAGAGGATTTTAAAGGATTGAAATTGGATGATGATCAAAAGAGGTTGATGGCTTCCTGGCAGCTCCAGGAAGAAGCTTTGGTATGGTGGGAGACCATTACTTTGGCCGAATTGGAGGATGAGTTTGCATGGGATAGATTCAAGCAAGTATTTGAGCAGCATTACATGCCTTTCGCTAGTATTTCCAAGATGTACCAAGAGTTTACCGATTTGAAGCAAGGGAAGAAGGATTAACCTAAGAAGTTAGGACAAGAAGCCAGGGAATGCTACTATTGCTATAAGCCAAGACATATGGTTAAAGAATGCCCGATAATAAAGTAGGCCCAAGTAGCAAAGGTATATGCAATCAAGGATGAACGTTCAACCTCAGGAGCTGATAAAGGGAATGGAGTTTTGGAAGGTAATCTTCTTATTTATGATAAAATTGTTAGAGTTCTATTCGACACTGGAGCCATGCATAGTTTTATTTCCCAAAAAACCGTAGAAGAGTTAAATCTTGAACCCGAATTCATAGACGAACCTATTTGTGTGAAGAACCCGATAGGAGGCCTTGCAAATATTTGTTTACATTGTAGAAAAGTTCCTATTTCGTATTCTCATCATCAGTTTCCTATCAACTTTTCGTTCTTGACTTTAATGAATATGAGATTTTACTTGGAATGAATTGGTTAACAAAATATGAAGCTAAATTAGATTCTATCAATAGAACGATTTAGGTCAAAACCAAACTTAGGAATTTTGTTGTGATTTCTTATGAGGATTCAAGTCCGAAGAGGGACAAGCTAGTGTATACTTTAGGGTATTCCGACCCGAGTTTGAAATCCATACCTATTGTTCGAAAATTTCCTGACGTATTTGAAGAAGTTAAGTCTTTACCCCCGCATAGGGAAACCGAATTTAGAATCGACTTGGGTCCCAATGCCCGTCCAGTCCATGCAAGTCGTTGGATGGCACCAAGGGAAAGAGTAGAGTTAGTTAAGCAAACCCAAGATTTACTAGAGAAAGGATTTATACGACCTAGTCGTTCCAGTTGGGATTCAACTATAGTATTTGTAGCCAAGTCCGATGGATCTTTGAGATTGTGCATAGATTATCGTGATCTTAATAAGTTAACCCATAAGAATAAATTTCCTTTGCCCGGAATCGAGAACTTATTTGATCAATTGCATGGTGCTCGATTCTTTTCCAAGATGGACCTAGCCCAAGGATTCCATCAACTGAGAATCGTGGAAGATTGTATCCATTTGACTGCTTTTAGGGGTCTATTTCTCTATCTTTTTATGTGTTCATATGTTCTTCATTTGTATCCTTGTCTATCAAATTTCAAGAATGAAATTTTCTTAAGGGGGGAATTTGTAACGATCCCTTTTTTAAGCCAAATTTAATTTAGTAATTAGTATAATCTTTAGAATTAATTTGTGAACTAATTTGAATTTTTTCAAAAACAAATAAGATATGTGTTTGTTTTATGTGTATGTATATATAAATAGATTGTAAATAGAATTCTGATTTGAAATTCAAAAATAACTATCTTAAAAATAAATTGAATTTAAAAACTCTATATTTAAAAACTAATATATATATATACATATATATGTATATATGATTATTTATTAGTGTATAACTAGATTTTAAAGTCATTTTCTTTAAAGATTATATAAATATTAATATAATGAAATGTATCAATAAAAATTGAAAATTTAATATAAACATATTAAAACATTTAATAACATGCAAAATTAAAAAGTGTAAGTATTTTAACATGCATTAAACATTTGTAAGCTAAGGATAACATGCAATTACAAGTGGCAATATGTTTTCTTTTAAGTTGAATATATAAATAATAAAATGATTAGGGAAAAACAAGGTTATATATGTACATCTATACTCCTCTTTTTCTCATTTTCTTTGATCTATTCAAAACAAAAACCTAAGAAAGAAACAAACCAGAGAAAAATAAAATCTAAAAACAAATATAAAACTTAAAGCTAAAGCATAGATCATCTCAACTTAAAGAAGGATCCTGATACAACAACTAAGTTCAAGATTTAAGTTCTCAATTTCAAGATCAAACCAAATTCGAGGTTCCTCTATTCTTCATCAAGCAGTGAGTAAACTTCACTCTTAAAAATATAAATCCACTTTATTTACTCATGCCTGGGATGATTGATGAGAATAATGGCTTGAAAATGTTTTGCATGGATGTAGAAATAAATTTTTATTATGTATATATCTGTGCATGTCTATGTACAGGTAAGCACGTCTCTGTTTTTGGTTTTACAGATCCAAAACAATTTTAAAAAATAATTTCTCTTCCCCTGATCTCCTTTAGGTTATGATGTATAAACAAAATGTGTTTGAATTAACTAAATCTAAATTTTAAATATAGTTTTAGGTGGAGATAGAAGGTAGAATTACTGGGAAATAGAAAGAACAGTAAAATTAAATCAAGTCATAAAATTTATTTTTTGAATTTCGGTTTTTGTATTACATCACCTGATTCGTATTCAAGAACTATGAATTTTAATAACAAAATCAAGATTTTTAATTTTATTTTTGGGTAGAATTGGTGGGTCGAACGGAAATCACGTTTGGAGTGATTTCTGGCGATCGTTGAAGGGCGTAGATCATCACTGGAGGTAGCTCGTGGGTAGGGGGTCTTAGAAAAATAGTGACTGAGTTTATCGATCGCCGTGGTGGCTGGTCGACGGCAATCTAGGGTTTTGAAGCTAGTTTTGGTTGACGATGTTCCATAGGGTTATGTGCCATCGTGGGTGAACCGGAGTTGATCGGTGGTGGTGGAATCGAAGCGTGATGTCATGATGTAACTCTGGACGTGACCGCGTAGTCTCAGACGATCGTAGGCGGCGGTGCGAGAAGGTTTTATCGATCAGGTTTGGGTTCCAGTATGCATCAATTTGCTCGATTTCGATTCTGGTAGTCGTTGAGGGTTCTGGGTGATCGCTTGGGTTGATATGGTCATCGACGACTTGTTGGTTGTCGTAGCGTCGATCGGAACGTCGTTGATCGATCGTGCATGTGCACACGAGTGTGTGTGTGTGTTTGGGCTTTTGAGTTGAATTAGAATCAGAGAAGAAAGTGGTGGCTCGGGTTTAAACTCGGGAAGTAGCAGTGTTGGCTCGAGTTTGTTCTCGTGTTGTTCGCGTGTGTTTTAGCAATTTCAACAGTTTCTAAATTTAAACCAAAAACAAAGTTTAAAAAAAAAGAAAATATGAAGATTTCCTGGGTTTGGACTCGGGTTGGTACTGGGTTCGACTCTGGTCAGAGATATAGAATATTTACTAGTTTTTAAAAGTTTAGATAAATCAAATTTTACAATTTTTCTTAAACTAATTCATTTAAATAATATTTGTTTGTTAAAGTTTGGGAAGAATTAAAGGTTAAGTAATTTAGTTAATAAGTTCAAAGCTAAATATTAAACAAAGTTTTCAAAGCAAAGTGTTAACAAGTTTTCAAACAAGTTTCAAAGATTAAAATTTTAAAGTTAAATGTTTAAAAATTGTTATGTTCTAAAGTAATTATATTAGGTTAATTATGTAATTAAATCCATAAGTGTTTTCAAAAATAAAACGATGTAAATCGAAAGTGATTAAGGTAAGTATATTGAACTTTAATTAATCAAAAAGATCTTAAACGATTTTGTATGTAAGAATAAATTGATTTCAAGAATTTAATTTAATAAGATTTAAAGGAGGTAATTAAGTATTTAATTAAGATAAAGAGTTTATCTTTAATTAATCAGGGTCTTGATTAATTAAAGGTAATTAATTAATGTAATTAATTATAGGAATAATTAATTAATGTAAGTAATTAAAGGATAATTAATTAATTAAAGGTTAATTAATTATTAATTAAAGGTCAATTAATTATTAATTAAAGGTTAATTAATTTATAATTAAATATTAATTAATTAATGATTAAAGGATAATTAATTAATGTAATTAATTAAGTGTTAATTAATTAATATAATTAATTAAGGGTTAATTAATTAATGTAAGTAATTAAGGATAATCAAGTAAGATGGATAATTAAGGATGATTAATTAATTTCATTAATTAATTAAGATAATAACAAATGGTTTGTTAATTAAGCAAGGTTGGGTAATTAATTCATAAGTAATTAATTTATTTGGTTTAAATTAAATTAATCATAAATTATGTGATTAATTAATCTTGCTTATGGACGATTAATTATATTGAATGCTTGGATTGATTATTATCTTTACCATGTTAACCTGTAATATTCTATGATATGAATTGCTTTGAATTGATCTTTGATAAATGTAAGTTATTTGTCTGTGATGAATTGCTATGTGAATATAATGTTCTGCATTGAATTATAAAAGATGAATCTTTTCTTTTAAAAGATTAAAAAATGGAATTTTTTTTAAACCATTAAAAGAGAAAGGTTTCGAGAAATGAGGACTAAAAATTTGTGGCTTAACTAAGATCCATATGTTTTAAATAAGCGCTCATTATTTGGAAAGGCCGGGGAAGGGCATTAAGTCGAAAACCCATTTCGAATAATAATACGACGTAATGGAATTGCATTTGAAGACGGTGGTTGAAGACCGGGTATTTTCGAAAATGAAAGGATTGCCTGTTGATTGTCTCTGCACCGAGTTGCTCCGATATAGAGATTACCCTTTGTGATGGGGAGTCCGGACGAGATTGGGGATATCTGGATTTGCAAGGAATTCTTTCCTTAATTGGACGAAGTGCCTTCGGTTCCATTTAGACCCAGGATGGAATTTTATGGATGTATGTCTGACATTACACTTTGAGATATAAAGCTGGATTCTATCAAATACATTTCTGTTTGGTGGCGGAGAATTTATTCTCTTAGCTTAACACCCTTCTTTGGGACATACAAGCTCAGAGGTTATGTAGTTCATAGTTATATAGTGATATATTCCCAATTTGGTAATGTGTCATGCTAAGTGCTGAACATTGGTTGATCGAAGCATGGCTTTTGTGTAAAGCGTAGCTTTATGGGATGAGACTTCATCGTACGTCACACCCTAGGAAATGGTCGAAACAGGAAGGATGCAGCAAGATTATGAGGTTCGGGACCCTAAGGTTATGTGCATTTCCTTCTGGATAAAAAGTGGTATTATGGTATGGAGCCTAGATATTTTACTTATGTGGTTGTTGGAATTTGAGGCGCCTCGATAAAGGTCGGTTACGACCGAGGGATGACATGCTCATGATAGTTAGTTACCTAGTTATAGAGGTAACCCGGCCTTGTGTTGGCAGAGATCCGGTTAGGCTCTCGGGACGTACTTCCAGAGGCATACCCATTCGGATAAAGGAAGTTCCTTAGCCTTGGTCATTTGTTGGAAATCCAAACAAATAATACGAACCCTTTACGATTTCGGTTATATAACCTGCCATTTAACATGGTAGCTATAGTAGGCATACTATAATGGTACGTATGTTGGCTAAGATTAATACTATACTTGCAAAATGTTTTTCCACACTATGCACTAATAATAATACCAAAAGGATTTTCACGTATCAAGTATGTTTGACTATTATAAAGAGAAACCTCCCTCATGCGTGCAATTACATTTGAGTGTGTGCCGGGAGACCTTAAGGTAATTTCATTTTCCAAAAGCATGAACGAATTTCCTTTTGTACAAATAAATGTTTTTACGTTTCTCACACCAGTCCCATGACTAACTAGAAGTTTATTGTTCCCTTTTCTAAACTTTGGGTGCCCCTAATTTTCCACATGGGCAGCCTAGAGTCAGGTTATCAGTAGGTTCTGGAGCTAAGTTGGAAAGTGGATGTGGATTTGGAAGCCTTTTGAAGCTTTTGGTTTTGAGCTTTTTTGGATTGGACTTTGAAGCTTTGGAAATGAAGATGTAGTATGTTGGACTCTCTTGGATGACAATGTTGATGTTATTTTTTTGTTCCGCTGTTATGTTGTATTCTGCTATTGTGTAGTATATATAAGCTCTGATGATGTTGGTCACTTGTTGTAATCCATGTGGTGTATCAATGAAATTTATTCTGTTTCCATTGTTTTGTTATCGTCTAGTGTGTTATGACTCCAGCGAACCGTACTCCAACGTTTGAATCTCCGGCATTCGAATACGGGTGATGTATTGGATGCCGATTTTCGAAGGTTGAAGTCGGGGTCGTCACAATTATAACCGAGACATTAAAATAGCGATCCGGGGCACAACCTTTGAATTCGACGAAACTAGTTCCATTGGATCCGTAATAGTGTATTATTATCGGATTTTAAATTTTGTAGCGTTTGGAGTTATCGTTTGATCGTACGAGATAGAAACACGTTGAAATTAATATCGAAAATTCAATATAATAATTGGGTCCAAAAATCTTTCTTCTCCATATGATCGAATTAGGCCTCAAAACATGTTCCATTGTATTTGGAATAGGGTAAAACATTACAAATGCCAGGCATCACGTCATTTGGAGATCGTTTGAAAAGCATGTAAAAATTGAAAATACTAAAATAATATATTCTCGTATATATTCATACATACGCCCTAACCCTAGCTATTATCTTCCAACCGTCGTTTATAAAATAATGACCAGAAATGTTCAAATTTCCCTCCTCGATTTCAACTTGATCCTTCCATTTTTGCATAAGTCATTCAACTAGAAAATTGTGGAGGGCGATAAGATCTTTAAGAACAATGTAGATGATCAAAATCTGAGCAGTGGATCGTCATGGATCCAAGCTCGAACTGCACGTGCATTTCGTTATTTTTAGTGGCTATAGCCAACCGAGCATGGCATAGCTTGGGTCGAAAGGGGAGGGGGGTCTTACCGTTCGAACGATGGTCGTCGATCAACTCCTAGACGAACGTAGAGTCCACGACAAGCAGTGAATGAACGGCGATGTGTGGGTTCTCTTGCGTGCAATTGGAACAGAGGAAGAAAGATTTTTGCGGCCATGATCTGCTACCTGGAACGTGTGGCGCTGATCAATTGTTGGTTAAATTAGAAATAAAAACTTTGCAAATTATTTATATCAAATTTGTTCAATCTAAAATTATATATCTTGGTCGTGCGAGGTTGGAATTGGACGAAACAAGAGATGTTGGAATCGTAGCGATGAGCACTGTGCTTTGGAATGGATTAGGAGACGTTTGGAGTTAACTAAAATTTTAGGTTAAATCGAACGTCGTTTGATTTGATTTAAAATTGAAACTCAAGGTAAGTGTTTTATAACACTCACAACGTATTACAATATTTATATTCTAGTTAAATTGGAAATTATGAAGTGAATTAAATTTATTGATCGTTGTTTGCAAAATTGTCATTGAAATTAACTATTTAAATTAAAATTGACAGTCGAATCTAAAATTGGAATTGAATTGCCAGTAAATTGCCCAATATTAATTACTATGAAACTATTGTGAATTACATTGTTTGTTTGATTGATTGCGGTGGATGCAAATTGGATGATATTTGGATATTTGGATGTTTGGGTGTTTATTTGTTTATATATATATACATCTATATATACATATATATATATATATATCATGTTATCACCCTGTATGTATAAAACTGCAAATTGAATTATTCGAATAAATTGAGAAATAGGTT
The DNA here is from genome assembly GCA_030765085.1 of Allium cepa. Lineage (NCBI taxonomy): Eukaryota > Viridiplantae > Streptophyta > Magnoliopsida > Asparagales > Amaryllidaceae > Allium > Allium cepa. The sequence goes on from CM060932.1 coordinate 302,414,921, forward strand.
GAAATGATATATACCTATAACACTGTGATTCGGATTGAAATGATATATATCCGTCCCTGAAATTAAATTGAAATAACTGATCACTTGGCTACAGGATAGAAAATTATATACAGATAGCGGATTGGTTAAATTAAATGATTTTTAAAATCTTTGATTTGGAATTGTTTAAAAGGTTTTGATTCAAAAGAAAATAAAATCAAACTTGTATAAATCGAATTAATCATGAATTCGAGTTTGAATTGTTGAAATGAAATTTTTGTTAAAAGAAATTGTTAAATAATTGAGTTGGGATTTTTAAGTTATAATCAAATTATGATTTAAATTTCGGAAATTGATTTGATAATAGATGGGACTTGTATTGGAATGTTGAATTTTACTAAGTAAAAGTATTTGAAATTTTGGATTTCAAACTAGATATTGAAGGTTAATTTGATTTAAGTGTTTTGAATCGATATCTTTAAAATCGAGATCAAAATCAATAAATTGAAATTGAAATTGAATTAATTGGATTTGAAAGTGGAATTGAATTAATTCAAAATCAAAGTTGAAATTGATTTGGATTGAAATCGAAATTGAATCGATTGAATGAGAATTGGAATTGATTTGAATTGGAAAGTTGGGATTGAATCGGTTTGACTTTGAAACTATTTATAAATAAATTATATAATATAAAAACTATTTAAAGGCTACTTCTTAAATATACAATATATTTTAGTTTTCCAAATCATTTTGCTATATAAACCATTTTAATACTTGAACTATTTTATATTAAACTATTTTAATCATTTAAACTATTTTTACCATTTACACTGTTTTTAACTATTTTAATTATTTAAACTATTTAAAACCCTTTAAACTATTTATCAAAAAAATTCAAACTGGTTAAGAGTGGAAGGTTATTTTTAGTCATGGATTTAAAAATGGGTTGGGTTAAATGAAGTTATAGCCCAAATTGGAATTCGAGACCTTTTTGGAATCGAAATCGAGATATTAATTCGGAAATGATTTTTAATTGAAATGGTATATTTTGAGTAAATATAATGATTTCGAAATGGATTTGATTTTGAAGCAAATATGATATTTTGATATCATGTATGAACTGTTTTTGGAATGTAAAAGAACCAACCGGTGTGTAAAACAACGTTTGGTTGTTAAAGAGACCGGAGCCGGATGAGGCCATACTCTCTGTCGATAACGGAACCACTTTGACAACTGTTTACGTGGAGCGATGATCCAGAAATAAGTGGTTGGATGGTATTGAATATGTCATCACCCAGGTTGCCCCCTACCTTTACCGAGAGCTCTCATGCACAACCAAATACATAATATGATAATCTAGAAAGATGATGACACACCCTAATGGAAGAAACCCACATAGCCTATTGCATCTACCATTTTTTAGCCATATTTCGGGTTGCGAGGCTTGAGGCAATGCTTTTATATAGAAAACCATCTTGGAATGTCGCACAACCCTCCAGGAAGAATTGTAATGTTTGCATTCATCCATACAAATTCGTTTTGCGTCTAAACAAAACCGAAGGCAATACCTCTACTACATCCGTTTCAAAATCACCCTCAGGTTTAGTAGCAAATAGCCCTTGCACTATAAAAATCTACATCTTCAATTCAGTATTCTACAAGATGTCTTCAGTTCGAAATGCTTGAGTTGGATCGAATTGGTTTTCGAATAATTTATACATATCTGATCCCGGCCTCTTCGAAACAACATTCGATAGTTCTGGTAAACTCAACCCTAGTTCTATTGGAAATAATCAAACAATACGTTGGAGCAAGGATCACCCCTTAACCGTTTAAGTGGATGGATCTCCCTATCAATTGTCTTCGGAGAACAAAACAAGATTTATACGCACTGTACAACACCATCGAAGATGACTGTGCCATATAACTCACGTGTTTCTCCTAATATTTCTAGAGTTATATTTTGGTCCAGATTTGATAGTTGGTTATTTAACAATCAAATAAACAAACAAACAACAATTCAAAGATTTAATTACCTATGGAAATCACCAAGCCTCAAAATAAATCTTTCATTTTTTAAAACTCTTTTCAAAAGTGTTCATAAAAAAGCATTCATATACTTATCTCACTGAAATAAGTATTGTTATCCCGCCTTTTGGCAAGGCTGCGACACCAAGGACTCAACTGGAAACCAAATAAAGTCCGTCCCGAAGATCGGTTATACATAAGTCTACTATGGATACTGTCCAATTTTGTCCTAGTCTGGATTGAGCTACAATCAATGTAGAACAACAAGCAAAGCTATGAAAGCCGATATTCCAAGTTTCAAGTCAATCGGAGTTCATATGCTTAAGATATAGTTCGATCAAAATCATGAGAGGAAGCATCGGTTCATATCCATTATGTCTACCCTACTTCGTATCCACCATGCCTATTCCATTTCGTATCCATCGCGTTTACACCACTTCGTATCCATCAATTGATGCTAATTCATATCGGTTCCATCCATATAGTTCGTATCGATCGGCCAACGATCGATACGTATATACCACCAAACAATCGATACGAAGTAGCATCTTCTATCGATACGAAACAAGCCAAACACCATCGATACGAAGAAACTGCAAGTAATCAATACGAAACAGTCTCTACGTCGTCGATACGATGCAAATTCAAGCATCAATACGAAGTGAAGTGCAAACGATCGATACGAAAGGAATTAATCCTGGTCGAACAAAGCACGTAAAGGTGGAAGACTCAATCACTTGGCATAAAAAGTGAATCGATCTTGGAATATAGCGCCATGTTATAGATCCTAGTATGATTGATACGAATTACCATCGATCTAAGTATGATCGATACATAAGTGATCGATATGACGATGCTAGCTAGATGAACATCCAAAGTTTGATCGATCATAACTCAAAGTCTACGAGTCCAAATGCCATCAAATTTTCACAAGAGCATGCATACCATCTCAAAAATGTCCATGATCAATCTCAGCCCAAAAAGAGCTCATCTTAATCGATATGAATGGTATACGTATCGATCATGGATCGACCCCAAATGACCATGGATCGATCTGGTGGGCCGACGCACGTGAAAGAAGGAGTATTCCGAGATCCGAGCCAGATATTTTCAGCCTACGTCTATAAATAGCAGCCATATGCCTCTAGAAAATGGACTTTTGATTCTTCCACGCGCGATACTCTACCGGAGACACATTGTAACTCGAGTGCTTGAGAGTCTATCGTTGTAATCAGATTATAAACTTCAATAAAACAATAAACTTTCCATAGTGGACATAGGCTACAATGCCGAACCACTCTAAATTCTTGTGTTCTTTCATTTATGTTCGTCTGTTTTGGGCGTGTTTATTAGATTAACCTCCTTTTTCATTTATATTCTTCATTTTAATCTCCTCAAATATTCCTGAAGAGTGTTGTACCAAATTTTGTTACAAAAAAGTATATTCACAAAACATTTGTTAAATATTCCTCATTTCCAAATCATATCAAAGGATCAAAACAAAATGATATTTTTAAATTGGAGATAACGATAACCTCAAACAATATTCCTTCAGTGTTAAGTGTGGAATGAATATCCATAGCACTAGAATTAAGAAGGTTAGTTAAGGGAAATCCATTCTCAGTTCTTTTATAAATTTCTTTTTATAAATCCTCTTAATAAAGGTCTTTTATTTACTAATCTCCTTTACTTAAATTCCAAACCTATTTACAAAATTCTTTACAAATCACCAAGTTAAAATTACATAAATCTTTTATAAATATCAAAATCATTTATATATCTCTTTATAAATCTCCCAAATTACTTATAAAACTTCCTTTATAAATAACCAAAAATCATTTATAAAACTTCTTATAAATATTCCTTATTTAAAAACAAAACCCTTTAATAAAATCATTATTAAAGTCCTTTTTGATAGACAAAACGATTGTTTAAAAAAACTTTGCTAAAATCATTACTTAACTTGAAACCATTATTAAAAGAATGATTGACCTTAAAAATCAGAGAAGCTTAGTAATCATAATGGTTCACATTTAACCGGGTCTATTTAAAAATTATAACATTGGTATTGAAATAAAAAACGGATATGTATAATGGAATCAATCAATAATAATCAACCATATAAGTAAATGTCCAAGTTATGAAAATACCAAACGGGGATTTGTTCTACTAAACACATGTCAAAGTCAATATAATGGCAGAATGAGTTTTTATTTTGCCAAATAGTGATCATCCTACTTAAAAAATGTCAAATACAAGGTAATTAGCAGAACGATGACTTATTCTGCTAAACAAATAAAATACAAGTTAATTAGCAAAACAATGATTTATTCTGCTAAACACATATTCTTGGATTTCATATTAAATTGGGGTTACTTAAAGGTAATCAACAAATAAATGCCTTAGATTTTAAACAGTCTTTAAAGGAGAGTTTCTTTTTGAAAAAACTGATCTTTAGAAATAAAGTGGTTTAAAACTTTTATTTAAAAGTTAAATAACAATGGAACTCTTTACTTAATAGTAATTAAACCTTTAATTAATAGGTAAAGAATAATTAATTGTTAAATAAATAATTAAACCTTAACTAATCTTTAATTAATTATGAAATAAAAAATTAAAATTAATCTCAGTTAATTAACTTGTCCTTAATTAAAACTTAAATAATAAAGTAAACTTTTAAATCAAATAATGAAATATAATTAATTTTTAATTAAATCATAAAATAAATTTAACTTAATTAGTAATTAATTAATAATTAAAACCTTTATTAAATGAATAATTTAATTACTATTAACTAAATAATAATTAATCTCTAAGTAATTATTTAAATAATAATTAATTCTTTATTAATTAACAAATTATAATTAACTTACTTAAAAAAATTAAGTGCTAAATACCCAAACTTCATTAATGATTAAATACTAATTACCTTAATTGATTTATTAATTAAGTAATCATTAAATAAATATATAAATAAATAATAATTATTTTAAAATATTTAAAATATATTTGGAAATTTTTTTCAAAAAATACTTATGGTAAACATTTAAATTAAAAAAGAGTTCAATTTTCATGAACTGCATTTGTAACGAGTATTGCTATACGACCGGAAATTTCAAAAATTCATTTTATACTCTAAATCACTTTTCAAACTCTTTCTCTTATATTTAAACTATTTTATAAACTTTGATTAAAGTTTTATAAAACATAGGTACGGTCTTTAAAACTTTTATAAAACATTTCTAAAAGTAAAGTTAGAAAACAAGTTTAAACCAAAGGATCTTGATGTCGTTTTAACAAGTTAAAATGCTAACTTTCTTAGCATATACAACACATACTTAAGCTTATACATCCAAACATATACCATAACAACATACATAAGCAACAACAATAAACCAAAATCATAGCCACTACACCAGAAAAGACTTTTGGTAGCGTTGAAAAAACGCTACCATAACTTATGCTAGCGTTTTAGAGAACGCTGCTATACGACATGCAACTAAAAGTCTAAACATTTTTGTTGCGTTGTAGTAAACGCTACCAAAAGTCACTTTTAAATGCAACTATAGGTATTTTCTGTAGGATTTAAAAAACGCTACCAAAAGTCACTTTTAAATGCAGCTATAGGTTTTTTCTGTAGGGTTAAAAAAACGCTACCATAAGTCTTTAATTTTTGGTTGCATTTTTTGTTTATATGCTTTTTTTGATTTTCAGTAGCGTTTTTAAAATGCAACTGTATAATTTTTATATTAGTTTACATTTGTTTCTGGATCATTTCTAAAACGCTACTAAAAGTTATTGGTTGTTTGGTAGCATATTTTAAATGCTACTATTTACGGTTGATGGTTTATACCATTTCCAACAATCGCTTATATACTATTCATATTAAAACGAACGATCAATCGCATAATTTTCATATATTCAAACAAACAATCAAATCACATAATTAGCATATAAAAACAATCAATCATATGATCATCATATTCAAATAATTGCAAAAACATGTTAATCTCACAATCAAATATAATATCCACAATCAATTCGATAGTAGTTTTTCAACAAAATAAGTCACATAATACAAGCATTCACAGACAAGTTTCCACAAATGGTACTAACAAAATATGACAACATATATAACAATTAAATTCATGTTCGTTGCTTGATTACCAATAGTTCTTTGTTGTCGACAGTCTTCGCTTCGAAATGGCTAATTACCTGCAAACGAGTTTAACAATCAACAATATATATATATACATATATATATATATATGTATATATATATATGTATATATATGTATATATGTATATATATGTATATATGTATATATGTATATATATGTATATATATGTATATATGTGTGTGTGTATATATGTATATATGTATATATGTGTGTGTGTGTGTGTATGTATATGTGTGTGTGTGTATGTATATGTGTGTGTGTGTGTATGCCTTGTTGTGTCGTTTTACATCACCACACTTTTGCCCATCTTCAAACCTATGTAGGCCGACCCATATCCACCCACCCATTAGCCTTCACATCTGCCAACCACCACCCATCAACCTACTGTCACTGCCTTCATACTGAACCATCCCCTTGTTATAGCACTTCACCAGGAAATATCTGTTCACTAACCCTCTTCGACAAACATAGAAAACATACACAGTGCACCACAAATATAGTGCACTGCTTCAACCACAAATAGTTGTATTTGCCTTCTGCCTAACAACTTCACTTCAGTGCACTCAACCACAAATACTTGTATTTGCCTTCTGCCTAACACTTTCACTTCAGTGCACTAAACCACCAACCGGTGCCTTCCTTCACCACTTCTCACTACTGTACAACTACTTTACTACAACTTCAACGTCATTGCACATGGTGCCATACTTACCACTGTAGCAGTTCACCCACAACCAGTGCTTCACCATCTTGTCGCCGTCAACATACCATTCATATCACTATCTCCACTTGACTGCCATTTGCATAACAACTCACTCCAAAACCAACATCCATTCTCTGACCACATACTGCTACTCACTACCGCAACCACCATTTCACCAGTCCTTCATCAAAACTGATCCCCTTGCCTGCATATCATTCACTGTCACAGCAATACACTCATCCCTGACCTCCATACATACATACATCAAACTGCAATACATATCAGTTTTCTCAAACTGCACTCCTCCATACATTCATCACTGACATACATCCAACAGTGCAACCTTGCCTACCTCTGTCTGAAACATACTTTTTTCTGAAACATCAAACTGTCTTTCACTTCTATAGTTTACCGGCAGTCACACCCACTACCATTACATATTTCGGACAATACAAACCATTTCCCTACAACCACATCACCCATACTGCACAACCATCTACAACTGTACCATTTCACTACCCACACTTCCCTGTCACAACTGTGCACTTTGGTTTCAACCCCAACATATCACCCACTTCACCATTCACAAACCAATATCGCAACATTCACATATAAACACTTCAACAATCCTAACCACAACCATATTTCAACGTACCCAATACTTCAACCAGCCCTCTGTCTAATCACAAAACACCAAATACTTGCCTCAACACTGCCCTTCTCACCTGCATACCACCACAACTTTGCATTCAACAAAACTGTCACCCTGCCCATACTTCATAACCTCTGCATACAGTTTCATCATTTCAGTCATTCATTTCTAAAACGTCACAACTACCTTCACTCATTAATCACAGTGCAACCATACCCACTCCTCTGCCACAAACCACCAGCAACACTTCCACCATTTTACTACTACCCACTGCTACCCTGGATTCTACAATCCAACAGCAACTTTACCACTTTCATTGCAGCGCCATGCCATACTTACACCAACCACTCCTCTGTCATCCTTACCATAGTCGTTCCACCAGTCACCAACTCCACCAGTACAAACCGTTGTTGCTCCTACAACTTCACTCATCTACATTCCATCCACTTCAATACACCGTGCTACTGCAAACACCCCCTCTAACTGCCACTGTCATTCATACATGTAAGTAATCAAAAAGGAAATATTAAATCCAAATAACAATAAACTTACAACTATGTTCAATAACGATGGATATATTCCTCAATTTAATTATATTTTAATCATGTGTAGTGCAGTTGGTTGAGGAGGTCGGCTCCCATCAATGCAAGGTGGAGGGTTTGATCCTCACTTACTGCACCAATCATGAGAGCTAATCTGAGATTAGTTGCAATTATTATCCCTGATTCTAACCCTAACCATTTTATAGCTTCTAGCCTTACCCATTGACAAGCTTGTCTTTTTCTTTTTTAGTTAAACAAGCAATGGCAAGTAGTATTCAAACAAAGTCATGTTAATTTGCAATCACAATTGATCAGGCTATATATCATTTATAACAATGAGGTTGGCGGTTGCACATTATTAAGAAGAATTATGACCAGGCCACGGTTCATGGAACACATTAAAGGTATTATTAACTATAGGCAACTAATTTCTCAGTACTCTATATGGAGCCATGATACTGAAAAAAATAGAAATTCATTAAATTTCTTACAGGATTTTATTATTATCTGTATACTCGACAACTTATGCAAAGTCACCTCCATCAATGGTTTTCTTCCCTTAGTTTCTGTAAAATATAAATTACATGAAGTTAAGTACAGATACTCTACTTGAAATTTGAAGGCAGAAGTAAGGTATGTTACATTAGAGATGAGGATCCAAGAATCAAGTGTATGAATAACTTTTCCAGATTGGTGGGTCTCTTGAGCTATTGCTACTCCTTCAGCCAAGCTACTTGCTTTGCCACTTACTAAAAGAGCTGCAACAGTATTTAGAACCTGAAGGTTCGAAGCTAGTGTTAGTTATAACAAGGAGACAACAATATAAAAAAGGCACTGACTATTGAGCAAAGTATGAACATTTCTGATATGGGTTGATATTTTTCAGTTAGACTGTTTAGAAAATAACTAGCTAATAATTTTCCCAAGAAAGCATGTTTTATACTGTTGCAACTTTATTTATATAGCTTACAATGGCACCTGCAACTGATCCCCTTTCACCAGAAAGTACATTTCTGAGAGCTGACGCATTGAATTCTAGACCTTCACCTCTAAGATCTGAAATGGTGCACCGAGGAATGTTAAAGTCCACTGCATACATTGCATGCTTGCAATTAGCAATCAGACAATTTTCAAATACTTTTGATCTGAATGACGGTATGCACGTTAAGCAGTCAAAGTAATTTCCCATAGGTAACGACAAATTAAAGGGTACTTACATGGATCAAAATGAAATTTCTCAATCGTTGTTGAAGTTACATCAAGATAATACACAGGTCCCGTTTCATCCCTTTTATTATATATAATATTAATAAAATAATAATAATAAAATACACTCAACACTATGAAGTAGATTTAAATAATAAAAAGTTAATCAATTGGCAACTATATTATTGTGAAAAAGGAATAAAACAAACAAGTACACTTGTTACAAAAAGATGCTCCTAAGGAAATAAAATCATACCAAGTGGACTGATTTCATCTAATCCCTCTGAATGCACTATCAACGCTCTTTTCATCCCGAATCCCTGCATTGCTTTTGCCATCTTCTCTACCTATATTTCCAAGTTGGTAATTTTAAATCCCAGATAACTAATTTGCTACTGAAAATAATGTGTATATGAGACGGACAGAACAACTGGGTATAGGCTTTTGGTCAAATGAGCTAACGTGTTGTTCATGAATCCCACTTAGGTAGAGACAAGGGAATGAATAATCATGAAAAAGACTTACAATATTTTCATGGTAGATACCAATGACAGCATAAGGTACTCTTGGAGGGTTCAATAATGGACCGAGAATATTAAACAGAGTCTTTATTTTTCAACTGCTTCCTGACAGGACTGACAATTTTAGTCGCTGGATGGTATAGTGGGGACATCATGAAACCTATGCTTGCTTCCTCAACACATCTTCTTGTACCCTATTTCAACATGAAAAAAAAACTTTGTCAATACAACTAATACTTGCAATGCAACCATACATTAATACATGTGTCAAAATTTGATGTTTGGATGCTTAAATATATTTGATAGAAGTAAACAGATTCATGGACGGGACTGCAATAGAGTGTGGTGAACAACATCATGGAACAAGAGATCAATGAAGCAAAGCCGAAGAAAGTAAAATACTACAAGACCAGGAATGCAGTGAGTATGACTAACAATACTCCAGTTATGTAAGAAATACACCTCCAAAATTCAAGATGTGGGCCTGAGATTTGTTTTGGTTGTTTGGGTTGTGTATTTGTTGGCAAAGATTTCTAAATGAACCAAATTTCAACAAATTTTTTCTGAATTCTTAGCGGGATCGTTAGCCAGCGTTTCAGCGTTTAAGCACTCGCTAATGGTGGGTGAGAATTATGTTCTCATTGTATGTGCAAAAAATCATACCCATTGATCCCTGTAACTACATATCTAATGCAGATCATGTTATACTTATAACTAAAATTTTGTGTTGCCCACAAATGTACATGCTTACCATCACTGTTATCAACTGAGACAATTTTAATGTATTTACGACTTTATGACACATTGAAATATTTGAGCCTGTTATGGAAATAATTAAAATATAATGCTTTAGTTATTCAATTATAAGTTAAAGATATGCCGAGTTCATGTTGAGCGAAGTAGTCAATATAGAAAATGCAATACAGTATCAGTTTTCTCCCATGAATGAAAAAAAATAAAGGGAAAAAGAGACAGCTATTGAAGAAATACAAACTGCTATACCCACTTGCAAGAAGTCGTGGCCAACGAACTGATGATCAAGTAAGACGTAAATGTTTGGATCATATAGTTAAAAAGAACGGCGACGTCACCTTCAGTCTCAACCACCCACATCGCTACCCTGTACCCAACATCGGCAGCCACTTCAAACCCAAACAGCAACCACACAGACAAACAGACAACCACCCACCACGCCGACATCCCTAAACTCCCGCAACCCTAGATCCATTCACTACCACACCCTCCACCACCAAATCGCCAACCGACTCCCAAACATCTCAACGCAACCCGATTTCATGGTTCCTAATCTCCATCCAAGAGCTTGACCCCTAAATCACCACAACAAGCCATGGCCTCCTCCCACACCTGAAGCAAACAATAGACGAAAAAGGGAAAAATAGATGAAGAACGATTGAATTTAGCTGTGATAATAAAAGAAGATTTAAGGTCAAATTTATTTGGTGGTGGGGACAATTTCTGTACAGTGGAGGTTTTAGAGATTTGAGAAGAAGAATCGGGCTTGGATAAATTTTAGGTTTTTATTTTGTTTTGGCGCCAGCAACGAAATGAAAGAGAACGAAAATTAGATGGAATGACAAGCGGGAATGAAAAAACAAATCCCGCCCAGAACCTACCCAAAGCTAAAAACGCTGCCATTACTGTGGGGTTTAAGAAACAGTAGCAATTAGCATTCAAACGCTGCTATATATTGCAACTAAAAGCATAATTTTTTGTAGTGAGCTTTCAAACTAACTTCAACATTAGATTTCATTTCAAGTCGAACTTCCAATCTGTGTATTTGTGCCCGCTATTACCCCGCTACAACCCCGCTATATCTCATAGCGGATTTCTACCGCTACGATTTTTCCATATAGCCCCAGAATATAGGCTTTCCGCTTTAATCCCCGCTATTTCCGCTATATCCTGTTATTTCCGCTATATTCAAAAATTGCGTTTATACATTATAAAATTATGAAACTAATTTATTTGATTTAATTTTTAATACATTTTTAGAAATGAAAATACTCTAATATTCTACCAAATTCAATTATGTTATATAACAGTTTTTCGTTTAGTTAAAGTATATTCGCACATGTTTTTATTTAAAATTATTTATGTATTATTTATAATTCAATTGAATGATAATTTTTCATTTAATTACCATTTATAAATTTGTAAAAACATTAATTACGAGTTTTATATGCTATTTTAGAGTCATCCGCAATATCTCGCAATATCCTCGCTGTATCCCCGCTATAACTTTTTGCACCTTCACCACTTCGAATCTACCAAACGCATTAACTGCACAGCTTCAAATCACATACAACAATATACAACACTGTCTAAACCAAACGTTCAACAAACATAACAACCAAATAACAAAATTTATTATCAAAGTAAATATCGTATTTAAAGTAAGAACTTTTAAATGAATACGTGAGCTATACTAACCCTAAAGCTACAAAAATAACTCGAACTTCCCTAACTTTTGAACCGAGCCTAGATCCAATCTTCGACTTTGGTAAGAACAAGATTTGGTGGCTTTATGGATGCTTTATGGTTCGATTAATGTATGGTGCACATGGTCCAAACGTGGTCGAGCTCCAGCTTGAAAGGTGGAGGGACTTCGGATTATCAACGAATCCATAAAAAATCTAACCCAAAAATGGATCATATTCCAATTGATTTTAGAACAAGTTACTCACAAAATTTTAAAAAGTTTCAAAGATAAAGTTGTTGTAAATTATCTTCTCTACAATTTCAAAAAAAGAATTACACAATTTCGATTTGTTTTGTGGGAGATATGGTCAAAAGAAAAAGACGTATCTTCAGACTTAAGAATATGGGTCCGAAAATGGGTCTGAAAGAAACGAGATATGGACATGGCTAACCTCAAAATTCGAAGAAGTGATACAAATGAAAGTAGTAGCCACAGATTTTTTACATGGATTGAAAAGGAGAACGCCTCCGTTTAGTTTAGAAATTAGAAAAATATAGCAGAAGAAAGAGAAGGCAAAATTAAAGAAATGAAAGGGGTGTTTATAAGCAAGAACATAGTAAATTACCTAAACACCCTTGGTCATTTACCTCCCACTTCCTTTTTCTACCTCACCATGCCACCTCACCTTCATGTACCTCAGCCCATACTCATGCCCCCTTCCTTTTCCAAGCTCTAACATGTTTAACATGTTATTGATGACATGACAGTCACCTTTTTATTAAATTATATTCTATACTTACATAATAAACCATAACTAATTATATATACCTAAGTGTATACATACACACACACGAACTATATTGCTCTAACCTGTCTATACTTATATATGTATATTTATATAAAAGAGTTTACAACATTTTAGCCAACAAATAATAAATAATTCGAAAAAAGAATTCCAGTCACATTTTGGATATTTCTTTGAACTATTTTTTTTTTAAATTTGAAAAACCGTTTCACCATCATTAGTTACTATTTAAAAGGGTTTTATTTTAATCATAAAATCTATCTTTTGAATATTTAAAATTAATTAAATTCCCAAAATCAAAGTTGTGAAATTCTGTGTGGTTACACTTCCCCCCAAAAGAATGTCGACCCCAACTTTTTTTTTATCACAGCCCTAAAACCAGAAACACTTAACATTAGCCGTATGATGTATATAGATCATTCCTGTGCAAAATCTGATTTGATCACATAGTGAAATACATAGCTTTACTTCCAAACTAGTATCGCGTACTCGATTCCCTAGTTTGGACTTCGATCAGGCTTCTCAATTAAAAACCTCTCTTCTTCTTACATTGCCATATAATATGATATAAACATTTGGTTCTAAATTAAGAGCCTTTACCAAGTGTTCGTCGGCAAAAATCAAGTTATAGATATTTATTCGAAATAGTGCAAAACACCTCAAGTCGTGTACTCGAATCTTGATTGAGAACTATGTGAAAAAAATGATCCATGTACAACCAACATACTTATCATATTGGTTCTTACTACCCAACTACCTTCTACCCTCCCCAAAATATTTATGAAAACATTTCATAACAATTTCATATCAGGTTCAAATTTTTTTGTAAATGATATAACTTACTTATGAAACCTTTTCATAAAATCATTTTGATTTATTAATTTGTATAATTCTCTTCTACATCCTAAGAGTATATACAAAAAATCTAATTTTACACCATATTCATCTATTCTATTTGGATATGGCCTAAAATAACTTGGGTCTTAAAATTTATTCGACCAATACAACCATATTAACCACTTGGTCTGGTAAGTAGCTAAGAAGATTAGGATGCTGGTATTCAAACTCCATCCTAAGGTCTACTTTTTCTAAGACACATCTAAGGTAAAGATATTTATCGGCCGTTTAAATAACATCAAATAATTTTTTCACACAATAGATGTTAAGATCAAAAGGCACAGTTTAATAAAACAAAGTCAATTAAACCTTCTTAATAAATTATTTTGAAAACTTAAGAGCTAAATACCTGAATTTAATTTCAAAAATCTTTTTGAAATGATACTTTATTTTTAACCGTTAGAAAAATATACATAGAGCTCTAGTAACTACAAAATGATAACAAGGAACCTGGTATTACCGAATAGTATCATAAATCCCCTTTACCAAGAAGGCTAATACTCAAAAGAAGTGTTTACGATCCAAACACATCATTTGCCCAATTGTAGCCACTTTCGAGTCACTCGAACTAGTTAGTTATATAAATACTTCTTATAAATCCCTTTTTGAAACAATACTATATATATATATATATATATTTCCAACTAAATAGATTTTAACAAAATATTTATCATCCACTTTCCTTGGATTAATTTGGATTCTAACTTGTTTTGATCGTATAATGTTAAAGAAAATAATTTACTAACTGCACGATCACATCTGCCTAAGCAAACATTCGATTGTCACTTAGAAGATTATTCAGATTATCGCAAAACATATCGAAACTCGTTTCCCAAATTGCCCAAAGATAAATCTTACTCTCATATTCCCTTTTTAAGAATATTTATACTTCAAATTTTTTTTAAGTAAAATTATTACTATTTTTCTGAAAATCATTTGAAAACTTTATCAGAATCACTAAGATTAAAATTCTTTGAAAATCCATCTTATTTTCAAAACATATTTTTATAATTCTGATTTACAAAATCAATTTTTTTTACAAACTCATCTAAAATATTTCTTTTTAATAAACACCATAATTTAAAATCCAATTTCAGCCCAATATATCGGCGAACGCCTTATAGTCAAACTGTGAAACTCAATCCACAAGGTGTTCGATTCAATGTTCCCACAAATTCCTACCTATCAAGTCCATACTTTTCTAAGGAAATTTTTTTATGAACCACTCAACAATAGTTAATGCTCAAACTAGACGAGCATAATTAATCAAACCCTATATAATAATCAAATATTATTAACTTCTAAGAACAATTATGTCATATATAATTATACTTTAGTTTTTGAAAATTATTTGTTTATATATAAAATATATTCGTAGCTAAAATTATTTCATTTACTTGATTTAAAAAAATATTATGTCAATTTGCTTATTTTAAGTGTTAAATAACCATTATTGACACCGTAGTGCCCCACGTCTCGACCAGAATTTATAAACCACTCGACCAATAAATCAACATAACATAAAATATTTTATTGTACTAACAAATAAATACTCAATACATACACTCAAACTCATTCTTGGACCTTACTTACCCTATCTCAAATGAGTTAACCCCACCAAAGCCTAGGTGTTTGCTCAACCTAAGCCCTGATTTCACATTGTAATGATCTGCCTTTCTTATTCCTAAAGATGGCACTTAATACATCCTCAACATCCATGTGCCGATCATTTAAGTGTCCAAAAGATAGGTTACTTAGGGTGAAGAAAGAAAAGTCGAAACAGAATCTCATAAAACGTGACAAGTAATATATAATATGAATAAGTCTATACAAAATAATCATCTTTATTATACACAACATCAGAGTACACTTACCTATTGTAAACGTGGTTGGTTATAACGACCTGTCCTTATAATTGTTGACTAATGTAGACAAGAACAAAACAAAATAGAATAGCGGAAGAATATAAGGTAAGTCAATCCATTTGGGAGAATCCAGCTCGTCACCTGAAAGCTCCAAATAATCCAGCTAAATTTGAAAAATATGCTCGGCTTGACCCGAGCATTATAGGAAAACAATGCCACGATCAATCTAGTAAAACCAGTGTGAGAAACTGAAATCACAATAAACTTTATTATAACTTGTAAAACACTTTTAAAATCAAAGGTACCTCGTAAGACCACGCCGCACATAAGCATGGATAGGTTTTTACCTTACGATAACCAAATATTTTTATAGAAAATCCAATGATATTATGATAACGTCTAGAATAGAAATATATGTTAATCATAGCTAAAATTGTTACATTATTAAATTCCAGCATAATATGTATACAATCAAGTCTGCACGGTGCATATTGAAGAATAGATTCCAACAATGTCAAGGTAATGGACTACCTCTTCCGTATAGTATGCCTCTAGATAAAATGTACCTAGGGTCAGACCTTGAACTTGGTCCACCCTAGCCTACATCGAATCGACCTACCCCTAAACTTGTATAGTATCGAATATGTCGTCACCCTGGTTGTTTCGAACTTTGTTGAGTGCTCTTAAGCATAACCAAATACATAATATGATTGATGACACACCCAAATGGGAGCGACCCACATAGCCCTGCTACATCTATCCGGTTTTAGCCATATTTTTGATTTTGAGGCTTGTGGCAATAGTTTTACCTTTCTACAGAAAACCATCTTGGAATGCTAACACTACCATTAGCAAGAATTGCAATTCCAGCATTCATCCATAAAGTTCATTTTAGGTCTGAACGAAACCGAAGGCACTACCTCCACTACATCCATTTTGGAATCACCTTCAAGGATTAGTAGCAAGCAGCCTCGCACTTTAAAAAGCTCCATCTTCGACTCCATATTCTTTAAAATGTCTTCATTTATAAATGCTTGAGTTGAATTGAAGTGGTTTTCGGATAAATATGCATATCCGGTCCTGATCTCTTCGAAATAATATTCGATAGTTCTGATAAACGCAACACTAGTTCTTTCGGAAATAATCTGATAATCTATAGGAGCGTGGATCTCCTCTTAACTATTTAAGTGAATGGATCTCCATATCAATTTTCCTAGGAGAACAAGACAATATATGCATAGTGCAGCATCATCGAAGATGACTGTGTTAACTCACGTGTTTCTCGTAGAAATTTCCAAAGTTATATTTTGGTCCAGATTTGTTAGTTAGTTGTTTAACTTTCAAATAAACAAATAAGCAACAATTCAAAGATTGAATTACCCATATATAGTTATCTCACTAACATAAGTATATTCACAAAACATTTATTAAAGATTTCTCATTTCCAAATCATATAAAAGGATCAAAACAAAATGTTATCTACATAAGAGATAAAGATGACCTTAAATAATTTCCTTCGGTGTTAAATATGAAATGAATGTCCATACCACCAGAATTAAGGAGGTTAGTCAAAGGAAATCCATTCTCAATTTTTTACAAATTTCTTTCTATAAATCCTGTTAATAAATAACTTTTACTTACTAATCTCGTTTACTTAAATTCCAAACCCATTTACAAAACTCTTTGTAGATCACCAAGTTAAATTTAAAAAACACTTTATAAATATCAAAACCATTTACATATCTCTTTATAAATCTCCAAAATTATTTATAAAACTTCCTTTATAAATATCCAAAGTCATTTATAAAAATTCTTATAAATATTCCTTATTTAAAACAAAACTCCTTTAATAAGGCCATTTAATAAAGTCCTTTTGATAGATAGAACTATTATTTAAAACACCTTTACTAAAATCATTACTTAACCTGAAACCATTAATAAAAGAACGGTTGACCTTAAAAGTTAAAAAGAAGTTTAGTAACCGCAACGGTTCTCATTTAATTGAGTTTACTTTTTAAGTTATAACATGGTATTGACGTAAAAAGCAGATATGTATAAGGGAATCCATCAATAACAATCAATCATATAAGTAAATGTCCAAGTTACCAAAATACCAAAACGAAATTTGTTCTGCTAAACACGTGTCCAAGTAAATATAATGGTAGAATGAGTTTTTTTTCCAAATAGATATCAACATAATCTACTTGGTGAATATGGTAGAACGGTGATTTATTCTACTAAATAGATGTTAAATTCAAGTTAATCAGTAAAACAGCGATTTATTCTGCTAAATAGATGTCAAATACAAGTTAATTAGCAGACCGTGATTTATGCACCTAAACATATGTCAAATACAAGTTAATTAGCAGAATGACGATTTATTCTGCTAAACATATGTCCTTGGGTTCATATTTAATTGGAGTTACGTAAATGTAATCGATAAAGAAATCCCTTGGATTTAAAACATTCTTCAAAAGAGTGTTGCTTTTTGAACCAAAATCGATCTTTAGAAATAGAATGGTTTAAAATTTTTGTTTAAAAATTAAAAAACAATTGAACTATTTACTTAATAATAATTAAACCTTTAATTAATAATTAATTAATAATTAATTAATAATTAACTATTTGTTGGCGTTAAAATTGACCACCAACACCTAATTATGCAAAAGCTTTAATATCCAATCCAATCACAGAATGATGAAGAGAAATAAATGAAGAATAAAATGAAAACAATCAAAAAGCAAGTAAAAGGAGACAAGATGTATAGTGGTTTGAATAACTCTAGCTTACGCATACTCCTAAATAATCCCTTTATTATACTAAAGTTTGTTTATAGTTACAATCCGAAATCCAAGAATAAAATGGACAAAGTGTAGCCTAGGTTGACGATAAAGAGAAATAGAAAGAAGATCCCTTTTTTGATGCCTTGCTTGCTGTATTTATAGGGAAAACATGCATGGATCGGGCAAAAATTTCAACAGAAGATTCGGAAGACCAAGACAAGGCCACCTAAAAATTTATAGGTCCATTAGGGCCCACAATAGGGATTGGTGTCGATCCATATTTTTGTGTCCAAATGGGGTGCCATCCCTTTGGGTGGTTTCCTATGATGTTAGCTAATTGCCTTCCAAATTTTATGCCATTTCGACTTATGATTTTTGAGATATTGCGCTTTTCGTGAAGTGGTGTTGTTTAAATCTTGACTTCTGTCGATCCCTATGGAGGGATAGGTACCGATCCCTATAACTTGTTCCATATGTTGTGCGATACATATGGAAGCTTCTCCATGTTTTATTAGGCTTAGCCTCCCAAGTTTCTTGCCAATTCGATTAGTAGAACTCGAGTTATTGACCGATCTTTGTTGCAATATGGTGTTAAGGATGATTAAAGCTAATCCCTATGGAGGGACAAGTATCGATCTCTACAACTTGCTCCAAATGCTATGTAATCCCTAAGTACTGTTCCATATGTTCTAGTTGGCTCGTCCTTCAAGTTTCATGCAATTGTATGTCTTGATGTTGAGATATTGATCGATCCTTGTTATGAAGTTGCGCTTAGTTGATCCCTAAGAGGAATAGGTACCGATCCTAATTGAGGGTCATATATTGATCCCTCCAACTTCGTTAAATACCATACAATCCCTTGCGTAGTCTCCCTAGGTTCCCTTCTTGTTTCCAAAGTTTCACTTCATTTCGCCTTGTGGTTGTTGAGTTATATAGCAATCATAGTTTAGTCGTGCTGTTGTGCTGAATATGAATTGATCCTCTTCTATTGCCCATAACTCCAGCATATGAACTCCGATCGACCAAAAATTTGAAATGTAACCTCATGAGGCTTTCCTTATCACTTCATACCAATTTCCTTTAATTAGGACAACAATTAGGGATCCAATCCAAATCCACTTTACCATCATTCATAGTCTCATTTATATCAATCCTCAAGTTTGGTAATTTTTTCTCCGAGCCTCCTGCCTTGATGACCGTGACGTCCATTGGGTTGAATCCACCTGCGTACTGCTTTGGTGAAAGGTGGGTTAACACTTTGGCCCCTAAAAAATGCATCAATATAGGAAGGCTTGTTTTGAATTTCCATAAATCCAAAATCTGAATTCCATAGTCCATCTATAGACATATTATCCTATCCGTTGCCGATCCAAATCCATGATCTCTCCGAATCGTTGGTGAAACCCATGACCATTCCGAGTCAATATCCAATTCCGAATCCATGATCTCTCTGGATTTTTTTATCAAATCCTCGACCTCACCGGGTTGTTGGCCAAATCCCAAACTTCTCTAGAACCATATCCAAATCCATAGCTGTTTAGAGCTGATATACGAATCTATAACCTCTATGGATTGTTATCGTAATCCAAATCCTCGATCTCACTGGATCCTTGATGAGCACAACCCATACTTAATGAATTGAGCATGCCGACCCATTGCATTCAAGCGAAGCTACCTACCGTTGCCAGGCATTGTCCATATCTGACGACCTTGATCTCTCTGGATCCTTATTGAGCGCAATCCATACTCGACCACCCGAGTATGTCAATCCACCGCGTTCGATCGAAATGACCTACCCCTTGCTAGGCATAGTCCATACCCAATGACCTTGATCTCTTTGTATCTTTTCCGAGCATAATCCATACTCAACGACCTAAGTAGATCGATCCACGCATTCGGGCAAAGCGACCTAGCCCTTGCCAGGCATATTCCATACCCGACGACCTATGTTATCCTTTACATCGATCCAAATTTAAGCACTCCTAGGTCTATAAAATAAGAGTCCATGTAACCAACAAACCGAAGTTCACATAAAATCAGAAAAATAATATTTCAAGCAAATTAGAAGAAAGAAAAAAAATTAAATTTCAAAAACCCTAGCATTATGGTTTATCATCAGCTCAGGGCATGCCTAGGGACAATCCTAGATCCTGTATATGTGTAAATGACTTAGCCATCTTACCGTAGAATTCGCTATTTATTCCATGCCGTCCTGATCAATTGATGACAAGTTGATGATGATGCCTTTATCCAATACCATTTTCATTCGAGGTGGACAGTGGCTGCTGTTGTTCCACTGTCGCAACCCGAGTCCTTACGTATTGTTATAACTGACCATTCCTCACATGTTCCTCAATGTTATTCTTCAAATGCATGTAGTCATTTTTATTGTGCCCATCCAGCTCATGGAATAAGCAGCGCTATCTTGATGTTCATTCGCGTTTGGAGGGTTCCCTCTTTGCCAACCTCTGATATGGAAGGCGCCTTCGAGTATCCAGATATATCCATTTTAGGGTTTCATTCAATTTTGAGTAAGAAGAGAATTTGGGTTCCCTCCCTTGTCGCTTCGTTCCATCGATGCTATTATCCATGTTCCGTTTACCCTTATCCTTTCCCGGGCTTTCACTGAGTGGTTCTCCACCCCGTACCGTATTAACTACCATTGCCTTTTTTATCAAATTTCTCATCTTCTTATCATAGAAACCTCTCTGCGTCATGGTGGAATTCTCTGAGGTCCATGTAACAACCCGCTATTTTGGACTATTCGCATCCGCACATGTCAGACTTGAATAATTCAAAATACCGAATTGTTAATTTAAATTTGGCCAAACTGAAAATATACAGTAAATAAATAATCATAGATCACAGACACAGAGTAATAAATGCAGCGGGAACAAAAGATAGTAGTTCTTGAAGCTACTATATACACAATAGAGTAAAATAAGATACAATAGAAGTCTCGAATACAATTACTCAAATACAAGAATCAGAATACATCACTGGAATCAACTGAATATCTGAAGGCTGGATAGATAGCTGGATCTCCAAGCGAAGCTCCAACTCCAAAGGTGAGTCTCGAATACTGGTACACTCAGTCTAACCCGAGCGTAAAGCAAAACACAAAATACTCGAGTTAGGATTAACATTCTTATATCAATAAATCCAACTCAAGTGAAATAACAACTGAAATACAAGTAAATCAAAGGACGTTGGAATAACCATCCTCTAATGATTCGTTAAACTATCTACTATGTAGTAGTGTACGCTAAGTAGATAGTGCCTATCAATGATATAAAGTATCAAAATAGTGTTAAGGCGTTACCATTATCCCCCTTAACACATTTTATATAAGTGTCATAGACTATACAGAACTGTAAACTCCACCGTAAACTAGTTGGATATCAGGGAGTACTCCATAGGTATAACACAAAACAAATTCGTAGTGGTCGCGTATATATGAATACAAGTATGACAAGGCACATGAGGCAATACCCAAGGTAGTGAAACTACCGTTTGTCTGATCCAGACTGGTGAGAATGCATCGCCGCAATGATCGCCACACCGCGAAACAACACTCCTAAAATTTCGAGCGCGCACCAATCAATAACAAGTAATGAGTAGTTTACAAAGAAGTGTGTTCGCTCGAGTTGGCTAACCCCATTTGGCCCGGCATGGCTCCTGTTTTAGTCATTTCCAATTTGACACAAGTGTCAAGGCTATCCATTATCGTTCTCTTTCTTCAGTCATCACATACATCATTCCAACCACTTCATTCTGGACCACACTCCGCGTATAGTTATTAAAGTGGTTTTCGGTTTAGACAGAGAGTATGTCTATAACCGATTTCGGTCTCTTTAATAACTTTCGTAATTATTTCACCGATTGGTCGTTTAATAAATTTCAAAAAAAACAAATCAATTTCAATTTCCATTAGAATTTGTAAACCAACATTCCATTTGTCTTTCTATATCAATTTCCATAATTACGTTTCATAACTTCCAAAATACTATTTCACAATCTTATAATCCAATTTCAATTTTTTATTAAACATTGCAAATATTGATTCAAGTTCGTATATAAGTTTCATTCCGAAAACATTTCAATTAATTTAATTTAACATTCAAATCAATTTTAAATTCATTGATCGATTTCATTCAATAATAGTTAAGTTAATTTATCATTCAAAATAATTTCTATTAATTTTCAATTTATTAAATCAATTACTTAATTTCAACTCCATTATATCAAAACTTACAAATGGAATTTAAATTAGATTCGTCAAATCAAATTCTTTAAATTACAAGTCTTAAATTTATTCAACACATAAATCATATTTTACTTCTTGTTAAAGAATTTTTTTTCACTTATTTACTTACTTTAAATAATTTTCCTAAAACTCAATTAATAAAGAAACTCAATTTCATTTATTAACGAAGTTCAAATTCACTTATTCCGAAGTTCAATTTCTCTTATCAAAGAATTCATTTTTTATTTAATTATCAAATAATTCAATCTTACTCATTTATTAAATAATTTCAAAACTTAATTATTAAATAATTTCAAACTTAATATAATGAATAATTCCTAATTTTATTGTCAAATAATTTAATTTAAAACAACGTTCTTTCAACAACTACTATGTTAATATTTTTGTTTCAGATTTTTAAATATTAACATTTTCCTTTCGTTAAATTCAAATTCCAACTTCATTTCAAATCTTATTATTTATTTAAATAAAATCTTTATTTTTATTTTTAAATCAAATTATTTGACCAATTGGGTTTTTATTTAATTCTCTATCCTAAGTCAAAGTTTAATTTAGGTATTTAGCATAGCAAAGGGAACTTGCAGCGTAATAACAGGGATAGTGTCAAAGTAAATAAACAAGCAATAATAACAAACAATAACAATCCAAAATTTAATTCAAATAATCCCGAAATAATCGTATTAATTCACATTGTTGTTTGTGTAAATTAATATAATTATTTCTAGAATCTACACGATCATTTCATGGGGTTGGAGGCTCGGTTTGCATTGGGTTCGGTTGAAGGTGTTGAAACGGTGGCAGGTGGTAAAGACGAGGCGGAGGCGAGAGAGAGGGAGGACGGTGGTTGCGGTGATGTTGGAGGAATGTTGCGCGAGCCTTGAGCAACACGGGTAGTACTCGAACCCAGTCGTCGCATCAGGAGAAATGCGCACATCCATTCAATACACCATGCTCATTTCATTTTTTTTATTTTAGAGAGCATGACAAAAGGTTTGGAATGGATACTATCAGCTTAGAAGAAGTGAAGAGTAGTTGTTTGACAGCAAAACAGTGAGTGCATACAAACTTTGAAATATAATATTACTCAACGAACAAAAATTGAATGAATTGTCATAGGAATGGAAAATGGTAAGTAATTACCGAGAATATTTATTGATGATGGCTATTAGTATAATATGGTGGAAATTGAATAGACGAAAGGAATCAAATAGCATCGGGTGCCGATATAGTTGTTGTTTTCACTGATTGTGCGGTGTACCAAATTTCAAAACACAGAATCGAATATACCGCTGAGATCAGTACGACGAGACGATTAAAACGCTATATGGATATCGGTGGTACGATTGAATTATAAAAATTCGAATTTTCTACTAGCGAAAAATGCAGGAAAAACGCAGAAAAATAAGATCGACGGAGCTAAAGAAATCCGAATTTGAAAAAACGGAAAATGACGTCTTGCTCAGAAGATGATTTAGAATTTTTCTATGTAAAAATATTTAGGTTTCGAAAACATTTTGTTTTCATCAATTCCTAACTGATTAAATTGAAATAAAATTACATACGAAAATAAACCTTCATATTTTTGGATGAAAATTTACCAATTGCTATGTTTAATTAGACGCATTTCAAATATTAATTTTTTAATTCAAAATTTTATTATTTAAAATTTCACAAAAATTTCAATTAACTAAATAAGTAAACGACTAAGATTTATGGGAAGTTACACTCTCCCCACTCAAAAACTTTTCGTTCTCGAAAAGGAAGGAGATAGGAGAATAGAAACAACCAGAAGAAAATAGACCTGAATTACAAGATAAAACAATTAATTTAAAACCGTATAAATTTCAATTGAATTAATTAAAATTCAACAATTTGAATTCAAACTCAAGGATTTCATTAAGTTGGTTTATTTTCAATTTGTTGTTGTTTGTTACAAAATTTATTTCAAACGACCATTTATTTTATTAATCCATTTATTATTCGACTATCCTAGTATTCTATTTATCTCTATTAATCATTTTATAATTAAACTTTAAGCATATAACATTTTTATACGCACTCAAATTTTATTTATAATGACAATTTATATTGTATATTATCCAGTTATCTTAAATTAACAATTTCAAAGATCATAAATTTGAATAGTCATTTATTATAATCATACTTTATTCGACAAATTTAATTCTTCTTTATTCCAAATTATTATTATTAAATTTATTCTGCTTAATATATCTTATCGCATATATTAAGTATATTTACACTATTATAACCACTCAAGTTTATTTATAAATTCCTTTAACATTATTTTACACTGTATAATATTCAATTACATAGTTAACTTTTGAAAATTTAGGTAAGTTATATTGAATGCAATTGAGTATTATACAAGTAAATATCTAATTCAATTCTTTCAAGTTTAAATATTAATTCAAAATTTTGGTTTCATTTATAATTGAAATCATTTTTACCCAAATTTAAGAATTAAATTTCCGTTTAACTTCAAACAATTTAGAGATAATTTTATACATACAATATATCCAAGTGAAATCTAAATTAAATACTAATATATATATATATATATTTAAATCAAGTCATACTTTAGAAATTCAAATCAAATTTATTTCAAAACAAAAGTGTAGCAAGGTATTGATGGTCTCTCCTCTTCGAAACTTGAAAATAAATGTCGATGATGCGGCCGTCATCACCGATGTTATTTTCCAACGACAAAAGAGGAGAGCACTGATTTAAACATTTAAAATTCTTTGAAACGGTTTCTATTTGAAATATTTTAAATACTATACTCTTAAAACTTTTAAAATCAAAGTTTGAAATCATCGAAAATTAAATTCTCAATTTCTAAATTTAAATTCAATTAAATTTTCAAATCTGTATGTTGAAATAGTCAATAGTTTACAAAAAATAAATGAAATTCAATTATTCTCATTTCTGCAAACAGATACATTAACAATTTAATTTCAGAAAAATTTATACTTATATATAATATAATCATACAAAACTATTTTGTTTACCAAATTTGAAAATAATATTGTGTCAGTTTGCTCTGTTCAAGTGTTTTGGAAATCGTATCGATAGCGTTGATCAGACGAATCGATCGAAAATCCAAATCAACATTAACAACTCAAACAACACAATATATAAACATTTTTAATGAAAATTTACAAATACGCTTCCTCGCTCGACGATAAAAGAATGGTTTTCAAAGCAAGGATAGAGATTCAAATTTGATGGGCTCAAATCAAAGAGAATTTTGATTCGAATACAAGTTCAAAAGAAAAGATAAGATGATTCAATTAACAGAATCGGGAGATGGATAAGCTTATTTAATTCACGGGCAACCTTAACCGGGTCGACCGTGACTTGAAGAATAAGATCAATGCAGAATTTCGAGGCAAATCGACATTTGATCTGAAGAAATAGAATTCAGGCATGAAGGAGATAGACAGCATCGTAAACCGAGGATATAGAAATCTCCGGTAAATCGATGTCTATTGTAAAGGAGTTTCACCCCTTTACAAATCATTCGAAGTTTGGCGAGGCCGCCGATTCATTATATGGGTCATTCGAAGTGGAGTTATGGGATGCTCTAGAATTGAAAGAAGACAAATGATGAGGGACAAGAATGAATTTCGGAACCGAGGGAACGTTCCAAAATTAAAAGGGATCGAGTCAAAAAGAAAGGGATTCAAACTCAAATGAAAGTGATTCCGTAAATACATTTAACAAAGCTCTGATACCAACTGTAACGACCCGCTATTTTGGACTATTCGCATCCACACATATCAGACTTGAATAATTCAAAATACCGAAGTGTTAATTTAAATTTGGAAAAACTGAACATATACAGTAAATAATTAATCACAGATCACAGACACAGAGTAATAAATGCAGCGTAAACAAAAGATCGTAGTTCATGAAGCTACTATATACATATCGGAGTAAAATAAGGTGCAACAGAAGTTTCAAATACAATTAGTCAAATACAAGAATCAGAATACATCACTGGAATCAACTGAATATCCGAAGGCTGGATAGATAGCTGAATCTCCAAGAGAAGCTCCAACTCCAAAGGTGAGTCTCGAATATTGGTACACGCAGTCTAACCCGAGCGTAAAGAAAAACACAAAACACTCGAGTCAGGATTAACATTCTTATATCAATAAATCCAACTCAAGTGAAATAACAACTGAAATACAAGTAACTCAAAGGACATTGGAATAACTATCCTCCAAGGATCCGTTAAACTATCTACTATGTAGTAGTGTACGCTAAGTAGATAATGCCGATCAGTAATATAAAGTATCAAAATAGTGTTAAGGCGTTATCATTATCCCCCTTAACACATTTTATATAAGTGTCATAGACTATACAGCACTGTAAACTCCACCGTAAACTAGTAGGACATGAAGGAGTACTCCATAGGTATCACACAAAACAAATTCATAGTGGTCGCGTATATAGGGATACAAGTATGACAAGGCACATGAGGATATATCCAAGGTAGTGAAACTACCGTTTTCCTGATCCGGACTAGTGAGAACGCATCGCTGCAACGATCGCAACACCACGAAACAACACTCCAAAAATTTTTGGGGGTGCACCAATCAGTAACAAGTAATGAGTAGTTTACGAAGATGTGTGTTTGCTCGAGGTGGCTAACCCCATTTCGCCTGGCACGGCTCCTGTTTTAGTCATTTCCAATTTGACATAAGTGTCAAGGCTATCCATTATCGTTCTCTTTCTTCAGTCATCACGTACATCATTCCAACCACTTCATTCTGGATCACACTCCGCGTATAGTTATTAAAGTGGTTTTCGGTTTAGACAGAGAGTATGTCCACAACCGATTCTGGTCTCTTTAATAACTTTCGTAATTATTTCATCGATTGGTCGTCTAATAAATTTCAAAAAAAAACAAATCAATTTCAATTTCCATTAGAATTTGTAAACCAACATTCCATTTGTCTTTCTATATCAATTTCCATAATTACATTTCATAACTTCCAAAATGCTATTTCACAATCTTATAATCCAATTTCAATTTTTTTATTAAACAGTGCAAATATTGATTCAAGTTCATATATAAGTTTCATTCCTAAAACATTTAAATTAATTTAATTTAACATTCAAATCAATTTTAAATTCATTGATCGATTTCATTCAATAATCGTTAAGTTTATTTATCATTCAAAATAATTTCTATTTAATTTTCAGTTTATTAAATCAATTACTTAAGTTCAGCTCCGTTATATCAAAACTTACAAATGGAATTTAAATTAGATTCGTCAAATCAAATTCTTTAAATTACAAGTCTTAAATTTATTCAACACATAAATCATATTTTACTTCTTGTTAAAGAAAAAAAATTTCACTTATTTACTTACTTTAAATAATTTTCCCAAAACTCAATTAATAAAGAAACTCAATTTCATTTATTAACGAAGTTCAAATTCACTTATTCCCAAGTTCAAATTTTCTTATCAAAGAAATCAATTTTTATTTAATTATCAAATATTTCAATCTTATTCAATTATTAAATAATTTCAAAACTTAATTATTAAATAATTTCAAAACTTAATAATTTCAAACTTAATATAATGAATAATTCCAAATTTTACCGTCAAATAATTTATTTTAAAACAACGTTCTTTCAACAACTACTATGTTAATATTTTTGTTTCAGATTTTTAAATATTAACATTTTCCTTTCATTAAATTCAAATTCCAACTTCATTTCAAATATTATTATTTATTAAAATAAAATCTTTATTTTTATTTTTAAATCAAATTATTTGACCAATCTGGTTTTTATTTATTCTCTATCTTAAGTCAAAGTTTAATTTGCGTATTTATCATTTCAACCCGATTCCATTTCAATTCAAAACCAAAGCATAGCAAAGGGAACTTGCAGTGTGATAACTGGGATAGTGTCAAAGTAAATAAACAAGCAATAACAACAATCAATAACAATCCAAAATTTAATTCAAATAATCCCGAAATAATCGTATTAATTCACATTGTTGTTTGTGTAAATTAATATACTTATTTCTAGAATCTACACGATCATTTCATATAGACTAAAGATTATTACAATAATATTTATACGGTTCTTCAACTGATATCTATTATTCAATTTCATACAACATCAATTTATGCAACATACATTCAATGGTTCAAGATGTACTTGACAAATTTCTACGTGTCAATTTATTTAATATTTAAAGGGGGTCATATTATAGAAATTTAACTAATCAAATTCAACACATATCAATTTTAAATTGTTAACTATCCTACATCAAATTCAATTGCATATTATTTATCACTTTAAACATTAACAATTTAGCATCCAATGTCAACAATCAAACAATCTATCATCTATCAACCAAACTGGATTATCATTGTATACATAACAGATAATTGTGTCAGATGTCACAAGTGAACTGATATAGGTAATAACATATATAACAGTGTAATTAACTAACAGCAACATATTTAGATTTTCGTTTCAATTGAAATCAAATTTAATAAATAAAAGAACATTAATCGTGAGTGATTTCTCACCTTTCGAGGCTAGAAAATTTTTGACAAATGAAATGAGTTACGGATCCAAGCATGAATTCCAAAGCAAAGCTAGATTGACACGAATTGTAACAACCCATAATTTTGTGAATATTTTTAATTAAATTTTTATTTGAAATTTTGATTTTTTAAATCATTTAAAAGTGAATTTTTAGAATTTTTCCAATGTTAGTTTAGAATTTGTTTGTAATTTATTTTCCAAATGCAAGAAATAAACGATTTTTGAAAATTTTATATTTTGGTCAAAATTTGAATTTTCAGTTTAAATTTTTTAAAAATTTGAATTGTTAAATTTAATCTTTTTCTTTGAAGCAGAATATATTTATGATATTTGTTCTGCTTTTCGTTTCGTTAAATTTCGAGTTATACTTTTTAAATTAGATAAATTACAGCGTTTTACACGTAGTTATTTTCTGTATTTCAATTTCTATATTTCTACGTGTATTTCTATAATTTTATTTTCTATGTTATTTTATTTTATTTTTCTCTTTGGTTTATCTAAACTTTATTTATTGGATTTTACTTGTGTGTATATCTTTTCATAAAAAGCTTGGAAGAAATCAAGGAGACATGCGTTACATTTCTTTAATGCTTGCCTTTTTATTTACCTACCCTCTTTATTACTTACCCTAGCCATTCACCATTCATAGTCGTGAATTTCTCTTATTAATCACGTACAAACATATCAAAATATCCTCTTTTCAATTGCATTTAAGAATAACACACACACACACACACACATATATATTTGTTTCTTTCTCCTTATTTCTTGCCATTTACTTCCTAGCCTTTTTGTTTTCCTATAATTTACTCCTCTTTAGCTGTTCAAATCTTTCCTTGCCATCCACTCCACTTCATAATTCACGTACACATTTACTTCACATTTCATTTCTAGAAAGAAATGCATGCAAATAAATGGCTTGGAGAAATTTAGGAGGCATACGTTTCATTGTTCAAACTTCTGCCTTTTTCATTTTCATGGCCTTTATTATTTTCTAGCCGCTTCCTCCTCATTCCTAGCCATGAATTACTCTACTCATAGCCTTGCATATCAAGTTGAAAATTCACGTACAAAAAAATTATTTGCCATCTCTCATTTTTTTCATTTGCATTTAAAAATAAAATATATTGTACGTTTCTTCCTCCTTAACTTATGCCTTTCCGTTTACCTAGTATTCATAACTCCTTAGCTTTTTTTCTTCTTATATAGCCATGTATTTCCTTTTATCATTGACGTACGAAACTCCTCAAACATATTTCATTTTATTCCATTTCTCATTACATCTCTTGAAAGAAAGAATTTTTTTATTAAACGCATCAAGTATTTGTTGCCATTCTATTTTCTAAACCATTCAAAATCTTGTCTTTTATTGCATAGCCTCTTTATTACTTACCTTAGCCATTCATTCCTTTAATCTAGCCACGAATTTCTCTTGCCTATCACACATAAAAACTTCCCAAAACTTCTCATTATCATTTGCGTGAAAGAAAATTATATTCAAGCTCTAGATCCATGGCTTCTCTTGCTCTTCCTTCTTTTTCTCTTTTTGTTTCTTCTTTGTTCTTCATGCTTATACTCGGCCTCTGGCCTTTAGCACACCTCTAACCATCATGACCAAGCAATATAAGATGATGGTTGAACCCATATGTGGTGTAGCCAAGCCATTGATTGATTAAGGCAAGTTATGTCATTTTGATTCATTTATTTTTCCATTGTTTTAACATCTATTGTTTTGTATTGAATCATATTCTTATGTATGTAATATTTATTTGCATACAAGATTTGGATCTGACCGTTCATCCACTCAAGTTTGCATTGTGATTTGTCGTGCTTTTTCATGCTTTGCGGGGTTCGGGGTTTTTATGAATTTGTCGATTCTAGTTTAAAAAGGTGAGTTTTTATCACTCTAGACATATATACTTATATTTCTGTGAAAAAAATGACAAGTGAATCTGTGGACATTGATATGTCTTTCATGCATGCCTGTGTTGTGACTACATGATGATAAATTGCCGTTTATATATTTATTACATCATTTGTTATGATATTATATGTATACTGTTATTTTATTTCTGTTAATCACCACTACAAGTTCCCTATCACTATGGGTTGAAATGATACATACCCGAACGGACTTTAGAATAAGGAAAAATCATTATGGACTGAAATGATAGGCTCGATTGATTTTTATTGTATTTATTTTACTTGGGATTGCGAGTTTGAAATGATAGAACCTGGATTTTTCTTTTTAAATTACGGATTGAAATGATACATATCCGTATCACTTGACCAAGGTTAGAAAATATTATAAAGACCCATGGTTATATTTTTAAATGATATTTTCCTAAAAAATATTAAGTATTTTAAATATTTTTTGAAAGTTATTAAGTATTTTGGAATTATAAATATATGAAAATTTTAACTTAATTTGATTTAATGCTTTAAAGTGTAAAGAAATATTGTTTTGCTATAGGTTAATTTTTTTATAAGTTAATTGGTTTTAAATGGAATTTAAAGAGTCTTATTTATGATAAATAACTTAATAATTAAGTTCGATTTAATTTGAAATCTTAAATCTAACCTAGTAATTTTAATAAACATTATTCCTGAAATGGACATATTTTGTATAATAAATAAATGTAATTTTGAATAAATAAAATGAAATACATTTTTATGGGGCATTTTGTAATAAGTTTATTTAACTTGGAATCATAGTTGAATTGATGTCTAAATGAATAAATTTGTAAAGAAATTGATTGTTATTTTAACTATGATAAATATTCTTTTGTGAAATGTTACGTTTTGTAAGATAAATAGCCATGACTTTAAAATGGAAAAATGTAAGTTAAACATACATGTGAGATGTAAGTTTGTTAATATTTTAATTGATTAATATAATAAATGTTTGTACTGTAATAACAAAAACGAAAGAAATATGTAAAGTTTTAATTAATGAAAGAAACGTGTAAAGTTCTAATTAATGAAAGAAACATGTAAGGTTTTAATTAATGAAGGAAACAAGTAAAGTTTTATTTAGTGTAATATTGATTAAAAAGATAAATGCTCTTTGTTATGATAAATGTAAGTTAAAACGTACATTTGACATGTATGTTTTAATCAATGTAATGGTGTATTTTAAATTGATTAAAATGATAAATGTTACTTACTAAAATAATAAAATGTAAGTTCATAATGTACATTTGATATGCAAGTTTTAATTTACGTAAATGGCATATTTTAAATGATTAAAATAATAAAGTTTCTTTATTGTAATAATAATGTAAGTTAATAAGGTATTTTTAACCTAACATAATAATTTCAGCTTTAAATTGGATATTACAGTAACCAAGTTTATTTGACTATAAGGCTTTGATAAAATGACCATGTTAAATTTGTAAGCATATAAATATTTTGATTATATAAAATGTTAAAGTGGAAAGTATTACATTTCAAAAAGCTATGATTCCTTAAGATAACATTTCCAAAATGCTATGATAATTTAAAGGAATATTTCAAGTTTAATAAATTAAAGGAAATATTCAATGATTTGGAAATTTGGATTTTATTTAAATGATATGTTATTGAATTAGTTCCGAAATGGAAATGATACTATTGTGATATGGTTTTGAAATGAGTATGATACTTTGGTTTTGAAAGTATATACTAGTTTGAAAGAAATGTTATGATTTTGAAATGGATATGCTAGTTTGGTTTGAAAGTATAAATGATTTTGATAAATATTCATGGGATATAATAACGTTTGGTTGTTAAAGAGACCGGGATCGAAAGTTGTCATACTCTCTACCAACTCTGAAAACCACTTTAACAACCGTGTACGCGGTGGAGATTCAAGAATGAAGTAGGATGGTGGCGACGTCCTTTGAGGTAAATACGTGGACCTGACTCCTGTGAGTTGGCATAAGGTGGCTAAAACAGGAGCGATTGTCGGGCCAATGAGGTCATTCCTCTGATCCGACACACTCCTTCGATATTATATTCCGACTATGAGATTTATTTGGTGGCCATTTTTTATTTTTTTTATTTGGGGGTATGGCTCGAGGTGGGCGGTAGTAGCTGCTACGCGTTACCACCAGCCTGGATAGCAATTGGTATATCTACCCTGGCATTGCCTAGTTGTGCCGTGTCACCCACCCTACCGCGCCTTATACGAGTTTGGTTTTCTCTCGTAGCCCGTGTTTGGTATCCTCTGGTGGCTTCCAGATCAGGAGGGACTATGATATTGGATGGACTACTGGGACTATTACGTGTTAAGGGCTATATGGGTAACCCCTTAACGCTATTAAAAAGTAAGTTTATTTTACTATAGACATTATTATAATAGAGAAATATTACTACATAGTAAATAGTTTAACGGATCCTTAGAGGATGGGCGATCCCAAGCATCCTTTAAGTTACTTGTACCTTATATTACAGTTCACTTGAGTTGGTTTACATTGTATAAGTATGTATGTCCTGACTCGAGTGTCTTGTGTTTTGCTGTACGCTCGGGTCAAACTAAGTGATACAGCATTAGAGACTCACCTTTGGAGCTGGAGTCTTGCTTGAAGATCCAGCCATCTATTTCAATTTTAGTATTCTGTTGATTCCAGTTATTCAGTTGATTTCGGCGATGCATTCAGCTTGTGCTTGTTTATCATATTAAACTTCTGTTGTATCTTGTATAACTCTGATGTATGTATATAGTAGCTTCATGAACTACTATCTTTTTGCTTCCGCTGCATTTATTACTCTGTGTCTGTGATCTGTTATTTATTTATTTATTTATTATTTATGCTGTGTTTTGCCATATTTATTTTACAATTCGGTATTTTGAGCAATTCAAGTCCGACATGTGCTGTGACGCCCCAACTCTATACCCACGCTAGCCAAGGACACTACAGGGTAATGCCGTCAACTAACACGGAGAATAAGGCTGGTTGGGAGCGACCATCTATAGCTTTGCTCTAACTATCTATTGAATACGTCGACAATAAACATATCAAGCAGGTCGACACACCCAATGAATACTTAAAACAAAACCATAGGTGGTTGAAGGATCTATCAAAACAGAATATGACAACTCAAGTGTAATATACATCACAGAACAGTAAATCATCATATACGCATATACTGATACATCGCACAGTATACAAAATAGTACATGTCAAGTGGTATAGAAAACCACAATATACAGACGAGTCAAAAGAATACACATATCAGAGTTACAACAAAATAGGACTACACAAAAAGCTATGACAAAAAGGAACAAGCTGAATAGTCCTTGCGGAAGCAAAATAGGCTAAATCCAAAAGCACCTAACCTGAAACATCTCGGTCTGACCCGAGTATGAAATACCCAGGTCAGTCTAGCTAAACAAATCAGTTAGATAAACTGAACAACAATAAACCTGCAAGGTTACAAAGCATAATAGATATCTCTAAAAGAGATAACACAATCATCTAACGAATGATGAATCATATAGAACAAGCCTTATGTCATCGGCAACATATAGAAACAAAGGATAAGAATATCCCAAAGCAAGCCAAAAGGCAATAACAAATACCAATAAGGTATACAAGTTCCACAAGGTAAACGCTATGCATCATGCAGCTCAAAAAGACCAACACCGAAGGGCGATACCAAGGGAATATACATATGAATGAAACATCAGAAAATTTGCTCGAGCTCAGTACTGTACAAACAAGGATCCATGAGCCCGAAGACTCCAAACCCAATATCACCCATGCGGCTCATAACGACTAACATCGGAAGCGATACTAAAGGGCAACCCAATATCACCCATGCGGCTCATAACGACCAACATCGAAAGTGATACTAAAGGGCAACAAACCCGAAGGCACATACCCGAAGGCAACAAACCGTAGTGGTGAAGGTCAGAGACCCAGTACTGGACACCACTAACTGGCGGAATGTGTCATAACTCTCAAAAAGGAATCCGAAAAGTGGTAACGCGAGCCCCATAACCACTCGTTCGCACTAAACGGTTTACTATCCGTTAGTTAATTTCACACTCAAAGCAGTACAAAGTCACCTCATATCATCGGTAACCCAAACCCGAAGGTCAAAACGATCAATTGAATAGGTCGGAGATTAATCGGAAAGATAAACGCACAGATTCATGGTCCGTGTTTTGCCCAACCATTTAATCATCCTTCCACTTCGCTCGAAGTGCGAAATTGTGCGTGTGTTTAAATAGAATTTATAAATTGGAGAAACGAGCTTTTAATATGATTAGAAATATTATTTTATAAAAACCCGTGGATGAAGTCAAAAATAAGTTATCAAAGTCAAAGAGGCAATAACAACCACTAATAACCAACATGAATCGATAAAATCCGGAAAACCAATCAAAATAAGCATAAATAGGCAAAACAGGAAAACAGGAGCAGGTCAGTCGATTGAAATCCCTGTTCAGTCGACTGAAAATTGTCCAGAAAAATTTCGGGCTTCAGCTCAGTCGACTGAACAGAGGATCCAGTCGACTGAACCCAATTTCCTGCATTTCCTACTTATAACAAATGAAGTGCAAACTCTCCCAACTTTCAACCGGACGAGCACGGACGCTAGGGGTTTACGCCTAACGGCTACCCGGCCTTATAAGCACTTCGATTCATCACCAAAAACATGATCAAAACATCAAAGTTAGGATTTCAAAGAATTGAACCCAAACACTAAAAATTTGGATATTCACCAATTCAATCCAAACTAAAAGCAAGTGCATATGAACAAGTGCTAGGTATTCATACCCAATATCAATGAAATCAAGAGAAGTAGATGTGAGTTCAA
Source organism: Allium cepa (assembly GCA_030765085.1). Lineage (NCBI taxonomy): Eukaryota > Viridiplantae > Streptophyta > Magnoliopsida > Asparagales > Amaryllidaceae > Allium > Allium cepa. The sequence goes on from CM060932.1 coordinate 302,451,195, forward strand.
AACTCACCTTAACCCAAAACAAGAAGATGGAGCTCAATAACAAGGAGAAGACCAACCAAACACTACTTCAACTCAACAAGCTTCAATCTAAGAATAAAACACATATTTCCCAATTTAGGTTTAGGAAATTTTCTGAAATTGAAGAGGAGAAGAGTTGGAGAAGATGAAGAAGGACTTACCAATGGATTCTCTTTGATTTTGAAGCAAGAATTTGGAGTTTGCAAATGGATTTAGGGCTTGCAATTTCTATTTCTCTTTCCCTTCCACCATTTTCAGTTTTGAGCTTAAGTTTTAAGAAATAGAATAAGTGAATGAGAGGAGAGGGCTGAGTTAGGGTTAATTAGATAGTTAGTGGGCTGAACCCAAACCCAAAACCCAATAGAAAAAGAGTCAAAATTTCACAAACTCCAAACATATCAAAGATTATACTCAAAAAGATCGCAAACGCCATTTTAGAACCAATGGAGGTAGTTTCGAGCTCCAATTCGGCCATTTGCAAAAAGTAGCTTTTCGGACCCAAAAATCCGACTAACGACGCTATATTTAAATAAAACATTTAAATATATAATCGTTAAACATGCGGGTTGTTACATGTGCGGATGCGAATGGTTGAAAATATCGGATCGTTACATTTGGTATCAGAGCTTTGGCTCTAGGCAAACTTAGCATATATGGTAAATTTCTTCCTTTCTTACTTGGGTTTCTTTTGAGTTTTGGAACGTTCCTTGCGGTTTCAAAATTCATTCTTGTCCCGCACTATTCTTCTTCTTTTGATTCTGGAGTATCCGATAACTCCACTTCGAATGATCTTTATAATGAATTGGCGGTCTCGTCAACATTCAGATGACTTGTAAAGGGGTGAAACTTCTTTGGAATTAACATTGATTCACCAGAGATTTATATATATCCTCAGTTTAGATGCTAGTACCTCTTGTTATTCCAAATTCTATTTCTTAAGATCAAATGTAGAATTACCTCAGAATTCTACATTGATCTAATTCTTGAGGTCACGGTCGACCCGGTTAAGGTTGCCCGCGATTTATGTAAGCTTATTCATTCCATATTCTGTCAATTTAATCATCTTATCTTTTGTTTCCAACTTATCTTCGAATCAGAATTCTCTTGATTTGAGTCAATCAAATTTGAATCCCTATTCTTGCTTTATAAACCTATATTTAAAATGTTTTATATATTGTGTTGTTTGATTTGTTGATGTTGATTTGGGTTTCTGATCGATTCGTCTGATCAACGCTATCGATAGGATTTCCAAAACACTTGAACAGAGCAAACTGACACCATATTGATTTCAAAATTTAGTAAATGACAAATTTTGTATAATTATATTATGTATGAGTTTGATTTTATGAATTCTGATAATTAATTGAATAGGTTATTAAGAAATAATATTTGACTTTATATATATATCTTGTGACCATTGGCTTTTGTCGCCTATATAAATAACTGAACTACAAAATATAGCTATAAATTAATTTCCGATGGTTTCAAACTTGGGTTTTTAAAGTTTTAAAAGATATATCATTAAAGTGTTTTCCAAATAGAGATTGTTTTCAAAGAATTTTTAATGTTTAAATCAGTGCCCTTCTCTTGTCGCTAGAAAATAATTTCAGTGATGACTGCAGCACCACCGACATTCATTTTCGAGTTTTGAAGTGAAGAGACCATTCTTAGCTTTGCTACTGTTTTTCTTTGAAAATTTAATTGATTTGAATTTCAAAAATATGACTTGATTTATAATATATATATATATATATATATATGAATATATGATTTAAATTTGATTTGATATATATTGTATATATATTTATTTATCTCTAAATGGTTTGAAGTTAATCTTAAATGTAATTCTTAAATTTACCTTAAAGAATGTTTTCAATTACAAAATGAACCAAAATTTTTGAATAAATATTTAAGTTGAAATAATTGAATTAGAAAACTTTATTTGTTTAATATTCTATTGCATTTCCATTATAACTTACCTAAATTATTTAAAAGTTAACTATGTAATTGGATAATATACAATACAAAAGGATTTTATAAATAAAATTTGAGTGTTTATAATAAAGGTTATACACTTAAATTTTAGTTATAAAAGGATTAATAAAGGTAAATAGAATAAAAAGTTAATTGAATAATATACAATATAAAGTAATGTTAAAGGAATTTGTAAATAAATTGGAGTAAGTCATAATAAGTGTATGTATACCTAGTATATGTGATTAGACATATATTTAGTGGAATAAATGTAATAACCATCTAGAATAAAGAGGAATGAAACTTATTGAATAAAATTTTGAGTATAATAAATGATTTCAAATTCACGATTTTAGAAATTGTTAATTGGGTGATGAGATAAAAAAATTATAAATAGATAAGTTTAATTAACTTAGGAAAAATCAAATGGATGAAATCAATTATTAATTTAAGTTGAAATTTTCATGGTTTTAAAATTTATCATCTTATTTTGTTTTCCAATCTCTTATCCTTTGGTTGTTCCTATTCTCCTGCATCCTAAGAGGGGAATTGAATTCCAAATTGATATTATCTCCTAAAGTTCGATTTGTTGTTCTTCCTCCCAAAATACCTTTACCAGTCTGTTTTGGAAAACTTTTCAAGAATCATCTTCGTGCTTGTGTCCTTGATTACAGAGGATCTTGGGAAGATCATCTCCGTCTTGTTGAATTTACCTATAACGACTGTTACCAGGTATAATTTCAATCCTCTTTTTTTATATTGTCTTAATTCTATCTCATTCTTTCTGTTGTCTCTATTTTCCATGCCTCGTTCCTTTTCGGGGACGAAAAGTGGGGGAGAGTGTAACAACCCATAATTTTGTGAATATTTTTAATTAAATTTTTATTTGAAATTTGATTTTTAAATCATTTAAAAGTGAATGTTTAGAATTTTTCGAATGTAAGTTTGGAATTTGTTTGTAATTTATTTTCCAAATGCAATAAATAAACGATTTTTCAAAATTTCATATTTTGGTCAAAATTTGAATTTTTGAAAATTTTGAATTTTTAAATTTTAGTCTTTTTCTTTGAAGCAGAATATATTTATGATATCTATTCTGCTTTTCGTTTCGTCAAATTTTGAGTTATACTTTTTAAATTAGATAAATTACAGCGTTTTACATGCAGTTATTTTCAGTATTTCAATTTCTATTTTTCTATGTGCATTTCTATATTTTTATTTTCTTTGTTATTTTATTTTATTTTTCTATTTTTTTATCTAAATTTTATTTATAGGATTTACTAGTGTGTATATCTTTTCATAAAAGGCTTGGAAGAAATCAAGGAGACATGCGCTACATTTCTTCAATGCTTGCCTTTTTATTTACCTACCCTCTTTATTACTTACCCTAGCCATCCACCAATCATAGCCGTGAATTGCTCTTATTAATCATGTACAAACATCTCAAAATATCCTTTTTTCAATTGCATTTAAGAACAATATATATATATATATATATATATATATATATATATGTATGTATGTATGTATGTATATATATAGACACAAACACACATATATTTGTTTCTTTCCCCTTATTTCTTGCCTTTTATTACCTAGCCCTTTTGTTTTCCTATCATTTACTCCTCTTTAGCTGTTCAAATATTTTCTTGCCATCCACTCCACTTCATAATTCACGTACACATTTACTTCACATTTCATTTCTAGAAAGAAATGCATGCAAATAAATGGCATGGAGAAATTTAAGAGGCATACGTTTCATTGTTTAAACTCTTACCTTTTTCATTTGCAACGCCTTTATTATTTTCTAGCTGCTTCCTCCTCATTCCTAGCCATGAATTATTCTACTCATAGCCTTGCATATCAAGTTGAAAATTCACGCACAAAAAAATTATTTCCCATTTCTCATTTTTTTTCATTTGCATTTAAACATAAAATATATTGTACGTTTCTTCCTCCTTAACTTATGCCTTTCCGTTTCCCTAGTATTCATAACTCCTTAGCTGTTTTTTTCTTATATAGCCATGTATTTCCTTTTATCATTCACGCACAAAACTCGTCTAACATATTTCATTTTATTCCATTTCTCATTTCGTCTCTTGAAAGAAAGAATTTTTTTTATTAAATACATCAAGTATTTGTTGCCATTTTATTTTCCAAACCATTCAAAATCTTGTCTTTTATTGCATAGCCTCTTTATTACTTACCTTAGCCGTTCATTCCTTTAATCTAGCCATGAATTTCTCTTGCCTATCACACATAAAAGTTTCCCTAAACTTCTCATTATCATTTGCGTGAAAGAAAATTATATTCAAGCTCTAGATCCATGGCTTCTCTTCCTCTTATTTCTTTTTCACTTTTTGTTTCTTCTTTGTTCTTCATGCTTATACTCGGCCTATGGCCTCTAGCACACCTCTAACCATCTTGACCAAGCAATATAAGATGATGGTTGAACCCATATGTAGTGTAGCCAAGCCATTGATTGATTAAGGCAAGTTATGTCACTTTGATTCATTTATTTTTCCACTGTTTTAACATCTATTGTTTTGTATTGAATGATATTCTTATGTACGTAATATTTATTTGCATACAAGATTTGGATCTGACCCTTCATCCACTCAAGTTTGCATTGTGCTTTGTCGTGCTTTGCGGGGTTTGGGTTTTTTCTGAATTTGTCGATTCTAGTTTAAAATGGTGAGTTTCTATCACTTTAGATATATATACTTATATTTTTGTGAAAAAAATGACAAGTGAATCTGTAGACATTGATATGTCTTCCATATATGCATGTGTTGTGACTACATGATGATAAATGCCGTTTATATATTTGTTACATCATTTGTTATGATATTATATGTATACTGTTATTTTATTTCTGTTAATCACCACTGCAAGTTCCCTATCACTATGGGTTTAAATGACACATACCCGAAAGGACTTTAGAATAAGGAAAAATCATTATGGGCTGAAATGATAGGCTAGATTGATTTTTATTGTATTTATTTTACTTGGGTTTGCGGGTTTGAAATGATAGAACCCGGATTTTTCTTTTTAAATTACGGATTGAAATGATACATATCCGTATCACTTGATCTAGGTTAGAAAATATTATACAGACCCATGGTAATATTTTTAAATGATATTTTCCTCAAAAAATATTAAGTATTTTAATTTTTTTTGAAAGTTATTAAGTATTTTGGAATTATAAATATATGAAAATTTTAACTTAATTTGATTTAATGCTTTAAAGTGTAAAGAAATATTGTTTTGCTATAGTTTAATTTTTTTATAAGTTAATTTGTTTTAAATGGAATTTAAAGAGTCTTATTTATGATAAATAACTTAATACTTAAGTTCGATTTAATTTGGGATCTTAAATCTAACCTAGTAATTTTAATAAAGGTTATTGTGATAACCCTGATTTTATGAACAAGTTCTATAATTTAAATTAGTTCATGTTTGTTTTAAAAATAATAATAACAACAACAATAATAATAATAATAATAAACTGTTTGTAAGTGTATGGTTTAAAATATGAATGTGTACACAATATAGTGCACGCATGTACACATGTTCTCTACATAATAATAATAAAAAGGAAAAAAAAGAAACTTAGGAAAAAAAAAAACTTACATATGATATGCATGTACATAGGCAAGTGCTGTTGGTAAAAGACAAGGCTTGCAAGGAAATGGTATGAATCCTTAATAAAAACACTTTTACCATTTTCAGTAATTCTTTTGCTTACAAATAAATCAAGACATACATATAACATGACCCGGGGTTGGATTGAAAAGAATTAGTTTTATTTTCTGAAAAGATTATAAGGACCACATACCCTTTTTCATTGTTCCAAATTAAGACTGAGGCAGGATTAGTTATGGGGTAAAATTGACATTGGGTAATTTCTAAAACCCTAGTGGCAGCCAGAGTTTATAAGAAGGCTTACTGTGGTGAGATCATATACATATTTTCCCTTCATTAACCTAGAGAAAAATAATAAGCACCGGCCATTAGAGTTAGTAGAAGACAGGATATCAAAGGAAAAAAAAGAGGCTTAGGAAAGACAGAGAAGAATTAAGGTGAGTGATCTCCCTAAAAACCTAGCATTAAGTCCTGAATATTGAGGCAGCCTAAATAGTTTTATATTTCATTTATTCAATCTGTGTTTATTTTGGTGTGTTAATAATCTGTTTAAGTGTTCAACCCTTCATGTTGATATACCCAGAAAATATGGTTTATGGATTTCCTGTTTAAAATGATCATTTGTGTTATGAATTAACCTTGAGATGAGATTCTTTCTTTTATGTGTTTTCTGCATACAGTTATTCATTAAAAGGAAAAATCCCAAGGGAAAATGTTGTACATCTATGGTCTAAAAAAATGAAAAGAATAAGATGGGACTGCAGCATAGAGTTGTTGTTGCTTATGTCTCATAATTAATGGAATAAATGGAAATATAGAAGTGCAAGGTTACACATGTGCTGAGCTTCTATGTTTACAAATAAATCCAGATCAGAATAAAAACTTGTGGTTTAGCCAGATCTTATGAATTAGTAAGTATCTGATTAAACCAGAGGTAAAAAGATGCAACAGGGAATTTATTTATGACCATATATTCATAACATGATCCATTGAAAACTCATGATCTAAATAACATGTATACTGAGAACTTATATTTGCTTGTATGAGTAAATCTATGAGAACATGATCTATTGATCCTTGAATAATTGCATGATGATTGAATTATTCATTTTCTCTGATTAAAATGTGGAATGCAAAAAAGGGATTAGCACAATTGGAAAAAAAGAAGAGGGAAAATTAACACTTAATAATTTAACTAAGGATTTTGGATCTTAGGGCTACAAAGTATAGCTTGGCAAGGTGAACATTGCAAGCTCACACATGGTATTTTTATACCTAGGGGCCTGAGTGTGCTGGGTTAACAGAGATAGTCCCAGGCAGTGTGTGTTTAAAGGAAAAGAAAGTAGCCAAAGACCATATTATAATTGGTAGAGAACTCTAGAAATAGGTTCAGTAGAGGCTTGGGTGGAATCCCTGATGGCCAGTAAAATTGTAAAAGGGGTTTAATGATTGAATTGATGATTGCATTGGTTGGTTTATGATGCCTGTTTGGAAATTTTTTTAGATTACTTCTATGAACTGTACCACATGGTTTATGAATAAGTTGTTTGCTTTGATATGAATGCATATGCCTTGCAAAATCAGGCACAGAGGTAATATAGAGTTTTAAGGTATCCACAGTATTTGCATATCAATGAAGTTATGAAATCTTGTTTTTCATGAAGATTACTCATACCAGACAATTAGTCTGACCCTTTGTGTGTTTGTGCACCATTGGGTGTCTCATATTTGTATGAGGCAGCTCATGGTGATTGTGCAGGTAAATAGGAATCTCTTTGATCAAGATTTGATGAGTTAGCTGCTAAGGAATTGGATATAATAGTTACAGATTCACTGATATTAAAGTAGAAGTTTAAGTTGAATTTATATTAAGATATGTTAGTTATGTTGTTTGAAAAGAAACCATTGTAGTGTAATTTTCTGTTGGACAAGTATTAAACCCAAAAGTTGTAATTCAGTTAAAACTTATGAGTTGCTTTTGAAAATGTTTTGACCGTGTGATGTTGTTCCTTCTCTTAACTTCCAGAATACTTAACAAAAATGTGCAGTACTAGAAAACCTGAAATTATAAGTAAGTTCAAACTGAAAGAATGATCTGGTAACTGTTATGAGAAGCTTATGTTTTAAAAAAAAAGTGATATAAAAGCATGGCAAACAATAACTTTGAGGCACTTAAAGGAACCTAGAATTACAGATGTTCAGCTTGAGAATGGTGGCAAAATAAAACAAGGCCAACCTGACCATTTCCACTAAGCCTGGGTTCAACCACCTTTCAATACTTTAACACTTAATTTACATAAGGGCTGAATGCTTCTATTGTTAAGAAAACTCAGTACTTCTACATACACACACTCACACACATGCACAGTTAAGAACACAGTAAATACAGGGGTGGAGTAAAATAAAACAAAATGTATAAAGGTAAATGATAGGCCTAGAAGTAATGATAACAACAATTATGCAAAGAAATAAGTACAACTGGGAAATTTGAATTGAAAATGGCTTTGCTATGTGAAAATCATATAATAATTTCTTTAAATAGAATTTCCTGCTTCCAAATCTTCATTACTCTGATAGAAAAAAATTATAGATGGTACACACATGCTTTCTTATATGTAAGTTTAAGATAAATTGAGCTTAACAATATTTTTATATTGGTATAAAGATCCTGATTAGAAGAGAAGTGTATGAATGAGATTCTCTTGACCAGGTGACTACTAAAAAAAATATTCAGGAAAGAAAATGGGTCATCTCATTTGGTATCAGAGCTATGTTTTTAAATAACATAGCAAAATTTTGTATGGGTTTGTTTGCATTGAATGTACGAAAGTGTTGACTGCTTTGGATGACTTGTTTTGTTCATACATATATTACTAATATTTCTTATAACTAAATAAGGATAAATTGAAGTGAATTAAATTATAGAAGGTTAGGCAAGATGAACTAACTTAAGTGTCATGTCCATAGAACTATGGTCAGACCCAGACTACAAGAGGTAGGACCAAGTGAACCACCCATGGTGAATATGCAAGAATTCATGAGAGCCATAACGAATGGGGTAGGAAATAGGCAAGAAAATCCACATGAGGAGCTCTCCAAACTACTCAAGAACTTTACCAATCTTGGAGGCAAAACTTTTGATGGAACAGAAGGGATCATAGGAGTTCAAAACTGGCTTAGAATATTGGACAGAATTTTTACAGATATGCAAGTTGAAGACCAAAAAAGGAGACAAATAGCATCCAGACAATTGAGAGGAGCAGCTTTGGACTGGTGGGAGGTTATCATAGCTGGAAGACCTGAAGGAGAAGTGACATGGAATCAATTTAAGGAAATGTTGGAAGGAAGATTTGTACCTGCGTCAGCTAAAGAGTCTTTACTAGAGGAATTCATTAAATTAAGACAAGGGACTATGAGTGTTATTGAATACACACAGAAGTTTGAATCTTTGGCAAAATATGGTGCAGTGCTTATCACAACCAAAAAGGCTAAAAATGGCCAATACATCCAAGGACTGAATGTTAGCCTTAGTAGAGCTATGTTGCCATATAAGGACAGGACATTTGATCAAGTTTTGGATCTGACTTTGAGTATAGAACAGCATGATAAAGCCAGGGAAAATTTCAGAGCACTCAGGAATAAGCAAAATAAGAAAGGAAAGAATAAGTTTCATCCTTATGACAAAAAGAAAACAGATGTAGCTTCCACCAAGAAACCAGAAGAAGCCAAGACTACTGAAGTTAAGAAGAAGATCACATGTTATAATTGTGGACAAGAGGGGCATATGAAGAATAGGTGCACAAATCCCAAACCAGCATCTTTCAAATGTCACCAGTGTGGGAAGGAAGGTCACATAAGGAGGAATTGTCCAGATCTTAAGCAAGGGAAAATGGGAACTTTGGAGGGGAAAGGCAAAGCAACTGAAGAACCAAATGTTGGGAATCATGGCCAAGTTGAAGGTACTTGGCTTATTCACTCAATACCTTTTGCAGTAGTGCATGATACTGGGGCTACACACTCATTGATTTCCCATGATATTGCACAACAAATAAAATTGAATTGTATGATTGTTGATAGGCCATTGCTTATTAAAAGTCCTTTAGGTAGTTCCTGTGTTTTGGGTAAGATGTGCATGCAACTGGGATTAAATATACGGGGATATGTGTTTAGTGCAGACCTATATGTGTTGCAATACCCAGGCATAGGAGTTATTTTAGGAGTTGATTGGTTAAGAAAATATAAGGCTGTTATAAATATGGAGACCTCCACCATATCATTGAGAACTTATGATGGAAAAAGGGTAGTTGTTCTTTGTGAAACAAATAAGAACAGAAATATAGCCGCCCTTGTTACTTTGTCTAGTGAGAAGCACCTGCCTGCATTAGAAGAAATCCCTATTGTAAATCAATATACTGATGTGTTTGGTGAGGTTAAGGGAATTCCAAATCATAGGCCAGTAGAGTTCTCAATTAAACTAATTCCAGGAGCTAACCTAGTGGTTAAGAGGCCAACTAGGATAGGGCCTAAAGAATTGATAGAACTGATAAAGCAACTAGTTGAACTAGAAGAAAAAGGCTTCATCAGACCAAGTAGCTCATCATGGGGAGCACCAGTGGTTTTTGTTAAGAAACAGGATGGATCTCTTAGATTATGTATTGATTATAGGGAGTTAAACAAAATCACAGGATGATCTTTTTGATCAATTAAGTGGTGCAAAAATATTCTCCAGACTTGATTTAGCTTCAGGATTTCATCAAATGAAAGTAGAAGGGGAAAGCATAAAATACACAGCTTTCAATACTAGATATGGACTTTATGAATTTTTAGTAATGCCATTTGGGTTGACAAATGCTCCCTCTTAATTTGTTGATTTGATGAATAGAATTTTTAGAGAATACTTGGATAAATTTGTATTGATATTCATTGATGATATATTAATTTATTCCAAGTCAGTTGAGGAGCATGAGAATCATTTACATATTGTACTTCATAGATTGAGGCAAGAAAATTTGAAGGCAAAATTTTCAAAGTATACTTTTCGGCAAAATGAAATAAATTTTCTAGGACATGTAATATCAGAAGAAGGTATATCTGTGGATCCAAATAAGGTAATTACAGTTCAAGCATGGAAAAGGCCTACTAGTGTCACCGAGGTCAGATCCTTTATGGGAAGGCTGGTTATTATAGAAGGTTTATAAAAGATTTTGCAAAAATTTCAATCCCATTAACTAGATTGACTAGGAAGAATTAGGTATTTGCTTGGACCGAGGAGTGTGAGAAAGCTTTTGGGAGGTTAAAGGAAGCATTAATACAAGCCCTAATACTAAAAGTACCTGAGGGGAATGAAAATTTGGTGATATATACTGATGCAAGTGGACAAGGACTTGGGGCAGTATTGATGCAACAACACCAAGTAATAGCTTATGCCTCTAGACAGTTAAAACCCAGTGAGGTAAGGTATGCAACACATGACCTTGAATTGGCTGCTATAGTGTATGCTCTTAAATTATGGAGACACTATTTGTTAGGGGCAAAATTTGAAGTGTACACAGACCATAAGTCACTTAAATATTTGTTTTCACAAAAAGAATTAAACATGAGGCAGCAAAGGTGGATTGAACTACTAGCCTCTTATGATTTTGAAATATTATGCACACCTGGCAAAGCTAACAAAGTAGCAGATGCTTTGAGTAGACAGCATGCTAATGTAGCTAGGTTAATGATAGAAGAATTTAACACTTTGTCACTATTGATTGACTCAGAAATAGAAAGTAAAAGAGTTGAAAACATGAGCATATGCAGTGAGAATGTAGGGATAGGAAAGTTAAGTTTTGTTACTTTGGGGTCAGAATTAAAAACAAAAGTTGAAAAGCTACAAGACCAAGATTCATTTTTACTTGAGAAGAAAAATCAGATATTAAATGGTGAGGCAGTAGAAGGTTTTCTGTTGGATAATCAAGGCCACTTGAAGAAAGGAAGAAGAATATGTGTCCCAGAAATTAATGAGTTGAGGCAGGAAATATTGGATGCTTATCACAAAAGTAAATATACCATACATCCAGGAAGCACAAGAATGTATCATAACCTCAAAAGAGATTATTGGTGGAAAGGTATGAAAAGTGCAGTGGCAACTTATGTGTCTAAGTGCATGATTTGTCAACAGGTAAAGGCTGAATATCAAAGACCCTCGGGAATGCTTCAACCTTTACAAATACCACAGTGGAAATGGGAAGATATATCAATGGACTTCATTGATGGTTTGCCTAAAACTAGGAGGGGAAATGATAGTATTTGGGTTGTAGTTGATAGGCTAACCAAATCAGCTCATTTCATACCTGTAAAATCAAAAAGGAATGCATGCACATTAGCTCAATTATTTGTTAAAGAAGTAGTTAGATTGCAGGAATACCAAAAACTACAGTTAGTGATAGATATACCATCTTCACTTCGAAATTTTGGCAAAGTTTTCACAAAGCAATGGGGACTGATTTATGATTGAGTACAACATATCACCCTCAATCTGATGGTCAAACAGAAATTGTGAATAAATTGCTTGAAGACATGTTGAGGGCATGTGTATTGGATTGGGGAGGAAGCTGGGAAGATCACATATTTTTAGCAGAATTTGCATACAATAATAGCTATCACAGCAGCATAGGCATGGTACCCTTTGAAGCACTCTATGGTAAACCATGTTTATCACCTTCAAGTTGGATTGAATCAGGGGAGAAGGTGGTCTTAGGACCAGAAAATGTAAAAGAGACTTCTGAAAAGATAGCTTTGATTAGGAGGAGAATTGCCTCTGCCCAAGACAGGCAAAAGAAATATGCTGATCATAGAAGAAAAGCAGTGCAATATGATGTTGGAGACTATGTACTTATTAAAATATCACCTATGAAGAAGGTTCTAAGGTTTGGGAAACAAGGAAAGTTAATTCCCAGATACATAGGACCATAAAAAATTTCAGAAAGAATTGGAAATGTAGCCTATAAGTTAGAATTGCCAGAGGAGATGAGAGCAATGCATAATGTTTTTCATGTGTCTCAGTTAAGGAGATGGATTCATGATGCAGAGACAATCTTGAAATCCACTAGGGATGTGCAGATTGATCCCAGAATGATTTATGAAAAAGAGCCAGTAGGTATTGTTGCAAGAGAAATTAAGAAATAAAGAAATTAAATTGGTGAAAGTGCAATGGAGCTTTGACCCAAATGATTGCACATGGGAAGTGGAAGATAAAATCAGAAATGGTTATCCAAAACTGTTTGATTGAATGAAAGGTATAACTTATAATAGATTAATAAATGCTTTGATTAAATATGCAGTGTGAATTTTTGTTTTAAATATACATAGAGTTTAACTAAAAACAAAGTAATTTGAGAAAGATTGATTCTCAGGATTGAAAACACTTGAGCTAAGCATGAAAGAATTGTGGGACACAATTCCCAAAAAGGAGGGGTATATGTGATAACCCTGATTTTATGAACAAGTTCTATAATTTAAATTAGTTCATATTTGTTTTAAAAATAATAATAATAATAATAATAATAATAATAATAACAACAACAACAACAATAATAATAAGCTGTTTGTAAGTGTATGGTTTAAAATATGAATGTGTACACAATATAGTGCACGCACGTATAATAATAAAAGGAAAAAAAAGAAACTTAGGAAAAAAAAAAGCTTACATATCATATGCATGTACATAGGCAAGCGCTGTTGGTAAAAGACAAGCCTTGCATGGAAATGGTATGAATCCTTAATAAAAACACTTTTACCATTTTCAGTAATTCTTTTGCTTACAAATAAATCAAGACATACATATAACATGACCCGGGGTAGGATTGAAAAGAATAAGTTTTATTTTCTGAAAAGATTATAAGGACCACATACCCTTTTTCTTTCTTCTGAATTAAGACTGAGGCAGGATTAGTTATGGGGTAAAATTGACAATGGGTAATTTCTAAAACCCTAGTGGCAGCCAGAGTTTATAAGAAGGCTTAGTGTGGTGAGATCATATACATTTTTGCTCTTCATTAACCTAGAGAAAATAATAAGCACCGGCCATTAGAGTTAGTAGAAGACAGGATATCAAAGAAAAAAAAAGAGGCTTAGGAAAGACAGAGAAGAATTAAGGTGAGTGATCTCCCTGAAAACCTGGCATTAAGTCCTGAATATTGAGGCAGCCTAAATAGTTTTATATTTCATTTATTCAATCTGTGTTTATTTTGGTGTGTTAATGATCTGTTTAAGTGTTCAACCCTTCATGTTGATATACCCAGAAAATATGGTTTATGGATTTCCTGTTTAAAATGATCATTTGTGTTATGAATTAACCTTGAGATGAGATTCTTTCTTTTATGTGTTTTCTGCATACAGTTATTCATTAAAAGGAAAAATCCCAAGGGAAAATGTTGTAAATCTATGGTCTAAAAAAAATGAAAAGAATAAGATGGGACTGCAGCATAGAGTTGTTGTTGCTTATGTCTCATAATTAATGGAATAAATGGAAATATAGAAGTGCAAGGTTACACATGTGCTGAGCTTCTATGTTTACAAATAAACCAGATCAGAATAAAAACTTGTGGTTTAGCCAGATCTTATGAATTAGTAAGTATCTGATTAAACCAGAGGTAAAAAGATGCAACAGGGAATTTATTTTTGACAATATATTCATAACATGATCCATTGAAAACTCATGATCTAAATAACATGTATAATGAGAACTTATATTTGCTTGTATGAGTAAATCTATGAGAACATGATCTATTGATCCTTAAATAATTGCATGATGATTGAATTATTCATTTTCTCTGATTAAAATGTGGGATTCAAAAAAGGGATTAGCACAATTGGAAAAAAAGAAGAGGGAAAATTAACAATTAATAATTTAACTAAGGATTTTGGATCTTAGGGCTACAAAGTATAGCTTGGCAAGGTGAACATTGCAAGCTCACACATGGTATTTTTATACCCAGGGGCCTGAGTGTGCTGGGTTAACAGAGATAGGCCCAGGCAGTGTGTGTTTAAAGGAAAAGAAAGTAGCCAAAGACCATATTATAATTGGCAGAGAACTCTAGAAATAGGTTCAGTAGAGGCTTGGGTGGAATCCCTGATGGCCAGTAAAATTGTAAAAGGGGTTTAATGATTGAATTGATGATTGCATTAGTTGGTTTATGATGCCTGTTTGGAAAAAATTTAAGATTACTTCTATGAACTACCACATGGTTTATGAATAAGTTGTTTGCTTTGATATGAATGCATATGCCTTACAAAATCAGGCACAGAGGTAATATAGAGTTTTAAGGTATCAACAGTATTTGCATATCAATGAAGTTATGAAATCTTGTTTTCATGAAGATTACTCATACCAGACAATTAGTCTGACCCTTTGTGTGTTTGTGCACCATTGGGTGTCTTATATTTGTATGAGGCAGCTCATGGTGATTGTGCAGGTAAATAGGAATCTCTTTGATCAAGATTTGGATGAGTTAGCTGCTAAGGAATTGGATATAATAGTTACAGATTCACTGATATTAAAGTAGAAGTTTAAGTTGAATTTATATTAAGATATGTTAGTTATGTTGTTTGAAAAGAAACCATTGTAGTGTTATTTTCTGTTGGACAAGTATTAAACCAAAATGTTGTAATTCAGTTAAAACTTATGAGTTGCTTTTGAAAATGTTTTGACTGTATGATGTTGTTCCTTCTCTTAACTTCCAAAATACTTAACAAAAATGTGTAGTACTAGAAAATCTGAAATTATAAGTAAGTTCAAACTGAAAGAATGATCTGGTAACTGTTATGAGAAGCTTATGTTTTAAAAAAAAAGTGATATAAAAGCATGGCAAACAATAGCTTTGAGGCACTTAAAGGAACCCAGAATTACAGGTGTTTATCATGAGAATGGTGGCAAAAGAAAACAAGGCCAACCCGACCATTTCCACTAAGCCTGGGTTCAACCACCTTTCAATACTTTAACACTTAATTTACATAAGGGCCGAATGCTTCTATTGTCAAGAAAACTCAGTACTTCTACATACACACACTCACACACATGCATAGTTAAGAACACAGTAAATACAGGGGTAGAGTAAAGTAAAACAAAATGTATAAAGGTAAATGATAGGCCTAGAAGTAATGCTAACAACAGTTATGCAAAGAAATAAGTACAACTGGGAAATTTAAATTGAAAATGGCTTTGCTATGTGAAAATCATATAATAATTTCTTTAAATAGAATTTCCTGCTTCCAAATCTTCATTACTCTGATAGAAAAAAATTATAGATGGTACACACATGCTTTCTTATATGTAAGTTTAAGATAAATTGAGCTTAACAATATTTTTATATTGGTTTAAAGATCCTGATTAGAAGAGAAGTGTATGGATGAGATTCTCTTCACCAGGTGACCCCTAAAAAAAAAAATTTAGGAAAGAAAGTGGGTCATCTCAGTTATTTCCTGAAATGGACATATTTTGTATAATAAATAAATGTAATTTTGAATAAATAAAATGAAATACATTTTTATGGGGCATTTTGTAATAAGTTTATTTAACTTGGAATCATAGTTGAATTGATGTCTAAATGAATAAATTTGTAAAGAAATTGATTGTTATATTAACTATGATAAATATTCTTTTTTGAAATGTTACGTTTTGTAAGATAAATAGCCATGACTTTAAAATGGAAAAATGTAAGTTAAACATACGTGTGAGATGTAAGTTAGTTAATATTTTAATTGATTAATATAATAAATGTTTGTACTGTAATAACAAAAATGAAAGAAATATGTAAAGTTTTAATTAATGAAAGAAACGTGTAAAGTTCTAATTAATGAAAGAAACATGT
This sequence comes from Allium cepa, assembly GCA_030765085.1. Taxonomy (NCBI): domain Eukaryota; kingdom Viridiplantae; phylum Streptophyta; class Magnoliopsida; order Asparagales; family Amaryllidaceae; genus Allium; species Allium cepa. Next base: position 302,467,685 of record CM060932.1, read on the forward strand.
AAGGTTTTAATTAATGAAAGAAACAAGTAAAGTTTTAGTTAGTGCAATATTGATTAAAATGATAAATGCTCTTTATTATAATAAATGTAAGTTAAAACGTACATTTGACATGTAAGTTTTAATCAATGTAATGGTGTATTTTAAATTGATTAAAATGATAAATGTTACTTACTGAAACAATAAAATGTAAGTTGATAATGTACATTTGATATGCAAGTTTTAATTTACGTAACTGGCATTTTTTAAATGATTAAAATAATAAAGTTTCTTTATTGTAATAATAATGTAAGTTAATAAGGTACTTTTAACTTAACATAAGAATTTCAGCTTTAAATTGGATATTACGGTAACAAATTTTATTTAAGGCTATGATAAAATGACCATGTTAAATTTGTAAGCATATAAATACTTTGATTATATAAAATGTTAAAGTGGAAATTATTACATTTCAAAAATGCTATGATTCCTTAAGGTAACATTTCCAAAATGCTATGATAATTTAAAGGAATATTTCAAGTTTAATAAATTAAAGGAAATATTCAATGATTTGAAAATTTGGGTTTTATTTAAATGATATGTTATTGAATTAGTTTTGAAATGGAAATGATACTATTGTGATATGGTTTTGAAATGAGTATGATACTTTTGTTTTGAAAGTATATACTAGTTTGAAAGAAATGATATGATTTTGAAATGGATATGCTTGTTTGGTTTGAAAGTATAAATGATTTTGAAATAAATATCCATGGGTTATGTTAGCACCAAAATTAGTCACTAACACCCTTGAGTAGAGTTATGTAGAGAGATTAATGAAGAGAGTAAATTAGGACTGAAAAATAGTGTAATTCAATGAAAAAGAATAACAAAAACGAGAACACCATATTTATAGTGGTTCGGCGTAACTGCCTACATCCACTTTGAGTTTAATCTTTATTGCTTTCTCAATTACTTGAATACAGATACAATCCGTAAATCAATCACTTGGATACCAGTTTGAATTAAAAAGAGGAGAGTATAAGAAATGGCAGAGTCTCCCCAGTGTTTCCGGAAAAAGGGTCCATTCCACTGTGCCCCTGTCCCTCTATTTATAGACGAAGATGGGTTGGACTTCCCTGGTGGGCCTGGTAGCTGAATAACTCGGTCCAAATGGAGTAAGCCCCGTGTGTCGACCCAAATAGGCCGAATGACCAAACGCCGAACCTTCATCTTTATGCCGAACGAAGTGAGGCCGGATGCTCTGCATGCCGAACGAAGTAAGGTCGGATGCTCTACATGCAGCACGAGATTTGTGTCGAACGGTGCAAGGTGTTGAGTGAGGGGTGTAGGCCGAACAAGGCTGGTAATGCCGAACAGTCCAAGAATGCCGAGTGAAGCATGAATGCCGAGCGCTCTAGAAGTCAGACGCTCTTAAATACCATTTGACCCATACGTGCCGAACGTATCTTGTATGCCGAACGTTCATGGATGCCGAACGTTCCCTGTATGCCGAACGTTCATGGATGCCGAACATTCTTTTGATGTCGAGCGAAGCTTGCCGAGCGACGTGCGCGTAACCGTTCTCGCTGAACCATGCCTAAATGCCAAACATGTTGTCCTCATCAAACCCGTATGCCTCCAGGCCCTTTGTGGTCATAATCTTGTCTAGTGCTGATAATAGTGACTTCAACTGTCGTTTTGTAACCGGGCCAAGATGCCGGTTAACATTTTCCCCCCAAAGCGTGTCGTGTGAAGCAACACAACACGCTTTGAATCAGCGAGTATTCCTTGTCTTCAGAAAGAAATCCATCATGTTTCTTTAATAGTCATTATCCTTCGACTTTATCCTCCCAAGCTGTCATATCCTTCTTTGGCCGTCTTGACGCTTAGTTGATTCCCAATATTATAAATCCAGGGTTGTAGTTCATCAGTGACCACTCGTGTCTGATTCTACAGAGCTAGCAAGCTTCGGCTATCTGATCTAGTATTTTCTCAATAACCCTTAGTGAGAATTTAATTTCTGTTGATTTCAAGAAGTCGGACTTGTTCGGATATACACATGCACGTTTCGGTACATGTTCTTTCCATTGGCTCTCGAATGCGTTTTATATGCTCATAAGTCGTCGCCAACTCCATGTAGTTTAATTGCAATTCAATTGCGATTCCTTGTTTGTATTTTCTGTGAAATAAGGGTTGCAATCTGTAACGATCCTGATTTTTTATTTAAAATTAAATTGATAATGTAAATAAATTTCGGAATAAAATTGTAAATTAATTTGGATTTTTCAAATTAAATAGGATATTTGTTTATTTGAGTATTGATTTTAAAATTTAATTGAGATTTCGAATTTTTATATTTAAAATCTTATAAAGAAAAGTAACATCCCAAAATTTTCAATTTAAATAAATGATATATATTTCAAACTCTTGGGATTTAATTTGAGAATAAATTGGAAGAAAAATCCTAAACAAATAAAAATGAGTGATAGTAATATATAATTAAATCCTAATTTTATTTTGAAATTAAAATATTGAAATAATAAATATTGTAAAAAGTCTTTTGAATTTAAAATCTTATATATATGTGTATATTACAAATATGAGTGAATTGAATGCATATTTAAAATTAATTTAAATTTGTTCAAAATAAAGTGTGAATGTATAAATGGATATGAAAGTTTATATTTCAAGTTTGAAATGGAAAATTGAATTTAAATTTAAAATAAATATTTTAAAAAAAATTAAGTAGCATTCAAAATCATTTCTTTCTTTAAAATTAATAAAACAAAAATGTGTATAAAGTGAGCAATAAAAGTTTAAAATAATATATATAAATAATTTGTTTATTTAAAAGATATAATAGTCTGAATTCAAAAGAAAAAAATATATATATAATGAACTAAGCTTAAATATATTGGTTTAAAAAGTGATATTGTAAAATTGATATAAACAAAAGTTTACAAAAGCTAAATCATCTTGTATACTTAATAATTAGATTTGATAAAATAAGGACTTAAAACACATTGTACATATGCATATATACATACAAATGAATAAAAATATATATATTGGTTTATAAAAGTATGTATATAATATAGGAAATAAAATCTATAAAGTTTCTTTTGCCTTGTTACATCAAAAGCTGAAACTTACCTTCACAATAAAATTTAATAATTAACAAAATCTATGTTTTAAGATCTTTTCTTACAAATGGCACAAGATATCAATTCCTTAATGAAATAATCAATAAAAAATTTCAGAAATCTTTCACCTTCCCAATTCAAATCTATTTACCTCCAAATCTCTGAAAAGTTTAATAACCCAAAAGATTTCGCAATCTTTACTTCAATATTCAAGAAGAAAAAAAAAATTCAGAGAAAAGATAAGAAAGAAAACTGCCTAATTTCTTCTTCAATGCAAGTTAAAAAACTGAAGTGATTTCTAAAGCATCAAGTGTAGTGTGATACATTCAGGTAAGTTTTTAAAATTTTATAGTTAATAAAATTTTGGTTTTGAAGTCATATGTTAACAACAATTTTTAAATTCAAACTGCAGATTTGTAAATAAAACAATGAAGTTTCAGGGTTTTGCTAATGCTAGTTTCTGGAAATAATTGTAAAAGGCAAGTAAATTTTCTTTTAAAAGAATTTGAGTTTGAAGTTATAATTGCTAATGGAAAAAGAATTTAATACCCCAACATTCAATAAATTGCAGGAAAAAAAAATCAAGTCTAAGGCTAAACATGATTCCTGGTTTCAAAACTGCAGAGAAAAAACAAAAAAAAAAAAAAAAAAAAGCTCTCTGTTCTATTAAAAATCCTACTGTAAGTAAAACAAGAGAAAAAAAGTTATTTTTATTAATGATCAAGTAAACAAAGATCTGTAACTATGATTTGCAGATTTGAACTCCAATTTAAAATAAGGAAAGAAGAGTAGTTGCAGGCTTTCATCTATGATTTGAAACTGTCAGCAAACATCTCTGTCTCCTGAAAAATGTGAGTAACCCCATGCCTTCTTCATTTCCTTTTTTTCTTGTGTTTAAATGCTTGCATGAATGAGGTTGGTTTTGGCTTGTGAATGGGTGCTATGCTTGAATTTTTCTTTGCCTGGGAATATGATTTCTTCCTTCTTCTTTTTGCTGTCTGTTTCCTGTAACACTTTGGTTTACAGTGTAAACCATACTAAATTTAAAACCCCTTCTTCTATTGCTATTAAAATTGAATGACGTAGGAAATTTTTGGCCTGTGCATGTTGATGTCTTCAAAATGCTAGTTCCTATCTATCTTAACCTGATAAAACCCAAATTAGATTTGTTGCTAGCTTTGCATGGATCAAAGCGTTTAACAGAAAATAGTTCAGATGCATCTAAATTGAATGTTCAAAAATATTTGTATGAATCAAACCCAAGACTGAATGCTTGGAAAACAACATTTCTTTTCCTATTTCCTTAGCTTTCTGATCTACAGTAAAAGGAAAAGAAAAACTATGGTTAAATCCCAATCTTCTCTTCTTTATTTCTTCTGAAATAAATTTGTAACAAGTTGAGATTGTGTTTGAGCTTGCACCATGTTTCAGAAAACTAATCAAAACAGGGTTGTAGTCTTACTGGGATTGAAAGAAAAGAAAAAAAAACAAACAACACAGTACATTTGAACTTTTGGTTACAGGATAATCTATATCAAAGGGAATTTGAAATCTTTCTCTCTTAGCTTCTGAAAAGGTTGTAAACAAGTAAAAGAAATTGTTATAAACCTGTCTTGTATTTTCAGAATTGAGTTAAAGTTAGTTTTACATAGTTTTTCCTGGAAATTTTGAAAACACAAGTAACAATTTAATTTTGCAGAAAACTCAAACTTCACGAATCTTAACTTCCATGACTTTAAGTAAATCCACTCTTAAAATGATGATTTTTGAAACCACAATCAATTTTTTTCATTGGCTTTCCACTGGAGCATTTTCAATATCCTGTAAATTGAAGTTCCATCAAAATCTGGTGATCCAAGTAATGGTGGGCCAAGCGTTCGGTTTCGCAGCAAGAATTAAGGATCGTCATCACTAGAAAAATGCTAGATAAATTTTCAAACCATTGCATTTTTGATTGGAGATCAAACTAGGGTTTAGAACCCTTTTCTGTTCACGTTGGACACAGCGGTGCCGCGCCTTCTAGGGGCGATCGGACTTTGAGCCTCCGGTGGGAATAGAAGCATCTGGTCGCGGCAAAGCTTCAGGCGAGTTTTCACGGCCTCTGATGGCCAGGGGAGGTGGCGCGCGACCGTTTTTTGATGGCGTGCCTGATGTTTTTTTTTTCTCTGGGTTCGGTTACTTGATTTTGATTGGAGGGGAGGTAGGGTACTTCGATGGATGTAGATGATTGCTGGGTTAGGGTTTGACGTGCAGCGATGCTCGCTAGTGGTTGGTACCGCCTCCGGTGCCGGTGTACGTGCACGAGGGGAGTTGTTGTATCAGTATGTGGTTTTGGGGAGAAGGAACTGGAGTCTCGAAGCATGACACGGGGGAAGCGCGTGGGAACTCGAAGAGAAGCTCGAGTCGTTTTGATGCGGTCTTGGGTCGAATTTAAAACTTAAACGAATTTGTGAATTTTTTGTCTCTCACGGGTCGATTCGAGTGGAAACTCAAAGCAGAGGGGTATTTGTCTCGGGGTAAACCCGAAGCAAGCCTTGGGTTGGACATAGAAGCAGAAAATTCCAGTTTTAACTAAATTTCTGAAACACAAAATTTAATAATTTTTTTCTTAATGAATTAATGATGGTTACAAATGAAATTTAGGTGAATGGTATTGAAACATTCTTTTGAGATTTATGGGGCTCAAGAATATTTTAAATTTTATATTTTCTTTTAAATAAAAGTTGTTTCAAAGGTTTAACTTAATAAAAAATTTAGAAGTAAATCACAATATCAAATGTTAACTGTAAACCAAATTCATTTATATGACTAAATAATGATTAACAATTAATGTTTTTTATAATGATTTTTATAATTAATAGTTAATCAATTGAAGAATAGTCAATTAACAAGGATAATTAAACTTAATCAGGTTAACAATTAAGAATTGGTAAGTTATAATAATTAATTAAAGGAATAATTAGTTAATAAAACCAATTAAGATTAAATTGATTCATAATTAAGTAAAATTTAAACATTGACTTAAAATAATTAATTAAGATAATTATATGGTTAATTCACTCTTATCACAATCACCTAAATCAAAGACGATTGACTATCATCAAATATTCTGTTCTGGATTGACCTTTTTGTTGTGATGTTGTGATTGCTTTGTGATGGACTGTGATTTGTCATTTGTTCCCATATGTGTGTGAAACCCTTTTTGCCCATAAAACGGCATTTGAATTTCGATGCGACAGGGAGTCGGATTCCAGTTTGTTATCCGAAACCCACATCGAATCATATTAGTGAACCTTTATGATTGATAAATTTATTTTATCTATGGATCTGTGAATGAAGATAAGCGCTATGGGTTATACCGCTTATCGATATATCTGTGCTAATTGATGTTGTGCACTATTGTGTGTAAAACCCCTTGACCACACTATACACACACAAATATGGATTGCACGTGGAAATTGGTTAAGTCACAGATTTTTGAAATAGATTGAAAAAAATTGAATTTTTAAATCTATATGATTTTGAAAATGGATCGGGTTTTAAAATGAGAAGCTTTTGGGGAAAGAATTTATAAGATAAAAGTTATTTTTGAATAACTTAATTTAGTTTTGAAATCTGATTTAAATTTAAATTCAAAATTTGAAATTAAATTCTATTTTGAGAATTTAAGATGTAAAAAGGTCATACAAGTTTATATAGGTTTTTAAACCATTTTTAAAGGGTTGTTTTGGGAATTAAATTTAACCCAAAGATTTTAACTTGTATAAATGAAATTGGATTTTTCCAAAATGAAAACTAATTGTTTTCCAATGATAAAGCTTTCATATAAGGAATGAATTTCCAATTTGTATAAAAGGAATTTCAAGTTTGAATTGAAATGATTTTCCAAGTTATGAATGAATATTTGGAAACGGTTTTTGAAAGCTATAAGTTAAATCTTTGATTTAAAGATTAAATGGGCTAATCCAATTGGAATGGAAATTGTTTTGAATTCTGTGAATGGATCTTTGTGAAACTGGATAAACTTTGTGAAATAAATCTTTTGTTTAAAGATTTGAAATGGTAATTTGGTTCAAACCATTTAAAGGGAAGTTTTGGATAATAAGTTGTGACTTAACTAAAAATCCTATATCCATATGTTTTTAAATATTGCGCTCGTTATTCGGTTTAGCCGGGAGAGGACCTTGTGTCATATAACCCATTCCGAATAATGATACGTCGTTATGGATAGCATTTGAAGACCGGTGGTAAAGACCGGGTATTTGCGAGAATGATAGGACGACCTATCAATTGTCTCTGCACTGAGTAGCTACGGTATAGAGATTTCCTAAGTGATGGGAAGTCCGATCGGGATTGTGAATACCCGGATTTGCAAGGGCTCCTTCGGAAGTGCCTTCAGTTCTGTTCGAGCCCGGAACAGACTTGTATGGTTGTGTGTCTAACACTACACCTTGAGATGTAAAGCCGATTTCTTTCAAATACATATTTGTTGGTGGCGGAGAATTTATTCTCTTAGCTTAACACCCTTCTCTGAGACGTACGAGCTAAGAGGTTATGTATTTGAAGGTTATCAGCGATATACTCCCAATTTGGTAGTGTGGCATGCTAAGTGCTGCTGTGTGATTGATGATCATTTGTTGATCATTGGTTGATCAAATCATGGCTTTGTGAAAAAGCATAGCTTTGTGGTCGAGACCTCATCGAGCCTCACAAACCGGTAATGGTCGAAACAGGAAAGATGCGGCAAGGTTTCAGGGGTAGCTCCCCTAGGGTATGACCATTCCTTCTGGAAAAGGGTGGTATCATGGTATGGAGCCCAGATACTTACTCATGTGGACACACTATATTTATTACTGTGTGATGTTGTTGTTGTAGGGCCCTCGGATAAAGGTCCCAAAGGACCGGGGGTGGCATATCTCAGGTTTTATTCCCCGGGAAGGGGGTAACCGGCCTTCTGTTAGCAGAGAACAGGTTGGTTCTCGGGGCGTCCCGCCAGAGGCGCTCCCATGTGGCAATAGGAAGTTCCTTAGCCTGACCATTTGTTGGAAATCCATTCTTCAAATACGAGCCTTGTACGGTTTTAGTTGTAGAACCTGCCATTTAACATGGCAGCTTTAGTAGGCATAGTATCATGGTACCTATGCTGGCTAGGATTTATATTATACTTTCGAAGTGTTTTTCCACTATGCACTAATAATAATATCAAAAGAATTTTTGCGTAGTAAGCATGTTTGACTATCATAAGGAGAAATCTCCCCCATGTGTGCGTTTGCATTGTGTGTGTGCCGGGAGGCCTTATGGTAGTTTCATTTTCCAAAAGCATTGCGGATTTAAACTTTAAAGCTTTGTTGTTTGTTTTAAAAGACCAAATTGTTTTGTTTGCTCACACCAGTCCCATGACTGACCTGGAGTTTATTGTTCCTTTCCTAAACTCTGGGTGCCCACTATTTTCCACACGGGCAGTCTAGAGTTGGGTTTTCAGATATTCCAGTAATAGGTATAGATTCGTTAGCCTTCGAAGCTCTTTGGATTGGTGGATCGCATTTGCTACACTTCAGCATCGGACCAGACTTGCTCTCTTAGTGAATGTGATGAGGGTTCAAGCTAGCTTTGGGTTGAAGATGGAGTTCTTGGAGTTTGGCATTGAAGATATTATCTTTCCGCTGCTATTTTATTGTACCTCTGATAGTATTGTTATCCATTGTACCATTCTATTGTATTCTGTTGTATCAGATATTGTTGTATATCAATTGTATCATTCATATTTCTTCCGCTGTGTTGTACTTATTGTGTTATAAGCTCCGGCGAACCAGGTTCGACGTTTGGATCTGCGGCATTTGAATGCGAGTGTCGTATTCGGTGCCGATTTTCGAAGGTCGAGTCAGGGTCGTTACACAACCAGCCACTTGAGGAGTTTTCCAAACCGCTCTTCAGTAAAAACTCTATGATTTTGTTCACAGCTTCAACCTTTAGGATTGGTAAGAAGAGGACGTCAATGCCCCCAAGTGGGAAACGGCCGTGGACTAGCCATTTGAGTAATTTCCATCGGTGGGGTTCCTGGATTTTTGCAAACATCTTGCACTTTTCGCATTGTCTAGCATGATCGACCGTATCTAGATTGATAGTTGGCCAGTAATACCTGTAGCAAAGTATCTTCTTTATCATGGTTTTCCCCCTGATGCTATTACCGCATTCTTCTTCATAGAATTTGCTCAAGATATCATCATGGGCGATGCGCCAAAGCATGGGAATGGATAAACTCCTTTTGACAAACGACTTATTCTTAGATGATTTGGTATGAAGATTTGAGGAGGATCTGTCGTTTTCCGTTCCTTCGTTCAGTAAGAATTCCTCATTGTAGATAGTCTTTGATGGGAGTCAACCATGACACCTTTTCATTTTGTTCGCTGAGGTGAGTAATGATGTAATACGTGAAGTCAGTTAGTGGCCCTTGGACTTGGTCGAGATAAGGAGCAAGACAATGCCCCCTAGCAAGATCAACTTCCTTAAATTTGTATACTACCAATCAAGAATCACAAAAGATATGTAAAGTTTTCACTTCAAATCCTCTAGCAAGTTTGAGGCTGGCAGCCAAGGCTTCATACTAAGCATCGTTGTTTGTTATAGGTAAATAGAGTTTCAGGACGTAGCATATTGATCGTTCCTCAGGAGTTATTATCATGACTCCTATGCCATAACACTGATCATTGGATGCTCCATCCGCGTACATTTTCCATCTTATGGTTGGTTCTCTGCTACTCTTCGAGTAGTGTTCTGAGGTAGTGAATTTGGGTGTGAGGTCTGCTGATTTCCGTCCTTAGATAGCCCTTCGAGGGAAATAAGTGATATCGAATTAGCTTAGTTTGATATTTTATTTAAGTAGTCTTTCAGACGTCTCAGGTCATTGTATGCCCTGTCGCAACGGCTGGTAGGCATAGACGTTGATGGATTGAGCCTAAAAGTAAGAGTGGAGCTTTCATGGTGAAGTCAATAGATATTATGCTAGCTTTTGTAGCTTCGGGTTGATATCCAATGCATGGCTCGTGATAGTTAATGAAATCACATATGCATGTCAGAATGGGTCCAAGGGAACATATCATCATTTATTCAAAAAAATCCAACTAATTCATTTATGATCACTACACTGAGCTGTGATCCGATATTCAGCACCCGGAAAGGGTCGCCATGGCTGAGTGTAATGTCTACCGTCACCTTAGCAGGTGCCATCCCAGATTCTTTGAGTATAGATGTAATTATTTTTCATAACAGTCAATGTGAAATATGGTTAGGATGACCAATAATGATGGTTGCTCTAGTCGAACCCCAGAGTCTTGTTATGAGTTTTTAAGTCTAATAGCGAAGGACTCTGAATGCTCTAATAGATTACCAACAAATGGCCAAAGATCAGGCTTAAAAGCGCATTGAAGGAAATGTCGAGTGGGGGTCATCCTCGAGTGGCGTGCAACTGTATAGCTGGATCTTGCTATGAGTTGAATTTGCTTGTGTATTCGAGTAACACACTTTCTATTCAATGCATTCTTGATCCTTTACCCGTCCTTCGGGTTGGAGTGAAAGTCAATTGCTCATGAGCTAAGGTGCCAATTCAATGATTCAATCTCTAGGCATCCTTTCGGTCGTCTCCTTGAGCAACTGTAAGCACTACATATAAGTTTTAATACTGAGCTATCGTAGCCAGTTTTAGGATGACCATGCGTCTTCTCCCAGTCTCGGGTTGATAAATGTACTGCATGGACGGTTAAGTCTCGTCCTAGCTATGTTTATGTTTTCACCTAAGTTCCAAAGACATAGAGGTGATCGGTGAATAGTCGGTTCACATTCATCTTGCTCCTCTCTCGTGCCCCCAGGTATGGGGCATATACCGATAAGTAGGAAGGCCAGCCACGCCCACTTTAGCTTTACTCTCTTTCCCGTTGAATCGTGGGATCATGTCAATCGATGGGAGACTAGGTCTCACCTATCTTGGATTTTATCGTGGTTTTTCATTCCAAGAGGAATACTTCGATGCCACGTCAGTTTCAGGGCGCAATTTGGACAGTGGATGGTCATCTACGTCCACTTTGGTTCACGCTCTGTAATCAGTTCTCGGGGTAAAGTTGGCTACAAATGCAGTCGGGTTATGCTCATCCAGTTTCATACTCCTCCTGACGAATCGAATGAGGGTGCTGGAGAATTTTTGACCAAGTATTCATGGTTACCCTCCTTTCCGCACTCTGGAGGTCATAGTTTTTCAAGAAACATCCGAGTCACATTCGTATATGCTTGGTGCGGATCGGTATTGACCCTCGATCTGAGGCATGATATAGTCGGTTACTCGTAGCTTTGGATGTCATTTCGATTGGTTTTGTATTGAGGCTTCCCTACAGTCGTTGCTTCAAGTTATAAAGAACGCCACGCTAGAGCTATAGTAACCTGTCGTATTCAGCTTTTTAGTGATTTGTACCCATGCTCCCAGCATTGATTTGGCCAGGCCACTAGTTGGATGGTCGAACTCCATCCTTAGCGGGTTAATAATCCTTCGGTCGATTCCATGCCGAAGTTTGCGTAATAGAGAATGGTCGGAATCCACTCGTCTATTTATCGATGTTTATACACCACTCTGTATTCTGGTGACTTAGTGTTATTCTCCCCCCGGTTGATTCGCGCCCAATTTGTACTCATGCTTCGGTCCATGCTCCGGGGACTTAGAGATTTGTCGAACGGTTTATGCTTTAGTCCACAGTTCGAGACGCAGGGATTTTTGTCAACTCATTTATACTCCAGTCCGCATTCTGGGATTTTAGAGTAATCTAGTCCGCTTCTGGGATTTCGAGATTCTTCTCAAGTCTTCTATAATCTAGTCCGTGCTCTGGGGACTGAGAGTACCGTAGTCCGCACTCTGGGGATGTAGAGGTTTTTTAAGCCGTTTATACTTTAGTCCGCACTCAGGGGACTTAGAGCACTCTAGTCCGCACTCCGGGGATGTAGAGGTTCTTAGGTCATTTATACTCTAGTCCGCACTCAGGGGACTAGGAGCACTTTAGTCCGCACTCGGGGACATAGAGGTTTCTGAGTCGTTTATACTCGAGTCCGCACTCTGGGGACTTAGAGTACTCCAGTCCGCACTCTGGGGACTTGGAAGTTTAAGTCGTTCATATTCTAGTCCGCACTTTGGGGACTTAGTGTACTACAGTCCGCACTCTGGGGACTTGGAGGTTTAAGTCATTTATACTCTAGTCTGCACTCTGGGGACTTAGAGTACTCCCGTCCGTGCTCCGGGGATGTAGAGGTTCTTAGGTCATTTATACTCTAGTCCGCGCTCAGGGGACTTAGAATACTCCCGTCCGCGCTCAGGTGATTGGAGCGCCTAATGAAGACAAGTTCGAAACCTCCTCCTATACCGACGGGGGTTATGAAGTAGAAATTACAGGCGCCTCTAATCACACATCCGAATTGAGCATGAAGGAGAGGCTCGAGAAAGAGAAGGTCAGGGTCAAGGTCGAGCCCCGAGTTGTGGACTTGGACGATCCTTTGAACAAGCCATTGAAGGTCATCCTTCCTGGCGGGTCCAAGCCTATGGAAGTTCTCCGTACTTCTTCAGTTGCTACCCCTCTATCAAAGAAGAGTACCAAGGGTAAATGCTATGGAGAGGAGCCGTCCGGAAAGGAATTGAAGAAGTACAAGAAGTGATTACTATCCTCGTTCAACGAGAGTTAGTTTAAGTCATGTAATTATTTTCATCTATTTCCTTAGTCCTTGTAAATAGAATGTCGACTCCGAACTTTGGAGGGGTTGTAATAGGAACTCATTTCTCATTAAAGTTTAGTTCCTTTTTCCGTCTTACAAAAGACTCTTATTATTCAGTTTTCTTTGTGCTTGTGATGTTGATCCAAGCAGTTGTGAGTAACATAGACTTCTCGGTCCACCTCCATATAACTCGGAAACACTTCGGGAGTTGTTGAACTTCCATTCTGTGCTTCGAGCACTTAGAAGACATTCTAGCCCGTATGTCAGGGATTTGACAAATCCAAGTCATCTGTGTCATAGTTCATATTCAGGGAACTAGGAGATCCGAATTGCTTATATTCGAGTCCGCACTCTGGGGACTTGGAGGTTCAAGTCATTCATACTCTAGTCCGCGCTCTGGGGACTTAGAATACTCCAGTCCGCGCTCTGGGGAGTTGGAGGTTTAAGTCATTTATACTCCAGTCCGCGCTCTGGGGACTTAGAGTACTCCAGTCCACACTCTGGGGACTTGGAGGTTTAAGTCATTTATATTCTAGTCCGCACTCTGGGGACTTGGAGATTTGAGTTGTTTATACTCTAGTCCGCGCTCTGGGGACTTAGAGTACTCCAGTCCACACTCTGGGGCTTGGAGGTTTAAGTCATTTATACTCTAATCCGCGCTCTGGGGACTTAGAGTACTCCAGTCCGCGCTCTGGGGACTTGGAGGTTTAAGTCGTTTATACTCTAGTCCGCGCTCTGTGAACTTGGAGATTTGAGTCGTTTATACTCTAGTCCGCGCTCTGGGGACTTAGAGTACTCCAGTCCGCACTCTGGGGACTTAGAGTACTCCAGTCCGCGCTTCGGGGACTTGGAAGTTTAAGTCATTTATACTCCAGTCCACGCTCTGGGGACTTAGAGTACTCCAGTCCGCGCTCCGCGGACTTGGAGGTTTAAGTCGTTTATACTCTAGTCCGCGCTCTGGGGACTTAGAGTACTCCAGTCCGCACTCTGGGGACTTGGAGGTTTAAGTCATTTATACTCTAGTCCGCGCTCTGGGGACTTAGAGTACTCCAGTCCACGCTCTGGGGACTTAGAGGTTTAAGTCGTTTATACTCTAGTCCGCGCTCTGGGGACTTAGAGTACTCCAGTCCACGCTCTGAGGACTTGGAGGTTTAAGTCGTTTATACTCTAGTCCGCGCTCTGGGGACTTAGAGTACTCCAGTCCGCACTCTGGGGACTTGGAGGTTTAAGTCATTTATACTCTAGTCCGCACTCTGGGGACTTAGAGTACTCCAGTCCGCGCTCTGGGGACTTGGAGGTTTAAGTCGTTTATACTCTAGTCCCCGCTCTGGGGACTTAGAGTACTCCAGTCCACGCTCTGGAGACTTGGAGGTTTAAGTCGTTTATACTCTAGTCCGCGCTCTGGGGACTTATAGTACTCCAGTCCACACTCTGCGGACTTGGAGGTTTAAGTTATGTATACTCTTGTTCGCGCTCTGGGGACTTAGAGTACTCCAGTCCGTGCTCTGGGGACTTGGAGGTTTAAGTTGATAGTAGTCGTATTTCCACTCTTTAATTTGTATTCATCTACCGTATCGAGGCTAATGTTGTCGAATGAACAGTCGAACCACGTTTGCTCATGGAATGGGATCTTGCCCCCAGCTCAAGGGACGAAATTTGAAAAATGGACAATCGATTCTCGTCCGCTTGGTAATTATAGCTCTTCCAATCGAGTCAAGGAAGGAGGTATATGACAGATGGTTGGATCACATCCGTGTTGGGTTAGCTAGCAGAATATCTTACAGTTTGCTCCGTATCTCCTTCTTTTGTGTTGAAGGCAGGATTTGGTGTGTAGATGATCAAATCACGTCCACTCTAGACAGATCTTGGCGTCACTGAGCTTCAGAAGAGGCCTTTGTATTTTGTCAAACTTTGTTCTATGGCTTGATTTGAGTGGGCGATCAGGCCATACTAATTCCAAGCCTTGTTCAGGTCTCCGAGTCAAACGTGGAGGTCAATGAATAGATGGTCAGTCATGTCGACTTTATATTTGGGCTCTAATCGTAATGAGCTTTTCAATCTCTAGTTCTTGGCCCTAAATTAAAGGCACATGATTGATGACGAGCGATTGAATTATTCTCATCTAGATGTACTCCACACGTCCGATCATGGTCTGCGTGGATTGGTTGATGACCAAATCTAAGTATCCAATCTCCTGCATCGTTTTGAAAGTAGTTTAGCTAAAGTTAGTCGTAGTTCATAGAAAATTGAAATAGAAATGGAAATGATTCAAAAAAGATTATGATAAATCTCATTGATAGATGAAGTAGCATCGTGTGCTTGCTATTCGACTTTTGCCCTTGGCTCCTTTCAAAGGGATGTCGGCCGTCAGCAGTCCAATTGATAATCACAGCCCTTTATTAATAGGCATCGGATATTCGCTGCCCGCCATTCTGCAGGACATGTACATACTATTGAAGATTTACTTTCTAGATCAGCTTTTTGATCATACCTCGGAGGTGTTTGTAATCGCCCGTGTTAGGATCAGTGAGCATTTGGGAATATACAACATTCCCCTGATTTTCTTTAGACTTTGGTGTACTCTCTCGAGGTTGGTTTCCAATATCACTCCGAGTCATGAGTCTTCAAGTAGAGGTTGTCAATTGAATCTTTCAAAGAGCATATGAGCCAAATTTTGAGGTCTTGTTTCGGCTACTAGGATCTACATCCTTAGTCAACGGGCCTTCATTGTTATTTTCCTTAGTCTGTTCTGCTCCTCCACACTTTGATTTAGATTCATTATTGTCATAGAGACGATCCATGGTCATTGGAGACTCTCCAGCTAACCGGCTGCTAAAATATATATGGAGGTCGATTATCCTCAAGTGATCAATATAATATCCCTTTGAGAGTATCGTTCGAGTAGCAGTTGTTTGCCCGCTCCCTTATTGTCGTTCAGAAGCTGTCGCTAGATCCTCTATGCCCCGGTCGATCAGGGGATGTAAGGGAAGTAGATAGAATGTTCCTTTATTAAGTTGAGTTTTGAATTCACTATAGGGGTCGTATAAGAGACCGGTGTAACTTAAGTTTGGAACGGTCTGGATGCCGCTCGGCATATACAATACCGTTCGGCATTATAGAGGTGGTCGGCATAGAGGTATGTTCGGCCTGGAAGAGCGTTTGGCCTAGAGGTTTGGATCGGCCTGGAGGAGCGTTCGGCCTAGAGGTATGGTCGGCCTGGACGAGCGTTCGGCCTAGAGGTATGCTAGGCCTGGAGGAGCTCTCGGCCTAGAGGATCGGCCAGGAGTGTTCGGCCAAGATGGTTCGGCCAGGAGTGTTCGGTCAAGATGGATCGGCCACGAGTGTTCGGCCAAGATGGATCGGCCATGAGTGTTCTGCCAAGATGGTTCGGCCAGGAGTGTTCGGCCAAGATGGATCGGCCACGAGTGTTCGGCCAAGATGGATCGGCCACGAGTGTTCGACCAAGATGGATCGGCCACGAGTGTTCGGCCAAGATGGATCGGCCACGAGTGTTCTGCCAAGATGGTTCGGTCTGGAGTGTTCGGCCAAGATGGATCGGCCAGGGGTGTTCGGCCAAGTGTAACTCGGCATACACCTTTTCTGCAACGATCGGCATAGACATTTTCTGGGGCGATCGGTTGAATTGCCTTTAGAGGAGGGTCGGCCTTCATTCAACTTGAGTGCAAACTTTAACATCCAATCGCCAAATCTTGCGTACATCAGTGAATCCAATCTACGGCTATCAGCTTCCTTTAGATTTCTTTCAAATCTGAGTAGAATAGGAAGTTTTCTATTAGACAACTCGATCTATCTCGCGAATATGGAAATCCAATAATAGATGATGAGATCCAATCAAGCTGAGAATTCAATTCTCGGTGAAAGCACCAAAATGTTAGCACCAAAATTGGTCACTAACACCCTTGAGTAGAGTTATGTAGAGAGATTAATGAAGAGAGTAAATTTGGACTGAAAAATAGTGTAATTCAATGAAAAAGAATAACAAAAACGAGAACACCAGATTTATAGTGGTTCGGCGTAACTGCCTACATCCACTTTGAGTTTAATCTTTATTGCTTTCTCAATTACTTGAATACAGATACAATTCGTAAATCAATCACTTGGATACCAGTTTGAATTAAAAAGAGGAGAGTATAAGAAATGGCAGAGTCTCCCCGGTGTTCCCGGAGAAAAGGGTCCATTTCACTGTGCCCCTGTCCCTCTATTTATAGACGAAGATGGGTTGGACTTCCCTGGTGGGCCTGGTAGCTGAATAACTCGGTCCAAATGGAGTAAGCCCCGTGTGTCGACCCAAATAGGCCGAATGACCAAACGCCGAACCTTCATCTTTATGCCGAACGAAGTGAGGCCGGATGCTCTACATGCCGAACGAAGTAAGGTCGGATGCTCTACATGCAGCATGAGATTTGTGCCGAACGGTGCAAGGTGTTGAGTGAGGGGTGTAGGCCGAACGAGGCTGGTAATGCCGAACAGTCCAGGAATGCCGAGTGAAGCATGAATGCCGAGCGCTCTAGAAGTCAAACGCTCTTAAATACCATTTGACCCATACGTGCCGAACGTATCTTGTATGTCGAACGTTCATGGATGCCGAACGTTCCTTGTATGCCGAACGTTCATGGATGCCGAACATTCTTTTGATGCCGAGCGAAGCTTGCCGAGCGACGTGCGCGTAACCGTTCTCGCTGAACCATGCCTAAATGCCAAACATGTTGTCCTCATCAAACCCGTATGCCTCCAGGCTCTTCGTGGTCATAATCTTGTCTAGTTCTGATAACAGTGTCTTCAACTGTCGTTTTGTAACCGGGCCAAGATGCCGGTTAACGGGTTATAATAACGTTTGGTTGTTAAAGAAACCGGGATCGGAAGTTGTCATACTCTCTGCCGACTCCGAAAACCACTTTAACAACCGTGTATGCGGTGGAGATTCTAGAATGAAGTAGGATAGTGGCAACGTCCTTTGAGGTAAATACGTGGACCCGACTCCCGATGGTTGGCATAAGATGGCTAAAACAGGAGCGATTCTCGGGCCAATGAGGTTATTCCTCTGATCGGACACACTCCTTCGATATTATATTATGACTTTGAGATTTATTTGGTGGCCTCTTTTGATTTTTTTTTTGGGGTGTGGCTTGAGGTGGGCGGTAGTAGCTACTACGCGTTACCACCATCCCGGATATCAATTGGTATATCTACCCTGGCATTGCCTAGTTGTGCCATGTCACCTACCCTATCACGCCTTATACGAGTTTGGTTTTCTCCCGTAGCCCGTGTGGTATCCTCTGGTGGCTTCCCAATCAGGAGGGACTATGACATTGGATGGACTACTAGGACTATTACGTGTTAAGGGCTATATGGGTAACCCCTTAACGCTATTAAAAAGTAAGTTTATTTTACTATAGACATTATTATAATAGTGAAATATTACTACATAGTAAATAGTTTAACGGATCCTTAGAGGATGGGCAGTCCCAAGCATCCTTTAAGTTACTTGTACCTTATACTACAATTCATTTGAGTTGGTTTACATTGTATAAGTATGTATGTCCTGACTTGAGTGTTTGTGTTTTGCTTTACGCTCGGGTCAGACTGAGTGATACAGCATTAGAGACTCACCTTTGGAGCT
This sequence comes from Allium cepa, assembly GCA_030765085.1. Classification (NCBI taxonomy): domain Eukaryota; kingdom Viridiplantae; phylum Streptophyta; class Magnoliopsida; order Asparagales; family Amaryllidaceae; genus Allium; species Allium cepa. The sequence continues at coordinate 302,486,189 of CM060932.1, forward strand.
GGAGCCTTGCTTGAAGATCCAGCCATCTATTTCAATTTTAGTATTCTGTTGATTCCAGTTATTCAGTTGACTCCGGCGATGCATTCAGCTTGTGCTTGTTTATCATATTAAACTTCTGTTGTATCTTGTATAACTCTGATGTATTTATATAGTAGCTTCATGAACTACTATCTTTTTGCTTCCGCTGCATTTATTACTCTGTGTCTGTGATCTGTGATTTACTTATTTACTGTTTATGTAGTTTTTTGCCATATTTATTTTACAATTCGGTATTTTGAGCAATTCAAGTCCGACATGTGCGGATGCGAATGGTTGAAAATATCGGATCGTTACACGAATTTGGACGATCAAGCTGATAGATATGCATCGATAAAACGAATCAGAACCGGATAAATGAAGATAGATGGTATAATTGAACTTATATATATAACTATATAACACTAAAAAATAAAAATCGTATTTTTGAATTTCAAACCCTATTAAATCAAATATATATGTACTTTAAAATCCTTGTTTAGACTAAAATTCATAAAATATTCTTTACAGACACAATATACAAATATCACTAAAATGTTCTATATAGGAACCATAAATTTTACTTTCCCAAAGGAAAGATGTGCTGCTACACATTATATACATAAAACTGCTAAACTGTAAGTAATTAAAAACAAAACAATGAACTACAGTATAACAGTTTACATGAATCATTCATATATGCTATTATTTCATTTTGGAAAAAACCAAAACACACGTATACATACCTGTGTATATATACAAACTACTATATAAACCAACATATTTTATAACTAATACTTTATAAAACTAACACGTATCTATATACATTCTGAAATGAACATGGTAAATATAACTACCATATAATGTACTACTAATATATGTTATATAAAAGATGTAAACTAATGTACATATTCACTGCTGCTTTACGTAATATAATGAACACTATACAGACATGTAAAGAATATATAAAACTACCATAATTTTTTTAAAGCAAAAGGATCTGTATAGATTTTAGAAAAGTATATATAACAATATAAATGCAGACCCATATTATAAATGTATCTAATGTATACTAATAGTATACTATTGACAGAACTTATACACTTAACAAACATGTGTATACCACTAACAAATTAAAATATAACATCTTATACAACTTTGTAAACAAATGTATAAATTTTTATATAATATAACAACTAATCCAACAATAGCTTTAGTATGCAGACACTTCATATAAATTTGTTATGATCTGTATACTAATAGTATACTATTGACAGAACTTATACACTTAACAAACATGTGTATACCACTAACAAATTAAAATATAACATCTTATACAACTTTGTAAACAAATGTATAAATTTTTATATAATATAACAACTAATCCAACAATAGCTTTAGTATGCAGACACTTCATATAAATTTGTTATGATCATCATATATGATACTGTTGTAACAAAATGTCATATACTTTATATAATATACTTTCGGCTTGAACAAAATCAAAACAGAGCATCAATAATATTCTTTGGAACAAGATATATACCATACCTATATACACAAATTAGACTAGGAGTTTTCAGGTATAGCTTTGAACCAAACAAGGGGAAGCTCGGGTCTGACTTCCAGTCAGGAGGAGGAGGCGGTTCACCATGGAGGCTTAGGTTGCTATAGCCGAGGGAAGGGTGGCTATTGGATAGGCTTGGCACGGATCATGGATGTAGGGTGCAAATGCGGCGAAGTGGAGCCGTGGAGGAACAATGGTGGTTAGAGGCTCGGTTTTCATTGGGTTCGGCTGAAGGTCTGGAAATGGTGGCAGGTGGTAAAGACGAGGCGGAGGCGAGAGAGGGAGAGGGAGGACGGTGGTTGCAGTGATGTTGGAGGAATGTTGTGCGAGCTTTGAGCAGCACAGGTGGTACTCGAACCAAGTCATCGCATCAGGAGAAATGCGCACATCCGTTCAATACACCATGCTCATTTCATTTTTTTAATTTTATTTTAGAGAGCATGGCAGAAGGTTTGGAATGGATACTAGCAGCTTAGAAGAAGGAAGAGTAGTTGTCTGACAGCAAAGAAGTGAGTAAATACAAACTTTGAAATATAATATTACTGAACGAACAAAAATTGAATGAGTTGTCATTTGGAATGATAATGGTCAGTAATTAACAAGAATATTTATTGATGATGGCTATTGGTGTAATATGGTGGAAATTGAACGAAAGGAATCAAAAGGCATCGGGTACCGATATAGTTGTTGTTTTCACAGATTCTGCGGTGTACCAAATTTCAAAACATAGAATCGAATATACCATTGAGATCAGTACGACGAGACGATCAAAACGGTATATGGATATCGGTGGTACGATTGAATTATAAAAATGAATTTTCTACTAGCGGAAAATGCAGGAAAAAAGCGAAAAAGTAAGGTCGACGGAGCTAAAGAAATCCGAATTTGGAAAAACGAAAAATGACTTCTTGCTCAGAAGATGTTTTAGAATTTTTCTATGTAAAAATATTTAGATTTTGAAAAAAAATTTGTTTTCATCAATTCCTAACTGATTAAATTGAAATAAAATTACACACGAAAATAAACTCTCATATTTTTGGATGAAAATTTACTAGTTCCTATGTTTAATTAGACGCATTTTAAATATTAAATTTTTATTTCAAAATTTTATTATTTCAAATTTCACAAAAATTTCAGTTAATTAAATAAACGACTAAAATTTACTGGTCGTTACAGTCCATCAGTGGGTCCTTTATCAGTGATATCTTAAAATATGAATTATCTGCAACTCTTGACACTACCGCCATCAAAACCATCGATTGATTCGGTCGATCCAACGAAACATCTGCCACATTGAACCTGGTTAAGAAATTCTAGAGTGATTCTCCTGCCCACTACTTTACTAATGTCAACGTTATTACATTCTTGTGTCTCATAATATGAACCTAAAACTGCTTCACAAATATTTCAACCAATTCCATCCATATGCTAATCGAACCGCTCTCCAACTATCTTAACCATAGCGCAGCTACATCCGTTAATTACATAGGGAAGCATTGTACCAGGTCTTCTTTCGAAGCATATAGCACTTCCGTATACCGCGTGTACCTCATCGTATGCACAGTTGGATCCGAATTTTCGTCATGAGCTTCCAGTGTTGGTAGTTTGAATTCTGGTGGATTCCTAGCATTCCTAATATTATGAGTGAATGGGCTTCTATATACATCCTCCAAATCCTTGTTCACTAAACCTCCACGCATAGCTCACCTGATCATTTCTACAAATCTATCGTTGTCTTCCAGTGGTAGTCTTCTATCATCATGTCCAAGCTGGCCCCCAAGTCTATGAGGGAATTCTAGAACATATTCCTCTGGACGGGCATCCAAATTTCGATTTGCACTAAGCTCCATGGGATCAACCGCAGGTCCTCCAGCATCACGACCACCAGATCCATGGGCATGCCCCCATGTATCTGGGGAACGGTACTGATCCCTCTTGAAGGATCGGTGCCCATCCCTTTAGGATGGTAAGGGACTGCCCTCAGCTGCGCCGTTCTATTCCTTTGTCTATTGGCTCCATCTTCATGTTCCTAGTTCTGATTGCCAACGATTCCTACTGCTTCAACTCCTTAATTCTGTGCACTAACTTATCTAATCTGTCGAAGCAGATTCTGCATCCACTCCTTCTCTTTTTTCAACATCCTCTCCTGCATAGCATCCATTATCGTTTCCATTTCTTCCCTGATGATGTAGATAGATGCTTGATTTGCTCCGGCTCCTGAGGAAGCCTCCCGACTCCCTCCATGTTGGCTCCTTTCCAGGATCACTCTCCTTGTTGATTACCTAGTCGATGCTCTCTAGATCTAAGCATCCAAGCTTCCAAATCTATGATCCTAGCTTCCAAATCCTCAGGTGCAATTCCCTTTAAATGAAAGCACTGAAATGTTAGGGTCAAAATTGGCCACCAACACCCAATTATGCAAAAGCTCAAATATCTAATCCAATCATAGAAATATAAAGAGAAATAAATAAAGAATAAAATGAAAACAATCAGAAAGCAAGTAAATGGAGACAAGATTTATAGTGGTTCGGCTAACTTTGGGCTATGTCCACTGCCAAATAATCCATTTTATTACACTGAAGTACTTTTACAGTTACAATCTAAAATACAAGAATAAAATTGACTGAGTGTAGCCTAGGTTGAAGATGTTAGTCCGTAAGATGATGGTTTTGATGACAACAACCTTAGAATAGGATTATAAAATATAAATACTAAAATTGTAGTTTAGAAATATATGCGTATGCAGGATTTAACCATGCAGATATCAAGAACGAAGACTGTACAATATAGAGATTCAAGATATCAAAATTGAGGACTTATGAGTATGAAGATTATCAAGAGTTCAAGATTTCAAGTAATTTGTTTTTTAATTAGGAAATTTGTTAAAACTCCTAGAAAAGCACTGACATCTTAAAATCCAATTTATTCGTGAAATGGAATCCACTTCGAGCCTGTTAAAGGGATGGAACCCTAAGTAGGATGGAACCTACGAAAAATCTAGTGGAACATTGTTTTGTATCCGCTAACTTTTATTCCAAATGATTTTACAAAATTATACCTTGTTTTCAAAATGTTTTCAAAACCTTCCTTTTAAAAGAATCAAAATCATCTATCCTGGTTTTAAATACTTTTGCCTCAAAATAATCTTTAATTTCAAAATCAAATTATCCTTAGTTTTAAACTATCTTTTAATAATACTATATTTATACTTAGATTTAAATATAAAATTATGATAAAATTTTATATATACCAAAATATTATTCTCCATATTTATTTATGTATTTTAACTATAATTAAGTATATTTATAAAAGTTTAAAATAGCTTTAATATAAGATAAAAGTTATTTTCAAAGAAAAACAAAACACCAAAATTTCCTTTGGGATGTCGACATGCTCAATACACCCATGACGACATAGTGTTAGTTAATTTCAAAATTTAAATTTCAAAAGAAGTATCTATTCGTAATATCTCTACGAATGGACATGGTTGTTGTTCTTCTATAAATATGGGCTGTTTTCAACGGATTTTTAATCATATTTTCAGGTTTTCATTTCTCTTCTTCTTCCACATTTCTTATACTTATTTCTACCATTACTCTGCCGAAATCAACATTGAATCTAACTAGATTATCTCTGGTTTGATTCTCTATCACATCTCAACAAGATCTTCAATGCTATTCAGAGTTATAGGCTTCTTGTAATCAATTAAATGAGAAAAGGGGTGATTGTGGTCTTGGAAATCAATCACGAGAAAAGGTGTGATTGTAGCCTTGGAAATCAGTTGGGTGAACTTGTTGCCTGTGAAATCAAGTATCTCTACTCAGAGGATTGTGAATTTGGAGGGTGTACCTCGTAGCCTTGAAATCGGGGGTGTAATTGTACAATTGCTTTTGAAAGAAAATCTGTACTTGTGTGCGGGACTAGATGTAGGGTAACTCCGAACCAGTATAAAATCCGGTATGTTCTTTCCTCTACTGCTTTTACTTTATTTCTGCATCTGTGTTTGATTCTGTGATCATATTTGTGTCTGAATATTGCATACATTTGTGTTTAAATTAACAAAAACTCAAAAAGATTTAATAATTCTTAAAACACTATTCACCCCCTTCTAGTGTTTATCCTAGCCTTAAGATCTGTAATCCGCATTTCTCACATTTGGTATCGGAGCAAGGTTTTCAGAGTTTCATAATCTGATTTTTGAAAAAGTTTTTAAAATGGCTATGTTTGTTAATACTAGTTTAGAAATATTTAGATCATCATTGTCTCATGAGTCTATGTATAATCAATTTTCAAATTCAAGTTGTCTACCAAAATTGTTTGATGTGCATGAAACATGCTTCATGGGAGTTGAGGAATCAATCCACAACGGACAAATTGTGCAGATCAAAAAGAATAAAATGGATACTCGATAGTGGATGTTCTAGACACATGACTGGAAATCCAGATATATTGAATGATATAATATACAAAGACAGAGGATTGGTTAACTTTGGAAACAATTCAAAAGGATATGTGATTGGCATCGGCAAAGTCGGTAACTCTGAAACTCCTATTATTACTAATGTTTTGCTAGTTAAGAATCTGCAACATAATCTGCTAAGTATAAGTGAACTCTACGATAAAAGATATAAAATTGAATTTGAAAAAGATAAGTCACATTGAAGATAATAATTCAAACATAATATTTGAGGGAATTAGGAAAAAGAATATTTATATTCTTAGTATGAAAGTTTCAAATGATAACTTGTATCTTTTGGCAAATACAAGTGACCCTTGGATTTGGCATAAGAGATTTGGGCATTTGAATTTCAAACTCTTATCTAGACTGACAAAACATGATCTAGTAAGAGGTCTCCCTAAAATGAATTTTTAAAGTACATAGTCTATGTGATGCATGTCGATTAGGAAAACTTAGAAAAAGTTTCTTTAAATTAAAAGATATGATTTCAACCTCAAAACCTCTTGAATTACTTCATCTTGATTTATTTGGTCCATCTCAAATTCTGTCAATAAATCATAGTAAATATGTTCTTGTAATTGTAGATGATTATTCTAGATTTACATGGACAATATTTTTGAAACATAAAAGTGATACTTTTGAATGTTTTAAGAACTTTACAAAAAGGATTCAAAATCAACTTTCTCTAAAAATTATAACCATTCGTAGTGATCACAATGGTGAATTTGAAAATGAAAAGTTTAAGGAATTCTGCAATAAAAAGGGATTAACTCACAATTTTTCATTTCCAAGAACTCCACAACAAAACGGAGTAGTAGAACGTAAAAATAGGACGATTCAAGAGTGTGCAAGAACTATGTTTTTAGATAGCAAATTACCAAAGTATTTTTGGGCAGAAGCATTCGCTACCGCCTGTTATATTTTAAATAGAATTTTAATTAGACCTTTAACTAATAAGACATCTTATGAACATCTTCATAGAAAGAAACCTAAAGTATCTTATTTTAGAATTTTTGGAAGTAAATGTTTTATTTTAAATACTGAAGATAACTTAGATAAATTTGATCCTAAATCCGACAAAGTTATCTTTATCGGATATTCTAATAAAAGTAAAGCGTACAGAGTATTTAATTTAAGAACTAACACCATCGAAGAAACAATGCATGTTTTGTTCGATGAAAATCTCAAAAACATTGAATATACAAATGATGAAGAGGACTTAATCACTCAAAATCAAGAGTCAACTGAAACTTATAATGAAATTGATCATCCTAATAAAAGGACTAAACTTTTAAAAGATCACCTTATTGAAAATATACTAGGAGATATGCAATCTGTTGTTAAAACTAGAAATCAACTAAGTCAAATGACTAATGTAGCTTTTATATCAACTATTGAACCCAGGAATCCAAAAGAAGCATCAACTGACGATTCATGGATTTTGGCTATGCAAGAAGAATTAAATCAATTCACTAGAAACGATGTTTGGGAACTTGTTCCTAGACCTGAAAATAAAACTATAATTGGAACTAAATGGATTTATAAAATTAAAATGAATGATCAAGGAGAGGTAGCTAGAAATAAAGCTCGATTAGTCGCTCAAGGTTATTGTCAAGAAGAAAGAATAGATTTTGATGAAACCTTTGCTCCCGCAGCAAGATTAGAAGCCATTAGGATTCTACTTGCTTCCGCAAATCATAATAATTTCAAATTATTTCAAATGGATGTTAAAAGTGTCTTTTTAAATGGTTTTGTAAAAGAAGAAGTATATTTTGAACAACCACCACTTTTTGAAAATGAAAAATTACCAAATCATGTTTACAAACTTAAGAAAGCTTTATGTGGTCTAAAACAAGCTCCTAGAGCCTGGTATGATAGACTAAGATCTTACTTATTATAATCAAACTTTGAAATTGGTAAAGTAGATAATACTCTTTTTATTAAAAGAAATAAAAATGATATTCAACTAGTACAAGTCTATGTAGATGATATCATTTTTGGATCAACTAATTTTGAAATGAATAAAGAATTTTCTGAAATAATGGAAAAAGAGTTTGAGATGAGTCATATGGGTGAATTAAACTTCATTTTAGGATTACAAATAAAACAATTAGATAATGGTATCTTTATTAGTCAAGAAAAATATGCTAAAGACCTAATTAATAAATTTGGTTTGACTACTGCGAGTGGAAAACCCACTCCCATGGCAACCAATGAGTACCTTAGTAAAGAAGATCTCTCAAAAGATGTAGATCAAAAATTATTTAGAGGAATGATTGGATCACTACTCTATATTACTACTAGTAGACCTGATATCATGCATAGTGTTTGTCTCTATGCAAGATATCAATGCCAACTTAAAGAGACCCACTTAAAAGCTGTAAAACGTATCATAAGATATGTTAAACACACCTCTGATTATGGCTTATTTTACCCTAAAAATGATTCTTTTGACTTAATATCTTACTGTGATGCTGATTATGCTAGTTGTAAATCAGACAAAAAAGTACAAGTGGAACTTGTCACTTTTTGAGGCATTCTCTGATTTCCTGGTTTAGTAAAAATCAAAACACAGTTTCTTTATCAACAACTGAAGCAGAATATATTTCTGTTGCTTTGGCTTGTTCTCAAGTAATATATATGCAACAAACATTAAAAGATTATGGTTTAAATTTGTCAAAATCACTAATTTATTGTGCTGATACTAGTGCGATAAATTTATCCAACATGCTCGAACTAAACATAGTGATATAAGACATCATTTTCTCAGAGATAATATAAATAAGGAAGTAATTACTCTAGATTATATTAACTTCGAGAATCAAATTGCTGATATATTAACAAAACCATTAAATGAATCTATATTCACTAAATTAAGAAGAGAATTAGGTATTTGTTCAATAACTGAAATATAAAAATAAATAAATAACAAAGTATAATTAAAAATTAGATCAAAATAAATTAAATAGCAAAAATTCAAGTACCATGTCGACATCCCCTTGAACCCCATGTCGACATACAACGATTTTTTATTTTTGAAATTTTTCCCGCCAAAATTCAAATAATTGGTTATATATTCTTCCCATTTTCGAAATTCTATTCATTCTTTCTATTATGTCTCTGTTCTATCTTCTGAAATTAAATAATCAATGGCCTCCTATTCCAAATCAAACTTAAATTCAACCTTTTCATTCCCTTCTCCTACTTCAGGACCATTTTAACGAACAACGCTCGCTCGTGTGACGAAAATGGAGGATTCTCTGAAGAATGCACTTCAGTTAATGACTGAAATCCAAGTAATGCAACTTCGAATGGCCAAAGAACAAGAGATGCAAGGCAAAATCCTTAGGAATTTGCAAAAATTTCTAATGGATAATCATGCTAACCCAATCTTGATTTACGAAGACTCTTCATGAGATCAAGTACAAGAGGCCAGCGAGGAAGACGAAGAAGAAGTAGAAGTCCCCATGGAAGAAGTGCACATAGAAGATGACGACAAAGTCGTTTGAGTTGGTGAATTGTGCTTTGATAAAGATGGAAATCTTGTCGAACAACGTGGAAATTTCTGTTTCCACTATCCGAATCTTTCGATTCATAGATCTCCCATTTTCAAAGACACTCATTAGTTTCATCTCTCTTTTTCCTATTGTTGTATGTTCTTTCTTACATTTTCCACGAAAATGTAAATATTGCTATATGATTAATAAATAAGTTGTGTTCTTATATGTGTTCTATTTAAAGTATTATTATATACTTAGGATAGTTAGTAGTTTAGGACTAAGTTTTAAGTTTTTGAGATAAATGTTGATTATTTATGATAACACTATCATTATAATCACATATCATAGAGTATTAGATTAATGGGGAGCTATATAGTTTGGAGTTAGTTTTTTTGTTGATGATAAAGGGGGAGAAATATAAAATAGGATAGTTAGGCATAGATTAAGGGGGAGTTATTAGGATAGAAGTAATATTTTATAAATAAAGGTTGTCATCATCAAAAAAGGGGAGATAGTTAGTCCGTGAGATAATGGTTTTGATGACAATAACCTTATAATAGGATTATAAAATATAACTACTAACATTATAGTTTAGAAATAAACATATACGCTGGATTTAACCATGCAGGTATCAAGCATGAAGACTGTACAGTATAGAGATTCAAGATATCAAGATTGAAGATCATGAGTATCAAGATTACCAAGAGTTCAAGATTTCAAGTAATTTATTTTTTAATTAGGAATTTTGTTAAAACTCGTAGAAAAGCACGCGCATCTTAAAATCCAATTTATTCATGGAATGGAATCCACTTCGAGCCTATTAAAGGGATGGAACGCTAAGTAGGATGGAACCTACAAAAAATCTAGTGGAACATTGTTTTGTATCCGCTAACTTTTATTCAAAATGATTTTACAAAATTATATCTTGTTTTCAAAATGTTTTCAAAACCTTCCTTTTAAAAGAATCAAAATCATCTATCCTGGTTTTAAATACTTTTAGCCTCAAAATAATCTTTAATTTCAAAATCAAATTATCCTTAGTTTTAAACTATCTTTTAATAATAATATATTTAACTTTTAATATTTATAATTATATTTAAATATAAAATTATATTAAAATTTTATATATACCAAAATATTATTCTTTATATTTATTTATGTATTTTAAATATAGTTAAGTATATTTATAAAAGTTTAAAATAGTTTTATGTATGATAAAAGTTATTTTCAAAGAAAAACAAAACACCAAAATTTCCTTTGGGATGTCGACATGCTCAATACACCCATGTCGACATGATGTCAGTTAATTTCAAAATTTAAATTTCAAAAGAAGCGTCTATTCGTCATATCTCTTCCCGAATGGACATGGATGTTGTTCATCTATAAATATGGGATGTTTTCAATGAATTTTTAATCATATTTTCTGGTTTTCATTTCTCTTCTTCTTCCACATTTCTTTATACTTATTTCTACCATTACTCTGCCGAAATCAACATTGAATCTAACTAGATTATCTCTGGTTTGATTCTCTATCACTATCTCAACAAGATCTTTAGTACTATTCAGAGTTATAGGCTTCTTTGTAATCAATTAAACGAGAAAAGGTGTGATTGTGGCCTTGGAAATCAATCAAGCAAGAAAAGGTGTGATTGTAGCCTTGGAAATCAATTGGGTGAACTTGTTGCTCGTGAAATCAAGTATCTCTACTCAGAGGATTGTGAATCTGGAGGGTGTACCTCGTAGCCTTGAAATCGAGGGTGTAATTGTACATTTGCTTTTGAAAGGAAATCCATATTTGTATGCGGGACTGGATGTAGGGTAACTCCGAACTAGTATAAAATCCGATGTGTTCTTTCCTTTGCTGCTTTTACTTTATTTCTGCATCTGTGTTTGATTATGTGATCATATTTGTGTCTGAATATTGCATACATTTGTGTTCAAACTAACAAAAACTCAAAAAGATTTAATAATTCCTTAAAACACTATTCACCCCCCCTCTAGTGTTTATCCTAGCCTTAATCCGTAATCCGCATTTCTCACAGAAGATAAAGAGAAGCATAAAGAAGATCCCATTTTTGATGCCATGCCTGCTCTATTTATAAGGGGAAACGTGCATGGATCGGGCTGAAATTTGGATAGAAGATTTGGGAGACCAAGACAAGGCTACCTAAAATTTCTAGGCTCATTGAGAACCACAATAGGGATTGGTACCGATCCTATTTTGGTGTCCAAATAGGGTGTGGTCCGTCTAGGGGTTTTCAGATGATGTTAGCCACTTGCCCTCCAAATTTTGTACCATTTCGACTAACGGTTCGTGAGATATCGCGTTTTCTGTGAACTCGTGTTGTTTAAATCCTTACTTCTACCAATCCGTATGGAGGGATAGGTATCAATCCGTCCAAATTCTTTGAAATGCCATGCGATCCCTATGGGAGCTTCTCCATATTGTATTAGGCTTAGGCTCCAAGTTTTATGCCAATTGTATTAGTAGAACTTGAGTTATCGATCGATCTTTGTTGCAATATGGTGTTAAGGCTGATTATAGTCGATCCCTATGAAGGGATAGGTACCGATCCCGCCAAATTTTACAAATGCTATGCAATCCGTAGGGGTGTTCCACATGTTCTAATTATCTTGTCCTCCAAGTTTTATGTCAATTGGATGCGTAGATATTGAGATATTGATCGGTCCTTGTTATGAAGTAGACTCCCTAGTGTCCCCTCTTCTTCCAAAGTTTCACTTCATCCGCCTTATGGTTGTTGAGTTATGGAGCGATCATCGTTGAGTTGTGCTGTTGAACTGAATATGATCCGATCGCTCTTCTTTTGCCTATAACTCTAGCATTCGAACTCCGATCGACTTCATATTTGAAATGTAGCCTCGCGAGGCCTTCCTTATCACTTCATACCAATTTCACCTTGATTAGGAAAAAAGTTAGGCATCTGATACGAATCCACTTTACCGTCATTCACATTCTTATTTTTAGTTGATCTCCGAGCTTGGTAACTGTTTTCCCGAACACCCCGCCTTGATGGCCATGATGTGCATTGGGTTAAACCCGCTTGTATAATGCTTTGGCAAAAGGCGGGTTAACACCGTTAAATAAATAATTAAACCCCAATTAATCATTAATTATTAAATAACAATTTAAACTAAACAATCTCAATTAATTAATTTATCCTTAATTAAAACTTAAATAATACATTAAACCTTTAACTAAATAATTAAATCACAATATAAGTCTTAATTAAATCTTAACTTAAATTTAACTTGATTAGTAATAAATTAATAATTAAACCCTTTCTTAAACAAATAATTTAATTGATATTAATTAAAGAATAATTAATCTCCAAATAATTAATTAAATAATAATTAACTCTTTATTAATTAACAAATTATAATTAACTTGCTTAAAAAAGTTAAGTGCTAATAACCCAAACTTCACTAATGATTAAATACTAATTACCTTAATTTATTAATTAAACAGTCATTAAATAAATAATGGTTTTAAAAGATTTAAAATATGTTTGGAAATAATTTTCAAAAAAATACTTAAGCTAAAATTTTTAAATATGAGTTTGTTTTTCACGAATTGCATTTGTAGCGACTATCGCTATATGACTTGAAATTTCAAAATTCGTTTTGTACTATAAATCACTTTTAAAAATCTTTCTTTTATAATTAAATTATTTTATAAATTTGAATAAAGTTTTAGAAAACAAAGGTAAGGTCTTTAAATTTTTTATAAAACATTTCTAAAAGCAAAGTTAGAAAACAAGTTTAAACCAAAGGATCTCGATGTCGTTTTAACAAGTCAAAATGCTAACTTTCTTAGCACACAAAGCACATACATAAGCTCATACATCCACTCGTACATCATAACAACATACATAAGCAATAACTATAAACCAAAATCATAGCTTTCAAACTAACTTCAACAATGAATTTCATTTCAAGTCTAACTTTCAATCAGATACAACAACATACAACATTGTCTAAACCAAACTTTTAACACACATAATAATCGAATAACAATATTTATTATCAAAGTAAGCATCATATTTAAAGTTAGAACTTTTAAATGAATTCATGAGCTATACATACTCAAAAGCTACCAAAATAACTCGAACTTCCCTAACTTTTGAACCGAGCCTAGATCCATTCTTTGGCTTTTGTAAGAAAAACATTTGGTGGCTATATAGTTGCTTTATAGTTCAGCGAAAGCATAGTGCACATAGTCTAAAGGTGCTGGAGCTCGAACTTGAAAGGTGGATGGACTTCGGATTATCATCAAATCCATAAAAAATCCAACCATAAAATGAGTCATATTGCAACCGATTTTAGGACAAGTTACTCATGAAATTTTAAAAGTTGTCAAAGTGAAAGTTATTTTAAACTCTCTATTCTACAATTTCAAATTTTTTGCTCAATTTCAATTTTTTTTTAGGTATATAAGGTCAAAAGAAAAAGAGGGATTTTTGACATGAAAATATGGGTCCGAAAATGGGATTGAAAGAAATGAATTTAGTCATAACTAACGTCAAATTTGAATAAGTGATATAAATTAATGTAGTATCCACTAAAATTGTAAACAGTTTGAAAAAAAAAGAAACCTCCGTTTGGTAAGAGATGAGAAAGATATGGCATAAGGAAGAGAAGGAAAAATTGAAGAAATGAAAGGAGAATTTATAAGCAAGAAGAAGTAAATTACCTAAACACCCTTGGTCCTTTACCCTCCACCTCATCTTCATATACCTCAGCCCACACTCATATCCCCTCTCCTTTTCCAAGCTTCAACATGTTTAAACTTATTTTTGATGGCACGACATTCACTTTTTCATTAAACTATATTTTATACTTACATAAAAAACCATATCTAATTATATATACTTAAGAAAATACATACACATACACATACGATATAGCTCTAACATGATATATTTGTATGTGTACATTTATACACAAGAGTTTACAACATTCTGACAACTTTTAGCCAACGAAAAGTCAAAAATTCAGAAAACGAATTTCAGCCACATTTCCAATTTTTCTTCAAACTATATATCCTTGTAACAAATTTTACAAACTATTTCACCATAATTATTTACTATTTAAAAGAGATTTATTTTGGTTATAAAATCTACTATTTGAATATTTAAATTAATTAAACATTCTTAAATCAAAGCTGTGAAATTCAAGGTCGTTACTAAACATGTTTTTGATGACATGACATTCACTCGTTCATTAAATTATATTTTATACCTACATAATAAACAATATCTAATTATATATACTTAAATGTATACATATACACACACACACAAAGTATGTAGCTCTAACTTTTTTATATTTGTATGTCTATATTTATAAAAAAGAGTTCACCACATTACGACAACTTTTAGCCGGAGAAAAGTCAAAAATTCAAAAAAGAATTCCAATTACATTTAATATTTTTCTTCGAACTATATTTTTTTTAAACAAATTTGAAAATAATTTCACGTTCATTATTTACTTTAAAAGAGTTTTATTTTAATTATAAAATCTATTATTTGAATATTTATAATTAATTAACTATTTTCGAATCAAAGTTGTGAAATTTCAGGTTATTACATTAATTACTAAAAATTAATTTTCAGAAGACTAAATATCTAAAATTATATTAAAATATTTTTATTTTAATTAAATTTATTTATTTATACAGCGTAGGAAGTAGGGTTGTTAGACCATGGCTTAAGGAATCGCTAAACCTAAAGCCTGATACCAAGTGTGACGACTACTATTTCTAACATCTAAATTCAATTATAAAAGAACGTGTTTACAGCTAAATCCAGACATTAAGAACAATGGATGTGGGTTTATAAAATTAAAATTCTAAAATAATGAACAAAAATGGAAAACCTCACAGCAGAATCAAACATAAATATACATTAAAATCAACTTAACAATACAATTATTTAAAAACATTATCAAATCGGTTAGCATTTCATTAATACAATTATCATTAACTTACGAAGAATATAATAACGGTACAAAAGAATATACCAAATCGGCTACCCACAATATAACCTACGTCCTCCTTTCGATTTTCTCTTATGCTCCTTTTTGCAAATTCACAACTATACAGATATATGTACACATAATAAAATGAGAAAAGGTTTCAACTATGTTTGGACTATACCTAATTCTACATAATTAAGCCTTAGGCTTGATGGCTATTACATAGGAAGAAAATGCCTACGTACCCTATTTTAGGGGATCAAGACCGTATAGTTCTATTTCCTACTCTTCTATTACATCCAGATACTTGTTAGTATATAACAACTAAAGTAATAATATAACAATGGTAGTTTTCTCTCCCATTGGGGCAGAGAAACTATAACATCCCCCATTTTGAGGCAAAAAACGTAGTGCTATGGATTCTGCAGTCATCCATAGTTATTACTTCTTGGCGAAAACATACGGCTATTTAATCATTTTTATAATACCAGAAATGCATGTATATGGAAATTCAAAAAAATTAAAATAAATTTTCTCATCTCATTTCATAATAAGATTTCAATTTCACTACAATCCCAATTCGCAAGCCACGTTTAGAAAAAAATATAATTATTACAACACATTTCAAGAGAGACATATGAAGATGCCTCCTTGGATGATCAGAGTTAATTTTTTGGCATTTAATACAACTTGCGATTACAACACTAAAGCAGAATAAAAAACAACAGAAAATAGATATATAGCTCCTACTAGCTACATTGCCTCCTGCACGTCTCTGGAAATTTATTCATCTAAAGGGAACCTGAAAATCCCTTACTTTCAGCCTACTTAAATTAGTACTTACGAGTTTAAATGGAAGACAAAAACTTTGGGTCAGAGGAAAAAGGTCTGGTATGAATAATAATCTACCATATCAAACCAATAGATATCTAATGAGAACACGCTATTGTGCAGAATAGGTTTCCCCTCACTAGTACCTAATTAAATATCTTAACCATATACTATGCTCCTGCATCCACAATGGTTATAACGGAATAATATGGTAGTGTATAAACATGTTATATGTACTGAATTACACATCCCTCATTTATCAGACTACCTATCTAATTCTTATTGACTATCCATCATATATTAATATGGACTACCCATCCCGCATTTTATTTTACTTGAACTAATGTGGACTTTCCATATCACATCTTATAGTTTTCGTAGGATGACTATGAACCCATCATTGGACATTTAATTCATTTTATCTACATGTTTCTACTTATCCCATGTTACCCACATGTTTAACTTTACTACATACTACCCATATGTTCAATGTTAATCCATGCTATCCACATGTATAACTTATTTCTATTATTGTCCCCAATTAATTTATTTCCCCTTAGTTATTATATTTCAAGGTGGCATACATTGGTAACCCTAAAAGATTTCATGTAAAACTCGTTAGGATATACCTTGATGTCCCTAAGATTCGAAGTTAAAATTTTACAACAAATGGATCTTTGTCGTTTATAGGCTCGATGTGTATTAACGTCGACATCCATCTCATGTCAATGTAAAAGCATAAGGCTTGCCCCTTATTAAAACTCGAAGACCAAATATGCGGCATCATTCCTCGATGATAATTCAAAAAAGGTATAAGCTAGGCTCAGAAACCCTTGGATCGGCGAGGTAAAGACATAGAATGGTACGTGCGATAGTATGCTTTCTAATATCAAATATGGCAACAAGCCTCTTAGTATAAAACTCGGTATGCACGCACGTCGACATCGTCATGTCGAAGACTGAATCTTTATCTTTGTTGCTGTGACCCCGATGAGATCCAAACCTATCCGCTTGATGGCAAACTCATTGACATCATATGACACTGTTTGGTTCTGTGTCAATAGCATTATGATGCGGTGAGTGATGGCTCAACATAGCCAATGTCGACATGTAAAACAGTTATTATATTTAAACCTGCCAAATTAAAAAAGAAACTACTTTTCACCAAACCTCTATAATTTGTCGAAAGCTTATCGGCTGGCAAAAATTTATTAATTTTCTTTATTGAAAAAATGTTGTACCTTATTTCCAAGATCCAAAATATTATTTCAAATAATTAACAAATAATCATAATTAATTTAACTTTTTTATGCTTGTTCATGCATTAATAATTCTTCATAATTCAACAAATGAGAAAGATCTAAAAAATTCACTGTAATTAGAGAATACCTTTCTCTACATCTTATAAAATTTCGAAGCCAAAACCTCATTTAATTATTTAAAATGATCAAAACACGTAATTTAACCATTTCTTTCATAGGAAATTCATAAAAAAAAATTCTGTAATCTGGAAAATTATGAAATTAAAATCCATCTTCAAAATAATGTTTTCCTTAACATATCAAAATTTCAAATCATTTGGAGCATAAAAATTTTAGATTTAACCCCAAAGCCAAATTTAACCATTTCTAATAAATTCCAATAATTCCTATTAACCATTATTCTATCCAAACAATGATTATTAGTTCATAACTTGGCCAATCAAACACATAAGATTCATATATTATGTATGATCGAAAAAAAATAAAGATTTAAGAGGTGATAAGCGTTATTATACACCTTAGATTAATGTTTGGAGTTGAGATTTGGTGTAGCTCTTAATCCTAAGCCTGCTTTCCCTTGAATCCTAGATTTCGATATCCATATTACTTCCTAATAGCCGGCCTTGATTGAACTTTGCTTTTGGTCGTTTCCGTTGCGAATATGAGAATGATGTAGGAGGTGAGGATTTAATGAATGAAGGGTTTATCTATGCCTATTTTGCCCCTCCTATGTATTCTTCTATGTGTATTAATTTTAAAATAATCTTACTTAGTTCATTAAGTTTGGCACGACTATACTAGTTAACCAAATCTCATTCTCCCTAATTATACGCATTACTCTATTTAATCTATCTAAACTAAATGTCCTCAATACTGTTAATTAAACATTAGCAATATTATAGAAACTTCCCATAAGCGATACATAATTTCAAAAATTATTTCAAACTTTTAAAGTTGTCATGTAATCAAAGTTCAATTATGTCGGAGTGGAAAATTTGCTTACTATTTTAATATCCCATTTGTATATGCAGCAGAAATGATGTTCTTGGTGTAAATTAAATGCCGATTCTAGGGAAGTTAATTACTTTGGATCATACATTGCGAATTCTCGTCTGCTAGTAGATTTGATTTATCAATCTGTTTCTCACATGTCCATCTCTTTAGATTTATTCTTTGCTCATATGAAATGGAGCCAAATCTGTGGGATGACGAGATTAGCACTTTCAAAATCAACACGGTTCCAGAAATGCAACAAAGGTACTGATACAACGTATTCAATGGAAAATCTGGAAGGCTTACGGTAAGAGTTTTGGGTCGGCATGAACCCTTATTTGTTGATCGAAAATTAGGATCATTAAGTTATGCCATTTGTGTTTTATAATTGGGTTTGCATACCTGTAATGACCCGCCTTTACGACCTTCAGAAATCGACAGTAATACATCTACGGTGTTCACGTGTCGAGCAACCTAGTGCAAAAAAGACAGATTGTTGGGGAAAACAAAAAAAAGGACAGATCATAACATGACAAGCAATCTATAATATAATGATGATCTTTACAAAAGAAAATTTGAACTTTATCATATATATCAATCAAATTCATCTAATCAATCAAAAGCCTGGATAGTTATAACAACCTATCCTCATAAATGCTGAGAAATATAAACAACCAAGGTAGTGGAAAATAAAGAAGCACGTGCATACGTCATGGGCATCAGGCTTGTCTCCTCGGCTCCAAGGAAAATTTATAAATATGCATGATCTGACCCAAATAATATAATAAAATAACACCCAGATCATTCTAGTAAACGAATGTGAGAAAACATACCTCAAATAGATTTTAATATTATAAAACTTTTCAAGGAGAGGTATCTCGTAAGACAATGCAGCACATAAACATGGATAGGTTTTACCTTACTATAGACAAAACATTTCTATTGAAAATCCTCTAATGTTATAATAATGTCTATGCTTTAAAATAAATATTGAATCATAGCAAAAAATATTACATTAATTAAATTCTAGCATAATAGGTATGCAATCGAGTCAAAAAGCTCGCATTGGAAAATGGATTCCAACTATGAAAGCGTAAAAGTATACCAATCGAATCCGTACACCTCCAAATAAAACGCATGGGAGGTTACAACATGTTGCTCCTCTGCTACTCAGCACCGAACCTACCCCTTCCTAAATATCGTCGAATATGATCACCCCTTTAGTTGCAATCAAACTATCATAATGGGTCTCGAAGCATACAAAAATAGCGACACAAAATATGGGATGATCATACCCTAATAGAAGCAAACCATCTAGCCCTACTGCAAGTCTTTTCTTTAGTCATTTTCCCGGTTGATGAGTCTTGAGGCTACGATTACCTTTTTGTATGGCAAACGATATCGGAATGCCAACACAGCCTTCCAGACAGAAATGCAATGCCAGCATTCATCCATACAAGTTCGTTTTAGGTCAGAATGAAATCAAAGGCACTACCTCTACTATAGCCACTTTGGAGTCTCCCTTCAGATTAGTGGCAAGTAGCCCTTGCATTTCAAAAGATATGTCTTCGTTATCTTTAAGATGTCTTCAATACGAACGCATATGTTGACTCAAAGTGGATTTTAGATAATATATTCAATCCTAGTTTCTTCGAATCAAAAACAATAATTTAAAACCGTCCAAGTTTGACAGTCAGTTATTTAACTATCAAATAAACAAAAATCCAATCAGGGATTTATTTCCATAGGTAAATCAACATTGGCTTAGCACGTAAGCAACCATTAATCCCTTTTTAAGTAAATAATTTATTTAACCTCTTTATAAATACTTGATTTAAATATCTTTACAAAAAGATACATTCACAAAATGTTTTTTAATACTTGGAAAATATCCATATACTTATTTCATCGATATAAGTATATTCACAAAACACTGAAATAGATTTCTTATTTGGTGTTAAGTATGGAAAGATGTTCCACACAACCATAACTATTAAAAGATCACTTACAGAAATCAAATCTCATCTCCTTTTAAAAAATTCCTTTTATACAACTCAAAAATTACTTTTATAAACTCCTTTTATAAATCTCTAAAACCATTTATAAAACTTTTTTATAATTCTCTAAAACCGTTTATAAAACTCATTCTTTTATAAAACTCATTCTTTTATAAAACCTCTTTATAAAGATCATTTATAAAATATCTTCTAAAACCACTTTATAAAATCCTTTATAAAGCCTTTTAAAAAAAATTATAAATCCAAACCCCATTTTCATTTACAAACTCTTTAATAATCCTCTTTTGTTAAATGAGATTTCTTTTATAAACCAATTTATTACTTATAAATACAATTAATCAAATAAATTAATTTACTTCAAACATCCTAAATAAATAATGAATTAACTGTCCAACAACACTAAAAAAATAATTTATTAACTCCAAACATTATTAAATAAGTAATTAATAACTTTAAAACAACATAAATAAATAATTATTTATTTCAAACCACCGTTAAATAACAATTATTATTATTTGGCAAAGCCAGCGGGTTTAACTGGCCCCCTACCAGTTTATTGCAACACAATAAAAATAATTCAAAACATGCTTTGAATCAAAAAGAAACAGGGTTAACAAAGAAGACGAAAAACAAAGAAAAAGAAAAAAACATAGCACAAGATAACATCAACACCAACTGCTAATCATAATGTCAGGGTTAAAGCACTCCCTCCTTCTCAGTTGCAAGTAAATTTTGTTCCTCACTCAGACCATAGAGTGCCAATGCTTTTCTCTTATTTTCAAATACAATAGCATTTCTCTCTTTCCATATCACATCCATATAAATTTTAATGCAAATAACCAAAACTCTATATTTGCTGGACTTCCGCCTAGTTGCCTTTGATATTATGTTCCAGTTGATAACAGAAAAAGCATTGGCAACAATTCTTTGAATTCTACTCGCAATCTTATCAACCAAGTCATACAGAATAGGGCATTCGAAGAAAAGATGGTCAATAGTTTCTACAAACTGCTCACAAAATACACATTCAGGGCAACAAGTAATCCCATAATTTATTAACACATTTCTGGTGAGAAGAGCACTGCTAACAACCTTCCAAAACATAAGATTTTCTCTCGGAGTTGAATCAGAAGTCCAAAGAACAGAGAACCACTTCGCTGCAGGCAAGACACTATTGCCAAATAGGTGATTATATACCAACTTTATACAATGAGGCTTTTTGTTCCATGTCACAAATATAGAGTATTCATTACTGTAACTACTACTCTGAATGAAATTCCAGAGTTGCCTAACAACTTGACTACTATTGTAAAGGAGTTGAATTCTGCCATCACTGAGGTACTCACTGACTTTTGCATCGTGATGAACACCAGACTGAACAATCATAGCATGATCAAAAAAGTAGATAGTATCAATCCAGAACTCACCCAAGGTTCATCCCAAAAACTAATATCAGAGTCATGGTGAACTTGGAACTGGATCATGGGTAAATAAACTTCCCTGAGCTTAAGAATATTCCTCCAAGTCCAACTACTGTCTTGAACTATGTCCATCAACCAAAATTTCCCATGCTTGATGTTATAAGTCCAAGTCCAGTTGACCCAAAGACTGTCCTTCTTGTTTATGACATCATGAAAATGTTTACTGAAGGCAGCAGTGTTCCAATTCTTAGAATTTGAAATACCCAGGCCACCCAACTTTAATGAAGTCTCAAAGTTTGTAAATGAACAAGGCAAAAGTTTCTTATTGTGCATACTACCAGTCCAGAAGAATCTGTTCATGGCAGAGCGTACAAGGAGCAGCAGCTTGCCAGGAAGGATAACTGAACGAGCCCAATAAACCAATGAAGGGAACACAACAGATTTTATGAGAACATGCCTACCACTTTGATACATACTCCTATTTTCCCAAGCATTCATGACAGAAGTTATCTTATTATAAAGGGGAAGACAATCAGCAATTGAAATTCTTTTAGTGATAATGGGAAGTCCTAGATACCTCATATCAGTGTGCATACTAGAGAAACCACTTTGTTGATACAAGCTAGCTGCATGAACATCAGCGGCTCCTGCAATAAGCAAGGAAGATTTGGACTGGTTGATGGATAGACCTGTCATAAGGTAAAAGGTCTGCAGAGTAATTAATATTTCACTTAAAGAGGAAGCTTTAGGTTTAGTAAAAATCATCACATCATCAACAAACATAATTGAAGAAATATGTTGCAGAGAGCACTTAGGGAGGTACTTAATGAGACTTGGAGAGTATTTGTTCTTGAGAATAACATTGAGCACTTCCATAACCAGTAAAAATAAATATGATGATATAGGGTCCCCCTGCCAAATACCTTTTTGACAACCAAAGTAGCTAACAGGCCTTCCATTGACAATGACAGAGAAGGTTGAGGTAGATATACAAGTATAGACCCAAGAAACAAAAGTTTTAGGGAAGCCCATCATTGCCATGATCCTCACAATTGATACCCAGTGTATGGAATCGTAAGCTTTAGAAATATCAATTTTAAGGGCAGCCGCAGGAGATGCATTACATTTACCATATCCTTTCATCAGTTCTTGGGCAAGAAGAACATTATCAAAAATATTTCTAGATGGGATAAAAGCAGCTTGGTTGAGAGACACAATAGTAGGCAGAACACAAACAAGTCTAGATGCAAGTATTTTTGAAATACATTTGTACACTACATTACAACACGAGATAGGCCTGAAAGAAGAAACTTTGGAAGGAGGAGAAACCTTAGGAATTAAAGCAATGTTTGTGGCATTGACCTCTCTCAGCATTTTACACTTGTTAAAGAAATTATGGATAGCTAGACAGAATTCATGACCAAGAACTGACCATGTAGCAATGTAGAAGGTAACATTAAGACCATCTGGACCACCAGAAGAATGTTGGTTCATAGAGAAGAGGGTAGTCTTAATTTCTTCATCAGTAACAGGTTTTATTAAAGCATCATCTTCAAGGAGGGTTATGCAAGGCAGAGAAAGGGATGAAATTAAGTTAAGGTCAGGAGAGAACCCAGATGAGTTGCTAAGAATTTTAGAGAAATAATCAACAAATGCTTTGTCCACAGAATCAGGAGTAGAGAAAACATTACCACATTCATCCATAATATTGTAAATATTTTCTCTGGCATGCTTGACTCTTAAAGAGTCATGGAAAAATTTTGTGTTCTTATCACCTTCCTCATACCACTTGTAATGGAGTTGTTGCCTTTTCATACTAGCTTCCAGCTGAAGCGCTTTATTCACATCCAAGAATAACCGACCTTCATCATTAGCAGCATTGGCATCCTCTCGATTTTCCATCATGTATTCCTGCTTGGCCCTGAGTTGTTCAATGAGTGTAGAAGATAGCAAACTGCCATGCCCAAAGGTAATGGAAGCCCACTGTTTGAGAGATTGCTTTATGCTTTTCATTTTCCTGCAAAACTTATACATAGGGTTACCAAAACAGTTGTAGGTATTGTGAACACTAGAAACTAAACCAAGAAAGTCATCATGTTTAGCCCAAGCATTAAAAAAATTAAAACTTCTTTAGTCTCTTCTTATATGGGGATCAAGGGAAAGAATTAATGGAGAGTGATCTGACAGAACTGGTTGAGGAAAGAAAACTGACAAGGATGGCCAATGATTGAGGGAAGAGATATTACAAAATTCATGATCAATTGTTGTGAATGTACGAACACCACTACGGCTACGATTGTTCCAAGTAAACTTAGCACCAGACTTGTTAACCAAGAAAAGCTCAGAATCAGCAATAGCAAGATTGATAGGAGCAATGTCACTTTGTAGGAGGGGAGATCCACCCTTTTTATCATCAAGGCTAAAACATGAATTAAAGTCTCCAAGTACAACCCACGGATGAGTATTCTGCCGAAGAGGAGGGAGGGAATTAAGAAGAGAGTTTCTAGAAAGAGAAGAATTATCAGCATAAATAAAGGTTACGTAGAAGGAAGGTTGTGTTTGAGAAAGTTGAACATGAAAGTGAATGAATTGTCTTGCAGATAAAATGGGGGATAAGGTCATGACAGCTGGATCATAAATAACAAGGATTCTACCATAGGAAGCAGTATCAAGATTGTGGTAATAATCCCAAAGAGGATTAATATAAGAAGCAGCTTTAATGGTTAAAGGAAGATTGAGTTTCGTTTTGAGAATGCCAAAGAGACATATATCATACATATTGATTAGGGTTTTGACTTGGTCAAGTTTCAAATTCGAATGGGCACCCCTAACATTCCAGGAAGCAACTTTTTTATTCATGGAATAATTAGAGTGAAAGATGAATTTTGTTTCCTCTCATAGCCGAAAGAGCTCTAGTTTCAATACGAGAATGATGAAGAGTTGAGGGGGAGGAAAAATCACAGGAATTGTTTTTAGAGGAGGGGGAGTTTGGTGGAGAATGTGGAACTGAACTGGGTACATTGATTGGCCAACCTGGTATGTGAATGGAAAAGTTATAAGCTGGGGGTAAATCGGGGGTTTTACCACAACTGCATGATGCAAGTTGAAAATTACTTGCTTAATTTGATGTTCAAAAGACTGGCACCAATTTTGCATCAAAGTCAGGTACATTAGTGTGCACATGCACAGTGTGTACAGGAGACACAGATTCTACCCCAGGTTTGCTGGCAGTAGTAATGGCACCAAGTGGAATTTGTTGCTCCAACCCAACTAAGAATTGACTTGTTTCATTAATTATTTCAGTATTTCCTTCAATATAATTTCCATTACCCAAAGACAGGGTATCCACTGTTACATTACTGATCACTTCATGTGTTACTTCTCCTTCCTCTACCTCCACTTGTTCTAAAATACCTTGTTCATTATCAATATCTTGAAGCAGACTGAACTTGTTGTTGCTTGTAACTTGATTTAATACTCTGGTACCATCACTATGGGGTGAGTCTCCTACTTCAGAATTAATGTTAACTTCCTTATCCACATTTGGTATTGAAATAACTTTATCACTGGTCTTGATCATGGTAGCAGATTTTACTTCTACATTTAAATTTCTTTTTTCCCCTTGTAATTGTTAACTTTTTGCCAAATTTGCTTCACTTTAGTGTCCTTTTCCAGCCTTTTACCTTTTGTCCCCTTACTCTGAACAAACTCACACTGAAATTGTTCAACATCATTGTCACCCTTCCTGTTTTTCCCTTCACCAGTACTTTCCACTTTATTGCAACTAGATATCATATGACCAAATTCTTTACAAATAGAACAGATTTCAGGTCTTCATAAATACTCCACCTTCACTATTTGTTCAGAGCCATCAAGTAGCTTAACAGCAAAATTATCATGAAGTTCAAATTGAGGGGAAACTTCAACCATACATTTAGCAAACGAGATTCTTTCAAATTTTTCAGTAGAAGCATCCATACATAAGAGTTTTCCCACCCTAGAAGCTAACCAATTTATTCCCAACGGAGACCATGCAAACATGGGAATATTGGATAGTTAAATCCACACAGGTACTGCTTTGATGCTGCCACAAGATTTGCCAACATTTTCATCCCAGGGTTTTACAATAAATAATTTATTCTTCATAACAATAGGATCAGACGCATTAATTCTATTCTTATCATCCTCGTTAGAAAACTTGAATAAAAAAAGAAAACCATCAGATTTAACACTAATTGATCCCTGTAATTTCCAAGCTCTCTTGAGAAAATAGAGGATAAAGGAGTAAGGAAGGGGATTATCAAGAAAGAACCCAACTAAATATTCTTTCCACATCGAGTTGCCGGCCTGAACTACTTCAGAGGGGAGCACTATTGCATCACCATCGTACACTAACTGGATTTCACGCGGAAGATATTTACCTGCATTGTTTGGCCTAGCCTTAAACAAGGAGGACCAAGGAACAAGAGGACTAGGAGGAGGCAGAAGTGAAGGAGAAGAGTGTGTTGAAGAAGAAACTACAGGTCGAACAACGGACGTAAGGACAGAAGAAGGTATGGTGGACAAGGCTGGCATAGAAAAAGGAGGAACAAGGAGAGAAGGAGACGAGCGGAAAGGAGATGTAACTACGGGTCCATCAGAGGACAAGAGGTCAGAAGAAGGTATGGTTGACGGTGCTGGAATAGCGGATGGTGGTACAAGGACAGAGGAAGAAGGACAAGGCTGATTTGAAGTGGAGGGAAAAGATGGGTCGGTGGGATTGAAAATTGAATGGGGAACTGTCCCCGTTAAAGAAGAAACATGAGCTTAAATGAATTAATATAAGTTTTAAAAAAAATCAACAATTATTATTATTAAAAGCAAAATATTACGGCTAAATAATAATTAACTTCCAAAAAATTATTAATAAATATTAATTATTTATTTCAAAAATATTTTTGTATAAATAGCAGTTATTAATTTTCGGATCATTATTATATAAATAATAATTATAAATTTTTGAACCATTATTATATAAATAATTGTAGAATAATAATAATAATTGTAGACTTCCAAATCATTATTATTTAAATAATAATTATTAACAACAAAATTTTTTAAATAAAATAATTAATAATTTATCTTCAAACAGTATTAATTATTTAAATAAAAACTTTTCACCATATCAAAATATTGATAGATAACTTTTAATCAATATTAAGTATACATAAACAACCTTTAAAACATTATCAAACCATATTTAAACAACTTTAAAACATTTCTAAATAACATAGAAAAGACAAATAAAAGGGGTCGGAGTAAAATAGGTGTCAAAATTCCCTTTAACTAAAATATTCCAAGAAACTTAAAAATCATAATCATTATCTGAATCAAAAAAATATTTCAAGCCAAACGACAATTAATAATATTTCTGAAATACTAAATGGGGGCCAATACCCGCCAAAGCACATAACCTATATTATTATTGATTTAATCACTATAGGGGGTCAAGTTTTGAACATATCACAAATGTTATAACAAATAATGCCAAATGATCAAGATTCAACAATTAACAAATCAATATAACAGGGTTATAATTAAGTAGAATCAACATGTATATAAACTGGAAATTTTAAATCACTACAGCGAGAAATCCACATTTTTGTACATAATTCCTCGTATTTCAATTTTAAATGGCAATCGCTTATAAAAGCGAATATTTTAACTAATCAACCAATAATTTCAACCAGACACGGATAGTAAATTTTATCTACTATATATATCTCGCTAATTAACCAAAAAAGTGGGTTTAACTCACTAAAATTTCAGTTATTGCCGAAGCATTCGATTTCAGCTTGAAATTATAAAAGCTCCAATCTCTATCCATCCAATTCCAGAACATAGTCAATGTCATTATGAGTCCAACGCGACCAACCACGCTTGAAATTTACCTCGTATTAAATAGATATGGGTTAAATAACATATTGAATTAGTTAATATAATTAATCCTTGAATTACAACTTTTAATTACCATAATCCATAATCACGTTCTCTCAAACCCAGATCACACCAAAAACCTCTGTTCCTCCTCAATTGCCCACCGCCATCGACTACCATATGCCGCTGCAATACAACCATTGACTCCTGCTGACCACGACGACCTCAATGGCGTCAGCCCGCACTCTTACCCGCCACTGCGAGCTCCACTCAAACTGAAAACATGACTTCTGTTCAACTCGAAATTGCTACCTCTTCCGATGATCATTGCCTCCGCCCCGCCACTAATCGAAAGCCCTCGAAAACCCTGACATTTTTCCTTCACGACCAACCACCTGAAAACCTTGCCATTTCCAAAAAAACAAGCCCTTGCTTCTACGGCGATGCTATTTATCGACCGGCTCAATCTATGTTGCCCCTCTGGTAGATGCACTCTCCTACCTCCTACACACATTTTGTTAGTTGACACCATTGCCTAAAACGACCCTTGGCTCTCTGAACAACTGCGGCCATTGGATGAGGGGATCTAAAAATGACAGCTAGGTTTTTGTTAGTGTTTGGGGCAAGAAATAATTAGCTAAGGGTCCTTTGTAAAGGCTCGCGCCAAAAAGTTTACGAACTCCTATCGAGGCGTGCTCACTGTTTCCCTTGTTAATTAACCCTATTCCGTAATCAATGGAACTAGTTTTGGGACCAAATTCCTTCATATACAAAGTTAGCTTTTAAAATCAAATTATATTATATTACATTCCTAAAATTAATTGCTATGCATTTCGAACTCGCATGACCACATAAACGTTCTATCTTCACGAAACTCATCGGCATACAACAATTAATTATTTTGGATCTAATGGCGCTAGTTTCATCAAAACCCAGGATAGTGCCCTGAAATGCTAATTTCACACATTAAATAGAATAATTTATTATTAAGTCAAACTCAACCACTTTAATTATAAATTAAAGTTTGCTCTAACCATTTATTATTTAAAATGACTTTAAATAAGCTTCTGAAAACAATTTATTCAAACTAAATTCAAGATTGAATTATTTAAAAATTCGATATTTAAATCATTATTCCAATTATAATATTTACAATTCACATATTCAAATCCCTATATTTGAATTTTAAGTTATTTTACTTATAAAACTAATATTTCAATATTTTAAATTTATTAAATATTTTAATATCAAATGACTAAAATTTTGGTTCATTTCATTCTTCCTACTAAATGAATTTCGTTCCCAAAATTTCAAAGTAAGAAAAATGTATCTAAACCTTATAAATTTTCAAAATCCATTAGTAAAAAAGAATTGTTAATTGTCCAAGTCTTTAAAGTTAACGAAAAATTTCGACAATGTATCCTTTGCATAGCTCAATCGAAAAAACTACAAATCATCATTATGTGCCCAAACCAACAAAAGAAAACAAAAGCAAAGAGGCCTCCCATATCTGGGGTATGAAACCATCAAACCAAACCAAAAATAAATATGTGCCTAGTCAGGCAGCTAGACTTTACTTATAAAACAAAATATGACAAGCTAGCCTTTGCTTCCATGTACCTGAATCTCACTTACATAACCCAAAAGAGAGTCAAACATGAAAATGATACAATATTACAACTCAATCATCATATATTTGTATCTAAGAATGCTAAACCATAAATAATAATCATCTTAACCAAACATGCCATAACAAATCATGAAACTTGCATTTTTAATGACAAACGAATAAAATCTCATTTATGCCCATATGATGTACATATGCCATCCGTGTACAATATCAAATTCAATCAATCACTTGATCACACAAATTTCACTTTCGAACTAGTATCGTTCACTCAACTTCTCTAGTTCAGACTCTTATCAGGCTCCTTTATTAGATTGTAGTTCTCTTACATAGCCATATGATATGATAGAAAACTTCATAATCATAAAAAAAATCAGTTCAAGTGTTTGCCCTCAAGAATCAAATGAAAAATTCTATCTCGGATAGGTGTACATCACGTTGAAATCATGCATTTGAATCTGGATCGAATCATTCCATTGGTTCTTAATTGTACCAAATTCTTTTTATTCACATTCAATTTTATATATGCTTAATTTCGAATAGTATTTTCTTCAATAGTAAAATTCATTTACAGGCCATTTCATAAATCATTTTATTTAACTTTACTTTACCTAAGTTAAATTTCATATCATAGCTCAATTTTCAAATTTACTTTTCTAACTATACCAATTATTTTAATCCACATTTACTATTTCTTAGTATATTCCCTTTAATACTAAAATTATTTATGAACTATTTCATAAAAGCTTACTGAAGTTTATAAACATTTTTAAAACACAACTTAGGTTTTATCAACACTTTAAGAAAAGTTCATATTCTTAATTAATATAGAATTCATTTTCTGAGTCATTTCATAACATATTATTATAAGCCTACAAACTCTTTACAAAGTCTTATCTTCATTAATAAATAATTTCCCAAGATGATAATAACCTTTTTAAGGAATCATTATTTTACTTAAGAAACATTACTTAAGTGTATTAATATTCTAAAACTCAAGTTCATATTTGCAAAATACTCTTCCACTTCCTAAGAGCATATATATTCAGAATTGTTTTACTTAACCAGAATATTCGAAAATTTTAAAACTTTTTTTAAATTACTATCTCCTTAAATTTATAAGTTACAAAAATTAATTTCTTACATTTTCATAAAACACTTAGCTTCAATTTTTATATCAAAATTTGGAAGTCCAAACTGTCCAAAATCATCAGAAATTCCATTTCAATTTTAATAAATGAAAATTTCCTAAACAACATATCATAATGAGATGCAAAACCAAAGCTAATGCACAGGGTACACGTAGTCGTCACATGACTTAACCGAGAACTTCAAAATTTACACCCAGTTTTTATTTTAAATCAATTTGAAATAGTAATTATATACATAACTCCTTTTGGTATATCAACCCATACTTTTGAATTTAAATCAAAACTTGTTTTACGAAAACAAAACATCTATGGTAGCAATTCATAACTTCAAAACTCGAAAATAAACATCGATGATGCTGCAGCCATCACCAGAATTATTTTCTAGCGATTGTAATGAATTCTATGCATTTTATCTCTTTTAAAATTCATTTTAAAGAAATTTTCTATTACAAAACACTCTTCAATAATACTATTATCATTACACATTGAATAACAATTTCAAATCTCCAGAATTTCAAATCAGTCTGGTAAACCGGCATGAGAAAACAAACCTTAAATGGATTTTAATGTTACAAAACCTTTAAAAGAAAGGTATCTCATAAGACCACGTCGCACATAAACACGACAAGTTTTTACCTTTCGATAACCAAAACATTTCCATTGAAAATCCCCATATATTATAATAATGCCTATGGTTTAGAATAAATATTGAATCATTGTCAAAAATTTTACATTAATTAAATTCGAACACAATAGGTATATAATCAAGTTCGAACGCTCGCATTGGAAAATGGATTATAACTTTGAAAGTTTAAGGGTCTGCTTACCAAATCTATACACTATGGATAAAACGTGCCGGAGGCTACAACACATTGCACCTTTGTTATTCAGGATCGATCCTACCCCTTATTAGATAGCACCGAATATGATTACCCTTTTGGTTGCGGTCAAATAACCATAATGGCTCACGAAGCATGTATAAATATCGACACTAGATATGGGATGATGATACCTGGAATGACCCACAAAGCCTACCACATGTCCCTACTGTAGTCAATTTCTCGGTTGATTAGGCTTGATGTTACAACTAA
Source organism: Allium cepa (assembly GCA_030765085.1). Classification (NCBI taxonomy): domain Eukaryota; kingdom Viridiplantae; phylum Streptophyta; class Magnoliopsida; order Asparagales; family Amaryllidaceae; genus Allium; species Allium cepa. Next base: position 302,518,034 of record CM060932.1, read on the forward strand.
CTTTTTTATAGCAAATCGTATTGGAATGCGAACACTACCCTCCAGGAAGAAATGCAATGCCAGCATTCATCTATACAAGTTCATTCTGGGTCTAAACGAAATCGAAGGCATTACATCTACTACATCCATTTTGGAAATACGCTCAGGATTAGTAGCATATAACCCATGCATTTACAAGTTCCATCTTTAATTATCTTCAAGATGTCTTGAGTTCAAATGCATATGTTGGTTTAAAGGGGTTTTCAAATAATTTATTCGATCCCGGTCTCTCTGAACCAACAACGATAATTAAAAACTAGCCAAGTTTAATAGTAAACGTGACATCCCACCCCGTGACCCACATTAACAAGAGTATTACTGGATAATACTGTCTGATAATGCGGGGAATATGGATGATTAGGAGCGACCATCTATAACCTTGTCTTAAATATCTATTAAATATGTCGACAAATGCTATATTTTTTCTCACTATTTCCATGCGGATTGACATATCTAATATATACTTAATACAAACCCATAGGTGGCTATAGGTCTATCAGAACAAAATACAACAACTCAAATGTAAACACATCACAGAACAGTAGATAATCATACATACACATGCATATACAGATACATCACGGAGTATACAAAATGATACATGTCAAGTGGTATCGCAACCACAATATACAAGCGATTCCAAAGAATATACGTATCAGAGTAGCAACAAAAGGGGCTCTACAAAAGCTATAACAAAAAGGGCTAGCAGAAAAGTTCACGTGGAAGCAGAATAGGCTAAGTCCAATGTACCTAACCTGAAACACCTCGGTTTGACCCGTGTATAGAATACACGGATCAGTCTAGCTAAACAATTAGTTTAAGAGAATATACGATAACAGAAGCACATGATAGAGGTAATGTTCTTAAGCAAGAAGAAACAATACTAAGTAAGCATGTGCAATTATGGTATGTATGGTTACTTCATGTGACGAGTGTTATTACTACACAATAAATAATCTCAAAGAGATAGAATAACCCATAAAACGCTAGAAGTAGCAAGCCTTATATCATCTGCATTTCATAAAACATCAAATATGGTTTAGGGGAACACCTAAACCCCCCATCTTGGCAAACCCAAACCATGCACATAGAGATCCCATCTCAAACACGCCATAAGGAAAATATATCTCCACAGAGGAGAATAAAATCTCAAATAAACGACAAAACGCAAATCTCAAATAATGCTAGTGTAGGCAATTCAAATCTCAAAAATAGAACTCTCAAGATTTCAAATTCTCAAAAGGTAATCGCCGCAGATATACATCGAATGATTCAATGGACTAATTCTGAAAAAAGGGCGATACATCAGGGAAAATAGTCAAAGAAATCATCTCAAAAGTGTTTGCACGTGCATGTGGTTAAAGCCTTGCCAAGTACTATTATCTCAAATAGGTACCTCGCCCGAAGGCAAAACGGCACAAGATAAATACACCACAATGCCAAATACACAGCAATGGAAAATACGCCGCAATGGCGAATTCCTCAATAGCAAATATCTCGAAGACAAATAAGCCGCAATGGCAATGACCCGAAGGTCCAGTAGTGGCACGCAACAATGGAAAATGTGTCACAAACTCTCATTTACGAACCCGAACAGTGTTAATGTGTGTCCTATACCACGCGTTTGCACTAAACGGTTTACAAACCGCTAGTAAATTTCACACTAAAAGCCGTAAAATGTATACCTTATCTCATCGGTAAACTCGACCCAAAGGTCAAAACAATCAAACGGACAAGTCGGGAATTAACCGATGGGATAAATGTACATGTCCCATACCAAATGTTTTACCAAACCAAGTAATACTCCTTCTCATTCGCTCGAAATGTGCAAAAACGTGTAATTTATATATAAAATTATTTCCTTAAAAAAACAAGCTTTAAAAACCAATTTTCGAAATCAATTTAGAAAACCATATTTGAAAATTTCTCTTATTACGGAGAATAAATAGATTTGAAATGTGACAATACTTTAAAATAGTTTATAATAATTATTTCGAAATGCCCATTAATTTTAAAAATCAATTCAAAAAGATTTGGAGAAAACCGTGCTCGAAAAACGAATAAAAACGAGGAAAATCACTTAAACCGATATTCGAATTTAAATTCAAATTAAGTTCAAAATAATTAAAAAATTAAATTTTCAAAATCTCCATAATTTGGCTAGCCTATTGATAGACATCATGGCCTATAATCATCATCAAAATCGTCTCGATATTTGCATCAAAACGAATGACAAAATAGTCGTAATCCCAAGGAAAAAGTCGCGAAATATACTACGAAAGATATAGGAACACAAGGCCACAACGCACGCATCTGAGCTAACAAAGGGGTTGACCTAGACCAGTGGCTAGGTCAACCACTTGGTCGACCTGGATAGTGCTTGGTCGACCTCCATGTCGACCCAGGATACAGACATTTTTCCATGGTATTTTTTTGCTTCGTATTGATTTTCCAGTAAGATTTTGGCATAGCAAAAGGCCATATTTTCAACAAAAATTTACATAGACGAAGTTCAACATGCAAGCTACCAAATGCAAGAAATCTTGGACCATTTTATTGTCGAAATCATAAGATATAAGGATTCAAAGATGCAATAGAAACTGAATATAAACAAGCAAATTATTCACTACAGGAAACTGCAAACAGAAAATGGTTTTTACAGATTCAAGCACTGGCACTTTTTTTTTGGCTAGTTTGTGAGTTTATACAACTCACCTTGCTGATTTGTAGCACAAGCTTGGATTTTAGCAGCAAAGAGGAAACTTTGATTGAGATTTCAAGCCTTTAGAACCTGTAGAAAGCAAATATAGGACATGCAAAAAATATACAGTAAAAATTAGGAAGATATTTACTGTAAAAGAATTTGGTGATGAAATTCAGTAGTTTGGAGGGGATTACTTTAGATTTGTCATTAGCTTGCAAAAAGATTTGAATTTGGTGCGTTTTAATTGAGAAATTTGCTTGAATTTTGAAAAATTGGTAAAGTGTTTACTGACTTTGTTTTTAGGCTAAAGGAGGAAGAAGGTAATATGAAATAAACATACAGCTAAACACTATTTCTCATTTCTCAATTGGTTAAAGGTTAATGGGCCTAATTGGGTTCAAAAAAATTAAAAGAAATAAATGGCTTAAGGTTTAAATCAACACTTAACAAATTAATGTGTACATATCACACATATATATAAATAAAATGCATTTATCTCAAGTTTCACACAAGAAAAATGTGAAAACTTGTACACGTTTAAAATAAAAAAATTTCCATCATTTAAAAGATTAATCTATATTTTTAGAACATTTTTATTATTAGAATCCTTAATTCGACAAAATATACCATTTACTCAAATAAATGAATATAACATTGTTTTTAACTTCTAAATTTCCACAAAATTTATTTTCTCACTTAAAAGTATATTTCAAGCCATTTCAAAACATTATTTATAGCCAAAACTTATTTTTTTCCCCATTTCCACCTTTTATTTTAATAAACCATCTTTAAAAATTACATACTTCTTTTAAGTATTATTAAAAGAAGCAAATGGGCAATAATTAATATAATTATTGCATTTTCTCTAAAATGAAATCATTTTCATTATTTAAAGCACATATTCCATTTGTTATCACTCCAAAAAAATAGAATAAAACTTGGATTTAATTTTCTCATTATAAATTTCAAAATTCGTTGTTTATTCTAAATAAACAATGTAATTTCTCCAATTTTAATTTAATTTACAATATTAAATTGTAATTAACTATCTTTATAATTCAATATTGATGGTAATCTCCAAAACAGGGTTGTTACAGTCAGTTATTTAACCTCTAAATAAATAACAATCGGAAGAGGGATTTATGTCCATAGGGAAATCAACATTGGTTAAGCGCATAAGCAATCATTAAGCCCCTCCTTTTAAATTAATCATTCATTAGCCTCTTCATAAATACTTGATTTAAATATATGTACAAATAGATATATTTATAAATAAACTTTTAATACTTGAAAAATATCCATATACTTATTTCATTGGTATAAGCATATTCACAAAACACTGAGAAATATTTCATATTTTGTGTTAAGTATGGAAAGATGTTCCACACCACCATAATTATTGAAAGATCACTTACAGAAATCAAATTTCATCTCCTTTTATAAATTCCCCTTTGTACATCTCAAAAATCATTTTTACGAACTCCTTTATTAATCTCTAAAACCATTTATAAAACTCTTTAACAGTCCCTTTAAATAAAATATTCGAAGAAACCCAAAATCAGACTTAAAATCGTTATCTGAATCAAAAAACAATTTCAAGCCAAATTGCAAGAAATTGTATTTCGAAAATAATAAATTGAGGCCAATAGTTGCCAAAACACTTAACCAATGTTCTTATTGATTTTTATCACTGAGGTAGTTAAGTTTTGAACCTATCATAATGTCATAACTAATAATGCTAAACAATCAAAATTCAAGAATTAACAAATCTATATAACGGGGTTATGACTGAATAGAATCAACAGGTATATATAACTGGAAATTTCAAATCACTACAGCGGTAAATTCCGATTTCTCTATATAATTCCCTATATTTCAACTTTAAATGACAATCACTTGTAAAAGTGAATATTTTAACCAATTAGCCAATAATTTCAACCAAACGCATATAGTAAATTTTACCTACTATATATATCTTACTGATTAACCTAAAAAGGTGAGTAAATTCATCAAAATTTCAGTTATCGTAGAAGCGTTCTGGTTCTGTCTAAAATCGAGTAGCATTCGATTTTAGCTTGAAATTCTACAAGCTCTAATATCTACCTATCCACTTCTGTAATGTAGTCAACATCATTACAAATCAAATTCGACTGACTGCATTAGAAACTGACCTCATATGAAACAAATATGGGTTAAATAAGATACTGAATTAATTATTATAGTTAATCCTTTAATTATAACTTTTAATCAACTTAATCCCTAATCATGTTATCTCGAGCCCAGACCGCTCTCGAACACTTTCGTTCATCCTCGATTTCCTACCATCGCCGACCACCATGCACCACAGCAACACATCCACTGACTCCCGCCGAAAGCAATAACCTCAACGGCACCACCCTTATGCTTTAACTTTCCACCGCGAGCCCCACTCGAACCCAAAACTTGACCACCGTTCAACTCGAAACTGCCGCCTTCTAAGGCGATGATTGACCGCTGCACGGCCTCCAATCGAAAGCCCTCGCCAAGCCTAACAATTTTCCTTCATGGCCAACCACTTGAAAACCCCATTCATTACCAGAAAAACGAGCCCTAGCTACCATAGTAGATGGTGATTATCGGCCTCCTCGTCTTGAGCCGTGTCGATCGCTCCAGTAGATGCACTAGCTACCTCCCACACACATTTCCTTAGTTAAAACCGTCACTTGAAAACGAACCCTAGCTCTCTGAACAATCATGGCCATTCGATGAGGGGAATTAAAAATGGCGGCTGGGTTTCCCTTAGGGTTTTGGAAAAGAAACAATGGACCGAGAGTCCTTATATTAGGTTTTCTAGCTGACACTGTTCACGTCCAAAAATTTCGAACTTCAATCGAGGCGTGCTCACTAGCACTCCTAGCAAATTATCCTATTTCGAACTAAATGGAATTAGTTTCGGGACCCAATTCCTTTATATACATAAGTAAGATTTTGAAATCAAATCATATTATATTCCGAAAATTAATCATTATGCCTTTCGAACTCGCACGACCACAAAGTACATCTGATCGTCATGAAACTCGAGGACGTACAACAATTTATTATTCTGGATCTAATAGCACTAGTTTCTTCAAAATCCAAGATAGTACCCTGGAATTCTAATCTCACACGTTAAATTAAATATTATTAAGTCAAATTCAACCACTTTAATTATAAACTAAAGTTTACCTAAGCATTTATTATTTAAAATGAGTTTAAATAAGCTTTTGAACTTAATTTTATTCAAATTAATTTCAAGATTCAATTATTTGAAAAAAATTCTATATTTAAATCACTATTCCAATTATTAAATTCACAATCGCGTATTCAAATAAATCCCTATATTTGAATTTTGAGTTATTTGACTTATAAACCTAATATTTCTATTCAAAATTAATTAAATATTTCAAAATCAAATGACTAAAATTCTAAGTCATTACAACACCATTTGAATCTCTTGCCAAGTTTGGGTAAATGTAAGTTTCACACTAATGGTTGGTGTGAGGAACTGAGTCGATGTTGGCTAAGTTTCTTTTGTAGGAAGGAGATATTGATAAGAATGGAGACAAGTATATGACTGGCAGCAGCGGAAGAGGCATTCAACAACCAAAACTGAGATGCAAATCGACGTAGTTTTGGTTGTGAAGACGTTTATGATAGTTGAAGTGAATTGAGGAAGATGACCACATTCAGAACATGCTATTTGGTTCAAGACAATTAGAAATTATTGTGTGTTTGTAAATTGTAATATGTGATTGTTATGGTTTAGGCTAAAGTGTGTAATATCCTTTGTACTTTGTAACTTTCCTTATGGGAAAATCAATAAAGAACCAATTTACAAATAAATAAAAAAACATGACATCCACGCAACAACTGCAACCATCGCAGCCAGTGCAAACAATGCAACTAATATTACCATTATACCAATGCAACACCCGCAACCAATGATAATAATAGAAATAGGAAAAAATATTCCTACTCATCCATCACACAAGTCATTTTATGGGATAACAACAATAATAGCACACAATCGTCAAATACTAATAAAATCCAATGACCACACCAGTCCATCAAATGAAAAAACAATGTAAACATACTTAAACTTTCAACTATAACAATTGATCTTCAACGAAACTGTAAATCATCCAATGTAAGCTAATCACTCCACAATAGAAACTAAACATCAACAGCATCAAATGTGTACTAATCCAACCAACATTAGTAACGCTCGTCCATCATCAAATATATATATAATTCACTACCCATCGTCTAGTAGCAATAATGGTAAACTATCGTACACTATCTAAATGTGATACCGTCATCAAACATCAAATATATGTGATAATTACATTGACAATTACCCACACACTCAACAATCATCCAAATAATATATTTGCACACATTATTGTTTTAAGTATAAAGTAATTTTTTATTTTTTATTTTAGTGGCTTCACATAATTATTGCATTTTAAAACAATAATACTCATTATAAGACGATAATATACTTCTGCAATCCATTATTGTGCTTCGATTTCAAATATTCCAAAAATCGTATTTATAATTAAATGTAATAATCCTCACCAAACTAATGTTTAAAATTGTATTATTGTTTTACATCAAAATAATGATGTACGTTAAAATCCCTTTAGTACCTTCTAAAACCAGTTTATTACTTTTTGTTTCAAAAATACAACATTTTATTTTAAATCATTAAAAATCATTTTTATTTCTATTTATCTAAAAACAGTAATTTTTCCAAAAACATATTGTTATTATTCAAAGCCTCATTTTAAATGATAAACTTCCCAAATATCAATTAAATATTAATTTCCCTAGAAATTTGTAAATAATTATTCTTTAATTCCATACTTTAGTTTTAGTACACTTATTAAATAATCATCGTTATTTACAGTAACCATCCAAAATATGTAAATAACTCATTTATTATCTGCTTATCTAATTTTCTCATTATTTTATAATTTAATCCAACAAATTATTTTCCAATTCAAATCAATAAATTTATTTCGATTAAACATCCAAAAATACAAAAATCAACAGTAATTACTCAACCAAGGCATAATATTGTAATAATTAAAGAATCATCCATAGAACATAACATACATCAACGAATATGATTTTCCACTAAAAGTATGGATTTTATAATTTAAATCTCAATTAATTAAATTAAATAATTCATACCAACATGTGCTTTTTCAAACACTATCCAAATGTAGCAAAACCATCGCTATATTGTCATAAATTCTACCACGAATCAAACAGAACAAACCATATTGGTATCGAAGTTCGTATATTAAAGTTACACAAGTCATATGATTTAGAAAACAAAATATTAAACAAACATAACATAAGGGAAAAATAGTTATTATTATTAGCTTCCCTTTTACCATCGTGAAACCTTCTACCCCATAACCCATCACCACCTATTTACCCCACCTTATGATCGAGAAATTCAACTGCCTCCGACCACTATTTGCTAATGCTGCCACAAAAAACTTCCTGCTTTTGCCCCTGCCTATATGACCATTAAGGTCTGACCTTCCCAGTTTGCCACCGATGTCGAGCCTAAAAGGTCGCCATTGACATTCAAACAGAAATTTTAGTTGATTTCCAATGATGGTTTACCAAATTGAAGCTACCGATTAGTTTATATCATCCAAGGCTCCAAGTCTGTTCCCTCAATTTCGTCAATAGACCTTGAAATATAAGGTTTCGCGATTTTGAACTTAAACCATAATTTTTGATCTACTAAAGCATTTTTATGTCAAACTGACACTTCCGATTGATTTGTGTTATCGTGAGCATTGAATACAGTATATAATTTGATGGTATTTGGACACTTTGATTTTTAAATTAATTTGTAATTAGCGGAAATAGTCCACTAATGTGATTTGGGGGATTTTTGGATTAAAGAAGAAAAGTGAAGATAAAGGTGATGTCTAGGGTTCCATAGCATACTTGTATAGTTGTTAGGCCGGTTTATGGGTTGTGTATCCAGTTTGACCCAAAAAAGCTATATACGCTATTCAAACACTATTATGCCTCTATTTCACAAACCCTAACTCCAAATATATCAAAATTATTAGCTCAAAAAGACCTCCATAATAGTCATAAATATGACACCTCGTTCACTCTTGTATAGAAAATTCATTTTTAATTACTATAATATTAAAATTGTAAATTTTGTGAGTCGTTACACTTGTTATCCTATATAAGTCCATCCACTCGTTCTTCACTGAGGTGAATCGCATTTGATGGTTCATTACCCCGTCGCTTCGATCGGAAAGAATCACTAACTATTAGTTTATCTTATCAAATTTAAGGGATGACTAAGTTCTGCTAGCACGCTATAATAATATCAAAATCCAATTTCATTCAATATCCGACATCAGATTATTCAAATCAAATGCATCAAGGAAAAATTAAAACATCTAATCAATCAATGATTACTCTCAAACTTTAACTTAGAGCATGCATATGGGACTATTTGGGATTCCATACATGTGTAAGTAGCCTAGTAGTAAACTATCATAGTATACTTAAGCAAAAGTAAATTATAGTAAATAGCCTAACTTCAATCCATCCCGATCTTGGATAACCATACCCAGTCTAGATCCTCTGCTGCGACTGGGTACATCCATCATAACTGGTGGTTGCTCTTGCTGCACCACTACGGTTTGCACCATTATTATTTGATTTCTGATGTATTGTTGCAAACAGTTACTCCAAACCTATTATTCGGTCAAATCTTGTAGATGCCCGCATTATTTGGTTTTCATGGTCAAACGTCTCATGGAATAGGTAGTACTATGTAGATTTCCTTTCCTATTCTTTAGGCTCTCTATTAGCTAGTATCCTATAGGGAATCTGCCCCTAATATCAAGATACATCCTCTTTGCGGCCACCTTTAAATCAGTGTAGAAGAAAAACACTGGTTCCCTCTTTTATCGCTTCAGTCCTCTTAAGCCATCATCCGCTTTTCTTTTCCATTTATCCTTCCCATATCATATCATGGATGATCCTCTATCCTCTATAAAATTTACTTTTCAATTTTCTGCTTCGGCATCCTTCTGATGCAGTTATATCTTAACTTGATAGTAGAAATCAGGCAAATCAACTAGCGGATTCATTCCCAATACCTTCTTAAGTTAAGTCTTATTAGAAACTCCAGAAACCACCACCATTAGGACTGTCGACAAGTCTAGTTTCTATACTACAGTAGCTCCTACTTTAAATCTAGTCAAGTAACTCCATAAAATTTCACATTTCCTTTTCTTCACACTCAATAGGGTCATCACGTTACTTTATCATGCTATATGAACTTTGCACTTATTCCTAAATCCCTCCACTAGTCTAGTCCATGTGCCGATGGATCAATTATCCAGTTCATGAAAAAACATTGCTACTAAATCCGTTAAATATAATGGATCAGTTATCCCATCACTTCCTCTGAAGCACCCAACACTCACATGTGTTGAATATATCTCATCAAATTAACGGTCGGATCCATCCTTCCATCATACGGCTCCAAGGTAGGTAGTTTGAAATAGTGGGAATTCTTAGTTTATTAGATGTTTGGGGTAAAAGAGTTTATGTTCACATCCTCCTAACTCTGGCCTGGGGCTCTACTTCGAAATACCTGCCTTATCATCTCAGCTATTATGTCGTCTTAATTTAGTTGAAATCTCTATAGCTCTACATGCCTTTGATCATAGCTTCCACATGCCCCATATTTCTTTGGGGAACCTCCGATTCTAATCCCTGGGTAGCAGGTTTGCATTTTCACCTTAATTTCGAGGCTTAAAATCATCCATTTGACACATCCTTCCATGCTTTACATTTAGACTGACCTTGCCCCCATCCAAACTTGTCGGTACCGATATGATTGGACCTCTTTGTACATTTTTTTTGATGTGTACGTAGGTCGGTCCAAGCTTTCATTACTCCATTTCTTTGTGCATCTAATCTACTTTCTTGTCTCCGAATCTGGTTTCCAACAACTCTAGCTTCCCTTTTTGCTATTCCATCCTTTGAAAGAATTCATTCATCAACATTTCTTATCCAGCTAGCAACCTCCCTTGCATACTTGCTCCACCTGAATTCCTCAAACTAAAGTTTTCCTTATAGATGGCCTCTTCATCTTTGCCAAATCAGACCTAAAATTGTTCTCAATTAAAGAACCAAAAATTGACACAACATCTCAATATCACCCAATATCAAATTAGAAAATGTCAATGAAGAAATAAAATAGAAAAAAGGAAAAACATAATCTTTTTGTAGTAGTTTGATAAAATCTCTGACCTATGTCCACTTCATTGTCTTTATTAATTGATCCTCAATGGATTTACCAATGAGATAGATCATGGTTTGCCTCAAGTGGTTACGGGAAGAAGAAGAAGATGTAGAAGTCCTTACTTAGTTGAAGGTAAGCTGCTTACTATATATGAGATCCAGCCCAAATTAAGCCATTTTAGGTTTGAGCGGGTTAATTTCTCCAGTTTTGAAATTCTAGCATGAATAATAGATCGTCGTGTATTTTTCCTACAATAGCAAATCATTTCAATGTTGATATGATCAATCATGTCAATGACAATATGATCATATTAGTACTGATATGATTTTATTTGCCAAAACTTCTTTTTCTTCTTCATAGCTCAAGTTCTAAGCCACCAAAATTGCCAAATAATGATCTAGAATTATTTTGATACCGATCAAATCATGTTGGCACCGACATATTTTTTGTTGTCTAACACTTAGTTAATTTTTTTGGACTCCTTCGCATTAACATTCTTGATGGTTTCCAAATTATGTTAGTGCAAATCATGTCAATGCCAATCATGTCGGTACTAATCATGTTGATAACAACAAGTTTTGCACTTATGAATCTTGGAAAAATCTCCGATTTCTATAATCTTGGCATCTTCCAAGCCCCTTAGCTCATTCCTTCATCATCTTTTAGTCCTGTTTCTTTGATCTAAGTCAATTTGAAGACTACGGTAAATTTGCTACTAACAATATCCTAAAAGTTCATTTCATTCAGCTAAAATGTACTTTGGTGGAAAGTGTTAGAGGCTAAATTTCAATTAGTTGCCGACTAGCTTATATACCATTTAAAATAGAAGATACTACTTTAATGGGAACATGGAGCAATATAATACTGGATTCTTTAAGACAAAAATACAAGAAACAACAATGGTTGAAAACTAATAGATATCATTATCTGTTCAACAATTTTCAACCTTAGTTAGTAGCGCTCGATTGAGAGCCTATTTTCTATCAATATCTCTTTGATGTTGAATAAGTCAATGTTAGTTAGTTGGCTGAAAATTCTTCTTAGTTATCTCTTATGTGATTATATGTCAAAACATTAAAACCCACTTACAAAAATACTCAAACGCAATGTACAAAAATACATCTTTATACACCAAACATGATGAAATATAAGGATGCAATCGATATTATATAATATGTAAGGCGACTTCAAATATACTTGCCTTTTTTATTTTAGCTTTTGTGAAAAATTCATAGCCCCCCATGCCCAATGGATCCAATCTATTATTTGATATATATTATAAAAGTAAGTTATTCTCTTTATTTTTTCCATTTCAACTCATTTCACAACCTTCTAATCCTCCATTTGGATTTTTTTTGTTCATTTCTATGTTACATGTTCATTTCTTTTGTCTTCCATTCCCTCTTAGTGTTTATCATAATTTTACATTTAATTAATTTATATGGACATAACATAAAATAATTAGGAATAGCTCGGTAGCATATAGAAATTAGAAAAAGATAAGTGTTTGAATGTAAATGGTTGATCAAAAGTAATAAAAATGTGTCACTGAGTTCGAAAATCTGGAACTATATAAAGAATTTCTAAATAAAATTTATCCATTAGTAAAATAATATATTCCATTACACTATAATTTCAATCTCTGTATCGACAAATCAATGGATGATAGTTACTGGAATTTCTTATTTAATTAATTTAAATGTTTGAACTTAAATGCAACAAGAACATTTTTAAATAATCGGAGATATTATAAAAATGTAGGTATTTTGACTATAAACCCACAGAATAAACTAATACAATCGTTGTGAATCATTTACAATACATTAAAAAATAATATTAGGAACAAAAGGAGGTAACAAAAATTCTAGATTTAATGAGATGGCCTAAATATTTTTCAACCTTTTTATTATTATTTAATTATTAGATAATTCATTGAAATAAATAAAATATAAAATTATTTAGAATTTTTTTGTGTTATTTCTTTATTCAAACCAAATTTGTTTTCGTTTCTATCTAATATAATTGCGGTATTCATATTGGATTTCTTACTTTTAGCATTTGATAAATGAATTAAGGAACATAAACAAATTGACTTTATCTAAATAGTTTATGTTTAAGACATTTAGTTAATTTAAATGTGTGGACATCATGCAAAATAATTAGGAACAATCAAGTTGAAATTATTAGCTATAGAAATTATAAAAGGTAAGCATTAAATGTAAAATGGTTGAACTATTAAAACAACGTGACTAATTTAAGAACCAAAAAATATATAAAGATATTTTGAAATAAAATATCATGTGAGAATTACGAAGAAAATGGAAGAGAGCAAGAATTAATAAGGGCCTTTAACTGCATTTTACTATCATTTAATAGACATAATGAAAAGCAAGGAGTGACTCTTGATTTCTAACTTCCTCATATATCTTTTCTCCTAATGTCATATGTCATCCACTTCACACAATTATATTTTCTATGTTGTATTGTTATTTATCTTTTTGTATACTATAGAACCTTCATCCTTTTATATTTAGATCATTACTTATTTTACCCTTCATAAATGGTGATTCACTCAGATTAAATTCAAATTTCTCCATCGTTTGAATAACCTATTCAATTACATAGAAAGATGAATCTCCATCAATTATTAATCTTTTCTATTCTCCCACAAGTAATAGTAGCATTAGTCTAGCGCATTAATGTTATATACATTTCTTACCTCTAACATAATAGTCTCAAAAATCTCTTTTTGCGTACTTAAAAAGAAAGTAAAATTACATTATATATATATAAATATATATATATATATATATATACACTTTTTTTACTAAAATAAGTTAGCCTCCTTCCACATATTTAGTTTTGTGATTTACATTTTAAATAATGTAAATTTGCTAAGTTTTTCATTCTAAAATTAATAACTACTATACATGGCTCATTTCTTTATGTTTATTTGTTATATTTACGATTGATATTTTTATTCTACCTAAATTATTACATGATTTAGATTGATGTAATGCAACTGATGAGTTAGGGAATTAAAAGACTAAATTTCATATGATTTTTTGATTTTGTGTTAACTTATCTTTGTTTCTCTACTTCAAGATTACTTATTACAAAATAGTAAATTAATTTTATTATTTACTATCATGTTTGCTATTCACCTTCCATTTTATATTTCTAATTTGAGTTTTACATTCGTAATTACGTAAATGTGTTAAGTTTTCTTTTAAAATTTAATAAATATAGAATTATTTTTAACTCATTTATTTAATAGATATTAATGTTGGGTCCCTATTTGTTGTTTTGGATGTGAAGCTAGTCCCTACCTATAATTTAATATTACAACTGACCATAATTAATATATACCAACTCATTTAATTTCAATCTTTAAATTATGATAATTTTTTGTAGATTAATTGGATTAATGAATCTTTTTCACCATACAATGATATCCATTGATGATGGCTAAAAATAAATTTTTTTTAAAAACATAATTTTATATAGCATTTTTGACTACATTTATGTAATGCAGTTATTTTGTGTCACCGCATTGTGTAACTGCATTTTTTATAACTGCATTATTATGGATCACAGTAACCCTAATATGGTAGTTTTAACTGTATTATGATAATGCAATTATGAATTTTTCTCGATTATGCAATTATCATTGCTTTTGAATGATGTAACTGCATTAATTTAATGTAGTAATAATTTTGATTGTATTTGATAATCTATTTAACTTATTGCAGTTATAATTTAAATGCGTTTTTGGAATTAATTTAACTACATTTGAATTTTTTAACTATGTTTATGTTATGTGGTAATAATTTTCACTGCACTTGATAATTTTATTCAATTTAAAATAGTTATAAATTATCTACATTTAGAAAATCCAATTATATTCACGTTTAAGAATAATTTAACTACATTGTTAACTTTATGTTTTGGATTTATAATTACTACGTGAGCTTGTTTGTTGTAAACAAACTATAGGAGCTTGCTTCAAATATAATTCAGACTCAAAAAGAATCCAAAAATGGAGAAAGAACCATTAATAGCCTGTTTGATTGACATACAACTTATGTATATTAGATGGTTTTGGGTCCATGGGAGTAAATATGCAGAATCAAAATGAGCCTAAAAATCGGGGAAAGGGCCATCATGGACTGTTTAGCTAATAGAGACTGCGTAAGTGCACTAATGATTAATTATTATAATTTCTCTAAAGCGATTGTATATTCACGAGGCACTTTTTACTTGACATAACACTCCCAAAAAATTAACAGTGATAATAAACAATAATAAAGGCTAAAAAAAGAATTTGAGCAAACATCTGAATTTGGCCAAGTAACTTGTACCATTGTATTTCGGCAATTTTCTAATCAACTTTCATATATAGAGTTTTGCGATCGGAGTTCAAACGAAGAAATTATCAGCATTTGAAGTTTTCGAATAAAAATAATTAATTAAGAATTTAAAAGTAAATAAATAATATAAGCACATGGACCCCCCCTCCCGATCGACCCTACTCCTCGGGCTGGTTGATTGCTAGCGGTGGAACTCGACAGGAGGAAGTGATCGATCGATAGAAAATATGGCAACTAGGATTGAACCTTGGCCGACCAAAATTTTATTATTTTAAATCTAATAGATACGATCGATTCGAGCATCTGTAAATACAGTCCTAGCCCCTTAATTTTCTTCTAATATTCTCTGGTCAAAGTAGTGGAGCTTTGCTATTTTCCCTTCTCTACTATTCTATTAGTTGTAAAATATTATATTATATGTGTGTGTGTGTAAAATCAGAGGAGGCAGAAAAGAAGAGAAAAGAAGAGAAGGAGTGAATCGGCATTGTGGAAAAAGGGTGAATTTTATAATTATAAATCCATATTCCAGTTAATTCATATGTCCTTTTAGATATGAAATTCTAATGGGTATGTATATATCTTATTATACAATTATTTTTTTAGATTGGAAAGGAAAAGAAGTCAATTAAAGGACTGAATTGGGAACTGAGAGATTTGGAAAGCTTCAAAGGCAAGTGGGAAATTACATGATTTATGTATATCGTTGAGTTTATTTAATTATTATGCTTTTGCAAGATCTATGGAGTTGTAGGCTTAAAAAGAACATATTCACTTGAAATCTTGCCTAAATATTCAATAAGTTAGGTAATTGGAATAGGAATGGTGTTTATAATCTAAGCTTGAAATTTGAAAACTATCCCTAAATTTGTTAACGTAGAATGTCAATAAGATTACAAGATTTATTAAATTTATGATAAATGGGTTGTAAATTGTAAGTATAGAATTAGATTGTCCTAAATTTTCTTGGAATGTAAATTTCTTTGTTTTAATTTGTTGAAGGCATTATAGATATAATTTAGTTGTATATATTTTTGTTTAATTTTCATAAATTATCTAATTCGACAACTATGTATAAAAAGTGCATCGATTGAAATAATTAGGAATATATCAAGATGAAATAAATGTGTAAAGTATGGATGTTCTTCTTGGTAGTTTGATTTATCTGTTTCAATAAAGAACAGGATAATTCCTTATAACTTTTAAAGGAGCAAAAATCTCACCTATGGGTAATTTATGGAAATTTATAGTTGTAATCGTTTTTGGGATGGATAACTATAGTATATTAAAATGTGAAAATAAATGTTCCTTATAGAATGTACATATAAGAGTATCTTTTATAATTCCTAAGCATAGGAATTAATGGGTTTGAGATAGGAAAACACACACATGTATAACCTCAACTACTAATTATGCGCACACACATGCACGCATGTGCACGTGCACACTCGCATACACGGAGAATAAAAAATAAAGCGTAATATACTTCGACATGTGTATTAGTTATAAATAGGATGATTAGTTATTAGTAGAGTAGTAAATTATAGGAGTTTAAGGTTGAAATAGGAAAGGATAGTAACTCCAAATCTAGAAGCAAGCAAATCTTATGGGTAATAAATGTGTAGTTCATTAGGAGTTACAGAAATTAAATAAGGACATAATGGCATCAAATGAGAATGATTAAATAATTTAATATAGCATTTATGGGGAAATGGAATAGGCATAATACGTTGAATTTGAGATGGATAAGTATCATTAGCATTTGTTGAATTTGAGATAGATAAGTATCATTAGGATTTGTTCAATTTGAATAATAACGACCATTTATTATGGACAATTGATATCTATGAGACATGGTAGGAAGTGAGGAAAATACGCAATTTTCTTATTATATAAAAATAGGTTCATAGGGAATAATTAGGGAAATATTAGTAAATGAACTAAAGAGGCGATATAATTTTCATGGTAGGAAATTATATAGCCTGAATAATATGTTTAAGACAAGCGTGAATTAATGGGTCTGGCCTGATATTTAGGCCTAGCATAATTTTTTTTGTTTAGAATGGATTGGGTTGCGAGATCAGTATAGTTACACAGTGAAAGTGTGTCTTTCACCTAAGGGCTGCCAATAGTTGTGTATATGTACTATTGATGTGGGACATCCCCAACCATAGGACCCTTGGAGAAGGGATATACGTTTGGATTTTGTGACGACCACCTTTCATTCCATAAAAATATGTGTCGTTGATTAGAAAAAATAGGCAAGAAAGCAAATAGAAGGAAAGAACTAAACAATATCAGAATCTCACAGCAGAATGGAAAAACATATTACATCACATAGATATTACATAGTGTTCATCATACATCAGAGTCACACAGTTACAACATCACATTAGACAGAAGACCTGTCTATCCATTACATCCTAAATACAAAACATATGATACCAACACAACGGAATAGATATATGTAGATACGCCAAGTCTCCGCAAAATAAAAATTTGAAATAAAGTTCGGTTCAGACATGGGTCTGGTATGAGTAAATGATTTAAGTCGTTTAACTTAAAAAAACATTTGAAATAAAAGGTATCTCGTAAGACTCTTTGCAAAATAAATAGGGACAAGTTTTTCCTTCACGATAACCAAAATATTTGATAGGAAATCCATTTATATTATAATAGTGTCTAGAATTTTCAAATAAATTATTCACATGGCCGAAATTGTTACATTCATTAAATTCCAGCATAAATAGGTATACGATGAAGTCCAAGATCACTTATTGGAGATTGGATTCCATACAATGGCATGGCTATTGGGTACCTCCCGTCATAGTACGTGGTCTAGATCACTCTACCGAGGATCCACCCTGATCCCCTGCAACACGAGACCGGAGCTACCCCTTACTGGATAGTCCAAATAAGACAACCCCGTGGTTATGGCCAACAACCGCCCACATAGCCGAATAGAGGGACCTCTAGGCAGGGAAAAATCTTATCCTACTTGGGTGCTACCCACTTAGCCTTCATGCACCTCCCCTATTTTAGTCATTCCCAGTTGATGAGGCTTGAGGCTACGATTACCTTTTTAGAACATATATCTTGGAATGCTTATCGTCCTCCATTAATGATGGTCTAATAGCATTCATCCATGCAAGTCCGTTCCGGGTTCGAACGAAACAGAAGGCACTATCTTCGCTACACTCATTCTGGAATCACCCTCAGAGTTAAACGACAAATTGTCCTTGCACTCTAAATCTTCATCTTGCACTCCACTTAAGATTTCACAACCTAGCATTTAATTTGGATCGATGTGGTTTTCGAATAACAAATTGATATCCGATCCCGGTCTCATCAAAATCTAAACGTTTCTTTTAAGGCCAAGTTATTTAAGTAAAATAATTTGATTCAATTTAGAATACTATATTCACACAGCCATTCATCATAGATAAATAACTTACATTTATCACAGCTAAATCCAAAGTAATTCATATCACTGAATTTTACAGATTAACATACCAGAGATATTATTCAATCCAAGACATTCAATAAAATTAATCATCCATCAGTAAGATTAATTAATCACATAATTTATATAATTTAATTTAAAAAAAATAAATTAATTACTTAAGAATTTATTACTTATAATACTGCTTAATTAACATTAATTAATTACAACCGTTTATTATTATTTTAATTAATTGCTGGAATTAATTAATCATCCTTTAATTATTCACATTAATTGATTATCCTATGATTACTTACATTAATAAATTATCCTTTAATTATTTACATTAATTAATTATCCTTTAATTACTTAATACCCTAATTAATTAAAGATAAACCATTTATCTTAATTAATTACTTAATTATCATTCAAATTTTATTTAATAAACCTTGGAAATAATTTATCATTAACGTATGAATTAACTTAAGACCCTTAAGTTAATTAATAATTAAAAACATTTTACCTTCTTAATTAACTACTAAATTACACCGTTTAAATTTATTTGAATAAGGTTAATAATTAATTACAAATAAAGGACATTTGATATAATATCTTAAACTTAATTAATTTAAAATAATTTATTTTATAACTTTTAACTAATCCACAAACTTAAATAAAACAATTATTATTTAAAAGAATTAGTTTAAGAAAATTGTTTAAACCTATTTTATTTTAACTTTTAAGAACTTGGTTAATACTCTATAGATCTGACCCAAACCATGCCCTGTGCTTACCCGCACTCAAACCCGAGCCACATTCTTCATTTTTTTTTAAACTTTGTTTGTTTTAAAATTTTAAAACTATTGCCACTATTTAAATCACTCACGTACACTCGATACAACCCCGAGTTCCCTCCCGAGACAATCCTTCCTTTCCCCGAGCCCAAACCCGAGGCTATCCTCTCTTCTCCAATCCTATAGCACAAACCTAACCATTGATACACAACACACGTTCACGTGCACAGGCGAACGCAGCAGCTCCAACCATCGGTGCCATCACCGGCAAGTCAACTTCGACCCCCACTCTCGATTCCGACCACTATAACTTCGAATCGATCACGAAATCAAAAACGAACACGAATGAAACCCACTGGAACGAACCTGGTTGCCAAGAACCTCCTAGTCTGTAACGACCCGTAATTTTTGATGATTTAAATTTGTTGGTTTATTAAGGTTTTTGGTAAATAAATTAAGACGAAAAAAATTTGTAATTTAAAACGCAACCAAGGAAATTAGAGCTAAGTATTAACAATTGAAAAGAAATTTCGATTAATTGAAGTAATATAAATTGTTATACTATGCTATAAATTGAATATAAGGAAACAAATGTAAATAGTGAATTAATTAATGAATTAATAATAATAAATAGTAATTGTATAAAATCAATGTCCTGTAAGTAATTATAATATTGTTTAGAAATGATAACTTATAAAAGTATGATTAAGAGTTAGTGGCAATAATTATTACAAGTTACCGATATATTTTAATCCATTAAATTGAATTGGAATCAATTGCAATAAATCTGAATAAATTATTACGTTCATTTTAATTAAGGTAATATTTGAAAATAATGTTAATAAAGTTAATAAATAACTAACTTAGTGAAATCCCAATTTTTGAAACAAATGGTAAAGCTATAATTGATTGGAATTAGTAAATTGGGAAATGAATTCAAATTTATATTAACTGATGAAGTAATACGTAATAAATTGAAATGTGATACCATCAATGTTAGATAATTAATTATAATGTCTGTTGTTGATAATAAAGTATGAATGGGATAATGATTGATTGAATAAAAAGGAATGAAATCAAGATTTATTAATTTAGATTTAATAAATGGATTTTGGGAATTTTAATTTATAATTTCTGAATTTAATGACATTGAAATTAAAACACCGGAACTGATGGATTAGTCAACTTTAAGTTGACATCTAAAATTGTTTAAGTTATTATAAATGATTAAGAAATCAAAAATGATAGAAAGGGTAGATAATTAAATTTAAACTGGAAAAGTGATTTAACTAATTAATTATTTATTTAATTTAATAACTGGAAAAGATCCATTTTGACCACTGACTCGGATTTCGACGAAACTAGTTTCATTGGATCTGTAACGGTGAATTATTATAGGATTTTAAGTTTCACAGTGATCGGGCTTGTCGTTTGATCGTACGGACTCGAAACGCCTTGAAATCATTTTAATTGAAATCAATTAAAATCAATTTAAAATAACTTGGTTTTAGCATAACTTCTTTGTGCGATGGAATATGGACCTAAAACCTATTCCATTGATTTTAAAATATTTTAAAACATCTATTTTGATATATAGGTTGACCAATTTTGTTCCGGAGTCAGAACGGGCTTTCGAGTCATTTATCGTTCAGCGTGTGAACCAATCTTGTCCGTTCATCTCCAATTCTGACCTACCTATATATACCTCGTTATAAACCCTAGCTTATTTCTTATTCCTCATTTCTGTACGTACAATTCAGCTATCTCTCCTCCTCAATGGCAGTCAAACAAATTCCCACTTCCAAATCCAATTGCAATTCAAAACCAAATCAAAATTTCAAACTTCACAAACTATATCTATTTTATATCATCAGAATGCTCTCGAAGAGCGCATCTCAATTCTGTGATTCTTTTTTCAATTTGATGCCTAATTCATCCAAAAATTCAAGTTGAACCTCAGTCGTCCATGGACTAGGGTTTTGATTCAACGGCGGATCTGCATTAGTTTGTCAATCAGGTGGTGCCGTTGCGTTTCCGGTGATGTGCAAGTCCCATCAGTAGCTTTCGTCGCATCGTAGGGTGTTGGATTTCTCCGATTTTGGCCAATAAAGGCATGGCGACGGCGGCGGCCTATGGTCCACTACAGGTGGTCGCGTCACCTCCTTAGGAGGTGTCTAATCGCGTCGTAGCTAGACGGTAGGACCGGCGTTGGCAAAAATGGGGTGGCGACTCAGCTTTCGTTCGGCACATGTAGCTGGATATGCACGCACATGTAGGGCTTCTAGAAGATAGATGACGTGGCCATGCATTAGAGTATGTACCCGTTTTATTTTATTTAATTTTATTTTAATTTAATTTCAACACGTTCTAATCAATATAACTTTGGCATACGAGGTCGAATTATGCGCGGTTTTCTCCTCTAGGTTCATATTGGAATTCCAGACATTTTGACGCAGGTTTGGACGGATTCTGAGACTGTTTAAATTTTGGGTTTAAATTGGATTTAAATTCAATTTAAATTCAAAAGGTGAGTGTTTTAACCCACTCACAACTTTTAAAATTTCTTATATGTGTTAAATTAATTTCTGATGTGTTTAGAAATTTATTTATGACTGTTTGACATGTTTTAATCATCATCCCAATTAAATTAAATTTATTGAATTAAATGGTTATTTAATTTATTATTGCATATAAGCTGCCATTTAAATTGTTGTTAAATTTATTATTGCATATAAACTACCAGTTTAATTGTTATTTAATTTATTATTGAATATAAACTGCCAGTGAATACCTGTTGTTTATTATCTGTTTATATTGATTTAATTTTGTTGGATGATTGTGATAAATGGTTGATGATTGATATTGGATGAATGGATGTTGTATTTTATATTGTTATAAACTACAAGTTGTTATGCATTTTTATTTCATTCAGGATTGCGGTTTGAAATGATATATAACCGTATTTTTATTTTAAATTACGGATTGAAATAACAAATATTCGTACCACTTGACCATAGGGTAAAAAATTATATACAGACACTGTGGTCTATATCTTAAACATTTTGAAAATGATTTCTATGGTTTTGGAAAGAAATATATGGTTTAACGAATATTGACTTTTGATATTTTATAAATATTATTTTATATATAGTTAAATGCTTGAATTTAAGCTTTGTATAAGTTTGTTAAATAAAAATTATGTTTAATAATAGAGTTTGATTTTTACTAAAATAAATGTGAGTAAGTATTTAAATTTTATTTTAATATAGTGTGTATAATGATTTAAATAAATTAAGGTTGGGAGATAAATTGGAGATTTATTTGAAATTAAATTTATTTAATAATTAAACTCAAAAAGGTTGATGTGAAATTTATTAAATTGGAAATTTTAAAGGATATAATTATTATAACTTGATTTTGGGGTCAAGGTGAATTAAATGATTATTTCATATACAAATGAATTTAAGGAAATATTTAGTTATTCATAATTTGAGTTTTATTTAAATGATAAGGGATTTGTTATGTAAAATATTTCAAAACTAAATAATAGAAAATTTAATTGTTGAATCGAAATTATCAAATTTAGTTTTGAAAATTTGGAATATTTAAAGTCTTGAAATATATCGAAATTGAAGTGTTTTATCGAAATTAAAATGTTTCGAAGTTATGAATTTCAAAGTATTATGTTTAAAAGTGTTATAATTTCAAATGTTCGATTTCCAAGTGTATAAATTTTAAGTGCTATGATTTTTGGAAAAGGGATATATTTGAAATAAAAATGATATTATATTGTTTGTGTTTACAAAAATGATATCATATTGATTTGGGTTTTAAAATGAAAATGATATCGTATTTATATGGGTTTGAAATGGATATTAAATTTTGGTTTTAAAAGTATGATTAGTTTGAAATGACCGCGGTGTTATAATCACGTTTGGTTGTTAAAGAGACCGGGATAGGAAGTTGTCATACTCTCTGCTAACTCTGAAAACCACTTTAACAACCGTGTACGCGATGGAGATTCCAGAATGAAGTAGGGTGGTGGTGACGTTTCTTTGAGGTATGAACATGGACCCGACTCCCGTGAGTTATCATAAGATCGCTAAAACTGGAGCGATTAATGGGCTAATGAGGTAGCACCTTTGATCGGACACATCCCTTCGATATTATACTTTGACTTTTGGATTGATTCGGTGGCCACTTTTGATTTTGATTTGAGGGTATGGCTCGAGGTGGGCGGTAGCTGTGGCTATGCGTTACCACCATCCTGGAAGCGTAATTGGTATATCTACCTTGGCATTGCCTAGTTGTGCCATGTCACCTACCCTAGCGTGCCTGGTACGAGTTTGGTTTTCTCCCGTAGCCCGTGGAGTATTCATGGTAGTGTCCCGATCTAGAGATGCGCTGATAATGGATGGACTACTGGGACTGTTACTGTGTTAACGGGAATATTGGGTCACTCCTTAACGCTATTTAAAAGTTTATTTTACTATAGGCATTAATATAATAGCGAAATATTACTACATAGTAAATAGTTTAACGGATCCTTAGGAGATGTGAATCCCAAGCATCTCTTAAGTTATTGCACTCACGTTAGACACTGGATAGGAGATGTCAAATCCCGTAAACATCTATAATTCCATTACATTCGTATTTATTTCTGTTGATTTAACTTACATAAGATCTTTTAGTTCTGACTCGAGTGTTTTGTCTTTTCAATTCGCTTGGGTCAGCTTGAGCATTTCAGGATTTGAAGACCTTACTTGTAGAGGACAAAGAGGAAGATTGTATTACTACTATTTATTGTATTATTCCACTACATTCATACTGTTCGGTTGCATTATTTATTATTCTCTGGTATGTGTAACTCTGATATGTGTTGTATAAGTATAATCAAATGTTTTGTAAAACAGCTTCATGAACTATTATTTGATTATTATATTTTGTCGTTCCGCTATGAGATTCTGTTTTGTTTTCTTTCTTTCTCCCTTTTCTTATTTCCACCAATAACAATCCGCTCTTTTGTATGGTTTGAGTCTGACGTGTCTAGTATATCGTCGATTTAAAGCGTATAAAAAGGCGGGATGTTACAAGGTCCCGTCGCCTCAGATCACCAGAGGCTTTGAAAATCCGACCAAACCTTCGTCGTTCAACCATGCACCTATCCCCCTACTTCGGTCAAGTCCGAAGCTTCGACGACAACGCATGGCCCTGAAATTCGACATCGACCAAATCCTAGGTCTAAACCCTACTACGATGCTGTGCCGCCACCACGATGATCGATAAACTCATCGATCATTTTTTCCAGAACCCCTGACTTCAGAGCTACCTCCAGCAGTGATCTGGACCACCCACCTTGCTCCGATCACCAAAAACGCCAAAAATCCCCTTCTCGTTCAACCCGAGAATCCTCACTCAAAATTTACATAAAAATCATGATTTTACTTTTAAATTTCATGGTTTTCGAAGACAATTTAGATGATGGAGGTGTATCAAGAAATCATGGTATTCGAATTTTCAACATGCATTGAGTTTCACTGTATATCTTCTTCCCAGTCAAAAGTACTTCCCAAGTGTACTAAAATAGTATTTTAAAATTTAGATCCTATAAATTCAAACAAATTTTTTTTATACAACATCAGCTATAAGTGATTAGAAGAAGAGAATTTGAATTTTGAACTTAATTTAAGTCTGTAGATTAGAATAAGGGTATATTTGCCTATACACAGACATGCACACACAAAATCTTTATATATACAGACATGTAGTCATATTTACACAATCATGCAAAGCATATTTCACATCATAACTTCAAGGATTATCATATGCATCAGGCTATCAAACTAAACTCTGACATAAATGCCATCTAAAAGCAAAGTACCTTCAAGAACACCTTTTCCTTTCCCATTTGTAGAAGTCGGTGGTCCACCTTGAATAGCAAATACTTTAGTCGGTTGAGCTCTCTAGAGAAGTGGGCAAGCTTTCACCGTATGCCCTGGCTGTTGACGGTTGAAATACAAGGACTTCTGAACCATTGTGGAAATGGGTCCACTCAAACGCTGCTTCTGAGCTCCACCTCTAGGACATTGTTTAGCCAAATGACCTTCCTATCGGCACACATAACACT
This sequence comes from Allium cepa, assembly GCA_030765085.1. NCBI lineage: Eukaryota > Viridiplantae > Streptophyta > Magnoliopsida > Asparagales > Amaryllidaceae > Allium > Allium cepa. Next base: position 302,543,833 of record CM060932.1, read on the forward strand.
TCCGAGTTGCATTATTGCAACCTGGTTTCCCTTTGCCTTGCTTCTTCCAGTTTGGGTTGAATTTCCTTTTATTAGGATTGGAAGAATTCCCACTCGGTGCTGCCACAGTTGCCAACGGTTTCTTATCCATAAGCTCCTCATACCTCAATGCCATATCTATCAATTCCACGAATGATCCCTTGAGACGTGCAGTCATCTTCTCATGAAACTCGGGCCTCATTCAAGCACAAACATCTCGTTCTTCTTGAGGGGTGTATCAATAAGACCAGGTCCGTAGCGGGATAATTCGTTGCACTTGGTTTCATATTCCGTAACAAACAAACTCCCTTGCTTAAGATCTAGAAAATTACTATACATACGAGTCTTCCAAGCTGAAGGCATAAAATGTTCCTCAAATAGTTCCTTAAAATTGCTCCAAGAGATATCATCCTCATAAATATTCATGGTAACTACATCCCACCATGTAGCTGCTCCTTATTAAAGTTTCCATGATGCCATCACTCGCTTTTGATCATTTGACATATCCTAACTTTTAAAAATTCGCTCACACAAGCGTAACCAATCTTGAACTTCAATGATGGACTTTGTACCCTTAAAAGGCTTTCCTCCGAGATTGGTAAAATCCTTGCACAATGCTGCAAAGCATACTCGAGGCGGTATTGGGTTTACGGCCTTGCCAGCTATCCTTCCTCCGTCAGCATTCAGACCTCTTCCTTTCATGGTCGTCGTGCTGCTCACAACTCTGCCTCTTCTTCCTCTAGAACTCATGTTGGCAACCTGGATAGATAACCCAACAATCAGATAGGTATATATAGATATATAAAAATTACAAATAGCTCTCTCAAGAAGGGAATTAATCCAAAAGCCTAGGTATTATCTCAACCTAGCATTCTAATACAAACTGTAACGACCCGCCTTTCATTCCATAGAAAGAAGTATCGTAGATTAGAAAGAAATAGGTAGGAAAGAAAATACAAAGAAAGAACTAAACAATATCAAAATCTCATAGTGGAATGGAAAAATATATTACATCACATAGATATTACATAGTATTCATCATACATCAGAGTCACACAGTTACAACATCACATTAGACAGTCGTGAAGACCTGTCTATCCATTACATCCCAAATACAAAATAGATGATACCAACACAACGGAATAGATATATATAGATACGCCTAGTCTCCTGCTCCAAGTCCTTTCCAAAATACGTCAAGCCAACCTGATCACTTGGCTACTCATAAAAATTTGAGTACCCAAGAGTTTAAAAAAATAGAAATAAACTCCGGGTTGGACATGGGTCTAGTGTGAGTAAATGGTTTAACTCGTTTAACTAAAAAAACATTTGAAATAAATGGTATCTCGTAAGACTCCCCGCAAATAAACACGTACAAGTTTTCCTTTACGATAACCAAAACATTTGATAAGAAATCCAGTTATATTATAATTGTGTCTAGGGTTTTCAAATAAATTATTCACATAGCCGAAATTGTTTCATTCATTAAATTCCAGCATAAATAGATATTCAATCAAGTCCGAGATCACTTATTGGAGATTGGATTCCATACAATGGCACGGCTACTAGGGTACCGACCGTCATAATACGTGGTCTGGATCACTGTACCGAGGATCCACCCTGATCCCCTACAACACAAGACCGGAGATACCCCTTACGGGATAGTCCGAATAAGACAACCCCGCGGTTGTGGCCAACAACCGCCCACACAGCCGAATAAAGGGACCTATAGACAGAGGAAAATCTTATCCTACTTGGGTGCTACCCACTCAGCCTTGCTGCACCTCCCCTGTTTTAGCCATTCCTGGTTGATGAGGCTGGAGGCTACGATTACCTTTTTAGAAAACATATCTTGGAATGCTCATCGTCCTCCATTGACGATGGTCTGATATCATTCATCCATAAAAGTCCATATCGGGTTCGAACGAAACCAAAGGCACTATCTTTGCTACACTCATTCTGGAATCACCCTTAGAGTTAACGACAAATAGTCCTTGCACTCTGAATCTTCATCTTGATCTCACTTTAGATTTCATGACCTATCGTTTAATTTGGATCGATGTGGTTTTCGGATAACAAATTGATATCCGATCCCGGTCTCATCGAAATCCAAACGTTTCTTTTAATGCCAACTTGTTTAAGTAAAACAATTTAATTCAATTCAGAATATTATATTCACACAGCAATTCATCATAGACAAATAACTTACATTTATCACAGCTCAATCTAAAGCAATTCATATCACAGAATATTACAGATTAACACACCAGAGATATTAATCATTCAAAGACATTCAATACAAATTAATCATCCATGAGCAAGATTAATTAATCACATAATTTATAATTAATTTAATTCAAACCAAATAAATTAATTACTTATGAATTTATTACTTATAATCCTTCTTAATTAACATTAATTAATTACAACCATTTATTATTATTTCAATTAATTATTAGAATTAATTAATCATCTTTTAATTATTCACATTAATTAATTATCCTATGATTACTTGCATTAATTAATTATCCTTTAATTACTTACATTAATTAATTATCCTTTAATTACTTAAGACCCTAATTAATTAAAGATAAACCATTTATCTTAATTAGTTACTTAATTATCATTCAAATTTTATTTAATAAACCTTGGATATAATTTATCATTAACATATGAATTAACTTAAGACCCTTAAGTTAATTAATAATTAAAAACATTTTACCTTCTTAAGTAACTACTTAATTACACAGTTTAACTTTTTTTTTAAAACTTAAAAATTAATTACAAATAAAGGAAATCTAATAAAATATCTTGAACTTAATTAATTTAAAATAATTTATTTTATAACTTTTAACTAATACCAACTTAAATAAAACAATTATCATTTAAAAGAATTAGTTTAAGAAAATTGTTTAAACTTGTTTTATTTTAACTATTAAAAACTTGGTTAATACTCTATAGCTTTGACTCGTGCCAAGCCCTGTGCTTACTGGCACTCAAACTCGGACCACATTCTTCATCTTTTTATTTAAAAAACAAGCTTTGTTTGTTTTAAAATTTTAAAACTGTTGCCACTATTTAACTCACTCGCGTACACTCGGTACAACCCCGAGTTCCCTCCCGAGACAATCCTTCCTTTCCCCGAGTCTGAACCCGAGGCTATCCTTTCTTCTCCAATCCTACAGCACAAACCTAAACACTGATACACACACGTTCACGTGCATAGGCGAACGCAGCAGCTCCGACCATCGATGCGATCACCGACAAGTCAACTTCGACCCCCACTCTCGATTCCAACCACCATAACTTCGAATCGATCACGAAGTCAAAAACGAACACAAACAAACCCCACTGGAATGAACTTGGTTGCCAAGAACCTCTACGTCCCATTGCTTCAGATCACTAGAGGCTTCGAAACTCCGACCAAACCTTCGCCATTCAACCATGCACCTATCCCCCTACTCTAGTCAAGTCCAAAGCTTCGACAACAACGCATGGTTCTGAAATTCGACATCGATCAAATCCTAGGTCTAAACCCTACTACGACGTCGTGCCGCCACCATAATGATCGATAAACTCACTGATCATTTTTGCCAGAACCCCTGACCTCTAAGCTACCTTCAGCAGCGATCTCGACCACCCACCTTGCTCCGATCACCAGAAAATGCCAAAATCCCCTTTCCCATTCAACCTGAGAGTCCTCACTCAAAACTTACATAAAAATCATGATTTTACTTTTAAAACTCATGGTTTTCGAAGATGATTTAGATGTTGGAGGTGAATCAAGAAATCATGGAAAAAGAATTTTCAACATGCATTGAGTTTCGCTATATATCTTCTTCCTAGTCAAAACTACTTCCCAAATATACTAAAAAAATATTTTAAAATATAGATCCTGTTAATTCTAACATATTATGTTTATACAACATTATCTATAAGTGATTAGAGGAAGAGAATTTGAATTTTGAACTTAATTTAAGTCTGAAGATTAGAACAAAGGTATATTTTCCTGTAGGCAGACATGCACACACAAAAACTTCATATATATAGACATGCAATCATATTTACACAATCATGCAAAGCATATTTCACATCATAACTTCAAGGATTTTCTTATGCTTCAGGCTAACAAACAAATCGAGCTTTTAAAAAGATGGTTACTCACTGTTTTGATGTTAAACAAAGGATCTTCTTTGAAAAACTGAAAATGCTTTAGATCTTTGAACTTGAAACTGATTCTTGATTTTAATCTACTTTGTTTCTTTGATTTTGTTGAATTAGCTTGCTTCAAGTTTCCAATAGTTATTTGTTTTAGATTTTATTCTCTGGTTTTGTTTTCAGGTTTGGTTTTGAATATATGAAAGAAAAATGAGAAAAGAAGGGGTAGAGAGGTATATATAGTCTTGTTTTTATTATTTTTAAAAATGAAAAGAAAATAAAAATATGACACTTGTTAAATTGTATGTTACATTTAGCACACACTTGTAAATTTGCATGCACTTATGTTTTTATATATTTTTATATTATATTTTCTATTCAATTTTTTATTTACATATGTTTTATATTTTTATATTTTAACTTTTCCTTCTATTTATATTTATTTAACTTTAAATAAAAAGATATAAAATCCAATTATACATTAATAAATATTCATATATATGTATATACTAGTTTTAAAATATAGAGTTTTGTATCCAACTTATTTTTAAGATATCACTTTGAATTTCAAATCCAAATTCTATTTACAATCTGCTTATAGATATATATATAAACAAACACATATTTTATTTGTTTGGAAAGAATAATTTTGCACATTTTAAAAATAATTTATAAAAGAAGATTATCAAATTAATATTGTCAAAAATTCCAGGTCATCACAGATTTAGTTATGGAAAAATATACCAAGGGTTCATCTCGGATTGAAATATTAAATGGCTAACTATATTTAGGAACGCCATGGGTTTTACTTTCGGGTTGAGGTACTAAATGCCCATTAGATCTGACTTTTCCCAAAATAAGAAGTCTTAAATAACCTACGACGGTGCCTAATAAAGAAATGAGGTCTGATTCATTTCTAAAAGGAGGTATTAAGTAACTAGGATGGATATTTTTTATTGACTTACATTAGGTTAGTCTAAATAGGATTTCGACCATGGGTGGTCGATGGGCTATGTTGGTGTTATTGTTGGACGGATATTTAGTAGTAAGGCTGACACATATGCTTTGATCACTAATGATCTTAGGCAATAGTTAGCAAAGACTTGGGTTATACCCTGATGTGTTATGCTTCCTACTAGTATAGAATCTATGTGCGATGCGCAAAGACCTCAAAGTTTAATTACTTGCTTGTTTTGTCAGAGGTAGGCTAGTTAAGCCTTAGATGAGTTTTTGAGTTGTGTTAGTAATTCAAAAAATTAAATTATAAAGCCATATCTAGGAGTCACTGATCTCTGTAGCTAGGGTTGATTGACTTGCGATTACGTTGTGGAGGGTTTGCTACAGGTTTGACATATTAAATAGCCATTGGGTCTGCCGCCTCCCTATTTAAGAAGTATTAAGTGGTAGGGATTTTCTTTAGGTAGTACAACGTTTATATATAGTTATGGTTGTGGTTATACCTCAAAGAATGTCAGATATACTGTATGCATAGATGTAGCTACATGGAACAACCATAAATAAAGGGCACAACAATTAAATAAAAATTAATCGACATAAACTAGTGTTATGGATGAAGAATGTAATTTTCTAGTCACTGGAACGTTGTTCTGACCCCCTCATTACAACTCACATGACAGATTTAGAGGGACATGCTACTAGTGCAAGACGAGAACTATAGATGTGAAGTCTTTCCATTCATGCTTGACACTAGCAAGGCAATCACATACTAAAGGAATAATGTTGATTCCAAGGTAGTAGCCTTAGTCAACATATATGTTCCGTAATATTTTACTGCTCCATTGTGAATTTGTTGTCCGATATACTTATTTTTATTAAAGGTTATCAAAACCAATGATCCTTATCCTAATGGATTTGGGTTTTGATTTTGTCAAAAATTAGGTCCATTAATTTATGGGTTTTAATATTTGGTATTTTAGCTTAGGTTAGTCGATCATAGAAATTAGGATACACTGAATAAATATATTTGTATTTTTGCACACACATATAATACCCCGGTGTCTATAAATTTCGACTATAGAAGCAGTTGCGACCATATTTTGAAATGATGGATAAGGAAACAGTGAGTTGGAATGAAAAACAAGTTAAATTTATGCACCTGCATTGATCATCCCATTAGGGAAGGCTTTAGCTTAAGGAGTGGACCGAGAAGAGCATCGGCATGACATATAGAAGGATCGTGGAGGCTTGATGGTACTTGATTCCTTTGTTAAGCCTAGGCTATATTATGACGGTGGATTTTGATGGATTACTAGTTGGAGACGTACTACTCATCTGGATAAATAGGAAGTAAGAACCAATATATTACAAGCATCCGAAAGCAAGAGATGATAAAGGGTTAGATAAGTTCTGTAACAACCCTAATTTTGGCTAACACTGTTTATAACATTTAATTAGGTAAATTAAATGAAATAATGTAAATGCTTAAGGGATTGAGATTTGAATAACTAGAGGATAGCCATGCCTAATTAATTGATGAACTAAAGGGAAATAAAATGAAAAAAATAAAGGTAATATGATAAGGTCATAATAGGAACATGTTATATTCTTATACCCTAAACCCTCAGACCACTTTCATTTTACACGTTCATAAAAAAAATTAAAACAAGAACAAGGGTGGCCACCATTAGGAGAAAGCATGGGGAAGATAAGCTAAAATCAAGAGGAACAAGCTTAATCAATTCATTCAAAAGAAAATATCAAACTCCTTAATCACATGCTAAGGAGAATAATAGGTTACAACTCATATTTTATTATTTTTTGTTCTAGATCAAATCCGAATATGCTTTGCAAAGTATTATGCCATGTTTTGAATGATATATATATATATATATATATATATATGCTTGTTGATGAATTTTGCTTGTTCATATAAATTTTGATGATAAGTTTTGATTTGAAAACCTATCAAATGACATGAAAATTCCTTACAATTTTGATATAAGTTCAAAAATAATAATTTAGTGATGGTTTCAAGTTTCATAATTTTCTAAATTAATGTGGATTTATTATGAATTTTCTAATGAAGAAAATGGTTAAATCGGGTTTAAAATTAATTATGGGTATTATATATTAGACTTGGGTGGAAATTTAAATATGTTAGAAAACATATTCAAAGTGATTTATGGGAATTTTTGAAGAGTTTTCCTAAGTGTTTTAATAAGTATTTAAGGTACGAGACTTAAATGTTTTATATGTCTGTAAAAAGAGAACGGGCAATTTGTAAATGTTGTAAATGTTAAATTATGAAAATTCGGCTGCACATTTATAAAAGATTTCGAAAAAGAATAGGGAACTAATAGCATTTTGAAAAATATGGGAAGTTAGTTGGAAAGCAATTACTTTAGGTAGCAATAAAATAGTTTTGATAATATTTACTGCTTCGCCACTTCCCTGCATGCTTTCGACCTCATACTACCGCCTCCATCTAAGTTGAAACTAATATACATGGTAGTAGCTTCGGTATGTAGTGGACTAGAGTTGGGTGAAAGGTATGGAGCCAAAGCAGGGATTTCGAAGGCGTCGAAGCAGCTTTTGAAAACTTAGAACCAATTTGGTTGTAAATTAGGCTTTCAAATGACATGGCTTTCGACTCGGTCAATTGTTTTAAAGAAACAAGCTTTCGAAAGAGGTTGCCGCAATTATTTTAAAAAGAAGCATTCAAAGGGGTCGAAACCCCTACTGCCGCATTCTATCTTTTGAAGCAATGCTTTCAATGGGGTTCTTTGTTTTAAACCCTAAAGCCACTTCTCCAATGCTTTCGAAGGGGTTGGTTTCGATACCATCCACTTTCTTTTACTTAGGAAATTGCTTTCAAAATAGTTGCTTTCGACTTAGTTCTTTTAAGACCCTTTTTATGTTTTTAAAATTAAACCACAAGATTTCAAAAGGAATGGTTTTAATGGTTTCAAAACTAAGTTCCACAAATTTTCATTAAACCCAGTGCTTTCGAAAGGTTTGTTTAAGTAAAGGACTTTAATGCTTTCAAAAAGTATTTAATGAAGGTTTCAAAGGGGAGATTCGCTAGTGTTTTCAAATGGTATATTATAAAGGTTTCGAAGGGGTGTTCCCCAATGTTTTCGAAAGGCAGGTTTGTAATGTTTGAAAGTTTGATGTCTTGGTTTTATAAAGCTTTCGAAAGGGACTCTTTTAATATTTTCAAAAGGTTTATTAAAAATGGGTTCAAAAGGTATGTTTTGGCCTTTTAGCCTAGTGCTATGAAGTAAACTAGTTAACTTGTTTCGAAAGGGGTACTTTCAATGGTTTCGAAAGAGATTGTTTAAAGGTTGTAAACAAGGGTTTCAAAGATTTTCATTAATAATTTTTTTAGTAAAGAATATATCATGAAAATTAGATTTGAGTAATGCAAATAGTATGTTTTACTTGTTTAAATATGATTTAAAGGGTTAAATCATTTTGTAAGAAATGATTTAAGGAAAATTTTGATGGGTAGTTAACCCTAAGTAAATGACTTGGTATTTGAATATCAGATGGGACTGGTATAGGGTCATGCCCTATAAATTATTTATAGCCCCTAGCTAATTTAGTCTAAAATTCTAGTGTATAGGATTTAGTCACAAGTAACACTTAAATGATCTTACACATAAAGAGGAAAATACAGGGAAGGAGAATAAGTTATTGTTGAGCCCACAAAATCATTAGGATCAGCGACCCTAGGAGAAGTAAGTTATGGACACACTGTCCAAAAGAGTGTCTAACGGATGTTAGACTATTTATTTTGTCTAGTAGGCCCGAGTCAGCCAATAGTTAGTAGTTAGCCAAACAAAACTGTATCGGTAAGGCAGATAGTCCATTTATTACCTGTATGAGCATATATGATATTGCTATTGCTTAATCAGTTTGATTGCAGGACTCTGATTGGCAAAAATATATGTTTTAAAGGGGTATTAGCAAGGGGAATCCTATTTCACTAAGTGGCATGGTCTCACTTAACATCAGTAAACTGAGATGTAGTAGTATTATTCACACCAGGCTTTATGTCAGACTTGAAGTTTATGTTTCTCCCCTTAAACTCTTAGTTGCTCAAAAATCAATTTGAGTAGATTGGGAGTTAGGGTTTTTCCAGGTTTAGTAGGTTGGACGAATAAAGTTTTCGAAGACGTGCAGGAGGAAAAGCTAGCTATATTAGAGATATTTAGTTTTATTTCTTCTATAATGTATCAAGACTGATATGTCTATTGAGTACTGTGCTCATCCAAGGGGGCACCTTCATATGTCGCTCTTGGTGTATTTAATAATAATTATATTAGATCAAAATCTGTGAATCGATTATGGGATTATGTAATTTGAATATGAAATATGGCTTTGAAATGTAATTAGAAAAGTTGTTTTAATTTATGCTACGTTTATTTCATATTCAAGTGCTTCAGATATTACGGATACCTTTAACATTACCATATTCTGTCACTGGAAGTTAATACAATGGATGACTACAGCATCTGTAGCGCTCAACTTCGGGCCTCAAGATAGGGGATGTTACAAGTCCTTACAAGAAGGGTCCATTAATAACCCAAGAGGATAATTGGATTTTTAATATATACTCTTATTAAGAAGAGGTTAAGAGTAAAGGGAAAAGAAGAAAAGTCCAAAGAAAGGACAATTAAAATCCATTTCTGAATCACCCGATGTGAGAATTTGATGGAAAGATTTTTGAATATTCCTTGTAATGTTTTGAATGGGTATTTTAAAGGATTTTTTGTGAATTTATTCTTTTGAAAAAAACAAGGAAATTTTGAAATTATTAGTTTAAAATTGGTTTAGTCAAAAGTTTTCAATTTAAAGGTTTTCGGTAAAGAGATTTTTCGTTCTTGAAGTGAATGGAAAAGAGGGCATATATATGGCTTGATGATTTTTCCTATTCTTTCTTGTAAGGTTGAAGGTTTTTAAAATTATTTCTCTAAGGGGTGGATAAATGGAAATTGTACTTGATTTTAATAGGGTAAAGAGCACAAAGGGGTATGAGCTCTCAATAATGAAGATAGGAGGAATATTCCTATATAAGAAAAATATGGAGAATAAAAGCTGAAATATTTTTGGGTTTAAAAAGTAGAATGATGGCCAAAGCAGTGTAAACAAGTGTATTGCAAAATTGAACAAGAAGGGGAAGCTGTTAAGGAGGGATGAAGAGAGCCCGATGTACTAGGCATCATCATATAGCAAATAGGGATTTTGGAATAGTACAGGTCGCATCAAATTGAAAAAGATAAACCCAGCAAAAAATGATATAATAAATAAATTGATCCCGTCCCAAATATGGTCCAGGTTCAACCAGAACCCGAAAATAGGAAATCAGCCGACATCTTAGCTTTAGGTGATCGACTGGAAGCAATTGACTGGCTAACCCTAGAGCGGTTGTGACGCCCCACCTCTATACCCACGCTAGGCAAGAACACTACGGTGTAATGCTGTCAACTAGCATGGAGAATAAGGCTGTTGAGGAGCGGCCATCCGTAGTTAGGCCTTACACTAGTATTGGTTATCTCGGTAGGAGTAGTATATATATTCTTTCATTTTTTTCTCTCTGATTTATTTACTCCCATCGACATACCCCAATTCCAGTATAAAACGAACTACGATGGTTCATACTAGTTTAGGACAGTAGATATAATAATAACACAGATAAAATAAATAAATGCGGAACACAGATGACAAAAAGTCTCATATATATATAACTGATGTCAGTTACAATACACGTGATACAGTACATATGATACAACTACAACAGTTGACTTAGGAAGTTATATATATACAAGTACATTATCGACTAATATACATGAATGCATATCAACCTATACTGTGTCACGACAACTCCAAAAGATATGAAAAGACTTCATAGCTCTAGCAGCAACCCAAAGTAAGGTATCAACAACCTGTAAATACTCGATCTGACCCGGGTATTACATTCAAAAGAAAATAATACACGGGTCAGTCTAATTCAAACTCAGTTATTAGTGCACAGAAGCAATAATAATTAAATAACAATTAGACGACAGTCACAATAAATTTACCTATCCTACTCTTAAATAAATAAATCGGATAACGATAAATATAACACATAACAGTGTTAAACAACAAATCAGCATACTCAATCATCAACAAAGATAAGTAAAAAGAATTTCAATGAAGATAATTTAGAAAGACATCAGAATTGCCTAATCGGCAATTAACACCAAAGTCTAATTATTGAATAAATAATTAGAAAACCATAATCTAATTATCAAGTAGATAATTAGACATCAACAAAATGATTAAATTAAACCAAATTAAAATGCAATTTCAAAACATTTTGAATTGAATAAACGAAACAGTTCAAGCAGTTGAAATATCAATCAAAACACCAATTCAAGTAGGGCTGCAGTACACGCACGCGTGCACTGCCTCGCCACTACAATAACTAAATACACAAAAGATCAATAATTCAAAAGTAATAGAATATCAATAAAATCAATACCGTGTGGCTGCAGTTCACGCTTGCGTGCACTGCCTTGCCACTACAGTGATGATGTACGCAATGAAAATTCACAAACGAACACACGGTCGAACCCAAGAAAGAGTCAGGTTCAACACAACTGCAGTTCAAATAAAATGGTCAAGGTATAAAACTAAGTCTCGACCATAGTTCAAATCGACTAACAGAAAACAGAGGCTGCAACATCTCCGTTCAATTCTATAAAATTTATTATCCAGTCAAATGCAAGCATGGAAATAAATACAACATAGCAATGTACACACTTCGAGGTGGCACCTTGCGAATACAAGGCAAGACTGCAACAAGATTGCAGTCACGAGAAGGTCAGAAGCAAGCAATCATAAACAAAGTCGAAGTCAACTAGACCGAACAACATGTAACATGAGTTACAAGTGACTCAGGCAAATGTACAGGAGCAACAACCACTACAGGTGCAACATAATGCAACAGTGGACAGGGTCAAGGCTACAATTCAAATCCATGTGAAAATTGAAATAGGCAGCGACAACTGATGGTATTCAAGTGCAAGATTCAATACAGTATATCCCAATACCAGGCATGATATGGAAGCGACCAGAATTCAAATGGATGAACAGAGGCAACAACTAGTGATGCAATATCACACAACACAATGATAAACAACACAATGAAATGGGGTCTGGGTGCCTAAAAGGTCAGAGGCAATTGTAAATGCAGACTGCTCATAAATGATGCCCGCACGAGCTCAATGCATCAGTGAAACAAGCTCAAGAGGGGGGCAACAAGTTCGAACCAAGTCAAAGTCCCAAATAATAAGCAGTAAAGACGAACACAATAAAACATGGCAGTGTGCAGTTCATTGTCAAAGAAATAGCCAAAGCCATCACATAAACAACATCACAAGACGAAGCCAACAATGCACAGTGAAGTGAAGTCGAGACCAAAGAAGATAGTGAATCAAAAAGAAACTGCAACAACATGAAGTGGCAGTCATGCTAATGACAACAATTATCACAATCAAAGTCAAGTGATTTCAACTGCAAGTGAAGTACAAGAAGCTCGGACAAGTTTAAATATGAAACAGAGATAATGATACAATCTGTACATGTATAGTGAAGATAACTTCACGTAACTAGTTGAGTCAAAGCCAAAACTACCGAGCATAAAAACGTTTCGACAAGTCAAGGCTAAAATCGAACAAAACCGCGGTAATACACGAGTGTCACCAGAAGTCAAGATCGAAGTCACAATAGGAATCAATGCTCAGGTCAAAAACACTCGACAAATTCAAGCAAAACACAGCAAGGTACAAGTCGAACGAAACAAATTCCAAAACAATTTAAAGCCATGGTTATCAAGAAATCCAAGCGACAAAAGATTAACGACTTTGAATAGTTAGATGTGAGTGAGGAAATCACTCACCTTTGTCGCAAACGAAGCAGCCGCAAGTGAGGAGAAGGCATCGATCGCCAAAGCAAGGCCAGAAATCTTCGTTCGATCGAGCACTAAAAAGCCCAAATCTCTGAACGAACGAGAGAGAGAGAGAGAGGCCGCCATTTTTATCCTTCGTTCAATTTTTATTTTAGGGTTTTTTGAATGAACGAAAATAAGAAAGGGGACGGGTATATGTTTTGCAAATTTATCACGGCCCAATTAAAAACATGGGCCACTATTTAATTTTTTCAAAACCCATCAATCTTTTTAACAATTTTATAAAAGAATTTTAACTCAATTTAAAAAACTTCAATTGGTAATTAGCGAAAATATTAATCGTTTAATGTCAATTATAAACTAATGCGAAATACCGTGTTGTTACAACGGTCGAACGATTTACGGGTTTTGAGCACAACCCAAGCCTCAAATGTAGAATATAGCCACATCCATATTCCAAGCCTCCTCATTTTCCTTCATCTTCCACCCCTCTCCCATTTGATCTTTCCTCTTTCTCCAAAACTCATGAGCAACCCACCTCGTTTCAGCTGTCGCTGGTCCCAAGCAACCCAAGGCAGCAAGCGGGCTTCCGGATCCTACCTTTCTCTCACTATATCTAAGCCCCCAACTCCCTCTAAAACCTTAGTCCATGGCACAACGATGAGGCAGTGGCATATGCATGCGCCACCAGAATCTTACTCCCTAAGAACTTGCCTAGCTCAATTGAAACAACGGGAAAATATCTACTTATGAAGCCACTGTGAACTTCATGTTTCTACAAGGATAACTGGTAAAGTTTGTGGACAACACCACTTATCGATTACCGATCTGTTCATGGTCTCAGTATTAGCACCGATCTCGAGCCATGACACTTTTGAATAGGAATTCACCCGTGCAAGATTCGGCTATTGATACGAATTTGGAATATGAATTTGATGAAGACATTAGAGATCTTACATCAAATGTGAAGGCGGAGCAATTACTCTAATGAACATTGATTTTGGGATATCTTGGGTATAGCCGTGGAAAGAATGAATCTGGCTGACATATTGACCAATGATTGGAGATTTTGCAGTGGATCTTTCAAAGAGCTATTAGTGTTTGGAGGCTAGAAAACTTGTGGCTTATACCCCAACTTATCATTCACATTGTTCAGCAGAACAACATTCCTAAGATGCAGACCTTTGATTTGATCTATCTATTAGTGCAGAAGGCTACCCGCACCATTACAAGTGGTGTAGCAGTGAGCTGGGATCGCACTATAATAAGAAAGCATGTAGAGACAGGAGAAGGAACTTTTTGGAGCTACATTTTATATTTTCATCTTTTCACTGCAATCTTCAAATGATACGGAGTGAAACTTCATGGATAGTAGGTCCAAAAGAAGGCCCCTGCTCCTTTTGATTGGACTTCCATAAGGAAGACGGGGATCGTGGAGGTGCCGGCTTAGGTAATAGCATTAGATGTTGAGGAGTAGGAGGAGCAAGCATTGAAGAAAAGGTGGGCTGTTGTAAGTTTACAAAGCCTTGAGCTAGTAGTGATCCAAGACTCTTAGCTCTGGATCAAGACCGAGCTACGGGAAATATAAGCCGGATAACGGAGCTAAAGCCACAAGCACGGATTCATAGCATGTAATGGCCCGAAATTTTCGACCTCGAAAATTGACACTAATACGTTCATTGTATAGAGAGCCGAGCAATCGAGTGCCGGAAATCCCAGACTGTTAGGGTTAAGAAGAAAAGGAGGTAGATGAAGAAGCAGAAGAAAAAAAGCACAGAATCTCACAATCGCAGCGGAACAAAATACAATATACAAATAACAGCATTTACACAAAGAAAGCTGTAAATGTCAATTTACATACAATATATCAAAGTACAATCTTTCACAAATAAACTGGGCAGTTATAATAACCTATCCCTAAATCCAATTTAGACAATCGTCGCAGCGGAAATAATCAATATGTCCCTGCCATCCAGCTCGTCTCCTGAGCTCCAGAACATCCTAACTTGAAAATATGTAATACTCGGTCTTACCCAAGCATTACAATAAAGTAACACCCTAGTCAAGCTGGAAACCAGCGTGAGTAAACCCATATAAATTGAAATACTTAAGTTACACAAATCTTTTAAAACCTAGGGTAATTCGTACAACACGACGAGTTTCCATCTAATTATAACTAACTCTTTTACAGCAATTCACTAATGTCACAATGATTTATCTTTTGTTATGAATTGATCTCCATGTTTTAACAGACATATATACATCTCAACACCTAAATGTTTGACATAGATTTAAGGATTTATCATTTCTGCAGTTATATACATACATACATATATATATGTATGTATGTATATACATGTATATATATACATATATGCCTATATAGATGTACTACCATGAACAAAAGGTAGGTGTTTACTCGCACTTTGTATTAATATGTTCATTTGAGGTTATTCCAAATTAAACTATTCATGGACTAGATTAACTAGTCACACAAATCATTAATTTACTTAAAACAAAATTTATTAATTATTTTTAAATCATGTTTAACTATCATTAACTGATTACAAACCATTTTTATTTTATTCAAATTAAATGTCTGAAATCAATTAATAAGTATAATTAACTTAAGACTTTTAATTATTTAAAGGTTAGATCATTTTATTTTATCATTAACCATTAACTAATCACAATT
Organism: Allium cepa; assembly: GCA_030765085.1. Classification (NCBI taxonomy): domain Eukaryota; kingdom Viridiplantae; phylum Streptophyta; class Magnoliopsida; order Asparagales; family Amaryllidaceae; genus Allium; species Allium cepa. The sequence goes on from CM060932.1 coordinate 302,559,621, forward strand.
ATTATTGATGTTAAAAAACCTTAGAAATAAACAATTGCAATTTCCTTCACATGGTAAATTTCAAGTTTAAATTATTTCATTTATTCTAGTTAATACTAATCCTGAGGTTTAAGGTAACTTAAAGTTTGAATTACTTAGTTTATACAACCAAAAACCAATCATTTTCATTCATTTAAAACATTAATATTTTTTTTATTTCTTAATCCTTTAATTCACTCATCCTTTGGCCCATTACTTCGTCGGCCCACCATTATCCTTTCCCTCTTCTTCTCCCTTTCAGTTCTCTCTCCCTTTGCTCCTGAAATTGCACGAAGCCGTGCAACGTATCCGTGCACCCATTTTCTGACCATCTAAACCCAACGTCGATCAACCCGCGAGTCACACTCTACCCTGCTACCCCATTCCTCCGCCTGAAACTTCGAACACGACTGCCGTTCAAAAATCAAACACCTCACTCACACCTGGAATGAAGGCAACGCACTTCCACCGCCCCGCCATGCCACCCCGCCCCTTCATTCATCTTCGAACTTCGCCGAAACGAGCGCTACCTCAACCAGCACTGCTTTCCCCCAAGTGCGAAGCCGTATATCCCCACCGCGACGCCGCATTTAACCCTAAAACGAACCCATCACAAAACCTGACCAAAACCCTAAATCATCTCCGACCAGTCGCCACATGCCCCGATAAAATGTCGCACCATTTTTCTCCAACTTCCCTCCTCCGCCGCCGCCTTCTGACCAAACGCCAACCTCCCCCATTGACCTCGTCGAAAATTGGTCAAAGACCACAAACCGATCATTTGCTATTATCTCACTACATGCAAAACTTAGAATTGTAAAACACCAATCAAAATTCATCATTTCATTTGTCGATTTCACTCATATAAGCAAAACCCCAAAACGTGAGGTCCGAATTTCTTACAATTTTGGTTACCTACTGTAAGTTATACTTTCAACAGGCATGCTTGGTGATATCTTCGCGAAACCCTTTTTTTTGAACAAAAAATAATCAAAACAAAAGATTTCCTTCATACAGCAAAGCCAAAAACTAATTAAGGAGAGAGATATGGATTAAAGAACTAAGCATATAGTTTCTTGTATACAGAGTAAAAGGTGAAGATGAAGTACAAGCCTGGTTTTCTAGTTATAACACTGGATATTCATTCATATGTATATATATATATATATATATATATATATATACACACACACTCCGGTTTTCTAGCCTACTTATTAATAACACTTCCATGTACATACCCAACCAAAACATAGTTTACATCATATATAAGTTTTTCTCACAATCCTTTGAACGGAGCAGAGGCAAGGGTGTTGCACAGTCTTTTGTATCCCTCCAATATATGCATACACACATACATTTTATACAAGCAATTAACCAAATACTTTATTCTATTTTTCCCCTTTCTTAAGCATACTCTCATATAAGAAAAAGTCTTGGTTCTAAAGGTTTATTCACCTTCCTCCATTGAACAAAGGCCATATGCTTTTGAAACTGCTGCTCTACCCGATTTGTCTTGATCAAAAAGCAAAGATCATGAAACTGGTGCTAGCTTTGATCTTTCTTGAGTTGATTTTAGTTTGTTTTAAGTTGCAAAAATGCAGAACTAAGTATATATTTTTCTTGTTTTACTTAGCTTTTTCTCGAATGAAAGAAAATCCCCCAAAGACAGAGGTACTGAAGTATATATAATAGAAGGAAAAGTACAGGGAGAGTTAGAGTGGATGATCCCTTGTACAGGCTTTAATTTGTTGTTTATTTTTATTATTCTTTTTTTATAATAAAAACTAATGTGATTCCCTTATTTTAAGTGATTTGATTTCACATAAAAAAAGTTTTGATTTGTTTTGTTGATTAGCCATTTTATGACCTTGAGATGAAATTGTCATCATAATGTACCCTAATACACACACACACATATGTAGTCTACCACTTGGACCATATGCAAGGTTCTATAACATATATACACAGATATCCTTATTACCGATACATTCATTTATTTATTTATTTTTCTTTCATTAAGCTTATCTATATATACGTATTTATTCTATTATCCATCATGAAACGTTTAACCTTTACTTACATATATAAAGATCTTACATGCATAACAATTAATTTACTCACATGTTTGTTATCATTGATTTATATATATATATGTGTGTGTGTGTGTGTGTGTGTGTGTGTGTGTATACATTTTCATCCCTTTGCAACTTTCCTACATTTTACTTCATATGGACATATACACACATAAATACATTTATATACTTATATATACTATAAAGCATGTATATATCTTTTTATATATTTATGGATATTTTATGGTGAAATGTATTATTTATTAAGTTACTATAAGATTTATCATCTCCAGAGATTTTATAATTCAACATTTATTATAGTTTTAAATTAATTTATGTATGTCCAGATATTTTAATTGTCAGAAATTTTTTTTCGTTTTACTTATAATGTAACAACCTGGTATTTTCAACCCACATGTCAGACTTGAATTGTTCAAAATACCGAATTATAATTTAATTTGGCAAAACTTAGAATATACAGTAAATAAATAATCACAGATCACAGATACAGACTAAAATAATGCAGCGGAAACAAGAGAATAGTAGTTCATGATGCTACTATATATATAAAACATAGTTCAATAAGATACAACAGAATTCTCGAATACAATAGTCAAGTACAAGATCAGAATACATCACTGGAATCAACTGAATAACTCCAAGCTGAAAGATGTAGATGGATCTCCAAACGAAGCTCCAATTCCAAAGGTGAGCCTCAAAAGTTATATCACTCGGTCTGACCCCAAGCATAAAGCAAAACACAAAACACTCGAGTCAGGATTAACATTCTCATATCAATAAATCTAACTCAAGTGAAATAACAACTGAAATACAAGTAACTCAAAGGATGTTTCAGATAACCATCCTCTAAGGATCTGTTAAACTATCTACTATGCAGTAATATATGCTATTATAATAGTGTCTAAAGTAAAGTATAATATATTTTAAAAATAGCGTTAAGGCGTTACCCATATCCCCCTTAACAAATTTTATAGTGCCAATAGTCTATACAGTACCGTAATACCTCCTGATTGGGAGACCACCAGAGGATACTCCATAGGTACGACACAAATCAAACTCGTACAAGGCATGCTAGGGGAGGTGACACGGCACAACTAGGTAATGCCAGGGTAGATATACCAATTACGCTTCCGGACCGGTGGTAACGCGTAGAATCTACTACCGTCCACCTCGAGCCACATACCCAAAATTAAAAGGGCCCTAATCATCACAAAGTAATAGAATGGTATCGAAGGGGTGTGTCCGATAAAAGGTGCTACCTTTTTAGCTCGTCGATCGGTCCTGTTTTAGCCACCTTATGCCAACTCATGGGAGTCGGGTCCATGTATATACCTCAAAGGAACGCCGCAACCATCCTACTTCATTCTGGAATCTCCAACACGTAAACGGTTGTCAAAGAGGTTTTCGGAGTTCGCAGAGAGTATGACAATTTCCGATCCCGGTCTCTTTAACAACCAAATGTTATTATAACACAGCAGTCATTTGAAAATAATTTATATTTTAAAACCAAAATATCATTTCCATTTCAAATCCATATTAGTACGATATCATTTCCATTTTCAAAACCAACATAATATCATTCCATTTCAAATATATATACTTTTCCAAAATCATAGCATTTTCAAAGTTATAACACTTTTGAAACTAAATACTAGAAATTATAACACTTACAAAACATAATACTTTGAAATTCATAACTTTGAAAGCATTACTTCCACCACTTAAACAGTTTAGATACTAAAATAGTATATATAATAAAATAGTTTATAAAGTAAAATAGTTTCCTAAAAATTCCACAAATAAATTTCAAATCACTCAAATTCCAAAAAATCAAGTTTAATCAAATCTCAAATCATCCATTTCAATTTAATTCGGTTTCTAAATAAATTATTCCCAACTGTATCAATTTCAAAACAGACTTGAACCTCAAATAAACCATTTCAGTATCAATATATTTCAAAGCCTTAAATATTCCAAAATTTCAAAACTAAATTTTTATAATTCCATATAAATATGTAAAATTCAATTTACTATTATTTAATTTTGATATATTTACTTAATAAATCCAATATCCTTTAAATAAAACTTTAAACTTCAAATAACTGAATATTCCTTCAATTTATTTAAACTTTATATATTCATTTAAATCACCTTAAACCAAAATCAAGTTATAAAAATCATATCCCTTAAAATATCAAATTTAATAAATTCTAAATCAAACTTATTGGAGTTTAATTGGTAAATAAATTCAATTTCACATAAATTTCAAATTTATCTTCCAACCTTAATTTATTTAAATCGTTATAACTCTATACTAAAATAAAATTTAAATACTTGACCATATTATATTTTAATTAAATCAAACATTATTATTAAACTTATTTTATATTAAATCAATTTATACATAGCTTAAAATCAAGAATTATATTTATAAAAAATAATATTTATATAATATATATATATATATATATATAAATATTTATACAAAACAATATATTTCTTTAGAAATCATTTTCAAAATATTTACGTATGGACCAATGGTGTCGGCGTATAATTTCCTATCCTATGGTCAAGTGATACGGATATTTATCATTTCAATCTGCAATTTAAATTTATACACGGGTGTATATCATTTCAACCCGCAATCCCAAATTCAATTCAATGAAAATCGCTTGGGTCTAACATTTCAACCCATAATGATTTTCTCCTATTCTAAAGTCCGTTCGGGTATGTATCATTTCAACCCATAGTGAATTCTATACTAACAGGGAATTTACAGAGTGATAATAGATATGATAATAATATAACAGGCATATATTATCAATATAAATAACAGATAATGGTGTCAGACGTCATAGGTGAACAGATACAGATAATAGCATATAAATAACAATATAAATAACTAACAGCATCATATTTCAATTGTCGTTTCAATTGAAATCAAATTTAATAACCTTAAGAATGTTAATCATGAGTGATTTCTCACCTTTTGAGGCTAGAGATAGACGATAATAGAATGAGTTACAAAATGCAAGCACAACTTCCAAAGTAAAGCTAGATTGGCATGAATTCGACGATCGAAGCTGATAACAAGGAATCGATGAAAATAAATCAGAATCAGTTCGATATAAACGGAAAAATATACAGATTTCTATTATTATTTCCTTGAAATCAATATTTAATTTAAGGAAAATATTAAACAAATATATAAAATAGAATAATCGTTTTAAATTGAACACATATATTAAAAATATAATCCTTATATTTTAACTAATATATACATGTATATAACTTATACATAAAATTCCAAATCTATATATATTCCAATATCACTTGTTAAGTCTAACACATACCTTTAATATATATTATCCTATATACATACATTTTAAAGCAAAATCAAAACATGTATATATAGGCAACAAAATAAGTAACTACAAGAATTTAAAATCAATAAATCAATACCAAGATATAAGGTCTATATTTATTTTTAAATTTAAACATTACACGTCAAAATGAGTTGGTACTGCTTATTTTTAATAATCATAAACAGACCCTACTTATATGTACACTACCCTAGTACCGACCTTTTATAAAGTAATATAATATAAAATAATGTTTCGAAACTCAAAATTTTGGTTCTAGTTTTTTTTCCAGAAAGATAAATACTATGCTTTAGTCAATCAACATTATTAGGTCTGACATCTTGGTTCTCCCACTAGCATCTTTACAGCCTAAAACTCCCACTACCAGAAGCATAATTCATCTCACAAGTTACTTTCACTTCATGTAATCAATTGGTTTGTGTAGCAAAATCCTATTTTAAAGTTTCCCTATGCTTCCTACTTTTTCATAAAGTTGTCTCAGCGCCAAATTTTGAATAATACAACATGGCACTGTATGCCTTATTAATATCTTTGCTATTAATTATGCAAACAGAACACAAGGACTCACTTATTTTTGTTTATATATATATGCAGATTATATAACCTATATAGGTTTAGATTTAAAAGCAAATATAACTTCTACCAATATATATGTACAACATATATACGTATATATTCTTCTTCTTTTTTTTTCTTTTTTTTCAAAATACATAACTGTTACATGCATATCGATGCACCTATATCCATAGCATATATTGGAAATATATGCATACGAAAATAGAACAGTATGAAATATATTATATATAAATACTTTAATCATAATTCATGTATATGCCTTGTCAACAAAGAAATGCCAATAAGAAGGATAGTTGCTAAGTGATGAAGTAGGAAGCACGAAAATAAGGCGGACGCTGACTGGTGATGGTTTGTGAGGGAGGCGGGCTGTCGTGTTGGGTCAGAGCGGCTGCTGAAGTAGGAGGGAAGCGAGGCCAGTTGTGGTAACAATGGAGGAGGAAGGCTGAGTGGCTAACCAAATATGCAAACGCACATGAATTTGTGTTGCATGGATTCAAAAGGAGCAAGTGCAAATATGATTTCTTTTCTCTTCATTTTTTTTAGATGAGAGTTGCTGATAGATTCGGCCATAGGAGAACAAAAGTCTTGAGAAAACGCAGATAAGAAAAGGGGAAGATGTGCAGCTTCTTATAAATAAAAACAAGAGAATACGGTTTTATATTTATTTTATTTTTTCTTTCCAATTGAATTGAACGAATCAGAAGAAGGAGTGATTGGCAATAACCGAGAAAGTGAATAGACACACTAATACAAAATGGATAGGTTGGAATGATAATGGTCGTGCCAATTGAATGCAAGAAATATTAATAGCTAACTGCGATTTAGTTTCGCACTACTGAACAAATGAATGGAAGAAAAAGTAACCAAAGACTCAAAATGATACCGATATAATGAACTGTTACGTAGCTTGTATCACACGCCTGACTTCGAAATTTACAATCGATTATACAGTAGAGATCAGCAGGACGAGACGATCAAAATGTTATACAGATATCAGTGGTATGATCATCCGATCAAAAATCCATATCGGTACAAAAATGCTGCTATTTTGCCGAAAATAAGATCGACGGAGCAATAGTAGTCAAAATTTGGAGAAACGAAATATGACATCTTGCTCAAAAGATGATTTACAATTTTTTTATAGAAAAAGATTCAGGTTTGGAAAACATTTTATTATCATCAAATTTAACCGCTTTTAATTGAAATAGAATTGCACGAGAAAATAAACTTTTATATTATCTGATGAAAATTTACCAGTTACTATGATTAATTAGACGTATTCCAAATACTAAATTTTATTTCAAAATTCTATTGCTTAAAATTTCATAAAATTTCAATTAAATATATTAATAAAAGAAATAAAATTATTAAAAATTTACGGATCGTTACACTCTCCCCCACTCAAACTTTTCGTCCCCGAGAAGGAAGGAGGTAGGAGAATGGAAATAACCAAAAGAAAAAATATTGGAAAAACAATTAATTTAACCCATAAAAATTTCAAATTTAAATAAATTAACATTCAGACATTGATTTAAAATTCAAGGTATTTCATTAAGTTGATTTAATTCCAATTTATTAATTTTCCCCTAATAAACTTATTTTAATTATCTCATTTATTATTCAATTAACTTATTATTTTATTTGTCTCCATTTACATTTTTATAAATAAAATTTAAGTGTATACGATTTATTATAATCACTCAAAATTTGTTTATAGTTTCTTTTAACATCATTTCATACCGTATATTATTCAATTACATATTTAACTTCTGAATAATTTTGGTAAGTTATATTGGAATGCAATTGAGAATTATACAAGTAAAATTTTCTTAATTCAATCATTTTAGAGTTAAATATTTATCCAAAATTTTGGCTTTATTTCATAATTGAGATCATCTTTAACATAAAATTTAAGATTAAATTTCCGATTCACTTCAAACCCTTCAGAGAAATACACACACACACACGCACGCACGCACACATACACAAGTCAAATCAAATCTATAAATATATACCTATATATATAAATCAAGTCATAATTTTGAATTTCAAATCAAATTCATTTTCCAAACAAAAGAGTAGAAGTCTACTGAATGGTCTCTCCATTTCGAAATTCGAAAATGAATGTTGATGATGCGGCCGCCATCACCGAAATTATTATCCAGCGACAAACAGGAGAGCACTGATTTAAACATTTAAAAATTCTTTGGGAATGATTTCTATTCGAAAATACTTTTAAATAATATGCATTTTAGAACTTTAAAACCAAAGTTTGGAATTATCGAAAATTAAGTTCTCAAATTCTAAATTTAAATTCTATTAAATTTTCAAATCTGGATGTTGAAATAGCCAATGGTTTACAAAATAATAAATGAAAATAAAATATTATCATTTTGTTAACCAATTCATTTAACATTTTTAAATTCCAGAAAATTTATACTTTTATATGTATAATATAATCATACCAAAATTTATTAAATTTACCAAATTTGAAAACAATATTGTGTCAGTTTGTTCTGTTCAAGTGTATTGGAAAGCTTATCGATAGCGTTGATCAGACGAATCGATTGGAAACCCAATCAACATCAACAACCCAAACAACACAATATATATAAAACATTTTTAATATTAATCTACAAATACACTTCCTCGCTCGACGATACAAGAATGGATTTCAAAGCAAGGATAGAGATTCAAATTTGATGGACCCAACTCAAAGAGAACTTTAATTCGAAGATAGGTTCGAAACAAAGATAAGATGATTAAATAACAAAATAGAAAGATGGATAAACTTATATAAATCACAGGCAACCTTAACCGGATCGACCGTGACTTCAAGAATAAGATCGATGTAGAATTCCGAGGCAAATCGACATAAGTCTCAAGGGAAGGAATTCAGGCATAGCAGGAGATAGATAGCATCATAAACCGAGGATATAGAAATCTATGGTAAATCAACGCCTATTGTAAAGGAGTTTCGTCCCTTTACAATCATCCAAAGATTAGCGAGTCCGTCGATTTATTATAGAGTTTATTCGAAGTGGAGTTATGGGATACTTTAAAATCAAAAGAAAACGAATAGTGAGGGACAAGAATGGATTTCGGAACCGAGATAACATTCCAAAATTCAAAGGAAACAGAGTCAATAAAAAAGGGAATCAAGCTCGAACGAAAGTGATTCTGTAAATAAATTTAGCGTATGTGCTAAGTTTGCCTAGAGCCAAAGCTTTGATACCAACTGTAACAACCCGGTATTTTCAACCATTCGCATCCGTACATGTCGGACTTGAATTGTTCAAAATACTGAACTGTAATTTAAATTTGGCAAAACTCAAAATATACAGTAAATTAATAATCATAGATCACAGACACAGAGTAATATAATGCACCGAAAACCAGAGAATAGTAGTTCATGATGCTACTACATATATATAACAGAGCTAAATAAGATACAATAGAATTCTCGAATACAATAGTCAAGTACAAGATCAGAATACATCACTGGAATCAACTGAATAACTCCAAGTTGAAAGATGTAGATGGATCTCCAAATGAAGCTCCAATTTCAAAGGTGAGTCTCAAAAGCTGTATCACTCAGTCTGACACGAGCGTAAAGCAAAACAGAAAACACTCGAGTCAGGATTAACATTCTTATATCAATAAATCTAACTCAAATGAAATAACAACTGAAATACAAGTAACTCAAAGGATGTTTGGGATAACCATCCTTTAAGGATCCTTTAAACTATCTACTATGTTGTAATATATGCTATTATAATAGTGTCTAAAGTAAAGTATAATATATTTTAAAAATAGCGTTAAAGCGTTACCCATATCCCCCTTAACACATTTTATAGTGCGAATAGTCTACACAGTACCGTAATACCTCCTGATCGGGAGGCTACCAGAGGATACTCCATAGGTACGACAAAAATCAAACTCGTACAAGGCGCGCTAGGGTAGGTGACACGGCACAACTAGGCAATGCCAGGGTAGATATACCAATTACGCTTCCGGACCGGTGGTAACGCATAGCAGCTACTACCGCCCACCTCAAGCCACACCCCCAAAATAAAAAGGACCCTAATCAATCACAAAGTAATAGAATGGTATCGAAGGAGTGTGTCCGATAAAGGTACTACCTTCTTACCCCGTCGATCACTCTTGTTTTGGCCACCTTATGCCAACTCACGGGAGTCGGGTCCACGTATATACCTCAAAGGAACGCCGCCGCCATCCTACTTCATTCTGGAATCTCCACTACGTACATGGTTGTTAAAGTGGTTTTCACAGTTGGCAGAGAGTATGGCAACTTCCGATCCCGGTCTCTTGAATAACCAAACGTTATTATAACACCGCGGTCATTTCAAAATAATTTATATTTTAAAACCAAAATATCATTGCCATGTCAAAACCATATCAATACGATATCATTTCCATTTTCAAAACCAAACACAATATCATTCCATTTCAAATATATATACTTTTCCAAAATCATAGCATTTTCAAAGTTACAACACTTTCGAAACTAAATACTTGAAATTATAACACTTACAAAACATAATACTTTGAAATTCATAACTCTGAAAACATGACTTCCACCACTTAAACAGTTTAGATATTAAAATAGTATATATTATAAAATAGTTTATAAAGTAAAATAGTTTCCTACAAATTCCATAAATCAATTTCAAATCACTCAAATTCCAAAAATTTCAAGTTTAATCAATTCTCAAATCATCCATTTCAACTTAATTCGGTTTCTAAATAAACTATTCCAAACTATATTGATTTCAAAACATACTTGAACCTCAAATAAACCATTTCGGTATCAATATATTTCGAAGCCTTAAATATCCCAAAATTTTAAAACTAAATTTTTATAATTCCATATAAATATGTCAAATTCAATTTACTATTATTTAATTTTGAAATATTTACTTACTAAATCCAATATCCTTTAAATAAAACTTTGAACTTCAAATAACCGAAAATTCCTTCAATTTATTTAAGCTTGATATATTCATTTAAATCACCTAAAACGAAAATCAAGTTATAAAATCATATCCCTTGAAATATAAAATTTAATAAACTCCAAATCAAACTTATTGGAGTTTAATTATTAAATAAATTCAATTTCACATAAATTTCAAATTTATCTTCCCACCTTAATTTATTTAAATCATTATAACTCTATGTTAAAATAAAATTTAAATACTTAACCATATTATATTTTAATAAAATCAAACATTATTATTAAACTTATTTTATATTAAATCAATTTATGCATAGCTTAAAATCAAGAATTATATATATATATAAAATAACATTTATATAATATCTAAATAAATATTTATATAAAACCATATATTTCTTTAAAATCATTTTCAAAATATTTACGTATGGACCTACGGTGTTTGTATATAATTTTCTATCCTATGGTCAAGTGATAGGGATATTTATCATTTCAATCCGCAATTCAAATTTATATACGGGTATACACCATTTCATCCCGCAATCCCAAATTCAATTCAGTGAAAATCTCTTGGGTCTGTCATTTTAACCCATAACGATTTTCTCCTATTCTAAAGTCCGTTCGGATATGTATCATTTCAAACAATAGTGAATTCTATACTAACAAGGAACTTGCAGAGTGATAACCGATATGATAATAATATAACAGGCATATATTATCAATATAAATAACAGATAATGGTGTCAGATGTCACAGGTGAACAAATACAGATAATAGCATATAAATTACATTGTAAATAACTAACAGCAGCATATTTCAATTGTCGTTTCAATTGAAATCAAATTTAATAAATGTAAGAACATTAATCGTGAGTGATTGCCCACCTTTCGAGGCTAGAGATAGACGATAATAGAATAAGTTACGAAATGCAAGCACAACTTCCAAAGTAAAGCTAGATTGGCACGAATTCGACGATCGAAACTGATAACAAGGAATCGATGAAAATAAATCAGAATCAGTTCGATATAAACGGAAAAATATACAGATTTCGATTATTATTTCCTTGAACTTAATATTTAATTTAAGGCAAATATTAAAATAAAATATAAAATAGAATCATCATTTTAAATTGAACACATATATTAAAATTATAATCCTTATATTTTATATAACGACCCGCTATTTTGGACTATTCGCATCCGCACATGTCGGAGTTGAATAACTCAAAATACCGAATTGTTAATTTAAATTTGGCAAAACTAAGCATATATAGTAAATAAATAATCACAAATCACAGACATAGAGTAATAAATGCAGTGGAACAGAAGATAGTAGTTCATGAAGCTACTATATATATAACAAAGTTAAATAATTTACAACAGAAGTCTCGAATACAATAGTCAAATACAAGAATCAGAATACATCACTAGAATCAACTGAATATCAGAAAGCTGGATAGATAGCTGGATCTCCAAGCGAATATCCAACTCCAAAGGTGAGTCTCGAATACTGGTACACTCAGTCTGACCCGAGCGTAAAGCAAAACACAAAACACTCGAGTCAGGATTAACATTCTTATATCAATAAATCCAACTCAAGTGAAATAACAATTGAAATACAAGTAACTCAAAGGATGTAGGGATAACCATCCTCTAAGGATCCGTTAAACTATCAACTATGTAATAGTGTACGCTAAGTAGATAATGTCTATCAGTAATATAAAGTATCAAAATAGTGTTAAGGCGTTACCATTATCCCCCTTAACACATTTTATATAAGCGTTATAGTCTATACAGCATTGTAAACTCCACCGTAAACTAGTGGGATATCAGTGAGTACTCCATAGGTATAACACAAAACAAATTCGTAGTGGTCGCGTATATAAGGATACAAGTATGACAAGGCACATAAGGCAATACCCAAGGTAGTGAAACTACTGTTTTCCTGATCCGGACTGATGAGAATGCATCGTCGCAACGATCGCAACACCGCGAAACAACACTCCCAAGATTCCGAGGGTGCACACCAATCAATAACAAGTAATGAGTAGTTTACGAAGAAGTGTGTTCGCTCGAGGTGGCTAACCCCATTTGGCCCGACACCGCTCTTGTTTTAGTCATTTCCAATTTGACACAAGTGTCAAGGCTATCCATTATCGTTTTCTTTCTTCAGTCATCACATACATCATTCCAACCACTTCATTCTGGATCACACTCCGCGTATAGTTATTAAAGTGGTTTTCGGTTTAGACAGAGAGTATGTCCATAACCGATTCCGGACTCTTTAATAACTTTCGTAATTATAACACTGATTGGTCGTTTAATATATTTCAAACCAAATCAATTTCGATTCCAATTAGAATTTGTTAACCAACATTCCATTTGTCTTTCTAAAACAATTTCCAAATTTTACGTTTCAAAACATCCGAATTACCATTTCAAAATCTTATAATTCAATTTCAATTTTTATTTTGAAACAATTCAAATATTGATTCAAGTTCGCATATAAGTTTCATTCCGTAATCATTTAAATTAGTTTAATTTACATTCAAATCAATTTAAATTCATTTATCGATTTCATTCAATATTCGTTAAGTAAATTTATCCTTCAAAACAATTTCTACTTAATTTCCAATTCATCAAATCAATTACTTAAGTTCAACTCCATTATATTAACTTACAATTAATTAAATTAGATTCGTCAATTCAAATTTTTTAAATTACAAGTCTCATATTTATTTCAACACATAAATCATATTTTATTTCTTTTTAAAGAAAATCAATTTCACTTATTTACTTATTTTTTTTAAATAAATTTCCAAACTTAATTATTACATAACTCAATTTCACTTATTAAAGAAGTTCAATTTCACTTATCAAAAATTTAATTTCATTTAATTATTAAATAATTCAATGTTATTTAATTATTAAATAATTTTAAAATTTAATTATCAAATAACTTCAAAACTCAATTATTAAATAATTCCAAACTTAATTTTAAATTATATTTAAAACAACGTTCTTCATGAACTACTATGTTAATATTTTGATTCAGATTATTAAATATTAACATTTTCCTTCATTAAAATTTCAAATTCCAACTTTATTTCAAAACCTTATTATTTATTCAAATAAAATCTTTATTTTATTTTTAAATCAAATTATTGACCAATCGGGTTTTATTTAATTCTCTCTCCTAGGTCAAAGTTTTATTTGGGTATTTATCATTTTAACCCGATTCCATTTCAATTCAAAAATCAAAGCATAGCAAAGGGAACTTGCAGTGTGATAACCGGGATGGTGTCAAAGTAAATAAACAAGAAATAACAACAATCAATAACAATTCAATAATTAATTCTAATAATCCCAAAATAATCGTATTAATTCACATTGTTGTTTGTGCAAATTAATATAATTATTTCTAGAATCTACACTATAATTTCTTGTAGATTAAAGATTATTACACTAATATTTATACGGTTCTTCACTTGATATCTATTATTCAATTTTATACTACATCAATTTATACAACATACGTTTAAATGGTTTAAGGTGAAATTAACCATATTTATGCTTGTCAAATAATTTAACATTTAAAGGGGTCATATTATGCAAATGTCATCTAATCAAATTTATCACATATATCAAATCTAGCTATCCTACGTCAATTACAATTTCAATTTATTTATCACTTACAACATTTACAATTTATATTTCAATTGTCATTTCAGTTGAAATCGAATTTAATAAATAAAAGAACATTAATCGTGAGTGATTGCTCACCTTTCGAGGCTAGATAAATAGATAATGAAATTGAGTTATGAATCCAAGCACGAATTCCAAAGCGAACCGAGATGGGAACGAATTCGACGATCAAAGCTGATAAATGGAATCGATGAAAACACATCAAATCAGATTGGATCGATATGATGATTGGTATAAGTAAAATGGTATAGATACAACACAAAATCGTATTCTAATTTCAATTAATTATTAAAAATTTATATATATATATATATATATATATATATACATGAAGTTCAAAGCTCATTGGTTTAAATTTAAAACACATAACAAGGTCACTATATGTAAATTTTTAAACTAAACTAATGCATACTTAAAATCAATGTCCAGACTATATTTTTAACAGTGCATATATGCTATTGAATCAATTATACATGCTAGACACCTAACACTAAAACTAGCACGCATATACTAATATATATATCAGCCTTCACACCTGACTACCATACTTTTAAACATAAAATAAAAAAGGTCTAAATTCATTAAAATAAATATCTTACCATTGTAAAATCTATACATATACTCAACTATATTCTAGCATTCCCATGTACGATTGTGCAACACTTTAGAAATCTAAAAGAAACCAAGTATCATATATATAATATTTAGTATACATATATAGCGTGATTTTCAAAAATCTGGAGAAATCAAAGTTTGCACATAAAGAGATAAGACTACGGCCAGTTACAAAAAAGCGAAAGCTGCCTTTTAAAATAAATAACTATAAAATAATAAGCTACCAATTTATATAAACTTTTATTATATGTATACATCTAATGTATACAAACTGTAATATAAACATACATGCTTTCATCTCAATATTTTAAAATAGATACTAACAGACACGAAAAGTATACATAATATCATATAAATGCAACTTATATGCATACTTACATGCACAATTTATAACTATATATATGTACATTATTAAACATGAACTGCAGAGAAAAATATAAGCCTATATATATCACACAAAGAACACAGTTTTAAAATTTAAACTTAAACAAACTATCATATATAAAATTTGTAAGCAACAATAGATAAAATATACTTATATAAAGCCTATACATCATAACACATAGTTTACAAGAGTACATAAGATATATAAAAATATATAAAATCTACTGCAACTTTACATGTTATGTACTAGCAAAACTATATATATATAAGTATACTAATATATATATATATATATATATATATATATATATATATATCAGACTTGCCTATTATGAAACGAAAGTACAGAGGCCAGAAGGCGTACATGATTGCTGGTCGCCAGGCTACGCGTGGAGACGATGTTGTCATGTTGCGTGACATGCTGATGGAGGGTTGCATGGAAACGGTGCTGGAAGGCCGAAGCAATGGGGTATGGCAGAGGCTCTCGGCTGGAGTGGTAGGGTACAAGCAGAGGTGGATGTGCGGCTAACATGGAGAGTGGAAACGGTTGCCGAGCAGTTGAGGAGAGGAGGGAATATGGGCTGGCAGTGCGCATCTGGGCTTGGTTTTGGGTCAGCGGCATATGGAGCTAGGCAGTGCAGTGGTGGGCTTCGGCCTTAGTGACACGTCGGTGGCGGGTGGGTAGCATGGAAGGCCGGTCGGTTGCGGGCGGAGGCACGTGTGGTTGCTTGGTCAGTTGTTCTGTGCGTTTGATGGTTAGCGGTTCAATGGTGGAGGAGGGAAGAAGAAGTGGGAAGAGGGTATGGTGAAGGGTGAAGGCCAGAAATGCATTGGGAAGAAGGAGTTGTTTGGTGCTAGGAGGTGGTGAGAATGGTGCTCGGCCTGGGCTGTAACTTGGAGGAAGGTGGGAGGCCAAATCTGATATAGGAGAAGATTTTAGAGAACATGTATAAACGTTTTATATAACTTTGTAAATTACTAAATGTTGCTTCAAAAGACAGAGAAAGATGAACGAACGTGATTATGAAATGAACCAGTGAAATGTTCAAACGTAGGGAATTGAAAAGCTCCAAAGTTCCTGTATTCAAGGAAATTAAAATGCAAATGACCATTGGGATTTACATAGCGATAAACGAATATACAAATGAATTCAAATATTTAAAACGGTATCGATGCGGGTGACTATATCACAGATTTCGTCGTGTACCGAACTTCAAAACACAGATACGAATATACCGCAGAGATCATCACGACGACACGATCAAAACGGTATATAAATATCAGTGGTACGATTGAATTATAAAAATTCGAATTTTCTACTAGCGGAAAATGCAGCAAAAACATAGAAAAATAAAATCGACGGAGCTAAAAAAGTCCGAATTTGGAAAAATGAAAAATTACGTCTTGCTCAGAAGATGATTTATAATTTTTGTATATGAAAATATTTAGGTTTCGAAAATAATTTATTTTCATCAATTCCTAACTGCTTAAATTGAAATAAAATTACACACGAAATAAACTTTCTTATTTTTGGATGAAAATTTATCAGTTGCTATGTTTAACTAGACGTATTTCAGATATTAAATTTTTATTTCAAAATTTTATTGTTTACAATTTCTCAAAATTTTAATTAATAAAACAAAAAAAATTTATCGAAAATTTATGGGTCGTTACATTTTAACTAATATATACATATATATAACTTATACATAAAAATCCAAATCTATAGATATTCCAAGATCACTTGTTAAATTTAACACGTACGTTTAATATATATTATCCTATATACATACATTTTAAAGCAAAATCAAAACATGTATATATAGGCACCAAAACAAGTAACTACAAGAATTTAAAATCAATAAATCAATACCTAGATATAAGGTCTACATATATTTTTAAATTTAAACAGTACATGCCAAAATAAATCGGTACAGCTTGTTTTTAATAATCATAAACATACCCTACTTACATGTACACTACCCTAGTACCGACCTTTTATAAAGTAATATAATATAAAATAATGTTTCGAAACTCAAAATTTAATTTTAGTTTTTTTCAGAAAGATAAATACTATGCTTTAGTCAATCAACATTATTAATAGTCATTGAGATAATGGTTTTGATGACAACAACTTTAGAATAAGATTATAAAATATAAATACTAACATTATAGTTTAGATATATATGTATATGCAGGATTTAACCATGCATGTACCAAGAATGAAGACTATAACCATGCAGGTTCCAAGAATGAAGACTGTGTAGTATAGAGATTCAAGATATCAAGATTGAAGACTCATGAGTATCAAGATTATCAAGAGCTCAAGATAAGTAATTTAATTAGAAATTTTGTTAAAACTCCTAAAAAAGCACTGAAATCTTAAAATCCAATTTATTAGTGGAATCGAATCAACTTCGAGGCCGTTAAAGGGAAGGAACTCTAAGTAGGATGGAACCTACGAAAAATCTAGTGGAACATTGTTTTGTATCCACTAACTTTTATTCAAAATGTTTTACAAAATTATATCTTGTTTTCAAAAATGTTTTCAAAATCTTCCTTTTCAAAGAATCAAAAACATCTATCCTGGTTTTAATATTTTTAGCCTCAAAATAATCTTTATTTTCAAAATCAAATTATCCTTGGTTTTTAAACTATCTTTTAATTATAATATATTTAACTTTTAAATATTTATACTTAGATTTAAATATAAAATTATAGTAAAATTTTATATATATCAAAATATTATTCTTTATATATATTTATTTATTTTAACTATAGTTAAGTATATTTATAAAGCTTAAAATACTTTTAGAAGTTATTTTCAAAGAAAAACAAATCACCAAAATTTCCTATGGTATGTCGACATACTCAAGTACCCCATGTCGACATGGTTGCAGTTTATTTCAAAAATTTGAATTTCAAAGGAAGTGTCTATTCGTTATATCCTTTCACGTATGGACATGGCTGTTGTTCTACTATAAATAGGGGTGGTTTTGAACGAATTAGTAATCATATTTTTCTAGTTTTTACTCCTCTTCTTCTTCCATATTTCTTTATAAACATTCTTACCATTACTCTGCCGAAATCAACATTGAATCTAACTAGATCATTTCTGGTTTGATTCTCTATCACTACCTTAACAAGATTTCGGTTCTTTTCATAGTTATTGACTTCTTTGTAATCAATATAGCGAGAAAAGGTGTGACTGTAGCCTTGGAAACGAATCAAGTGAGAAAAGGTGTGATTATAGCCTTGGAAATCAATCAAGTGAGAAAAGGTGTGATTGTAGCCTAGGAAATCAATTGGGTGAACATGTTGCCCTTGAAATGAAGTATCTCTACCCAGAGGATTGGGAATCTGGAGTGGTGTACCTCGTGGCCTTGAAATCGAGGGTGCAATTACACAATTTCTTTTGAAAGGAAATCCGTACTTGTGTGCGGGACTGGATGTAGGGTAACTCTGAACCAATATAAAATCCGATATGTTCTTTCCTTTATTGCTTTTAATTTATTTTTGCATCTGTGTTTGATTCTGTTATCATATCTGTGTCTAAATATTGCAAATATTTGTGTTCAAATTAACAAAAACTAAAAAAGATTTAGTAATTCTTTTAAACTCTATTCACCCCCCTCTAGTGTTAATCCTAGCCTTAAGATCCGTATTCTGCATTTCTCACAATTATTATGTCCGACATCTTGGTTCACCCACTAGCATCTTTGCAGCCTAAACCTCCCATTACCTGAAGCATAATTCATCTCACAAGTTGCTTTCATTTCATGTAATCAATTGGTTTGTGCAGAAAAATCCTATTTTAAAGTTTCCCTATGTTTACTACGTTTTCATAAAGTTGTCTTAGTGCCAAATTTTGAATAATACAACATGGCACTATATGCCTTATTAATATCTTTGCTGTTAATTATGCAAACAGAACACAAGGACTCACTTATATTTGTTTATATATATATATATATATATATATATGTATGTATGTATGTATGTATGTATGTATGTATGTATGCAGATTATGTAACCTATATAGGTTTAGATTTAAAAGCAAATATAACTTCTGCTAATATATGTGTACAACATATATGCGTATATATTCTTCTCTTTTTTTTTCTTTTTTTTCGAAATACATAACTGTTACATGCATATCGATGCACCTATATCCATAGCATATATTGGCAATATATGCATACGAAAATATAACAATATGAAATATATTATATATGAACACTTTATTTACAATTAATGTATATACCTTGTCAACAACTAAATATCAATAAGAAGGATAGTTGCTAAGTGGCGAAGTGGGCAGCGTGGAAATAAGGCGGATGCTGACTGATGATCGTCATTGAGGGAGGCGGGCTACCGTGTTGGGTCGGAGCAGCTGTTGAAGTAGGAGGGAAGCAAGGCCGGTTGTGGTTACAGTGGAGGAGCAAGGCTGAGCGGCTAACCAAATATGCAAATGCACATGAATTTGTGTTGCATGGATTCAAAAGGAGCAAGTGCAAATATGATTTCTTTTCTCTTCCTTTTTTTTAGATGAGAGTTGCTAATAGATTCGGCAATGGGAGAACAAAAGGCTCGAGAAAACGTAGATAAGGAAAGGGGAAGATGTGCAGCTTCCTATAAATAAAAACAAGAGAGTACAGTTTTATATTTATTTTATTTTTTTCTTTCCAATTGAATAGAACGAATCAGAAGGAGTGACCGACAACAACCGAGAAAGTGAATGGACAAAAATATATAAAATGGACAGGTTGGAATAATAAAGGTCATGCCAATTGAATGCAAGAAATATTAATAGCTAACTGCAATTTAATTTCACACGGCTGAAAAAATGAAAGGAAGAAAAAGTAACCCAAAGATTCAAAATGATACCGATATAATGAATTGTTACGTAGCTTGCATCACACACCAAACTCCGAAATTTGCAATCGAATATACAGTAGAGATCAGCAGGACGAGACGATCAAAATGATATACAGATATCAGTGGTATGATCATCCAATCAAAAATCAATATCGGTACAAAAATGTTGCTATTTCGCAGAAAATAAGATCGACGGAGCAATAACAGTCAAAATTTGGAGAAACGAAATATGACGATTTTCTCAGAAGATAATTTACAATTTTTCTATAGAAAAATACTCAGGTTTGGAAAACATTTTATTATCATCAAATTTAACCGCTTTAGATTGAAATTGAATTGCACAAGAAAATAAACTTTTATATTATTTGATGAAAATTTACCAGTTGTTGTGTTTAATTAGACGTATTCCAAATATTAAATTTTATTTCAGAATTTTATTGTTCAAAATTTCACAAAATTTCAATTAAATATATTAATAAAACAAATAAAATTATTAAAAATTTATGGACCGTTACATATAAATTTGTATTCTAATAATTTAAACTGGTTAATTATCCAATAACAGACGTCAGAAAACCCGGGTCATCACATTCCTCCTCCCTTTAAAACTTTTCATCCTCGAAAAGGAATGAAGCAAGAGCTTAAATTATATTATTTATTATTAGTTAAATTATTCTTCAACATTTTTATCTCTTCACTCTTTTTATTCTAAAGTTTTAAAACACTTTAAAATTTACATAATATTACCAAAATAGTTTTATAAAAATTATTTTTATAACTCGATGTCTCAACCAGTCCATGCTTGTTCTCATAGAAATACGGTCATACGTTGATCATGCGTAGGACTGAAAATCTATAAGTACTTAGTAAACCCGTTTTCAACACCCAGTGAAAATACTTAGAAAACATTTTTGTGAAAATGTAGAATTTTTTTTGAGAATGCTCTGGAAATTATCACCCCCTCCATGGATCGCAGTTAGCCCGATGATTACGTCGCCATCCCGCCAAACCATAGAAAACTGTAGGCATCCGCACCCTTCGATTTCACCATGGAACTGCCACAGATCGCAGCTACGCCTAGGATTACGTTGTCATCACGGCAAAAACTATGCAACTGTAGGCATCAGTGCCCTCAAATTTTGCTACCAAATGAAACTTCACCACATAGATTGCAGACTACATCAGTCATGTCCCAATGTAACCTGTAGGCACTCACTGCCACGCGACTTTCGCTGTGTTCTCATAGATCGCAGTCTATTACATGCTCTCCCAGCGAAATCAAACATAGGCTTTAGGCAATCATGGCCCTTGACTTCTGCTATGGAACGCAGTAGATCATTGTTACACCGAGTTACATTGTCGTCACAGCATAACCCAAATGTCTCTATAGGCATCAGCACCCTCGACTTTTGCTACCCCAATTACAATCCACAGGAACTACATTTTAGTCCGGACATCCTCTGGGATCAAAATTTAGAACCCCCCTTAGGGCTCAAGTCAGAACCACCTCGTGGATCTCCTACTCCAAATTTCAACTCTAAATTGGAGCGCCTTCTTCCCCACAACATTTTCAAAACACTTTATACTATGCACATATTGTATCTTTCAAATCATACTCTTATATGTATCACATATAAATCACATGTTCACAAAATCAATATCTCAAAATCGATAGTTCCCAAACTTGGTTTTCCAAATTTCCAAAATTTGCTTTTTCCCAAAATCAAAAGCCTTTCAAAATTAATGGGTTCCAAACACATTTTTCCTAATTTCAAAAGATCATATATATATATATATATATATATATATATAAGTTTATTCTTTTAACTAGAACAAAATATTTTTTTGGATCACTTCCTACTTATATAAATTCCTTTTTATACTTCAAATATTTTTCAACGATCTTTTCTTTTGTTTTTAGATTCAACAAGGGGAATTTATCATATATAACAAATATATATATATATATAACTTTATATATGCCAAATCAACATTCAAATTCGATTTCCTTTAAAAAGTTATTTGCCACATTACTTACTTTTTATAAAATGAGTTTAAGTTATAGTGATATCCAACTTTCACTTTTATTCATCATATATTTCTCAAAATATACTTTTCCATTTCAAAAATCATTTTTACATTTCTTTTCAAAATTTCCAATATCTATTTCATTCAAGCACGTACGATGTATATATATCATCCGTATACAATATCAAATCCGATTGCTCGCTCGAATACACAATTTCACTTTCGAACTATTATCGTCCACCCGACTTTCTTGTGTGGACTCGGATTTGGTTTCTTGATCAGAAACCGTCATTCCCCTTGCATAGCCATAACTATGATAAAGAATTTCCAGAATCAATCAAAAATCCATATCCAGGGTTCGTCCTCAAAAATCAAGTGAAAAAAAATCCTAACTCGGATCGATATACTATCTCGAAATTCTATGCTCTAATCAGGATCAAATCGTTATGCAAATAGAATAATATACATACACCTTAGGTATTTATCTTCTTTGATCGTTAGCTAAATCAATTTTCTTTTTATTCACTTTCATTTTGATTTATATTTACACATTCATAATTGCTTCAATTTCCATTTAGATTATCACTTAAATTCCTATTTCAATTGGCGTTTAAATCCAACGGTTTGCACTCTGACCAGTTTGAATTTAGAAAATGGCTTAAAAAGCTTAAAATGGATAAGTAGTTGTAAAATAGCAATTAGTTGTAAATAGTTAAGTAGTTATAAAATAGTTATTAGTTGTAAAATAGTTAAATAATTGTAGAATAGTTAGATAGTTGCAAAATAGTTGTAAAATAGTTGAATAGTAAGTATAAGATAGTTTGAATTTTAAAAAGAATGTTTCGTATAGTAAATAGCTTGGAGAGATCAATTTAATTTTAATATTTTAGGAAATAGATTTTAGACAGTTTATATTAAAATAGTTTATATTAAAATAGTATATTTGAAAATAGTTCAAAGCCAAACTGTTCAATCTCCAAATCTCCCATTCCAATCAATTTTCAATTTCCTCTTCCATTTAAATTGATTCAATTTCAATTCAATTTGAATTAACTTCAATTCCTTTCCCAAATTCAAGTCAATTCCTATTTGAATTTAAACTTATTCAACTTTGATTACAGTTCCAATTAATTCAAATCAAATTTCAATTTGAACTAATTTCAATTCTAATCTCAAATAAATAAAAAGTGAATTTATATTAGATTGTACCGCCACAAAATATTCCATACATTGATAGACTACACACTAGTAGTTCAAACATTACATCCATTTATCCAAAGTAAGAGTCTTACGAAAGTCATAAATCTAGACGCCTTCTCCATCACCTAGGGGTTTGGAAAAGAACAGATCCCTAGTAATCTTTACAAGAATCCTCTCTAGGGACTTCCTTCCAATGGGAAAAGCCCGTACATGCACTATTCAATAGGATGTCCACACTTATAACATTTACCACAAAAGGTTTCTACCTTTCCATCAATCTGGGTAACCTTCACGCCTCCCGCAGGACGTTCCACAACCTTACTCTTCTTCCGTCTCTTGGGACAATTCCTAGCGACGTGTCCCGTCATCTTACAGTGATAGCAAATAGTCGACTCGTTGACTGGTTCTACGGGTTTACGCTTCACCTTCCTCACTTTAGGGCAATGGTTTAGGAAATGTCCTTTCTTATGACACTTAAAGCATAAGATCTCAGTGCGAAACCGTTGGAGTGTACCCTTCAATTCCTTGCTTGTTTTACTGCACTTGGCTGCGTAATGACCGTTATTGTAACATCTGTAGCAGGTGACATTATCATAAGGCCCTAGTCCAGCCCATTCCTTAACCTGTTTCTTATACTCCTGTATTGCTTCTTCTCATTCCTTATGTGCAGCTATTCTCCGTTCTTTGCGTCTTGCCTTCCATTCTTCACTTTTAGCCATCACTCTCTTAGACTGAATTATAGTGGGGGACTTCCTACCCTATATTGGACTTTGATTGGTAGAATTTCCAACTTTTATTCTTATTTTCCAAATATATATATATATATATATATATATATATATATATATATATATATATTCCCAATTCATTAATGCGATAATCTAGTTCATTTTAATTTTTTTAAATTCGAAATCCGTTTTATTTCAAATCAACTTTGCATCATATATATACATATCTATTTCGTTTCCACTCCAAGTCATACTTATATAAATGGTTACTTTCTTTAAACATTTCAATCTACTTTATCATTGTTTACTCTAAAAATAAACATCACTTTATTAAACACAATTTCCAGTTTATGATAATTATCACATCCGGAAATCAAACATACCATATATTCCATCATCATTTGCTGGAAAATTAAAATCAAGCTAACTTATTTCAATACTTTGAAAATTCTTTTTAATTTTCGAGGATTTAAATTCAATTTTGAATCCATTTTTAGCTCAACTTATTTGTATAGTTAATCCTTACCCAAATTTATATTTGGTTGTATATATATTACCACTTAATTCTTATTATATTTAATCTCAATAATCAACAACCAATTACCTTAATATATATAATAATTAGAAAAATTATTGCTTTATATATCAAAATATAAGCATATATAAAAATCATTCATTTTGAGAACCGTTTTAAAATCATTATAAAAGAAAATAATAAGTACGCCCTCATATAACACACTCAACTCATTCTATGGTACTACTGACCCTATCTTTAATGAGTAATCCCCACCAGAGCTAAGGTTCTCGCTTAACCTTCAGCTCTGATACCAGGTGTAACGGCTCAAAATTTTCGACCTCGAAAATCAACACTAATACGTTCACTGTATACAGTGCCGAGCAATCGAGTGCCGGAAATCCCAGACTGTTAGGGTTAAGAAGAAAAAGAGGTAGAAGAAGAAGCAGAAAACAAAAGCACAGAATCTCACAATCGCAGCGGAAGAAAATATAACATACAAATAGCAGCATTTACACAAAGAAAGCTGTAAATGTCAATTTACATACAATATATCAGAGTACGATCATTCACAAATAAACTAGACAGTTATAATAACCTATCCCTAAATCCAATCTAGAAAATCTTTACTTCGCAGTGGAAATTATCAATACGTCCCTACCATCCAGCTCGCCTCCTGAGCTCCAGAACGTCCTAACCTGAAAATCTGTAATACTCGGTCTGACCCGAGTTTTACAATAAAGTAACACCCGAGTCAGGCCAGAAACCAGCTTGAGTACACCCATATAAATTGAAATATTTAAGTTACAAAAATCTTTTAAAAATAAAGGTAACTCGTACAACACGACGAGTTTCCATCTAATTATAACCAACTTTTTTACCACAATTCGCTAATGTCACAGTGATTTACCTTTTGTTATGAATTGATATCCATGTTTTAACAGACATATATACATCTCAACACCTAAATGTTCGACATAGATTTAAGTATTTATCATCTCTACATTTATATATATATATATATATATATATGCATGCACGCCTATGTAACAGTACTACTGTGAACAAAAGGTAGGTGTTTACTCACACTTTGTATTAATATGTTCATTTCAGGTTATTCCAATTTGAACTATTTATAGACCAGATTAACTTGTCACACAAATCATTAATTTACTTAAAATAGAATTTATTAATTATTTTTAAATCATGTTTAACTATCGTTAAACTAATTACAAACCATTTTTATTTTATTCAAATTAAATGTCTAAAATCAATTAACAGGTATAATTAACTTAAGACTTTTAATTATTTAAAGGTTAGATCATTTTATTTTATCATCAACTATTAACTAATCACAAATATTATTTACTTTAATAAACATTAGAAATAAACAATTGCAATTTCCTTAATTAATAAATTTCAATTTTAAATTATTTCATTTATCCTAGCTATTACTAATCCTGAGGTTTAAAGTAACTTAAAGTTTAATTTACTTCGTTTATACAACCATAAACCAATCATTTTCTTTCATTTAAAACTTTAATATTAATTTTTTTATTATTTCTTAATCCTTTAATTCACTCATCCTTCGGTCCACTACTTCGCCGTCCCACCTTTATCCTTTTCCCCTTCTTCTCCCTTTTAAGTCTCTCTCCCCTTGCTCCTGAAATTGCACGAAGCCATGCACGTATCCATGCATCCATCCTCCGACCATCTAAACCCAACGTCGACCAACCCCGTGAGTCACTCTCGACCCTGCTACCCCATTCCTCCGCCTGAAACTTCGTACAAGATTGCCGTTCAAAAATGGAACACCTCATTCACACCTAGAACGAAGGCAACGCACCTCCACCGCCTCGCCACGCCACCCCGTCCCTTCATTCATCTCCAAACTTCACCAAAACGAGTGCTACCTTATCCAGCACTGCTTTCCCCTAAGTGCGCAGCCGTATACCCCCACCGCAATGCCGCATTTAACCTGAAAACAAACCCATCACAAAGCCTGACCAAAACCCTAAATCATCTCCGACCAGTCGCCACATGCCTCGATACAATGTTGCAACTTTTTTCTCCTACTCTCCTCCTCCGTCGCCACCTTCTGACCAAACGCTGACCTCCCCCATTGACTGCCTCGTTGGAAATCGGTCAAAGACTACAAACCGATCATTTTCTATTATCTCACTACATACGAAACTAAAAATCATAAAACACCCATCAAAATCCGTAATTTCATCTGTCCATTTCGCTCATATAAGCAAAATCTCAAAACGTGAGGTTTGAATTTCTTACATTTTTGGTTACCTACTGTAAGTTACACTTTCAACAGGCATGCTTGGTAATATCTTCATGAAACCATTTTTTTGGAAAAAAATAATCAAAACAAAAGATTTTTTTCATACATTAAAGCCTAAAACTTATTGAGGAGAGATATAGGGATTAAAAAACTAAGCATACAGTTTCTTGTATACAGAGTAAAGGTGAAGATGAAGTACAAGCCTGATTTTCTAGTTATAACACCAGATATTCATTCATATGTGTGTGTATGTGTGTATATGTATATATATATATATATATATATATATTCCTGTTTTCAAACCTACTTATTAACAACACTTCCACGTACATACCCAACCAAAACATAGTTTACAGCATATATAAGTTTTGCTCACAATCCTTTGAATAGAGCAGAGGCAAGGGTGATGTACAGTCTTTTGTATCCCACCATATATATGCATATATACATGCATTTTATATAAGCAATTAACAAAATACTGTTATTCTTTTTCTCCCCTTTTTAAGCATACTCTTAGACCATAAGAAAAAGTCTTGGTTTTAAAGGTTTCCTC
Source organism: Allium cepa (assembly GCA_030765085.1). Taxonomy (NCBI): domain Eukaryota; kingdom Viridiplantae; phylum Streptophyta; class Magnoliopsida; order Asparagales; family Amaryllidaceae; genus Allium; species Allium cepa. Next base: position 302,587,563 of record CM060932.1, read on the forward strand.
ACCTTCCTCCATTGAACAGAGGCCATATGCTTTTGAAACTGCTGGTCTACCTGATTCGTCTTGATCAAAAAACAAAGATCTTGAAATTGGTGCTAGCTTTGATCGTTCTTGAGTTGAGTTTAGTTTGTTATAAGTTGTAAAAATGCAGAACTAAGTGTATATTTTTCTTGTTTTACTTAGCTTGTTCTCGAATGAAAGAAAATCCCCCAAAGACAGAGGTACTGAGGTGTATATATAATAGAAGGAAACGTACAGGGAGAGCTAGAGTAGCTGATCCCTTGTATAGGCTTTAACTTGTTGATTTGTTTTTATTATTCTTTTTTTATAATAAAAACTGATGTGATTCCCTTATTTTAAGTGATTTTATTTCACATAAAAAAAGTTTCGAATTTTTTGTTGATTTGCTATTTTGTGATCTTGAGATGAAATTGCCATCATAATGTTCCCTAATATATATATATATATAGACACACATACATACATACATATGTTATCTACCACTTAGACCATATGCAAGGTTCTATAACATGTATAAACAAATATCCTTATTTACTAGTATTTTTTTCTTCTTTCATCAAGCTTATGTATATATACAAATGTATTGTATTGTCCATCGTGAAACTTTTAACCTTTACTTACATATATAAAGATCTTACATGCGCAACAATTTATTTACTCACATGTTAGTTATCATACACTTATACATATGTTTTGTGACGACCCAGAATTTTAACACTTGAAACTAAAATATTTAATAGTTTTTTTAATTTGGAAGTTATTTTAAATCTTGAATTTCAGATAGAACTATGGATTTGGCAACTAAATTATTGAATTTAATTATAGAAATTTGGGTAAAAATTTGAATCTTCTGTTTTAAGCTGGTTAAAAATATTTCAAAAAGCTTGAAATTTATATTTATCATACTGAATATAATGGAAGCTTCAGAATTGAATTTGAAAATGATTTGTTCAGTTTTGAATGTATATCGTTTAAATCGATATTTAAAAATAGCCTTCTGAGGCACGATCTCGGAATTCGACGAAACCAGTTCCATTGGATCCGTAATATTGTATTATTATCGGATTTCAACTTTCGTGGCATTCAGAGTTTTCGTGTGATCGTACGATTAGAAAAGGCACTGAAAATTATATTGAAATTCAATTTAACAACTGGTTCAAAAAGCTCTCTTCTCCATACGATAGAATTTGGACTCGAAACTTTTTCCGTTGCGTTCGGAATAGGCGTATAACATTATAAACGTCTGGTGGCATGCCTCGATTGGAGGTTAAGATTTTCGACTCGATTTCGAGTCGTTTAAATTCAAATTCAAATTTAATTTGATAGTTTAATCAGTCAAGAACAAAAATTCGGTGAATTCAACACGTTGCATATCTCTTTGAACACCTAACCTCTCTTCTCTGTTTTCTTTTTACATTCATTCATCTTAAAATAAAAATTTAAAGCCATATAAAAAAAGAGAACGCAAACTCCAAAATCAAAATAAAAATGGCGGCCTTGTTCCTTACTTGCTCTTTCCTCTTTCGATAATTAGGGCTTGAGATTATCGACATCGCCTGTCAAATGTTCGCGCCGAGGACATGGCTAATCGTGTCTGCAAGTTCGAAGGTAGGTCGCGGGCTTGTATGCGTGCTCTGTGGTCTAGTATCGTGTGTTTGGAGGGATGAGGCTATCGTGAGGCAAGTAGTGGCGATGGTGATTTTCAATCAAGGATGGTGGGGTTGCCGCGAGCTCGCGTGGAGGCGGAGCTGTTGGAGAAATCACGATTTCTCGAAGACGGCTCTGAGGATAGACTCGTGCAGCGCGAGTTAAAGCATTCGTGAGGCTTAGGAGGTGATGACGTCACTTGTGTGGAGGGTGCGATCGGCTAGGGTTTGGTCGCTGCGTGGCCTGGGTTGCTTGAATAGCAGTAAGCTATAAATTCTATTTCAATTTAATATATATATATATATGCATGCAGAGAATATAATGTTTATAGTGAAAATAATTTTTTTTACTGTTGTTTATTTACATAAAATAAAAATAAATAGACATATATAAATTTTAGATTTAGTGTTAGATATTTAAAATAAAGAATTACGGTGAATAAGTAGTTTAATTAACTTATTTAATTATTTTTACCAAATATTATTCAAAAAGTAAATAATTAGTTTAAATGAAATCATTTATTTAAATTAAAATTATTAAATGGGAATCTAATTGTTCAATTTATTTCAAATATTGATAAACTGTATAAATATTTACACAAGGCCTAAATCGAAAAACAAGCTGAAATGGAAAATGGATTGCATGCATAATAAAGGTGAGATCTTGTCATTAAAATTAAAATTTGAATTTCAGTTATTGATTAACTGTTTGGATGTGGTAGTGTGTGTGTGTGTGTGTGTATGTGTGTGTGTGTATATATATATATATATATATATATATTTACAGTGATTGATTTCCCCCATTATATAGCGGATTAGACCTTATGCGCCGCATAATAGCGGATGATATTATATAATCTCATATATCGCGATATTCCAACTCGAAGTGGAATTGGTATTTAATTGTCGTGCTAACATCTGTGAATGCAGGGAGACAGGTTGGAGGGATCCAACTGGATTCCTCAAATATTTGAATTTGTTTTAATGTTGTGTGTTGATTTATTTATAATCTGTGTATGATTATATTTTTGATTGAAATCGTTGAAGGCTATGGTTTAGCCGAATATATTTTTGGTATCGTAGGATACCAGAAACATAAAATTGGATTTTTAGAAATCAAAATAGAAAACTTTAAGTAAATTCATTTTTAAAAATTGGGTGAATTTAAAAGAAGGATTTTAAAGGGGTAAAGATTGAGTTTTGAAATCTTATCAAATTAGTTCCAAAATATGGGAAAAGATTTTAAAAGAGGGATTTTAAGTAATATTGTTTAATAGTTGAAGAATTTATTTAAAATTTGGATTTCAAATAGTTTGGGAGAGATAAAGAATTTATTTTAAAAGGAAATAAATTTAGAAATCAAATTTGGAATTAAACTTGGTATTTGAAATGATTTTAGAAATTAATTTGAAAATTGATTTGTTGTTTAAAAATAAATCTTTGGGAAATCGATTTGGAAATTGATTCGGTGTTTGAAAATAAATTTGGAAATCAATTTGGAATTTGATTTAGTGTTTAAAGTTAACATTTGGAAATCGATTTGAAAATTGTATATTAGTGGATATTTGGAAATTTAAATTCACAATGGGAATTTATAAAGGAAAGGGAAATGTGTTTTAAAAATAAATATTGGTTTATTTTTAAAAGTCTTGAAAGAAATTTACGGATTTGGAACGTAAATTTAAGTAAATCCAGGAAGATTTATTAATTGATTTAAATGAACCATTTTAGAATGGAAGGTGTATTTTCCTTGGAAAGTCGACTATGTTTTCAATATAGCTTATGAATATAAATTAAAGTTATAAGGATGGTTTTAAGGAAAGAATGTTTTGGAGAAATTATTTTCTTAAGTTGTTTTTTAATCTTTAAAGTAAATATTTATTTAGTTAATTATAGAAGTGATTATTTTAACGATTTAATTGATAATTGATTTAAAAATTGGTTATTTAAATATTATATCCTATCTACTAATTTTATTTAGTTTGGGCTTGAAGTTTATATGAGATATTAGTATAATATTTTCATAACTAATATTTTGAATAGAGTGTTTAAAATAGTTTTTATTTCAAGTATTTCCAAATATATATATATATATATATATATATATATATATATATTTGGATAAGTAATTAAAGTATTCGGACTCGGCAAATTTTCAATGGACATAAATATTTGAAAATTTATTCCACGTGAGGAAAGTGATTTGAAATTTGTTTTCAAAGTGTTGAAGTGTTAAAATATATCTTGCGAAGATATTTTGAGGATGAATAATTTGGAAATTTGTTAAATCTGGTGATTATTGTGAATTATTGATTGATAGTTAAATAACCGACTATCAATATTGGCCTTTAAATGGCATTTGAATTTCGATGAGACCAGGGGTCGGATTCCAAATGGTTGTCCGGAAACCACATCAAATCTTTGTGATGGATCTTTTGTTTAAAAGATCAAAAGTAGAAATTTGTTGTGATTTATTTGAAATCTGAATGTAACACTTATTTTTAAAATAAGCGCTCGTTATTCGGATTAGGCGGGAGAGGACTTTGTGTCATAAAACCCATTCCGAATAATGATACGACAAAATGGGATTGCATTTGAAGATGGTGTTGAAGATCGGGTATTTTCGAAAACGAAAGGATTACATGTCGAATGTCTCTACACCGAATGGCCTCGGTATAGAGATTTGATCACCCTTTGTGATGGGAAGTCTGGATGTGTCCGGATTTGCAAGGGCTTCTTCGGAAGTGCCTTCGATTCTGTTCGAACCCAAGGCTGACATGTATGGATGTATGTCTGACGTTACACTTTAAGATGTAAAGCTAGTTTCTATCAAATACATTTCTGTTGGTGATGGAGAATTTATTCTCTTATCTTAACACCCTTCTCTGAGACGTACGAGCTCAGAGGTTATGTAGTTGATGGTTACAAGTGATATATTCCCAATTTGGTAATATGGCATACGTAGCGCTGCAGATTATGTGTTGATCAAAGCATGGCTTTTGTGTAAAGCGTAGCTTTGTGGACGAGACCTCGTCGGACCTCACAACCCGAAAATGGTCGAAACAGGAAGGATACAACAAGATAAATTTGGGGGTAGCGCCCTCAGGATATGTCCATTTTCCTTTTGGAAAAAGGTGGTATCATGTTATGGAGCCCAGATACTTAACTTATGTGGTTACTGAAAATTTATTGCTTTGTGGTTGTTGCTGTGTGGTTGAGGATCCTTGGACAAAGGTCGGTAACGATCGGGGATGGCATACTCATGGTAGTTACCAAGTTACAGCTGTATTACAACGTGAGGTAACTCGGCCTTGTGTTAACAAAGAGCTGGTTAAGTTCTCAGGCATCCCTCCAGAGGCGTATCATGTGGCGTTGGAAGTTCCTTAGCTTGACTATTTGTTGGAAATCCAAAGAAATAATACGCGCCCTATACGTTTTAGTTGTATAACCTACCATGGAATGTGGTGGTAACCTGCTATTGAAAATTGTAGCTATAGTAGTCTTAGTACGAAATGTCTATGCTCACTAAGATTAATATTATACTTTTGTAATGTTTTCCACACTATGCACTAATGATAATATTAAAAAAAGATTTTGCATATCAAGCATGTTTGACTATCATAAGGAGAAATCTCCTCCAATTCTACGTTTGCATTGTGTGTGTGGCGGGAGGCCTTATGGTAGTTTCATTTTCCAAAAGCATAGCGGATTTCTTTTTATTTTCTTTGTGAAAATAACTGTTTTTAAGATCTCACACCAGTCCCATGACGGACCTGGAGTTTATTGTTCCCTTTCTAAACTTTGAGTGTCCATAATTTTCCACACGGGCAGCCTGGAGTCAGGATATCAATGTTCTGGAGCGAAGTCAAGAAGTTGCTGTGGAGATCTGGAGTTCAAGCTGGTTGGCAACGCGTATCACTGGTATATAATATTTCTTTTTCGCTTTTTTGTTATTGGAACACTCTATAATGTATGTATAAACTGATATAGTTCTTTGTTTTAAAGATTATTCATTTGTCTATTATATATAGTCCCGCTGCGAAATGTGAGATTTTGTTATCGTTTCTTTTTCTTCTTCTATCTTCTTCTTCTTTAACCCTAATGGTTCAGTATTCCGACATTCGATTGTGCGACATTTGATACAGTGGACGTATCGATGTCGACTTTTGTGCGTCGAAAAATCGGGTCGTTACAATGTGGCATCAGAGCATTGGGTTAAGCGATAACCTTGGCTCTGGTGGGGATTACTCATTGGAGACAGAGTCTGTGATATCCCAGAAATTTCTAGGTAAATAAATAATGTAATAATCGTTTATAATAATATAAGATTTATTCTTTTCGTAGATAAATAAAATTAGTATTAATTTGGAATTATATATTAGTAGTTTTAAAAGAGATTTGAATATGAAATTCAAACATAACATTTTAAAAATAAATTGAGTTTAAAATAATATGTATATATGATTTGTTTATAACATTCTCTTTAAAACATTTTATAAAAGACATATTAAACTAGTATAATTATTTCTAAATGTATGATTGGAATTTTTTTCTTTTTTTTCTTATATATTGATTAATAAATGGATAGTTTAAATATTTTATCCTTAAGATATTTAATTAATATAAAACTAAATTAAAATGTAATATTAAGACAATAGATTTATATTAAAAACTTCTTAATAAAATGAAATTACAAGTATTAAAAATATCCATTCATAATTACAAATGTGAGGATTTATATACAAGAATTACAAGTATAAGCCAAAGATTTTATCTAATTACAAGTGTAAACTAAATGGCACAAGTGTCTAAATTTGTATTTTCTTTTTAATAATGGGATAAAACTAAATTATATAATCCTCTTCATTTTTCTCTATCATTTCTTTTAACGGTTCATTTCCTAAAACAAAACTAAGAAAAACAGATCAAAAGCTAAATCCTGTATTATAAACCAGAAAAAAAATAACATAGCTAAAGTATTCAATAGAAATCACAATCTGGTAATCAAACAAGCTTCAGCTCTCACAATCTAGTTCAGATCAAAAACAAGCTAACAATTCAAGACTCAAAATTCATCTAAGAAGATCAAGATCAAACCATTTCCATCTTTCTGGATTTCAAACAATAATTATCTGTTCCAGGTTATTGGTGAGTAAAACTTCACCTCAAAAGCTAAATCTACTTATTATATCCTGTGGCATATGAAAATCGTAGTAGTAATGACTATGCAAATGTTTTATAGAGATATATAAATAAGTTATGCTCAATTTACATATGCATCTACATGTCTGTATATATAAATTACCTCTGTTCTTATCACGGTCCATCAAACTCATTCAAAATCCAATCTCTCTTTACATAAATCACTATAGGGTGTGATGTTTAAGGGATATATGTTTGATATAACTTGATTCTATTTTTAAGAAAAAATGTTTTTAAGTAAGAATGGTAAGTGGCTTTACTGGGAAGTGGAAATTCCAGTAAAAATAAGTTAAAGCCAGAAAATAAATCATTTAATTTCCATGTTTCAAATTTCATATCTTGATTTGCATTTGAAAATCTTGATTTTAGATATAGATTTCATAATTTTTAATTTTGGATCGAACGAGTTAGTCGCGGATGACTAGAAAGAGGTCTTTGGGGTTTTTCTGGTGGCCGGAGGTCTTGGGGTGGTCGGGGGTTTGACTGAAGGTAGGTGGGAGTCTGTCTGTCTCGTCAAAAATGCAAAGTGGATTTATCATCCGCGGTGGTGGCAGGAGAACGTCGATGTATGGTTTAACTGGGTTTTTGGGTCAAATTCGATTTGTGGGTTGCTGCAACGTTGTCGTAGCTTCGGAGGAGGTCGGTCGTGGGGGAAGGGAGAGAGGAGACTCGGGTGTAGCTCCAGGTAGGATGACGCGAACTTCGGTGATGGGAATAGGGTGGTGTCGGGTGGTTTTGGTGATCAGACTTTCTACCTGATGGGTTTGAGAGTGCTCAATTTTGATTTGGGGTTCGTAAAGAAGATCTGGTTGGTCAAACTCTTTGGGGTAGTGGACACCGACTTGTTGGAAGTGGCAGTGATGGTCGATGCTCCGTCTATCGACGGTGCACGTGCACGTCGAAGATTATGTCAGCATTTGTATTGGAGAAGAAGGGTGAGCCTCGGGGTCGATCTCGGGGTAATGAAAGGTTGTCTCGGGGTTGTCTTCGAGTGTGCTCGCGTTAGTGTTTTGTGTTTGAACAGTTTAATATTTAAAAAAATTTGAAAAAAAGAAAATGGATGGCTTAGGTTTTAGTTAGGTTAAGTCTGAGTTTGACTCGGGTAAAATGTTTGAGGCTAATAAGTTTTAAAGTTAAATGAAAATCAAGTTTTAAACTTAATTTTTAAACTAATCCTTTCAAATAATAATTGATTATTTTAGAAGCTTGGCTAAGTAAAAGATAGGCAATTTATTTTAACTTATATTAATTAAGTTAGATCTTAAGTTTATTTAAACTTAAATAAATAATTATGTAGAATTTAAAAGATGAAAAATTATATCATTAACTAAACATAAGGACTTATGTTAATTTGCAAGTGAATGATTATAGATTCCAAAGTTTATTAAATTCTTATTAAGAAACTAATTAAGACAGTGGTTTTTTTTTAAAAATCAAGGTTTGGGTAACTAAAGATTAATAGATAAATTAATGAATTAATAATTAAAGATTAATTAATCAAGGAAAGTAATTAAAGTTAAGTAATTAAGAATTAATTACTCGGTGTAATTAATTAAAGAATTAATAAATATAATTAATCAAGGAGTTAATTGAGCAATGAAAGTAATTAAGGATAGCTAATTACTGCATATGGTTAATCAAGGTAAATTAATGAATATGATTACTTGTTAAATGTAGTTATTTTAAAAGGGTAATTAAGTTATGAAATAATCAGAGGATCATTCATTAATGTAATTAATGGAAATAACTAAAGCTTAATGTAAGTGGATAAAGCATACTTAATTTGTGTAATTAATGAAAGGTTAATTACTTAATGTAATTAAGAAATAATTAATCAAGGATGATTAATTAAGAATAATTAATTAAAGAAGATTAATTAAGATGGATAGTCAAGGAATGATTAATTAATTGGTTTGGAATTAATTAATGTTAAGTAAGAAGGATTAAAAGTGATTAAAGTAATTAATTTAATTTATCTAAATTAATTAGAAATGGTGTGACTAATTCATCTTGCTTATGAATGATTGGTTGATATGAAATGTTTTGTGATATGATATGTTTGGTTCGAACAGTAAAAATATGGTTATCTATCGATGATGAATTACTATGTAAAAGTGACGTCCTATATTCTTAAATTTAATTGTATCCGTATCAGGAGGTTGAGTTCTGTATCGACTTGGTTCTTGGAGCATTACCAGTGGTTCAGCCTAGTAGAGGGAAGGCTCCTAGAGAGAGGATTGGTAAAGAAGCTCAGGATTTATCGAATCGAGTTTTCTGGCTGGATTTCTACTGTGATGGTTGTGACCAAATCAGATAGGTCACTAAGCTTTTATGGAATTTGATGGACAATGTTTCTAGGATATGGATTAAGTCTGTGCTTGTGTTCATCAATAGTATTCTCATCGTTTTCATATCAAAGTGGCGCAGCGAAAGCAAGGTGATAGCTATTCTAGAATAGAAGCAACCTTGGATTCCTCGGAAGTTTGTGTTTGTCTTGAATTAGAGGATTTCTTTAGGAATTTCATTTGGGATATGAAGGCTTGGTTGTCTAGTGCACCTGTTCTGTTTTTCGGATTGGAGAAGTAAGTTTGAAGACTTTTGATGCTTGTATGGTATAGTTGGTGTCTTCGATTTCGATGGATCTTGGGAGACCATCTTGTTTAGTAGAATCCGGAGATCATCTTTTTATTGATCCAGATTTGATTCTTGAGGCATCTGAGAAGATTTGGTTGATCGAGAAGGTTGAAGGCAGCTCAGGATCGACAGAAGAATTTTGTGGATAAGAGACAAAGGAATTCGGAATTCGAAGTCGGAGATTTAATTTTGGATAAATTTTCTCTGATCGTAAGAGCAATAAGATTGGGTAAGACTGGAAGCTTGATCAGAAGTGTATTGGATTCTTTCTGTATGCTCTTAAGGATAAGTATTTGGTCTACAGAATTGAATTTCCAGTTCGGATGGCTGATATTCGTAAGGTATTTCACGTATCTCTGAGAGAGTACATGTTTGATTCATCACTGGTTGTAGAACCAGCAGATCAGGGAGATTTGGAAGTTGATCAGGACTTGTCCGTGGTCCGGTATCCTGATTCAGATTGTAGATCTAGATATTAGTAGTTTTGGATTTGAGTGGTGTAGCTAGTTTAGATTCTGTAGAACGAGTATCACGGTATTTGTACCTGGGAAACTCAAGGAAATTCTGTCCAGAATTTTGTCTTGTTTGAATTGTTTGCTATGGCTGCTAATATGTGATTGATAGCATATGCTTGCTATTTTAAAATTAAAATATGTATGGGATTATTAAATTATCTTCGCTTTTAAATTTCAAGAACGAAATTCTTTTAAGGGGGGGAGGAATGTGATGTCCCGGAATTTTGGGCAATATTTATTTAATAATTTCCATTTATAATTATCTTAAAATGTATAATATTGATTTAATAATCTAATTTAACCAAATGTTATATTTTCAAAACTAATAATTAATTTAATTTGACAAATGTTATCTTTTCAAAACTTAATAATAATAATAATTTAATTTGGCAATTTTTATTTCTTTTCAAAGATAATAATATATATAATTGACAAAATTTTTATCTTTCTAAGCTAATAAAAAAATATTCTATTTATTAATGTATATATGTGTATACATTGTGAAAAAGGAAGTTTGGTTTCAATTTAAATTTAATAAAAATGTTTTCAAATTATAATATATATGTTTGTATATATTGTCATTTAAAGTTCTGTTTTAAAATTCAATATAATAATTTCTAAAGCTAATATTAAAAATATTTCTATTTATAATATATATATATATATATATATATATTTGTATATATTGTAAATAGAAAAGTTTTAGTTTAAACTTAATTAGAAAATATGTTTTAAAATTTATTATATATATATATATACATATGAATATGTATTTTTGGTGACTTGGAAGATTTTTGATTTGATTTAATAAAACTTTTCAAAAGCTATTTAAAAATTTATCTTATATTTTCGAAAACACTCAAATTAGATATTTATTTTATTTAAAAATATGATAGTTCGAAATTGCATATTATAATAAAAGTTGAATAAGTTTCTTTTAAAAATAGGTTCATGAAAATAAATTTAGTTTATATATATATGATATCAGTATTAGGCACAATTACTTAAGTTTAAACTTTTAAATAAGATTTAAATTAATATTCATTTCTTTTTAATTTTCTTTCTTTAAACTTAACTGTGGAAAATGTATTTTTAAAATATAAATAAAACATAAAGATAATACATTTCATAATTTATATTAAACATAAGTATTTAGGAATTTAATTAAGATTTAAATCTTTTGTAATAATAAGTAATTAATATAATAATCAAATCTAAAACACTTGGCAACTTAGGGATTAATGAGAAATACACTTGTATACATAATAATACAAGTTTGGACATTTGTAAATAAATGGACATATGCAAGATATTTGTAATATAAGTGGCAAATACTTTTGTAAATGGGAAATAAATAAAATGTATTAGAGAAATCATTTGATGCATTTCAGTTCAAATTTTTTCTTCCTCCATCTTCTTTTCTATTTATCTTTTCTAAATAAACAAAGAAAAAAAGGAAACTAAAATTAGGAAATCAAATACAAAACAAAAAAACAGAAGAAATATACAAACCTGGAAATTGAAATCTGGAAATCAATGCAAAGAATCAATTCAACAAGCGAGACTTCAGCAAATTCAAGTTCAACAAATGATTTAACAACAAGTTTTATTTCAACAATCAAGAAAATTTCCAGACTTGAAACCTAGCCTGTCTCTGTTGCTCTGATTACTTTAGGTGAGTAAACCTGTTTCTTTTAAAAACAGTTTGAATCTTGAATGGAATTTTAATATAAGTGAAATGTGTGAGATAATGTTGGATTGCATGGATGTTTTTGCATGAATATAACTTGAATTGATATTTATATTGTGGATATGCCTATACATATTTGATTTTGGTCTCCGCTTATTTTACAGTTTTCTTGAATTCCTTTACAAATCCATAACTCCAAATATTGGCAATTTTAAACTTAGATCCTTGAATGAAAATTGATTATAATAGCATGATAACAACTCCAAAAATGGTTTCAAAGATTTTGGTTAAATAATTATTTCTGAAATAAGAAAATAATGTTAAAATTAGACAATTGGTCAAAATTTCACGAATGCAATTTCATGATTGGACTGCATGTATGGATTCATGGTAGGAAATCTTGGATTTTGGTACAAGTCTCTGGATTTTTAGACTTTAGGTTGTCGGGGAAACTCAAGATGTTCAATTTTGGGTTTCTGATCAATTTACATTGATCGGAGTCGAGGGGAAGGTCGTGATTTGGCATGGAGGTGGCCGTGGTGTCAGGGAACACCGGAAAAATGGTGGAAGTTGATATTGATGGTTGTGGCGGCTGTGAAGCGGCGAGGTAGGGCTTTTTTCTCAATTTGATCGTCGAGGTTGCTGTTGTTTCCTCGACGAATGTGGCGCACCGGAACGAATTGTGCGGGGGGAATGGGATCAGTGGTGCGTGGCGCAACAGTGGTCGTCGTGGCAGGTCGTCTGGTGGTACAGTTCGCCGTTGATAGGGGGTTTTGTTGATCGAGTTTCTTTGCATCGTGGGTTCTTCAGCTCGATTTCGATTTTATAGCGTTAGCTTCGAGATGGTCGGTGGGGTCAGGGACGACTTATGGAGCATCGTGGTGATGGTTGCCGTCGATCAGGATCGGCATGCATGTGCACGGCGACAGCCTGTGTAACGTCCCCCTATTTTTGACCATTCACATCCGCACATGTCGGACTTGAATAATTCAAAATACCGAATTGTTAATTTTAATTTGGCAAAACTCAGATATACAGTAAATAAATAATCACAGAATCACAGACACAGAGTAATAATATGCAGCGGAAGTAAAAGAGATTGTAGTTCATGAAGCTACTATATAAGTATATAAGATACATCAGAGTTTACAACAGAAGAGAAATACGATACATCAAGTACAAATCAGAATACATCACTGGAATCATCGGATACTGAAAGCAGAATAGATGGCTGGATCTTCAAGCAAAGCTCTAACTCCAAAGGTGAGCCGCGAATACTGGTACACTCAGTCTGACCCGAGCGTAAAGCTAAACACAAAACACTTGTGTCAATATTAATATTCTCATATCAATAAATCCAACTCAAGTGAAATAGCAATCGAAATACAAGTAACTCAAAGGATGTTGGAATCACCATCCTCTAAGGATCCGTTAAACTATCTACTATGTAGTAGTGTACGCTAAATAGATAATGCCTATCAGTAATATAATATCAAAATAGTGTTAAGGCGTTACCATTATCCCCCTTAACACATTTTATATATGCGTTATAGTCTATACAGCACTGTAAACTCCACCGTAAACTAGTGGGATATCAGGGAGTACTCCATAGGTATAACACAAAACAAATTCGTAGTGGTCGCATATATTGGGATACAAGTATGACAAGGCACATGAGGCAATACCCAAGGTAGTGAAACTACCGTTCGCCTGATCCGGACTGGTGAGAACGCATCGCCGCAACGATCGCAACACTGCGAAACAACACTCCCAAAAGTACGAGGGTGCACCAATCAATAACAAGTAACGAGTAGTAGTTACGAAGAAGTGTGTTCGCTCGAGGTGGCTAACCCCATTTGGCCCGGCTCGACTCCTGTTTTAGTCATTTCCAATTTGACACAAGTGTCAAGGCTATCCATTATCGTTCACTTTTCTTCAGTCATCATGTACATCATTCCAACCACTTCATTCTGGATCACACTCCGCGTATAGTTATTAAAGTGGTTTTCGGTTTAGATAGAGAGTATATCCATAACCGATTCCGGTTTCTTTAATAACTTTCGTAATTATTACACCGATTGGTCGTTTAATAAATTTCAAACCAAATCAATTTCAATTTCAATTAGAATTTATACATCAACATTTCATTTGTCTTTCACTATCAATTTCCAAAATTTACGTTTCAAAATCTTCCAAATAACCATTTCAACGTCTTACAATTCAATTTCAATTTTTATTTAAACAATTCAAATATTGATTCAAGTTCATATATAAAATTTCATTCTGAAATCATTTAATTTAATTTAATTTAACATTCAAATCAATTCAAATTCATTTATCGATTTCATTCAATATTCGTTAAGTTAAATCATCATTCAAAATGATTTCTATTAGATTTCTAATTCATTAAATCAATTACTTAAGTTCAACTTCATTATATAAAACTTCAAATTGAATTAAGTTAAATTTTCAAATCAAATTCTTTTAAATTTCAATGCTTTCATTAATTTCAAAAAATCACATTTTATTCCCTACTACAAAATTCAATTTCACTTATTTCTTTACTCAGTTACAAATTTCAAAACTCAACTAATCAAGAAACTAAATTTCACATATTCAAACAGTTCAATTTGTCTTATCAAAGAATTCAATTTTTATTCAATTATCAAATAATTCAATCTTATTCAATTATTAAATAATTTCAATCTTAATTATTAATAATTTCAAAACTTAATAATTTCAAACTTGATTATAAATTTAAACTTAATTATTAAATCATTTCCACTTAATTATGAATTCAAACTTAATTATCAAATCATTTCAACTTAATTATAAATTCAACTTAATAATTTCAAACTTAATTATAATTCCAACTTAATTATAATTTCAAATTTAATTATTAAATGATTTCAAACTTAAGAATTTCAAAACTCAATTATTACTAATTCCAAATTATTTATTAATAATTCTAAATTTAATTATTAAATAATTAAATTTCAAACAACGTTCTTTCATCAATTACTACGTTAATATTTGTTTCAGATTTCAATCTTTACATTTTCCTTTTATAAAATTCAAATTCCAACTTCATTTCAAAACTTATACTTTGCTCGAATAAAATCATTATTTTATTTTAAATCAAATTATTGACTAATCGGATTTTATTTAATTCTCTATCCTAGGTCAAATTCATTTGGGTATATATCATTTCCACCCGATTCCAATTTCAATTCAAAAATCAAGCATAGCAAAGGGAACTTTCGGTGTGATAATAGGGATGGTGTCAAAGTAAATAAACAAGCAATAACAAACACCAATAAAAATCCAATAATTAATTCAAATAATCCCAAAATAATCATATTAATTCACATTGTTATTTGTGCAAATTAATATAATTATTTCTAGAATCTACACTAACATTTCATGTAGATTAAAGATTATTACACTATTATTTTATGCGGTTCTAAACTCGACATCAATTATTCAATTTCATACTTCATCAATTTATAAAATAAAAATTCAAATGGTTCAAGGGAAATTTACCATTTTCTACGTGTCGATTAATTTAAACATTTAAAGGGGTCATATTATACAAGTTCGTCTAATTAAATTCAACATATATAACAATTTCAAGTCGCTAACTATTCTACGTCAAATTCAATTTCATATTTATCACTTTATTCATTACAATTCAACATCCAATATAAACAACAAACTATCAATCAATTATTAACCAAACGGGATTATCATCGTAAAATTAAAGATAATGGTGTCAGATGTCACAAGTGAACCGATACAGGTAATTGCATATATTTAACAGTATAAATAACTAATAGCAGCATATTTCAATTGTCGTTTCAATTGAAATCAAATTTAATAAATAAAAGAACAATAATCGTGAGTGATTGCTCACCTTTCGAGGCTAGAGATGATTCAACAAAGAATTGAGTTATGAAGAATTTCAAAGCAACGTTATACAAGCACGAACTTGACGGTCCAAGCTGACAGAAGAATTGATGGGAATAGATCGGATCAGTTCAATAACCAATATATACATAACTAATGTATAACTATAAGTACGAACTTTCATTGATACTATATTTGAATCAATAATCATAAAAGGAGTCAATATAACCTGTCACTATGTTGTATAGGTAATTTAACCATATAAGCTTCATATGCAACAGACATGCATGTGTATATCTATATAAAACTTTTTTTTAAAACCAATGCTATATATATATTTAAAATCCTACCGAAAATATATTGTACATGTATAAAACGCCATGTATACTATTATCAAACTGTTCCAGTCATACAACATAGCTTCAGTATATGAGCTACCGGCAAAGATTTTTATATACATTAACTAACTTATATATATAATGCTACAAAAACATTATTATTATCACAGCGTTTGTTATATTCAATATAAAATAATAATAATTAATAATAATATATGTACAAATTTTATACATAAGCGGTCATACTACAACTTAGGCTTACATAACCAACAAAAAAATTATATACATCTAAAATCTGAACAATAGATACATAACACTCCATTTTTAACTTTATATACTGATATACTTTATATATATACTGTGACGACCCGGATTTCCGACCCTACAAATCCGTTTCATCTTGAAGAAAGAAAGGGATGAGAAAATAGAAAAGATAGATAAGAAAGAACAACAACATCAGAATCTAACAGCGGAATGAATAAATTATATTAATCACATAAGTATTTACATAATATACAACATCCATCAGAGTTACACAGGTAATACATTACATACTAGATAGTTATAAACACCTATCTAGTTATACAATTCAATATACAATAACACACAGATATACCAACACAACGGAATACTATATATATCTATAACGCCGAAGCCTCCTGCTCCATTGCTTCTCCAGAATTCGTCAAATCTAACATGAATCCCTTGGCTACTCGTAAAAATTTGAGTACCCGAGAGTTTATGAAAAATAGAAATAAAATCCGGGTCAGACATGGGTCTGGTATGAGTAACAGGTTAAAATTGCTTAACTTTGAAAATATTTGAAAACAAAAGGTATCACGTAAGACTCCCCACACATAAACACGGGTAAGTTTTTACCTTACGCTAACCAAAACATTTGATAGGAAATTCAGTGATATTATAATTGTGTCTAGGGTTTTCAAGTAAATATGAAATAGCCGAAATTGTTACATTATTAAATTCCAGCTACTAGCCACAAAAGTGGGTAATACAATCAAAACCGTTGGCACTTATTGGATTTTGGATTCCATACAATGACAGGGCTACTGGGGCACCGCCCGTCACAGTACGTGGCCTAGATCAATGTACCGAGGAGTACGCCCGCTCCCCTGCAACACAAGGCCGGAACCATTCCTTACTGAACAGTCCCGAACAAGACAACCCCGACAGTTGGAGCTCACAACTGTCCACACAGCCGAATAAAAAGGGACATCTAGACAGGGGAAAATCTTGTCCTGCTTGGGCATGACCCACCTAACCTTGCTGTACCTCCCCTGTTTTAGCCATTCCCGGTTGATGAGGCTTGAGTCTGCGGTTACATTTTGAGAACGCATCTCTTAGAATGCTCATCGCCCACCTGACGATGTTTTGAAAGCATTCAATCCATACAAGTTCGTTCCGGGTTCGAATGAAACCGAAGGCATTATCTCATTACACTCATTTTGGGATCACCCTCAGAGTTAACGACGATAACCCTTGCACTCTGAA
Organism: Allium cepa; assembly: GCA_030765085.1. NCBI lineage: Eukaryota > Viridiplantae > Streptophyta > Magnoliopsida > Asparagales > Amaryllidaceae > Allium > Allium cepa. Next base: position 302,605,021 of record CM060932.1, read on the forward strand.
TCTTCACTTGAGAATTCACGACCTAACGTTAAATTTGGATCGATGTGGTTTTCGGATGTCCAAATATGGAAACCCGATCCCGGTCACATCGAAATCCAAAACGTGTCTTTTCAGGCCAAGTTGTTTTAAAGTTTAAAACAATTCAGTTCAATTATCCATATACACACATAGATAGATAATTCACAATATCATAATAGATAATCAATATCAATATAAACAGATAACAGATAATCCATATTATCATCATATTTAAATCAGAGCATACCTATCACATAGCATTCATTTTTCTCATATTTGAGATCTCAATCCATTCAAAGTAAATAATATCATCAATCAATATATAAGCAATCATATCAGCTATAATTAATTTAAAATGAATTAAATTAATTATATCACCTCTAATTAATTTAAAGTAAATTAAATTAATTACTTCACCATTTTAAATTTTGCTTATATATGTATTAATTAATTTTCCATAAATTAATTTATCATCATCCAATTATTCAATTTAATTAATCACTCTTGATTAATTAACTTTAATTACCTCCAAGTAATTATCCTTTAATTTATTTTCACAAATTAGTTAACCTTAACTAAATACAGAAATTAACCTCTAATTACTTATTAAATTGATTAACTATAATTAATTATTTAAATCTTTAATTACACTAATTAATTTCTCTTTAATTGCTTATTATTGGTTAATTGATCTTAAATGATCAATTCTTAAATTCAACATTTAATTATATTTATAAATGATTTCTAATTCCTTTTAATTAATTACCCTTTTAAATCAATTACCTTAAGTAATTAATCTCAATTAAACCGCATTTATTAATCACCCCTTATTAATACTATTCAGTAATTAACTTCCTTTAATTACTCCATCGAATAAATTAATTACTCCTTAATTAATTTGCTTTAAATTAATCCCTTGATTAATTATGCAAAGTAATTATATTTCAATTACTTTCATATTTAAATCACCCTCAGTTAATTACATCCAGTAATTATCTTTAATTACTTGCCTAAGTAATTATATTTATCACATCATCAATTAATTATTTAAATTAATTAAACTTAATTAATTAACTTAAACAATTCATATTAAATTGAATTAATTACAATGAGTAATTAATTCCTTAATTACTTCCATTACTTAACAATTCACAATTGCTTATCTTAAATAATAATTTAGTTAATTATTAAAATTTATCCAATTAATTGATTATTTCATAATCTTAGTTAATGACCTTCATTAACTATTTATAATTCTTTAATTACTTTTCCTAAAGTAATTAACTAAGATTTATTATCAATTACGTTTTTATTAATCTTAATAACTCATTAATTATTCCTTGATTAATTCATTAATTGATTGCTAATCATTAATTAAAAATTAAACCTTATTTAATCAATGATTCTTAATTACCAACTGATTTACCTTAAATTAATTAACTTATATCTTATTTAAATAAATTTAAACTCTTAATTTTTAAGTTAGTTAATTCAAGTCATTAATTATCCATTTAGTTAACTTAATAATTACAAATCCTTAAGTCTTAAAAACCTTTTTCTATTAAATGATCAATTTATCATTAATAAGGTATTTAAAACAATTTAATTTAAATTTACTTTTAAATTTCATTTTAAATTTAAGATTCAAAATGAAATCAAATTAATCTTTACAAGTTTAAAACACAATTCCAAACTCCTTTTTATTTTACAACTTAAAGAATAATTATCTTAAAATAGAAGATTAAAAGAATTTAAACACGGTTCCATTTTGAATTCAAATCATATTTAAAAATTCACTTTATCATTCAAATTTGTTTAAAACAATTTAAAATCTCCCTTTTTATTTCAAATCTAAGATTCAAACTTATATTGAATCCAGATTTAAATTTTTTTTATTTTAAAACTCACTTACAATATAAATTTCACCTTAAAATCCAAACTACTTAAGCCTTCAAAAATAGTTATAACAATTTAAATAAAAACTTTATTTATTTTTATATTAAGATTCAAACTAACATGAACCAAATAAATCTTGGATTTAAATCTCATCTCTAATCCTTGCTTTCCATTTGAACTTAGCTTTAGATTTTACTTTAAATTTTTAAACAGGGAAAAACAGGTTACAATAACAAATATCAACCTGAGGCAAAGCTCGTTTATCGAGTCAAATTCGATCATGCTTCGAGTGCGACGTGAAGTTTCCCCAAGTCAAACCCTTAAAGACTTGAGTACCCTCTGTTTCAACAAACTCCTCCAGGCACAACACAGTGCACCGTGCATATGCACGGTGCCGATGGTCGTCGCTGATCATCATCGATGATCCTCCCACGTCATCCATCACCCAAACACCCCCTCGCAAGCATCAACACGACATCATCAACTCGAAATCAAATTCGAGGGTTCGAGCCACACCTGGAAACACAGACAACCCAAATTCCAAACCTGGAAGTTCGCCGTCCTTGCCACCTCGTCCACCAGAGACGCTGAATTTTTGGCCATCACCACGTCTACGTATCCTCTACCTCCCCTCAAGAGCACGTAACGCTCGAGCGCACCAATAGGGAGAACGAATCGAAGTCTCAACTTTATAAAAAATTAGGGCTACGAAAAAGAAAATGTCGCCGGTGCCACCACTTCCCTCTGACGAACCTTCCACTATTTTTCCCACCATCATTGATCGTTCCTCCATCTCCAGGCAAGTCCACGAGTACACCGATCCACCTGATCACAAGGTAGACTCGAAAATACACTTCCAGTAAAAACCCAAACCCCACCTTCAATTCTAAACTATAAATCCTAATTCTTATGTTAAAAATCATATTTTGTATAAAGTTTTCGATTAGTAATACTGGAATTATAATTTAAATAGTCTGAGTTTTAATTATATTTAGTATACTCAGTTGTTCTTAATGTTTCCAAAGACAAACAAACATTATTTAACTTACTTAGATTTTTAAACATAAATTTACGTTAATCAAACAATATTAGTTTGACAAGCAGGTTCTAACAAGAATCTGGATCATGTGGAAGGGATTTTGAATAAAAACATGAACCTGGGAATCATGACAGAGCTCAAAATATAAGCACAGCATGCCCACACATATATGCACGGAGACATACTTATATATTTACATAACAAACATATTATTTTCAGATATGAGTATGCAACATAATTTATAACTTAAATTATTTAAGTTTGTAATGTTACTCACAGTATTGAGAAGATGACAGAGCACCCAGATTTGAAAACTGTAGCCTTGATTTTTTTCTTAAATCTTCTTGTTTAAATGAATGATGCTTCAGTTTGTAAAAAAAAATGGATATGCTTGGTTTGATCTTCCTCTTTATTTCATCTTGTTTGCTTATTGTTGAATAATGTTTTCAGTTTATATTTGAGTTTGTATGAAAATGAAGAGGCTTGCACTATAATTTTTATCTGGTTTGATATGTTTAGAATGAGTTGAAAGATATGTATATATAGAAAGATAAGTTTGTATAGGGAAGGGGTTTACTGGGTATAAGCTTATCTTCTTTTTGTTTTTATCAGGCAGATTTTTCAAAAGGAGGCTGAAATGCATATTTAGATTTCGAATTGACTCAATAGTTAGCTGAGATGATAAAACATTTAATGCAAATGTACTTTACGTTTCCTACTTAGCTTACCTTATCTAATTAGTACACAAGTATTCTCTTTTACTTTGCATTTCAACAGGCTACATTTTCTTGCATGCATAATACTTTACAGGTCATGTATAATCTACTTGCCTACTTGCAGGTTGCCTTATTTTCTTTTGTCTTATTCCTTAGCTTGTTCTAGCATACAAAACTTCACAGGCCAATACATACTTTTTTTAACACTTTGCTCTTTTACTTGCCTGCATATTGTTTTACATATATGTTACTTGCCTTGCTTGCTTTATTTTATTTATAGGTTACAAATATTTACAAGCCTGTTTTTGCTTTATTTTTATATTAAGTAGTTTAAGTCATTTGTTTTGGTTTGTTTCTTAATTTATATTCATATACTCTTTATACTTAAACAATTTACAGATTTACTTTTCTTTTTATTTTAGACTTAAACTATCCAATACTTAATTCACTTATTGTTTTTTTTATACTTATGTTATTATCATACATTTGATTTATGTTTGTGTTTAATATATTTAAGATTTGTTTTATTTTAAACATATTTGAAAGATGTTATTTCAAATTTACAAATCATAGCTTTCCTATCAAAATACACACACATATATATAAATAAATTTAAGATAACAATTTTTATTTATATTAAAAATCCATTTGTAAAATATTACATTATCAATATAGTTTAAATATAACTCATTATTAAATTAAAATAATTCATAAAATAATTTGTCTCTTATTTAATAAATTACTTATTTTATCAGCTACATTAAAAAAACAAAACAAACCTTTTTATTTAAATTTTAACTTAAGCTAAAATCAATTTTAAATAATTAAGTTTTTATCTTGAGTATTAAAATCATATGGTTATTTATTTAATAGTTTAATATCAAATTAAATCCAATTTTTAATTTATCAAAAATATTAGAATAAGAAAACATGCCTATATATATTAAATTTAAAACAAAGATTATCTATTTATAATATATACAGATATGTATACATTACAAATACAAAACAATTTATTTTCCTTTAAAGATAGATTATCAGTTTAAATATTTATTTTAAATAAGATTATTAAAATTAAATCAAATTTATTATTAACAATATTGTCAAATCAATTAAATTTTGACATAGATTATTAAATTGTTATTGTCAAAATTTCCGGGATATCACATTCCTCCTCCCTTAAAAGAATTTCGTCCCCGGAATTAAAACAAAGGTAATATAATAATCTAATTACAGATTTAATTTTTAAACACAGGCATATATCCATCATATGCTGGCAACCATAGCAACCAATTCATCTAATCAAACAAATCTTATTGTCTAGATAAAATAGAATTTTCTCGAGTTCCCCCAAGTATAAATATTGGGATACTCCCTCCACAGAACCCACACAATCTATACTACTAAGCTACAGAACTTTCACTCTTCTAGATCTACAAAACAAGACAGGATATCAGACTATGGACAAGTTTGATCCAACAACCAAAATTCCCTGAACTGCTGGTTCTACAATCAGAGACAGTTCATACACGTACTCTCTCAGAGATACGTGAAACAATCCGAATTCCAGTTATCCAAACTGGCAATCCACTCCTGAAGACCAAACACTAATCCTAAGAAGAACAACAGAAAAAGATCCAAATATCTCGGAGCTAGCTTCCCAATCTTATCCAATCTTATATTTCCCATTGATCGAAGAAAACCCCAAAAACAACAAAATCTCTAACTACGAATCTCCGTCTCTTATCCATAATACTCTTCTGACGATCCTGGGCTTCCTACACCCATACTGATCAGCCCAACCCTTGCTGATACCCTCAAAAAAAACTGAACAAAAAAAAGCAATCCAACAAAATGATCTTTCCAAGATCAACCACAACTCTGAACACAAACTCCATTCCAAATCTGAAAACTGATCTCACTTCTCCCATATGGAAAAGATAAAAACAGGTGTACTACAATCTGGCCTCAGATCCTAAAAAATTTCCTGTAGAAACTCTCTAATCCAAAACACTGCAAATTCTAGTTGTTTCCACTCCAAACAGCTACCACCATGCTTCCACTGCACAACTCTGACTGAGCAGATGAAAATGCTGATGATGATCACGAGGACAAACTGGACAACTCATCTAAGAACTATGGTTCAACGGATCCTTAAAAGAAACTCAGAAGTTCCTCCAAAACCCGAGCTGCTTCACCAAACTCATTCTCCAAAAATCATCCTACTACTAAGCTGAACCATCGGTACCACTCCTGGAATGCAGTCGATACCAAACTCAATCTCTAGACACGGACAAAATTCTAACTTCCTGAAGACATCCAGAAAAATCAGATAACCCAAGAGAACTCTCAAACAATCGCAAGTCACTTTTGCGATCAATCTAGCCCACTAAAGAAAAACTGTTCTCTCTTTACCAAACAGAATAGCCTAAGCTTAAATAGCCAATCCATCGAAGAAGTGGATCCACTCTGCTGCTCCTGGAATCACCTCAAGAAAAACCACTCACCATAAAACCTTCTCGACGGCTCACAGAACACTCCGAACTGTACTGCTGACTAAGGTGCCAAAAACTTCCTATCCAAAGTTCTTCGAGAAACTCAGACCTCAATCCAATAGAAACATTCTACTGAACTCAGCACCAACACCGAAACAGATACACTTCCTTAACTGATTCCAAAGAAACAACTTCGGAGACTTCCATAGTCACTGTGTCTCATCACACAGCTACTACATCCTGAGGTAAGATATCCGGACTTGCTCATGCCAAACCGATAGGTCCAAACTCTAGCTCATCCAAACTTACGCTTTAAAAATGAACTCCGAACCTTAACAGGTTTCCTTCAGAGATCGATGTAATCCTTACACCACCCAAAGCTCACTCGAAACGGTATTAGATCTACAGTTTCGACAAACATACTTCCAACCTCAAACATTCAAACTCCAACCATTGGTAGTCATGTTACACACACCACTACCCTATCTACCTTTATAACTTACATTGGAAAACCCGAATAGGTAACCCAACAAAAATCCGGGTCGTCACAGTTGGTATCAGAGCACTAGATTGAGTGAATACCAAGGCTCTTGAGTGATTTCTTTCTTGAGAGAGCGTATTTGTAATTTTGTAATATATATATATATATTACAAAATTACAAATACGCTCTCTCAAGAAAGAAATCACTCAAGAGCCTTGGTATTCACTCAATCTAGTGCTCTGATACCAACTGTGACGACCCGGATTTCTGACCCCAGAAATCCGTTTCATCTTGAAGAAAGAAAGAGATGAGAAAATAGAAAAGATAGAGAAGAAAGAACAACAACATCAGAATCTCACAACGGAATGAATAAATTATATTAATCACATAAGTATTTACATAATATACAACATCCATCAGAGTTACACAGGTAATACATCACATACTAGACAGTTATAAACACCTATCTAGTTGTACAATTCAATATACAATACAACACAGAGATACCAACACATCGGAATACTATATATATCTATAACGCCGAAGCCTCCTGCTCCATTGCTTCTCCAGAATTCGTCAAATCTAACCTGAATCCCTTGGCTACTCGTAAAAATTTGAGTACCCGAGAGTTTATGAAAAACAGAAATAAACTCCGGGTCAGACATGGGTCTGGTATGAGTAACAGGTTAAGTTGCTTAACTGTGAAAATATTTGAAAATAAAAGGTATCACATAAGACTCCCCACACATAAACATGGGTAAGTTTTTCCCTTACGCTAACCAAAACATTTGATAGGAAATTCAGTGATATTATAATAGTGTCTAGGGTTTTCAAGTAAATATGAAATAGCCGAAATTGTTACATTATTAAATTCCAGCTACTAGCCACCAAAATGGGTAATACAATCAAAACCGTTGGTACTTATTGGATTTTGGATATCATACAATGGCAGGGCTACTGGGGTACGGCTCGTCACAGTACGTGGCCTAGATCAACGTACCGAGGAGTACGCCCGCTCCCCTGCAACACAAGGCCGGAACCATTCCTTACTGAACAGTCTCGAAAAAGACAACCCCGACAGTTGGAGCTCACAACTGTCCACACAGCCGAATAAAAAGGGACATCTAGACAGGGAAAAATCTTGTCCTTCTTGGGCATGACCCACCAAACCTTGCTGCACCTCCCATGTTTTAGCCATTCCCAGTTGATGAGGCTTGAGGCTGCGATTATCTTTAGAGAACACATCTCTTAGAATGCTCATCGCCCACGTGACGATGTTATGAAAGCATTCAATCCATACAAGTTCGTTCCGGGTTTGAACGAAACCGAAGGCATTATCTCGCTACACTCATTTTGGAATCACCCTCAAAGTTAACGACGATAACCCTTGCACTCTGATTCTTCACTTGAGAATTCACGACCTAACGTTAAATTTGGATCGATGTGGTTTTCGGATGTCCAAATATGGAAACCCGATCCCGGTCTCATCGAAATCCAAAACGTGTCTTTTCAGGCCAAGTTGTTTTAAAGTTTAAAACAATTCGGTTCAATTATCCATATACGCACGCAGATAGATAATTCATAATATCATAATAGATAATCAATATCAATATAAACAGATAACAGATAATCTATATTATCATCATATTTAAATCAGAGCATACCTATCACATAGCATTCATTTATCTCATATTTGAGATCTCAATCCATTCAAAGTAAACAATATCATCAATCCATATATAAGCAATCATATCAGCTATAATTAATTTAAAATGAATTAAATTAATTATATCATCTCTAATTAATTTAAAGTAAATTAAATTAATTACTTCACCATTTTAAATCTTGCTTATATATCTATTAATTAATTTTCCATCAATTAATTTATCATCATCCAATTATTCAATTTAATTAATCACTCTTGATTAATTAACTTTAATTACCTCTAAGTAATTATCCTTTAATTTATTTTCACAAATTAGTTAACCTTAACTAAATACAGAAATTAACCTCTAATTACTTATTAAATTGATTAACTATAATTAATTATTTAAATCTTTAATTACACTAATTAATTTCTCTTTAATTGCTTATTATTGGTTAATTGATCTTAATTGATCAATTCTTAAATTCATCATTTAATTATATTTATAAATGATTTCTAATTCCATTTAATTAATTACCCTTTTAAATCAATTACCTTAAGTAATTAATCTCAATTAAACTACATTTATTAATCAGCCCTGATTAATACCATTCAGTAATTAACTTCCTTTAATTACTCCATCAAATAAATTAATTACTCCTTAATTAATTTTCTTTAAATTAATCCCTTGATTAATTATGCAAATTAATTATATTTTAATTACTTTCATATTTAAATCACCCTCAGTTAATTACATCCAGTAATTATCTTTAATTACTTCCCTAAGTAATTATATTTATCACATCATCAATTAGTTATTTAAATTAATTAAACTTAATTAATTAACTTAAACAATTCATATTAAACTGAATTAATTACAATGAGTAATTAATTCCTTAATTACTTCCATTACTTAACAATTCACAATTGCTTATCTTAAATAACAATTTAATTAATTATTAAAATTTATCCCATTAATTGATTATTTCATAATCTTAGTTAATGACCTTCATTAACTATTTATAATTCTTTAATTACTTTTCCTAAAGTAATTTACTAAGATTTATTGTCGATTACGTTTTTATTAATCTTAATAACTCATTAATTATTCCTTAATTAATTCATTAATTGATTGCTAATCATTAATTAAAAATTAAACTTAATTTATCAATGATTCTTAATTACCAACTGATTTACCTTAAATTAATTAACTTATATCTTATTTAAATAAATTTATACTCTTAATTTCTATGTTAATTAATTCAAGTCATTAATTATCCATTTAGTTAACTTAATAATTACAAATCCTTAAGTCTTAAAAACCTTTTTCTATTAAATGATCAATTTATCATTAATAAGGTATTTAAAACAATTTAATTTAAATTTACTTTTAAATTTCATTTTAAATTTAATATTCAAAATGAAATCAAATTAATCTTATCAAATTTAAAACACAATTCCAAACTCCTTTTTATTTTACAACTTAAAGAATAATTATCTTAAAATAGAAGATTAAAAGAATTTAAACACGATTCCATTTTGAATTTAAATCAAATTTAAAAATTCACTTTATCATTCAAATTTGTTTAAAACAATTTAAAATCTCCCTTTTTATTTCAAATCTAAGATTCAAACTTATATTGAATCCAGATTTAATTTTTTATTTATTTTAAAACTCACTTACAATTTAAATTTCACCTTAAAATCTAAACTACTTAAGCCTTCAAAAGTAGTTACAACAATTTAAATAAAAAACTTTATTTATTTTTAAATTAAGATTCAAACTAACATGAACCAAATAAATCTTGGATTTAAATCTCATCTCTAATCCATGCTTTCCATTTGAACTTAGCTTTAGATTTTACTTTAAAATTTTAAACAGGGAAAAACAGGTTACAGTAACAAATATCAACCTGAGGCAAAGCTCGTTTACTTCGAGTCAAATTCGATCATGCTTCGAGTTCGACGTAAAGTTTCCCCGAGTCAAACCCTTAAAGACTCGAGTACCCTCTGCTTCAACAAACTCCTCCAGGCACAACACAGTGCACCGTGCATACGCACGGTGCCGATGGTCGTCGCTGATCATCATCGATGATCCTCCCACGTCATCCATCACCCAAACACCCCCTCGCAAGCATCAACACGACATCTTCAACTCGAAATCAAATTTGAGGGTTCGAGCCACACCTGGAAACACAGACAACCCAAATTCCAAACCTGGAAGTTCGCCGTCCTCGCCACCTCGTACACCAGAGACGCTGAATTTCTGGCCATCACCACGTCTACGTATCCTCTACCTCCCCTCAAGAGCACGTAACACTCGATCGCACCAATAGGGAGAATGAATCGAAGTCTCAACTTTACAAAAATTTAAGGCTACGAAAAAGAAAACGTCGCCGGCGCCACCACATCCCTCTGACGCACCTTCCACTATTTTCCCCACCATCATTGATCGTTCCTCCATCTCCAAGCAAGTCCACGAGTACACGATCCACCTGATCACAAGGTAGACTCGAAAATACACTTCCAGTAAAAACCCAAACCCCACCTTCAATTCTAAACTACAAATCCTAATTCTTATGTTAAAATTCATATTTTGTATAAAGTTTTCGATTAGTACTACTGGAATTATAATTTAAATAGTTTGAGTTTTAATTATATTTAGTATACTCAGTTGTTCTTAATGTTTCCAAAGGCAAACAAACATTATTTAACTTACTTAGATTTTTAAACATAAATTTAGGTTAATCAAACAATGTTAGTTTGACAAGAAGGTTCTAACAAGAATCTGGATCATGTGGAAGGGATTTTGAATAAAAACATGAACCTGGGAATCATGACAGAGCTCAAAACATAAGCACAGCATGCCCACACATATATGCACAGAGACATACTTATATATTTACATCAAAAACATATTATTTTCAGAGCTGAGTATGCAACATAATTTATAACTTAAATTATTTAAGTTTGTGATGTTACTCACAGTATTGAGAAGATGACAGAGCACCCGGATTTGAAAACTGTAGCCTTGATTTTTTTTCTTAAATCTTCTTGTTTAAATGAATGATGCTTCAGTTTGTAAAAAAAATGGATATGCTTGCTTTGATCTTCCTCTTTATTTCATCTTGTTTGCTTATTGTTGAAAAATGTTTTCAGTTTATATTTGAGTTTGTATAAAAATGAAGTGGCTTGCACTATAATTTTTCTCCGGTATGATATGTTTAGAATGAGTTGAAAGATATGAATATATAGAAAGATAAGTTTGTATAGGGAAGGGGTTTACTGGGTATAAGCTTATCTTCCTTTTATTTTTATCAGGAAGATTTTTCAAAAGGAGGCTGAAATGCATATTTAGATTTTGAATTGACTCAATAGTTAGCTGAGATGATAAAACATTTAATGCAAATGTACTTTATGTTTTCTACTTAGCTTACCTTATCTAATTAGTACACAAGTATTCTCTTTTACTTTGCATTTCAACAGGCTACATTTTCTTGCATGCATAATACTTTACAGGTCATGTATAATCTACTTGCCAGGTTGCCAGGTTGCCTTATTTTCTTTTGTCTTATTCCTTAGCTTGTTCTAGCATACAAAACTTCACAGGCCTATACATACTTCTTTTTTTTTTAACACTTTTCTCTTTTACTTGCATGCATATTATTTTACATATATGTTACTTGCCTTGCTTGCTTTATTTTATTTTACAGGTTACAAATATTTACAAGCCTGGTTTTGCTTTATTTTTATATGAAGTTGTTTAAGTCACTTGTTTTGGTTTATTTCTTAATTTATATTCATATACTCTTTATACTTAAACAATTTACAGATTTGCTTTTCTTTTTATTTTAGACTTAAACTATCCAATACTTAATTCACTTATTGTTTCTTTTATACTTATGTTATTATCATACATTTGATTTATGTTTGTGTTTAATATATTTAAGATTTGTTTTATTTTAAACATATTTGAAAGATGTTATTTCAGATTTACAAATCATAGCATTCCTATCAAAATACACACACATATATATATATATAAATAAATTTAAGATAACAATTTTTATTTATATTAAAAATCCATTTGTAAAAATATTACATTATCAATATAGTTTAAATATAACTCATTATTAAATTAAAATAATTCATAAAATAATTTGTCTCTTATTTAATAAATTACTTATTTTATCAGCTACATTAAAAAAACAAAACAAACCTTTTTATTTAAATTTAAACTTAAGCTAAAATCAATTTTAAATAATTAAGTTTTTATCTTGAGTATTAAAATCATATGGTTATTTATTTAATAGCTTAATATCAAATTAAATCCAATTTTTAATTTATCAAAAATACTAGAATAAGAAAACATGCCTATATATATTAAATTTAAAACAAAGATTATCTATTTATAATATATACAGATATGTATACATTACACATATAAAACAATTTATTAGCCTTTAAAGATAGATTATCAGTTTAAATATTTATTTTAAAGAAGATTATTAAATTTAATTCAAATTTATTATTAACAATATTGTCAAATCAATTAAATTTTGACATAGATTATTAAATTGTTATTGTCAAAATTTCCGGGATATCACATATACTACTGTAGCATAAACAAAATCATTAAATAATTTGTGATAATTATATAAATATTCTATAAACGACTAACTAGCCAGCTTGCATCTGTACCCACTTACAAACGTTAGAAGACAAGAAAAGTGAAAAGTGCTTTATATATGCAAACATAGATATACAATTATATATATATATACACAAAAATATATATAAGATCATATATATACAATAACCCAGTATATACATTTAAACTTAACCAACTATCAAATATATCTAAACCTATGTTATATAACACATGCATAAGTATAAATAATATCAACACAGGTTTCATATTATATTAAAAATAAGATTTATTAAAGCACGCATGCCGACTCTACAAAGTTCACAGGAAAATATATGCTAACCCATACAGTACTATATGATAACTTACATCAAAGTTTCTTACGTAACCAAACCAATACCAAGTATATTTTAAACAAGCTGCAGCTGACACACACACACACACACACACACACACACACACACATATATATATATACCTTAGAAGTAAATGTAGGCAGAGCTTGGCAAGAAGGAAAAGGAAGCATAGGTCGGGTATGGGTTGTAAGGTGGGGTGGCAGATCCGGCTTGAGGCCTGCTGCGCGCGGCGGAGGCGCGACTTGGCGCTGGTGGGAGGAGTGTGGTGGCGGTCAAAGACGTGAGGCATGGTGAAAAACGGTTGCCGCATCGTAGGCTAGGCGGAAGTGGGTTTTGTCGGAGGGAAGTCGATGACGTGGGAAGATGGTGGTTAAGGATCTGGGAAGAAGGAGATGCAGACTGTGGTTGGTGGAGCGGTGAGGCGTTGAAGTGGAGAAGAGTGGGGTGGTGACATGTTGCATTCTTTGGAGAGGATGAGAAGTTGGTTGATGAAGTAAATGCATGGTGAAAGAGGGGAGAAAGAAGATACGTTTGGGAGTGTGGTGCAGGTTGGAGGAAAAACAAACCTGCCTCTATTTCTTTTGTGAAAGCCAAAATTATGTGAGCTTTGTTTTGTATGTTGTTTATTTTTTTTCAGCTAAAAAAGAACATCAACATGGAAGGTGAAAGGAAGCGGCAGTTCAAGAGAGAGAGAGGCACGAACATGTCAGCACTATAAATGCAACAATATTATTTTCTAACGTAAACGCATAAATATATAAAATGGAACAATTGAAATTATATTGACATAGGGAATAGGGAAGGTCAGGCACGAATTTAGAGATTAATGAAAGCAGACAACTATTAGGTTGTCTCGGAACAACGAAAAGGCACTAGAAATAAAAGCGTCCGAACAATTACCGATGCGGTAAAACGTTACTGTGGATTCCACTGCGAACCGGGCTTCAAAACACAGAATTAAATATACCGTTGAGATCAGCACGACGAGACGATCAAAACGGCTCACAGATATCAGTGGTACGATTGAATTATAAAAATTCGAATTTTCTAATAGCGGAAAATGCATGAAAATCACAGAAAAATAAGATCGACGGAGCTAAAGATGTCCGAATTTGGAAAAACGACAAACTGACATCTTGCTCAAAAGATGATTTAGAATTTTTCTACGTAAAAGTATTTTGGTTTTGAAAACATTTTATTTTCATCGCTTTTTAACTGATTAAATTGAAGTAAATTTACGCACGAAATAAACTTTCATATTTTCGGACGAAAATTTACCCGTTGCTATGTTTAACTAGACCATTCCAAATATCAAATTTATATTTCAAAATTTTATCGTTTAAAATCTAACAAAATTTCAATTAATAACGTTGTTAAAACCAGTTAAATCTACGGGTCGTTACACTCTCCCCCACTCAAAACTTTTCGTCCTCGAAAAGGAAGGAGGTAGGAGAATAGAAACAACCAGAAGAAAATAGACTTGAATTACAAAATAAAACAACTAATTCAAACCATATAAATTTCAATTTAAATTAATTTATATTCAACAATTTACTTTAAATTTAAAGTATTCCAATAAGTTGATTTAATTTCTATTTATTAATATTCGATACCATAAAAGGTTTCCTTCAAAACAAAATTTCAATATAAATTCAATTAATTCTAGATATTTCATTGAGTTGATTTTATTTCAATTCATTAATTCCTTCAAACAGAATTTATTTTATCTCATTTATTCATTGTTTTATTATCCAATTGTCCTTTATTAACAATTTTCTAAAATCATAAATTTGAATAATCATTATTATAATCATATGTTATTCAACAAATTTGATCCCTTTTATTTTAAATTATTATTAAATTTATTCCACTTAATATATCTTATTACATATATTATGTATATTTACACTTATTATAGCTACTCAAATTTATTTAAAAATTTCCTTTGATATCATTTATATTGTATAATATTCAATTGCATTTTATATAACTTACCTAAATTTTCAAAAGTTAATTATGCAATTGAGTGTTATACAAGTAAATTTCTAATTCAATTCTCTCCAGTTTAAATATTAATTCAAAATTTTGATTCATTTATAACTGAAATCATCCTTTCACCCAAATTTTTAAGAATTAAATTTCCGATTAACTTCAAACAATTTAGAGATAATTATATACATATAATATATCCAAGTCAAATCTAAAGTAAATACTAATAAATATATATTTTAAATCAAGTCATACTTTAGAAATTTAAATCAAATTCATTACAAAACAAAAGTGTAGCAAGCTACTGATGGTCTCTTCACTTCGAAACTCGAAAATGGATATCGATGATGCGGCCGCCATCATCGGAATTATTTTCAAGCGACAAAAGAGAAGTGCTCTAATTTAAACATATAAAATTTCTTTCAAATGATTTCTATTCGAAAATACTTTAAATAATATACCTTTTAAAACTTTAAATACAAGGTTTGAAATCTATCGGAAATTAAATTCCCAAATTCTTGTTTAAATTCATTTTAAATTCCAAATCGATTATATTCAAGTTTTATAAATTCATTTATTTATATTATGCAGTGGTCAATGGTTTATAATACAATAAATGAAAATATTATCATTTCGGACAACAGGTTTCTTAACAATTTAATTTCAGAAAAATTTATACTTATATGTAATATAATTATACAAAACCATTTTATTCACCAAATTTGAAAATATTATTGTGTCAGTTTGCTCTGCTCAAGCGTTTTGGAAATCCTATCGATAGCGTTGATCAGACGAATCGATAGAAAACCCAAATCAACATCAACAACTCCAACAACACAATATATTAAACATTTTAAATATAAATTTACAATACCTTCCTTGCTCGACGATACAATAATGGATTTCAAAATAAGTATAGAGATTCAAATTTTATGGAAATCAAATCAAAGAGAATTTTGATTCGAATATAAGTTCGAAAGAAAAGATAAGATGATTCAATTAACAGAATCGGGAGATGTATAGGCACATTTAATTTACGAGCAACCTTAACCGGGTCGACCGTAACTTCAAGAATAAGATCGATGCTGAATTCCGACGTAAATCAACATTCGATCTCAAGAAATAGAATTCAGGCATAGCGGAAGATAGATAGCATCGTAAACCGAGGATACAGAAATCTCCGGTAATTCAATTCCTATTGTAAATGAGTTTCACCCATTTACAAATAAATTTGAGATTGGCGAGACCGCCGACTCACTATAAAGATCATTCGAAGTGGAGTTATATGGTACTCCAGAATCAAAAGAAGATAAATAGTGAGGGATTTGAATGAATTTTGAAACCGTAGAGAACGTTCCAAAATTCAATGGAATTGAGTTAAAAGGAAGAGATTGAAACTCGAATGAGAGTGATTCTGTAAATACATTTACCATATATGCTAAGTATCGCATAGAGCTACCAAAAGCTCTGTTACCAATTGTAACGTCCCGCTATTTTGGACATTCGCATCCGCACATGTCGGACTTGAATAATTCAAAATACCGAATTGTTAATTTTAATTTGGCAAAACTCAGATATATAGTAAATAAATAATCACAGAATCACAGACACAGAGTAATAATATGCAGTGGAAGTAAAAGAGATAGTAGTTCGTGAAGCTACTATATAAATATATAAGATACATCAGAGTTTACAACAGAAGAGAAATACGATACATCAAGTACAAATCAGAATACATCACTGGAATCATCGGATACTGAAAGCAGAATAGATGGCTGGATCTTCAAGCAAAGCTCCAACTCCAAAGGTGAGCCTCGAATACTGGTACACTCAGTCTGACCCGAGCGTAAAGCAAAACACAAAACACTCGAGTCGGGATTAATATTCTCATATCAATAAATCCAACTCAAGTGAAAGAGCAATCTAAATACAAGTAACTCAAAGGACGTTGGAATCACCATCCTCTAAGGATCCGTTAAACTATCTACTATGTAGTAGTGTACGCTAAATAGATAATGTCTATCAGTAATATAATATCAAAATAGTGTTAAGGCGTTACCATTATCCCCCTTAACATATTTTATATATGCATTATAGTCTATACAGCACTGTAAACTCCCCCGTAAACTAGTGGGATATCAGGGAGTACTCCATAAGTATAACACAAAACAAATTCATAGTGGTCTCGTATATAGGGATGCAAGTATGACAAGGCACATGAGGCAATACCCAAGGTAGTGAAACTACCGTTCGCCTGATCCGGACTGGTGAGAACGCATCGCCGCAATGATCGCAACACCGCGAAACAACACTCCCAAAAGTACGAGGGTGCACCAATCAATAACAAGTAATGAGTAGTAGTTACGAAGAAGTGTATTCGCTCGAGGTGGCTAACCCCATTTGGACCGGCACGGCTCCTGTTTTAGTCATTTCCAATTTGACACAAGTGTCAAGGCTATCCATTATCGTTCACTTTCTTCAGTCACCACGTACATCATTCCAACCACTTCATTCTGGATCACACTCCGCGTATAGTTATTAAAGTGGTTTTCGGTTTAGACAGAGAGTATATCCATAACCGATTCCGGTTTCTTTAATAACTTTCGTAATTATTACACCGATTGGTCGTTTAATAAATTTCAAACCAAATCAATTTCAATTTCAATTAGAATTTATACATCAACATTTCATTTGTCTTTCACTATCAGTTTCCAAAATTTACGTTTCAAAATCTTCCAAATAACCATTTCAAAGTCTTACAATTCAATTTCAATTTTTATTTAAACAATTCAAATATTGATTCAAGTTCATATATAAAATTTCATTCCGAAATCATTTAATTTAATTTAATTTAACATTCAAATCAATTCAAATTCATTTATCGATTTCATTCAATATTCGTTAAGTTAAATTATCATTCAAAACGATTTCTGTTAGATTTCTAATTCATTAAATCAATTACTTAAGTTCAACTTTATTATATCAAACTTCAAATTCAATTAAGTTAAATTTTCAAATCAAATTCTTTTAAATTTCAAGGCTTTCATTAATTTCAATAAATCACATTTTATTCCTTACTACGAAATTCAATTTCACTTATTTCTTTACTCAGTTACAAATTTCAAAACTCAACTAATCAAGAAACTAAATTTCACATATTCAAACAGTTCAATTTCTCTTATCAAAGAATTCAATTTTTATTCAATTATCAAATAATTCAATCTTATTCAATTATTAAATAATTTCAATCTTAATTATTAATAATTTCAAAACTTAATAATTTCAAACTTGATTATAAATTCAAACTTAATTATTAAATCATTTCCACTTAATTATGAATTCAAACTTAATTATCAAATCATTTCAACTTAATAATTTCAAACTTAATTATAATTCCAACTTAATTATAATTTCAAATTTAATTATTAAACGATTTCAAACTTAAGAATTTCAAAACCCAATTATTACTAATTCCAAATTATTTATTAATAATTCCAAATTAATTATTAATAATTCCAAATTTAATTATTAAATAATTAAATTTCAAACAACGTTCTTTCATCAATTACTACGTTAATATTTGTTTCAGATTTCAATCTTTACATTTTCCTTTTATAAAATTCAAATTCCAACTTCATTTCAAAACTTATTCTTTGCTCGAATAAAATCATTATTTTATTTTAAATCAAATTATTAACCAATCGGATTTCATTTAATTCTCTATCCTAGGTTAAATTCATTTGGGTATATATCATTTCAACCCGATTCCAATTTCAATTCAAAAATCAAGCATAGCAAAGGGAACTTTCGGTGTGATAACAGGGATGTTGTCAAAGCAAATAAACAAGCAATAACAAACATCAATAAAAATCCAATAATTAATTCAAATAATCCCGAAATAATCGTATTAATTCACATTGTTATTTGTGAAAATTAATATAATTATTTCTAGAATCTACACTACCATTTCATGTAGATTAAAGATTATTACACTATTATTTTATGCGGTTCTACACTCGACATCAATTATTCAATTTCATGCTTCATCAATTTATACAACACAAATTCAAATGGTTCAAGGGAAATTTACCATTTTTACGTGTTGATTAATTTAAACATTTAAAGGGGTCATATTATACAAGTTCGTCTAATTAAATTCAACATATATATCAATTTCAAGTCGCTAACTATTCTACGTCAAATTCAATTTCATATTTATCACTTTATTCATTACAATTCAACATCCAATATAAACAACAAACTATCAGTCAATTATCAACCAAACGGGATTATCATCGTAAAATTAAAGATAATGGTGTCAGATGTCACAGGTGAACCGATACAGGTAATTGCATATATTTAACAGTATAAATAACTAACAGCAGCATATTTCAATTGTCGTTTCAATTGAAATCAAATTTAATAAATAAAAGAACAATAATCGTGAGTGATTGCTCACCTTTCGAGGCAAGAGATGATTCAACAAAGAATTGAGTTATGAAGAATTTCAAAGCAACGTTATACAGACACGAACTTGATGGTCCAAGCTGACAGAAGAATCGATGGGAATAGATCGGATCAGTTCAATAACCAATATATACATAACTAATGTCTAACTATAAGTACGAACTTTCATTGATACTATATTTGAATCAATAATCATAAAAGGAATCAATATAACCTGTCACTATGTTGTATAGGTAATTTAACCATATAAGCTTCATATGCAACAGACATACATGTGTATATCTGTATAAAACTTTTTTTTTAAAACCAATGCTATATATATTTAAAATCCTACCGAGAATATATTGTACATATATAAAACGCCATGTATACTATTATCAAACTGTTCTAGTCATACAACATAGCTTCAGTATATGAGCTACCGGCAAAGAATTTTATATACATAAACTAACTTATATATATATGATGCTACAAAAACATTATTAATATCACAGCGTTTGTTATATTCAATATAAAATAATAATAATAATAATAATAACAATAATAATAATATATGTACAAATTTTATACATAAGTGGTCATACTACAACTTAGGCTTACATAACCAACAAACAAATTATATACATCTAAAATCTGAACAATAAATACATAACACTCCAGTTTTAACTTTATATACCGACATACTTTATATATATACTACTGTAGCATAAACAAAATCATCAAATAATTTGTGATAATTATATAAATATTCTATAAACGACTAACTAACCAGCTTGCATCTGTACCCACTTACAAACGTTAGAAGACTGAAAAGTGAAAAGTGCTTTATATATGCAAACATAGATATACAATTATATATATATATACACAAAAATATATATATAAGATCATATATATACAATAACCCAGTATATACATTCAAACTTAACCAACTATCAAATATATCTAAACCTATGTTATATAACACACGCATAAGTACAAATAATATCATCATATTATATTAAAAATAAGATTTATTAAAGCACGCATGCCGACTCTACAAAGTTCACAGAAAAATATATGCTAACCCATACAGTACTATATGATAACTTACATAAAAGTTTCTTACGTAACCAAACCAATACCAAGTATATTTTACAAGCTGCAGCTGACGTAGATATATTTATATATATATACCTTAGAAGTAAATGTAGGCAGAGCTTGGCAAGAAGGAAAAGGAAGCATAGGTCGGGTATGGGTTGTAAGGTGGGATGGCAGATCCGGCCTGAGGCCTGCAACGCGCGGCGGAGGCGCGACTTGGCGCTGGTGGGAGGAGTGTGGTGGCGGTCAGAGACGTGAGGCGTGGTGAAAAAGGGCTGCCGCATCGTAGGCTAGGCAGAAGTGGGTTTTGTCGGAGGGAAGCCGATGACGTGGGAAGATGGTGGTTAAGGATCTGGGAAGAAGGAGATGCAGGCTGTGGTTGGTGGAGCAGTGAGGCGTTGAAGTGGAGAAGAGTGGGGTGGTGACATGTTGCATTCTTTGGAGAGGATGAGAAGTTGGTTGATGAAGTGAATGCATGGTGAAAGAGGGGAGAAAGAAGATACGTTTGGGAGTGTGGTGCAGGTTGGAGGAAAAACAAACCTGCCTCTATTTCTTTTGTGAAAGCTAAAAATATGTGAGCTTTGTTTTATATGTTGTTTGTTTATTTTTTTCAGCTAAAAAAGAACGTCAATATGGAAGGTGAAAGGAAGCGGCAGTTCAAGAGAGAGAAAGGCACGAACATGTCAGCACTATAAATGCAACAATATTATTTTCTAACGTAAACGCATAAATATATAAAATGGAACAATTGAAATTATATTGACATAGGAAATAGGGAAGGTCAGGCACGAATTTAGAGATTAATAAAAATAGACAGTTATTAGGTTGTCTCGGAACAACGAAAAGGCACAGGAAACAAAAGCGTCCGAACAGTTACCGATATGGTAAAACGTTACTGTGGATTCCACTACGAACCGGGCTTCAAAACACAGAATTAAATATACCGTTGAGATCAGCACGACGAGACGATCAAAACGGTGTACAGATATCAGTGGTACGACTGAATTATAAAAATTCGAGTTTTCTAATAGCGGAAAATGCATGAAAATCACAGAAAATTAAGATCGACGAAGCTAAAGATGTCCGAATTTGGAAAAACGACAAACTGCCATCTTGCTTAGAAGATGATTTAGAATTTTTATATGTAAAAATATTTTGGTTTTGAAAACATTTTATTTTCATCGCTTTTTAACTGATTAAATTGAAGTAAATTTACGCGCAAAATAAACTTTCATATTTTCGGACGAAAATTTACCAGTTGCTATGTTTAACTAGACCATTCCAAATATCAAATTTATATTTCAAAATTTTATCGTTTAAAATCTAACAAAATTTCAATTGATAACGTTATTAAAACCAGTTAAATCTACGGGTCGTTACAGCCTGTGCATCTGGAAGCTGTTGTTTTGGGAAGGAGTTTTGGCCAGGTTTCCTCGAAGCTTTTCTTGTGATTGTAATGGGGTGACACAAGGAATTCGCATGTGCTGTCTCGAGTATAACTTGTTCCAGGTTTAAAGCATAACCAGTTTTAACTAAAATGAAATTTAAAGCTAAACAAATTTTTTAACAAAGTTTATTTCCAGAATTTAAAATCCTGTTCTGTTTTTAAACTAAAAATGAATTTCAAAATTTGAAAACAAATTAAATTTTAAACAAAGTTTTTAACTAGTTTTTAAAATGTATGGAATGTTTGATTTAGAGTATGATGTTTAAAAATAATTTTAATTTTAAAAGTAAGGATTTTCAAAGTTTAAACTGTTGTTTTAAAAATAGTTTATGTTATATAAATATTGTTTTAATTAAATTATGTTATAAATCTCTAAATATTTTCAAATAAAATGTATTGATGTAATTGGATGTGATTAAGGTAAAGATATTTAACTTGAATAAACTAAAAGATGATGGTTTTGTGTAAACTAAAATCAAGCTTTCAAATTTAAAATTTAATTTTAAAATGGTAGATAAGAGTTAATGTAATATGGTTTATCTTAATTTAATCAAGTTTTATTTACAAAGGTAATTAAAGTATAATTACTTAAATTAATATAGATGCTTAATTTAGGTAATTAAATTAAGATGAATTAATTTGAGTAATTAATTTAGAGTAGTTAATTACTTGATTTAGGTTTGATTTACCTAAGTAATCAAGGTTAATTAATTAAGAATAATTAAGTAATGAATGTAATTAGAGGTTAATTACTCAATATTAAAAGAATTATTAACGGTAATTACTTAATAAAGTAATTAATGGAATTAATTACTCAATTATTACTTAAGTTAATGTGGTTAACTTTAATTAATTAATTAAGTTTAATTAATTAAAGAGAATTATTTGATGATGGGTTAAGGATCATTAATTAATGTAATTAATGAAGTGTAATTACTTAGTGAAGTAATTAATGAATAATCACTAGATGTAATTAATTAATGGGAATTACTTGATGGAATGTAATCAAAGGATAATTACTTCGTGGGAGTAATTAAGTGTTAATTACTCAGTGTAATTAATTAAAGGATTAATTAAGGTGATTAATCAAAGAGTTAATTTAATTATTGTAAATAATTAAGAATAATTAACTATTGGAAGTAATTAATTAAGGTTGACTAATGAATATAATTAAGTTAAAGATTAATTATTAAATGTGAATTAAAAAGAATAATTAATTAATCTAAGTAATTAGTGGATCATTAATTAATTAATAATTAATTGTTTAATTGATTAATTAATGTGATTAATTAAAAGGATAATTAATCAATGAAGTAATTATGGTCTAATTAATTAATGTAATTAATTAAGGATTAATGTAATTAATTCTAGTTAATTAATTTATTTAAAATTAATTAAGATTAATTAATGATTTAAGATTAATTAAATTGTGTAATTAATTTAAAGGCTAATTACTTAGTGTAATTGAAGAATAATTAATCAAGGATGATTAATTAAGAGTATAATTAAAGGATAATTAATATATAATTAAGATTAATTAATTGGTTTATAAGGTAATTAAAGAATGATTAATTAATTAAATGGTTTGTAATTAATTAACTAATGATTGTTTAAGCAGAGATAGGTGGATAATTCTTAAGTAATTAATTTAATTTAAGTTGATTAAATTAATTATAAAAAGGGTTAATGATTCCTGTTTGTGGATGATTATTTGTAGAATGTCTGGATTGATTGATACCTATTGAATGATATGATGTGATATGATATTGGATAAATTAGTGATAAATGTGTGATATTTATTTGTGAATGATGCTGTGTGAATTCAATGTTTTAAATTGAATTAAATTGTTCAATCTTAAAACTTGGACATTAAGATGGCGTTTTGGATTTCGATGAGACCGGGATCGGATTTCCAAATTTGGCATTCCGAAAACCACATCGATCCAAATTAAACGTTAGGTCGTGAATGTCAAGTGAAAGTGAAGACTCGAGGTGTAAGGACTATTTGTCGTTAAAACTCTGAGGGTGATTCCAATACGAGTTTGATGGAGGTAGTACTTTCAGATTCGAGATGAAGATTTAGAGTGCAAGGAATATTATCATTAACTCTGAGGGTGATTACAAAATGAGTGTAGCGAGATAGTGCCTTCGGTTTCGTTCGAACCCGGAATGAGCTTGTATGGATTGAATGCCTTCAGAACATCGTCAGGTGGACGATGAGCATTCTAAGATAGATGTGTTCTATAAAGGTAATCGTAGCCTCAAACCTCATCAACTGGAAATGGCTAAAACAGGGGAGGTGCAGTAAGGCTAAGTGGGTAGCACCCAAGTTGGACGAGATTTACCTCTATCTAGAATTCCCTTTTATTTCGGCTGTGTAGGCAGTTGATCATAACAACTTCCGGTGTTGTCTTATTCGGGACTATCCAGTAAGGGATGGTTCCGACCTTGTGTTTCAGAGAGTTTAGGATGGATCCTCGGTACGGTGACTAGGCCACATACTGTGATGGGCAGTACCCCAGCAGCCCTGCCATTGTGTGGAATCCAATCTCTAATAAGTGTCGTACGTGTTGATTGTGCCCAACTATGTTGGAACGTGAGATATAAGCATTCCAGTTATTTTTGTATTTTACTTGAAAATCCTGGACCCTATTATAATATAACTTGATTTCCTATCAAATGTTTTGGTTAGCATAAGGTAAAAACTTACCCATGTTTATTTGTGGGGAGTCTTACGTGATACCTTTGTTTTCAAAGGATTTTTTAAAGTTAAACAAGTTTAACCCGTTTACTCACACCAGACCCATGTCTGACCCGGAGTTTATTTTCTATTTTATTAAACTCTTGAGCACTCAAATTTTTACGAGTAGCCAAGGGATTCAGGTTAGCATTGACGTGTTTCGAAGGAGATATGGAGCAGGAGGCTTCAGCGTGTAGATATATAATAGTTTTGCTGTGCTAGTGTTGTATCTATATCTTTGTGATGTACTTGAGTTGCAATAACAAGATAGGTGGTTATGACTTTCTAGTTTGTGTTGTAAGAGTTGGATAACTCTGATGTGTATGATAATATATAATATCTTATGTGACATAATATGATTTATTCGTTCCGCTGTGAGATTCTGATGTTGTTTTGTTCTTTCTTTCTATCTTTTCTCTTTTTTATCCCTTTATTTCTTCTTAATGATTCGTCTTTCTACGGAATGAAAGCCGGGTCGTTACATATTCCGCTGTGAGATATTTGTTATCTGGGACATGTTGGTTCTAACTATCCAGTGTTTGTGTAAATGTTGTAACTCTAATGTATTAATGTAAATTAACTAATACAGTTTTCCTTTGTATAACTGTTATTTTATTTGATATTATATTTTGATCCACTGCGAATGTGAGATTCTGTGTTTCATTTCTTTTTCTTCTTCTATCTCTTTTCTTCTTTTCCTAACTATCTGGAATTTTCGGGATCGAAAATTCTAGGTCGTGACATTTGGTATCGGAGTAAAAGGTTAAGCGAAAACCTTGGCTCTGGAGGGGTACTCATTAAGGATAGGTTAAGTAGTACCCTAGAATGAGTTGTGTGTAGTATATATGAGAGAGCGTACTTGTTATTTTCTTATAAAATGATTTTAAAAAAATGAATTTTACATAAGTTTATATTTTGAATATATATAAAGCAATAGTTTTTCTAGTATATAAAGAAATTGGGTGTAGATTATTGGAATTAAATAATGAGAATTAAGCGCTAATAGTAATACAACCAAATTTAAATTGAATGAAGATAAGTTTCAAATGGATCGAAACTAAAATTAAAATCCTGAATTTGTAGAAGTGATATTAGAATAAGATAATAGTGAAATGGGTATCCAGATATGATAATCTTGGTTATTATCATAAATGATTGATTTAATAATGATATGTGTGTTAATGAGTAAGTAAAATGAAATGTTTTAAGGAAGTAAAACATTTAGATAAGTATGACTTATAAATTGGAACTGAAGGTGATCTAAATTGTGAAGTTTTAAATATAGGTCCAGAAATTTGAAAATTGTTTCAAAATGATAAAGAAATAATAAATAAATATGTATATATGAGGGATATTGTGACGCCCCACCTCTATACCCACGCTAGCCAAGAACACTACGGTGTAATGCTGTCAACTAGCACGGAGAATAAGGCTGTTGAGGAGCGACCATCCGTGTAATTGCTTTGCGCGAGCACCGATATGTCAGAAAGTATAACATGCATTTTATTTCAAGAGGAAATCCGACATACCGATACAAACACAAAGCTACTACACAATGGTTATAATAATCTTCGGAAACAAATATAGAAATAAGCATAACACGAATCAGTCACAGATAATTCATATCACAAAGGCGGAAATAGATATGAATATTACACATAAAAGTGTATATCAGAGTAGTGGTCAAATAAGATTCACAATATCAAAAAGAATAGATACAAGTGCTAGACAAAAGAATAAGTATACATCATAGAGTCTGTATCTCAAATGTATACAACAAAAACTACTAATCTAAGTAGTTAGCCAAAAGTCAGATGATAGTTCCAGATAGGAAGTCAAGAGGAAGCACCTGTAACATCTCGGTCTGACCCGAGTATTATTTAAGAAGAAAATAATAAACGGATCAGTCTAGCTATAAATATCAGATGAAATGATATAGAATAAGAAATATGACTAAACGTATAATGATCACAATGTCAAGCTGTGATAAATAAGTAATTGAAAAATCAATAAGAGATTAATCAATATCGCAAAGATCTTCTCAAAGATAAAATGGAATGTCATACTCCTAATTTCATTCACCAAGCCACAATAAATGATATATATATCAATGCCAATCGTAAAAATTGGTGAAACATAAATTCCAGAATTCAACACACGAAATCCAGAAATCACAAGAAAAGGATGGCCAACACATTGATGTAGTGCAAACGGTACATCCAACGAATCACAAAGCAAAGACATTGATGTAGTGCAAACGGTACATCCAATGTATCAAAAGCAAAGACATTGATGTAAAACGGTACATCCAATGTATCTAAAGCAAAGACATTGATGTAGGGCAAACGGTACATCTAATGTATCAAAAGCAAAGACATTGATGTAGCGCAAACGGTACATCCAATGTATCAAAAGCAAAGACATTGATGTAGCGCAAACGGTACATCCAATGTATCAAAAGCAAAGACATTGATGTAGTGCAAACGGTACATCCAATGTATCAAATAATTCGGAGCATAGACGTCGCACAGCGTGACATCAGATGAACCAAATCAAAAAGACATCGCACAATGCTAGTCTAAAACATAAAATGATCGTCATGATCAAAGAGAAGTGTCAATTACAATAAGCTAGTAAATATATGAGCTTAGCTTCATGTGCCATAACCACTAGCTTAACTTAAATATTTACGAACAAATTGTAGATCTCCACTAGAAAATTGTCACAAGAGTTTCAATCGAACAAGTCCAAGAATTAACCGATGAAGTAAACGTAAGCATTTCATACCACTTGTTTTACTAAGTCGTTTAATTAGATTTCTCATACGAGTGAGGTAAAGGCTTGTATATAATAATAGATTGGAAAATGGTTTAAGAAAAACGAGCTTTGTAATAAAATAGTGTTGAAATCATTTGAAGAAAGAGTTTTGATATTTACTACTAGTATAGAAAACCTTTATATTTTTTAAAGTGACAAATCACAAAGAAGATTGTAGGAACAATCAATCGCTAAAATTCATATTCGAAGACGTGAATAGAATCCAAAGAAATCGATACCGAATCCATCGAAATGGATATTCCAAGAATTCCCGAAGAAAATAAGTCATCAAAGTCGATAATAAATGATAACAACAAAAGGGAAACAACACGAATCGATTAAAGTTGGAAATTCAGACAACTAGGCAAAAAGGCATAGTTGGCAGATAGGTGAAGGTCGGTCAGCCGGACTCCCTGAGTCGGTTGACCGAACCAGAGGCAGGAAGTGCTCGGGCACCAGGTCGGTCGACCGGCCCAGGGGCTCGGTCGGCCGAAGCCTGTAACCAGCACTTCCTAAACAGAGGCAGGAAGTGCCTGGGTAGCAGGTCGGTCGACCGGACCCTGAGTTCGGTCGGTCGAACCTGTAGCCAGCACTCCCATGCCAATTTAATAAATGCCATCCCCTCCCAAAATGCTATCGGTCGAGCAACGGCACTAAGGGTTTACGCCAATCGACTACCCGGCCATAGAAGCTCTTCGGTTCATCACCAAAACATGATCAAAACATCAAAGCTATGATTTTTAAAGAATTGAACCCAAAACACCAAAAATTGGAATATTCACCAAATCAATCCAAACCAAAAGCAAATGCACACGAATAAGTGTTAGGAATTCATACCTAACAATCGAAGATAGTTATATACTAAGATGTGAGATAAAAATCTCACCTTTGAACCCAAATCAATGAAGAAGAAGCTTGAAAGCAAAGGAGAATCAACCACTCTTCAATCCCAACTCAAGAATCTTGAGTCTAAGCTTAAAAGAGAAATATTTTCCAAATTAGGTTTAGGAAATTTCTGAAATTGGAAGGAGAATGAGTTGGAGAAGAAGAAGGAGATGCTTACCAATGGGTTCTCTTGAATTTGAAGCTAGAAGTTGGATTTGCAAAGAAAGCTAGGGCTTAGGAATTTTCATTTCCAATCTCTTCCACCATTTTTACTTAAGCTTGAGTGTTAGGAATATGAAATGAAGTAATGAAGAGTTGGAGTGGGTTGGGAGTTAGTAAGTGGTTAATGGGTTCAGCCCAAACCAAAGCCATAAGTGAAAAAGTGGCAAAAATCAACTTTCTCCAAACATATCGAAGCTTAAACTTAAAAAGGTCGTAAACGGCATTTTGAACTCAATGGAAGGGGTCCCGAGTCCTAATTCGACCATATGCAAAAAGTAGCTTTTCGGACCAAAATCCGACGAACAATAAAATATTTAAATAAAATATTTAAATATACAATTGATAAATACGCGGGTTGTTACAGACTCCCCTCCTTAAAGAAATTGCGTCCTCGCAATACTTAAGAAGAAAATAAGAAGCAACAACCATAGAAGCATATCAACACAAAAGAAAATTTGAAATAGGAAGTTCACCATAAGGAGCATGATAGAGTAAGCCTGAACGGAATCGCTCAATGAATTCTCTAGATTCCCAAGAGTAATCCCTAGGATTTGAGAACCATTGAACCCTCACAAGAAGAACATCTATATTCTGAAGGCGCTCAACCCCCGAAGCAATGTTGCGAATGGAATGTTGCTCATAAATCAAATCTGGTGAAACTTCAATTTCTACAATATAACCGGGCTAACGAATAAAAACCGGAATCCCTAAGGCATTTCCGTAGATAAATGACGTGGAGAACGTCAAGAATAGCAGAAAATTGAGCTGGTGCAACGACGTAGTGTAATAACAGTACTCCCAAGAAACTAGGAACTCGAATAATTTGGAACATCAGCGTAGTACAAAAACGGTACGCCAGATGATCCAAAGCTTAAATAATTTCGGAACACCGACGCAGTACAAAAACGGTACGTCCAATGAACCGATAAACCGGAACAACGATGTAGTATAATAATGGTACATCCATTGATCCACATAAGACGGAACATCGATGTAGTATAATAGCAGTACATCCGATGAACCGAACACCATAAAAGAACATCGGACGCTAGTCCATAAAAAAAATGAGATAAAGCTCAATAAAACGAAGTATATCAAAACGTTCGATGAACTTGATAAAAAGATAATTCCATTCAGACAACATCAAAGAATCAACAACTTGTTGCCTACGACAAAGCGCATTGGCAACACGATTTCCCTTTCGGGAATAAAAAAATATCAAGATCATAAGATGCTAGGAACTCGAGTCAACATGAAGTTCCTTATGAGAAAATAAATATTCCAAGGATTTATAATCGAGATGGAGAACAAATTCCTCCCCTAAAAATGATGATGCAAAACTCTAAAAGTAGAAACAATAACCACGAGCACTAGATCATGAGTGGTGTTAACCCTATCTCGTTCACGAGTTAACAGGTCTATGAGTTAAGCAGCTCACGACTCAAAAGGCTTCACGACTTAAGGAAATGAATGGTCTACGGCTTAAAAGGATTGTGCGGCTTTGAACATGTTACGATTTAAAGAAACACACGACCTAAGGATTTGTACGACTTAAGGCCTCTACGGGATAGGAAGCCTTACGAGTTAAGCTTCCTACGACTCAAGGCATCTACGAGTTAAAGGATACACGAATTAGAAACCTCCTACGAGTTAAAGCCTCTACGAGTTAAGGAGTACCCGAGGTAGGCTGCTTACGAGATAAGCGGCTCACGAGTTAAGAAGAGATAACGACTTAAGACCCTGATGACCTAAGGAGTCTATACGACTTAAGGGAGCTACGACATAACAGATTAAAGCTTGACCGAGTTAACAAGTGTTACGACTTAAAAAAGGTGTACGACCTAAAGACACTGTCTCTTAACTCGTCTACGAGTTAGGACTCGCCTTCACAAAGCCTGAACTCAGCTTTAAGCCGGAGGCAGCTGGTTAAGTCAACCACGACCTACGACTTATGATGAGTCGTATACGACATATACAAACAAGCCAGAAACTACAACCAGATAACTCGTAAACGACCTAGTACTTGAAGCGTGGGTTCGAAAAAGGCAGGAAGCTCTCTACAAACCAGAGACTCAGCTCAATGAGTCGGTCACGACTCATCCTAAGTCAGCAACGACTTACCTTAAGTCGGCCACGAGTTAGGACTTAGCACTTTTTCCACCCAGAACTCTCTATAAATATGAAACCATCTCCAACATGCAAAGGACTTTTGGGGGGGCTCATTCTCTTCAAGCGCCATTACTCTGCCAAATTCCAGACGACTTCAAAGCTTTTTAGATCCAACGAACTTCTAAAGGAACTCCATGAAGGAATCATCCACATTCACCATGGATTTGAAGATGATTGTCAACATCAAAGCTTGAGCTACTTGTTTCACATATCCTATCACTTGAAGTGTGTTGTAATTGAAAGATCTTGTAAAGAATTGTAATCAAACTAGTGATAAAAAGATTAAAGTGGACGTAGGCTGGATTATAAGCCGAACCACTATAAATACTGTGTCTCTTACCGTTTTTCTACATACTTTCTGCTTATTTCTGTTTCCCGTACAAACGGGTGGTGCTTTCACAATCACATCTTATACACCAGGGTGTTAGCGTTTAAATTTTTTCGTTAACATTTTGGTGCTTTCACTGAGAATTGAACTCAGGACATCTATCATCATTGTTTCAGAAAGATTTGTAGATAGAGTTTCTTTAAGAACCAGAAGTCTATCCGAAATCATGGCTCCTGGAAGGAAAAGTAAATCTGTGAGATCTGCAAACATTCAAGAGGGAACCTCCACTTCCCCAACACCAAATCAAGCCACTCCAGCTGTTGGAGTTTCAAAAGCGGAATTGGACGCTGCTATCTTTGGGTTGAATCAGCAAATAAATGCCCAGAACGCGCAATTGGAAGCTCAGAATGCTCAGAATGCTCTGATTCTGAATAGGTTAAACGATCTGCTCGGGGCAAACCGTCAACCTGCGAATAATGAAAGGAACTTTGTCGGTAATGTCCATGATGCTGAAACTAGAAACATTCCCGAAAGGGCTGCTAGCCCCTTTGAACAGACATTGCCTGAGGCTGGAGGATCCAGAAATAGGAATGACGAAGAATATCTTTCTGGTATGGTTCGACAGATTATGAAAGAAAGTATGCAAAGGGTCGAAGATGAGAAAGAGTGGGGTTTCGCTCCGAGCAAGACTCCGTTTACTGAAAAGATCCTAAAAGCTGAATTCCCAAGGAAGTTCGTCCCTCCGACCATTCCAGCTTACAAAGGGACAAGTGATCCAAATGAGTTCCTGTACAAATATGATTGGCACATGACAGGTGCCAGAGCTTCTGACGAGATAAAATGCCGCTATTTTCCTGTGTATTTGGAAGGGGTAGCTCTGCTTTGGTTCACAAAACTACCTGTCCGGTCCATCGATCAGTTTTCAGACCTAACCAGGAAATTTAAAGAGCAATTTAGGCTATATGCTTCAAAGGCAAAAGACATCATGTCGTTATCCGGTTTGGAACAGAATCCGGGGGAAACTATCAAGTCTTTTTTAAATCGCTTTAATATAGCGTTAGCTGAGGTGGATAATGCAGAACCCCGCATGGTCTTGACCTATTTGATGAGAGCTATTGATAAGTCAAGTGAATTCGGAAAGTGGCTGAACATGAAGGAGCCAAATTCTCTGGAAAAGTTCTACAAAAAGGCGGATGAATTCATGCGTTTGGAAAGCCGTCCTGTCCCGGCAAAGGCAACAGTAGAGAAAGCTGAAGACAACACTGCTGCGCCACGTAAGAATGGATCTGTGGGACAGAAAAGAGAAAATAATGATGGAAGGAAACAACACAATTCGAAGAAGCCTCGATCCTTCAAGCCATCAGAATATACTCCTTTGTTAGAAACACCAGAGCGCATCTACTTGGCTACAAAAGATTCTTTTGAGTATCCCAAACCTCCTGTTCTCAGAACCGGAAGAAAAGCTGTGCAAAGTGGGAAGTTCTGTCGCTTCCATAATCAGCCTGGTCATGACACAGACGACTGCCGTCAATTGAAAAATATAATCGAAGAATTGCTAAGAGAAAATAAGCTGCAGCAATTTGTGAAGAAGAGTGGTAATGATCCTGCTTCGTCAAGTCAGGGGCAACAAGCTCTTGCTCATCAGCCCAGGACAAATGAGAAGGCCGCAGGACATGAATCTGGAAGGCCAGTTATTAATGTCATCACAGGAGGACCCCACCCAGCAGGCAGAAGCTGGGGTGAAATGGAGAGGTACACTCGAGCTCTGAAACATATGCCAACTGAAGAGAATGTCTTTGTTTTAGAGGACTCTACACCCCTGAAACAACAAAGGACTTTTAATGATGATATTGTGTTCAGGGCTAGAGATTCCACGGGCATTGAGGCCCCTACTTTGGACCCGTTAGTCATCTCGGCCGGTATTGGACCGGCTATTGTCAGAAGAGTTCTTATTGATTGCGGCGCATCTTGCAACATCCTCTTCAAGAAAACGTTTGACCAGATGAGAATCCCGATGGCGGATGTGCAAGCCTCATCTCAGAAGATTGTTGGCTTCACTGGGGAGCCAAAGCAACCAGTAGGAACCATTGACTTGCTTGTGGAACTCGGAGAAGGAGAAAGAAAAGTAGTTCGCAAGCAGACTTTTGTGATAGTAGATGAATTTTCTGCTTATAATGCTTTCTTTGGTCGACCTATTCTTGCTGCATTCAAAGCTGTCCTTGCCCCATGGTGTCTTACTATTAAATTCCCTACAGACAATGGGGTAGGGGTTATTAAAGGAGACCAGAACGCTGGGCGAGAATGTTATATGACAGAGCTGCGAGAAACAAGGAAGAGAGAAATGGGGAAAGATGCGGCAACCCCAATCCGCATCAAAATACCAACCCTATAGCAACTACAGGGCGGACCCTGCACTGGCGAGCATAGCGGGGCACGAAAAGTGATGGATCCTAGAAAGGCCAGTGCGGGGGAGAGTAGGGTGGTACCAGCAGAAACAACGATACCGGTGCCCGTTGATCTGAAGGACCCAAACAAGGTGCTGAATGTGGGTTCACAACTTAATGTGTCAGTTCAGAATGCCTTGATATCTTTTTTGAAAGCAAACCTGGATGTTTTTGCTTGGACCCATGCCGATATGTGCGGAATATCCCCAGAAGTTGCGGTACATGCTCTGAATATTGACCCAAAGTTCACGCCAGTAAAGCAGAAAAGAAGAATCCAAGGTCTAGAAAGGTCGACAGCATTGAAAGAGGAAGTTGACCGGCTCATGGAGAATAATTTCATCAGAGAATCTACCTATCCAAATTGGGTTTCAAATCCAGTGCTCGTTAAGAAAGCCAATGGTAAATGGAGAGTGTGCATCGACTTTTCAGATCTAAACAAGGCCTGTCCCAAAGACTGCTTCCCATTACCCAGGATCGATCAACTGGTAGATGGAACAGCGGGTCATGAATTGTTGTCTTTTATGGATGCCTACTCCGGATATAATCAGATCATGATGCATGAGCCAGATCAGGAGGACACAAGCTTTATCACCGATGTCGGTCTTTACTGTTACAGAGTTATGCCCTTTGGGTTGAAGAATGCGGGGGCAACATACCAAAGACTGGTTAATGCTATGTTCAAACCGCAGTTGGGAAAGACTATGGAAGTTTACGTTGATGACATGCTAGTAAAATCTAAGAAAGCAGTGGATCACATCGAACACTTAGCAGAAATGTTCGCAATTCTCCGAAGATACGGAATGAAGCTTAACCCTTTAAAATGTTCTTTCGGGGTAGAATCTGGGAAGTTCTTGGGTTTCATCGTGAGCGCTAGGGGCATTGAAGCTAGTCCAGCTCAAATCACTGCTCTAAAAGAAGTCAAAGCTCCTAAAACAAAGAGGGAATTGCAAAGTCTCAATGGAAAAATTGCCGCCTTAAGTCGGTTCATATCCAAAGCTACTGATAAATGCATTCCATTCTTCGACGCTCTAAAGAAAGGAAAGAAAAACTTTGACTGGGCTCCCGAATGCCAGAAAGCTTTTGAAGAATTGATTCAACATATGGAAACGCCTCCAATACTTTCCAGGCCCGGCGATGGCGAGGATCTTCTTATATACTTGGCAGTTTCATCTCATGCTTTAAGTGCAGCGCTGGTACGGGAAGACAAAAGGATTCAACATCCAGTTTACTATATCAGCAAAAGACTCACTGGGGCAGAAATGAATTACTCCAAGTTGGAAAAACTCGCCTATTGTCTATTGATTGCCTCAAGAAAGTTGAGGCAATATTTCCAGGCTCATCCTATCAAAGTCCTCACTGATCAACCTTTAAAGCAAGTCTTGTTTCGCCCTGAGACTTCGGGCCGCCTTTTAAAGTGGAATATTGAATTGAGCCAATATGACATCACTTATCATCCTAGAAAAGCGATCAACGGACAAGCTTTGGCAGATTTTATTGCAGAATTTACAGACAAGGGTAACAGCGAGGAAGAAACAATCGAGAACTCCCCAACCCAATGGAAGTTGTTTGTAGATGGCGCAAGAAATGATTACTGTTCAGGTGCTGGAATTGTTCTTGAAACTCCTGAAGGCCGGTCATTATGCTATGCTCTAAGATTAGAATTTCCTTCAACAAACAATGAAGCAGAATATGAAGCTCTGATCGCTGGTTTGAAAATTGCTAAAGAACTAAACATTCGAGCGTTACAGATCTTCAGTGATTCTCAGCTTATAGTATGCCAAGTCAAGAAGGAGTTTCAAACGAAAGGAGGAAATCTGCCCGCTTATGTGTCAAAGGCTTGGGAACTTTTATGTGAATTCGACCATTACACGATAAGTCATATTCCTCGAGAAGAAAACATGAAAGCAGATTCTCTCGCAAAATACTCAAGTTCTGGCGAAGCCCAATCCTTAGGGTTAGTTCCAGTGGAAGTTTTGTCAAATCCGAGCATTGATGAAATGGATATCGATTGGGTTATGAGTATGTCGCAAGAGCAAGAATCATGGATGACTCCAATAACAAAGTATCTACTCAATGGCTCTTTACCAGAAAACTCTAAAGAACGACAAAAGCTACTGAGAAAAGCTTCTCGATATATAATCCAGGATGGTCAATTATACAGACGAGGATTCTCAATGCCATTGCTTCGATGTGTATCCCGGGAAGAGTCCAAAACAATCCTAACTGAAGTGCATGGAGGAGAATGCGGTGATCATTCAGGTGGTCAAACATTAGCAAAGAAAATTCTCCGATACGGATATTTTTGGCCAGAAATTAATCGGGATGCCGCAGATTACTCCCGAAAATGTGACAAGTGCCAAAGATATGCCAAAATTCCTAGAGCACCTTCTACCGAACTCACACAGATGATCAGTCCATGGCCATTTGCAATTTGGGGAATGGATCTCATTGGGCCGCTACCAACCGCTAAATCAGGGATTAAATATGCTATTGTTGCGGTTGATTATTTTACTAAGTGGGCTGAAGCTGAACCATTGGCTACTATCACTTCTAAGAAAGTGATAAGCTTTGTGACCAAGAATATCATTTGCAGATACGGTGTGCCTCAAAAAATAATCACAGACAATGGTACTCAGTTTGAAAGTGAGGAATTCCAGGATTTTTGCAAACGATTCAAAATCCAGAAAAGCTTTTCGGCAGTAGCTCATCCGCAGGCAAACGGGCAAGTGGAAGCAGTGAACAAGATCATCAAATCAACCATCAAAAAGCAACTCGAAAGAGCAAAAGGTGGTTGGGTCGATAAACTACCACTTGCACTATGGGCATACAGAACTACTCACAAAACTGCAACTGGGCATACTCCTTTTTCGTTAGCATACGGATCGGAAGCAATGATCCCGGTTGAAACAGAGGTCCCTTCGCACAGAAGAATCCATTTCAATCAAGCAGAAAATGAAAAGCTGCAACTTGAAGCGCTGGATCTCCTTGATGAAAAAAGAGATGAAGCTAACCTCAGAGTTGCAGCTCATCAGCAAAGGATAGCCAGACATTTCAATTCCAAAGTTCGTCAACGCAGCTTTGAAATTGGAGATCTAGTCCTAAAAAGAATTATGACTGCGACAGGTGTGTTTGGGCCAAATTGGGAAGGACCGTATGTGATAGGTCAGAAACTTCTTGACGGCACATTCAAGCTCACCACAGTTGATGGAGATCAAATTCCAAGGGCATGGAACAGCAATCACTTGCGTCCATACTTTACTTGAAAATTTTGTTGAAACATTGTAAAAAGAATTATGAATGTATGATTCCTGTAATTGAAAGCAATTGTGAAACTGATGCAAGTAAATAATGAAAGAATATAAAGTGGATGTAGGCCCAATTTCATGGCCGAACCACTATAAATCTTGTGTTCCTTATTATCATTATATGTTTGCTTTGTTTTCGATATAAAAATACACAAAATGTATTGCTGAAATATCGATTTAAATTTTTGCAGACAGTGGAGATAAAACTTGCGCATAATAAGACCGAGCGATTCTCACCATCATTCAACAAACAAATTTCAAGTCACAAAGACCCCGAATTCAAATCCTAGATAGGAAATGCTTCAATTGAACGGCTAATGATTTCGATAGGAACGAGCCCTTGCTGATAAATTGAGATTGTTTAAACAAACAAACATCCAATGAGGAAGCTAGTGCCCGTTCTCACGAACTTGCCTGGCAATGAAGTACACTTCCTTGGATTAAACAAGCCACTTGTGAGAAAAAGGGGGATGAAAACTTGAAAAGGAAAAAAAAAAAAAAAAAAAAAAAAAAAAAAGGATCGCTGAAAAGGCATAAGCAAGTGAACAGAGGAACAACCAAAGCTACCATCAGCGCCACAAGTCCTCTTCGGAGGCGCAACTCTTCGGATAATAAAAGACCTCTAATGGGTCATATGCCACAAAAAAGAAAGTTCTCTACTCAACAAAAAAGATTGGAGGAGTCATGACCCTCCAACCATGAGAGAGTAACTTCCAGGCGATGAAAACCCTCTCTGAGGCACATTTCACCAGGAGTTGAAGTGTTATAACCGCTCTTCGGGATTTCACTTCACCAAAGTTGAAATGTAAACAAAATAAAAGCCCTCTTCGGAGGCCCATTTCACCAGGAGTTGAAGTGTTATAACCGCTCTTCGGGATTTCACTTCACCAGAGTTGAAATGTAAACAAAATAAAAGCCCTCTTCGGAGGCCCATTTCACCAGGAGTTGAAGTGTTATAACCGCTCTTCGGGATTTCACTTCACCAGAGTTGAAATGTAAACAAAATAAAAGCCCTCTTCGGAGGCCCATTTCGCCAGGAGTTGAAGTGTAGCAGCCGCTCTTCGGAATTTCACTTCACCAAAGTTGAAATGTAAAAACAAAGACCTTCTTGAAAGCACACGTTTCACCGAGA
This sequence comes from Allium cepa, assembly GCA_030765085.1. Lineage (NCBI taxonomy): Eukaryota > Viridiplantae > Streptophyta > Magnoliopsida > Asparagales > Amaryllidaceae > Allium > Allium cepa. The sequence goes on from CM060932.1 coordinate 302,643,341, forward strand.
TTGAAATAAAACTTCCAAGTGTTGAAACGTGAAAAGGCTTTCTTCAAAGGCACAACTCTTTGGGGGTACACGTTTCACCAAGATTGAAATAAAACTTCCAAGTGTTGGAACGTGAGAAATCCCTCCTCAGAGGTACAACCCCCTCCCGGGAACACAATTAAGAAAAAAGACCTCTTTGGAAACCCACGTTTCACCGAGATTGAAATAAAACTTCCAAGTGTTGAAACGTGAAAAGGATTTCTAAAGCATAACTCTTTGGAGGTACACGTTTCACCGAGATTGAAATAAAACTTCCAAGTGTTGAAACGTAAAAAAAAAAAAAAAATCCCTCCTCAGAGGTACAACTTTCTATAAAAAAAAAAATCCTCATCAAAAGCGTACTTTAACTTTCAAAGGAAAAGTAATTTGCCTACTGTGGGAAATGATCGTAAAAAGAAAAGAAGTTAAAGTACCCTTCAGAGGTCCGCTTTACCACATAGAGGAATTCACTTGATGAGATATGCACATAAGCAAAAGAAAAAAGTGATTTCTTCGAACGACCAAGCGTAAAAACTTATACGAAGGGAGTTGTACTCTATAAAATTTTCTTTAAAGAATAAAATAATTATTCTTTAGCAAATAAGAGTGTAAGTCCCCTCGAGGTATAGAATATTGCAGCATACTTATGGAATGGGGGCAATATAGTATAATTACACACAATATGGTATAACTAAACCAGCAAAAGGTAACGCTCAAGTAACATACCATAAGCTCGCTGCAATATCAAATAAACTCATGCCAAAACGAATAACAAATGTATTCTTTAATTCAAACAAAAGTTTGTACAAACGAGGAATCATTTTATTCAATTACAACGCAGGTACAGGTTTCAAAATAAAGAAAAGCGGGGGCCGGTACCCGCACAATTCTCGGCCAGTACATGCAAAACACAAAAAACTAGAAACTGAAGATCTTCACTTCTTTTTGCTGCCTTTAGACCCTTTACCCGGCCGAATGATCAGCTTTTCAGGTCGGCCAGTGGGTATAAGGGAGGAAGGAGAGGTAGGCGCAGCTGGCCCAACTTCCAGCTCCTCTTCAGTGGCAATGATTATCTTCCCTCTCCTCCTTGATGCTCCTTGCTTCCTTCTCCTCTTTGAGGAAGACTCACTTCCTGGAGTGACAAGTTTAGATAAAGTTGTATCGTCAGAAGGAGTTCGCTCCGGAGATATGTCACCTCCCTCAAGTCCCTCATCTTTTTGCTCTTGCGAAGCAATGAGATCATCCAGGCCATGGAGAGCTTCTATTTGTTCTTCTTGTGACCCAGGTTGCGAGGCAGAAGGAGGCGCTACTTGAAGAGATGGAGGAAGGATCACCGGGGGAGAAGAAGCTTGAGTTTGACTCGGTGCTTTCTCTACAAAGGAGAAAAAACTTAAAATATCAGTATCTTTCGAAAAGAGAGGGGATGACGGCTCGTCAAAAGTCGGGAATTCATTAACATTTGAGGAATAATCAAAAGTCGGGAATTCATTGACATTTGAAAAATAATCAAGAAGATCGTCAAGTTCACAAGGAGCGAACGAGCAGTTCACCACTTGGGCTGGTCCGGTGTCAAGTTTACCTGGGGTAGTTGGATCTCTGAGGCTGATTTCATATCGCTGTGCTTCGTTGCTTTCACCACCTTCATCCCCGCCTTGTGCACTTGTAGTTTCAGTTACTGTCTTAGTTGCAGGCGGAGTAGAGGAGCTGGAACCCGTGATGTCAACCACAGGAGAAACTGGAGGTTGGACAGAGGAAGTAAGCGTTAATTCCTTTCCAGAACGTTCCTCTTCCGCCATTCCAGTTCTCATCCTGGCAAGTTGTTCTCGCCCCTTCGCAAGAGCAGCGCGAGCTCCCTCATCCAGGTAACGCGCCTCAAAATCTTCATCGCCATACCCGGCGTCTTTAAACATGTTAAGAGCAGCTTCCCACACCTCGGCCAGGGTGATTTCATACTTAGGACCAAGAAAAGAGAGGCTGCCGCGTCCCAAGACACAATGTAAATAAAAATCGAATAAAGTCGAATTGATATCGTTTTCCATGGTCTGAGCAGTTTCTTCGGCTGCAATTTTGCCAGCCATGGCCTCATCTCGATCTTTTTCGGTCTGAGCAAGTTGGGCTTTTAGCGCTTCAATCTCCATGTCCCGGGCGCTCAGTTTATTCTGCAGCTGGGTGACATCAGTGCGGTGGTTCTCTACAGCTTGTTCCAACCTCTCAGCTTTAGCTTCAGCGTCCCTCTGGCTGGCGTGCGCATCTCGCACTTGTTTTTGCAATACCTCTTCTCTTTGGGTGTAAGTATTAGTAGAAGAGGCAAGATCATCTTTGAGCTGCTTTACTTCAGCTTCGAGTTTTTCATTGTATTCGGCTATCTCCTTCATCTCAGCGTTGTGTTGATCAAGAATCTTCTGCCATTCTGATTTGTCATTTTCCATGGTCAGCATTGCTTCGATGTTAGCCCGATTAACTCTTTGAAGTTCATCAACCAGCTTTTGCCATCCAGACATTCTATCGATATCAAGCTTGACAGCATCGAGATTTCTGTACATAGCTTCTTTGTCGATGGGGACCAAATCAAGGTCGAAGCGTACCCCCCTCAAACACCAGTTCGGGAATCGGCTCTGCAAAGTAGGGGGCCCCCTTTCAACGTGGTATGAAGGCCTGTTGAGAAGTGTTTGGATGGCACTTCCTTCAAGAGCAGGAGATTCGGAAGGGATGTCAATAGAAACTGAGGCACCAGGTCTCTCAGATGTCACGGGCACGTGCTCCTCGCCAAGTTTGGTCCGCTTTCTCGAATCCTCAATATGGCTCTTCCCCCTATCATCGTGCGTTTTACGTTTATGGGAGTCATCATCCCTTGGGAAGGATTCATGTCGCGTGCCCGCTCCCTCATGACGTTCTTCATACCTTCTCCTCTCTTCAGCTTTTCGCGCAGCTCTCTGCTCATTGGTTTCTCTGGGATCGGCATAGTATTGCTTGTAGTCATAGCTGCCACGCCCTCCATAGCGTCGAAAGTCCTTGTAATAAGAACCGCTGCCGCTGCGCCCCATAGAGAAATCTGAAAAGGCAAAAATAGCAAGTCTTAGAAACTCCCGAAGAAAAGAAGTTAAATATGAACAAATGCCGAAAATTCCTAAGTGTTGTGTGATGTGCAAGCTACGCGCATTAAGCTACAAACCACTCATTGGTGTAGGGGTGATGATAGCTTGGGTATGAGGAGTTGGTGTTTGTGTTGGTGTTAGTCGAAGAAGGGACGTCGCCTCAATCATAGGAGAGATAGTTTTAGACACGTCATCTCTAAAAAGCTCCTGTGAGGTCACTATTATGTCGCTCAACCCATCATAAACATCGTCACCATCATGCTCGGTGAGACTTGTTTTCTCAGTTCCTACATCAGCTAATCCCCCGAGAGGCTGTGAAGGTTCTTCTTCTTCCTCAATCGGGGCAAGTGCCGTCTTACTAGATGACCCCATAATGTCGGTAGGGGTGGAACATTTCACCAATGAAGCTTCGATGTTAGACTCTTTTGATGAAGATTGTTCGATAGTAACGGGGGCATCCGATGCTTCAGTCGGGGAATCGGGAACTTCAGTCGGGGCTTCATGAGGCTGAGTATAGCGAGAAGAGTGAAGAAGCCCGTATTGATGTAAAAAGTCATCTCTCAGCAAAAACTTTATATTCCTCTCTTCTACTGGCACAGCATTCAATCTTTCAAAAATTTGCTTATAGCCTGGGTCTCTAGAAGGAGGTGGAAGCGCTGAAAAGTAAAAAGGGAAATTAACATCTAACTACTCAGGCTATGAAAAGATTTTATAAGGAAAACATGTGTCAGGAATAAAGCTGAACGCCCTTACTTCCAACTCTCCACACACCATAAAACCCCGGAGGGCAACGAACATAGAAGAATTGGGTTAAAAACCCGTGAGCAGTATCAGGGAGGCCAACAATCAGTTTGCGGTTTCGGGCGCTCCTCACAACAGTAATGGAAGGATGATCCTTAGTCCGAGAAAAAGAGCATAGATAACAAACTTCACCAAAGCTTGGAAGTCGATCAAGTGTTCTCCTAAAAAGCACACACAACCCCATTAGAATGGCATAGCCATTGGGGTGTAGCTGGGATGGAGCAATGGACAGTTGACGGAGAAGTTGTTGGAAAAAGTCGTTGAAAGGAGGAATGCCTCCACTTAGGCACATTTGCCGGTTAATTGTCACAAAGCCAGAAGGAGCTATATCGGCAGTGTTATTTCTTTCGGGAAGAATGGCATCTGATTCAACGATACCAAACTGAGCACACAACTGGCGAAAAACTTTGTATGATAGTGAAGTAGGAGCTCTTTCGGGAGGATTAACCAGTGGAGCCGGAAGAACAGTTACCTCTCCAGTCCGAACTGTTGTATCACCTTCCTGAGAAGTCATTCTACACAAACAACTGGATGTTCAAATGCGAAGGTGCACGTTTCCTAAAAAGTGTGAAGTGTCGTGCAAAGCTAATAAAAAAATAATAATAATAACAAGTAAAGATAACTGGAATTAAACTGGTTGACGATTGATTGACTACGGTAATTTCGGAACTTGTTATTTAAAGCTCAAGCGTAATACTAATGAGGGCTGGTCAGTTTCAATTGACTAATCCAGTGCTGCTTTAATATTCCACTTGAAATCGATAGCACTTCGTTCACACGATTTATTTAAGTTAATCATCTATCATTAACTAATCTGTCGTTCGATGTGGGCAATCAATGACAGTATATTCGTCCCAGTTTTCTGTGAATGTTATATTAACAGGTTATTAGCTTACAAGTTAAAGCAATCTGTAAAAGATTCAAGCAGCAGTTCAAGGTTCAAGTGGAGTTTAAAAAAAATACATGTGCTAAGTCGTAACCGACTCAAGAGTTAAGTCGTAACCGACTCAAGAGTTAAGTCGTTCCTGTCTTAAGTCGTCAACACATCAAGCTGATTATGCTCTAAATCCTAGGTCGTAACTCAAGGAACAGAAGAAAGGCTCTGATTCAAAGCAACTGGAAATCCCTTAAGTCTTAACTCGGCTACGGCTCATGAAAATTGCTAGGTCGCATGGAAAATCTCTGAGTTGTATATGGGACGATTCCTCACTCTATTCGAATCAAGTTTTTCAACCAACCTGCCTTCCCTTCTAACTTTCAACCTGTTCACCCACGGCCTCCTCAACAGCAATAGCCTTAACCTATCACACTACAAGTCGCCTCAAATCGCGAATCACCTTATGTCAAGCCAAACGAGTTTAAGTTCGTCAATGACCGATTTGATAAAGCTCGTAGGATTTGAAAGGACAAGCCAAAAACGAGGGACTGAACATGTAAGGTAACAATGGCTAACGGTCGAAGAAGGAACAAGATCACTTACGATTGTATGATGCTAGAAGGAATCGGACGAAGTTTGGATCGAAATTGCCTTGGAGAGCTCAGAGATGCGTTAATGGCAGAAAACAGTTTAAAAGTTAAGTGATGAGAAGAAGGAAAGAGGAAGGACGACTCAGGCTTTTATATCTGGAAATGTTGGAATTTGAATCGGCATGCCCGGGTTATGATAAGTCGAAGCACACGACTTACGACCTAAGCGTGTGCTTCGAGGGGCAAATGTTAACCCTATCTCGTTCACGAGTTAACAGGTCTATGAGTTAAGCAGCTCACGACTCAAAAGGCTTCACGACTTAAGGAAATGAATGGTCTACGGCTTAAAAGGATTGTGCGGCTTTGAACATGTTACGATTTAAAGAAACACACGACCTAAGGATTTGTACGACTTAAGGCCTCTACGGGATAGGAAGCCTTACGAGTTAAGCTTCCTACGACTCAAGGCATCTACGAGTTAAAGGATACACGAATTAGAAACCTCCTACGAGTTAAAGCCTCTACGAGTTAAGGAGTACCCGAGGTAGGCTGCTTACGAGATAAGCGGCTCACGAGTTAAGAAGAGATAACGACTTAAGACCCTGATGACCTAAGGAGTCTATACGACTTAAGGGAGCTACGACATAACAGATTAAAGCTTGACCGAGTTAACAAGTGTTACGACTTAAAAAAGGTGTACGACCTAAAGACACTGTCTCTTAACTCGTCTACGAGTTAGGACTCGCCTTCACAAAGCCTGAACTCAGCTTTAAGCCGGAGGCAGCTGGTTAAGTCAACCACGACCTACGACTTATGATGAGTCGTATACGACATATACAAACAAGCCAGAAACTACAACCAGATAACTCGTAAACGACCTAGTACTTGAAGCGTGGGTTCGAAAAAGGCAGGAAGCTCTCTACAAACCAGAGACTCAGCTCAATGAGTCGGTCACGACTCATCCTAAGTCAGCAACGACTTACCTTAAGTCGGCCACGAGTTAGGACTTAGCACTTTTTCCACCCAGAACTCTCTATAAGTATGAAACCATCTCCAACATGCAAAGGACTTTTGGGGGGGCTCATTCTCTTCAAGCGCCATTACTCTGCCAAATTCCAGACGACTTCAAAGCTTTTTAGATCCAACGAACTTCTAAAGGAACTCCATGAAGGAATCATCCACATTCACCATGGATTTGAAGATGATTGTCAACATCAAAGCTTGAGCTACTTGTTTCACATATCCTATCACTTGAAGTGTGTTGTAATTGAAAGATCTTGTAAAGAATTGTAATCAAACTAGTGATAAAAAGATTAAAGTGGACGTAGGCTGGATTATAAGCCGAACCACTATAAATACTGTGTCTCTTACCGTTTTTCTACATACTTTCTGCTTATTTCTGTTTCCCGTACAAACGGGTGGTGCTTTCACAATCACATCTTATACACCAGGGTGTTAGCGTTTAAATTTTTTCGTTAACAAGTGGTATATCTAGTCTCGATAGGCTATAATGATTTAGAAGCACAAGTGATAGCACATTCTCCTTTGCTAGAGAATGGCATCCAAACCAATACGACTAGTATCGGTACAAATAGCAAAGTCTTGATTCCCCTTCAGGAATCACAAGAATAAGAGTATCGAAAGGAAGAGTTCTTTTAAACAATCCTCTTTCCCGAAAAACTAAAACTTTCAAAATTACAATCATCTTTAAGTAATTATCCTTCTAGATAAATTTACATTTTACAAGTCAATACATCGTGTTTGATAGTCTCATCAAAGCGTTTAGGAAATTCCTATCGGTAACGTTGATCAAGCGCATCGACCAAAATTCTTAAAGCACTCAATGGGCAATACAATAACAAAATCATCTTCTTTATAATAAACAAGTTTCTTAAAAGTTTCACAAATATTCTTTGCTTGTTTTAAGAACAAAAATTCAATTATACTTATAAATAAATCTTTATGAAAAAGATTTGTAAAAAATTTAAATTGCTATTTTCATCCCAAATCAATATATATAAAAAATGATCTCATCGAAATATTCATAGAATACTCGATTTATAAAATGGATGAAATAAGCTGGATAAACCGAATGACATAATAAGTCATTCTTAAGAATCATAACGAGTGCGGAATGCGGTAAGTGGAATGCTAACTTCCGCAACCCGTAGCTAATGAAAACCGGTGGGAAGGTCGAGCTGAAAAGACCTTAACACTACTCAAAAGATTGCTTAGGTTACAGTCCTAAGAAAAATTCAAAAATACCGGAAAATTTCTCAAACGACATGAATGAGAGAAATAACACTATCCTTATAAGTGGGCTTAAGGAATAAAATGATGCCATCAAGTTTGAATCAAAATCATAAAGCAAAAATAGAAATCTGCTTAACAGATTGAAAATGTCAAAGATGAATAGTCCACACGGGACAAAGGATATGGCCTCATAATAATTAAGCCAATCCTTACAAAAGTAAATTCCGAAGCCTAAGTAAAAATATCGGCTCGGAAAGAAAAATCACATAAAATAATTTTCGACATCAAATAAAAGCAAATTGAGTGTTGCGGATCTACCATCCGGATTCACAATCCTCAAAGAAGTCATCAAACCCAAATATTTTCAAAGAAAAAGAATCAACAAGTTCTTTTGATATAAAATAGTGAGATGGAACCCATATCAAAAAGAACTCAAATAAGAAGATCACGAAATAAAACAATGCCATCAAGGATTGAGTGAAAAATACCTTGACCAAGAGAAGAGTTGCTAGAGGCTTGCAGCTTTCCTTCTCTCTTGCTTGGAAGCTTAGGAAACAAAGATAAAAGATGAGCCGAACCTTTGCAATGCCGACAAAAGAGGGGTTCGGGCACTCCCTTGCATAATGGTCTGTGGAACCACAATTGTAGCATTGTCCACGACTAGAGGTGGGAGTCTTTGCTACCAGAGTTTGTTGCTTCCCTTTCTTATTAGAATTGGGGCCTTTGGATTTAATAGGCCTCTTCAAGTTATTGTCGAAGTTCTGTTGGGCACGCACAACTTCAACATCACCTTCATTATCGGCCTCTTCAAGACGAAGAGCGATATAAATAAGCTGATCAAATGAAACCTCAAGTTTCAGGAGTATTGGCTTCTTAAGATTCTTATTCAAGCCATAGACAAATCTCTGATTTTTCTTCATCGGGGTATTAATATACTCAATCCCGTATTTAGAAAGAGATTCGAAAGATGCGACATAATCTATCACAGAAGATTCACCTTGAACAAGGTCGATAAAACGCCGGGCCAAAGTTACTTTTTCAGCCTCCGGCACAAATTTCAATTCGAATCTTCCCCGGAATTGCTCCCAAGTAAGATCCGCTTCAATGATTTCGGAAACCAAGAGCTCATACCAATCTAATGCTCTTTCTTGGAGCATGCTAGAAGCCACCTGGACTCGATGTAGGTCAATAAGATTCATGCGAGTAAAGATACGATCGCATGATTTGAGCCAAGCTTGAATTTCAATAACACTTTCGGATCCCTTGAATGGCCTTCCACCCAAATCGGTGTAGTCTCTGCACAAGCGTGCAAAACCGGATCTAGGATAAGTAGGCTCTGGATTGGGACCGGCTGCTTGAGCGTTCTTTACTAGATCAAGAAGCTGCTGGGCAGACATAAATACTCCATCTTGAGGAGTAGCACTAGATTGACCGACGCTGGGATGGCCTGGTCTAACCATTTCTCTTCTTTAAGAAAGAAAGAAAGAAGAAGGAAAAGTTATTCTCAAAATAAATATCAAGCAATCTTGATAGATAAAACAGGGGATCATAAAGAAAATAGGATGAATCGGTACGAAGACTCGAATAAAATCCTAAAGCACGACTCCTAAGAAAGACTCAGGATGATGATCCTTGTTGTAATATTTCGTATTGTTCCAAAGTTTGGCTTTGATACCAAGCTATGACGCCCCACCTCTATACCCACGCTAGCCAAGAACACTACGGTGTAATGCTGTCAACTAGCACGGAGAATAAGGCTATTGATGAGCGACCATCCGTGTAATTGCTTTGCGCGAGCACCGATATGTCAGAAAGTATAACATGCATTTTATTTCTAGAGGAAATCCGACATACCGATACAAACACAAAGCTACTACACGGTAGCTATAATAATCTTCGGAAACAAATATAGAAATAAGCATAACACGAATCAGTCACAGATAATTCATATCACAAAGGCGGAAATAGATATGAATATTATACATAAAAGTGTATATCAGAGTAGTGGTCAAATAAGATCCACAATATCAAAAAGAATAGATACAAGTGCTAGACAAAAGAATAAGTATACATCATAGAGTCTGTATCTCAAATGTATACAACAAAAACTACTAATCTAAGTAGTTAGCCAAAAGTCAGATGATAGTTCCAGATAGAAAGTCAAGAGGAAGCACCTGTAACATCTCGGTCTGACCCGAGTATTATTTAATAAGAAAATAATAAACGGATCAGTCTAGCTATAAATATTAGATGAAATGATATAGAATAAGAAATATGACTAAACGTATAATGATCACAATGTCAAGCTGTGATAAATAAGTAATTGAAAAATCAATAAGAGATTAATCAATATCGCAAAGATCTTCTCAAAGATAAAAAGAAATGTCATACTCCTAATTTCATTCACCAAGCCACAATAAATGACATATATATCAATGCCAATCGTAAAAGTTGGTGAAACATAAATTCCAGAATTCAATACATGAAATCCAGAAATCACAAGAAAAGGATGGCCAAGACATTGATGTAGTGCAAACGGTACATCCAACGAATCACAAAGCAAAGACATTGATGTAGTGCAAACGGTACATCCAATGTATCAAAAGCAAAGACATTGAGGTAGTGCAAACGGTACATCCAATGTATCAAAAGCAAAGACATTGACGTAGTGCAAACGGTACATCCAATGTATCAAAAGCAAAGACATTGACGTAGTGCAAACGGTACATCCAATGTATCAAATAATTCGGAGCATCGACGTCGCACAGCGTGACATCCGATGAACCAAATCAAAAAGACATCGCACAATGCTAGTCTAAAACATAAAATGATCGTCATGATCAAAGAGAAGTGTCAAATACAATAAGCTAGTAAATATATAAGCTTAGCTTCATGTCCCATAACCACTAGCTTAACTTAAATATTTACGAACAAATTGTAGATCTCCACTAGAAAATTGTCACAAGAGTTTCAATCGAACAAGTCCAAGAATTAACCGACGAAGTAAACGCAAGCGTTTCATACCACTTGTTTTACTAAGTCGTTTAATTAGATTTCTCATAGGAGTGAGGTAAAGGCTTGTATATACTAATAGATTGGAAAATGGTTTAAGAAAAACGAGCTTTGTAATAAAATAGTGTTGAAATCATTTGAAGAAAGAGTTTTGATATTTACTACTAGTATAGAAAACCTTTATATTTTTTAAAGTGACAAATCACAAAGAAGATTGTAGGAACAATCAATCGCTAAAATTCATATTCGAAGACGTGAATAGAATCCAAAGAAATCGATACCGAATCCATCGAAATGGATATTCCAAGAATTCCCGAAGAAAATAAGTCATCAAAGTCGATAATAAATGATAAAAACAAAAGGGAAACAACACGAATCGATTAAAGTTGGAAATTCAGACAACTAGGCAAAAAGGCATAGTTGGCAGATAGGAGAAGGTCGATCAACCGGACTCCCTGAGTCGGTTGACCGAACCAGAGGAAGGAAGTGCTCGGGCACCAGGTCGGTCGACCGGCTCAGGGGCTCGGTCGGCCGAAGCCTGTAACCAGCACTTCCTAAACAGAGGCAGGAAGTGCCTGGGTAGCAGGTCGGTCGACCGGACCCTGAGTTCGGTCGGCCGAACCTGTAGCCAGCACTCCCATGCCAATTTAATAAATTCTATCCCCTCCCAAAATGCTATCGGTCGAGCAACGGCACTAAGGGTTTACGCCAATCGACTACCGGGCCATAGAAGCTCTTTGGTTCATCACCAAAACATGATCAAAACATCAAAGCTATGATTTTTAAAGAATTGAACCCAAAACACCAAAAATTGGAATATTCACCAAATCAATCCAAACCAAAAGCAAATGCACACGATTAAGTGTTAGGAATTCATACCTAACAATCGAAGATAATTATATACTAAGATGTGAGATAAAAATCTCACCTTTGAACCCAAATCAATGAAGAAGAAGCTTGAAAGCAATGGAGAATCAACCACTCTTCAATCCGAACTCAAGAAGCTTGATTCTAAGCTTAAAAGAGAAATATTTCCCAAATTAGGTTTAGGAAATTTCTGAAATTGGAAGGAGAATGAGTTGGAGAAGAAGAAGGAGATGCTTACCAATGGGTTCTCTTGATTTTGGAGCTAGAAGTTGGATTTGCAAAGAAAGCTAGGGCATAGGAATTTCCATTTCCAATCTCTTCCACCATTTTTGCTTAAGCTTGAGTGTTAGGAATATGAAATGAAGTAATGAAGAGTTGGAGTGGGTTGGGACTGAGTTAGTAAGTGGTTAATGGGTTCAGCCCAAACCAAAGCCCTAAGTGAAAAAGTGGCAAAAATCAACTTTCTCCAAACATATCGAAGCTTATACTTAAAAAGGTTGTAAACGTCATTTTGAACTCAATGGAAAGGGTCCCGAGTCCTAATTCGACCGTATGCAAAAAGTAGCTTTTCGGACCAAAATCTGACGAATGATAAAATATTTAAATAAAATATTTAAATATACAATTGATAAATATGCGGGTTGTTACAGATATACATAATATCAAAGACGATTTGAAATAAACTTTAAGTGTTCAGTTTTAAAATTTTACTTGGGATGTGAGGTGGAAATCCAAAATGATAAGTTTTCGAATTTATAATTGGAAGATTATTAATATGAAGTTTAAAAATTTGAAATGGGAGTTCAAATTGGGTAAGATTGACTGGATTAAGTGAGTTGACTTTAACTTTGGGAAAGTTAAATTAGTTTAGAACAAACAACCTAAATTGGAAATTTCAAGATTAAATTTGAGTTTAACGTAGGAAGTTAAATGGTTGATTTGAATTGGGAGTTTATGTGAGCTCAAAATGGGTTTGAGATCTGGAAATTGGAAATGGATGGATGTTTTAAAAAAATTTGGATAATATTATCCTATTGTTATTAATAATCTTTAAACTATGAATTGGATTTGTTTAAATGAATGAAGAAATGGATTGTGGTAATATATCCATTATTGAGATAAAAGGGAAATTGAACTTTAGTTTGAAATTAGAGAAATGGAATCACTTTGGACTTGAGATTTGGGTGTTTAAGATAGAATTTCAACTGAAATTGTTGAAAAATGGTTTTAAGGTTGAATTTGGATAATAAATGGGGTTTTGAAAGATTAAATTGATTAAAAAGGATTTGAACTATTACTTGAATCTAGAAATAAGTTTATGTGAAAGTTAGGGTAATTTAAAATGAAATTCTGAAATTTGGACTCAGAATTAAATTGTTCAAAGGATTTAAAAATAAAGGTTAATTTGATTTAAGGAAATTAGATAAACATTTAAAATTTAACTCGAATTTATATAATTCGAGATGATTTAAAGTGAGATTGAATTTGAAATTAGTTCAAATTGAAATTTGATTTAAATAATTTGGATTTGTGATTAAAGTTGAATAGTTTTAAATTCAAATAGAATTTGATTTGAATTTGGAAAGAATCGAGGTTATTTCAACTTGAATTAGGGCTTTTCAATGGAAATCAAAGTTATTTAAATTGGAATTTGAGTCAATTTAAATGGAAATGGAAATTTAAATTGAATTGATGGGACTGGAGATTGGGAATTGAACAGTTTGGCTCCGGACTATTTTCAAATTTTTCTTCTTCAATATAAATCTATATTTTTTCCAAGCTACTTACTATACAATCTTTCTTTTTGTGACGACCCGGAATTTTCGGGCATTTAAAATTGGAATATTTAATTGATTTTAAATATTCAATAGAGTAATTTTAACTTGAATTACGAATATCGCTATTTATTTGATAATTAAATTATTGGATTAAATAAGTGAAGTTGGGTATAACGTTGAATCTGCAATTTTGAAGCCTGTTTAAATGATTTGAAGGCTTATAAAATTTATATTGATAACACTAAGGATAATCGAAGTTTTAAAATTGAATTTAACAGTGATCTGTTCAGTTTTGAAATTTTATCGTTTTAATTTGAATTTAAAATAGCCTTCCAAGGCACAGCCTCGGAATTCGACGAAATTAGTTCCTTTGGGTCCGTAATATTGAATTATTACTGGATTTCAAATTTCGTAGCATTTGGAATGGCTGAGTGAGCGTACGTTATAAAAACGCACTGGGAATTTTATCGAGACAATTTGTAATTAATTATATATATATATATATATAATTATATTTGGTCAATACTTCAAATCCATCAGCCACCCTATGAATTGACCCTGTCTTTCCTTTTGCAACACGCCACTTACCTGTCTCTCCTCATTTCTTATCAGCCGAGATAAAAATTAAATAATATTATAACTTAACAAAAATCAAGTATTGGCTTCAAAAGCACGCCACTTCCTTTCCAAAATATCACATCCCCTCTTTCATTTTATAATAGCATCAACCGAAAGAAATAAAGCAGATTTCGATTTCAATTCTTTCCTTCTCTAAATCGAACGAATTCATTCGTTCATTCGATAAAAAAAGGAAATGGCGGCCAAGCTTTATCGTTCGAACCGATCTTGAGGAAGAACAACTAGGGGTGTTGGCCATTCGCGCGCACGGTAAAAGGGGATCGAGGTCGAGGGCTTATCGATTTGGGGGTTCGCGACTCACGGCCGAGGGTCATGTGGCGATTCGAGCTCGGGGTCGCGGCTGCTGGAGTCGCAATGGGATTTAGGGCTTGGTGACGGCATCGCATGGACGATGCTCGTTTGAGTGTGTGGCGGCAGCAGTAAGGGAGGGAGGTTGTGACTATTTGGGCTTGCGGTGGAGTCGTTCGTCAGCGATGGTGGGTTGGGGTGTCTCGACTGGAAGGTAGCAGTTTTATATTATCTGTGTTTAATTTAATTTAGAAATATATGTGGATAAAAAAAATACAAGTATTTTCACTTACTGGTGAATCTAAATTAATGTGGTATGGAGATAAATTTATTAGATTTAATATAAACAGAAAATTTATTTATAGATGATTTTGGAAAAGTATAGGAATTTTAAAATGTGTAGAGTTTATAATAATAAACAGATAAATATACGTATGGAAATATTTTATCCTACTAGTTTATTTTAAAAGAAGTGGGTTAGATGATAAAACTATTTTAATTAACTTATTTAATAATTGAGTTACCAAAGATACTTTGTCAAGAAAATTTTTAGTTTAAAATTTTTAAGTTAATTTATAATTTAAAATAAATAAGTAAATATTAGTTAATTATTGGATTTATTCAAGTGTTAATTAACTATATAATGTTATAAAAGGTCTAAAATCGAGAAACAAGCCAGTTTGGAATGGATTGCAAACAGCAAAACAAAGGTGAGTTAATCTCACTTAGTTAAATTTAAATTTAAATGATTAAATTTAAATACTTGTTTGTATGATTGAATTGATTGTTGTGTTATATAGTAGTATACACTACACCTTGAAATGATTGATTTCCCTCATTTTATAGTGAAGATATCTTATATTGTGCTAACGTCTGTGGATGCAGGGAAAACAGGTTGGAGGGATCCAACTGGATCCCACAACATTTATTATTTAATATCCTCTATGGTGATTATTTGATATTTTATGATGAATCATATTAGAATATTGTATGCTATGGTTCGATTAGATATAAATGGGTATAGTGAATTACCAAATATATATATATATATATATATATATATATATATATATATATTGGATTCTGGAAAGAAAATAAAAGAAGTAAATTTGTAAGTAAAATAATTATAGAAATTTGAGTAAAATTTAAGAATGAATTGGGAAAGAAATAATGTGCCCTTTAAAATTTTAGTAAATAAATCTTGAGTATAGAAAGGAAATTATGAATAAACAGGGAATTAATGAATTTTTAAAAAAATTCAATGTTATTATTTAAAAAGAACAAAACATTTATTTGAAATTTAAGATTTAAAATATTGGAAAGAATAAAGAAGGCATTGGGATAAGATCTGGAATATGTATATTTCAGTTAAAAGATTTAAAATCAAATGGAAATTAATAACATTAATAATAAAACACATAATTAATTAATTTTGAAGGAATTGAGTAAGTAAAGAGATTTAATTCAAGTAGTATAAATTGGGAATCAATTTGGAAAATTGATTTAAGTGATTGAAGTTGGAATTCTCCCTGGATAACCAAGTACATTTTCAAAGTAAATTTTCAAATATAAGTTAAAAGGTTAAAAGTTGTTTTTAAAAAGCAAGTTTTGGAAAATTTCTTATTTCTAATATTTAAATTCTAAAGTAAGTATTTTCTCTTAATTAATTATATTAGTAATTATTTAAAGAATGAATTAATATTATGTTTTTTTAAAAGTATAAATCTAATTTTATATTCATTAAGTAACCTTATTTTCAAATATTCATATAGTATGGTATTTTTAATAAATTGTTGATGTAGTTTTAACTTAAATGTTTTAAAGTATATTTCAAAGTACAGTGTTTTAAATCATTTTAAAAATCTAGTTTTGTGCTTGGTGATTCCAGTGGAGAATAGAAATACTTGGAATTTATTCTGAGAAAGGCAGATAGTTTTGAAAACTGTTTTCAAAGGAATTTGAAAAGTGAAATATATCTTGTGAAAATATTTTTGAGATAAATAAATAATTTGGGAAATTATTTATTGTTTGATGGTTGTTTCTGAATATTAATTGATAGTTAAATAACCGACTATCAATATTGGCCAAATGCGCTGATCGTTTCGAAGAGACCGGGATCGAGATTAATTTCTCGAAAACCACTTCGATCCGGTTTGTACGTTTCGTGGGAAATGAGTTTGGATTCGAAGATAGAGCAGTCAAGTGCAAGGGCTAGTTGCTACTAATTCTGAGGATATTTCCAAAATGGATGTAGTAGGAATAGTGCCTTCGGTTCCGTTCGAACCCGGGATGGACTTGTATGGATGAATGCTTACGAAACATCGTCAGGTGGACGATGGGCATTCTAAGGGATATGTTCTAAAAGGTAACGCTTAGCCTCAAGCCTCATCAAATGGGAATGACTGAAAATCAAGGGTTATGCGACAAGGCTAGGTGGGTAGCACCCAAGCAGGGTGAGGTCATTCCAGTCTAGATGTCCCTTTTTATTTCGGCTTATTGGGCGGTTGCTGATCCCAACTACGGGGTGATCTCACTCGGGATTATCAAGTAAGGGGTAGTCCCATCCTGGTGTTGCAGGGGAGCGGGCGTACTCCTCGGTACGGTGATCTAGGCCACATATTGTGACAAGCGGTACCCAGTGCCTAGTCAATAGTTGGTAATCCATTCTCCCTACGATCCTTTTACAAGTTTTGTTTGTATTACCCACTCTGTGGCTAGTAGCTGGAATTTAATCATGTAACAATTTCGGCTACTTTATAAGTATTTGTATATGGACCCTATTATAATATCAGAGGATTTCTATAAAAAGTGTTTTAGCTATCGTAAGGTAAAAACCCGACATGTTTATTTGTGGCGTGGTCTTACGAGATGCTTTTGTTTTCAAAGGATTTTGAAACTTTAATAATCAATTGGGTGTGATTTTCTCACGCTGGTATTCCATACTGACACGGGTGTTATTTAACTGTAATGCTCGGGTCAGACCGAGTATTATAGGACACAGGTTTTGATGCTGTGGAGCTCAGACGAGCTAGACGACGATGCGTATTCTCGTACTTGTTTTATATGTTTGTGCCGCTGTGTTGAGTAGTTGTGTATCTAGTTGTATGCTATTGATGTTGTGTGAACTCTTATGATGTACTCTGATAATGTAATGTATAACAGATATATTTGATTTTGAGTAAAGATTATTTATTCTCTATTATATTTATTTCCGCTGCGATGGTTAGATTCTGATGTTGTTTCTATTTTCTTCTTCTACCTCTTCTTCTTTAACCCAAATGGTTCATATTTCTGTACAATTTGAGTTGATTTAGGTAGAATAGTGTTGACTCAAGGGGTACGGATTTGCGGGTCGTTACAGTTGGTATCAGAGCCAGGTTGGTGATAACCTTGGCTCTGGTGGGAATTACTCATTTAAATTAGAGACTGAAGTACTCTAGAATGAGTTTGACCGTATTAATAAATATGAGCGCGTATTTGTTAGTGAATATAAATTGTTTTAATATTGTGTTGATTTGTTTATTGAGTGACATATGAACCTTCGTCAACACAGTCTGCGCAACTGTATTGATGGGGTTTCTAAACACTTGAATAGAACAATTGACATGATATTGTTTTAAATATGGGTAAATGAAATAATTTTACCCAAAAACATATTTTGATATAAAGAATAGTTTTTGAAAACTATTTAGCTAAAATATGGTTGCTTGGATGTTAATTGGATGTTAGGATTGATGATATTAAAGTATTATCGTTGTTAAGTGAAAATTTAACTAGAAATTGAAATATAACTAAAGTTTAAGGGAATAAATTCATTATAAAATGAAATTTATAAATATGGATTATGAATGTAATTTATAAATTGAAATACAATCAAAGGAGAATTTGTATAAGCATAAATTGTACAAATGAATAATAATTAAATTTATTTAAGCAGGATTTGGAAATTCAAAATTTCAGAGATTTTGGGAATGTTTATCGAAGTGTTTTGAAGATAAATGATAACATTATTGTTTAGAGGTATTCCTAAAAGGAAATTTGTTTTAAACGGATTTTAAAAGTGATATAGCATTGAAATCACTTGATTTATTGGAAAATAATTCTGATGATGACAGCCGCATCATCAGTATTCATTTTCGAATTTCTAAGTGACGGATTGCTGTCAAAAAAAATTGATTTGTTCAGAAAAGTTACTTGTTTTTGAAAATTTCAAAGGAAATTTATTGGGAATGAAACCAGGATTGGCTTAAATATTTGTGAAGTGAGATTTGAGATGTTGGGGATATCAAAATAATTTGAAACTAAAAGCCGGGTGTTTAAAAAAGAGAAATCCTGATGAAATAGGTTGTAAGCTTATAACTTGAGATGATTTTTAAATCAGGAAGGAAATATGAGCTTTGAATGTTGGAATTTAAATTTAAAGGGAAAAGTTAAAAATGAAATTAACTTGGATTGATGAAGAAAATTGAATCGAATCGAGGTAAATAAATCTGAGTTAAAATAAAATTGAATTGGAATAAGAATTCAATTGAGTTATTGGATGCAATGAATTGGAATAACTTATAAAAGAATTAGAAATCCATAGAAATAAAAATATGCTTGGGCTATAAATAAATAGAAGGCTTGAGTTAAAATAAAATAAAAATAAAAGATGAACATATTCAAGTCTATAATGAATGGAATTGTGTAAATAATAAGTTGTGACTTATAAATTTGAAAAAGTGGGATAGAAACCCAAAATAAATATTTTTGATGAATTGAAAAACAAAATAAGGATCAAAACATGAATTATAAAATAAATTTGAACTTAAGAAAATTTAAATGAAGAGATTTTGAGATTAAAATCAAGTTCTGGATTATAAGTTGGGGAAAAGACTATTTAGATGATAATTAGACAATGAAAAATGTAATGAGAACCCAATGTAATTAAATAAAGCTGAATTGTGAGTTCATGAAATTTGGTGGTAAATTGAAAATGGATAGTGGATTCAGAACTTGAGTTTTAAATTAAAATTTAACTTGAAGTGTTAACAAATTAAATATAATTGGAAATGTATCGAATAAAAATGAAATTGGATTGAAATAGCAATGGTTTGAATGTGCAAATGAAATCCAAAAAGTGGAAATAAATTGGATATGTCCTTGTAATCAATTGAGTAAGTTGAGTATTAAAGAGAAAAATCCACTTGTAAAATGGAAATGAGCTTAAGTATATAATTTAAGTAAATTGAAGTAAATTAACTTAAAGCTAAACAAATGGAAGACAATTGAATTTAATTCAACTTAAACTAAGTTAAATGATATTGGGATGAATTTAAATTGAATAAAACGAAATCTTAATCAAAATAAAATTCGATAAGTTACCGATAATATATAATGGAATGAAAATTCTTAAATAAATAATTGTAAACCATTTAAATTGTTAAGGAATTGAAATAACTTGGAGTCTATAAGAAAAATTGAAATGGTTATTGAATGAAATAGCTTAGATTGTCTTTGAGCTAAATAAAATAGTTTGGAATAAATAAATATAGAATGGATTGTAAATGAATGGATTCAAATCTGAAATGCAATGAAAATGAGAATATATGGATCGTGAATAAATTTAAAAATGGAATAGAAGTAAGTATAAATTGAGTTGAAATCCATTTAAATTGGTTATCAAGCACAAATACTGATCTATTCACATGGATCTCGTCAAATTTCATAGAATAAATTGTCATTGGATGTAAATGGAAGTAATTAAGATGCTATGAATTGATAAAAGTGAAATAGAATTGATTTTGAAATCAATTGAATTGAATATGAGTTTGTTTGGGGTTAAAATAAATTGAAGGTAAGAAATGGTATTGTGAACCATTAAAATTAAATGAAATGGGTATGGATTGGTTGAAACAAATGCGTAAGTGTTAAAAACTATATAAGTTGTTTATAAACATTGTTTAGTTACATTGCTTTTAATATTCATGTGTTGTAATTGTTTAAAAGAGTGAAATGTTAATAAACTCCATATATATGGCACTTATATGTTTAAATTGAGTAAGTACAGGTATCTGGAAGCCGTGTGGCTGGATTTGGGTTGCATTAACTGCTAAATAAATAAGTTGTCTGCTTAAAAATGCTAAATAAGGTACGCCTACGCAATAAAAATAGGAAATATGAACTGTTTTTGGTTTTTCCGACTGGGTGGGTCGATGTATATATATTTATCTCTTTTGTAAAATTGCAAAAGCTCCTCCGTACAAGGGAGACTCTGCCAAAAATTTTCAGAAATTTTGGGAGTTAGAAATTTTTTGGAAATTTTGGGAGTTAGAAATTTTGGAAAATTTGTTCACGACAAAACAATTTCAAACTGGAAATTGAAATAAAGTAGTAAATGAAACTAGTTTAAAATAATGACATAAATTAGTTATAAATGAAGAATAAAATTCAAATATTCAGAGTTAAAGATAAATTGAAATTCATATGGAAATGAAAGAATCAATTTGAATAGGAATAGATATAAACTAAAGTGGTAAGGTGAAAATGAATATAAGGAACATATTACATGCATATACTAACTTAAGAAGGAATGTTGAATTCTTAAATGAAAGATTGATCCTACAAATATAATCTAAGATAATATTGGAATGAATAGATATTGACATTTTGTAAGAAAGTCGATAAAATGTTTTTGAAAGTTGTGATTGGATATGAGTGCTAAGCAGGATATGCAGGTAAAATAAAGGGAAAAGGGAATTGATTTTGATTTCAAAAGATAAATTTGAATTGCTCGACAAAAAGGTATGTATTTAAATTTGGTGTGAAATTTGATTGGGATTTGGATCGAGCCACTTGGCTTTTTGTTTTATTTTTGGATTTGGGAGGCCGTAGAGCCATTTTGTAGTTGTACCGAGCTAGCCGCGCAAAGGAGACGCTGATGAAATTTTTCGGAAATTTAGAGTGTTAGAAGAAAAAAATTGAGAAAATTCCAATAATTTTAAATTTGATTTAGAATTGAAATTTGAATGCTCGAGCAAATAATATGGTTTGAAAACTATGGGGGAATTTGAGAAGTTAGTAGGATTGATAATGGGTCTTTTATAAAAGATAGTTGGTCGGAGGTGGGATTGTTGATTTTGGGGAAAATAATAATCGGGTATTGGGCCATTCTTCCTAACTAGTAATTTCGGGGACGAAATTCTTTTAAGGGGGAGGAATGTGATGACCCGGAATATTCGAGCATTTAAAATTGGAATATTTAATTGATTTTAAATATTCAATAGAGTAATTTTAACTTGAATTACGAATATCGCTATTTATTTGATAATTAAATTATTGGATTAAATAAGTGAAGTTGGGTAAAACATTGAATCTGAAATTTTGAAGCCTGTTTAAATGATTTGAAGGCTTATAAAATTTATATTGATAACACTAAGGATAATAGTAGTTTTAAAATTGAATTTAACAGTGATGTGTTCAGTTTTGAAATTTTATCGTTTTAATTTGAATTTAAAATAGCCTTCCAAGGCACAGCCTCGGAATTCGACGAAATTAGTTCCTTTGGGTCCGTAATATTGAATTATTACCGGATTTCAAATTTTGTAGCATTTGGAGTGGCTGAGTGAGCGTACGTTATAAAAACGCGCTTGGAATTTTATCGAGACAATTTGTAATTAATTAAAGATATATATATATATATATATATATATATAGAATATTATATTTGGTCAATACTTCAAATCCATCAGCCACCTTATGAATTGACCCTGTCTTTCCCTTCTGTAACACGCCACTTACCTATCTCTCCTCATTTCTTATCAGCCGAGATAAAAATTAATAATATTATAACTTAACAAAAATCAAGTATTGGCTTCAAAAGCACGCCACTTCCTTTCCAAAATATCACATCCCCTCTTTCATTTTATAATAGCATCAACCGAAAGAAATAAAGCAGATTTTGATTTCAATTCTTTCATTCTCTAAATCGAATGAATTCGTTCGTTCATTCGATAAAAAAAAGGAAATGGCGACCAAGCTTTATCGTTCGAACCGATCTTGAGGAAGAACAACTAGGGGTGTTGGGTGTTCGCGAGCACGGTATAAAGGGGATCGAGGTCGAGGGCTTATCGATTTGGGGGTTCGCGACTCACGGCTGAGGGTCATGCGGCGATTCGAGCTCGGGATCGCGGCTGCTGGAGTCGCGATGGGATTTAGGGCTTGGTGACGGCATCGCATGGACGATGCTCGTTTGAGTGTGTGGCGGCAGCAGTAAGGGAGGGAGGTTGTGACTATTTGGGCTTGCGGTGGAGTCGTTCGTCAACGATGGTGGGTTGGGGTGTCTCGATTGGAAGGTAGCAGTTTTATATTATCTGTGTTTAATTTAATTTAGAAATATATGTGGATATAAAAAAAATACAAGTATTTTCACTTACTGGTTAACCTAAATTAATGTGGTATGGAGATAAATTTATTAGATTTAATATAAACAGAAAATTTATTTATACATGATTTTGGAAAAGTATAGGAATTTTAAAATGTGTAGAGTTTATAATAATAAACAGATAAATATACGTATGTAAAATTTTTATCCTACTAGTTTATTTTAAAAGAAGTGGGTTAGATGATAAAACTATTTTAATTAACTTATTTAATAATTGAGTTACTAAAGATACTTTGTCAAGAAAATTTTTAGTTTAAAATTTTTAAGTTAATTTATAAGTTAAAATAAATAAGTAAATATTAGTTAATTATTGGATTTATTCAAGTGTTGATTAACTATATAATGTTATAAAAGGTCTAAACTCGAGAAACAAGCCAGTTTGGAATGGATTGCAAACAGCAAAACAAAGGTGAGTTAATCTCACTCAGTTAAATTTAAATTTAAATGATTAAATTTAAATGCTTGTTTGTATGATTGAATTGATTGTTTGTTATATAGTAGTATACACTACACCTTGAAATGATTGATTTCCCTCATTTTATAGTGAAGATATCTTATATTGTGCTAACGTCTGTGGATGCAGGGAAAACAGGTTGGAGGGATCCAACTGGATCCCTCAACATTTATTATTTAATATCCTCTGTGGTGATTATTTGATATTCTATGATGAATTATATTAGAATATTGTATGCTATGGTTCGATTGGATATAACTGGGTATAGTGAATTACCAAATATATATATATATATATTGGATTCTGGAAAGAAAATAAAAGAAGTAAATTTGTAAGTAAAATAATTATAGAAATTTGAATAAAATTTAAGAATGAATTGGGAAAGAAATAATGTGCCCTTTAAAATTCTAGTAAAGAAATTTTGAGTATGGAAAGGAAATTTGAATAAACAGGGAATTAATGAATTTTAAAAAAAAATCAATGTTATTATTTAAAAAGAACAAAACATTTATTTGAAATTTAAGATTTAAAATACTGGAAAGAATAAAGAAGACAATGGGATAAGATCTGGGATTTGTATATTTCAATTAAAAGATTTAAAATCAAACTGAAATTAATAACATTAATAATAAAACACATAATTAATGAATTTTGAAGGAATTGAGTAAGTAAAGAGATTTAATTCAAGTAGTATAAATTGGGAATCAATTTGCAAAATTGATTTAAGTTATTGAAGTTGGAATTCTCCCTGGATAACCAAGTACATTTTCAAAGTAAATTTTTAAATATAAGTTAAAAGATTAAAAGTTGATTTAAACAAGCAAGTTTTGGAAAATTTCTTATTTCTAATATTTAAATTCTAAAGTAAGTATTTTCTCTTAATTTATTATATTAGTAATTATTTAAAGAATGACTTAATATTATGTTTTTTTAAAAATATAAATCTAGTTTTATATTCATTAAGTAACCTTATTTTCAAATATTCATATAGTACGGTATTTTTAATAAATTATTGATGTAGTCTTAACTTAAATGTTTTAAAGTATATTTCAAAGTAAGTGTTTTAAATTATTTTAAAAATCTAGTTTTGTGCTTGCTGATTCGAGTGGAGAATAGAAATACTTGGAATTTATTCTGAGAAAGGCAGATAGTTTTGAAAACTGTTTTCAAAGGAATTTGAAAAGTGAAATATATCTTGTGAAAATATTTTTGAGATAAATAAATAATTTGGGAAATTATTCATTTTTTGATGGTTGTTTCTGAATATTAATTGATAGTTAAATAACCGACCATCAATATTGGCCAAATGCGCTGATCGTTTCGAAGAGACCGGGATCGAGATTAATTTCTCGAAAACCACTTCGATCCGGTTTGTACGTTTCGTGGGAAACGAGTTTGGATTCGAAGATGGAGCAGTGAAGTGCAAGGGCTAGTCGCTACTAATCCTGAGGATATTTCCAAAATGGATGCAGTAGGAATAGTGCCTTTGGTTCCGTTCGAACCCGGGACGGACTTGTATGGATGAATGCTTACGAAACATCGTCAGGTAGACGATGGGCATTCTAAGGGATATGTTCTAAAAGGTAACGCTTAGCCTCAAGCGTCATCAAATGGGAATGACTGAAAATCAGGGGTTATGCAACAAGGCTAGGTTGGTAGCACCCAAGCAGGGTGAGGTCATTCCAGTCTAGATGTCCCTTTTTATTTCGGCTTAGTGGGCGGTTGTTGATCCCAACTACGGGGTGATCTCACTCAGGATTATCCAGTAAGGGGTAGTCCCGGCCTGGTGTTGCAAGGGAGCGGGCGTACTCCTAGGTACGGTGATCTAGGCCCCGTACTGTGACACGTGGTTCCCAGTGCCTCGTCATTAGTTGGAATTCCATTCTCCCTACGAGCCTTTTACGAGTTCTGTTTGTATTACCCACTCTGTAGCTAGTAGATGGAATTTAATCATGTAACAATTTCGGCTATTTTATAAGTATTTGTATATAGACCCTATTATAATATAAGAGGATTTCTATAAAAAGTGTTTTAGCTATCGTAAGGTAAAAACCCGACATGTTTATTTGTGGCATGGTCTTATGAGATGCTTTTGTTTTCAAAGGATTTTGAAACTTTAACAATCAATTGGGTATGATTTTCTCACGCTGGTATTCCAGACTGACTCGGGTGTTATTTAACTGTAATGCTCGGGTCAGACCGAGTATTATAGGATACAGGTTTTGATGCTGTGGAGCTCAGGAGACGAGCTAGACGACGAAGCGTATTCTCGTACTTGTTTTATATGTATATGCCGCCGTGTTGAGTAGTTGTGTATCTAGTTGTATGCTATTGATGTTGTGTGAACTCTTATGATGTACTCTGATAATGTAATGTATAACGGATATATTTGATTTTGAGTAAAGATTATTTATTCTCTATTATATTTATTTCCACTACGATGGTTAGATTCTGATGTTGTTTTCTATTTTCTTCTTCTACCTCTTCTTCTTTAACCCAAATGGTTCGTATTTCTGTACAACTTGAGTTGATTTAGGTAGAATAGTGTTGACCCAAGGGGTACGGATTTGCGGGTCGTTACACTTTTTAAAC
The DNA here is from genome assembly GCA_030765085.1 of Allium cepa. Taxonomy (NCBI): domain Eukaryota; kingdom Viridiplantae; phylum Streptophyta; class Magnoliopsida; order Asparagales; family Amaryllidaceae; genus Allium; species Allium cepa. Next base: position 302,669,027 of record CM060932.1, read on the forward strand.
CCCAAACTATCTTATACTTGTTTTATAATTACTTTTGAAATTATTTAACTATTTTACAACAATTTTACAACTGTTTTATAATCTAATTACTATTTTACAACTATTTAACTATTTTACAACTATTTTACAAGTAATAACTATTTTTCAACTACTTATCTATTTTTAACTTTTCAAGCTATGTTCTAAATATAAGCTGGTCAGAGTGCAAACTGTTTATTATTAAATATCTATTTGAGATAAGAATTGAGGTGATAATCCAAATAGGGATTGAGGCAATTGTGAATAAATGAATAAGAATCTAAGGGAATGTGAATAGAAAAGGAGGATTGATTTAGCTAATAATCAATGAAGATAAATACATAGGATGTACGTATATTATTCTATTCGCATAGTGGTTTGATCCGGATTCAAGCACAGAATTTCGAGATAGTACATCGATCCGAATTGGGATTTTTCACTCGATTTTCGACGACGAACCTGGATATGGATTTTTGATTAGTTCTAGATATTCTCTATCATAGTTATGACTATGCAAGGAGAATGACGGTTTCTGATTAAGAAACCAGATCAAAGTCTGCACTAGGAAGTCGGGTGGACGATACTAATTCGAAAGTGAAATTTTTGTGATCGAGTGAGCCATCAGATTAATATAGCGTACGGATGATATGTGTACATCGTATGGGCTTGAATGAAATTAATATTGGGAATTTGTGGATAAGAAATGTGAAATGGTTTTGGAAATGAAAGGTATATTTTGAGAAAATATGATAAAATAAAGTGGAATTTGGATATTTCTATGGTAGAAATTTACTTTATGGAAGTAAGTAATATGATAAGTGACTTTATAGAGTAATCAAGCTTGAATATTGATTTGGCATAAACAAAGTTATATATATAATTGATAAACTCCCTTTGTTGAATCTATAGCCAGAAGAAAAGGATTTTTGAAAAGTATTTGAAGTATAAAAGGGAAATTATACAAGTATGAAGTGATCCAAAGAATTTTAAAGTTATATATATATATATATATAAAGGATCTTATGAGAATGATTTTGGAGAAATGGTTTTTGGAACCTATGGATTTTGGAAAGGCTTTTGATTTTTGGAGAAAAATCAATTTTGAAAATTTGGAAAGCCTAGTTGAGAATTATCGATTTTGGGATAATCGATTTTGAGAAAAGGAGAGATTTATATGGGATTCATACTAGGTGTATGATTTGGAAGATACTATATGTGTATAGTATAAAGTGTTTTGAAAATAACTCTGGAGAAAAAGGCACTCCCATGAAATGAACTTCTTAGAAGTACCATAGGTTGGTACTGTCTTGAGCCTCAAAGGGGGAGGTTCTAAAGTGGATTCTGCGAGGAAGTCCGGAAAAACTGAAGTTCCTAAGGATTATTAGGTAGCGAAAGTCGAGGGCGCTGATGCCTAAAGTGGCATTTGGGTTATGCTGTAATGATAGTGTAACTCGATGTCGCTGCGATCTACTGTGGACCATATCGAAAATCGTGTGGAGGTGAGTGTCAACGGTCTACGCTTGATTTTGCCGGGAAGGCAACGTAACATCGGTAGACTGTGATCTATGGTCGAGCGGAGAAGTTTCATTTTTTTGGTAGCGGAATTCGAGGGCGCTGATGCCTACAGTTATATGGGTTTTTGCTATGATAGCAACGTAACCCCAAATGTATCTGCAATCTATAACGAGTTCCATGGCGTAATCGAGGGGCGCGGAGTACCTATAGTTATCTATGGATGTTGCCGGGATGTCAACGTAACCATCGGGTTAACTATGACCATGGATGGGGGTGATGATTTCCATAGCATTCTCACCAAAGATGTTTCCTTTAATTTCAAAAATGTTTTCTATATTTCTCAACAAAATGTTTTTCAAGTATTTTCACTGGGTATTGAATATGGGTCTGCTAAGTACCTATAGATTTTCAGTCGTACCCCTGATCAACGTATGACCGAATTTTTATGAGAACAAGGATAGACTGGTTGAAACATCGAGTTATAAAAAGTATTTTTATAAAAACTATTTTATAATATTGTGTAGATTTTAAAAGTTTTTTAAAAATGATCAAATAAAATTTAACTGATATTAAGTATTGAATAAATTCTGGCTTCGTTCCTTTTCGAGGATGAAAAGACTCTAAGGGAGAAACAATGCGATATCCCATAAATTTCTAGGTAAATATATAATGTAACAATCATTTATAATAATATAAGATTTATTATTTTCCTAGATAAATAAAATTAGTATTAATTTAAACATATATATAAGTAGTTTTAAAAGGGAATTCCAATTTGAAATTCAAACATAACATTTTTAAAATAAATTGAGTTTAAAATAAAACGTATATATGATTTGTTTATAACATTCTCTTTAAAAGATTTTATAAAGATATATTAAACTAGTATAATTTTTCTAAATGTATGATTGAAATTTTTATCGTTTTCTTTTAAATTATATATTGATTAATAAAAAGATAGTTTTTATATCCTATAGATATTTTATTAATATAAAACTAAATTAAAATGTAATATTAATATAATAAATATATATTAAAAACCTCTTAATAAAATGAAATTACAAGTGTTAAAAATTATGCATACATAATTACAAATGTAAGGATTTATATACAAGAATTACAAGTGTAAGCCAACGATTTTATCTAATTACAAGTGTAAACTAAATGGTACAAGTGTTTAAATTTGTATTTTCTTTTTAATAAAGGGATAAAACTAAGATATATAATCCTCTTCATTTTCTTTATCATTTCTATTAACAATTCATTTCCTAAAACAAAACTAAGAAAAACAAATCAAAAGCTAAAGCCTGTATTATAAACCAAAAAAAATAACATAGCCAAAGAATTCAACAGAAATCACAATCCGCTAATCAAACAAGCTTCAGCTCTCACAATCTAGTTCAGATCAAAAACAAGCTAACAATTCAAGACTCAAAATTCATCTAAGAAGATCAAGATCAAACCATTTCCAGCTTTTTGGATTTCAAACAATAATTCTCTGTTCCAGGTTATTGGTGCGTAAAACTTCGCCTCAAAAGCTAAATCTTCTTATTATATCCTGTGGCATATGAAAATCGTAGTAGTAATGACTGTTCAAATGTTTTGTAGAGATACATAAATATGTTATGCCCGGTTTACGTATACATTTGCATGTCTGTATATATACATTAGCACGGTCCATAAAACTCATTCAAAATCCAATCTCTCTATACATAAATCACTATAGGTTATGATGTTTAAGGGATATATGTTTGATACAACTTGATTCTATTTTTAAGAAAAAAAATGTTTTTAAGTAAGAATGGTAAGGGTTTTACTGGGAAGTGGAAATTCCAGTAAAAATAAGTTAAAAACAGAAAATAAATCATCTAATTTCCATGTTTCAAATTTCATATTTTGATTTGCATTTGAAAATCTTGATTTTAGATATAGACTTCATAATTTTTAATTTTGGATCGAATGAGTTATTCGAGGATGACTAGAAAGAGGACTTTGGGGTTTTTCTGGTGGCCGAAGTTCTCGTGGTGGTCAAGGGTTTGACTGAAGGTAGGAGGGAGTCTGGTTGTCTTAGCAAAAATGAAAAGTGGATTTATCATCCACGGTGGCGGCGGGAGAACGTCGATGTAGGGTTTAACAAGGTTTTTGGGTCGAGGTTTATTTGTGGATTGCTGCATCGTCGTCGCAGCTTCGGAGGAGGCCGGTTGTGGGGAAGAGAGAGAGGGGACTCGGGTGTTGCTCCAGGTGGGATGACGTGAACTTCGATGACCGGAATAGGGTTGTGTCAGGTGGTTTTGGTGATCATACTTTCTAACTGATGGGTATGAAAGTGCTAAATTTTGATTTGGGGTTCGTAAAGAAGATCTGGTTGGCCGAATGCTTTGGGGTAGTGGACGCCAACTTTTTGGAAGTAGCAGTGATGGTCGGTGCTCCGTCTATTGACGCTGCACGTGCACGTCGAAGATTATGTCAGCATTTGTATGGAGAAGAAGGGAGAGCCTCGGGGTCGATCATGGGGTAATGAAAGGTTGTCTCGGGGTTGTCTTCGAGTGTGCTCGCGTTAGTGTTTTGTGTTTGAATAGTATAATATTTAAACAAAGTTTGAAAAAAAGAAAATGGCTGGCTTGGTTTTTAGTTAGGGTAAGCCTGGGTTTGACATGGGTAAAATGTTTGAGGCTAACAAGTTTTAACGTTAAATGAAAATCAAGTTTTAAACTGAATTTTTAAACTAACCCTTTCAAGTAATAATTGTTTATTTTAGAAGCTTGGCTAATAAAAGATAGGTAATTTATTTTAACTTAGACTAATTAAGTTACATCTTAAGTTTATTTAAACTTAAATAAATAATTAAGTAGAATTTAAAAGATGAAAAGTTGTATCATTAACTAAACATAAGGACTTATGTCAATTTGCAAGTTAATGATTATAAATTCCAAAGTTTATTAAATTCTTATTAAGAAACTAACTAAGACAACGGTTTTTAATTAAAGTTTGGGTAATTAAAGATTAATAAATAAATAAATTAATTAATAATTAAAGATTTATTAATCAAGGAAAGTAATTAAAGTCAAGTAATTAAGATTTAATTACTTAGTGTTATTAACTAAAGGATTAATTAAATAATTAATCAAGGAGTTAATTGAGTAATGAAAGTAATTAAGGATAGTTAATTACTGCATGTGGTTAATCAAGGTAAATTAATGAATATTATTACTTGTTAAATGTATTTATTTTAAAAGGGTAATTAAGTTATCAAATAATTAGAGGAACATTCATTAATGTAATTAATGGAAATAATTAAAGGTTAACGTAAGTGGATAAAGAATAATTAATTTGTGCAATTAATTAAAGGCTAATTACTTTATGTAATTAAGGAATAATTAATCAAGGATGATTAATTAAGAATAATTAATTAAAGATGATTAATTAAGATGGATAGTTAAGGAATGATTTATTAATTCGTTTGGAATTAATTAATGTTAAGTAAGCAGGATTAAAAGTGATTAATGTAATTAATTCAATTTATCTAAATTATTTAGAAATGGTGTGACTAATTCATCTTGCATATGAATGATTGGTTGATATTTCTGATACGAAATGTTTTGTGATATGATATGTTTAGTTCGAACAGTAAAAATATGGTTATCTATCGATGATGAATTACTATGTAAAAGTGACATCCTGTATTTTTAAATTTAATTGTATCCACTTGAATAACTTGGGTTAAGTTGAAAATGGATTCAAAGAGACCAAGGTCGGGTATCCGCAAAATACCCGAATCCACTTCGATTTGTAATCTGCAATAATTTCTTTATGGTTTTGATTTTTGGAATAAATAGGCTGGAATGAAATAAATGATGTAAACTTGGTCATTTAATCTGAGTAGTAATGCTTAGATATGATTGTAAGATGTGATTTTGATCATGGCAAGTTAAGAACTCTTAATAAGGTACGAGTTACCTGGTGTTTGCACAAAAAATGGGCAAACACCTCCAAGTCGTATAATTTAGTCGATTTTATGTTGTTCTTAGAGATTTGGGTGATTTATGCAAATATGTAAAACAGCAGGGACTAAACTGTAAAAGACACACAGATTTATAGTGGTTCGGCCAGAATGTGCCTACGTCCACTTTATATGTTATTCTCCTTTACTGTTCAGATTACAAGTATAAAGCTTTGATTACAAGTATATGAAAGTTGTTTGAAAGTTCTATCCGTGCTTGAGCTCTCAAACTTGTCTGCCATTGTTGCACCCCTACCCCTCTATTTATAGAGTGAGGCTGGGGGTAAGGGTCTTGGATGTATATAGCTGCTGGTGGGCTAGGGCTGATGTAATATGGCCTGGCAATGTTGGTTCGCCAAAGCTTTGGTCCGGAGATGGTTGGAGTGGCTTTTGGTCCGGTAGTGGTTGATTCGGTAGTGGTTGATCCGGTGGAGAGTGGTGAGTGAGAATTGGTTCGGTAGTGGTTGATTACGTAGTAGTTGATTCGGTGGAGCGTTGGTCCGGTGGTAGGTGAGTTGGTGTTTGGTCCGGTGGTAGGTGAGTTGGTGTTTGGTCCGGTGATGAATGGGTTCGGTGAGGCCTTGGATCGGTGGTGAGAATTCGCCCAACACCTGGGTTTTAAAAAGTTATAGCTTGGTATTTCTTGTTAGGTGGGTTTAATCACGCTGGTTTCCAGGCTGACCAGGGTGTTACTTTGATGTAATGCTCGAGTCGGACCGAGTATTGCAGATTTTCAACTAAGGACGTTCTGGAGCTCAGGTGGCAAGCTGGATGGCAGGAACGTATAGAGTATTCTGCTGTGAGATATTTGTTATTTGGGACATGTTGGTTTTAACGGTCCAGTGTTTGTGTAAATGATGTAACTCTGATGTATTAATGTAAATTAACTGATACAGTTTTCCTTTGTATAATTGTTATTTTATTTGATATTATATTTTGGTCCACTTTGAATGTGAGAATCTGCGTTTCATTTCTGTTTCTTCTTCTATCTCTTTTCTTCTTTTCTTAACTATTTGAAATTTTCGGGATTGAAAATTCCAGGTCGTTACAGAGTTAGTAGTACTCTAGAATGAGTTTGAGCGTAATAATAGATATGAGCATGTATTTGTTAATGAATATAAAATTGTTCTATATTGTGTTGACTTATCGGTTGATTGTTTATATATTCTGGTCGGTGTAGTTTGGCCAATTGTATCGATAGGGGTTTCTAAACTCTTAAACAAGATAAACCGACACAGTATTGTTTTAAAATCGGGTAAATGAGATAAATTTTACCCAAATTATTTTTGTATATGAAAGAAATAATTTTTCGTAAATAATTATAGTAGTATATGGATGCTTGATTGTTAGAAAGTGATAGTATTAAATTATTATCATTGATTATTGAATAAGAAATTGAAATCATAACAAAGATCTAAGAAATAAAATTCACATACAAATGTGATTTGAAAATGTAAATTGTAAATGAGATTTATAATTTAAAATAGAATTCCAGAGAAATGTATGGAAATGTTTTTGAAAAGATTTGAAATTTGGAAAATTTGGAAACTAAATCCCTTTTGATTTGAAAATGGTATTCAAAGGTTTTGGAAAAATGTTTTTGAAGGGATAAAAGCACTAAACTTTTTTCGATCGCTGAAAAAAAACTTCGGTGATGACTACAGCATCATCGATGTTCATTTTCGAGTTTTCAGAAGAGGAATTGCTACAAAATTATTTATAAATTGAAGTTGTTTGGAAAACTGGGGTTGGTTTTGGAAATTCAAAATATAATTTGAATTGATTTCAAAAATGGTTTTGAAAAGATGGAAAGACTCTGGAATCCTATATAAAGTATTTATCGAATATAATTGAGTTTGGCAACTTATAAATTTGAAGTTGTTAGAATAAAATTTAACTTGAAGAAAAGTTAAAATTGAAATAGTGTGAAATTTTGATAAGTTGGAATACATGTCGAAGCTTAAAAGTTCGAATTAAAGCTGAATATTAGAATTGAATTTGATTTGTGATAAAACAAGCGAAGTGGAAATTTTTTCAAGTTGGATCAAACGAAGTGAAGTATTGAGAAAAAAAATTTGTAAGTGAAACTAATTGAAGGAATGACAAATTTAAAATTGATTTAAATGAATTGGATTCATATGGAATTGGAGATTCAGTTTAAATATAAGTGGTTATAAACCGAAGCGGTGAATTGAAAATAAATATAAGAAGTTATGTAAAATATTTATTGGACTTAAGAAATAAATGGTGAAATTCTTGAGTAAAATTTGAATTGAGGAAACATACAAAGTTAATAATTGAGTGAAGATTAAACTAGAAGATTTTGAAATAGTAATTATGAATAAGTGAATGAAAATCAATGTGAATAAAAGAAAAGTAATTGATAAAGACAATAATCAATTGGAATAAATACGTAGGATGTACGTATATTATTTTATTCGCATAGCAATTTGATTTAGAATTCGAGCATAGAATTTCAAGATAGTTATATTGATCCGAGTTAGGATTTTTCACTCGATTTTCGACGACAAACCTGGATATGGATTTATGGTTGATTCTGGAAATTCTCTATCATAGTTTACGGCTACGCAAGGAGAATGATGATTTCTGATAAAAAACTAGATATGAGTCCGCACTAGGAAGTCGGGTGGACGATACTAGTTCGGAAGTGAAATTGTGTGATCGAGTGAGCGATCAAATTTGATGTTGCGTATGAATGATATACGAACATCGTACGAGTTTTAATGAAATAAATATTGAAATTTCGTAAAAAAGTGTATAAAATGGTTTTGAATGTGTAATTGGACATTATTGCTAGTAGGATATACAGGCGATTTAATTGCAAAGGGAATTGGATTTTGATTTTGAAGATAAGTTTGAATCGCTCGAAAAAGGTATGTATTTAAATTTCTATATGAAATTTGATGATTTTCTTGTCCAGCCACTTGGCCTTTTGTTTTCTTTTTGAGATCCGAAGGCCCGTTGTGGCATTTTGTAGTCGTACCGAGCTAGCCGAGCAAAGGAGACGCTGGTGAAATTTTTTGAAAATTTAGGGAGTTAGAAAAAAATTGAGAAATTTGGAAAATTTAAAATTTAAATTTAAATTTGAATTGTTGAGAAAACAATGTTGTTTGGAAGCTATAGAAGATTTTGGAAAATTAATTGAAGTAATAATGGTCTCTAATAAGAAGATTTGGGTTGACAAGTTGATAAAACTATTTGGTTTTGGAAAGATAGCGAACGGTTGAGGACCATTCTTCTTAACTAGTAATTTCGGGACAAAATTCTTTTAAGGGGGGAAGAATGCGACGACCCAGAATTTTAACATTTCAAACTAAAATATTTAATTGATTTTTAAATTTGGAAGTTATTTTAAAACTTGAATTTTAGATAGAACTATGGATTTGGCAATTAAATTATTGAATTTAATTATAGAAATTTGGGTAAAAATTTTAATCTTCAGTTTTAATCCGGTTAAAAATATTTCAAAAGGCTAGAAAAATTTATATTTATCACGCTAAAGATAATGGAAGCTTCGGAATTGAATTTGAAAATGATTTGTTCAGTTTTGAATATATATCGTTTAAATCGTATTTAAAAATAGCCTTCTGAGGCACGGTCTCAGAATTCAACGAAATCAGTTCCATTTGATCCGTAATATTGTATCATTATCAGATTTCAATTTTCGTAGCATTCGGAGTTGTTGTTGGATTATACGATAAGCAAACGCGCTGAAAATTATATCGGAATTCAATTTAACAACTGGTTCACAAAGACATCTTCTCCATACGATCGAATTTGGACTCGGAACCTTTTCCGTTACGTTCGGAATAGGTATATAACACTATAAAATGCCTGGCGGCATTGGAGGTCGATATTTTTGGCTTAATTTCGTGTCGTTTAAATTCAAATTAAAATTTAATTTGATAGTTTAACTAGTCAAGAACAAAATTTCTGTGAATTCAACACGTTGCATATCTCTTCGAACACCTAGCCTCTCTTCTCTGTTTTCTTTCTACACGTGTTCGTCTTAAAAAAAATTCAAAGCCAGATAAAAAATAAAAATAAAAGAGAATGCAAACTCCAAAATCAAAATCGAAATGGCGGCCTCGTCCTTACTTGCTCGTTCCTCTTCCGATAATTATGGCTTGAGATTATCGACGTCGCCTGTCAAATTTTCGAGATGAGGTTGCGACTAATCACATCTGCAAGTTCGAAGGTAGGTCGTGGGCTCGTAAGCGAGCTCTGTGGTCTGGTATCGCATGTTTGGAGGGATGAGGCTATCGTGATGTAAGTAGTGGCAAAGGCGATTTTTGATCAAGGATGGTGGGGTTGCCGCGAGCTCGCGTAGAGGCGGAGCTTTTGGGGGAATCACAATTTCTCGAAGGCAGCTCCGAGGATAGACTTTTGCAGCGCGAGGTTAAGGCATTCGCGTGGCATAGGAGGTAATGGTGTAGCCTGTCTGGGGGGTGCGATCGGCTACTGTTTGGTCGCTGTGTTGAGTGGGTTGCCTGATTAGCAGTAAGGTATAAATTCTATTTAAATTTATTATATATATATGCATGCAAAGAATATAATTCATATGGTGAAAAGATTTTTTTTTACTGTTCTTTATTTACAGAAAATAAAAATAAGTATACATATATAAATTCCAGATTTAGTTTTAGATATTTAAAATAATGAATTATGGTGAATAATTATTTTAATTAACTTATTTAATTACTTTTACCAAAGATTATTTAAAAAGGAAATAATTAGTTTAAATGAAATCATTTGTTTAAATTAAAATTATTAAATAGGAATCTAATTGTTCGATTTATTTCGAATGTTGATAAACTATATAAATATTTATACAAGGTCTAAATCGAGAAACAAGCCAGAATGGAAAATGAATTGCATGCATAATAAAGGTGAGATCTTCTCACTCAAATTAAAATTTGAATTTCATTTATTGATTGACTGTTTGGACGTGGTAGTTCATATACTAGTGTGTGTGTGTGTGTGTGTGTGTATATATATTTGGAGTGATTGATTTACTGAATTATATAGCGGATGAGACCCTATGCGCCGTATAATAGCGGATGATATTATATAATCCCATATACCGCGATATTCCACCTCGAAGTGGAATTGATATTTAATTGTTGTGCTAACATCTTTGGATGCAGGGAAACGGATTGGAGGGATCCAACTGAATTCCTCAAATATTTGAATTTGTTTCAATCTTATGTGTTGATTTATTTACAATCTGTGTATGATTATATTTGTGATTGAAATCATTGAAGGCTATGGTTTAGTCGAATATATTTTTGTTATCATAGGATACCAAAAATATAAAATTAGATTTTTGGAAATAGAAATAGAAAATTTTAAGTAAATTCATTTTAAAGAATTAGGTGAATTTAAATGAAGGAATTTAAAGGGGTAAAGATTGAGTTTTGAAATCTTATCAAATTAATTCCTAAATATGGGAAAATATTTTAATAAAGGGATTTTAAGTAATATTGTTTAATAGTTGAATAATTTATTTAAAATTCAGATTTTAAATATTTTGGGAGAGATAAAGGAATTTATTTTAAAAGGAAATAAATTTAGGAATCAAATTTGGAATTAAATTTGGTGTTTGAAATGATTTTCGAAATCAATTTGGAAATTGATTTGATGTTTAAAAATAAATCTTTAGGAAATCGGTTTGGAAATCGATTTGGTGTTTGAATCAATTTGGAAATCAATTTGGAATTTGATTTAGTGTTGAAAGTGAATATTAGTAAATCAATTTGAAAATCGTATATTAGTGAATATTTGGGAATTTAAATTCACAATGGGAATTTATAAAGGAAAGTGAAATATGTTTTAAAAATAAATATTGGTTTATTTTTAAAAGTGTGGAAAGAAATTTACGGATTTGGAACGTAAATTTAAAATAAATCCAGGAAGATTTATTAATTGATTTAAATGAATCATTTTAGAATGGAAGGTGTATTTTCCCTGGAAAGCTGAGTATGTTTTCAATATAGCTTATAGATATAAATTGAAGTTTTAAGGATGGTTTTAAGGAAAGAATGTTTTGGAGAAATTATTTTCTTAAATTGTTTTTAAATCTTGAAAGCAAAGATTTATTTAGTTAATTATAGAAGTGATTATTTTAAAGATTTATACTTTATCTACTAATTTTATTTAAAATTAGTTTAGGCTTGAAGTTTATATGAGATATTAGTATAATATTTTCATAACTAATATTTTGAATATGGTGTTTAAAATAGTTTTTTTTCAAGTGTTTCCAAATATATATATATATATATATATATATATATATATGGATAAGTGATTAAAAATACTTTTTAAAGTATTCGGACTCGGAAAATTTTCAGTGGAAATAAATATTTGGAAATTTATTACACATGAGGAAACTGATTTGAAATTTGTTTTCAAAGTGTTGAAGTGTTAAAATATCTGTTGCGAAGATATTTTGAGGATAAATAATTTGGGGAAATTATTAAATCTGGTGATTGTTGTGAATTATTGATTGATGGTTAAATAACCGATTATTAATGTTGGCCTTTAAATGGCATTTGAATTTTGATGCGACCGGGGTCGGATTCGAAATGGTTATCCGGAAACCACATCGAATCTTTGTGATAGATCTTTTGTTTAAAAGATCAAAAGTGGAAATTTTTTGTGATTTATTTGAAATCTGAATGTAACACTTATTTTTAAAATAAGCGCTCGTTATTCGGATTAGCCGGGAGAGGATTTTATGTCATAAAACCCATTCCGAATAATGATACGATGAAATGGGATTGCATTTGAAGATGGTGTTGAAGACCGGTTATTTTCTAAAACGAAAGGATTACCTGTCGAATGTCTCCGCAACGAATAGCCCCGGTATAGAGATTTGATCACCCTTTGTGATGGGGAGTCCAGACGTGATTAGTGAATATCCGGATTTACAAGAGCTTCTTTGGAAGTGCCTTCGGTTTCGTTCGAACCTAGGGTGAACTTGTATGGATGTATGTTTGACGTTACACTTTGAGATGTAAGTCTGGTTTCTATCAAATACATTTCTGTTGGTTGTGGAGAATTTATTCTCTTAGCTTAACACACTTCTCTGAGACATACGAGCTCAAAGGTTATGTAGTTGATGGTTACTAGTGATATATTCCCAATTTAGTAATGTGGCATACGAAGTGCTGCTGATCATGTGTTGACTGAAGCATGGCTTTTGTGTTAAGCGTAGCTTTGTGGACGAGACCTCGTTGGACCTCACAACCCGAAAATGGTCAAAATAGGAAGGATGCAGCAAGACAAATTTTGGGGGAGCCCCCTCAGGGTATGTCCATTTCCTTTTGGAAAAAGGTGGTATCATGGTATGGACCCCAGATACTTAACTTATGTAGTTACTGCAAATTTATTACATTTTGGTTGTTGTTGTGCGGTTGAGGATCCTCGGATAAAGGTCGGTAACGACCGAGGATGGCATACTCGTGGTAGTTACCCAGTTACAGCTGTATTACAACATGAGGTAACTCGACCTTGTGTTAGCAGAGAGCTGGTTAGGTTCGTGGGGCGTCCCTCCAGAGGCGTACCCATGTGGCATAGGAAGTTCCTTAGCCTAATTATTTGTTGGAAATCCAAAGAAACAGTATACGCCCTATACGGTTTTAGTCGTGCACCCTGCCATGGAATGTGATGGTAACCTGCTATTGAATATGGTAGCTATAGTAGGCATAGTACGAAATGTCTATGCTGGCTAAGATTAATATTATACTTTCAAAATATTTTCCACACTATGCATTAATGATAATATTAAAAAAAGATTTTGCGTATTAAGCATGTTTGACTATCATAAGGAGAAATCTCCTACATTTCTGCATTTGCATTGTGTGTGTGGAGGGAGGCGTTATGGTAGTTTCATTTTCCAAAAGCATAGCAGATTTCCTTTTATTTTATTTGTGAATATAACTGTTTTTAAGATCTCACACCAGTCCCATGATCGACCTGAAGTTTATTGTTCCCTTTCTAAACTCTGGGTGCCCATAATTTTCCACACGGGCAGCCTAGAGTCAGGTTATAAGTCATCTGGAGCGAAGTCAAGAAGTTGCTGTGGAGATCTAGAGTTCAACCTGGTTGGCGAGGCATATCACTAGTATACAATATTTCCTTTCCGCTGTTTTGTTGTTGTAACACTCTAATGATGTATGTATAAATTGATATAGTTCTTTGTTTTAAAAATTGTTCATTTATCAATTATATATTATTCCGCTGCGAAATGTGAGATCCTGTTATTGTTTCTGTTTCTTCTTCTATCTTCTTCTTCTTTAAACCTAACGGTTCGGTTTTCCGACATTCGATTGTGTGGCATTTGATACAGTGGACGAATCGATGTCGACTTTCCGGCATCGAAAAATCGGGTCGTTACATGTTTATATTTTTTTCATACCCTTGCAACTTTCCTACATTTTACATCGTAAGGATATAGACACATAAATAAATATATTTATATACTTATATATACTATAAAGATTGTATATATCTTTTTATATATTTATGGATATTTAATGGTGAAATATATTATTTATTAATTTACTATAAGATTTATCATCTCCAGAGATTTTATAATTCAACATTTATTATAGTTTTAAATCAATTTATGTATGTCTAGATATTTTAATTGTCAGAAATTTTTATTCATTTTACTTGTAAATTTATATTCTGATAATTTATATTGGTTAATTACCCAATAACAGACGTCAGAAAACCCAAGCTGTCACATAACAGCTATGTTGCGACCATTCAAGGGATGCGGTATTGGTTCTGTAACGACCCGAAATTTTTGAATGTCGGAAATCTAAATATTTAATTTATTTTAATATTTAAAAGTTAGTTTGTAACTTAAATTTCAAATATCACCATTATTTGGAAATTTAATTATTGGATTTAATTACTGGAATTGGGTAAAATATTGAATCCGAAGTTTTAAGCCTGTTAAAAATAATTTAAGGGTTTGTAAAATTTATATCGATAGTACTAAAGATAGTAAAAGTGTTGAAATTAAATTTGGGAATGTTATGTTAAGTTTTGAAAATATATCGTTTAAATTAACGTTTAAAAATAGCCTTCCGAGGCGCAGTCTCGGAATTCGACGAAACCAGTTCCATTGGATTCGTACTAATATATTATTATCGGATTTCAATTTTTGTAGTGTTCGGAGTTGTTGTGTGAGCGTACGATATATAAATGCGCTGAAATTTAAATTGAATCCAATATAACAACTGGGTTCAAAAAGCTATCTTTTCCATACGATCGAATTGGGACTCGAAACCTCTTCCATTGCGTTCGGAATAGGGGTATAACATTATGAACGCCTAGCAGCATGCCTTGATAGGAATTCGAAATTGTAAGTAGCATTTCCATGACAATTTGAATTTAAATTTAAATGCGAGTAAATACTTTACTTGACTAGTCAAATTAATTTCACATCAGCCTTTTTCCAGCCTTTTCCAAAGCATGACAGCCAACCTTCTCCTGCATGCCACTTCCTATCCACATCACGTCCCTTCTTTTACTTCACAGCCGAAATCCAACTATTCAAACAAAGAAAAGAAAAAAGATTCAAAGGAAAGAAAAATGGCCGAAGCCGGAGGAATAAAATCAACGTTCGAAAAAAAAGATGGCATTCGAATCGAAATTTAATCTGTTCTTCCTTCCTCCTTCAAATCAAATCTGCATCAAAAAAAAGGCGAACGAATCGAATTCGTTCGGAAGCAAGTTTCGCAATCGAAGGGGGATCCGGTTTCATTGCCGTAGCATGGGTCATCTGACGCGTCGTTTAAGGGAAAGACGCACGATTTGGGGTTCAAGCACATCGTCATGGCGTGGTATTTGGGCATTGGTCGCGACGAGATGGAGGTTCCACAAGAGTAGGGTTGGTGAGATTCCTGGTGAGTACGAACGTGATGATGGCGGCGTATCGGTGTAGTGCTTACGATTTCAAAGGTTTGGGGCCGGAGCAGTGTGCGATGCCGATGGGAGGTTCTGAGCTAGGGTTTTGCGATGTCGAGCATGGGTTTGATCGATAATAATAAGGTATCTTCTATGATTTAATTTAAATTTATTTAAATATTTTTAGTAGAGATCGATGACACAAATTTGTTAACAGTAAGGTATATGCAAAAAGCATTCAATTTAATTTAAATTTGAAAATGAATTTTAAAAATGTATATAACAATCAAGGTAAAGTTATTTGCTATTTACTGAAATTTTATATTTATATATTTAGTTATAAAAAGTTAAAAGAATTTCTAAAATGAAGAATATAATAATAAGAATTTTGAAAAAGCATTTAGAAGTTTAGTTAAAATCAGAGTTTTAGGAAATCTATATAGGTTATTTTTATAATTATATATGTAGTTCGTAAAGAAATAAATATACGTTTATATATTTTAATTTTTCTAATTTATCTTTAAATTAAGGGTTTGGTGATTAATTTATTCTATTAAACTATTAAAATTATTTTTGTTACTAAGAGAATTTTCTTAAAAGAAAATTTGTTTAAAATTTAATCATTAATTTAAAACTAAATTATTAGCTGAATTTAAAATTTTAAAATGGTGGATTGAATTATTTGAATTTATTTTTATTATTAATAAAATTATATAATTGTTTGGCAAGGTCTAGAATCACGAAGAAAACTAGTCTGGAATGGAAATGGATTGCAAACATCAACAAACAAGAAGGTGAGTTAATCTCACTCATCTGGTTATAATTTAAATTTAAATGGTTAAATTTAAAGAATTGGTTGATTGATTGATTTGATTGGATGTGATATATTATATATATTAGTATATAGTATGTATTGGAATGGTTGATTTCCCGTATTATATAGCGGATGAGACCCTATGCGCCACATAATAGCGGATGATATTATACTTAAAACTCATATACCGCGATATTCCACCTCGAAGTGGAACTGGTATTTTATACTGTGCTAACGTATGTGGATGCAGGGAAACAGGTTGAAGGGATCCAACTGATTCCTCAACATTTATTTAGATTATTTAATATTCTCTGTTATGATTATTTGATATTCTGTAATGAATTATATTTGAAGTATTGAATGTTATGGTTTGCTTGAATATATTTCGGTACACTGAGTTATAAAAATATATATAATTGGATTTTTGAAAAGAAAATAAAAGAAGAGAATTTGTAAGTGAAATAATTATAGAGAATTTAAATAAATTAAGAATGAACTAGATAAGAATAAAAGTGATTTTAAAATTTTAATAAATAAATTCCGTATATGAAAAGGAGATTTTGAATAAATAGGAAAATAATGAATTTTAAACTTCCGTGTTATTATTTAAAAGAATAAAGCATTTATTTTAAATTTAAGATTTAAATTATTAAAAAGAATAAAGAACAAATTTGGAAAATCTGAAATTGGTATGTTTCAGTTAAAAGATTTGAAATCAAAACGGAAAAAAATAAGGTGTGTAATTAATGGATTTTGAAACGAATTGTGTAAGTAAAGAAATTTATTTCAAATGGAATAAATTGGGAATCAATTTGAAAATTGATCTAAGAGTTTGGAATCGGAATTTTTAAAGGGAGTTGTGACTAAGAAATTTATAAACCGGGTTTATAAAAGTGAAGTAATATATCAGTGGATATTTGAAGAATAAATACATGGTGGGAATTTATTAAAGGGATGGGTAAATTTGTTTAAAAATAAATAGTGATTTATTTTTAAAAGATATGAAAGAGAAGCGTATTTTCCCTAGATAGCCATGTACGGTTTCAAAGTAAATTTTTAAATATAAGTTAAAAGTTTTAATGTTGTTTTAAAAAGCATGTTTTGGAAAAGTTATTATTTCTAAAAAAATATTTAAATTCTAAAGTAAGTATTTTTCAAATCTATTATCGTCGTAATTATTTA
Source organism: Allium cepa (assembly GCA_030765085.1). NCBI lineage: Eukaryota > Viridiplantae > Streptophyta > Magnoliopsida > Asparagales > Amaryllidaceae > Allium > Allium cepa. The sequence continues at coordinate 302,686,498 of CM060932.1, forward strand.
AAGATGACTTGGTATTTTGATTTAAAGGAGAAAATCTAGTTTTATATTTTATAAAATAACCTCATTTTAAATATTCCTAATATATATATTTTTAATAAAGTATTGAAGTAGTTTTCAATCTAAATGTTAAAATATATTTTATAATAAAGTGTTTTTAAATTATTTTAAAAGTCTAAAGCTTTGTACTTGGTATTTTCAGTGGAAATAAATATTTGGGAATTTATTTCATGAGAAAAGTGTGGTTTGAAACTGTTTTCAAAAGGATCGAAAATGGAAATATATCTTGCGAAGATATTTTGGGAATAATAAATAATTTGGAGAAATTATTTATTGTTTGATGGTTGTTGTGAATATCAATTGATAGTTAAATAACAGACTATCAATATTGGCCAGTGCGCTGATCGTTTCGAAGAGACCGAGATCGGGATTGATTTCTCGAAAACCACTTCGATTCGGTTTGTACATTTTCATGGGGAAGACGAGTTTGGATTCGAAGATGGAGCAGTGAAGTGCAAGGGCTAGTCGCTACTAATCCTGAGGATGATTCCAAAATGGATGTAGTAGGAGTAGTGCCTTCGGTTCCGTTCGAACCCGAGACGGACTTGTATAGATGAATGCTTTCAGAACATCGTCAGGTGGACGGTGAGCATTCTAAGTGAAATGATCAAAAAAGGTAACACTTTGCCTCATGCCTCATCAACCGGGAATGACTGAAAATCAGGGGTTATGCAGCAAGGCTAAGTGGGTAGCATCCATTTAGGGTGAGTTCATCCCTTTCTAGTTGTCCCTTTTATTTCGTCTTAGTGGTGCGGTTGCTGATCCTAACCGTGGGGTGATCTTACTCAGGATTATCCAGTAAGGAATAGTCCCAGTCTTGCATTGCAAGGGGTCGAGAGTGATCCTCGGTATGCTGATCTAGACCAGGTACCCTTACAGGTGGGACCCCAGTGGCTAGTCATTAGTTGGAAATCCATTTTCCCATAAGCGCCCGTACGGTTTTGATTGTTCCCAACTATTTGTTGAAACGTGAGATGCAAGCATTTCAGCTAGAATCTATTTTACTTTCCATAGACACTATTATAATATCAGAGAATTTTGATAAAAAGTGTTTTAGCTATCGTAAGGTAAAAACCCGACATGTTTATTTGTGGCGTGGTCTTACGAGATGTTTATGTTTACAAAAGAATTTTGAAACTTTAATAATCAATTTGAGTGTGGTTTTCTCACGCTGGTATTCCAGACCGACTCGGGTGTTATTTCACTATAATGCTTAGGTCAGACTGAGTATTATAGGATATAGGAAAGGATACTGTAGTGCTCAGGAGACGAGTTGGATGGCGATACGTACTTCCGTATTTGTGTTAAATATTCCGCTGTGTATTCAGATTGTGAGGACAGGTTATGATTACTGTCGAGACGTGTGATATGTATACTCTGATGATGTAATGTATAAACAAATGTATTTGTTCTTGTGTAAAGATCATTGATTATCTGTTATATTTTATTCCGCTGCGATGGTTAGATTCTGATGTTGTTTCCTATTTTCTTCTTCTACCTCCTCTTCTTTAACCCAAATGGTTCGTATTTCCGTACATCTTGAGTTGATTGATGGAGAATAGTGTTGACTCAAGTTGTATGGATTAGCGGGTCGTTTCATTTGGTATCAGAGCTTAGGTTGGTGATAACCTTTGCTCTGGTGGGAATTACTCATTGAAAATAGAGTCCGTCGTACTCTAGAATGAGTTTGAGCGTATTAATAGATATGAGCGTGTATTTGTTAGTGAATATAAATTTTTTTAAATATTGTGTTGACTTATTGGTTGAGTGGAATATGAATTCTTATTGGGTAAGTTGGCCGCTATTCGAGAAGAGTTTATAAACACCTGACACGATAAATTGACACGGTGTTGTTTTAAAGGTGGTGAATGAAATAATTTTACCCAAAAATATATTTTGATATAAAAGAAAAGTTTTTGTAAACTATTTTAGCTCATATATGGTTTCTTGGATGTTAGGAATGATAATATTAAATTATTATCATTGTTGTGTGAAAATTTAACTAGAAATTGAAAATATAACCAAATGTTAAGGAAATAAATTCATTTATAAAATGAAATTTATAAATGTGAATTATGAACGTGATTTATAAATTGAAATATGATAAATGGGAATTTGTATAGACATAAACTATACAAATGAATTATAGCTAAAATTTGATTTAAATCAAATTTGAAAATTTAAATCCTAGAGATTTTGGAAGTATTTTTCGAAGTGTTTTGAAAACAAATAATAGCATTATTGTCTTAGAAGTATTTCTGAAAGGCAACTGTTTCAAATAAATTTTAGGAAGGGATATAGCATTGAATTCACTTCAGTCGCTGGAAAATAACTTCGGTGATGACTGCAGCATCATCGATGTTTATTTTCGAGTTTCTAAGTGACAGATTGCTGCCAAATTTGATTTGTTCAGAAGAACAAGTTTTGTTTTTGGAATTTCAAAGGAAATTTATCGAGGATAAAATCGAGGATTGGTTTAAAAATTTGAGAAATGTGATTTTGAGATAATGGTGATTTCGAATGATTCGAAACCAAAAGTCGGGTGTTTGAAATCCTAAATCCTTATTTGGATTGAAAATCCTGATGAGGTAAGTTATAAACTTGTAAAGTTGAGATGATTTTTAAATAAGTGGGAAAAATATGAGCTTTGAATGTTGGAATTAAATTTTTAAGTGAAACGTTAAAAATTAAATTAACTTGGATTAAGGAAGAAAATTAAATCGAATTGAATTAAATAAATCTGAGTTAAAATAGAATTGAATTGGAATAAAATTCAGTTGAGTTATAGGTGATATTGAATGGAATTAGATCTTTACTTAAATAAATGGAAGTAAGCTGGATAAGAAATAAGTTGGATAAGAATTGGATTAGGATAAATGAATTAGAATAACTTATAAAAGAATTAAAAATCCATGGAATAAAAATATGCTTGGGTTATAAATAAGCGTAAATCTTGAGTTAAAAATAAAAGATGAATATATTAAAGCCTAGAATGAATGGAAATGTGTAAAATAATAAGTTGTGACTTATAAAATTGAAAAGTGGAATAGAAATCCCAAAATAAATATTGTTTGATGTTTTGGAAAATGAAACAAAAATCCAAACTTGAATTATAAAATAAACCGAACTTAAGAAAATTAAAGGAAGTGATTTTTTTGAGATTAAAAATCAAGTATTGAATTATAAATAGGGGGAGAACTACTAGATAACAAATTAGTTAATGAAATATGTAAATGGAACCTAATGGAGTTAAGTAGAAGCTGAATTGTGAGTTAATAATGAAGTTTGGAAATAAAATTCGAGTTATAAATCAAATTCGACTTGAATCGTTAGTGAAGTAAATATAATTGAAAATGTTGCCAAATAAAATAAAATTGGATTAAAGCAGGGATGGTTTTTGTTGCAAATAAAACCCAGTTGATTGGGAATAAATTGAAAATGGCCTTGTAGTTAATTAAATGAATTGAGAATGAATTGAATCTAGAAATTTGAAATTTATACGAAACAAATGAACTAGACAAATAATTTTGTAGTTTGAAATGAGATTTGATTGAAATAGAATCAAGTTAAATTGAAAAGGAAAATTTATTTGCAAAATGAAAATGGGATTAAGTATGAAATTTGAATAATTTGAAGTAAATTAATTTAAGTTTAAAATTAGCGGAAGCTTGGCTTCGAGAAAGGGTTAAAGTCCATTAAATAAAAGCTTGGGTAAATTTAAATTGGGAAATGGTTATTAATATATAAGCATGGAATGTGTCGAGCTAAATAAAAAGGTTGTGAATGAATTGAAACAGAAGGAATTAAATATAAATTGAGTTGGAATCAATTTAAAATGGTTATAAGCTTAAGTAATTATTTATTCACATGAATATTGTTGAATTGCATAAGAAAATGGGTCGTTCGATGTAAACGAGATTAGATAAAACCCTATGAGTTATTAGAAGTGAAATAGGATAATTTTGAAATCAATTGAAATGAATATGAGTTTTTTTTACTTAGAATGAACTAAATATAAGCGAGTAAGTTGTAAATCACTTAAACTAAATGGAATGGATTGAGAATTGGTTGTAAACAATTGTAATAAGTGTCGGAACCTTGTATGTGCTTATGGAAGTTATATAACATACATTATATGTGAAATTTATGTGTTATCTATATTAAAATAAGCGAAATACTAGTAAATTGCATATATTTAGCACTTACATGTTTTAATTGAGTAAGTACAGGTACCGAGAAGCCGTTTGGCTGGATTCGGACGCACTAATTGCTAAAATAATAAGCCGTTTGCTTAAAATGCTAAATAAAGGTACGCCTACGCAATAAAAATAGGAAATATGAACTATTTTTGTTTTTCCGACCGTGTGGGTCGATGTATATATATTTATATCTCTTGTCATATTGCAAAAGCTCCTCCGTATAAAGGAGGCTCTGCCAAAAAAATTCAAAAATTTTGGGAGTTAGAAATTTTTTGAAAGTTTTTGGAAATTTTTGTTAGTGACCAAACGATTTCAAATTGGAATTGAAATAAGGAATTTTGGAAATGGAAATTGAAACTAATTTAAAATAATGATATGAATCACTTATAAATGGAAGATAAAATTAATTATTCAGAGTTAAAGATAAATTGAATTCATATGGAAATGGAAAAAACTAATTTGAGTAGAAGTAGATATGAAAACTTGTGTAAGGAAATGTATAAAATGATTTTAAAAGCTATGATTTGATATTATTGTTAAGTAGGATATGCGGGTATTATAAAGGGAAAGAAAATTTGATTTTGATTTCAGAAGATAAATTTGAATTGCTCGACAAAAAGGTATGTGTTTAAATTTCTATATGAAATTTGATTGGGTTTTTGATCTAGCCACTTGGCCTTTTGTTTTCTTCTGGAATTTGGGAGCCCATAGAGGCAATTTGTAGTTGTACCGAGCTAGCCGCGCCAAGGAGACGTTGGCAAAAAATTTTGGAAATTTATAGATTTTAGAAAAAATTTTGAGAAAGTTTTGATAATTTAAATTTGGATTTGAATTTAAATTTGAATAACTAGAGTAAATAGTGTTGTTGGAAACCATGGAAAAGTTTGGCAAGTTAGTAAGATGGATAGTGTGTCTTTAATAAAGATTGTTTGGGTGGTTGTTGTTAAAAACTGTTTGGTTTTGGCAAAATAGTAAACGGGTATTGGACCATTCTTCCTAACTAGTAATTTCGAGGACGAAATTCTTTTAAGGGGGAGAAATGTGACGACCCGGAATTTTTGAATGTTTGAAATCGAAATATTTAATTTATTTTAATATTTAAAAGTTAGTTTGTAACTTAAATTTCAAATATCACCATTATTTGGAAACTTAATTATTGGATTTAATTACTGGAAATTGGGTAAAATGTTGAATCTGGAGTTTTAAGCCTGTTAAAAATAATTTAAGGGTTTGTAAAATTTATATCGATAGTACTGAAGATAGTAAAAGTGTTGAAATTGAATTTGGGAATGTTTTGTTAAGTTTTGGAAATATATCGTTTAAATTGACGTTTAAAAACAGCCTTCCGAGGCGCTGTCTCGGAATTCGACGGAACCAGTTCCATTGAATCCGTAATATTATATTATTATCGAATTTCAATTTTCGTAGTATTCGGAGTAGTTGTGTGAGCGTACGACATATAAACGCGTTGAAATTTGTATCGAATCCAATATAATAACCGTGCTCAAAAAGCTATCTTCTCCATACGATCGAATTGGGACTCGAAACCTTTTCCATTGCGTTCGGAATAGGGGTATAACATTATGAACACCTAGCGGCATGCCTCGATAGGAATACGAAATTGTGAGTAGCATTTCCATGAGATTTTGAATTTAAATTTAAATACGAGTAAATACTTCACTTGACTAGTCAAAATAATTTCACATCATCCTTTTTCCAGCCTTTTCCAACGTACGGTAGCCAACCTTCTCCTACACGTCACTTCCTTTCCACATCACGTCCCTTTTTTTACTTCACCGCCGAAATCCAACTATTCAAACAAAGAAAAGAAAAAAAGATTCAAAGGAAAGAAAAATGGCCGAAGCCGGGGGAATAAAAATCAACGTTCGAAAAAAAGGCATTCGAATCGAAATTTAATCCGTTCTTCTTTCCTTCTTCAAATCAAATCTGCATCAAAAAAAAGGACGAACGAATCGAATTCGTTCGAAAGCAAGTTTCGCAATCGAAGGGAGACCCGATTTCATCGCTGTAGCATGGGTCATCTGACGTGTCGTTTGAGGGGAAGACGCGCGATCTGGGGTTCAGCAACATCGTCATGGCGTGGTATCTGGGCATTGGCCGTGACGAGATGGAGGTTCGGCAAGAGTGGGGTTGGCGAGATACCTGGTGAGTAAGGCCGTGATGGCGGCGGCGTATTGGTGCAGTGCTCACAATTTCAAGGGTTTGGGGCCGGAGAAGTGTGCGATGCCGATGGGAGGTGCTGTGCTAGGGTTTTGCGATGTCGAGCATGGGTTTGATCGATAACAATAAGGTGTCTTCTGTGATTTAATTTAAATTTATTTAAATATTTTCAACAGAGATCGATGATAGAAATTTGTTAACAGTAAGGTATATGCAAAAAAAATTCAATTTAATTTAAATTTGAAAATGAATTTTAAAAATGTACAGAACAATCAAGGAAACATTTTTTTGCTATTTACTAAAATTTTATATTTATATATTTAGTTATAAACGGTTAAAAGAATTTCTAAAATGAAGAATATAATAATAAGAATTTTGAAAAAGCATTTAGAAGTTTAGTTAAAATCATATTTTTAGGAAATCTATATAGGTTATTTTTATAATTATATATGTAGTTCGTAAAGAAATAAATATACGTTTAGATATTTTAATTTTGCTAATTTATCTTTAAATTAAGGGTTTGGTGATTAATTTATCCTATTAAACTATTAAAATTATTTTTGTTACTAAGAGAATTTTTTTAAAAGAAAATTTGTTTAAAATTTAATCATCAATTTAAAACTAAATTATTAACTGAATTTAAAATTTTAAAATAGTGGATTGAATTGTTCGAATTTATTTCGAATATTAATAAAATTATATAATTGTTTGGCAAGGTCTCGAATCACGAAGAAAATTTGTCCGGAATGGAAATGGATTGCAAACATCAACAGACAAGGAGGCGAGTTAATCTCACTCATCTGGTTATAATTTAAAAGATTAAATTTAAACAATTGGTTGATTGATTGATTTTATTGGATGTGCTATATTATATATATAGTAGTATATGGTATATATTGGAATGATTGATTTCCCACATTATATAGCATATGAGACCCTATGCGCCGCATAATAGCGGATGATATTATATTTAAAACCCATATACCACGATATTCCACCTCGAAGTGGAATTGGTATTTTATAATGTGCTGACGTCTATGGATGCAGGGAAACAGGTTGGATGGATCCAACTGGATTCCCCAACATTTATTTAGATTATTGAATATTCTCTGTTATGATTATTTGATATTTTGTAATGAATTATATTTGAAATATTGAATGCTATGGTTTTCCTGAATATATTTCGGTACACCGAGTTATCAAAATATATAGAATTGGATTTTTGAAAAGAAAATAGAAGAAGAGAATTTGTAAGTGAAATAATCATGGAGAATTTAAATAAATTAAGAATGAACTGGATAAGAATAAAAGTGATTTTAAAATTTTAGTAAATAAATTCCGTATATGAAAAGGGGATTTTGATTAAACAGGAAGATAATGAATTTTAAACTTCAATGTTATTATTTAAAAGAATAAAGCATTTATTTTAAATTTAAGATTTAAATTATTGAAAAGAATAAAGAAGAAATTTGGAAAATCTAAAATAGGTATCTTTCAATTAAAAGATTTAAAATCAAAACGAAAAAAAAAATAAAGTCTGTAATTAATGGATTTTGAAATGAATTGAGTAAGTAAAGAAGTTTATTTCAAATGGAGTGAATTGGGAATCAATTTAGAAATTGATCTAAGTGTTTGGAATCAGAATTTTTAAAGGGAGTTGAGACTAAGAAATTTATAAACTGGGTTTATAAAAGTGAAGTAATATATCAGTGGATATTTGAAGAATAAATTCACGGTGGGAATTTATTAAAGGAATGGGTAAATTTGTTTAAAAATAAATAGTGATTTATTTTTAAAAGATGTGAAAGAGAAGCGTATTTTCCCTAGATAGCCAAGTACGGTTTCAAAGTAAATTTTTAAATATAAGTTAAAAGTTTTGATGTTGTTTTAAAAAGCATGTTTTGGAAAAGTTATTATTTCTAAAAAAATATTTGAATTCTAAAGTAAGTAATTTTCAAATCAATTATCGTAGTAATTATTTAAAGATGACTTGGTAATTTGATTTAAAGGAGAAAATCTATTTTTATATTTTATAAAATAACCTCATTTTAAATATTCCTAATATATATATTTTTAATAAAGTATTGAAGTAGTTTTCAATCTAAATGTTAAAATATATTTTATAATAAAGTTTTTTAAAATTATTTTAAAACTCTAAAGCTTTGTACTTGGTATTTTCAGTGGAAATAAATATTTAGGAATTTATTTCATGAGAAAAGCGTGGTTTGAAACTGTTTCAAAAGGATTGGAAATGGAAATATATCTTGCGAAGATATTTTGGGAATAATAAAAAATTTGGAGAAATTATTGATTGTTTGATGGTTGTTGTGAATATCAATTGATAGTTAAATAATCGACTATCAATATTGGCCAATGCGCTGATCGCTTCGAAGAGACCGGGATCGGGATTAATTTTTCGAAAACCACTTCGATCTGGTTTGTACGTTTTCATGAGGAAGACGAGTTTGGATTCATAGATGGAGCAGTGAAGTGCAAGGGCTAGTCGCTACTAATCCTGAGGATGATTCCAAAATGGATGTAGTAGGAGTAGTGACTTCGGTTCCGTTCGAACCCGGGACGGACTTGTATGGATGAATGCTTTCAAAACATCGTCAGGTGGACGGTGAGCATTCTAAGTGAAACGATCTAAAAAGGTAACGCTTAGCCTCAAGCCTCATCAACCAGGAATGACTGAAAATCAGGGGTTATGCAGCAAGGCTAGGTTGGTAGCACCCATTTAGGGTGAGGTCATCCCTGTCTAGATGTCCCTTTTATTTCGGCTTAGTGGTGCGGTTGCTGATCCCAACCTTTGGGGGATCTTACTCGGGATTATCCAGTAAGGGGTAGTCCCGGTCTTGTGTTGCAAGGGGTCGGGAGTGATCCTCGGTATGCTGATCTAGACCAGGTACCGTGACAGGTGGTATCCCAGTGCCTAGTCATTAGTTGAAAATCCATTTTCCCTACGCGCCCGTACGGCTTTGATTGTGCCCAACTATTGCTGAAACATGAGATGCAAGCATTTCAGCTAGATTCTATTTTACTTTCTATAGACACTGCTATAATATCAGAGAATTTTGATAAAATGTGTTTTAGCTATCATAGGGTAAAAACCCAACATGTATATTTGTGGCGTGGTCTTACGAGATGCTTTTGTTTACAAAAGAATTTTGAAACTTTAATAATCAATTTGAGTGTGGTTTTCTCACGCTGGTATTCCAGACCGGCTTGGGTGTTATTTCACTATAATGCTCGGGTCAGACTGAGTATTATAGGATACAGGAAAGGATGCTGTGGAGCTCAGGAGACAGTTGGATGGCGATACGTACTTCTGTATTTGTGTTAAATATTCCGCCGTGTATTCAGATTGTGAGGACAGGTTATGATTACTGTCCAGATGTGTTGTAACAACCCACATATTTAACGATTATGTATTTAAATGTTTTATTTAAATATAGCGTCGTTAGTCGGATTTAGGTCCGAAAAGTTACTTTTTGCAAATGGACGAGTTGGAACTCGAAACCATTTCCATTGATTCCAAAATTGCGTTTGCGATCTTTTTGAGTATAAGCTTTGATATGTTTGGAGTAAGTTGAATTTTGCTACTTTTTCTAGTTGGGTGTTGGGTTTGGGTTCAGCCCACTAGCTAACTAAATAACCTAACTCAGTCCATCTCCTTCCATTCTCTCATTCCCACTTCTAAACTTAAGTTAAAACTGAAAATGGGGGAAAGGAAGAGGAATTAGAAATTCCAAGCCCTAGTTCCTCTTGCAAATCCAATTTCTTACTCCAAGTTCAAAGAGAATTATTGGTAAGCCTCCTCTTCATCTTCTCCAACTCTTTCTCCTTCAATTTTAGAAAATTTCCTAAACCTAACTTAGGAAGATACTTGTTTTGATCTTAGATTGAAGCTAGTAGAGTTGAAGTGGAGAGTGGTTGGTTGTTTCTTTGCTATTGAGCCTCTCTATTCTTGTTTTTGAGTTAAAAGGTGAGTTTTGAACTCACATCTACTTCTCTTGATATTATTGATGTTAGGTGATATTTTTATCTCACATCTATGTCTACAACTATCTTGGATCGTTCGGAATGAATTCCTAACATATTTACATCTTCATTTGCTTTCGATTTGGATTGATTTGGTGAAATTGCCAAATTATGATCTTTGAAGCCAAATCTATGAAAATATTTCTATGGCTGATGTTTATGTTGTTCGGAGTGTTTGGGTGAGTCGTTAAGGTTGGGTAGTCGTTTGACGTAAGCCTCATAATCAAGTTTCGATTGGTTTTGGCCTTCAATGGCCTAGGTTCAGGAAATGCCTAACCATCAAGTTTCAGACGTCTGTATCCCTATTTCAGACGTCTGAATATTATTCTGGGGAGGATTTTTATTCCCAGATTCAGACGTCTGAATTTATATTCTAGACATCTGAATTGGCTAAATTTCAACCAGAAAGGAAATAGGCAAAATATTACCTATTTCAAACGTCTGAAAATTGGGTTCAGATGTCTGAATTCTCTTCTGGAAAAGAAATTAATTTCCAGATTCAGACGTCTGAACCGCTTCTTTCAGATGTCTGAACCCGCTGTTTTTGCCAATTTGCCTTGTTCGTTTAGTTTTCCAAATTTAATCGACGCTTGTTGATTCCAATTAGCTATTTATGCATATTTGACTTTGATGATTCCTTTTTGATTTCATACACGGGTTTTCATAAAATGATCTCTTCAAATGTTATTAAAGCTCGTTCTCTAATTTATAATTTCTATTTAAAACGCACACACAAATTGGCACTTCGAGCGAAGTGGAAGGGAGATTAAATGGTTAGGTAAAACATGGACCATGAATCCGGGGTTTTATCTTTCCGATTAATCCCCGACCTATTCGATTGATAGTTTTGACCTTCTGGTATGGTTTACCAATGAGATGAGGTAAACTTTGTACTACTTTGAGTGTGAAATTAACTAACGGATGGTAAACCATTTAGTGCGAACGAGTGGTTATGGGACTCACGTTACCACTTTTCGGATTCCTTTTTGAGAGTTATGACACATCCTGCCAGTTAGTGGTGTCCGGTACTGGGCCTCCGGACCTTCACCACTACGGTTTGTTGCCTTTGGGATAGTGTCTTCGGACTGTCTCCTTCAGGTTTGTTGCCTTCGGGTTTGTTGCCTTCGGGTATGTTGCCTTCGGGTGTTTACCTTCGGGTTAGTGCCTTCGGGTTTGTTGCCCTATGTATCGCTTACAGAGTTGGTCTTTATGAGCCGCTCGAGTGATATTTGGGTTTGGAGCCTTCGGGCTTAAGGATCCTTGTTTATACAGTACTGAGCTCGAGAAATATTTTGTTTTCATTGATATATGTATATTCCCTTGGTATCGCCCTTCGGTGTTGGTCTTTTTGAGCCGCACGATATATAGCGATTACCTTGCGGAACTTGTGTTACCTTCATTGGTATTTGCTATTTGCCTTTATTGGTTGATTTGGGATATTCATATCCTTTGTTTCTCTGAGATGCCGATGATATGAGGCTTGTTTTGTTATGTTCATCTTTTGTTAGATGATTGTGTTATCTCCCTTAGCGATATTTGTTATACTTTATGACCTTGCAGGTTATTGTTGTTCAGTTTATCTAACTGATTTGTTTAGCTAGACTGACCCGTGTATTTTATACTCGGGTGAGACCGAGATGTTTCAGGTTAGGTGCTTTTGGACTTAGCCAATTTTGCTTCCGCATGGACTACTCCGCTAGCTTCTTTTTGTCATAGCTTTTTGTGTAGTACTATTTTGTTGTAACTCTGATATTTTTTTTCTGGATTTGCCTGTATATTGTGGTTTGCTATACCACTTGACATATATTATTTTGTATACTCTGTTATGTGTCAGTATATGTGTATATGATGATCTGCTGTTCTGTGATGTATATTACATTTGAGTTGTTATATTCTGTTCTGATAGATCCTCTCGCCACCTATGGTTTTGTTTTAAGTATTCATTGGATATGTCGATCTGCTTGGTATGACATTAGTCGATGTATTCAATTGATAGTTAAAGCAAGGCTATAGATGGTCGCTCCTTTCCAGCCTTATTTTCCGTATTAGAAGACAGTATTATCTAGTAATACTCTTTGCTAATGTGGGTATAGAGGTGGGTCATCACAGCTTGGTATCAGAGCTGCGTTTAGAACAAAGTATGATAAACACAGAATAGAAGCACATATTACGATACATGAGAGTGTAATAAGTGATACAAATCTTTGAATTATCACGTCTCTCTATTCCTTCTACCATTAAAGGTTAGATAGAATGTGGGAATACGTCTAGGAATGCAATTTGTTCTGTAGTATTCCATATTTGAATTAATGACATCTACCTTGTGAATAATCTTGTTCTTATCTTACTTTCAGCGTATGGCTGGAAAAGGCAGGGGACGAAGTTTGGATGTTGGACAATCCAGTGGCTCACATCCGGATGGCGTTTATATGTCTGTCGATCAGTTTTTGGAGTTGTTTATGAGCACTCAGCCTCTTGTTCCTCCTTGAGTATCTCCACCTCGCAAGCCTGCCTTTGCACGTCTGTGCAAGGATTTTGCCCATCTTGGGGGAAAGCCGTTTAAAGGCTCCGAGTCTGTTCTTGAAGTCCAGGCTTGGCTTCGCACTTGCAACGTATCTTCTCTTGCATGGATCTTTTTGATCATGATAGAGTTCTTGTAACTTCTAGTTTATTGCAAGAGTGTGCCCTTGATTGGTACGAGCTTCTTGTAGCCGAAATTGATGAGTCTACTCTTTCTTAGACTCATTTTCAGGGACGATTCGAACTCAAGTTCGTTCCTGAATCTGAAAAAGTTTTATTGACCCGTCGCTTCCTTGAGTTGAAGCAAGGGAAATCTTCTGTTTCTAAGTATGTTGCATCATTCGAGGATTTATCTAAGTATGGTCTTGAATTCATTAGCACTTCTTATAAGAAGAATCTGAAGTTTGTCTCTGGCCTTAAGAAATATCTTAAGAAGTCTTTGTTGCTCCAGCTTAAGCTTTCTTTTGAGGAGTTGGTAGATTCTGCACTTCATCTTGAAACCGTTGAGAAGGAGTGTGATAGTGGTGATGATGTTGAGGTTTCCAAGAACCCTAAAAAGAGGCAGTTTCCATTTCAGAAGTTCAGGTCTTTTCCTTCGAAGAAGAAGAAGACTGGTAGTTCTAGCTTTCAGCCTCAGTCTTCAGGAACACCTTTCATTCGGAAGTGTTTCAATTGTGGTTCTCCTGATCATATGATTCAAGCTTGTTCTAAGCCTCTCTTCTGTTGCTATTGCAAGAAGGAAGGTCATCATGTTTCCACCTGCCCTATTATTCTTGCTGGTGCTAAGTCTAGCAAGCTTTATGCTGTTAAGGCTTCTGAAGGTCCTTCTCAGCCCAAAGGTATATCTCCACCTATTTTGGAAGGTTCTATTTTATTTCGTGACCATAGTATTCAGGTTCTTTTCGATACGGGTGCTTCACATTCCTTCGTATCGAAAAAGCTCGTCGATGATTTATCTTTGGATGTTTCTTGTATGGTTACTTCATTGAGGATTATGAATCCTATTGGGGGATCCGCGACCCTTAGCTTACTTTGTGATAATGTTGAGATTGTTTTATGTAGCTTTTCTTTTCGTGCGAATCTGCACGTTATTTCTTGTCTGGGATTTGATATGATTTTGGGTATGGACTGGCTAGTAAGATATGATGCCAGGATTATTTGTTTAGAGAGAATTATATATCTTCGAAATGCGGGTTCGCTTACTCAGCTATCTCTTGTTCTTCGGGATGTGGATAATTGAAAAATGGATTTATATTCTCTTGACTCGCGGGATGATGATGATATATCTCGTATTCTTATTGCTTGTGACTTTCCTGATGTTTTTGAGCTTGTCTCGGGTTTGCCACCTAAGCAGGCAATTGAGTTCCACATTGATCTCATTCTCGGCGCGCAGCCAGTTAGTCATCCTCCCACGAGGATGTCTACAAAGGAAAATGAGGAACTCAAGAAGCAGCTTATAGAGCTTGAGTCCAAGCAGTTGATTCAGTCCATTTTTTCTGCATGGGGATCCGTGGTCGTCTTCGTGAAGAAGTCCGATGGAACTCTTAGGCTTTGCATTGACTATCGCAAGCTTAACGAGTTAACCATCAAAAATAGGTACCCATTGCCTAGGATCGATGATGTGTTCGATCTATTGAGTGGTGCTAAGGTCTTTTATCAGCTAGACCTTGCCACAGGTTTTCATCAGTTACGAGTCGCGGAGGATAGCATACCTCTTACAGCTTTCTGCACTCGATATGTTTCTTTTGAGTGGCTCGTTATGCCATTCGGTTTGACGAACGCTCCTGCTTTCTTTGTAGATCTAATGAATCGAGTATTCCGGGAATATCTCGACAGGTTCATCCTTGTATTCATTGATGATATCCTTATTTACTCTAAGTCTGAAACCGAGCATGCTAATCACTTGAGTATTGTATTGAGTACTCTCCGTCACCATAAGCTTAGAGCCAAATTATCCAAGTGCCATTTTTGGGGGAATAAGGTTAAGTTCTTAGGCCATGTTGTATCTTCCGATGGCATTTATGTCGATCCCTCAAAGATCGAAGCCATCCAGAATTGGAAGAAGCCTGAGAATGTGCATGAGATTCGTAGTTTTCTTGGATTGGCGGGTTATTACCGTCGGTTCATTAAGAATTTTTCCCATGTTGTGCTTCCTCTCACCAGCCTTACTCGGAAAGGCATTCATTTTATTTGGTCCGATAAGTGTGAAGCTTCCTTTCTGACATTAAAGGAACTTCTCACTAATGCTCCTTTTTTGGTGGTTCCCGAAGGGAATCATGATCTTGCTGTCTACACCGATGCTTGTGGTAGTGGTCTCGGTGTTGTTCTTACGCAGAAAGATCGGGTAGTTGCTTATGCTTCTAGGCAACTGCGTCCGAATGAAGTTCGCTTTGCCACTTATGATCCTGAGTTAGCCGCCATTGTCTTTGCCTTGAAGATTTGGCGACACTATTTATTGGGCGAGCGCTTTAATCTCTATACGATCATAAATCTTTGAAGTATTTGTTCACTCAGAAGGAACTCAATATGAGACAACAACGTTGGCTCGAGTTTCTTGCTTCCTATGACTTTGATATCCAGTATACCCCTGGTAAGGGTAATCGTGTTGCTGATGCCTTAGTCGCAAACATTCGGCTATTATTTCTATGATGCTTGCCGAATGGGATATTCTTGAGACTCTATCTTTTTATGAAATTCGTGATCGAGGTTCATCTTCTGATTCTCCTATTCTATTTTTTAGTTTGGGAGCTCGACCCATTTTATTGGATCGTATTGCTGATGCCCAGCGGCGTGATCCTGATTTGTTGTATCTTATTCAGCTTTGTGAGTCTGGATCCTGTGATGAGGCATTGCGGGATTTCAGCATTGATTCTCATGGATGTCTTCGCAAGAAGAACCGTCTTTTTGTGCCTTCTGATTTTGCACTTAGGCGTGACATTCTTGATGACTGTCATCGTTCTAAGTATACCATTCATCCTGGTAGTAGTAAGATGTATGCAAATATGCGTCATATTTATTATTGGGAAGGCATGAAGCGCGATGTGGCAGGTTATGTAAGTAATTGCATAAACTTTTCAGCGTGTTAAGGCCGAACATCAGCGTCCTTCTGGTTTTCTTTAGCCTCTAGAGATTCCATTGTGGAAATGGGATCAGATTTATATGGATTTTATTGACGGCCTACCTCGTTCGATATTGGGCCATTCTAGCATCTGGGTTATTGTTGATCGCCTCACCAAGTTTGCTCATTTTATTCCTATTAAGTCTAATAGGACTGCTTCGCATGTGGCTAAGTTGTATGTCAAGGAAATCGTGAGACTTCACGGTGGTCCTAGTTTTATTTAGAGTGATCGTGATCCTTTATTTACGAGTCATTTTTGGTAGAGTCTTCAGCAAGCTTTGGGAACAAAGCTTAATTTTAGTACAGCTTATCATCCGCAGTCTGATGGACAGACTGAACGGGTGAATCGTATCATGGAAGATCTTCTTCGTATTTTTATTCTTGATTTTGGTGGTAGTTGGGAGGATCACCTACCTCTTGTAGAGTTCTTCTATAACAATAGTTTTCAGTCCAGTATCGGTATGGCTCCTTTCGAAGCCTTATACGGAAGGCCATGTCGATCACCTTCTTGTTGGTTGGAATCTGGGGAGAAGCTTATTCTTGGCCCAGATTTTGTTCGTGAATCTTCCGAGAAGATTGATCTTATCCGGTTGAGAATGAAAGAGGCACAGAGTCGTCAGAAATCCTACGCGGACAACCGTAGGTAGCCTCTCGAGTTCTCGATTGGTGATCTTGTTTTTATTCGTGTTTCTCCTTTGAAGGGGGTGATGCGCTTTAGTACGACTGGGAAATTGGCTCCTCGCTTTATAGGACCATTTTCTATTACTGAACATATTGGCCCGGTGGCTTATAGAGTTTCACTTCCTGCTCATTTATCTGGCATTCATGACGTGTTCCACGTCTCACAACTTCGGAAGTATCTTTGTGAGTCGGATTCTGTTATCGATTCTCCTGATTTGCAAGGGCTTGAGATCTCACCGGACTTATCTATTGTACAGCAGCCTATTCGCATACTTGACATGGAGGTGCATCACCTTTGAAACAAGGACGTACCGCTCGTTAAAGTTCAATGGTCTGCTATTCCCAATGACTGTACTTGGGAAACCAGAGAGTTTATTGAGCGATCCTATCCGCGTTTTCTATCTTTGCTTGGCAACAGTGAGAATATCCTTTTATCTCAAGCTTATTTCCTTTTCTTTTGAATGTTGTATGTACGTAGTTGTTACAAATATCGTCTCTAGGAATTGCGAGGACGCAATTTTGTTAGGAGGGGAGATCTGTAACAACCCGCATATTTAACGATTATATATTTAAATGTTTTATTTAAATATAGCGTCGTTAGTCGGATTTAGGTCCGAAAAGTTACTTTTTGCAAATGGACGAATTGGAACTCGAAACCATTTCCATTGATTCCAAAATGGCGTTTGCGATCTTTTTAAGTATAAGCTTTGATATGTTTGGAGTAAGTTGAATTTTGCTACTTTTTCTAGTTCGGTGTTGGGTTTGGGTTCAGCCCACTAGCTAACTAAATAACCTAACTCATTCCATCTCCTTCCATTCTCTCATTCCCACTTCTAAATTTAAGTTAAAACTGAAAATGGTGGAAAGGAAGAGGAATTAGAAATTCCAAGCCCTAGTTCCTCTTGCAAATCCAATTTCTTGCTCCAAGTTCAAAGAGAAGTTATTGGTAAGCCTTCTCATCATCTTCTCCTACTCTTTCTCCTTCAATTTCAGAAAATTTCCTAAACCTAACTTAGGAAGATACTTGTTTTGATCTTAGATTGAAGCTAGTAGAGTTGAAGTGGAGAGTGGTTGGTTGTTTCTTTGCTATTGAGCCTCTCTATTCTTGTTTTTGAGTTAAAAGGTGAGTTTTGAACTCACATCTACTTCTCTTGATATTATTGATGTTAGGTGAGATTTCTATCTCACATCTATGTCTACAACTATCTTGGATTGTTCGGAATGAATTCCTAACATATTTACATGTTCATTTGCTTTCGATTTGGATTCATTTGGTGAAATTGCCAAATTATGATCTTTGAAGCCAATTCTATGAAAATCTTTCTATGGTTGATGTTTATGTTGTTCAGAGTGTTTGGGTGAGTTGTTAAGGTTGGGTAGTCGTTTGACGTAAGCCTCATAATCAACACTCATCCGATTGCTTTCGATTGGTTTTGGCCTTCAATGGCCTAGGTTCAGGAAATGCCTGACCATCAGGTTTCAGACGTCTGAATCCCTATTTCAGAAGTCTGAATATTATTCTGGGGAAGATTTTTATTCCCAGATTCAGACGTCTGAATTTATATTCTAGACGTCTAAATTGGCTAAATTTCAACCGGAAAGGAAACAGGCAAAATATTGCCTATTTCAGATGTCTGAAAATTGGGTTCAGACGTCTGAATTCTCTTTTGGAAAAGAAATTAATTTCCAGATTCAGACGTCTGAACCACTTCTTTCAGACGTCTGAACCTGCTGTTTTTGCCAATTTGCCTTGTTCGTTTAGTTTTCCAAATTTAATCGACGCTTGTTGATTCCAATTAGCTATTTATGCATATTTGACTTTGATGGTTCATTTTTGATTTCATACACGGGTTTTCATAAAGTGATCTCTTCAAATGTTATTAAAGCTTGTTCTCTAATTTATAATTTCTATTTAAAACACACACACAATTTGGCACTTCGAGTGAAGGAAGGGAGATTAAATGGTTAGGTAAAACACAGACCATGAATCTCGACGTTTATCTTTCTGATTAATCCCCGACCTATTCGATTGATTGTTTTGACCTTTTGATATGGTTTACCAATGAGATGAGGTAAACTTTGTACTGCTTTGAGTGTGAAATTAACTAACGGATAGTAAACCGTTTAGTGCGAACGTGTGGTTATGGGACTCACGTTACCACTTTTGGGATTCCTTTTTGAGAGTTATGACACATTCTGCCATTTAGTGGTGTCCAGTACTGGGCCTCCGGACCTTCACCACTACGGTTTGTTGCCTTTGGGATAGTGTCTTCGGACTGTCTCCTTCAGGTTTGTTGCCTTCGGGTATGTTGCCTTCGGGTTTGTACCTTCGGGTTAGTGCCTTCGGGTTTGTTGCCCTATTGTATCACTTTTGGAGTTGGTCTTTATGAGCCGCTCGAGTGATATTTGGGTTTGGAGCCTTCGGGCTTATGGATCCTTGTTTATACAGTACTAAGCTCGAGCAATCTTTTGTTTTCATTGATATATGTATATTCCCTTGGTATCGCCCTTCGGTGTTGGACTTTTTGAGCCACACGATATATAGCGATTACCTTGCGGAACTTGTGTTACCTTCATTGGTATTTGTTATTTGCCTTTATGGCTTGATTTTGGATATTCATATCCTTTGTTTCTCTGAGATGCTGATGATATGAGGCTTATTTTGTTATGTTCGTCTTTTGTTAGATGATTGTGTTATCTCCCTTAGCGATATTTGTTATACTTTATGACCTTGCAGGTTATTGTTGTTCAGTTTATCTAACTGATTTGTTTAGCTAGACTGACCCGTGTATTTTATACTCGGGTCAGACCGAGATGTTTCAGGCTAGGTGCTTTTGGACTGAGCCTATTTTGCTTCCACATGGACTACTCCGCTAGCTTCTTTTTGTCATAGCTTTTTCTGTAGTCCTATTTTGTTGTAACTCTGATATTTTTTCTTCCGGATTTGCCTGTATATTGTTGTTTGCTATACCACTTGACATGAATTATTTTATATACTCTGTTATGTGTCAGTATATGTGTATATGATGATCTGCTGTTCTATGATGTATATTACGTTTGAATTGTTATATTCTGTTCTGATAGATCCTCTCGCCACCTATTGTATTGTTTAAATATTCATTGGATATGCCGATCTGCTTGGTATGACATTAGTCGATGTATTCAATTGATAGTTAAAGCAAGGCTAGAGATGGTTGCCCCTATCCAGCCTTATTCTCCGTATTAGCAGACGGTATTTTCTAGTAATACTCTTTGCTAATGTGGGTATAGAGGTGGGGCGTCACTTGTGTGATATGTATACTCTGATGATGTAATGTATAAACAAATGTATTTTTTCTTGTGTAAAGATCATTGATTATCTATTATATTTTATTCCGCTGCGATAGTTAGATTCTGATGTTGTTTTCTATTTTCTTCTTCTACCTCCTCTTCTTTAACCCAAATGTTTTGTATTTCCGTACATTTTGAGTTAATTGATGGAGAATAGTGTCGACTCAAAGGGTACGGATTTGTGGGTCGCTTCAGGTTCTCCTTGGGGGATTGTGACTGTCTTCCAGCTCATAGGTTGTATTTAGGATTAGTGGTGGTTGCTATTGTTATTTTTCTTCCATTATTGTTCCTTTTCTTTAAGTTGTTTAGGTTGTAAATGTTAGTTGTCTCATGTATAAAAGATATGTACGATATATTATGAGATGTGTTCCTATTTATATTACTGTGGTGATATTTCTGGATATATTGACAACTATTGTATATTTGAGAAAAATAGTATACATATGGAAATCTCATATGGAAACTTAACTAACAATAAATGCATGTAAGAATGAAAGTTTATAAACAAATTTTAGCAAGTAAAGAACAGGGAAAGGTTACAGCGAGATCATAGATCATTATTTCTATGCCTCAAAAGAAAAAAGTTATAATAGGCTTTTGTATCGTTGTTTCAAATAAAAGGAGTGGTTGTTAAAAATCTAGGATTTATTTGGAAATACTAGGGTTAATCATATGCATTAACGCGTTGATCTAATCCCGATTACAATAATGTAACGACCCATAAATTTTAAGGTTTATTTACGTAATTAACTGAATTTTTGTGAAATTTTAAATGATTGAATTTGGAAAAAAAATTCTTTTTGGAATACGTCCATATAGACATAGAAAATAATAATTTTTCATCAGAAATTATGAAAGTTTATTTTATTGTGAAGTTTTATTTAAATTTAAATCAGTTAATATTTGATGATAATAAAATGTTTTGATAATAAAATGTTTTCCAAACCTGAATATTTTTATGTAATAAATTAGTAAATCATCTTCCGAGTGAGATGTCATCTTCCATTTCATCAAATTTGGACTGCTATTACTCCTCTATCTTAATTCTAGCGTTTTAGTAGCATTTTGGTACTAATTATTGACTGTTGATAGGATGATCGTACGACTAATATCTGTATACCGTTTCGATCATCTCGCCGTGCTGATCTCTGTGGTATATTCAATTCTGTGTTTTGAAGTCCAAACGCAGCGGAATCCATGAAAATGGTAACCGTATCGGTACTCAATTTTAAGCTTTTGGGTTCCGGTGACCATTAAAATTCACCATATAATTCGAATGGTCACATTATTAATATTATTCTCTGAACTCAACATCAACTTTCTATATTCTCCGTGTTTCAAAAATATATTGTTTCCATTTTAATTCGTTCATTTCTATTTTTGTTCTTGAAAAAAATAGAAAATATAATTCGCTCTATCACCTTCCACCCTCTCTCTTCCTCCAAATTATCCCCTCATCTTCCCGTGTCTCAACCATCATCCACGCCACTTCGCCACTTAAACCCAGCTTTTTCGCCTTCTTTCCCCACTGCCCCACGCTAATGCAGCAACCCAAGGCCAAAGCCTTGCTCACTACGCCCCGCAGCATGCATGCGATCCTCAACCACCATGGCCAAAGCCTTGCTCACTACGTCCCACACCCTCACAGCACCGTGCCTTCCCCCATAGCTCGGCCTCCACTTCGCCTGCAGCCTCTCAAAAACCCCCTCCTCTCCACCGCCTGAGCCGCCACCTTCTTGTTTCCTACTTGCCCACACGTGTGACCCGAAACCTGCCTTCACTGTTGTGCCGAATCCCGACCCCATGCTTCAGCAGACACTTTCCACCAATTCCTTCCTTGGTCGAGCTCTCTGGTGGTATATATGTTAAGCTATATTTTTTTTATTTGTGTGTGTGTGTATATATATATATATTTATGCTTTGCTGATACTATAATGGTGATATGTTTATACCTAGTATATATGTTGCATATTAGTTGTATATATATACTTGTTTATATATATATATATATATATAAGTTAGGTAAATCATTATATATATATATATATGTTGTTTGTATATATTTATTTAGTTGATTGTTCTGCATATTTATACTATTCTGCATAGTACATTTGGTTATATATAATGTTTATATAAGTTCGTGATCTGTTGTTGTATATATAAGTTTATATATATATATGATTTGCATAAGCAGATGAATGTTTATGTTTTTATATAATATACTTATGTTAATGATTTGAAATGAATATATAGATATATTATGTATGTTAGTATATATAATTTCTCATAACATAGATTTTCAGTTATATCATTTAAAGCTATATTCCTGTGTGTGCTAATATAGTAGTGCCAGAAGTGATGTTTATGTATATATTGGTAAGTTGTTGGTTCTCTATGAGAAATTTAGTGTGTGTGTATGTATGTGTGTGTGTGTGTCTATATATATATATATATAGATTTTAAATTTTAGTTTGTAATGATTTTATGACTTGTTGGGGTTATGTTAGTAATTGTGTATATATATAGATATTTTCAAATGAACGAACACAATATATGTATTTTACATTTTTATTAAGTGTGTATATATAAATGTATTTATTTATTTCAAATTATGTTATGTAGATATGTTTGTTTTATTTTATGTATTTATTGTTGCGACTTTTCTATTGATTAGAAAAGTGCAAATTTTAATTAATTCTGCAAGCACACAGGCGTGTAGTATGCTGGTCGAACACAGGGAATTGTGTTTTAAAATATTTGAAATCCCTATTTAAATCTTAGGCGTGTTAAAAAAATTCGATGGTGGATCTTAAACAGGAAATAAAAACAATAATATACTCCGAATCGATTCTGAAACTAATCGAAATTGCAGCCAAAATACAAAATTGTAAAATTCAAAACAGAAATTGAAATTGTGGAAAAGAAATTAACAGAGAAAATAATTGAAATATTTATTAACTAACTGAAAAGAGTGCAATAACGAAGAACAAGAATAAATAAATTGCTAAATCTAATCAACAATCCTACGTATTCTTGTTCGAAAATAAAAACACTGCTGAATTTAAAATTAAACTTGAAGAAGAGTGATGGGGTGAGAGATGATTTTCCATCTGCATTGATCTCTCTATTTAAAGACTTCAGCCTCCACAAATAACCCTACTATTTAGGTCCATGTGCTTATTTGGAGAAAAATAAGGCCACCTCACTTTGAATTGGTCTTTGCTTTGTTATTTGATTAACAAGTGACCTTGCTTTGAGAGATTTTCAGGCTAATCTTTGAAAGTGTATTTTCAATATTTGCATTTTCCTTCTTGCATGAATAGTACACATGTTGGTGACGTGAGATGCATTTCTTCATGAACGATATGTACTTTCTCTTCGAATTATTCGGTACTCAAAATGTTGCACTCTTTTTTTTTGCGTGTCATTTGAACCATTGGACGACACAACCGATTAATTTCAACGTTGCACTCCGGAATCTATAATCTGCAAAACCACAACAAAATACCCGTATAATACCGCTTTATTAAAATAAAAATATATGAAACAAAAGGTTTATAATGCAGAAAAATACGTTCATCAAATACCCCCACACTAGAACTTTATTCGTCCTCGAATAAGCAAGAAAATAAAACTAACTAAATCCTTTTCCGCGGGGAACACGATTGCATTAAGCGTTTGCAACAAGCCGTTAAACCTCTAGGTGTCCCTAATAGGACGAGTGGTGTCTCGTGAGGGTTTTCAGCAGATACTACCCACAAAATCCAAATGCAGCATGTGATGATTCTAATGTACTACATGAATGCAAAATTTTAACAAATGGAGACTCGATTTACTTCAGAATAATTGCAACAAAATAATGTATATCAGTTTTAGTCAACTTCTAGAAATTTTTCGTTACTCACTAAACACAAATTTCAATATAACTCAAGTTTTTATACATTAGATTCTTGTTTGGCCAGTTGTTTCGGTCGACAACATAGTGCAGCCCTGAAATAAATTCCTCACTGTTAATCACAGCTTTTTTTCAAAATGGTAATTTTCATTTCCATTTGTATAAAAAGCCAAATCAACAAAGTCAAGAAGTGTTTCGGTTTCAAAGCTTAGTCTCTCTTTATGAATATATTTTTTACACCTAAGTTTTGGACCAAGGTATACCACCCATGCACTGCCTCACGGGCTTACGTGAGAGTTGGGACAGAGCTTGGCGGATTGTGCAAACCGACGCTGACTATGTCAGAAAAGGTCCGTAATCCTTAGGTGATTATTTATTTAATTATTTACACACCTAACTCAAAATGCTAAGGCCAGATATACTATCCATGCACTGCCTTGCGAGCTTACGTGAGAAGAGTACAGAGCGTGGCGAGTGCACACACTTTCATAAGTGTGCACACCTATCGACTCTAGGTGTTTCTTATTATTATTATATTTTTTTTGAAATTAACTAAAGAGAGTTATGCAAATCACTTAGCACCACTTAACTTCAATTATTTGAAATGTCAACGCATGTACTTTAAATCTGCCACTTTTTTTTAAACAAAGACTACAGTTTAGAAAGGATTTCATAACCATCACCTACGAATCCCCCTATATACTAACCTCACTATTATCGCTCGTAATTCAACTTTTCATTATATTTTACATTTGAAATTAGTGATTCACAAAAAATTTCATCAATTGACTTCAACTGCTTACTTACTTTGTCTTGACTAACTACAAATAAATCGAAGTCTTGAAAATAATGGGAAATGAGAAAAAAATTGAAAGGAAATTTGAAAACAAATAATGAGATGTTTTTTTAAAAAAAAATGATGCCACACTATGATATATGAACAAACAGAATGAGATATGCGTCCCCCCACACTGGAATGAGACAGTGTCCCAACTGTCAAATGGAATGCAAATGCAAATGTAAAACAGAAAAATAAAATAAAAAATATACAACCTGATATGTACAAGTTAGTGAGTGGCTCATGTTGAATAGCTAGGTTCGTGAAGATCCACGAACTCGTCGTCCTCGTGTTGTTCAAACTCTAGAAATGGCTTCAAGCGTTGTCCATTGACCTTTGAAATGGAACTGTCCCTAGGATTTTCAATTTCAACTGCACCATAAGGGTATATTGTTTTCTTAATATATGGACCTGTCCAACAGGATCTCAATTTTCTCGGAAATAAATGAAGTCTGGAATTATATAAGAGAACTTTCTGACCTACTTTGAATGTCTTACGAAGTATGGATTTATCATGATAAAATTTAGTTTTCTCTTTATAAATCTTTGCATTTTCATACTCTTCGTTTCTTAGTTCTTCTAATTCTGAAAATTGTAATTTACGATGCAATCCGGCTTTTTCTATGTCAAAATTCAGGTATTTGATTGCCCAAAGTGCACGGTGCTCGAGCTTAACGGGCAAATGGCATGCTTTTCCAAAGACTAATCAGTATGGCGACATTCTTAGATTGGTTTTATAAGCTGTGCGAAATGCCCAAAAGGCGTCTATCAATTTAGATGACCAATCTTTTCTGTTGGAGTTAACCGTCTTTTCAAGAATTTGTTTAATTTGTCTATTGGAAATCTCGACTTGACCATTAGTCTATGGATGATATGGAGTAGATAGTTTATGAGTGATAGAGTATTTCTTAAGAAGAGATTCAAAAGCACGATTACAAAAATGAGAACCGTTATCGTTTATAATGGCTCAAGGTGTGCCAAAACGGGAAAATATGTTTTCTTTCAAAAATTTGACAACAACTTTATTGTCATTCGTTCTGGTGGGAATGGCCTCAACCCATTTAGACACGTAATCTACTACAAGTAGGATGTAGAGATTTCCAAAAGAATTAGGAAAAGGACCCATGAAATCGATGCCCCAAACATCAAAAATTTCGATGACAAGGATTTTGTTTAGGGGCATCATGTTACGTTTGGAAATACGACCTGTTTGTTGACATCTAGCGCATTGGGAGCAAAATTCGTGGGCATCACGAAAAAGAAAAGGCCAATAAAAACCACACTGTAACACCCTGGCAGCAGTTTTCTTTACTCCAAAATGTCCTCCACATGCTTGATTATGTGAAAAAGAGAGGATGCTATAGAATTCATGTTCGGGGAGACATCTACGTATGATTTGATCGTTGCAATATTTGAAGAGATAAGGATCGTCCCAGTAAAAGTTTCGAACATTAGAGAGAAATTTTTGTTTATCTTGTTTTGACCAATGGGAAGGTGTTTCATTTGTGACAAGATAATTTACGATGTCTGTGTACCATGGTGCACTAGAGAGGGAAATAATTTGTTCATTGGGAAAATGATCATTTATTTGAGAGTTATCGTAGTTTTCATGAACAATACGAGAAAGACGATCAGCTACGACATTTTCAGAACCCTTTTTATCCCGTATTTCTAGGTCAAACTCTTGAAGAAGGAGAATCCAACGGATTAAGCGGGGTTTGGCATCCTTTTTCATGAGTAAATACCGCAAAGCGGCGTGATCGGTGTAAACTACGACTTTAGAACCTACGAGATATGATCTAAACTTATCAACGGTAAAGATAACCGCTAAAAACTCTTATTCAGTGGTTGAGTAATTCAATTGAGCTTTATTAAGAGTTTTGCTAGCATAATAGATGACTCGAGGAAGTTTATCGATTCGTTGACCTAAGATGGCTCCAATGGCATAATAAGAAGCGTCACACATTAGTTCCAAGGGCACAGTCAAATTTAGAGGTTGGATGATAGGTGCAGTGGTCAAGATCGATTTAAGGGTTTCAAAAGATGTTTTACATTCATTGGAAAATTCTAATTTAACGTTTTTAGCCAGAAGATTCGAAAGAGTTTTTGAAATTTTTGAGAAATCTTTAATGAACCTCCTATAGAATCCTGCATGGCTGAGAAATGAGCGAATGTCCTTTACGGACCTTGGAGGAGGAAGGCCAACAATAAGATCAACTTTAGATTTGTCAACTTCTAGGCCATTTTTAGAGACAACATGACCTAAGACTATTCCTCGCTTAACCATAAAATGACATTTTTCCCAATTAAGAACAAGAGATTTCTTCTTACATCGCTTTAGGACACGTTTTAAACGAAGGAGGCATTGATTCAACGATGACCCATAGATTGAAAAATTGTCCATGAATATTTCTAAGAAATCTTCCACCATATCAGGAAATATACTCATCATACATCTCTGAAAGGTAGCGGGAGCATTACAAAGACCGAAGGGCATGCGACGATAAGCGAAAGTTCCGAAGGGACATGTGAATGTCGTTTTGTGTTGATCCTCTAGAGTAATGGGAATTTGATTATAGCCGGAGTAACCATCAAGAAATTAATAATATTCATGACCGGCTAAGCGTTCGTGCATTTGATCAATGAAAGGGAGGGGAAAATGGTCTTTTCTTGTTGCTGCATTGAGTTTTCGATAGTCGATGCAAACGTGCCATTTTGTTTTGACCTTTCTCGGAACAAGTTCGTTATTCTCATTTGTGGTCACAGTGATTCCAGACTTCTTTTGTACAACTTGTACCGGACTTACCCAAGTACTGTCAGAGATAGGGTAGATAATGTTATTGTCTAAACATTTGATAATTTCTTCCTTTACCACATCTCTCATATTAGGGTTTAATCGCCTTTAAGCTTCGCGGGTGGGTTTAGCCTTGTCGACTAAATGTATTCGATGTTCGATGATTGATGGACTAATTCCCTTAATGTCAGCAATTACCCATCCTAATGCCTCTTTATTTTCCCTTAAAATTTTCAAAATTTGTTCTTCTTAGTCCTTAAGGAGATCGGACGCCAAGATTACAGGGAAATTTTCAGAAAAATTTAAGTATGCGTACTTAAGATTGTTTGGAAGAGGATTAAGATCTAATTTAGGGCGTTTTCTTCTTTTAGGCTTCAATAGACATCAACTGATTGAATTCTAGTGAATTATGAAAAGAGCAGAGCATATCATTTAATTCATAAATGTATTCATCTTCATGGAAGTTGGAATTAAAATGATCTAGGCACATGTTAAGAA
Organism: Allium cepa; assembly: GCA_030765085.1. NCBI lineage: Eukaryota > Viridiplantae > Streptophyta > Magnoliopsida > Asparagales > Amaryllidaceae > Allium > Allium cepa. The sequence continues at coordinate 302,714,650 of CM060932.1, forward strand.
ACTCTGTAGTATCACTAAAATCATTTTCTATACTTGTTTGGATCATGTCAACTTCTTCTGTTTCAAGATCCCTTGGTTGTCTGTTAAGATTGAAGATATTTAATTCAATGGTTAGGTGCTCAAAGGAAAGTTGGAGTTGACCATTCCAACAATTTATGATAGCATTTGATGTTCTAAAAATGGACGACCTAATATCAAGGGAATCTGACAGTTAGGATTTAAGACAGGTGCGGTCTCTTGGACTATGAAATCGAATGGGAAATAGAATTGCTCGATTTGTATCAAAAGATCTTCAACTATGCCCAATGGTTTTTGACAGATCGATCAGCTAGTCGAATTGTGATGTTTGTAGGTTTTAATTCCCCTAGTCCAAGTTGACAGTACAAAGTATAAGGCAAAAGATTCACACTCGCTCCAAGATCGAGTAAGGCTTGACTAATGTGAGTGTTACCTATTTCTGCAGCCGATTGTAGGACAACCGGGGTCCTTATACTTGATTGGGGAGGGATTTGAAAGAATAGAGCTTGTGTTTGCAGTTAGAAATGCAATCTTAGGAATGTTAGTGGCACGTTTTTGAGTGCATAGCTCTTTCAAACATTTGGCATACTGAGGAATTTGCTCGATGGTATCAAGAAGTGGAATATTGATTCGAACTTGTTTAAAGATTTCAAAAATTTGGTCAAAATTAGCGGTCTTCTTCTTTTTGTTGAGTCTATGGGGAAATGGAGCAATGGGTTTATAGACTTGTTCGGAATTTTTTTCATTCGAAGAAGAAGGTGTTATATTAGAGGGTGAAGATAAGGGAGTTGGAATGTTGGGGTTGCCAACATCAGAAGGTGAAGGGTGGCCGGGATTGCCAACCTTTGATGAAGAATCAGAGTTGTTTGGAGTGACAACAGTGGGTGTTGACTGAGTTTTAGAATTTTGAACAAGGGAATATTTAAGAAGGACGTCGGGGTTGCCGACGTGGTTGTCCACCTTCTTTCCAGACCTTAATGTGGTGACAGCATTAATCGGATTTACATCTTCGTCCTCACAAAGATTTACTCCTCGAGAGTTATACTTTGGATTCACTTCGGTTTGACTAGGCAATTTACCTTTCTCATTGAATTTCATGAGATCCTTCATCATTATCAACATTTGTTCATTTTGTTTGGTGATTTGCTTAATTCTTGCATCTTGGTTAGTGATTTGTTCATTTTGTTTAAAGAGTTGTTTTTCCAACCAAGCAATTTCTTGTGAAGGCTGAGAAGGCTGGGTTGATGGATTGAAATTAGGATTCCTGTATGGTTGATTCGAAGGTTTTGTTTGACGAGCGGGTTGAGAATTCTGATCATTAGAGGTTAGGGCTCGATAATTCGGATTTGGTATCATTGGATACATATGTGATGGATTAGCCACATTGCTAGGATTTGACCATGAACAAATGGGGTGGTGCTCCAGTTAGCATTATATGTGGATGAATAAGGACTATTTTGAGCTATAGCATTGATTTGGTCTTGTGTGTAGTAATGGGGTAGTCCTTCTCCTTCTTGAGGAGTTTGGGCATCTATAGGAAGATGTGATGGGTCAATGGCATGTACTCCTCTATTTGGAGCACGAATTGGAGCATGAATTATTTCCCATTGCATGTCCTTTTTCGAATACTCTTCTAAAAATTCCCAAGCTTCCTTGTCTGTTTTTGCCATGAATTCTCCTCCGCACATTGATTCAAGTTGGGATCTGGTTTGATAGTTAAGCCCTTCATAAACGATTTGGCACAAAACGTGTTTAGGGATTGCATGATGTGGGCAACTATATAACAATTGATTGAACCTTTAAAAATATTTTGAAAAAGTTTCTCCTTCATTCTGAGAGAATTGGTTGATTTTAGTTCGAATTTTAAGAGTTTTGTGGAAAGGAAAAAACTTTTTCAAAAATATAGCAACGAAGTTGTCCCAACTCTTAATTGAATTTTTAGGAAGAGAATTAAGCCATCTTTTCGCACTTTCTAGAAGCGCGAATGGAATAAGTCTTAGCTTGATGGATTCATCAGAAAGTTGTTGCATTTTGGTTGTAGAAGCGTATAATTCAAATTCATTAAGAAATTCATAAGCATTTTCAGACCCAGTGAATTTCGGTACCCCTTGGATAAAAGAATGTTTTAGCTCGAAATTATTTCTTTGGTAGGTGGAAATGAAATAACCGAAGGTTGAACAGTTCGTGTTGGATAGCATTGGTCTCTAAGGGATAATGGTCAGTTCTCATGAAATTCATTATTTCCAACATGTGATTTAGGTGATAATTTTGGTGAATTGTGGTGTGAACTATGATGTGAACCGTGTTGTGAACCGTGTGCTCATATTTGTTTGATTTGAAATTTCCGTTGATTTGTTTAATGAAATATTTTGGCTTTCTAAATGGTTAAAATTATTTCTTGCCCAAACGCGCATAAACAAATCAAGGTGTAGTAGCCAAAAGTAGATTTATGACAGTTTTTAGTTGGGCACCTGTAGAGTAAAAAAATAATACTTACAAAGGGGTATGGCTGTTTGTCCAGTGCAACTGAGCAGTGCTAGTGATTCAAACTCCACAGTTTGCGGTTGCTATGTTGTTGCTACCTATCAGATATCTAAGAGCTGATATCCTTAGAAAAAAATAAAACTGGAACCGTGTGTTGTTGATGTAATTGAAGCACTGCTAACAAAGCGTGAAGCAAGTGAAAAAAAAAGAACAAAATGCGTAGCAAGTAATACTTAAAAAAATACATACAGCAAATGATGTGGATGATGTAGTGAAAAAAGTAAATTGAATGCAAAAGAATGTAAAAGCGTAAGTGCAAAATATAACGTGAGATACTAAAATAAGAGTAATGTGAGCTGCGTATGTGAAATGCAACTGACTGATCTGCAACGAACGTAAGGAATCGAAAACGCAAAAATATGCAGCAAACGAAAAGAAAAAATGGAAAAAAAATGATTTTTTTTGAAAACTAATGCAAAAATAATAAATTAACACGAATAGACTTAACAAACAAAAAATCAAAAATTTCAAAATAGCAATTCCCCGCAACTGTGTCAAAAACTTGTTGCGACTTTTCTATTGATTAGAAAAAAACAAATTTTAATTAATTCTGCAAGCGCACAGGCGTGTAGTATGCAGGTCGAACACAGGAAATTGTGTTTTAAAATATTTGAAATCCCTATTTAAATCTTAGGCGTGTTAAACAAATTCGATGGTGGATCTTGAACAGGAAATAAAAATAATGATATACTCCGAATCGATTCTGAAACTAAACGAAATTGCAACCAAAATATAAAATTGTAAAATTCAGAACAGGAATTGAAATTGCGGAAAAGAAAATAAAAGAGCAAACAATTGAAATATTTATTAACTAACTAAAAAGAGTGCAACAACCAAGAACAAGAATAAATAAATTGCTAAATCTAATCAACAATCCTACGTATTCTTGTTCGAAAATGAAAACATTGCTGGATTTAAAATTAAACTTGAAGAAGAGTGATGGGGTTAAAGATGATTTTCCATCTGCATTGCTCTCCCTATTTAAAGACTTCAGCCTCCACAAATAACCCTACTATTTAGGTCCATGTGCTTATTTGGAGAAAAATAAGGCCACCTCACTTTGAATTGGTCTTCGCTTTGTTATTTGATTAACAAGTGGCCTTGTTTTGAGAGATTTTCAGGCTAATCTTTGAAAGTGTATTTTCAATATTTGCATTTGCCTTCTTGCAGGAATAGTACACATGTTGGTGACGTGAGATGCATTTCTTCGTGAACGATATGTACTTTCTCTTCGAATTATTCGGTACTAAAAATGTTGCACTCTTTTTTTTGCGTGTCATTTGAACCATTGGACGGCACAACCGATTAATTTCAACGTTGCACTTCGAAATCTATAATCTGCAAAACCACAACAAAATACCCGTATAATACCGCTTTATTAAAATAAAAATATATGAAACAAACGGTTTAAAATGCAGAAAAATAAGTTCGTCATTTATTTAAAGTAATGGTTTTGAAATATATATATATATATATGTATATATATATGTGTGTGTGTGTTTGAATTTAGAATATGATTTTTTATGTAAATTGTTATATATATAAGTTCACTTATACCATTTATCTTCATCAATCCAGTTTTGAATTGATTTCTTCAATTCCAAGCTTTCAGCTTTTCTCGTAAAATTCTTGTCAATCTTGCTTTGCTTTGGAATTCATACTTGGATTCATAACTCATTTCATTCTCGTTCATCTCTCTAGCCTCGAAAGATGATCACTCACAATTAACATTCTTATATTTATTAGATTTGATTTCATTTGAGACAATTAAAATATGCTGCTAAATTGAACTGTTAATTATTTATTTGCCACACATGATATGTCATCATCTGTAACTGTTCACCTGTGACATCTGACACCATGATTTGTTACATAAATTTTATTTATCATTGATGATATATTCCTGCTATTGATATGTTATATTTTTATCATATATGTTATCACTCTGCAAGTTCCCTATTAGTATAGAATTCCCCACGAGTTGAAATGATACATAACCGAATGATCTTATAGAATAGGAGAAAATCGTTATTGGTTGAAATGATATACCTAAGCAATTTTCATTTACTCTGAATTAAAACTGCGGGTTGAAATGATATATACCCGTGGATATTTAAATTGCGGATTGAAATGATAAATTCCTGTATCACTTGACCATGTGATAGAAAATTATATACAGACACCGATGCTATATATATATATATATATATATATATATATTAAAATGATTTCCAGGGTTTTGAATAAAGATATATATGTGGTTTTATATAAATATTGATTCTGTTATATATAAATATTATTTTATATATGTTTAAAATTTTAGATTTTTTGATTATATGTTTTGAAATTTATAAATTATAAGTTAGTTTTGAAATTTATTAATTTTAAGATTTTACTTATAATTTTACTATTTTAAAAATATATAAAATAAGTTTTATTATAAAATAAATTTAATAATAAGATTTGATTTAATAGAGTTTAATTTAATTACTATATCATATGTTTAAGTATTTATTTAAATTATATTTTAAAAATAGATTTTTATAATAATTTTATATAAATTAAGGTTGGGAAGATAAATTTAAACTGATTGCATTTATTAATGAATTATATTTAATTAAAATTGATTTGAAACCTATTGAATTTGAGATTTTAAGGTTATGATTTTATAACTTGCTTTTGATCTAAGACGATTCAATGAATATTTTCAAATTTAAATAAATTCAAATGGGATAATTATTTTTATTTGAAATTATATTTTGAAAGTTTATTTAAATGATATTGGATTGACTAAGTGTATTTCAATATTAAATAATGGTAAAATTGAATTTGAGATATAAATGAATTTATCAAATTGAATTATCGCAAAGGTTTAAATATTTAAACTTTGAAATCTATTGAAATCCAAAATGATTTATTTTAGTAGTTCAAATCTGTATTTGATATCGATATAAAATGTTTTACTGAGATTTGAACTGAATTGAAATGGAAGAACTGAGATTCGATTTAAATGGGATTTTGGAATGTGAGTTAATTCGAATTGATTTGTGAACTATTTTATCATGTAAAGTAATTTAAATATATATAAATATTTTTACTTTATAAATTATTTCAATATATATACTATTTTAAAAATAAAATTATTTTAATATATATTATTTTAATATAAAAATATTTGAACATATAAATTATTTTAATATAAATTATTTTAACTTATAACTATTTAAATATACTAATCATTTTATTATATAAACTACTTTAACTTATAACTATTTTATTATATATATTATTTTCAATATCTAACTATTTATGTGGGAAGTATTATGATTTCAAAGTGTTATAATTTTCAATGTTATGATTTCAATGTGTTATGATCCCCAAAATTTGTGATTTCCAAAGTGTTCTGATTTTAAAAGTGTTATAATTTAGAAAAAGTTATAATTTTGGAAAGTGCTATAATTTTGGAAATGAATATTATTTGAAAGTGAGTAATGATCTCGAATTGATATGGTTTTGAAATGATTTGATATTTTGGTTTCGAAGTATGATATTTTGAAATGACCATAGTGTTATAATAACTTTTGGTTGTTAAAGTGACCGAGATCGGTTATTGTCATACTCTCTACCAATACCGAAAATCACTTTAACAACTGTGTATGCGGTGGAGATTACAGAATAAAGTAGGATGGTTGGCGACGATCCTATATGAGGTATACATGTGGACCTGACTCTTGTGAGTTAGCTTAACATGGCTAAAGCAGGAGCAATTGATAGACTAAGTGAGGTAGCTCCTCCGATCGGACACACTTCTTCGATACGATTTTATTACTTTAGTATTGATTGGGTGCACCCTCGGATTTGGGAGTGTGGATCGAGGTGGGCGGTAGCTGCAACTATGCCTTACCATCAGCCCGGAAGTGTAATTAGTATATCTACCCTAGCATTTCCTAGTTGTGCCGTGCCACCTACCATATCGAGCCCATTACGAGTTTGTTTTGTACCATATCTATAGAGTGCTCTCTGATAACCTACCGGTTTTGTGCCTAGATGAAAACACACTTTGCACTGTATAGACTATGGGAATATATAAAAATGTGTTAAGGGGGATATGGGTAATGCCTTAATGCTATTTTAATAGTTTACTTTAGTATAGACATATTATAATAGCGTATTGTACTACATAATAGATAGTTCCCCGAATCCTTAGAGGACAGTTATCCCAAACATCCTTTAAGTTACTTGTATTTCAGTTGATATTTCACTTCAGTTGGATTTATTGATATAAGAATGTTAATCCTGACTCGAGTATTTTGTGTTTTGCTTTATGCTCGAGTCAGACTGAGTGTCACAACATTTGAGACTCGCCTTTGGAGATTGAGCTTCACTTGGAGATCCATCTACATCTATTCAGCTTTCAGTTATTCAGTTGAATCCAATGATATATTTAGATTTTGTTATTTGACTATTGTATCGAGACTTCTATGTATTCGAGAATTCTGTTATATCTTGTTTAACTCTGTTGTATATATAGTAGCTTCATGAACGACTATTCATTTGTTTTCCATTGCTTATTGTTATATTACTCTGTATCTGTGATTCTGTGATTTATTTATTTACTGTATATGCTGAGTTTTGCGAAATATAAATTAACATTCTGATATTTTGAGAAATTCAAGTCCGACATATGCGGATGCGAATGGAACGAAATACCGAGATGTTACATGTGGTATCAGAGCTTTGGTTTTAGGCAAAACATAACATATAAAGTAAATTTAATTACAGAATCGCCTTCGTTCGAGTTTGAATTCCTTCCTCTTTGATTCAATTTCCTTTGAATTTTGGATATTCCTCATTTGTTCTGAAATCCATTCTTGTCTCTTCATGTTCATGCTTTTCTTAATTCTAGAGTATCCCATAACTCTATTTCGGTTGATCTCTATAATAAATAAATGGTTCCGCCAATCTTAGAATGATTTGTAAAGGGGTGAAACTCCTTTACAACCAACGTTGATTCACTGGATTTTTCTGTATCCTCGGTTTAGATGTTGCTATCTCTTGCTATGCCCGACTGTTTCTCTGCTAAACAACCAGGGTAATTCTCTTGTGATCAGATGTCAATTTGCCTTTGAATTCTGCATCGATCTTATTCCTGAAGTTAAGCTTAACCCGGTTAAGGTCGCCCATGATTTATATTAGTCTATCCATCTTTTTTCTTTTGCTATTTAATTATTTTATCTCCCATTGAAGCTTATCATCTTGGTTAGAAATCTCTTTGATTAGGGTCCCTCAAAATTTGAATCCCTATCTTTGTTTTGGAATCCATTCTTGTATTATCGAACGAGGGAGTGTATTTGTAATTAATATAAAAGTATTTTATGTATTTTTGTTTGAGTCGTTAATGTTGATTTGTGTTTCGATCGATTTGTCTGATCAATGATGTATATAGGAATTCCAAAACACTTGAACAGAACAAACTGACACAATATTGTTTTCAAATGTGGTAAATGAAATAAATTTTGTATGGCTATATTATATATAAGTATAAAATTTTCTGAAATTTAATAATTAACTGAATTAGTTATTAGAAATGATAATATTTGGTTTTCATTTATTGTTTTGTAAACCTGTAACGACCCAACATTTTCGGCCCTAAAAATTCAGCACTAATACGTTCACTGTAGAAATGCCGAGCAATCGAACGCTAGAAATTCTAGATTGTTAGGGTTAAGAAGAAAAGAGATAGAAGAAGAAACAGAAAACAAAATATAGAATCTCACATTCGCAGAGGATCAAAATATAATATGCAAATAGCAGCATTTACACAAAGAAAGCCGTAAATGTCAATTTACATACAATATATCAAAGTACAATCAAACTTGACAGTTGTAACAACTTGTCCTAGAAAACAAACAATGCTACTCCAATACACAACGAAGTATACTCCATACGTTCCTGCCATCCAGCTCGCCACCTGAATCCCAGAACGTCCTAACCTGAAAATCTGTAATACTTGGCCTGACCCGAGCATTACAATAAAGTAACACCCGGGTCAGGCTGGAAACCAGTGTGAGTAAACCCACATAATTTGGAATACTAAGTTATAAAACATATTTGAAATCCCTGGGTAACTCGTATCTCACTACGGATTCTTAACTTATTATAGTTAATCACTTATTACAAAACAATATTGAAGTACTGTTACTCAGTTTAAATGGCCATGTTACTTAATTTATTCCATTCTAGCCTATTTGATTCTAAAATCAAATCTATAAAGAATTATTGTAGATTACTAATCAAAGTGGTTTCGGGTATTTCCCGATACCCGACCCCGATCTCTTCGAATCCAATGTCATCTTTAAGCCAAGTTGTTTAAGTAAATAATTTAATTAAATTTAGAAAAACATATGCACACAGAAATCCATCACAGATATCTAATTAAATAAATGATTCATATTTATTAACAGATCAATCCAGCCATTTCATATCACAACACATCACGAATTATCAGACTGGAGATATTCATCAATCCAAGCATTTGATATAACTTAATCATCCATAAGTAAGATTAATTAGTTAATTAATTTCATTAACACAAATAAATAAATTAATTTTGAATCCTTCTTAATTAATACTAATTAATTACAAACCTTTTATTATTATTTTAATTAATTAATTATCCTTTAATCACCTAAGCCCTTGATTAATTTAAGATAAACCATTTGTCTTAATTAATTAGTTAATTATCATTTAAATCTTTATTAAATTAAATGCTTGAAATCAATTTATACAAAATCTCCTGAGACCTTTTGATTAATTAAAGTTTAATACTCTTATCTTAATCACCTACTTAATTACATCATGAAATTTCATATGAAAACACATGGAAATTAATTAATTAATCAACCTAATATAAGTATTCAAATCCAATACAATTATTCTTAAAACATTTAACTTTAAAAAATTTAATCTTGAAACTTGTTTGAAAGCTTGTTAAATAAATTTTCTTTGGAACTTGGTTAATATTCCTTTGAAAACTTATTCATTTTTTATAAACTTTAAAACTTGTTAACCTGCTAATGAAAACCCGAGCCAAACTACAAGACACCCCGAGCCAACCACTAGTCACTCCTCCCTTCTCTTTCCTTCGAGAAAACTCATAATCAACTTCGAGCCTGACCCGAGCAAAACACTTCTTTCCCGACTACTACAAACAACAGCAGACACATCGTGCACACTTGCACGTGCACCTCTGATCTGATCGTCTCCGACCTTCGCCACGATAACCCGCAAGACACCGACGACCTCATCGAGGATCTTGGCCACCCAGCACAATCGATTTCGCTAAAATCGAAATCGAGCATGAACCCAAAGCTGATAAACAAATCCTCCTCGCGTCGCCGCCTCCGATCGCTGAACACCTCGCGACACGTCCAGACTTCCGCCGTAGTCCTACGCCTCGATTCCACCACCATCTATCAACTCCGATTCACCCACAACGACACACGACCCTCTGAAACAATGTCGACCAAAACTAGCTTTAAAACCCTAGATTTGCATCGACCAGCCACCACGGCGATCGATAAATACTCCAATCATTTTTCACTTGATCCCTAGACATCCTGCTTCCTCCAGCAACGATCACGACGATTATCTCATCCCCGATCGCCAAAAAACGACAAAAGATCGAATTTCGTTCAACTTGCAATATCACGACAACCACAAACTTATAAATCATGATACTATTATCAAAATTCATGGTTTCTAAGCACGAATCCAAAAATACAATCAAAACTTGGAAATTTAACAATCGAATTTTTGACATGAATTAATTCTTACTGCAAATTCAATCCAATCTGATAATTACTTAATAATTATTCTTGAAATTATTTTAAAAAAAAAATAGTATTTCACCCATGCAAACAACTCTTCTTTAATGATCAAAGTCTAAAATTGTTTAGGTAGAGAGATATGAATTTATTTAGGTGAGTTCTTAAGTCTGTTGAATATAACAGAGGCTAATATATACATATACACAGATATGCACATAAATAAATAGAGTGGTTCAACTATATTCCAAGTAAAATACATCCACGCAAACATTATTAACAATATAACATCTTCAGTTTATCACATACACCAGGATAAAAATAGATTTAAGCTTTAAAAAGAGATGTTTACTAACAGTATTTTTGAAAATGGAGAACAGGCTTTTATCTGGAACTTGATTTTGAAGCTGATGGTTGATTTTTGAATTGCAACTTGATTGTTGATCTGATCTTCTTATGTTTGAGTTGAATTTGAATCTTACTTGAAACTTTTCTCAGGTTGAAGACTTGAAACAGTTTGATTTTTTTTTGGTTTTTTTTTTATTTTAGATGATGAACGAAGAAAAGATTCAGAAATGAATATGTGAAAAGTTTTTCACAGTAAACAGCCTCTTCTCCTTCTTATTGTTATTAATATTTAGTTTAAAAGAAAAGAGATATTGCCACTTGTTATTTTGAATGTTACTCCTAATTCAGAAATGTCAAAGCCAATGTTTTTAATTTTTTTTTTATGTTTTTAATTATTTTATGTACATCTATCTTTAGTACATGTATAATTTTAAAAGAAAGTATACTAAACCCTTTATTAAATCTTATTTTAAGCTATCATACTTTTTAATAAATAGATATTTATTTCTAGAGTTTTGAAATATAGAATAGCTTTTGAAGATTATTATATTGAACTCAAACAATTTCTTCCTAATCACAATATATATATATATATATATATTATGATTAGAAATATCTTATGTGAATTTTGATATTATATATATATCCACACTTTTACAAACTTCCTTATATTTTACTTCTCATGGCATGTATATACATATGTATATATACACTTATATACTTGTATATGTATATACTTATAATTTTCAACATTATAAAGTTTACATATATATATATATGTGTGTGTGTGTTAATTTACTATAAGATTTATCATATCCAGAGATTATAATTCAGCATTTATTATAGTTTCAAGTCCAGATAATTTTAGTTATCAGAATTTTATTTGTTCAACTAAATAAAACCATTATCTTAATAGTAAAAATCAGTTAATTATCCAATTATCAAATGTCCAAAAATCCCAGTTATCACATTCCTCCCCTTTTAAATCTTTTCGTCCTCGAAAAGGAACAAAGAAAGAATTTTAAATTATACTGTAATTATCAGTTAAATTATTCTTTTTATTTAAATTTTTAGAACACTTTAAAGATCTACATAATATTTCCAAAATAGCTTTATAAAAATAGTTTTTATAACTCAATGTCTCAACAAGTCCATCCTTGTTCTTATAGAAATTCGATCATATGTTGATCAGCCATAGTACTGAAAATCTATAAGTACTTGGTAAACCCATTTTCAACACCTAGTGAAAATATTTGGAAAAATATTTTTGTGAATATAGAAAACACTTTTGGTGAGAATGCTTTGGAAATCATCACCCCCTCCATGGTCACAGTTAACCCGATGATTACGTTGCCATCTCGGCAAAACCATAAAAAACTGTAGGCCTCCGCGGTCCTCGCTTACACCATGGAACCCGCCACAGATCGCAGCTAAACCCATGTTTACATCGCCATCACGGCATAATCCATGTAACTGTAGGCATCAGCGCCCTCGAATTTTGCTGCCAAATGAAACTACTCTACACAGACCACATAGATCGCAGACTACATGTAACGACCCTTATTTTTTGAAAAGAAGAAAATTCAAATTTTAAAATTTAATACAGTAAGAAATTTATGATTTTAAATAAAATTTACTTTGAATTATAAAATCTGATTTTGATTTAATAAAGTGACGACTATTTTATGTGATTTCAAACGTATGGTTTAATAAAAGTTTAATTGGATAGATTTAATATTGTGTAAAGCATGAAATCAATTTATAATTAACTAGAATTTAATTTTGATTGTAAATTAGCTTCTAATCTATTTGTAAACAATAAATGTATAATCATGTATTCAAACTTATTTAATTTTTAGTCTTGATTTTCACTCATCTTACATATCAACCTATTGAAATTAATTTGTTAATAAAATTTAGTATAATTGGATTTTACATAAGAGGAAAGAACTATAAATTTTAATTTAATAAGACTTAATTAGTTAAATGATTCAGGAATTGAGAAGATAAAGTTGAATTAATTGAAATTGTATTTAATTAAGAACTCTACTAAATTTAATCAAATTTAAACTATTGAAGTTTGGTGAAATTATCAATAATAATAGAATATAAATATAAATTTTGTTGTTTGTATGTCATTGATACTATTTAAGCAAGTTAATTTATAACTCTTATATGTAAACACAATTCTACAAATGTATTTAAGTTACTGTACAAAAAAAAGATTTCAATTGTTTTAATTATCTTATGTAAAAAACAATTCTATAAATGTATTTAAGTTATTATTAAAAGAATCCAATTGTTTTAATTATCTTATGTGTAAACAACAACTCTATAAATGTATTTAAGTTACTGTAAAAAGATTTCAATTGTTTTAATTATCTATCCATTAATTATGTTCCGTTTTAAATTCTAATGTTGAAATTTATTACCGTTAATTTAACTTGGAATCTTTGAATAAAGGGGAAAGCGAATTTAATGGAAATTAATGATGTTTCACGAATGAAATGTACGTTTGTTAGGATCCGCTTTAAAGTGTAATTTTAAAATTAATTACAATATGTCGATTTGGAATCTTTCAGTATTAAAAAGGCAAAAAAAGAAATACATTAGTTGTAATTAATGGATTTAACGAGAGAAACATACGTTATTGCAAAAATAAAAGGATGTTTTAATGAAAACAAAATGAATGTTATTGTTTTTAAAGAAAGCGTAATTTTATAAAGGAAAAAAATTGAATATTGAAGCAACATTTTACGGTTGTTAAATAGTAGTCTTTGATAGTATAGAGGTATAATGCTAATCGTAAAATTTAGAATAAATTAAATATTTTATGTTCATGATTGTGCACTAAGAAAAACGCCGACTTTGATTTGAATTTGGAATCATGGTTCATCTTTTGTTTTATGTAGCGGTGGTCCCCGTTACCTTGGTTGGTGTGTTTAATTTTTTTTAATTGTATGTTAATAAAACTTTTAAATAGGCGTAAATTTGAGTTGATTTAGTATTAACGAAATTAATTGAATTGAAATATATTTCCATATTGGATTAATGTGGCATTATATTCATTTGAAGTATGAAAGGTGGTGTTCATCACGGATTCATATTCATGCACATTTCATATTCTATTGCTTTTTTTCTAACTACTATCTCATTCATGTTTTTGTTTTGGCCTTGTTCACTTTCACATTTCAAATATTCAAAAAAAACCTCTCTCTTTATTTCGTAAAACTTTCATTTATCCTCTGTATATTCATTTTCCATTCTTATTATTAGATATACATTCTCCCACCTACTTTTATTAGGCCTAATTCTTATATACCTCTTGTATTTGCATCTAAGCATTTATTATTGCATGTTACAACTTTTAGTATTCATTCTTTTTCATAAATTATGCCTGCACTAATTCATCTATTAACAATTCATATTTAATGAACATGCATCATTCATGCTAGCATGTTCATGTTTATATTTATTAAACGCATAACCACATCGCTTCTTTGAAAAGCTTACTGTATTTTTATATTCTTTTGTCACCTCCTCCTGTAACGACCCATAAATTTTCAATAATTCAATTGGGTTATTTAATAAAATTTTGTAATTAAATTTAGAAAGAAATAAATTTTTTGTAATTTATATTGAAGTAAATGGTAAGAATGAATTGTGGCAAGGTTATTTAAAACTAATTTTTGAAATTAGAGTGAAATTCCAATAGTGTAGCAGTGTAAATTATTGCACTTGGTTAAAATGTAAAATAAGTAATTAAAAGTAAACATTTAATTAACCTATGCAATAATAAATTGATAAATAGTAATTGTATGTAAATTAAGGTAGTAATGTTAATGGCAGTTGATGAATAACCAATTTAATGCAATTAAAATTGATTGAAACGACTGTTTAGGTTATAATTGATTGTAAATAGGAATATTTTATAATAAATTGAATATAAGAAAACAAAGGCAATTAGTGAATTAATTAATGAATTCATAATAATAAATAGTGATTAAGTAAAATCAATGTTCTGTATGTAATTGTATGGAAATATTAACTAGAATGAATTGCAATAGTATAAATGCAAGTTAACTGTTAATATCTTGGATGTAATTCCAATAAGTGAAAAATGTAAATGTTATAACTTGGTTATAAAATTAATATACAGAAGTGGATGTAAATATGAATTTATTTAATGAAATAATATAGGGTTAGTGACAATTAATTAAAATTTGTGTTATATATGGAATTTTAACCTGTGTTGGTAAGTAATAACTTATAAAAGTAAGTAAAGGTTACTTTAATGATAATTAATATAACAACGGAAAGGTGAATGTAAACTGAATAGAAGCGTAAGTTTATTTATAAGGCAGTAATTGATGAAATAAAAAGTTGTAAACCAAGTAAATAAATTTATTGAGGACATTTAATGATAATTAATGTATATATTTGGCAATTAAATCAAATCAATTTATAGAAGTCAATTTTAATTAATTAGAGGGAAATCTATAATAAATGAATTTATTTGTAAGTGAATGAAATTTATTTCTATATTAATTGGAAATTGGAATAAGAAGATAATTGTTAATGTAATAAGAGTAAGCCAATAATAATTCTTTCCTTAAATTGATAATTGATTCAATAATGTAGTACTATCCATAATAAGGCAATTAGTTGAATTAAAAGAATGGAAGGCAGGATTTATTAGTTTATTGGAATTTAAAGTTCAGTAATTAGATTTATTGCAGATAAGTGGAGTTAAATATTTAAATAATACATTATTTGAAATTAAGATGGAATGTGAGAATATTTAATGTAATAGATTTTGAATCAAATATTAATTCCATCTATTTGACAATAATGAATGGAATAATTGATGATTGATTTAATTAAATGGAATTATTGGAAATTTTATTTATAAATTCTGAATTCAATAAATTGAGGTTATTTTTGATATTGATAAATTAATCAACTCTAAATTGACATTTGATTTTGGTTAAATTAGTGTAAATGATTAAGGAAGTTGAATTTGATGAAATTTGTTAATTATAGAGTAAAAATTGAAAAGTGATTTAATTTATTTATTTTTAATTTATTTAATTACTATAAAAATAGCCATTTTGGCCACTGACTCGGATTTCGACGAAACCTGTTTCATCGGATCCGTAATGGTGAATTATTGTAGGATTTCAAGTTTCGTAGCGATTGGACTTGTCGTTTGATCGTACGGACTCAAAACGCCTCGAAATCAATGAAATTAAAATCAATTTGAAAAATATTGATTTTAGCATAACTTCTTCATACGATGGAATTTGGACTGGAAACCTTTTCCATTGCGTTTAAAATATTTAAAAACATCTATTTTGATATATGGATTGACCCAATTTCATTCCGGAGTCGAAATGGGCTTTTTGGGCCACTTTGGCATTAGCGCGTAAATCTATCTTATCCATCCATTATCAACCCTGCCTATATATATCCTGCTATAACCCTAGCAGCCTCTGTTCCTCATTTCTATACGTTCTATTCACCTCCTCACTACAATGGCAGACAAACCCTAATTCCGATTGCAATCCCAAATCAAATCCAAAGCTGAAATCTCAGACTCCTTAAAAAAATTTAGAAAAATTATATATCGAAGCTCTTGTTGTACGTATCTCAGATCCGCAGTTCGTTTTTGGCTTCGAGTTTCTGCGTAGCTAGAATTGGCTCGTTTATTCTCGTTCGTTCATCGCGCGTCGATGAACGTTGTTGGATTGACGAACCATTTCTGGGTTTTGGAGAGTGGACGATGGGGAGTTCATCGGCATGCTTCGTTTCGCGATTCGACGGTTAGATCGGCGGCTAAAATTCGATTAGGGTATGAAGTAAAGGCGGCGGCTATGGTGTTTTCGTGCTCTGACCGATGTTGATGGGAGAACCACGAGGTCGCGTGGCTCAGGGAGGTCGTGATGGGCTATGCGAGTTAAGGGGAAGAGGCAGAGGCCCTAGGTCTTGGCGATGACTAGGCGGCGATGGATTCACACGGTTAGGTTTTGGGTTTTGGCTTCGTTCGGAGCTCGTGCGTGTGTTGCCTGGAGAGAGGAAGCAGTGACGTGGCAAAGGGGTATTGTGTTCTTTTTTTTTTAATTTTATAAATTGAAATTCTAGCACATTTATCGCTATATTTTTCACATGCGAAAACCAATTCACACGCGGTTTTTTTTGTTAGGATCATATTGAAATTCCAAACATTTTGGCGCTGGTTTGGATGAATTCTGAGGCTGTCAAATTTTTGGGTTTAAATTCAATTTAAATTCAAAATGTGAGTGTTTTAACCCACTCACAACTTCTAAAATTTCTTATGTTTGTTAAATTGATTAAGGATGTGACTAGAAATTGATTTATGACTGGTTGGATTATTTTAATCATCATCCCAGTTAAATTTAATTTATTTGAATTAAATGGTTATTTAATTTATCTATTGCATATAAATTGCCACTTAAATTTTCGTTTAATTTATTTTTGAATATAAACTGCTAGTTGATACCTGTTGTTTATTATCCATAATATATGGATGGTATTGATTGAATTGGATGATGATTGTGATTGATGGTTGATGATTGATATGATGGATGGATGGATGTTTTATTTATTATCATCAAAATCTGCAAGTTATTTATTGATTTGTCCTTATTGATTCGGGATTGCGGTTTGAAATGATATACAACTGCATATTTATTTTTAAATTGCGGATTGAAATGATAAATATCTGTATCACCTTACCATAGGGTAGAAAATTTAACACAGACACCGTTGTCTATATATAAAAATATTTTGAAATGTTTTCTATGGTTTGGAAAGAAATATGCGGTCTAATAAATATTAATTTTTGATATGATATAAATATTAATTATATATATATATGTATATAGTTAAATTCTTGAATTTAAGCTATGTATAAGTTGTTTAATAAAAATAAGTTTAATAATGGATTTTTTTGTTTTATATCATATGGTTAAGCACTTGTTTAAGATATGGTATATATAGAGTTTTTAAATGACTTAAATAAAAATTAAGTTGGAAAATAAATATGAAATTTGTTTGAATTGAATTATTTAAGAATTATACTCGAAAAATTTGATTCAAAATTTAAAATAAATTGAGATTTTAAAGGGTATGATTCTTATAACTTGATTTGGTTTAGAGTGATTTAAATGAATATAAAGTTGATTTAAATGAATATATCAAGTTAATAAAATTGAAAGAATATCAGTAGTTTGAAGTTAAAGGTTTTACTTAAATGATATTGGGTTTATTAAGTAAACATTTCAAATCTAAATAATAGTAATTGAAATTGATATGTGTGGAATTATCAAAGAATCAGTTTTGAAATGGTGGAATATTTAAAGCTTTGAATTATATGGGAATTGAAATGGTTTAATTAGAGGTTCAAATCGGTATTTTGAATTTATTTGAGAAAAAAAGATATTTTATTATATAAAGTATTTAATATTTAAACCATTTAGGTATTTGAAATTTTGTTTCAAAGCTACTGGGTTTAAGATATATATATTTGAAAGTATTATATTTTGGAAAAAGGGATATATTTGAAATAAAAATGATGTCACATTGATTTGGGTTTTAAAATAGAAATGCTATCGTATTTATATGGTTTTGAAATGGATATTATATTCTGGTTTGAACTATAATTATTTTAAAATGACCGCGGTGTTATAATAACCTTTGGTTGTTAAAGAGACCGGGATCGGAAGTTGTCATACTCTCTGCCAACCCGAAAACCACTTTAACAACCGTGTACGCAGTGGAGATTCCAGAATGAAGTAGGATGGTGGCGGCGTTTCCTTTGACGTAAATACGTGGACCCGACTCCCGTGAGTTGGCATAAGGTGGCTAAAACAGGAGCGATTCTCGGGCCAATGAGGTCGCTCCTTTGATCGGATACATCCCTTCGATATTATACTTTGACTTTTGGATTGATTCGGTGGCCACTTTTGATTTTTTTATTTAGGGGTGTGGCTCGAGGTGGGCGGTAGCTGCGCGCTACGCGTTACCACCAGCCCGGATGCGTAATTGGTATATCTACCAGGGCATTGCCTAGTTGTGTCGTGTCACCTACCCTAGCGCGCCTTGTACGAGTTTGGTTTTCTCCCGTA
Source organism: Allium cepa (assembly GCA_030765085.1). Lineage (NCBI taxonomy): Eukaryota > Viridiplantae > Streptophyta > Magnoliopsida > Asparagales > Amaryllidaceae > Allium > Allium cepa. The sequence goes on from CM060932.1 coordinate 302,733,533, forward strand.
GACCGTGGAGTATTTAGGGTAGTCTCCCAATTTGGAGATGCGCTGATACTGGATGGACTACTGGGACTATTACGTGTTAAGGTGGAAAATGTAAAGCCTTAATGCTATTTAAAAGTAAGTTTATTTTACTATTAGACATTATCATAATTGCGAAATATTATTACATAGTAAATAGTTTAACGGATCCTTAGGAGATGTGAATCCCGAGCATCTCTTACGTTACTGCACTCACGTTATACACTGGATAAGAGATGTCAAATCCCGTAAACATCTCAGATGCCGTTCCACTCATATTTTACAGTTGATTTAACTTACATAAGATCTTTTAGTTCTGACTCGAGTGTTTTGTCTTTCCAATTCGCTCGGGTCAGCCTGAGCATTTCAGGATTTGAAGGCCTTATTTCTGGAGGACGAAGACGAAGATTTACTATTATCTATTATATTATTCCACTACACATTTGTATTCCGCTGCATTGTTATTAATCTTTGGTATGTGTAACTCTGATATATATTGTATAAGGATAATCAAATGTTTTGTAAAATAGCTTCATGAACTGTTTATTTGATTATTATATTTTATCGTTCTGCTGCAAGATTCTATTTTGTTTTCTTTCTTTCTCTGCTTTATCTTATTTACCTCATAACAATCCACCCTTCTGTATGCTTTAAGTCTGACGTGTGTGGTTTATCGTCGATTTATAGCGTGCGGAAAGGCTGGACGTTACATCTGGTATCATAGCTTTGGTTTAGCGATAAACCTTAGCTTTGTGGGGTCTGACTCTTTACTAATAGGGTAGTAATACCCTATGATGAGTCGCTGAGTGTATATATGAGCGAGCGTATTTGTTAGTGTTATAAAAAGGTTTTAATATTGTGTTAATCTGTTCCGTTTTGTATTTGTAAATTCTGGTTGGTGCAAGGGACGGTGTGACATCAATAGGGATTTCTAAATACTTAATAGGACAGACCGACATAATATTTGTTTTTAATATATGTGAATGAAATAGTTTTGCCTATTATATTTTCTATATACAAAATAAACTTTTATAAAGGTTATATTTGGTTGTAGTATATTGGTTGTTAGGTAATGAAATTTATAAATAATAGTTGAAATAAGATTGAAAACAAAATAAATGAAATTAGAAATTTTAGAACATAAGTTCCGGGGTTTTGAAAATTTCTTTCAATTAATTTTGGAATATAATAATAATATTATTAGAAGTATTTTCTGATATAAATATTTCAATTTAATTCTAAAGAATTATTTTAAAAAGAAACTTAAAAAAAAAATAAGTTATGTACTTCCCTCTCTGCGCTGGAAAATAATTTCGGTGATGGCGGCCGCATCATTGACATTCATTTTCGAGTTTCGGAGTGGAAAGGCCACTGTAGTAGTTTACTGCAGATTTGTTTTGATTAACCAAATATAAATTTCTGATTGTTTAAGTATAAACCTTTATCTATTATCTTTAAAATGATTTGAACTCTAACCCGGTATTTAATTCTTAAGTTTCCATAATTAAAAGTTTCAATTATTAGAGTGAAATTGAATGTAACTAATTAAAAAGTGGAACCTCTAATTAAATAAGATATTTAATGCTAAGTTATAAATAAAAAGAAAGTGGAAATTTGTAACTTATACAAAAAATGTAATCATTGAGCATTTAATTAAATTAAAAGATGAGGTAAAACTTGTATATGTTTCATTTACATTCTTTAAAAGCATATATATATATATATATATATATATATATATATAACTTACCAAATATTAAAAGTTGAAATGTTTAATAAGAAAATGTAAAGGAAATTGTACAAGCAAAAGTATGTAATGAAGCGTTCAATAAATTGCTTTTATTTATAAGAATTGATGTTGTAATAGTTATAAAATTAAGTTATAATGGAAATCTTACTATAATAAAATATGGTAGAAGGTAAATGTTTTAAATAAAGTAATTATAGAGTTAAGCAAATGTTGAAGTTAATTATTTTAATAAACAGAAAGATGAATACTGTAAATAAATGAAATTAAGCAGTGAATAAATAAATGTAATATAAAAAAAGGAAATCAAACAATAAATGCTAGGAAATTGGAAAATTTAACTTGATTTCTTGTTTGGAAGTGCTGTTTGTTTGGTTTATGGTTGTTTGGGTAAGGATGCTTTAAAATTGTTTGGATGAATGAATAATCTATTTAGTTTCACCTAAGATTGTTGAGTGAAGGGTACACTTAGTAGTTTATATTTCATTCCGTACAATTTAAAGTTCTAAACCCGAACAACTATTTGTTTTGGTTGATATGAATGATTGATTTGTATTGATTCTATGTGATGGTCGTATGCTTGTTGCAAATGATGGTTGATTGATTTGTTTGTTGTGATTAAAACAACTTAAATATTTCATTTTATATAATTGGTAATCTTTTGGATTATATAAGTGAAATACAGGTTATAGAAGCAATTGCTACTGCTTTTGGTTTCATAATTAAGCGTAATTGCCCGACGAATAGGTACGTTTTCGGATTTTGGTTTATATCGTTATTATATTATTTTTTCCGTGTTGGGATATTGTTTTTTGGAAAATATATGTTATATATCGTTATATTTGATATTATATTTTCTCCCGAGCCTCTCCGTACAAAGGAGACTACGCCGAAATTTTTCGTAAATATTGGACTTAGAGAATATTTTGAAAATGTTTTTTCAAACTTTGTTAATTTAAGTATAAAAAGATCTGATGGTTATAAATTGGTATATTTTATTCAAATCAGTTTATTTTGTAAATTTATTTGTTTATAAAGTTAATATTTTTGAATAAGATGTATTGTTTATTTGATTCTTTCTTTCCCTTTTTTCTCCTTTTCGAGGACGAAAAGTTTTGAGTGGGGGAGAGTGTAACGACCCGTAAATTTTCAATAATTAAACTAGTTATTTAATAAAATTTTGTATTTAAATTTATAAAGAAATAAAAATTTTATAATTTATATTGAAGTAAATGGTAAGAATGAATTGTGGCAAGGTTGTTTAAAACTAATTTTGAAATTGGAGTGAAATTCCAATAATGTAGCAGTGTAAATTATTACACTTGGTTAAAATATAAAATAAGTAATTAAAAATAAACATTTAATTAACATATGCAATAATATATTGATAAATAACTGTTTGTAAATTAAGGTAGTAATGTTAATGGCAGTTGATGAATAACCAATTTAATGCAATTCAAATTGATTGAAACGACTATTTAGGTTATAATTGATTGTAAATAAGAATATTTGGTAATAAATTGAATATAAGAAAACAAAGGCAATTAGTGAATTAATTCATTCATTCATAATAATAAATAGTGATTAAATAAAATCAATGTTCTGTATGTAATTGTTTGGAAATAATAACTAGAATGAATTGCAACAGTATAAATGTAAGTTAACTGTCAATAACTTGGATGTAATTCCAATAAGTGAAACAATGTAAATGTTATAACTTGGTTTCAAAATTTATATACCGAAGTGGATGTAAATATGAATTTGTTTAACGAAATAATACAGGGTTAATGACAACTAATTAAAATTTGTGTTATATATGGAATTTTAACCTGTGTTGGTAAGTAATAACTTATAAAAGTAAGTAAAGGTTACTTTAATGATAATTAATATAATAACGGAAAGGTGAATGTAAATTGAATAAAAGCGTAAGTTTATTTATAAGGAAGTAATTGATGAAATAAAAAGTTGGAAACCAAGTAAATAAATTTATTGAGGACATTTAATAGTAATTAATGTATATATTTGGCAATTAAATCAAATTAATTTATAGAAATCAATTTTAATTAATTGGAAGGAAATATAATAATTGAATTTATTTGTAAGTGAATGAAATTTATTTCTGTATTAATTGGAAATTGGAATAAGATTGTAATTGTTAATGTAATAAGAGTAAGCCAATAATAATTCTTCCCATAAATTGATAATTGATTCAATAATGTAGTACTGTCCATAATAGGGCAATTAGTTGAATTAAAAGAATGGAAGGCAGGATTTATTAGTTTATTGGAATTTAAAGTTTAGTAATTAGATTTATTGCAGATAAGTGGAGTTAAATATTTAAATAATACATTATTTGAAATTAAGATGGAATGTGAGAATATTTAATGTAATAGATTTTGAATCCAATATTAATTCCATCTATTTGACAATAATGAATGGAATAATTGCTGATTGATTTAATTAAATGGAATTATTGGGAATTTTATTTATAGATTCTTAATTCAATAAATTGAGGTTAATATTAAAATTGATAAATTAATCAACTCTAAATTGACATTTGATTTTGGTTAAATTAGTGTAAATGATTAAGGAAGTTAAATTTGATGAAATTTGTTAATTATAGAGTTGAAATTGAAAAGTGATTTAATTTATTTATTTTTAATTTATTTAGTTACTATAAAAATAACCATTTTGGCCACTGACTCGGATTTCGACGAAACTAGTTTCATCGGATCCGAACCGTTTAATTATTGTAGGATTTCAAGTTTCGTAGCAATTGGACTTGTTGTTTGATCGTACGGACTCAAAACGCCTCGAAATCAATAAAATTGAAATCAATTTGAAAAATATTTGTTTTAGCATAACTTCTTCATACGATGGAATCTGGACTTGAAACCTTTTCCATTGCGTTTAAAATGTTTAAAAACATCTATTTTGATATATGGGTTGACCCAATTTAATTCTGAAGTCGAAACAGACTTTTTGGGCCACTTTGGCATTAGCGCGTAAATCTATCTTATCCATCCATTCAAATGTCAGCCCTGCCTATACATATCTTGCTATAAACCCTAGCATTCTTTGTTCCTCATTTCTATACATTCTATTCACCTCCTCACTTCAATGGAAGACAAACCCTAATTCTGATTGCAATCCCCAATCAAATCCAAAGTTGAAATTTCAAACTCCTCAAAAAAATTCTAAAAAATTATATATCGAAGCTCTTGTTGTACGTATCTCAGATCTGCAGTTCGTCTTTGGATCTGAGTTTCTGTGTAGCCGAAATTGGCTCGTTTATTCTCAGCGGTTCATCGCACGTCGATGAACGTTGTCGGATCGACGAAACATTTCTGGGTTTTGGAGAGTGGATGATGGGGAGTTCATCGGCATGCTTCGTTTCATGATTCGAAGGTTAGATCTGAGGCTAAAATTCGATTAGGGTATGAAGTAAAGGTAGTGGCTATGGTTTTTTCATGCTCTGACCGACGTTGATGGGAGAACACGGGGTCACGTGGCTCAGGGAGGTCGTGATGGGCTATGCGAGTTAATGGGAAGAGGCGGAGGCCCTAGGTCTAGGCGATGACTAGGCGGCGGTGGCTTCACGCGGTAAGGTTTTGGGTTTTGGCTTTGTTCTGGAGCTCGCACGCATGTTGCCTGGTGAGAGGAAGCAGTGACGTGGCAAAGAGGTATTGTGTTCTATTTTTTTAATTTTTTTAATTGAAATTCTAGCACATTTATGGCTATATTTTTCACATGCGAACACCTATTCACGCGCGGTTTTTTTGTTAGGATCGTATTGAAATTCCAAACATTTTGGCCCTGGTTTGGATGATTTCTGAGACTGTCAAATTTTTAGGTTTAAATTCAATTTAAATTCAAAAGGTGAGTTTTTTAACTCACTCACAACTTCTAAAATTTCTTATGTTTGTTAAATTGATTTAGGATGTGATTAGAAATTGATTTATGACTGTTTGGCTTATTTTAATCATCATCCCAGTTAAATTTAATTTATTTGAATTAAATGGTTATTTAATTTATCTATTGCATATAAATTGCTAGTTAAATTTTCGTTTAATTTATTTTTGAATATAAACTGCTAGTTAATGCTTGTTGTTTATTATCCATTATATATTGATGCTATCGATTGAATTGGATGATGATTAGGATTAATGGTTGATGATTGATATGATGGATGAATGGATGTTTTATTTATTATCATCAAAATCTACAAGTTATTTATTGATTTATCATTATTGATTCGGGATTGCAGTTTGAAATGATATACAACCGCATTTTTATTTTTAAATTGCGGATTGAAATGATAAGTATTCGTATCACTTTACCATAGGGTAGAAAATTTTATACAAACACCGTGGTCTATATATAAAAATATTTTGAAATGTTTTCTATGGTTTGGAAAGAAATATACGGTTTAATAAATATTAATTTTTGATATGATATAAATATTAATTATATATATATGTATATAGTTAAATTCTTGAATTTAAGCTATGTATAAGTTTTTTAATAAAAATAAGTTTAATAATGGAATTTGTTTGTTTTATATCATATGGTTAAGTATCTGTTTAAGATATGGTACATATAGAGTTTTTAAATGACTTAAATAAAAATTAAGTTGGAAAATAAATATGAAATTTGTTTGAATTGAATTATTTAAGAATTATACTCAAAAAATTTGATTCGAAATTTAAAATAAATTGAGATTTTAAAGGGTATGATTCTTGTAACTTGATTTGGTTTAGAGTGATTTAAATGAATATAAAGTTGATTTAAATGAATATATCAAGTTAATAAAACTGAAAGAATATCCAGCTTTTTGAAGTTAAAGGTTTTACTTAAATGATATTGGGTTTATTAAGTAAACATTTCAAATCTAAATAATAGTAATTGAAATTGATATGTGTGGAATTATCAAAGAATCAGTTTTGAAATGGTGGAATATTTAAAGCTTTGAATTATATGGGAATTGAAATGATTTAATTAGAGGTTCAAATCGGTATTTTGAATTTATTTGAGAAAAAAAAGATATTTTATTATATAAAGTATTTAATATTTAAACCATTTAGGTATTTGAAATTTTGTTTCAAAGCTACGGGGTTTAAGATATATATATATATATATATATATATATATATATATATATATATATATATATATATATATTTGAAAGTATTATGATTTTGGAAAAAAGATATATTTGAAATAAAAATGATATCATATTGATTTGGGTTTTAAAATAGAAATGATATCGTATTTATATGGTTTTGAAATGGATATTATATTCTGGTTTGAAATATAATTATTTTAAAATGACCGCGGTGTTATAATAACGTTTGGTTGTTGAAGAGACCGGGATCGGAAGATGTCAAACTCTCTGCCAACCCCGAAAACCACTTTAACAACCGTGTACGCGGTGGAGATTACAGAATAAAGGAGGATGGTGGCGGCGTTTCCTTTGAGGTAAATACGTGGACCCGACTCCCGTGAGTTGGCATAAGGTGGATAAAATAGGAGCGATTCTCGGGCCAATGAGGTAGCACCTTTGATCGGACACATCCCTTCTATATTATACTTTGACTTTTGGATTGATTCGGTGGCCACTTTTGAGTTTTTTATTTGGGAGTGTGGCTCGAGGTGGGCGGTAGCTGCGCGCTACGCGTTACCACTAGCTCGGATGCGTAATTGGTATATCTACCCTGACATTGCCTAGTTGTTCCGTGTCACCTACCCCTAGCGCGCCTTGCACGAGTTTGGTTTTCTCCTGTAGCCCCTGGAGTATTTAGGGTAGTCTCCTGATCCGGTGATGCGCTGATACTGGATGGACTACTGGGACTATTACGTATTAAGGTGGAAAATGTAAAGCCTTAATGGTATTTAAAAGTAAGTTTATTTTACTATTAGACATTATCATAATAGCGAAATATTACTACATAGTAAATAGTTTAACAGATCCTTAGGAGATGTGAATCCTGAGCATCTCTTAAGTTACTGCACTCACGTTATACACTGGATATGAGATGTCAAATCCCGTAAACATCTCTGATGCTGTTCCACTCATATTTACCGTTGATTTAACTTACATAAGATCTTTTAGTTCTGACTTGAGTGTTTTGTCTTTTCATTTCGCTCGGGTCAGCCTGAGCATTTCAGGATTTAAAGGCCTTATTTCTGGAGGACGACGACGAAGATTTACTGTTATCTATTATATTATTCCACTACACTATTGTATTCCGTTGCATTGTTATTATTCTTTGGTATGTGTAACTCTAATATATATTGCATAAGGATGATCAAATATTTGTAAAACAGCTTCATGAACTGTTTATTTTGTTATTATATTTTATCGTTCCGCTACAAGATTCTATTTTGTTTTCTTTCTTTCTCTGCTTTTTCTTATTTATCCCATAACAATCCGCCCTTCTGTATGCTTTAAGTCTGATGTGTGTGGTTTATCATCGATTTAAAGTGTGCGGAAAGGCTGGACATTACACCTCCTTTCAAAAAATATGCTTCTCCTCCAAATTTATTTCTCCTCGTTCTCATTATTTTGTCTCTTTCTTCCAACATTTATACCTTCTGCATGCTTTAAACAAAAAGAATACGCACAAGTGCCCAATTTAGTGTTTTTCAATCCTTCCCCTAGGAATTTGGTAATATGAGCAAATAAATGTTTTATTTTATAGATTTTCTTATTAAATTTGTATTTATATATACATTATTTTATTAATATTTCGTATAACTAGAACTTGAGTTTCGGATCATCTTTTTTTTTTGTGTAACGTTACATTGGTTGTTGTATTCAAATTTATTTATTATATGTTAATTTTTTTTAAATCGGTTGTATAAAAATTATATTTTGTGCTATTATATTTAATTGAGTGGAACATGCAATTAATTAAATCCTAAGTGGTCCCTTCATTTCCTTATTATTCAATACACCTGCCACTATTTCCACATTTTGGTTTTATTGCTTTCTTTTATTAAATACATTCCTCTTTTGGTTTTCCACTAGAGAACAAAACCAAAGTACGTGCAGATTGTTTCTCATTACTCTATCTGAAGCTTTCTGCTCACACTTTCTCCTTCTTCCTCATAAATACAGAAACTTCAAAATTCCTAAATCCACAAATCCACAAATTCCCAAACTTCAAACTCCATCCCTTCTCTCTTCAAACGCCAAACTGCATCACTCATCTCTTGCTTCATCTCTCAAAGAAAACACAGTTTGTTCGACTTGCATTGTCCTGATTTACTTTGCTATTGGATTGTTGCTATGTATAGGATTAGTTAGCTTGTCGTGTTTGGATTTCATCTAGAATCTATCAATTTGTGTTGTCAAAAACTCTCCAACCTCAAAAGATGAGCAATCACTCACGATTAACATTTTTATTGTTAGGTAAATAACATTGATTGAGATGTTTGCTTTAGATATGAATATGTGATATATGTTGTTATGTTCCCTTGAACTTGTGTTATAACATTCACATGCACATGTTGTTTTATATGTCACAAATAGTATATTATGTTGATCTGATTGATTTCCACATATGTATGTTAAATATGTCACATATGAGATGTAAAAAAAATGTTATGTTAGAAATTTTTTATATGCCTTGTATTGAAATATGTCACATATGCTTTGTTAAAAAAATTGAGTTAGTTAATAAAATCATATGTTATACATACTATGTTAATAATATTTCACCTATGCTATGTGTAAATAATGTGTTATGTTTGGAAAAAATGAGATGCCATGTTATTTCACCTTGCAAGTTCCTTGTATATATGTCGTGTTATATGTTTATATGTTATGTTAGTGTATGACATGTTAGAATTTGAAATATTCACTTATGTTGTTTATGATATGTGACACATGTGATATGTTAGTTATGCATGTGTATATATTAAGTTGTTAATTATGCACGCATGTTGATCAGTGACATGTTATGTTATGTATGTTATTATTGTTCTCACACTTCAAGTTCTCTTTAACAAAATCACTTTGGATTGAAATGAAGTATACCCGATATAAACAAATTTGGGTTTAAATAAATTGATTTAGAAATAAAATTGGAATATTGTAAGTTTGAATTTATGTTTGAACTTAAAATTATGAAATTGAAATTTAATCAATTTTTTAATAGATTTAAACTTGTTTGATTTATAACTTAATAGCTTTAAGAGAAAAATTGAAATCCGAAGTTAGATTTAATAATAAATCGATTGGAAATGAACACAAAATCGGTATTTGAACCGAACCGATTTATAATGTGAAAGATGATGTTTATTTAAACCTAAATATTTTACTTATTGTGTTATATGTACATTTCACTTGAGTTTACCTACTTACATAAGAATGTTAGTCCTGACTCGAGTGTTTTTGTTTTACTTTACGCTCGGGTCAGGCCGAGTATTTCAGTTTAGCGAAGACACTTATTTCTGAAGACGAAGACGGTGTCGAGGACCGTATCTACTATTATTATAGCAATTGTTCATTATGCCTGAAAAAAGTGTAATTTCTATTTTTTTTGAAAATAGTTTCATGAACTATTTATGTATTTAATTTTTGTATTATATTTCATCCTTCCGCTGCGAGATTCTGTGTTTTATTTTTCCTCCTTTTCTTTTATTTTCTTATTTACCCCATTAACAATCCTCCCTTTTGAATGGTTTGAATTAGACATGTATAGTTCATTTTCGATTTAAACTGTCCAAAAAGGTGGGTCGTTACAGTTGGTTCCATAGCTTTGGTTTAGACATACCTTAGCCTATTGGGATTAACTCATTAGGGATAGGGTAGTAATACCCTAGAATGAGTTGTCTGAGTGTATATACGAGAGTGTGTATTTGTTAGTGTTATAAAAATGTTTTGTATAAATTTAGAAATGAAATTATTTTTCCTAATATTATATGATATATATAAAGGAATAATATTTTATGACTAATATAGTTATTTGTAATGTGTTTGATTTATGAAATGGTAATATTTAATTATTATCATTTTTCTTGACTTGTTCTATTTAATCAAATTATAAACATTGTTTAATTATTGTTGATTGAATCAATGACTAAACATTAGTTAATAATGGTGTGTTAAAGAGAATAAAATGAATAATTAGGATATTTGTTTATGAAATTGAAATGTTGTTGTGAATTTTGTTGTTTGTTGACATGTAGTTTCAACTATTGAAAAAAATGGAATATTTGGATATTTTGGATAATCGAAACCTTTTGAATTAACAAATGAGTGAAACTTGATAATTGGGTTGAATTATATAGTTGAATTGATAACCTTAATTTTAGAGCAAGTAAAACAAGGTTTAATTTGTTATATCTATGTTTAGTAAATGAATAGAATTGGGGTATACATTCTTGGCATGTAATGTAATAATATACAAGTGTGAACTTTAAGCCTTGGGATCTTTAAATTGAAATTGTGATTAAGGAAATGTTGTAAATGAGATTAAATTGGAAAAATATGTTTATAAACTTAATTAACATTTATGAAACGTGTCATAAATAAATTGAAAGGTAAAGGTGAAACTAAATGGAATAAGCAAATATGAATTAAAATTGGAATGACTACAAATAAATCCATGACTTGTAAATTATTATGAAATAAATGGATGTTGCAATAAATGGTTATAAATAAAGTTGTGATAACTTTAAACTCGAACAATGTCTTATAAAAAGGAATTATGTTTAATAAATTGGTTATAAACATAAGAAAATTCCTCATGAAATGATTTGCAAATAAATGTAGTATAAATGAGAAATATTACATGTGAAATGAATGTAATTTAAATTTAAGAGAAATATAAGCAATATTATGAGAATGGATATGTTAATGTTTATGTCAAAAGGAGAAATTCTATGAAACAAATATGAAGTATGATTATTTTCTATATATAAAAGAGAAATTGCTTTCGATAAGGATTATATACCTTTTTTAAAAAAAAACTGGAATTTGAAGTTTCGAAAAGATTTGAAATTTTGAAAATTGTATAAGAAATTGATTTATATAAAAATGATTTATAACTGAAGGATTTTAAATTGGAAATTCGAGGAGTTCAATTCCGGTATTTTGAAATTGGTTTTAAGATTTTGAAAATATATAATAATACGATTCGAAAGTATTTTCCGAATAAGAAATGTTTCAAATGACTTCCAATGATGTTCAATGATTTCAAAGAATTTCATAGAAGTTTTCAAGAAAATAGAAGTCCAGAACTAACTTGTGTCGCTGGAAAATAATTTCGATGATGAGTACACGCATCATCGACATTGATTTTCGAGTTTCAAAGTGGGGGAGAGGCCACTATAATAGCTTCGCTACGTGAGTGATTTTGTGAAACCAAATTTTGATTTCAAATTTCGTAGCATGATTTGATATTTGGAAGATATACGTATATATATTTGAAATGATTTGAAATGAACCAGTGTTCAGTCCTCGAGTTTTGAGTTTTGAATTTTGATTTGGTATAAACATATCTTTTGGAAATTGATTTACTGATTGGTTGTTGATTTCCAACTCTTTAATTGGAAATTTGATTTCTCCAACTATTTTGAATGTTCGAACACTTCAAAAATCAAGGTTTAATTTTCAAAGCTGATAAATTTCAAAAGTATAAATCATTTGATATAGTATATAAGTTTAGTTGGTATATTTAAGTATGAAGTAATATGAGTTAAATAAGTTGAACTATACTAATATGAAACTTAGTTTGAAATGTTTGAATAAAATTTAGTTTAAATGTTTTAACTTAGTATCATCTTTTATAAAATCATAAATATAGAGTAATAGTTTTCAGAAAGGTAAATTGGATATTTCAGATAGAAATAAATAGTTCAAAGGTTTTAAAGGAATGGTTATAAATTTGGAAATCATTTGGGTATAATTGGTTTTAGAAAATATTTGGTTTTGAAAAATAAGATTTGGAATTTCAAACCCAGTATTTATATGATGATTTTGGAAACGAATTTGATTGACCTAAATTGTGTCGATTTGGAAACTAGGATTAATTTCTAAACCTATTATTTGGAAATTTTGAAACTGAAAATACTAAATATGGAAGAAGTAATTTGGTGAAATAAAATATAATTTTGAAACCCAAACGATATTGAAAGAAATTGAAATTGAGAACCATGTTTTACAAAATACTTGATTTGGGAGTTATCGAACTTATATAAAATTGATTTGTATAATTATGAAGTCGAGGTGAAAACTATTGATTTGGAAAGGTACTCAATTTGAAAGGTGTAATCTTATATAGGCGAAGTATATATAAGTGTGATTTGATATACTATTGATTTTTGAAAGTATTCGATTTGAAAATGAAATCTTATATATAATGGACTTTATATAAGTATGATATTTGAAAGTGATTTGAAAAGGTACTATATGATATATATTTTCGAAGTAATGATATGGAAAGTGCCTTCTTCTTGATATCCTCTTTGTGGCCACATTGTGGATTCATTCTGTGACGCCCTACCTCTATAACCACGCTAGCTAAGAACACTACGGGGTAATGCCGTCAACTAGCGCGGAGAATAAGGCTGTTGAGGAGCGACCATCCGTGTGATTGCTTTGTGCGAGCACCGATATGTCAGATAGTACAAGAAGTCCGACGCATCGATACAAACTCAAAGCTACTACACAGTGGCTATATATAGTCTTCGGAAACAAACATAGAAATAAACATAACACAAATCAGTCACAGATATCCATATCACAAAGGCGAAAAAGGATATTAATATAACACTTGGAAGTGTGCATCAAAGTAGTGGTCAAACAAGATCTACAATATCACAAAAGAATGGTTACAAGTGCTAGACAAAAGAATATGTATACATCAAGAAGTCTATATCTCGAAGGTATACAACAAAAACTACTAATCTAAGTAGTTAGCCAAAAGTCAGGATGATAATCCCAGAAATGAAGTCAAGCAGAAGCACGTGTAACATCTCGGTCTGACCCGAGTATTATTTAATAAGAAAATAATAAACGGATCAGTCTAGCTATAAATATCAGATAAAATGATATAGAATAAGAGATATGACATAAACATATGATAACCATAAAGTCATACTGTGATAAGTATGTAATTGAAAATCAACAAGAGATTAATCAATATCACCAGAATCTTCTCAAAGATCAAAAGGAATGTCATACTCAATATCTTCATTCACAAAAAAGTTATTGACAACAAATTCATCAATGCACTAATATTGATAACACATATCAATGAAAATCACGAAAATTGGTGAAACACAAATTCTAGAAATCATCAATGGAAATCCAGAAATCAAAAAAGAGGGAGGCCTATCACAAAACGGGAGCATGAAAGCTCACCAACACGTGTATCACAAACGAGACGCTATCCCATGGTCGCTAACCATAGAGCCGGTGCAACGACGTAGTACAATGGTACGCCCGAGGAACCAGAAACTCGAATAGTTCGGAACAACGACGTAGTACAACGGTACGCCCGATGGACCGAACTCCATAAAAGAACATGGGTCGCTAGCCCACAAAAATTGAGTCGAAACCCCAAATAATACATAGGTCGTTAACCTATAAAAGAAATGGGACGAAACTCATTAAGATGAGGTATTGTCCCCTACGTGGACAAAGAAACATAGCATATCGCTAGTCATAATAACAAAAATGATCATCATCGATCATCAAGAAGTGTCAAGTACAACAAGCTAGTAGATATAAAAGCTTAGCTTCAAGTCCCATAACCACTAGCTTAACTTAAATATTTACGAACAAATTGTAGATTTCCACTAGAAAATTGTCACAAAGATTCAATCGAACAAGTCCAAGAATTAACCAACGAAGCAAACGCAAGCGTTTCATATCACTTGTTTTACTAAGTCGTTTAATTAGATTTCTCATACGAGTGAGGTAAATGTTTGTATATACTAACAGATTGGAAGACTGTTTTAAGAAAAGAGCTTTGTAATAAAATAGTGTTGAAATCACTTTGATGAAAGAGTTTTGATATTTACTACTAGTATTGAAACCTTTATATTTTTAAAGTGACAAATCACAAAAATGATTGTAGAAACAATCAGTCACAATAGTTTACTATCGAAGACGTGAATAAAATCCAAAGAAATCAATTCCAAAGCCATCCAAGTGTAAATACGCCTGCGACATAACATAGTTAATCACAGGAAATTGGCGCGACATAACAGGGCACGACCTAAGGGGGTGAACGACCTAACACGGTCGAGCTAAGTAGTGGTGCGACTTACCAGGGGCGAGCGACCTATCATAGCCGATCTAAGCATTGCAGCGACCTAACGAGTTGAGCGACCTAACACGGTCGAGCTAAGCAATGGTGCGACCTAACGAGGTGCGACCTAATGTGGTGGTAAGGCCGAGCGACCTAACAGGGTGAGCGACCTAGTGCCGAGCGACTTAAGGTGGTACGAGCCTGTGCCAAGCGACCTAAAGGTGCAGGAAGGCCGAGCGATATAGCCGTGCGACTTAAAGGTTTGCGCGACCTAGTGATAAATAGGCCTAGCTACCTAAGGTGTGCGACCTAAATGGTTGCACAGGCCGAGCGACCTAAAGTGGAACGACTTAACTGGAATGAGCTAGCATGGACGAACGACCTAAATGGTGACACGGGCCAAGCGACCTAAGGCAAAGCGACCTGGTTATAGTAGAACGACCTAAGGGTGAACGAGCTATATGCAGGCCGAGAATCTCAAGTGTGCAGGCCGAGCGACCTAAGCTCCAGAAATGCCAAAACTCACACAATTTGCAATCGATCGAGCATGGACGCTAGGGGATTACGCCTATCGGCTACCGGGTCATATTGGCTACTCGGTGCATCACCCAAAATGTGTTCAGACATCAAAGTTAGGATCTTTTTAAAGATTTGAACCAAAAACACTAAAAATTGGGATTTTCACCAATTCAATCCAAACCAAAAGCAAATGCATATGAATAAGTGTTAGGAATTCATAACCAACAGTCAATGATAGTTATAGACAAAGATGTGAGATAAAAATCTCATCTTTTCACAAAATCAATGAAAGAGAAGCTTGAAAGCTAGGGAGAATCAACCCAAGAAGCTTGAATCAAGGTCTTCTCTTTGAATTTGGAGTTAGGTGAGGATTTGCAAGTGAACTAGGGCTTAGAGTTTTAATTTCCCATTCCTTCTTCCATTTTTGATGAAGCTTGAGTGTTAGGAAATGAAAGTAATATTATGAAGGGAAGGGGGTTGAGTTAGAGTTATAAGTTTAGGCTAATGGGCTAAACCAAACCTAATGCTTAAAGTGAAAAAGTAGCAAGATTCCACTAACTCCAAACATATCAAAGTTTATACTTAAAAAGATCGCAAACGTCGTTTTGAACTCAATGGACGTGGTCCCGAGTCCAAATTCGACTGTATGAAAAAAAAGTAACTTTTCAGACTAAAATCTGATTAACGATAAAATATTTAAATAAAAATATTTAAATATTCAATCGTAAAATATGCGGGTTGTTACAGACTCGCCTCCTTAAAGAAATTGCGTCCTTGTAATATTTAAGAAGAAAATATAAGTTAACAACCATGAAAGCATATCAACACAAAAGAAATTTGAAGCAAGAAATTCACCTCAAAGAGCACGAGAAAGTAAGTCCGGATGTGTTCGCTCGATGAACTCTCTTGATTCCTAAGAGCAATCCTTAGGATTTGAGGACCACTGAACTTTAACAAGCGGGACATCTTTATTTCGAAGGCGCTTGACCTTCGAAGCAATAATACGAATAGGATGTTTCTCGTAAGTTAAATTAGGTGAAACTTCAATTTCTTCCACAACACCGGGCTCAAGAATAGCATCGGAATCACGAAGACATTTCCGTAATTGAGAAACGTGAAACACGTCATGCATAGCAGAAAACTGAGCCGGTAATAAAAGGCGATAAGCCACAGAACCAATACGTTCGGTGATAGGAAATGGCCCAATATATCGAGGCGCTAATTTTCCTGATCGACTGAAACGTACAACACCCTTCATAGGTGAAACACGGATAAACACAAGATCTCCCACTGAAAATTCTAATTTCCTTCTCCGGTTATCGGCATATGATTTTTGTCTACTCTGGGCTTCTTTCATCCTATGACGAATAAGGTCAATCTTTTCTGTGGAATCACGAATTAAATCTGGACCTAAAACCAGCTTCTCACCGGCCTCGAGCCAACAAGAAGGAGATTGGCATGACCTTCCATAGAGTGCCTCGAAAGGTGCCATACCAATACTAGATTGGAAGCTATTATTATAGGAAAACTCAACAAGAGAGATATCATCTTCCCAACTTCCAACAAAATCAAGAACACATGCATGAAGATGATCTTCAAGAGTTTGATTCACACGCTCGGTTTGTCAATCGGACTGGGATGATAAGCGGTGCTAAAATTAAGCTTCGTTCCCAAAGCTTTTTGAAGACTCTACCAAAATCCACTGGTAAACAATGGATCACGATCACTAACAATAGAAGAAGGAACACCATGCAATTTTACAATTTCTTTAATAAAGAGTTTGGCTAAGAAAGGAACGGTTCGATTGGTCCGAACGGGAATAAAATGGGCGGATTTAGTAAGTCTATCGACTATCAACCATAAGCTATCATGACCCGAACGAGAACGGGGAAGGCCGTTTATAAAATCCATGGAAATTTGATCCCACTTCCAAATTGGAATTTCTAAAGGTTGCAATAACCCTCCAGGCCATTGATGTTCGGCATTGACAAGTTGGCAAGTCATGCAACATTTAACAAAGTTAGCAATATCAAATTTCATTCCCTCCCAATAATAAAATCGCTTCATATCTGCGTACATTTTACTACTACCGGGATGAATGGTAAATTTAGAACGATGTGAATCTTCTAAAATATCTTTACGAAGATCACTAATATTTGGCACGATAAGTCTACCAAATTTTCAAATACCGCCACGAGAATCAATATCAAAGTCTTTCAAACCTTTAATATCAATTTTATCCCTAAAATTTTGGCCAAGATGAGCCAATTCAGGATCTAGCTTTTGAGCTTCAAGAAGGCGGTCCAAAAGAGAAGGATGAGCCTCAAGACTACATAAAGCAAGAGATGAACACAAATCGAAAACGCGATCTCGAATCTCACAAGTATATAAAATCTCGAGATCGCTCCATTCGGATATCATCATAGAAACAACCGCTTGTTGCTTACGACTAAGTGCATCGACTACACGATTACCCTTTCCGGGAGTATAAAGAATATCAAGATCATATGCTGCAAAGAAATTCGAGCCAACGTTGTTGACGCAAATTAAGTTCCTTTTGAGAAAATATATACTTCAAAGATTTATGATCGGTGTAAAGAATAAATTTTTCTCCCAAAAGATAATGACGCCAAATACGAAGGGCGAAAACAATAACCGCGAGCTCTAAATAATGAGTGGCATATTTAGTCTCGGCTGGCTTCAATTCCCTAGAAGCATAAGTAATAACACGTTCTTTTTGCATAAGAACGGCGCCCAAACCAACGCGACTAGCATCGGTATAAACAACAAAATCTTGATTCCCCCTGGGAATAACAAGAATAGGAGCATCGGAAAGGAGTTCTTTTAATTTTTTAAAGGAAGCATCACATTTGTCCGACCAAACATATTTAACACCTTTCTTAGTCCAACTAGTAAGAGGCATGGAAATTTTGGAAAAGTCCTTTACGAAACGGCGGTAATAACCTGCCAACCCATGGAAACAACGAATTTCCGTCACACTCCCGGTCTCTTCCAATTTTGAATCGCTTCAATCTTTGAAGGATCCATGGAAATTCCGGATTCGTAAATAATATGACCGAGAAACTTCACACGAGATTGCCAAAAGTGGCATTTAGAAAATTTTGCTTTTAATTGATTGCTCCTAAGAGTTTCCAACACAATCCGAAGGTGTTTTTCATGTTCCTCCTCGGTGTTTGAATACACAAGAATATCATCAATAAAGATGAGAACAAACTGATTGAGGAAGTCTTTGAAAACTCTATTCATAAGGTCAACGAAATAAGTCGGAGCATTCGTTAAACCAAATGGCATAACAAGCCATTCATAAAATCCATAACGAGTACGGAATGACGTCAAAGGAATGCTATCCTCTGCAATACGAAGCTGATGGAAACCGGTAACTAAGTCTAATTGTGAGAAGACTCTAGCACCACTAAGTTGATCGAATAGACTATCAATCCGAGGTAAAGGATATTTATTCTTGATAGTAAGATCATTAAGCTTGCGGTAGTCAACGCAAAGCCTAAGTGTACCATCGGATTTCTTCACAAAAATAGCCGAAGCTCCCCAAGGTGAGGAACTAGAGCGAATAAATTGCTTCATCTCCAATTCAGATAATTGTTTGCGCATCTCCTCATTTTCTTTATTGGACATACGATAAGGAGGACGAGTGATAGGTTGAGCTCCAGGAATGAGATTAATTCTGAACTCAATTGCTCGCTTAGGTGGTAATCCTAAAACGGGCTCAAATATGTCAGAAAATTCACGAACAACGTGAATAAGAGAAATAATATCTTCCTCATCATCATTATCGTCATCATGAGGATTTAAAGAATATAAAGATGCAACCAAGCTGGAATCCGAATCTTTAAGATCAGTATAAATCTACTTAACAAATTGAGGATGTCGAAGATGAATAGTCTGCTTAGGACATAGGATTTGGGCTTCGTAACGGTTAAGCCAATCCATTCCCAAAATCATTCCAAAGCCTAAGTAGCGCATGACATGCAAATCGGCTCGGAAAGAAAAATCACACAAAATAATCTCGACATCTTTACACAATAAAATGATCATTGCGGATCCACCAACCGGATTCGCAATTCTCAAAGAAGTCATTAAACACATAACATCCAAAGAAAAGGTATCAACAAGTTCTTTTGATATAAAAGAATAGGACACACCCGTATCAAAAAGAACTCGAATAGGATGATCACGAAATAAAATAATGCCATCAAGGATAGAATGAGAAATACCTTTACCACGAGATGTGTCGCCAGGGGCTTGAGCAACATTAAGCTTTCCCTCCTTCCTACCTTGAAGTTTGGGACAAGAAGATAAATAATGATCCAAACTTTTGCAATAGCGACAAAAGAGAGGTTTCAGACATCTATTGGCATAATGGTCTTTAGAACCACAATTGTAGCATTGCCCGCTACTAGGGGCAGAAGCCTTTGCCACCGGAATTGCTTGCTTCCCTTTCTTATTGGGATAAGACCCTTTGAACTTTATAGGCCTTTTCTTGTTGTTGTTGAATTTTGGTTTGGCACCCACAACATCAGCATCACTCTCTTTATCTGCCTCTTCAAGTCGAAGAGCGATATCAACAAGTTGATCAAAAGAAACTTCTAGCTTTAGAAGTAATGGCTTCTTGAGATTTTTATTCAAGCCATAGACAAATCTCAGATTTTTCTTCAATGGGGTATCAATGTATTCAAC
Source organism: Allium cepa (assembly GCA_030765085.1). Lineage (NCBI taxonomy): Eukaryota > Viridiplantae > Streptophyta > Magnoliopsida > Asparagales > Amaryllidaceae > Allium > Allium cepa. The sequence continues at coordinate 302,753,795 of CM060932.1, forward strand.
CCTGTATTTAGAAAGAGATTCAAAAGACGCGACATAGTCTGTCACAGTGGATTCACCTTGAACAAGGTCAATGAAACGGCGAGCCAAAGTCACCTTCTCAGCTTCTGGCACAAATTTTAATTCGAAGCTTTCCCGGAATTTCTCCCAAGTAAGATCCGCTTCAACTATTTCAGAAACAAGAAGCTCATACTAATCTAATGCTCTTTCTTGGAGCATACAAGAGGCCACCTGAACACGGTGAAGATCAATAAGATTCATGCGAGAAAAGATTCGATCGCATGATCTCAGCCAAGCCTGGACTTCGATAATAGTTTCAGAACCTTTGAGTGGCTTCCCACCCAAATTGGTATAATCACTGCACAAACGAGCAAATCCAGACCTAGTGTGAGTAGACTCAGGATTAGATCCGGCTGCTTGAGCATTCCTTACTAGATCAAGAAGTTGCTGGGCAGACATAAATACTCCATCTTGGGGAGTAGCACGAGATTGACTGGTGCTGGGACCATCAGGTCTAACCATTTCTCTTCCTTTAGAAAGAAAGAAAGAAGAAGGATAAGGTTATTTACCAAATGAATATCAAGCATTGTTGATAGACAAACAAGGAATAATAAAGAAAATAGGATGAATCGGTTTAAAGACTTGAATTAAATCCTAAAGCACGACTCCTAAGATGGACTTAGGACGATGATCCTTGCTAGATTATTCTACATTGTTCCGAATATTGGCTCTGATACCAAGCTGTGACGCCCGACCTCTATACCCACGCTAGCTAAGAACACTACGGGGTAATGCCATCAACTAGCGCGGAGAATAAGGCTGTTGAGGAGCGACCATCCGTGTGATTGCTTTGTGCGAGCACTGATATGTCCGATAGTACAAGAAGTCCGACGCATCGATACAAACTCAAAGCTACTACACAGTGGCTATATATAGTCTTCGGAAACAAACATAGAAATAAGTATAACACAAATCAGTCACAGATATCCATATCACAAAGGCGGAAAAAGATATGAATATAACGCTTGGAAGTGTGCATCAAAGTAGTGGTCAAACAAGATCCACAATATCACAAAAGAATGGTTACAAGAGCTAGACAAAAGAATATGTATACATCAAGGAGTCTATATCTCAAAGGTATACAACAAAAACTACTAATCTAAGTAGTTAGCCAAAAGTCAGGATGATAATCCCAGAAGTGAAGTCAAGCAGAAGCACTTGTAACATCTCGGTCTGACCCGAGTATTATTTAATAAGAAAATAATAAACGGATCAGTCTAGCTATAAATATCAGATAAAATAATATAGAATAAGAGATATGACATAAACATATGATTACCATAAAGCCATACTGTGATAAGTATGTAATTGAAAATCAACAAGAGATTAATCAATATCACCAGAATTTTCTCAAAGATCAAAAGGAATGTCATACTCAATATCTTCATTCACAAAAAAGTTATTGACACACAAATTCACCAATGCACAAATATTGATAACACATATCAATGAAAATCACGAATATTGCTGAAACACAAATTCTTGAAATCATCAATGGAAATCCAGAAATCACAAAAATGAGGAGGCCTATCACAAAACGGGAGCATGAAAGCTCACCAACACATGTATCACAAACGGGATGCTATCCCATGGTCGCTAACCATAGAGCCGGTGCAACGACGTAGTACAACGGTACGCCCGAGGAACCAGAAACTCGAATAGTTCGAAACAACGACGTAGTACAACGGTACGCCCGATGGACCGAACTCCATAAAAGAACATGGGTCGCTATCCCACAAAAGTTGAGTCGAAACTCCAAATAATACATAGGTCGTTAACCTATAAAAGAAATGAGACGAAACTCAATAATAGGAGGTACTGTCCCCTACGTGGACAAAGAAACATAGCATATCGCTAGTCATAATCACAAAAATGATCATCATCGATTATCAAGAAGTGTCAAGTACAATAAGCTAGTATACATAAAAGCTTAGCTTCATGTCCCATAACTACTAGCTTAACTTAAATATTTACAAACAAATTGTAGATTTCCACTAGAAAATTGTCACAATGATTCAATCGAACAAGTCCAAGAATAACCGACGAAGCAAACGCTAGCGTTTCATATCACTTGTTTTACTAAGTCCTTTAATTAGATTTCTCATACGAGTGAGGTAAAGGTTTGTATATACTAATAGATTGGAAGAGTGTTTTAAGAAAAGAGCTTTGTAATAAAATAGTGTTGAAATCGCTTTGATGAAAGAGTTTTGATATTTACTACTAGTATTGAAACCTTTATATTTTTAAAGTGACAAATCACAAAAATGATTGAGGAAACAATCAGTCACAAAAATTCACATTCGAAGACGTGAATAAAATCCAAAGAAATCAATTCCAAAGCCATCTAAGTGTAAATACGCCTGCGACATAACATAGTTCATCATAGGAAATTGGCGCGACGTAACAGGGCGCGGCCTAAGGGGGTGAACGACCTAACACGGTCGAGCTAAGTAGTGGTGCGACTTACCAGGGGCGAGCGACCTATCATGGCCGATCTAAGCATTGCAGCGACCTAACGAGGTGAGCGACCTAACACGGTCGAGCTAAGCAATGGTGCGACCTAACGAGGTGCGACCTAATGTGGTGGTAAGGCCGAGCGACCTAACAGGGTGAGCGACCTAGTGCCGAGCGAATTAAGGTGGTACGAGCCTGTGCCAAGCGACCTAAAGGTGCAGGAAGGTCGAGCGATATAGCCGTGCGACTTAAAGGGTTGTGCGACCTAGTGATAAATAGTCCTAGCGATCTAAGGTGTGCGACCTAAATGGTTGCACATGCCGAGCGACCTAAAGTGGAACGACTTAACTGGAATGAGCTAGCATGGCCGAACGACCTAAATGGTGACACTGGCCGAGCGACCTAAGGCAATGCGACCTAGTTATTGCCGAACGACCTAAGGGTGAACGAGCTATATGCAGGCCGAGAATCTCAAGTGTGCAGGCCGAGCGACCTAAGCTTCAGAAATGCCAAAACTCACTCAATTTGCAACCGATCGAGCACGGACGCTAGGGGATTACGCCTATCGGCTACCCAGTCATATTGCCTACTCGGTGCATCACCAAAAATGTGTTCAAACATCAAAGTTAGGATCTTTTTAAAGATTTGAACCCAAAACACTAAAAATTGGGATTTTCACCAGTTCAATCCAAACCAAAAGCAAATGCATATGAATAAGTGTTAGGAATTCATAACCAACAATTAATGATAGTTATAGACAAAGATGTGAGATAAAAATCTCACCTTTTCACAAAATCAATGAATGAGAAGCTTGAAAGCTAAGGAGAATCAACCCAAGAATCTTGAATCAAGGTCTTCTCTTTGAATTTGGAGTTAGGTGTAGGATTTGCAAATGAACTAGGGCTTGGAGTTTTAATTTCCCATTCCTTCCTTCATTTTTGATGAAGCTTGAGTGTTAGGAAATGAAAGTAATATTATGAAGGGAAGGGGGTTGAGTTAGAGTTATAAGTTTAGGCTAATGGGCTAAACCAAACCTAAAGCCTAAAGTGAAAAGGTAGCAAGATTCCACTAACTCCAAACATATCAAAGTTTATGCTTAAAAAGATCGCAAACGTCGTTTTGAACTCAATGGAAGTGGTCCCGAGTCCAAATTCGACTGTATGAAAAAAAGTAACTTTTCGGACTAAAATCCGATTAATGATAAAATATTTAAATAAAAATATTTAAATATTCAATCGTAAAATATACGGGTTGTTACACATTCTATCGTTATTATTCTCTCTGATTTTGGTTTTTCGGATGCGATACTCGAGTGTCCTACCATGGCATAACCCGTGGTCGTTTATTTTGGGTAGCGTAATCTGCAAGGCAGAGATTGCTTAAAGGGTATGGATGTTTCCTGAGGGATCCAAGCATAACCATTGTTATGTATCCTACGGTCTGCAGTTTGTTGTGGTGGCGAAATCCGCAAGGCAGAGATTGCTTAAAGGGTATGGATGTTTCCTGGGGGATCCAGGCGTAACCATTGTTATGTATCCTGCGGTCCACGGTTTTGGTTATCATGGCGAAATTCGCAAGATAGAGATTGCATAATGGGTACAAATGTTTCTTGGGGGATCCAAGCGTAACCATTGTTATGTATCCTGTGATCCAGGTGATTTATTTGGATTGTACTTTCCATATCGGTTTTGAAGGTTTTTCAAGTATTTTCACTGGGTGTTGAAACAAGTCTACTAAGTACTTGAAGAATTCTAGCTTTGTGCCTGATCAACACATGGCCAGAGTCTGCAAGAACGATGATAAAATTGTTGAAACATCAAGTTATAGAAGTATTTTCGAAAGGAAAATTTGTTTCGATATAAAGGTATTTTATTACAATGGTATTTCCAACAAATTTTTTTTGTATTGGATTAACTATTCATGCCTGATACTATTCTTTTGAATCTACCTTATCTGGTCAGTTTATTTATTCACCTATATTCTATTATTTCGAATCTACCTTCTTTTCCTTATTGAATATATCCTTTTTAAATATTGTTTATTTATATACTACATTGTTTAATAGAAAATTTTAGTGTTATAAATATTTTAGAAGTTACTAATTAAATAAAACATATTTAAAGTAAATGATTATTGATTTATTAATAATATTTGAAAAGTATCTTGAGATAAATTTATAAATTTATGAATTATGGATTAATGTTTTCAATAGCTTCTTTGTAAATATAAGTAATGATGTAAATAATTGTTTTCAAATAGTTTTCATATATTTATAAAGGTGTTATTTAAACATATATATGATATTTGTAGAGGAAGCAGGATAATTTACAAATCGGTCTTGAAAAGTATGAATATTTCAGGTAAAATTTATATAGTTTCAAATTAATTGTTAATTTTAACTTTCAATCTACTTTTATTTCTGTTTGTTCTATTCTCCTACCTCCTTCCTTTTCGGGGACGAAAAGTTTTGAGTGGAGGAGAGTGTAACGACCCGTATTTTTTGAAAAGAAGAAAATTCAAATTTTAGAATTTAATACAGTAAGAAATTAAAAATTTATGATTTTAAATAAAATTTACTTTGAATTATGACATCTGATTTTGATTTAATAAAGTGATGACTATTTTATGTGATTTCAAACGTATGGTTTAATAAAAGTTTAATTGGATAGATTTAATATTATGTAAAGCATGAAATCAATTTATAATTAACTAGAATTTAGTTTTAATTGTAAATTAACTTCTAATCTATTTGTAAACATTAAATGTAAAATTGTGTATTCAAACTTATTTAAATTTTAGTCTTGATTTTCACTCATCTTACATATCAACCTATTGAAATTAATTTGTTAATAAAATTTAGTATAATTGGATTTTACATAAAAGGAAAGAAGTGTAAATTTTAATTTAATAAGACTTAATTAGTTAAACAATTCAGGAATTGATAAGATAAAGTTGAATTAATTGAAATTGTATTCAATTATGAACTCTACTAAATTTAATCGAATTTAAACTATTGAAGTTTGGTGAAGTTATCAATAATAATAAAATATAAATATAAATTTTGTTGTTTGTATGTCATTGATACTATTTAAGCAAGTTAATTTATAACTCTTATATGTAAACAACAATTCTACAAATGTATTTAAGTTACTGTAAAAAAAAAGATTTTAATTGTTTTAATTATCTTATGTAAACAACAATTCTATAAATGTATTTAAGTTGCTGTAAAAAGAATCCAATTGTTTTAATTATCTTATGTGTAAACAACAATTCTATAAATGCATTTAAGTTACTGTAAAAAGATTTCAATTGTTTTAATTATCTATCCATTAATTATGTTCCGTTTTAAATTCTAATGTTTAAATTTATTGCCGTTAATTTAACATGGAATCTTTGAATAAAAGGAAAAGAGAATTTAACTGAAATTAATGATGTTTAATGAAAGAAATGTACATTTGTTAGGATCCGCTTTAAAGTGTAATTTTGAAATTAATTACAATTATGTCGATTTGGAATCTTTCAATATTAAAAAGGAAAAAAAAGAAATACATTAATTGTAATTAATGGATTTAACGAGAGAAACATACGTTATTGTTAAAATAAAAAGGATGTTTTAATGAAAACAAAATGAATGTTATTGTTTTTAAAGTAAGCGTAATTTTATAAAAGAGAAAAATTGAATATTGAAGCAACATTTTACGGTCGTTAAATAGTAGTTTTGATAGTATAGAGGGATAATGCTAATCGTAAAATTTATAATAAATTAAATATTTTATGTTCATGATTGTGCACTGAGAAAAACGTCGACTTTGATTTGAATTTGGAATCATGGTTCATCTTTTATTTTATGTAGCGGTGGTCCCCGTTACCTTGGTTGGTGTGTTTAATTTTTTTTTATTGTATGTTAATAAAACTTTTAAATAGGCGTAAATTTGAGTTGATTTGGGATTAACGAAATTAATTGAATTGAAATATATTTCCATATTGGATTAATGTGACATTATATTCATTTGAAGTATGAAAGTTGATGTTCATCGCGAATTCATATTCATGCACATTTCATATTCTATTGCTTTTTTTCTAACTACTATCTTATTCATGTTTTTATTTTCCTTGTTCACTTTCACATTTCAAATATTCAAAAAAAAACCTCTCTTTTTATTTCATAAAACTTTCTTTTATCCTCTATATATTCATTTTCCATTCTTATTATTAGATATACATTCTCCCACCTACTTTTATTAGGCCTAATTCTTATATACCTCTTGTATTTGCATCTAAGCATTTATTATTGCATGTTACAACTTTTAGTATTCATTCTTTTTCATATCTTCTTCCTACACTAATTCATCTATTAACAATTCATATTTAATGCACATGCATCATTCATGCTAGCATGTTCATGTTTATATTTATTAAACACATAACCACATCGTTTTTTTGAAAAGCTTACTGTATTTTTATATTCTTTTGTCACCTCCTTCTTTCAAAAACTATGTTGCTCCACCAAATTTATTTCTTCTCATTCTCCTTATTTTGTCTCTTTCTTCCAACATTTATACCTTTCGCATGCTTTAAACAAAAAGAATACGCACGAGTGCCTAATTTAGTGTTTTTCCAATCCTTCCCCTAGGAATTTGGTAATATGAGCCAATAATGTTCTATTTTATATATTTTCTTATTAAATTTTATATATATATACTATTTTATTAATATTTCTTATAACTTGAATTTGAGTTTCGGATCATCTTTTATTTTGTGTAACGTTACATTGGTTGTTGTATTCAAATTTATTTATTATATGTTAATTTTGTTTAAAACGGGTGTATAAAAAGTATATTTGGTGCTATTATATTTAATTGAGTGGAACATCCAATTAATTAAATCCTAAGTGGTCCCTTCGTTTCCTTATTATTCAATACACCTGCCACTATTTCCACATTTTGGTTTTATTGCTTTCCTTTATTAAATACATGCCTCTTATGGTTTTCCACTAAAGAAAAAAACCAAAGTACGTACAGATTGTTTCTCATTACTCTATCTGAAGCTTTCGGCTCACACTTTCTCCTTCTTCCCCATAAATATAGAAACTTAAAAATTCCTAAACCCACAAATCCACAAATTCTCAAACTTCAAACTCCATCCCTTCTCTCTTCAAACGTTGTAATAGGCTGATATTTTCAACCATTCACAACCATACCTCTCGGTCTTGAATTGCTCAAAATATCAGATTGTTAATTTATATTTGGCAAAACTCAGCATATACAGAAAAATAAATCAATCACAGAATCACAAATACAGAGTAGTATAGTAATACGCAACGGAATAAATAAATAGTAGTTCATGAAGCTACTATATAAACATCAGAGTTAGAAATAAATACAACAGAATATCTCAGATGCAGTGAAGTCTCCAGTACGAGCAGATGACTTCTCTGAACCAATCAACTAGAAGGGCTAAAAGCGGAATCGACAATTGGATCTCTAACGAAGCTCCAAACTCCAAAGGTGAGTCTCAAATGCTGAATTACTCAGTCTGACCCGAGCGTAAGGCAAAACACAAAACACTCGAGTCAGGATTAACATTCTTATATCAATAAATCCAACTCAAGTGAAATATCAACTTAAATACAAGTAACTCAAAGGATGTTTGGGATAATCATCCTCTAAGGATCTATGGGGCTATCTAAAATGCATAGATATACACTATAACCCCGTGGTCGTTCAAATTAATTTATAATTCAAAACCAAAATATCATTTAATTTCAAATATATTTATTTCCAATTTTATCCCTTTCAAAGTTACGATTCAAATCTACTCAAATTCCAAATTCAAATTTAGTCCCATCTCAATTTATAAATTTAAATTCAACTCAATTCCTAAATAACCATTCCAAATTTTATCGATTTCAAGTCTGGATTTGAAATCATAAATTACCCATTTACACTTCAATATTATTTCAAAACTTTAAATATTCAACATTTCAAACTAAATTTTACGATTCCAGATAGATTTAGTTTATCTTCATTAATATTTAGTCTTGAGATATTCCCTCATTTGATCAAAATCGTTTAAGTAACCTTAAGTTACATTTTACTAAATATTTTCTTTAATTTATTTAAACGTGAAATATTCATTAAATCTCTTAAATCAAAAATCAAGTTATAAAATCATACCTTTAAATTTCATATTCAATAATTTCAAATTGATTTAACTAAATAAAATCCTTGATTAAATACCGTTCCAAATAAACCCAAATTTATCTTCCCAATCCTACTTATTCAATTTATTACAAGAAAATCTGTTTGAAATATAGATTTACATAAATACTTGAACATATTATATCAATCTAATTTAAATTAAATATTACTACTAAATCTATATATAAAATTACCATTTATATATAATATCTTAAGAATAAATACTTATTAAACCATATATTTCTTTACAAAACCATAGAAATTATTTTCAAAATATTTATATATGGACCAGCGGTGTCTATATATATTTCATATCATATGGTCAAGTGATACGGATATTTATCATTTCAATCCGTACACTAGATATAAACGGGTGGATATCATCTCAACCCGTAATCCCAAATTCAATTCAATGAAAATCGCTTGGGTCTATCGTTTCAACCCATAACGATTTTCTCCTATTCTAAGGTCCGTTCGGGTATGTATCATTTCAACCCATAGTGAATTATATACTAACAAGTAACTTGCAGAGCGATAACAGATAGGAAAAATAATAATAACAGACATATATCATCAATAACAATATAATATAAACAACAGGATATGGTGTCATATCCCGCGGGTGAATGGTTACAGATAATAGCATAGATGACTATTTAAATAACTAGAACAGCATATTTCCATTGTCGTTTCAATTGAAATTAAATTTAATAATTATAAGAACGTTAATCATGAGTGATTACTCACCTTTCGAGGCTAGAGAAATTCGACAAGGAAACGAGCTACGAATTCCAAAGCAACGCTAGATGGATATGAATCGATGAAGAAAACAGGCACGACGGACAACTGATAATGAGGAATCGATGGAACGATTAGGATCAGTTTGACATAAATTGAAAATAGACATATTATTAATACATATTCAGTGTTCTAATTTAAGACAAAAATCAAAATAATATAAAAATTTCTAAATCATCATTCTTAACTCAAGCATTAAAAATCAAAGATTTTTTTTAATTACACTTAAACTATTTCCCACAATAATTTCTTAAACACATATTATATATACACACACATTCCAAAATCCACTGTTTTAGAATAAAATGCAATTTATCTAAAACACCTACATTTACCTAAAGTCGGTACTCATTTTATATACAAGCTTTTAAGTGTACCTAAAAATATACTTAAATCCATCATAACCCCATATACTTTATACATATCTTAGAATATGAACAACTTAACAAGTATAACATATGCAGACCCAAAAAAAATAATGCTGCCGCCTAAAAATATAAGATGTTGTTTTAAAACAAACCAAATGTATATAATACTTAAAATAGCCAATCAAAACAAACTAACTTTATATTTTAACTTTAATAATGAGTTACAACACTAACAAAAAGTTTATTATTTTATATAAAATAGTATAACATATATCACAGAATTTAATATCATTTACTTAAATAGACCACATACAAATAAACTATAACCAATTTTATTATAACATACTCTAACATAATTAATATATGCATGACTGGTAAAATTTGTATAACAGACATATTTAAAATTTATATAAGTTTATATATATTATATTAAAACGTATATATATATATATAATCAGAAAGCAAAGTATTCATATAAACGAAAAAAGAATATATACTACCTTTATATATATATATATATATATATATATATATATAACAGATAGAACTCACACGCAAAACAAAATATAAGTTCGTGCATATATTAACCCAAAATAGAAAGCTCTGAGTTATATCAATATATACTATTGTATTTTGATCCAAAACTAACATATACATACAGTAAATTATATATATGTACTTTAAAATCATAAACAACGGTGATAAAATATAGTATGATATAATATACTATACTATTATATGTAACACACGCATCATACAAAAAAAAAGAAGAAGAAGGAACTTATAACACCATATAAAAAGATTTGATAAAAGGAAATATACTATAACATAGTATACAAATGAATAAATTTGCAGGCCATATATTTGTTGTCTCCAAAGTTTATATCACACTATATATCACATGCCAACCCATACTAGTACAGCCTTATTACAAAATATATCAACCAAAACCATATACATATCTTTTTTTATATAACAGCAACCACATTAAACTAACCTATATGTTTTTTGTATATAACAAAAGCATGCTATCCTTAATAACAAAACTGCAGATTAACCTAAAATAAGTTTTAAAACAACTTACTTATATAAGTATATAGATGAGAGGGAAGCCGAGGATGGCTACTGCCACAAGGCGGAGGTGCGGGAGAGCGTGGGGATGCTGTTGGATGAAGGGGATGGAAGCAGAAGGCTTTTCTGGAATTGGCGAAGGCAACGAGATCCAGGCGGCAAAAGATGAAGCAGCGATGCTTTTAATTTTAATAAAAAAAAAATTTCCTTGCCCAGTGAAAATATGAAGGTGGATTTGGCAAATTTATATTGAAAGCAGTGAATAGGGAGAGGGGGAAGAAAAGAAATATATAAAATGGGTAGAGTGAAAAAACTGAACTTTCAAAAGGTTAAAAATGTTTCAGCGGTTAAAACAAGTAATGTAGGAAAAACGAATAGGCAAAAATTGGGAAACGTATCACATAAATAATAAATACAAAGAAGCAGGTGAGGATTTTAGGCAATAAATATTCACGTTGATTTATACAAGCAAATAAAATATGAGCTGCAGCCATATCAAATAATGAAAAAAGGGAAAACGTACGTACGTTATACGTTTCTTCAAGTGATCGTGTAGAACAAAAGATAAAGGGAGTAATAAAGCTAGATGACCGTTTGAATTTGTACTGTTGGCAATAAAATAAATGAGAAGTAACATAAACACTTGGTTGATGCAGATAATTGAGCAACTGATATGCGTGTGCAGCACGTTTCAAAATTTAAAACCGAAGGGAAATTAACTGTCACAATTAAAGGTACTGATATAAATGTAAAGTAATGAATATGGAAAAAATTTCAAGCGCAGATTTTAGGGGATAATAAAGGAAATGACCGTTCCCAATTTAAACTGACACAGATAAGGTAAGGGATATATATATATATAAATTTTGTACTGAATATGATACGTTTGTTGAAGCCAATAGCACCAAAATCAAGGAATAAAAAAGGCAGCAGGGAAAAGACTGGAACAAATAGAAATGAAACGTATCAAATTAAATATGAGCAGTTTTACAAGCAACGGTCACCCATTGATTTAGCTGACAAATATTAAAGCAATTGATTTATGCGCCTTTAAATTTTGAAACACAAAAGAAATCAAATGGTCACGGATCCAGTACCGATACGATTACCGGTTTCGTGAATTCCGCTGTGTACCGGACTTCAAAACACAGAAATAAATATACCGTAGAGATCCGCTCGATGAGACGATCAAAACGGTATACAGATATCAGCGGTATGGTTGAATTATAAAAATTCGAATTTTCTACTAGTTGAAAATGCAGTAAAGACGCAGAATAATAAGATCGACGGAGCTTAAAAAGTCTGAATTTGGAAAAATGAAAAATGACGTCTAAGTCAGAAGATGATTTAGAATTTTTCTATGCAAAAATATTCAGGTTTGGAAAATATTTTATTGTCAGCAATTATTAACTGACTTGAATTTAAAAAAATTTCACAATGAAATAAACTTTCATAAAATCGGATGAAAATTTACCAACTGCTAAAATAAAATGGACGTATTTCAAATATTAAATTTTTATTTTAAAATATTATTGTTTAAAATTTCTCAAAAAATCAAATTAAATACGTTATAAAATGTATTAAAATCTACGGGTCGTTACACTCTCCCCCACTCAAAACTTTTCGACCCTGAAAAGGAACAAAGTAGGAGAATCAATGTAATGCTTCGATTTTTCGTTGCCGAAAAACCGAATAGTTATGGGTTTTAAAAAGAATTTAAGAAAAGAAAAAGAGAGAAAAAGGTAGAAGATGGAGGGAAAAGAAAACAGAAAATTAGAAAATAGAATAGAAAAGAGAAAATAGAGAAGAGATAGAAAAACAGAACGGAACGGAGAATAGAACGGAATAGAAAACAACAGAACAATAACAGAATCTCACAATTCGCAGCGGAACAACATATAATAGTAAATGAATAATCTTTAAACAAAGAACTATATCAGTTATTACATTACATCACATTTCATTACATCATATCATCATCAGAGTGTACAACAACAACAACAAACAGTGCAGCGGAAAAAGAAATACTATATAGTAGTCATACGCCATGCCATCCAGCTTGCCTCCAGCAATTCCTGAATATCCTGATAAACCTTAACTCTTGACTGTCCGTGTGGAAATTGGTGGGCACCCAGAGTTTAGGAAGGAAAACAATAAACTCCAAGTCAGTCATGTGACTGGTGTGAGAACTCAAAACAGTTTATTTATCTTTGAAAACAAAATAGAGGAATATTTTTAAATTCAATTCGCAATGCTTTTAAAAATGAGACTACCATAAGGCCTCCCACACACACACACAATGCAAACGCAGAATCGGAGGAGATTTCTCCTTATGATAGTCAAAGATGCTTGATACGCATTAAAAAGAAGCATTTGATATTATTACTAGTGCATAGTGTAGGAAATTATTTCGAAAGTAGAATATAAATCTTAGCCAACATAGACATTTCGAACTATGCCTACTATAGCTACCATCCAAACAGTGTTGCGACACCATAAGTGAATGATAGGTTCTACAACTAATACCGTACAAGTTTCGTATTGGGAATTGGATTTCCAACAAATGGTCAGGCCAAGGAACTTCCCATTGCCACATGAGAATGCCTCTGGAAAGACATCCCCGAGAACCAAACCGGAACTCTGCCAACACAAGGCCGGGTTACCCCTAACTGGGTAACTACTGACACGAGCACACCATTCCCCGATCGTAAACGACCTTTCTCACGGGATCCCGAAAACCAACAACCACAAAGTAATAAATTCGTAGTAACCACATAGGTTAAATATCTGGGCTCCATACCATGATACCACCTCTATCCAGAAGGAAATGTACATACCCTAAAGGGAGCTACCCCTCATAACCTTGCCGCATCTTTCCTGTTTTGACCATTTCCGGGGTGTGAGGCTCGACGAAGTCACGTCCACAAAAACATACTTTATACAAAAGCCATGCTTTGGGTCAACAAATGATCAACACAATGATCACCAAGATAGACGATCAAATAAACGATCCTATCACAATAATCAACACAATGATCATTTACAGCAACACTCAGCATGTCACATTACCAAATTGGGAATATATCGCTGATAACTTCAACTATATAACCTCTGAGCTCGTACGTCTCAGAGAAGGGTGTTAAGCTTAAAAAAAAATTCTTCGCCACCAACAGAAATATATTTGAAAGAAATCGGCTTTATATCTCAATTTGTAATGTCAGACATACAATCCATACAAGTCTGTTCCGGGATCGAACAAAACCGAAGGCACTTACAAAGAAGTCCTTGCAATCCGGATATTCACAATCCTGATCGGATTCACCATCACATATGGAGAACTCTATACCGTAGCTACTCGGTGCAGAGTAAATCGACAGGTCATCCTATCGCTCTCGCAAATACCGGGTCTTCAACACCGATCTTCAAATGCAATTCACAACGACGTATCACATATTCGGAATGGGTTATACGACCCCATGGTCCTTTCCCGGTTAACCCGAATAGTGAGCGCTTATTCAAAAATAAGTGTAGCATTCACATTCAAACAAATCACATCAACTACCCATTCAAAGAGAATTATTGATAGGCGGTTATTGAACTATCACTGGGTATGCACACATCACCAGATTCCAAATAATTTTCCAATTATTTATTTTCCAAAAATATCTTTACAAGATATAATATTTCATACTTCAAAAATAAATCAATATTTATTTTTAAACCAATTCCACTTTCTTTATAAATTCCTTAGTGAATTTATAATTCCAAAATATCAATGAATATTCGATTTCAATTATTCATTTCAATTTATCTTCAAAAAGATAAATTCTCTAAACGTTTCATTTCACATTGGAAAAACATTTCCATACTTATTTATTCATAAGTAATTCACAAATTTTATTTATTTTCAACACTTAGAAAATATTCAATATACTTAAATCGAGATTTAGTATATATTTCGTTCTATAAGGAAATCATTCTCTTCAACATATTTATTTGGGCCAAAACGAATGTTGCGTAAAACATCGTTACGACAACCCAAAATCACTAGTATAGGGATTCGAAATTAAAATAGATATATAAATCCCAATACTATACAAAACATTTCCTTTCGGAAATTATTTACTATAACAACAGTGTTATAGTCCACTATTTCCTTTTCATTTCTCGAAAACGTCTATTTGAACAATAAATGTTGAAATCTATGGTTTCGAATCTCAACACATTTAAAAACATCGTTAGATCGTTTTAATTCAATTTCAAATATCACATTCAAAACAATTTCTTTAACATCTTATTCACTATTCAAAAACGTAAATATACTACGTTAACACATTTCATCCTTTTATACATTTTATTTAAAAGAATTATTCACTATTCCAAAACGTGAATATAACTCCATTAATAGGTTTCAACAATTTACTTATCAAAATAAGTCATTTGCGAATTTATAAAACAACGTTTATAAATTCCATTTCTATTTATTTATAAAAACTTCCTTTTTATAAATTCTTTTATTAACCTATTCCAGTTTATAACTCAATTATAAACTAAAAGTTCATATTACAAGTTAAATACTTATAAAACGATTATTTTACAAAATCGTTCTTTTAAAGACTTTCCAATTTATATACCTTATAACTTATAAGATTCATTTATTTAACCAAATCTATTCCTTCAATATAACTTCACAAATTTATAAATCTTACTATTTATAAATTTCATTTATAACTTCACCGTTTATAATTCTATAAATTTCATTCTTTAATGAAATTCATTTTCACTTCATTCAAACACTTATAAAAACTCGTTTTATAATTTCAATATCTCAATTTATAAATATCCATTTATAACTCTCTTATATAAATCAATTCATATTATCCTTTTAAAACGTCTTTAATCTCCTTTATTATTTCACCATTTTGATTCATAAAATAATTAAATTTTATAAATCCTATATTTAAACTTTTCACAATTATTTCAGAAATCCCAATTTAACTATTTTATAAAGTCATTAATTCCTTATTTTCAAAAATCAGCTTTTAACTATATTTCTTAAAAATCAAAATTTTTTTAACTTTAAAAATTATAACGTTTATTTATATAAAATGGATCAATTCCAAAAATATTTTATATTTTCAAAAATCACTTTAAAAATCATTTTAAAATTCCAAATTTGGTCCAATGATGCTACACACCAAATAGTCAATCACGACTACAACGATATCATATATCAATATGAAAATCCATCAAATATCAAAATATCTGAAATCAAATAAAAACTGTTGAGGAATCCAGTTGGATCCCTCCAACCTGTTTTCCTGCATCCACAAACATTAGCACAATACCAATTCCGTTCCAGTACGAAATTATCGCGGTATATGTTCTTATTAAATATTATCCGCTTAATAATGGCGCAGTAGGGTCTCATCCGCTAAACAAATAAATGCGGGAAATCAATAACTCCAATATATACATATGCCAATATATATATATATTGCTATTATTTATAATACCAATTTCACTGTTTATGAAATATTCGCGGTATACGTTTTTAATAAATAACATCCGCTTACTAACGGCGTATAATGTCTATTTTAACAATCAATAGATATCAATCATCATTCAAACATGCATTCAAATATTTTAAATCTAACTATTTAAAATAAAATCGAAACTGATTCGATTGAGTGAGAAGTTCTCACTTTGATTTTAAATTCCGTTTTAGCGATTTATTTCGAATAAAATTAAACGGACGTTTAATTTTACACGAAATTTTCACTAACTCCAAACGACTCCAATCTAACTCCATCGCGTAGTGCTCGTCCATACGATTCCAACGCAACTGGTTTCGTGCGTTTTCGACCTCGTATGAAAAAGTTACAAATATTTGAAGTTACACGAATTTTTATTTATATAATTACAACATAAATCAATTTTTTTATAACCTAAACTAACCCAGGCCGTTGGATCTTTCTTGCTCCCATCTGGACCCTAGGACGCAACTCCTTCTCCCTCTCCAGGTATCGCATGCAACTATTACAGTAGCCGAACCCACCATTCAAATTTAGGGTTCCAAATCACGACAAACACCAACCACTCCGACTCGATCAGGGAGTTCCATCGTGAAGCCAACGCTCGACTCCACCACCGCCCCCAGCACGGCCAGGCTCGGCCCCCTATACTGCCTTGGGTTGCGTGCGCAAGTCGCTGCAAACGCGGCCATATATCTCACGATCCACTCGCCCATATTCAATCACAGCCGTTCAACTTGAAGCTCTCGTCGTGCTCTTCAATACTCTAGTTGAAAGATTCTCGAATCGTTGAGTGGATGGAGAGATAATTGAAGAAAAGCGAGGGTGATTTTCGGCCATTGACCCATAACTGGCGGCTACGTGATGAATTAGGGTTTTGTTTTTTTTTTTTTTTGTTTTTTTTTTTGAGTGAGGGCTATTTATAGAGAAAAAATCGAACACTATTCATCCGGAAATTCCGAACTCCGATTCACGCGCCGTAACCAGCGTTTCTAGAGTTTACCCCGCGTTCCGGACACAATGGAACAGGTTTCGGAAGCTAATTCGGACATCTGTGTGAGTTATGGCTATAAACGCTCAATTTGAATTAAACCGATTTAAGCGATTTTCTAGGCGTTTTAATTTGTACCGGACAAACGGTAAATCCAATCGACTTGAAATTTGAAACCTTACAATAATATCACATTACGGATCCGATGAAACTAGTTTCGTCGAAATCCGAGACTTTTTGAAAAATGGCTATTTTTACTCGCCAAATTAAAATTAAAAATAATTCGATGCGTTTCGAGCTGCCACGATCAAACGATAGATCCGATTGACACGAAATTTGAAATCCGATAATAACTAACCATTACGGATGCAATGGAACTGGTTTCGTTCAATTCTGAGACTGTTCAAAAATTGACTATTTTCACTAGTCGATTTTAATATTAAAATATTCAATTTTCACAAATTAACTTTTAATTCGATTTTAAAAGTTCTAAAATATCGTTCTAACTTCCATATGATAAAATAAAATTTTACAAATCATTTTCAATCATATTTAACTCAATTTACAATTATTTTCATAATTTAACATATTAAATTATCGATTAAATTATCCAATTAAATCCAATAATTCAAATAAAAATTTATTTGACTTATAAATTCACTTATTAATATTTAAAATTAATTAAATATTCAAATTTTAATTTCTAAAAATTCTGGGTCGTTACAATCTTCCCGCCTTAAAAGAATTTCGTCCTCGAAATTACAAGTAAGAAAAATTACAGAAGCTATTAATTTTCCCAAAATTCATAGTTAAACTTCTTACAAATTTTTACTAAGTTTTCAAATCATACTTAGTTATCTTTTCAAAAACAACTACTATTGTTTAACTTTCAATTCCAAAATCAAAGTTAAAGTTTTCAAAATTTTCCAATTTTCTCAAATTTTTTCTAACGCCTTAAATTTTCGGAAAAATTCGCCATAGTCTCCTTTGCGCGGCTCGATCCGAAAAAAAATGACAGTATATATATCACAAATATACATCTCATCAAGTAATGAGGCATCCCGAAGGGAAAAAGTATAAAAGTACGGTATGTAATCCGAGATATGTACCTTATATTTTATTAGCAAGCATATACGGCTAATATAGCGCGAAAGCGAGCTCCAAATGCGAAGCAAACGCGATCCGCACCTACTAATTACTCAACAAACAACATGAGAATCATGCATATAGATAATAGTATCAATATACAACATATAGTAACATAATAACTATATATGCCAACTTAGCAACAGAAATAAAGGCAATATATATTCAATGAACTGGTTTTCAATTTAAATCACATTAGATTCATTAACATTGGATTTACTAGCATTCATTTTCAATTAGTTTATATTCACTAATTCATATTCAAGTTGTTTCACTTCCAAATCAAATTCAATTCATTTAAGATTCACTTAACTTCCAATTGAATTTTAATTACTTTAGCTTCCAATTTCATTAATTCAATTTCATTAATACTTAATGAATTATATACAATCAACTAACTAACAACCATATAACAATCAATGTATATTAATTACAACCAAATTCTTTTGCTTACAATTGGTTTAATTTAATTGATTTTCATTCAATTATTAAACTTTCTAATAACATTAGATTTTAATGAATTAACACTTATATTCATTATTTCATATCAACTATTCACATTTAATTGATTTACATTTAATTGATTAATTCAATTCAATTTCAAAATCGAATTTCATTTACATAACTTAAGTTCACATTTATCTCTTAACTTTATTATTTTACTTTGATACTAATATCAACTTCATTCAACATCTCTTAAGTTATATTTCATTTACAAACATCACTTTGTTTTACTTAACTTAATTCCCACTTGTAAATAAATTCAGATTTCAATTCTAAAGTAAATTTCCATTTAATCTTTAAATTCACTTTTATTTACAACTCATTTATAAATTTATTCATATAGTTTCACTTCTTATATATATAAGTTTATTTCACAATTGTAAATTACTTTAATTATAATTTAATTCTTATAATTCTTTTTTATGCTTATACAATTCCTTTATTTAGATTATTCAAACAACTAAACAATCAACTTATTTTCACCTTAATAATTTTGAAAAATTATTCCTTTATATATAAAAATATAATCAAGTAAAATTATTTCATTTACCCAATTTAAAAAAAATATTGTGTCGAATTGTTCTATTCAAGTGTTTAGAAACCCCTTCGGCATAGTCTTGCGGACCACGCTGACGAAAGTTCATATGCCACTCAATAAACCAATCATCACAATATAAAACAATTTTATATTCACTAACAAATATGCTCTCATTCACAATTCTTTCTAATACTTATAAAAGCTCGTTTTATAATTCCAATATTTTTAATTTATAAATATCAATTTATAAATCTTTTAATATAAAACAATTTATATTATTATTTTAAAACGTTTTTCAGCTCCTTATAATTTCATCATTCTGATTTATAAAATAATCAAATTTCATAAATTCTATAGATTTCATTCCTTTATGAAATTCATTTACAAATCATTCTATCACCTATAAAAGCTCGTTTAATAATTCAAGATATTCTAAATTTATAAATATCAATTTATAAATCTTTTAATATAAATCAATTTATATTATTACTTTAAACATCTTTAAACTCTTTTATAATTTCATCATTCTGATTTATAAAATAAAATTTTTTTAAATCCTATTTTTAAACTTCTTATAATAAATTCAGAATTCCCAGTTCAAACTATTTTATAAAATCATTAATCCCATATTTTCAAAAATCAACTTTTAACTGTATTTCTCAAAAATCATAATTTTCATAATATTAAAATTATAACGTTTATTTATTTAAGATGAATCAATTCCAAAAATATTTTATAAACGTATATTTCCAAGAATCACTTTAGAAATCAAAATCGTTATTTTTAAACTTCAAAATTGGATCCGATGATGCAACACATCAATAGTCAATCACGACTTTTCAAACATCATATATCATCCATGATAACAATCAAATATCACAATATATGAAATCAAACAAATATTTGTGAGGAATCTAGTTGGATCCCTCCAACCTGTTTCCCTGCATCCACAGACATTAGCACAATACCATTCCGTTTCAAGACGGAATATCGCGGTACATGGGATTTTATAAATATATATCCGCTTACTAACGGCGCAATAGGGTCTCATCCGCTATACAATGCGGGAAATCAATCAACTGGAATATATACATATGCCAATATATATATTGCTATATATATAATATAATACCAATTCCACTTCAAGGTGGAATATCGCGGTATATGCGTGTAATAAGTAACCTCCGCTTACTAACGGCGTATAGGGTCTATTCACATCCAATATATATATATATATATAACAATCATCGTTCAATCATTCAATCAACACAGTCAAACAATTTTAAATCTAACTATTTAAAATTTAAATAAACAATAAAATTCCTTATGAGTGAGAAGTTCTCACACCAGTCACATGACTGACTTGGAGTTTATTGTTTTCCTTCCTAAACTCTGGGTGCCCACCAATTTCCACACGGGCAGTTAAGAGTTAGGTTTATCAGGATATTCTGGATATTCTGGAGTTGCTGGAGGCAGCTGGATGGCATGGCATATTACTACTATATAGTATTTCTTTTTCCGCTGCACTATTTGTTGTTGTTGTACACTCTGATGATATGATGTAATGAAATGTGATGTAATGTAATAACTGATATGGTTCTTTGTTTAAAGATTATTCATTTATTTATTATATGTTGTTCCGCTGCGAATTGTGAGATTCTGATGTTGTTCTGTTGTTTTCTGTTTCGTTCTATTTTAAAATTTTGTTCTATTCTCTATTTTCTTTCTCTTCTCTTTTCTTTCTATTTTAAAATTTTTCTATTTTCTTTTCTCTCTATTTTCTATCTTATCTCTTCTTCTCTTCTCTTTTCATAAATTCTTTTTTTAAAACCCATAACTATTCGGTTTTTCGGCAACGAAAAATCGAAGCGTTACATTTGCAATGTAACAAACGGAAATTTTCGACTTTCGAAAATTCAACATCGATACTCACTTTATCGACTGCCGAGAAATCGAAGGCCAAAAACCCGAAATGTTATGGGTTTAAGAAAAAGAAAAGAAAAGAAAACGAAAAAGATAGAAAATTTAGATAGGGAAAAGAAGATAGAAAATTTTAAAATAGAGGGAAAAGAGAATAGAACATAAAGAAAATAGAACGGAATAGAAAACAACAGAACAATAACAGAATCTCACAATTCGCAGCGGAACAACATATAATAGTAAATGAATAATCTTTAAACAAAGAACTATATCGGTTATTACATTACATCACATTTCATTACATCATATCATCATCAGAGTGTACAACAACAACAACAAACAGTGCAGCGGAAAAAGAAATACTATATAGTAGTCATACGCCATGCCATCCAGCTTGCCTCCAGCAATTCCTGAATATCCAGAATATCCTGATAAACCTTAACTCTTGACTGCCCGTGTGGAAATTGGTGGGCATCCAGAGTTTAGGAAGGAAAACAATAAACTCCAAGTCAGTCATGTGACTGGTGTAAGAACTCAAAACAGTTTATTTATCTTTGAAAACAAAATAGAGGAATATTTTTAAATTCAATTCGCAATGCTTTTAAAAATGAGACTACCATAAGGCCTCCCGCACACACACACAATGCAAACGCAGAATCGGAGGAGATTTCTCCTTATGATAGTCAAAGATGCTTGATACGCATTAAAAAGAAGCATTTGATATTATTACTAGTGCATAGTGTAGGAAATTATTTCGAAAGTAGAATATAAATCTTAGCCAACATAGACATTTCGAACTATGCCTATTATAGCTACCATCCAAACAGTGTTGCGACACCATAAGTGAATGATAGGTTCTACAACTAATACCGTACAAGTTTCGTATTGGGAATTGGATTTCCAACAAATGGTCAGGCCAAGGAACTTCCCATTGCCACATGAGAATGCCTCTGGAAAGACATCCCCGAGAACCAAACCGGAACTCTGTCAACACAAGGCCGGGTTACCCCTAACTGGGTAACTACTGACACGAGCACGCCATTCCCAGATCGTAAACGACCTTTCTCACGGGATCCCGAAAACCAACAACCACAAAGTAATAAATTCGTAGTAACCACATAGGTTAAATATCTGGGCTCCATACCATGATACCACCTCTATCCAGAAGGAAATGTACATACCCTAAAGGGAGCTACCCCTCATAACCTTGCCGCATCTTTCCTGTTTTGACCATTTCCGGGGTGTGAGGCTCGACGAAGTCACGTCCACAAAAACATACTTTATACAAAAGCCATGCTTTGGGTCAACAAATGATCAACACAATGATCACCAAGATAGACGATCAAATAAACGATCCTATCACAATAATCAACACAATGATCATTTACAGCAACACTCAGCATGTCACATTACCAAATTGGGAATATATCGCTGATAACTTCAACTATATAACCTCTGAGCTCGTACGTCTCAGAGAAGGGTGTTAAGCTAAAAGAATAAATTCTTCGCCACCAACAGAAATATATTTGAAAGAAATCGGCTTTATATCTCAATTTGTAATGTCAGACATACAATCCATACAAGTCTGTTCCAGGATCGAACAAAACCGAAGGCACTTACAAAGAAGTCCTTGCAATCCGGATATTCACAATCCTGATCGGATTCACCATCACATATAGAGAACTCTATACCGTAGCTACTCGGTGCAGAGTAAATCGACAGGTCATCCTATCGCTCTCGCAAATACCGGGTCTTCAACACCGATCTTCAAATGCAATTCACAACGACGTATCACATATTCGGAATGGGTTATACGACCCCATGGTCCTTTCCCGGTTAACCCAAATAGTGAGCGCTTATTCAAAAATAAGTGTAGCATTCACATTCAAACAAATCACATCAACTACCCATTCAAAGAGAATTATTGATAGGCGGTTGTTGAACTATCACTGGGTATGCACACATCACCAGATTCCAAATAATTTTCCAAATTATTTATTTTCCAAAAATATCTTTACAAGATATATTATTTCATACTTCAAAAATAAATCAATATTTATTTTTAAACCAATTCCACTTTCTTTATAAATTCCTTAGTGAATTTATAATTCCAAAATATCAATGAATATTCGATTTCAATTATTCATTTCAATTTATCTTCAAAAAGATAAATTCTCTAAATGTTTCATTTCACATTGGAAAAACATTTCCATACTTATTTATTCATAAGTAATTCACAAATTTTATTTATTTTCAACACTTAGAAAATATTCAATATACTTAAATCGAGATTTAGTATATATTTCATTCTATTAAGGAAATCATTCTCTTCAACATATTTATTTCGGCCAAAACGAATGTTGCGTAAAACATCGTTACGACAACCCAAAATCACTAGTATAGGGATTCGAAATTAAAATAGATATATAAATCCCAATACTATACAAAACATTTCCTTTCGGAAATTATTTACTATAACAACAGTGTTATAGTCCACTATTTCCTTTTCATTTCTCGAAAACGTCTATTTCAACAATAAATGTTGAAATCTATGGTTTCGAATCTCAACACATTTAAAAACATCGTTAGATCGTTTTAATTCAATTTCAAATATCACATTCAAAACAATTTCTTTAACATCTTATTCACTATTCAAAAACGTGAATATACTACGTTAACACATTTCATCCTTTTATACATTTTATTTAAAAGAATTATTCACTATTCGAAAACGTGAATATAACTCCATTAATAGGTTTCAACAATTTACTTATCAAAATAAGTCATTTGCGAATTTATAAAACAACGTTTATAAATTCCATTTCTATTTATTTATAAAAACTTCCTTTTTATAAATTCTTTTATTAACCTATTCCAGTTTATAACTCAATTATAAACTAAAAGTTCATATTACAAGTTAAATACTTATAAAACGATTATTTTACAAAATCGTTCTTTTAAAGACTTTCCAATTTATAAACCTTATAACTTATAAGATTCATTGATTTAACCAAATCTATTCCTTCAATATAACTTCACAAATTTATAAATCTTACTATTTATAAATTTCATTTATAACTTCACCGTTTATAATTCTATAAATTTCATTCTTTAATGAAATTCATTTTCACTTCATTCAAACACTTATAAAAACTCGTTTTATAATTTCAATATCTCAATTTATAAATATCCAATTATAACTCTCTTATATAAATCAATTCATATTATCCTTTTAAAACGTCTTTAATCTCCTTTATTATTTCACCATTTTGATTCATAAAATAATTAAATTTTATAAATCTTATATTTAAACTTTTCACAATTATTTCAGAAATCCCAATTTAACTATTTTATAAAGTCATTAATTCCTTCTTTTCAAAAATCAGCTTTTAACTATATTTCTTAAAAATCATAATTTTTATAACTTTAAAAATTATAACGTTTATTTATATAAAATGGATCAATTCCAAAAATATTTTATATTTTCAAAAATCACTTTAAAAATCATTTTAAAATTCCAAATTTGGTCCAATGATGCTACACACCAAATAGTCAATCACGACTACAACGATATCATATATCAATATGAAAATCCATCAAATATCAAAATATCTGAAATCAAATAAAAACTGTTGAGGAATCCAGTTGGATCCCTCCAACCTGTTTTCCTGCATCCACAAACATTAGCACAATACCAATTCCGTTCCAGTACGAAATTATCGCGGTATATGTTCTTATTAAATATTATCCGCTTAATAATGGCGCAGTAGGGTCTCATCCGCTAAACAAATAAATGCGGGAAATCAATAACTCCAATATATACATATGCCAATATATATATATTGCTATTATTTATAATACCAATTTCACTGTTTAAGAAATATTCGCGGTATATGTTTTTAATAAATAACATCCGCTTACAAACGGCGTATAATGTCTATTTTAACAATCAATAGATATCAATCATCATTCAAACATGCATTCAAATATTTTAAATCTAACTATTTAAAATAAAATCGAAACTGATTCGATTGAGTGAGAAGTTCTTACCTTGATTTTAAATTCCGTTTTAGCGATTTATTTCGAATAAAATTAAACGGACGTTTAATTTTACACGAAATTTTCACTAACTCCAAACGACTCCAATCTAACTCCATCGCGTAGTGCTCGTCCATACGATTCCAACGCAACTGGTTTCGCGCGTTTTCGACCTCGTATGAAAAAGTTACAAATATTTGAAGTTACACGAATTTTTATTTATATAATTACAACATAAATCAATTTTTTTATAACCTAAACTAACCCAGGCCGTTGGATCTTGCTTGCTCCCATCTGGACCCTAGGACGCAACTCCTTCTCCCTCTCCAGGTATCGCACGCAACTATTACAGTAGCCGAACCCACCATTCAAATTTAGGGTTCCAAATCACGACAAACACCAACCACTCCGACTCGATCAGGGAGTTCCATCGTGAAGCCAACGCTCGACTCCACCACCGCCCCCAGCACGGCCAGGCTCGGCCCCCTATACTGCCTTGGGTTGCGTGCGCAAGTCGCTGCAAACGCGGCCATATATCTCACGATCCACTCGCCCATATTCAATCACAGCCGTTCAACTTGAAGCTCTCGTCGTGCTCTTCAATACTCTAGTTGAAAGATTCTCGAATCGTTGAGTGGATGGAGAGACAATTAAAGAAAAGCGAGGGTGATTTTCGGCCATTGACCCATAACTGGCGGCTACGTGATGAATTAGGGTTTTGTTTTATTTTTATTTATTTTTTTTATTTTTTTGAGTGAGGGCTATTTATAGAGAAAAAATCGAACACTATTCATCCGGAAATTCCGAACTCCGATTCACGCGCCGTAACCAGCGTTTCTAGGGTTTACCCCGCGTTCCGGACACAATGGAATAGGTGTCGGAAGCTAATTCGGACATCTGTGCGAGTTATGACTATAAACGCTCAATTTTAATTAAACCGATTTAAGCGATTTTCTAGGCGTTTTAATTTGTACCAGACAAACGGTAAATCCAATCGACTTGAAATTTGAAACCTTACAATAATATCACATTACGGATCCGATGAAACTAGTTTCGTCGAAATCCGAGACTTTTTGAAAAATGGCTATTTTTACTCGCCAAATTAAAATTAAAAATAATTCGATGCGTTTCGAGCTGCCACGATCAAACGATAGCTCCGATTGACACGAAATTTGAAATCCGGTAATAACTAACCATTACGGATCCAATGGAACTAGTTTTGTTCAATTCTGAGACTGTTCAAAAATTGACTATTTTCACTAGTCGATTTTAATATTAAAATATTCAATTTTCACAAATTAACTTTTAATTCGATTTAAAAGTTCTAAAATATCGTTCTAACTTCCATATGATAAAATAAAATTTTACAAATCATTTTCAATCATATTTAACTCAATTTTCAATTATTTTCATAATTTAACATATTAAATTATCGATTAAATTATCCAAAAAATCCAATAATTCAAATAAAAATTTATTTGACTTATAAATTCACTTATTAATATTTAAAATTAATTAAATATTCAAATTTTAATTTCTAAAAATTCTGGGTCGTTACAATCAACCAGAAGCTATTAAAAACATTAAATCCATAATTCATAAATTTATTAATTTATCTCTAGATGTTTTCCAAATATTTTCACTAATCATTTACTTTTATTTAATTAATAATTTATAACACTAAAATTTTCTATTGACCATGTAGAATATGAATGAACCATATTTTAAAAGGATATATTCAAAAAGGAAAGAAGGTAGATTCGGAAAATAGAATATAGTTGAATAAATAAACTAAGCAGATAAGGTAGATTCAAAAGAATAGTATCAGGCATGAATAGTTAATCCAGTACAAAAATTCTTTGTTGGAAATGCCATTATAATAAAATACCTTTAAAATACTTTTATAACTCGATGTATCAACAAGTTTATCCTCGTACTTGCAGACTCTGGCCACGCGTTGATCAGGCGCAAAGCTAGAATTCTTCAATTACTTATTAGACCAGTTTTCAACATCTAGTGAAAATACTTGAAAAATCTTCAAAACCGATATGGAAAGTACAATCCAAACAAATCACCTGGATCACAGGATACATAACAATGGTTACGCCTGGATCCCCCAGGAAACATCCGTACCCTTTAAGCATTCACTGCCTTGCAAATTACGCTATGATAACCAAAACCCGTGGACCGCAGGATACATAACAATGGTTACGCCTGGATCTCCACGGAAACATCCATATCCTTTAAGCAATCTCTGCATTGTGGATTATGCCACGACAACGAAACCGGTAGACCGCATGATACATAACAATGGTTATGCCTGGATCCTCCAGAAAACATCCATACTCTTTAAGAAATCTCTGCCTTGCGGGTTACGTGTGACGACCCAAACTCGATGTCCAATAAACGACATCAAATTCGCATCGCCGGAGCTTATAACAACAATTAGATGTATATAAAACAGCGGAACAGAATCAATATCATAAATAACATCACTGTTACAACATCAACATAATATCCATACTGCAACCGAGTACATAATACATACACTACAACTCCAAATACAACAGTGAACATATATCCAAAAGTTCTCAAATGAGAGATGATAACGAACTCCCAAAAGCTAACACCTGTAATCTCCAAAAGCTCCTAAGATAGCTCCAAGATAAGAGCTCCAAAATACTGCTACTCCTAAAATACAGAAACCTGCTACTAGGCTGCCCGTGTGGAAATAATGGGCACCCAGAGTTTAGGCAAGAAAACAATAAACTCCGGATCAGTCATGGGACTGGTATGAGTAAACAAGACAGTTGTATTTTAAATAAACAAGATTTATAAAAGAATTTTCGGAATGCTTTTAAAAATGGAACTACCATAAGACCTCCCGCCACACACACAATGCAAACGCAGAATTGGAGGAGATTTCTTCTTATGATAGTTAAATATGCTTGATACGAGAAAAGAATTCTTTGTTATTATTACTAGTGCATAGTGATAGTAAATCATTTCGAAAATAGAATATTAATCTTAGCCGACATAGGTACCATTATACTATGCCTACTATAGCTACCATATTAGATGGCAGGTTCTACAACTAAAACCGTACAGGGTTTCGTATTGGGAATTGGATTTCCAACAAATGGTCAGGCCAAGGAACTTCCCATTGCCACATGAGAATGCCTCTGGAAAGACATCCCCGAGAACCAAACCGGATCTCTGCCAACACAAGGCCGGGTTACCCCTAACTGGGTAACTACTGACACGAGTATGCCATCTCCCGGTCGTAACCAACCTTTAACCGGGGCCCCAGCAACAAATCACAAAATCATATATATATATATCTGCGATATCCACATAAGTTAAGTATCTGGGCTCCATACCATGATACCACTTCTATCCAGAAGGAAATGTACATACCCTAAGGGGTGCTACCCCCAATAACCTTGCTGCATCTTTCCTGTTTTGACCATTTCGGGGTGTGAGGTCCGACGAAGTCACGTCCACAAAAACACACTTTATACAAAAGCCGTGCTTTGGGTCAACAAATGATCATAGAAATGATCACCAAGATAGACGATCAAATAAACGATCCTATCACAAAAATCAACACAATGATCATTTCAGCAACACTCAGCATGTCACATTACCAAATTGGGAATATATTGCTGATAACCTTCAACTATATAACCTCTGAGCTCGTACGTCTCAAAGAAGGGTGTTAAGCTAAAAGAATAAATTCTCCGCCACCAACAGAAATATATTTGAAAGAAATCGGCTTTATATCTCAATATGTAATGTCAGACAGACTATCCATACAAGTCTGTTCCGGGCTCGAACAGAACCGAAGGTACTTCCAAAGAAGTCCTTGCAAATCCGGATATCCACAATCCTGATCGGATTCCCCATCACATATGGAGAACTCTATACCGGAGCAACTCGGTGCAGAGTCAATCGACAGATCATCCTATCGCTCTCGCAAATACCCGGTCTTTAACACCGGTCTTCAAATGCCATCCATAACGACGAATCACATATTCGAAATGGGTTATATGACACACAGGTCCTTTCCCGGCTAATTCGAATAGTGAGTGTCAAATTTCAAAACATGTGGATGTCATTCACAAATATTCACAGGTTCGATGTGGGTTTCGGATAACCAACTGAAATCCGATACCCTGTCGCATCGAAGTTTAAATGTCGTTTTACAGACAACAGGGTTTTCACATTAATACAGAACAATCATAATCACAGTGCAATAACATGGCAATTACATCATACATAATTACAAACAGAACAGAGATATCAATGTAAGTTAACAACAATAGTTAATTTCTTTCCAATGTGATTTAAATACATTTGCCACTGAATTAATTAAATTTAATGATAAGAATCTGGATAAATAAATTACATTTTGATTACTCAATTTATCGTTTCAAAATTTACAAATTCTTACTTACAAATTTATTTAAACACTTAATTGTTTATAAATCAATTTAATTACAAGTTTGTAAATCATTCTTAAATTTCTTTTCAAAATCATTGATTTATGACAATTATTCACTTTAATTATCATTTTAAACTACAATTCAATTAGATCTCAATTGAATATATTAATTTATTATTAATTAATAAATTATTTTAATGTAACTATCAATTTTGAATCCATCAACTTCAATTATCAATTTAACGATTCTTAATTTACAACTTTAATTTTTTTGATTGCTTTTATTTATTTATTATTATAAATTATAAAGTAATTATAAATCATAAATTATTTAATCATTGTTTAATTTAACTTCACATTTCATTAACAATCATTATTTCATAAAGAATGCTTATAAAAATAGTTTAAACTTAAATTGTCTACAAATGTCATACTGGAATATGGTTCAGGTGGTCAACCCGAGACTTCCCCCGAGTCACGCTCGAGTTAAAACACTTCCTGCTTCGAGTTTCTGCCCAATTCTACCCGTGTCAATAAAAAATTTCAAAATTTGTTTAAGTCAAAACTTTTACACGACTCAACGCTGAAACTCCCCCGAGTCTCCCTTCGGTTTCTCCCCAGTTTTCCTCGAGTCGTGCTTCGAGTACAACCCCTAAGAAAACCCAACCTGAAATGCTTCAGGCAATGACCTTTCTGATCATCAACTTGTGCACGTATACGTGCACAACCGGAATCGCCTCCTCTGGTCGAACTTCTGGTCGTCCACACGTCATCGACGACGTGCTCATGCCTCTCAAACACTCACAGGTTCGAACCCATCAAAAATTCAAAATCTCGTTCTCGAACCCAAAAGCCTGAACGAACCACCCCTGAACAATTTGCCTCGCCCCAACGCCTGACGCCGCCAGAAACCCAGCGACTCCGTCCATGGCTCGATAACACCCCTAGCTACCCTTCCTCAAATCATCGTGAAGCTCGGTCAACTCAAAAGGGCGAAATCCTCTTTTTTCTAAGCGCGTTCAAAACTGGAAGAAAAACCCTAACACGATCTCGTATTCCCAATTCATGCAATGGAAAAATAATTTTGTATTTTTCCCAACATTCTTGAGTATTACATTAGCTCCACGCGAAATCTCAACATTCAAAAGTCTTTTGATTTACAGGAATTGACTTAAAAGCAACATTTTCTAAAATACAAACTGCTCCTAAGATACCCAAGTAAAAATCATCATATTTAGTTTAAAAATCCCATTTTTGTATACTTACTCGAATTATACAATCAAATCAATGATTAATCACACTTGAATTTATCACTATTTTGATTTACTGTA
This sequence comes from Allium cepa, assembly GCA_030765085.1. Classification (NCBI taxonomy): domain Eukaryota; kingdom Viridiplantae; phylum Streptophyta; class Magnoliopsida; order Asparagales; family Amaryllidaceae; genus Allium; species Allium cepa. Next base: position 302,785,189 of record CM060932.1, read on the forward strand.
AGGTTTGAGGTTGCACAGCCAAAAAGTTTCACTTCAAACTTAAAATAAAATTTTAAAACTGTGTTTTAAGTTTACACAACATATTTTGGTTTAAGATTTTTATTACCTAACAATGTTTCAATGTAAATGAATCTAATTCTTTGAATAATGATCAAGTGCTGTGATAGTTACAGAGAAATGAAATACAAAGCATACAAAATCCTCTCTATAAACTGAAGCATATATATAAACAGCTTAAAAAAAAAATTTAAACTGTTTGAATGGATTCAAGCTTTTAAAGATTATTTTACTCACTTGTTTGTTTTGAAACAGAAAGTTACTATGGTTTCTTTACAACAGATTTGCAGAAGTTTGCAGATGTTTTACAGAGCATACAAAATCAGGTTTTCATTTTTTTTTTTTCCTGAAACTAAAACAGAAAATGAATTTTGTAAAATCAACATGCACAATCTTACATTCATCATTCACTCAATGTTTTTGTGAGCAAACCAAGGACTAACTTCACTACAGGATCCAAGCATACACAACAACAAAGAAAAATTAAAAGAAACAAGGGTTTACTCACCTGTTTGTTTTGAAATCTGCAGGTTTTTTTTTTCTTTTTCTTTCTGATTCTTCTCTTCCTTTTAATTTCTTTTTTTTTTCTTTGCTAAATATTTTTTTTTTCTGATTCACACAGTTATGCTCGAATGAAATGATATGAGAAGGTAGATATATATATATATATATAACAGGTGGTGTGTATATTGAAGTTTACTAAAACAAGTTCAGGCTGAATAACCCATGCTGGAAGTAAAAGCATTAAATGCAAGTATGTTTGTAGTCTTTTCCTTGTATGCTTATACAGGAAATCTTACTTTATATTTGCTGAAGTGCATAGCATTAAATGCTTCATGTCTCCTTATACACCTACAGGTAAGTTACTTTATCACTTTCATTTTTATTTATATACAAACTTACTTTATTTTGTTATATGGAAGAGTTTCATTTTCTTTTTACAGTTTATATTTTTTCTTACTGTTTTGTTATCTTGTTTGTTTATTTGTTCATTTATTTATTTGTTTATTCTTTTGTTCATTTGTTTGTTCTTTTGTTTAACTATTTGTTTGTTTATTTTTATTTTTATTTTGCTGTTCATTTGTTTGTTAGTTTATTCTTTTGTTCATTGTTTGTTCTTTTGTTTAACTATTTGTTTGTTTATTTGTTCATTTGTTTGATCTTTTATTTGACTATTTGTTTATTTATATGTTTGATCTTTTATTTAACTATTTGTTTATTTATTTGTTTGTTTGTTTAGATTATGATTATGTTATTTAAATTTTATAATTTCATCATAACTTACTTTAACAAGTTTTTAAATTCTATTAAAAGATCATCTATCAATATCTCTTTTTATTTAATCCTATATTAATGTGTAATATTAATATTATCAATATTAAATTTAGATTGAATTTTACTAGTTAGATCCCAAAGTTCATACTATTAATCAAATTTTAAATTTCAAAAATTTCGGGATGTTACATTACGCTACCCAAAAAAATGACCGTGGGTTACGCCATCGGTAGGACACTTGAGTATCATATCCGGAAAACCAAAATCAGAGAGAATAATATCGATAGAATGAATCAAAATGTGGCCACAAATCGGATATCAAGCAGAAGGTACTTTCCATATCTTTACTTCGAAAATATATATCATATAGTACCTTTTCAAATCACTTTCAAACATCATACTTATATAAAGTCCATCATATATAAGATTTCATCTTCGAATCAAATTCTTTCCAAAATCCATAGTATATCAAATCACACTTATATAGATTTCGATTATAAGAGATTTCACTTTTTCAAATTGAGTACCTTTCTAAATCAATAGTTTTCAAATAACTTCATACTTATACAAATCAATTTTATATACGTTCGACAATTCACAAATCAAGTATTTAGTAAAATAAGGTTCTCAATTTCAATTCGTTTCAAAATCAGTTCAGCTTCCAAATCATATACGATTTCGCCAATTTATTTCTTCCAAATTAAATATCTCAATTTCAAAGTTCCTAAAATAATAGGTTTAGAAAATAATCCCAGTTTTCAAATTAACATAATTCAAGTCAAACAAATTCATTTCCAAAATCACCATATAAGTACTGGTTTTAATTCCAATCTAATTTCAAAACCAAATATTTTTCTCAAAATCAATTATACTCAAAATGGTCTCCAAATTTATAACTATCCCTTTAAAACCTTTAAACTATTTATTTCTATTTGAAAAATCCAATTTACCTTTTTGAAAACTCTTATTCTACATATACATATGGTTTTATAAAAGATGTTACTAAGTTAAAACATTTAAAACTAAATTTTAGTTAAACATTTCAAAACTAAATTTCATATTAGTTTAATTCAAAAAAGACTTGTCCATTTACTTAACCAAACAGTTTCAAACCTATATACTTTATCCATTAATTTGTACTGTTCGAAATTTACTTATCTTTGAAAATTAAACCTTGATTTGGAAGTGTTCGAACATCCAAAATAGTCAGAGAAATCAAATTTTCAATTCAAAAGTTGGAAATCAACAACAAATCAGTAAATCAATTTCAATAGATAGGGTTATACTAAATCAAACCAGAAACTGGGGGCTGAACACCGGTTAATTCAAATCGTTTCAATATATACATATATCCTTTGAATATGAAACCATACTTCGGAATTTCAAATCAAAATTGGTTTCATAAAATCACTCGCATAGCAAAGCTACTAAAGTGGCTCTCCCTCACTCTGAAACTTGAAAATCAACGTTGATGATGCGTGCACTCATCACCGAAATTATTCTCCAGCGACGTAAGTGAGTTCTGGACTTCTATTTTCTTGAAAATTTCTTTAATTTCTTTGAAATCATAAGACTCATTTGAAGTCGTTTAAAACATTTCTTATTCGAAAAATACATTTAAATCGTATTATTATATATTTCCAAAATTTTAAAACCAATTCCAAAACACCGGAATTCAATCCCTCGAATTTCAAATTAAAACCCTTCAGTTATAGATTATTTTTATAGAAATCCATTTCTTATAAAATCTTCAAAATTTCAAATCCTTTCGGAACTTTTATATAGAACAAACATTTCTTATTAATTTTATATATAGGTATATAATACTAATCGAAAATATTTTCACTTTTATATATAGAATAAAATCATAGTTATCAAAATAATAATTTTGGTATATAAAACAATTTCTAAAATACAAACAAACCTGATTTTCAAAGGATGATTCCAGATTGGATTTCAAAACAAAGATGGAGATTTAAATTAGAGGAAATAGAATCATGATTCGAAGATAGACTCGATTGAAGATGAGATAATTAAATTACAAAATAAAAGATGGATATACTTCTATAAATCATGAGCGACCTTAACCGGGTCAACTGTGACTTCAGGAATATAATCGATCCGGAATTCCAAAACAAATCGACATTCGATCGCCAGAGATAGAATTTGGCATATCAAGATATAGTAGCATCTAAACCGAAGATATATAAATCTTCGGTGAATTGATGCTATTGTAAAGGATTTTCACCCCTTTACAAATCATTCAGTGGAGCTATGGGATACTCCAGAATTTAGAAAACACGCAGAGAGAAAGACAAGAATGGATTTGGAACCGAGGATAATGTTCCAAAATTCAAAGGAAACCGAATCAAATAGGAAGAGAATCAAACTCGAACGAAAGTGAATCTGTAAATAAATTTACCATATATGCTAAGTTTGCCTAGAGCCAAAGCTCTGATACCAACTGTAATGGGCTGATATTTTCAACCATTCGCATCCGTACCTGTCGGACTTGAATTGTTCAAAATATCAGATTGTTAATTTATATTTGGCAAAACTTAGCATATACAGTAAAATAAATCAATCACAGAATCACAGAGTAGTACAGTAATACGTAGCGGAATAAATAAATAGTAGTTCATGAAGCCACTATTTAAACATCAGAGTTAGAAATAAATACAACAGAATATCTCAGATGCAGTGAAGTCTCCAGTATGAGCAGATGACTTCTCTGAACTAATCATCTGGAAGGGCTGAAAGCGGAATCGACAATTGTATCTCTAAAGAAGCTCCAAACTCTAAAGGTGAGTCTTAAATGCTTAATTATTCAGTCTGACCCGAGCGTAAGGCAAAACATAAAACACTCGAGTCAGGATTAACATTCTTATATCAATAAATCCAACTCAAGTGAAATATCAACTAAAATACAAGTAACTCAAAGGATGTTTTGGATAATCATCCTCTAAGGATCCGTAGGGCTATCTAAAATGTAGAGATATACACTATAACCCCATGGTCGTTCAAATTAATTTATACTTCAAAACCAAAATATCATTTCATTTCAAATATATTTATTTCCAAATTTTATCCCTCTCAAAGTTATGATTCAAATCTACTCAAATTCCAAATTCAAATTTAGTCCCATCTCAATTTATCAATTTAAACTCAACTCAATTCCTAAATAACCATTCCAAATTTTATCGATCTCAAATCTGGATTTTAAATCATAAATTACCTATTTACACTTCAATATTATTTCAAAACTTTAAATATTCAACATTTCAAACTAAATTTAACGATTTCAGATAGATTTAATTTATCTTCATTAATATTTAGTCTTGAGATGTTCCCTCATTAGATTCAATATCGTTTAAGTAACCTTAAGGTACATTTTACTAAATATTTTCTTTAATTTATTCAAACGTGAAATATTCATTAAATCACTTAAATCAAAAATCTAGTTATAAAATCATACCTTTAAATTTCACATTCAATAATTTCGAATTGATTTAATTAAATAAAATCCTTGATTAAATACCATTCCAAATAAACCCAAATTTATCTTCCCAATCCTACTTATTCAATTTATTACAAGAAAATCTATCTGAAATATAGATTTACATAAATACTTGAACATATTATATCAATCTAATTTAAATTAAATATTACTACTAAATCTACATATAAAATTACCATTTATATATAATATCTTAAGAATAAATACTTATTAAACCATATATTTCTTTCCAAAACCATAGAAATTATTTTCAAAATATTTATATATGGACCAACGGTGTCTATATATATTTCATATCCTATGGTCAAGTGATACGGATATTTATCATTTCAATCCGTATACTAAATATATACGGGTGGATATCATCTCAACTCGTAATCCTAAATTCAATTCAATGAAAATCGCTTGGGTCTATCATTTCAACCCATAACGATTTTCTCCTATTCTAAGGTTCGTTCGGGTATGTATCATTTCAACCCATAGTGAATTATATACTAACAAGTAACTTGCAGAGCGATAACAGATATGAAAAATAATAATAACAGGCATATATCATCGATAACATTATAATATAAACAACAATATATGGTGTCATATCCCACAAGTGAACGGTTACAGATAATAGCATAGATGATGTGACGACCGCCCATGACTCCCGCACTAAACAAGGGAATGGTGCGCTGAATGGTGTGCCAGAAAGCCATGGACGATAGTCCGGGATAAAGTAAAACAGAATAGTCTATCGTATTACTCACAGCGCATGGATAAAATACAATAGAAAGTATACATAGTGAAGCTCCATAGAACAGAATCTCATCATATAAACTCCTAATAGTTTGGTACAACAATCTGAAAAGTCAATACAGCAAGCGTCACTACATATCACTCAAAGAATCATACAACAGCGGAACATCCAGTACATATAGTAAGAAAACAATATGCAAAAGCCTCCAGCTCGTCCTCATTATCAACAGCGTTGGTCACTAAGAACAGCACCTGTCACCTGCTACCTAGTCTGCCCATCCCAACACGGATGAACAGCCCAAGGTAATAAGAGTTGAACATAAAACCTTGAGTCAGACAAAAGTCCTAGTGAGCAGTAAATCAACTATCAAACATACCAAAAGAGCATAAAGGGTAAAAAGGAATAGGAACCCAACCATCCCACTCCACCTCTTTCTACAGTGATAGCCCCCAGACCCATTAAGTAGAAACAACCATAACAAAGCAGACAATTAAAATAAAGCAATCATTACTCGAGTCAAGGTCGATGTTTTCCAAGTACAAACCCCCAAGGCCTAAACTAAGATCAGATAAGCACCCTCAAAACATCGCTCTTGAGACCGAATGACGATACAACAAAAGCATCCAAGCATCCTTGACTCTGGCTATCACTGTTATCATTGCCTCGATATCACCGTTAGTTGAATGACCGGCACATTCTTTCAGCCGTAAGTCAAGGACTAATGGTAACCCCGGTTCTAGACATAACTCCGCACGTCGTCGCAGCCCGTGCCTAGGACTATCGAATCTGCCCAGAGTACATGACCACCTACCTGTAGTCTTTTGGGTGTCCTGACCACCTACCTGTAGTCGTTTGGACGCCCCATGTACTCTTGCTTTGAGTTTGCTAGAACCTTCAATAACGATGAAATCCAAGCCTTCTAGTCATCCTCCTCGACGACTATTCTCAAACTTGCCCAAGCTACTTCTCGAGCCAACCATTATCAACGAACTCGAACCATATCACCGAGTTATCAACATGCTTGGGATGATCCGTCTGGATTAAACCAAGGCTATCTCACATCATGCTTTGCTTCTTCGTATCATAGCAAAGTCCCATCTCAATATCATGCTTCGCTTCATCACATCATAGCAAAGTCTCATCTCAACATCATCATCAAATCTATCCATATGAGCTTTCTCATCCGCTTCATATGCCACAAGCAGCTTTCCTTATTCAAGAGCCTTTCCACTTAGCTTTTGAATCATCTTCGACCAACTTGTCCAAATCAAATCATCAATTAACTAATTTATAGCAATCGATCAAATCAATCATAAATCCAAGTAATCAAGCATTCAAATATGATCTATATAAACATTTATAACAATGATGGGAGTTTCGTAAATAAAGAGTCCAAATCTAACAAGCACTCTAACAAGCATGAATCATGAGCAATTATCTCTACAACTTGGTGAATGCACTTGCATGTAGTAAAATAGATATTAAAACTTTATGAACGATGGATCTACATGCAGACTTAAGGAAAATGCATAACCACTATCTTAAAAACACAAACAAGCCACTGATCCAATATACTCCTTTGGGTCCGTGTGAGAGATAACCACCACTCACCGAATCACCTAAACACTTCAAATGCTACTAACTCCAGATCTGGACAGCAAAGGATCTAGCTTGATCCGACAAGATTCCGCTTTAAATTGTGAAATCTCTCTTCGAAGAATGTAAATCTTCAACTTTGTCTCTTAGATCTTTGATCTTGATCTTCGATCTTGGATGGATGGAAGCACTAGATTAGAGTGGAGAAAAGAAGTGAAGAAGTGTCGTACACGAGCTCTTAAAATGGCAGCACTTCATCGCTTCAAAATCCCGATCCTAAAAAGTGAATCAAACCTCTCTATTTATAGGCAGATTTTTAAGTCGTCCCCCCCCCCCCCCCCCCCCGCTTAAGTCGTCGCCGGCCTAACGACTTTCGACCTAACACTCAGGCCTTCAACGCGACCTAAAACACATGCCGACCTAACTACCTAATATACCTAACGATCTAACCCTATGGCCGACCTAACACCTAGCCGACCTAACGACTTACCCATACTGCCGACCCAACGATGTATCCGGCCTAACACTATACATATGGTCTCAACGACCTATGACCTATACCATAACCCGTCCACGACCTAACTGTACTCACCCTATCACCATAAGTCACTTACGACTTAAGCCTGCAGGTTGTTAATTCCTATAGGTCGGTCTACTTTTAGATCGGTCAATATCTTAAGTCGGCAACTACCACTAACTCCCTTATCCCGTTAGGCCGCTAACTACCTTTTGTCTGTTACTCTCTTAACTCACTCCACCGACCCAAACCACAACACGACCTAAGCTCCCACACGAGCTAACTCTGGTTGACTCAAACAATGCAAACGACCTAATGGCAACTATTTTACGATTTGTCGACACGTAAAATACGGGTCGTTACATTCTCTCCCTCTTAGGAATTTCGCCCCCAAAATTCCAAACAAACAAGAACAATCAAAATTATTCTGCATGCCTACCATCCATAGCAATCAACAAACCATGCATCCAATTACCAGCCTAGCATGCAGAATTCTAAAACTAGAACAAGTTACAAATTCATGAGATGTCACGACACCTTAGAGCCATACCTTGAAGAGTTCAGGATGAGCTGCCTTCATCCTCTCTTCCTCCTCCCATGTACAGTCGTTAACATCATCACTCCATTGTATCTTGAGCAACTTGACTACCTTCCTCCTAAGCTGTTTCGTGTCAGTCTCTACAACACGAAGCGGCTTACGAGGTTTCTTAACTAATGGTTCAACCTCCAAACCTTCATAGCTATTAGCAGAAATCACTGTATTCGAGTCGTGCACATACTTCCGTAGATACGATATATGAAAAACATTGTGCACACTCGACATCTTTTTCGGTAACTCCAATTTATAGGCGAGCTTTCCAATTCGCTCGATGACCGGGAATGGTCTAACAAATCTCGGAGTCAACTTTCCTTTCTTCCCGAATCGAATAACATTCTTTAGTGGAGAAATCCTCACAAAAACCATATCTCCTACGTCGAATTTCAAATCCTTACGATGCTTATCGGCATAACTTTTCTGATGGTCTTGGGCTGCCTTCATTCGTCGCCGAATGATCTCTATACAATCCGTAGTCTGTCGAATCATTTCTGGCCCAAGTATCAACTTTTCTCCTGTTTCCAACCAACATGTCGGAGAGTTACACGGTCTTCCATACAATGCCTCATATGGTTCCATACCAATGCTTGACTGGTAACTGTTATTATATGAAAATTCCACCAAATGAAGGTGATCTTCCCATGATCCTCCGAAGTCCAAAACACATGCTCTGAGGAGATCTTCCAAAACTCGATTGACTCTCTCGGTCTGACCATCTGTTTGGGGATGATAAGCTGTACCCAAACACAACTCGGTTCCCAAAACTTCGTGGAAGCTCTTCCAAAATCCACTAGTGAACAATGGGTCCCGATCGCTCACTATACTCTTCGGAATACCATGGAATCGAACTATCCACTTAACATACAACTCAGCCAACTTCGATGCAGTCCTGGTTGATCGAACAGGAATGAATCTTGCACTCTTAGTCAATCGATCTACGATGACCCAAATCCCTTCATTCCCTGCTCTGGTTCTAGGTAGTCCATCGATAAAATCCATCGATATTTGCTCCCACTTCCATGTAGGAACTTCTAACGGCTGAAGCAATCCACTTGGCTTCTTTTGTTCGGCTTTTATCAACTGGCAGTTCATACATTTGGAAATAAAGTTTCCAACATCCTTTTTCATACCTTTCCAGTAATAGGTTCTCTTCATATCCCGATACATCTTATTTCCACCTGGATGAATTGTCAACTTCGAGTGATGACTTTCCTTCAAAACTTCATTCCTCAATTCATCTATATCGGTAACAACCAGTCGTCCTTGTTTCCGAAGCCAACCCTCCCGATCGACCTCAAACCCTTTATCCTTCTCTGGATCCAATCTAGATTCCAAATCACGGATAATCTTGACAAGCTTATCGTCTCGTTTTTGTCCCTTGCCAATTCTTTCCACAAGAGAAGGTCTTATCGATAAGTTTGCCAACATTTCAGGTTCCAATTCACATCTAGGCCTGAAGTCAAATCCAGCCAAAAACTCAAGACTCTTCCATTCTAAAAACATGGCTCCCAATCCTGCATGTCTTCGACTTAACGCATCTGCCACTGCGTTATCCTTTCCCGTAGTATAGGTTATACCAAAATCATACGATGCTAAAAACTCTAGCCATCGTTGCTGCCGAAGATTCAATCCTTTTGGGATAAAAGATACTTCAATGACTTATGATCTGTAAACAACTCAAATCGGACTCCCAATAGGTAATGTCTCCACATCTTCAGAGCAAATATAATCGCCGCTAACTCCAAATCATGAGTCGGATAATTCCTTTCATGCGGCTTCAGTTGTCGACTTGCATACGCAACAACTTTATCCTTTTGCATCAGCACTGCTCCAAGTCCAGTACCACATGCATCGGTGTAAACCACCATCTCATCATTCCCACTTGGAATAGTCAAAACAGGAGCACTTGTCAATCGCTCTTTCAGGATTCCGAAAGCTTGCTCACACTTAGCATCCCATCCGAACACTTGGTTCTTTTTCGTCAATCCTGTTAACGGTGCAGCTATCTTGGAAAAGTCTTTGATAAACCGACGATAGTATCCTACTAATCCAAGAAAGCTTCTCACATCAGATGCATTCTTAGGTCTAACCCAATCCTGGATTGTTTCCACCTTGGCGGGATCAACCGCTATTCCATTTCCAGAGATAATATGACCTAAGAACCTCACTTCACTCTTCCAGAAGTGACACTTTGAAAACTTAGCCTTCAGCTGATGTTTCTGCAAAGTTTCCAAAACAATACGCAAGTGCGTCTTGTGCTCTTCTTCAGTTCTAGAATAAATCAGAATATCATCCACGAACACAAGCACAAATTTGTTCAACTGATCCCTGAATACTCTATTCATAAGATCCACAAAATACGCTGGTGCATTGGTCAATCCAAATGGCATTACCAGCTACTCATAGAAACCGGATGGTGTCCTGAAAGCAGTCTTTGGCACACTATCCCTAGCCACTCTTAACTGATGAAATCCCATTGCCAAATCCATCTGAGAAAACTCCTTAGCTTCGTGAAGCTGATCAAACAAGTCATCTATTCTCGACAATGGATACTTGTTCTTCTTAGTCACTTTATTCAGCTCACGATAATCCACACACAACCTCAATGATCCATCCGCTTTGGTTGCAAACAGAACTGGTGCACCCCATTCGGACACACTACGCCGAATGAATCCTTTCTGTAAAAGGTCATCAACTTGCGCCTTCAACTCTTGCTGTTCCCTAGGCGCCATCCGCCTAAGAGGCATCACAACCGGTTTGGCTCCCTCAACTAGATCGATGCGAAACTTGATCTCTCTATGCGGCGGTAACCCTTTGACCTCGTCAAAGACATCCACAAATCCATTCACAATAGGCACCAATGACAGTCCATCCCGTGGAACAACTAACGAATACATGAATCTCATGAAGACACCTTCATCATGCTTACATCGTATCACAACCTTTCGCCCCTCCGCATTCTCGACTGTCACCTCCAGCCTCTTACAATCAACCCTTGCTGCATACTTCCTAAGCCAGTCCATACCCAAAATAATTCCGAACCCTGCAAAGTTCAGAACAAAACAATCACAAACAAAAGAGCAATCATGACTCGATACAACTAGACCACGGCATACCATGCACAAACAAGACCAACCCCCAACTGGATTAGTCACCACTAATGGTCTATCCACAATATCCGGTTCCAAACCCAACCGGCCTACAAGTTCACTACAAACAAAGGAGTGCGATGCCCCAGTATCAAATAACACTCTAACTGGAACACCACAAATGGAAAGAGTACCTTGAACCACCACACTCTTTCCTTTCTCTTCGGCAGTAGGAGCTCTCAAAGACGATGGCACAACCCCCAAAGCATAAGCTTGCACAATCTGCTTGTCCTTCCTCGGTTCTGGACAATTCTTCTTGATATGCCCCGGCTTATCACAGTTGTAGCACTTCCCTGGAACCTTAGAATTCTTGCAATCTTTGGAGAGATGACCCTTCTGCTGACAATTGTAACAGGTCACTTCACCCTTCAGCTTCTTTTTTCGACCATCCTTACCCTGTTGCTATTTTCTCTTCTTGTTTCCACCTTGCTGTGGTTTAGACTCTTCCTTTGTTACAGCAACAACAGATTCTCCTTTAGGAAACAAACTCTCGTGCCTGAGAGCTTTCTCCACAAGCTTCTCAAATGGATCGTCCAAATGATCCACTAACTGCCTCCCAAGATAAGTGTCTAAGCCTGTCACAAACTTCTCATTCTTCTGATATGGAGATTCAATATATGACCGAGCATACTTGGACAAGGCTTCTAACTCAGAAACATACTCAAGGACTGGTCTCCCACCTTGCTTGAGCTCTACAAACTTCTTGAACAAAACAGACTTCTGAGCTGTAGAAATGAACATAGCTTCAAATCTGACTTGGAATTGCTCCCAAGTAATCTCTTCCTCTGGAGTATCAATGGTGATAGAATTCCACCAATCAGAAGCTCTTCCTTGAAGCTGTCTTGATGCAAGCTTTCTCTTAGTTGCATCCTCAATTCCCAAATCACCAAAAATCCTTCTACAAGCATCAATCCATCTCTGAACTTCAATGGTTGATTCAGTTCCCAAGAAAACCTTCCCTCCAAAAGCAGTATAGTCCTTACACAACTTAGCAAAATCCACTGGTCTTGGGGTTTGAATTTGAACTCCAACATCTACTGACGGCACCGGAGCTGGCATCCTTCTCATGATCGAAGTCATCATAGCCTCGAACATAGAAGCATAATCAGCAGCCCCCTCAACAACACGGCCTCCCCTAGCAGCTGGTCTCCCTCTTCGACTCATTCCTGATATCTCAAAGAAATGATTAATATACCCTGAGAAACAACTACATAAGGAGTTCAAATCCTTCTAAGCTACTATATTATATATAGTAATCATCCATAAAAATACAATTACGTCTCTCATACGTAGTTACGTCAGCGAGCGTTGGCTAAAATCGATTAACCAAAGCTCTGATACCAAATGTGACGACCGCCCATGACTCCCGCACTAAACAAGGGAATGGTGCGCTGAAAGGTGTGCTAGAAAGCCATGGACGATAGTCAGGGATAAAGTAAAACAGAATAGTCTATCGTATTACTCACAGCGCATGGATAAAATACAATAGAAAGTATACATAGTGAAGCTCCATAAAACAGAATCTCATCATATAAACTACTAATAGTTTGGTACAACAATCTGAAAAGTCAACACATCAAGCCTCACTACATATCACACAGAGAATCATACAACAGCGGAACATCCAGTACATATAGTAAGAAAACAATATGCAAAAGCCTCCAGCTCGTCCTCGTTATCAACAGCGTTGGTCACTAAGAACAGCACCTATCACCTGCTACCTAGTCTGCCCATCCCAACACGGATGAACAGCCCAAGGTAATAACAGTTGAACATAAAACCTTGAGTCAGACAAAAGTCCTAGTGAGCAGTAAATCAACTATCAAACATACCAAAAGAGCATAAAGGGTAAAAAGGAATAGGAACCCAACCATCCCACTCCACCTCTTTCTACAGTGATAGCCCCCAGACCCATTAAGTAGAAACAACCATAACAAAGCAGACAATTAAAATAAAGCAATCATTACTCGAGTCAAGGTCGATGTTTTCCAAGTACAAACCCCCAAGGCCTAAACCAAGATCAGATAAGCACCCTCAAAACATCGCTCTTGAGACCGAATGACGATACAACAAAAGCATCCAAGCATCCATGACTCTGGCTATCACTGTTATCATTGCCTCGATATCACCGTTAGTTGAATGACCGGCACATTCTTTCAGCCGTAAGTCAAGGACTAATGGTAACCCCGGTTCTAGACATAACTCCGCACGTCGTCGCAGCCCGTGCCTAGGACTATCGAATCTGCCCAGAGTACTTGACCACCTACCTGTAGTCTTTTGGGTGTCCCGACCACCTACCTGTAGTCGTTTGGACGCCCCATGTACTCTTGCTTTGAGTTTGCTAGAACCTTCAATAACGATGAAATCCAAGCCTTCTAGACATCCTCCTCGACGACTATTCTCAAACTTGCCCAAGCTACTTCTCGAGCCAACCATTATCAACGAACTCGAACCATATCACTGAGTTATCAACATGCTTGGGATGATCCCGTCTGGATTAAACCAAGGCTATCTCACATCATTCTTTGCTTCTTCGTATCATAGCAAAGTCCCATCTCAATATCATGCTTCGCTTCATCACATCATAGCAAAGTCCCATCTCAACATCATCATCAAATCTATCCATATGAGCTTTCTCATCCGCTTCATATGCCACAAGCAGCTTTCCTTATTCAAGAGCCTTTCCACTTAGCTTTTGAATCATCTTGTACCAACTTGTCCAAATCAAATCATCAATTAACTAATTTATAGCAATCGATCAAATCAATCATAAATCCAAGTAATCAAGCATTCAAATATGATCTAAATAAACATTTATAACAATGATGGAAGTTTCGTAAATAAAGAGTCCAAATCTAAAAAGCACTCTAACAAGCATGAATCATGAGCAATTACCTCTACAACTTGGTGAATGCACTTGCATGTAGTAGAATAGATATTAAAACTTTATGAACGATGGATCTACATGCAGACTAAAGGAAAATGCGTAACCACTATCTTTAACACACAAACAAGCCATCGATCCAATATACTCCTTTGGGTTCGTGTGAGAGATAACCATTACTCACCGAATCACCTAAACACTTCAAAAGCTACTAACTCCAGATCTGGACAGCAAAGGATCTAGCTTGATCCGACAAGATTCCGCTTCAAATGGTGAAATCTCTCTTCGAAGAATGTAAATCTTCAACTTTGGCTCTTAGATCTTTGATCTTGATCTTCGATCTTGGATGGATGGAAGCACTAGATTAGAGTGGAGAAAAGAAGTGAAGAAGTGTCGTACACGAGCTCTCAAAATGGCAGCACTTCGTCGCTTCGAAATCCCGATCCTAAAAAGTGAATCAAACCCCTCTATTTATAGGCAGATTTTTAAGTTGTCCGCCCCCCTTAAGTCGTCGCCGACCTAACGACTTACGACCTAACACTCAGGCCTTCAACGTGACCTAAAACACATGCCGACCTAACTACCTAATATACCTAACGATCTAACCCTATGGCCGACCTAACACCTAGCTGACCTAACGACTTACCCATACTGCCGACCCAACGATGTATCTGGCCTAACACTATACACATGGTCTCAACGACCTATGACCTATACCATAACCCGTCCACGACCTAACTGTACTCACCCTATCACCATAAGTCACTTACGACTTAAGCCTGCAGGTTGTTAATTCCTATAGGTCGGTCTACTTTTAGATCGGTCAATATCTTAAGTCGGCAACTACCACTAACTCCCTTATCCCATTAGGCCGCTAACTACCTTTAGTCGGTTACTCTCTTAACTCACTCCACCGACTCAAACCACAACACGACCTAAGCTCCCACACGAGCTAACTCTGGTTGACTCAAACAATGCAAACGACCTAATGGCAACTATTTTACGATTTGTCGACACGTAAAATATTGGTCGTTACAGATGACTACTTAAATGACTACAGCAGCATATTTCCATTGTCATTTCAATTGAAATTAAATTTAATAATTATAAGAACGTTAATCGTGAGTGATTACTCACCTTTCGAGGCTAGAGAAATTTGACAAGGAAATGAGCTATGAATTCTAAAGCAACGCTAGATGGATAAGATTCGATGAAGAAAACAAGCACGACAGACAACTGATAATGATGAATCGATGGAACGATTAGGATCAATTTGACATAAATTGAAAATAGACATATTGTTAATACATATTCCGTATTCTAACTTAAGACAAAAATCAAAATAATATAAAAAATTCTAAATCATCGTTCTTAACTCAAGCATTAAAAATCAAATTTTTTTTAATTATAATTAAACTATTTCCCACAACAATTTCTTAAACACATATTATACACACACACACACACACACACACATATTCCAAAATCCATTGTTTTGGAATAAAACACAATTTATCTAAAACACCTACATTTACCTAAAGTCAGTACTCATTTTATGTACAAGCTTTTAAGCATACTTAAAAATATACTTTAATCCATCATAACCCCATATACTTTATACATATCTTAGAATATGAACAACTTAACAAGTATAACATATGCAGACCCAAAAAAATTCATGCTGACGCATAAAAAAATAAGACGCTGTTTTAAAACAAACCAAATATATATAATACTTAAAATAGCCGATCAAAACAAAATAACTATATATTTTAACTTTAACAATGAGTTACACCACTGACAAAAAGTTTATTATTTTATATAAAATAGTATAACATATATCACAGAACTTAATATCATTTACTTAAACAAACCATATATAAATAAACTATAACCAATTTTAATATAACATACTATAAAATAATTAATATATGCATGACTGGTAAAATTTGTATAACAGACATATTTAAAATTTATATATATTATATTAAAACGTATATATATATATATATATATATATATATATATATATATATAATCAGAAAGCAAAGTATTCATATAAACGAAAATAGAATATATCTACCTTTATATATATAACAGATAGAACTCACACGCAAAACAAAATATAAGTTTGTACATATATTAACCCAAAATAGAAAGCTCTGAGTTATATCTATGTATACCATCGTATTTTGATCCAAAACTAACATATACATATAGTAAATTATATATATGTACTTTAAAATCATAAACAGCAGTGATAAAAAATATTATGATACAATATACTATACTATTACATGTAACACACACATCATACAAAAAAAGAAGAAGAAGCAACTTATAACACCATATAAAAAGATTTGATAAAATGAAATATACTATAACATAATATACATATGAATAAATTTGCAGGCCATATATTTGATGTCTCCAAAGTTTATATCACACTATATATCACGTGCCAACCCATACTAATACAGCCTTATTACAAAATATATCAACCAAAACCATATACATATCTTTTTTTTGTATAACAGCAACCGCATTAAACTAAACTATATGTATTATGTATATAACAAAATCATGCTATCTTTGATAATAAAACTGCAGATTAACCCAAAATAAGTTTTAAAAAAACTTACTTACTTATATAAGTATATAAATGAGGGGGAAGCCGAGCATGGGTCCTGCCACAAGGCGGAGGTGCGGGAGAGCGCGGGGATACTGTTGAATGAAAGGGATGGAAGCAGAAGGCTTGTTCTGGAATTGGCAAAGGCAACGAGGTCTAGGCGGCAAAAGATGAAGCAGCGATGCTTTTATTTTTATTAAATTTTTTTTTCCTTGCCGAGTGAAAATATGAAGGTGGATTTGGCAAATTTATATTGAAAGCAGAGAAAAGGGAGAGGGAGAAGAAAAGAGATACATAAAATGGGTAGAGTGGAAAAATTGAACTGTCGAAAGGTTAAAATTGTTTTAGCGATTAAAACAAGTAATGTAGAAAAAACGAATAGGCACAAATTGGGAAACGTATCACATAAATAACAAATATAAAGTAGCAGGTGAGGATTTTAGGCAATAAATATTCACGTTGATTTATACACGCAAATTAAATATGAGCCGCGGCCAAATCAAATAATGAAAAAAGGAAAAACGTACGTACGTTATACGTTTCTTCAAGTGATCGTGCAGAACAAAAGATAAAGGGAGTAATAAAGATGATGACCGTTTGAATTTGTACTGTTGGAAACAAAATAAACGAGAAGTAACATAAACACTTGATTGACGCAGATAATTAAGCAATTGATATGCGTGTGCAGCACGTTTCAAAATTTAAAACCGAAGGGAAATTAACTGTCACAATTAAAGGTACTGATACAAATGTAAAGTAATGAATATGGAAAACATTTCAAGCGTAGATTTCAGGGGATAATAAAGGAAATGACCGTTCACTATTTAAACTGACATAGATAAGGTAAGGGATATATATAAATTTTGTACTAGATATGATACGTTTGTTGAAGCCAATAGCACCAAAATCAAGAAATGAAAAAGGCAACAGGGAAAAGAACGAAACAAATAGAAATGAAACGTATCAAATTAAATATGAGCAGTTTTATAAGCAACAGTCACCTATTGATTTAGCTGACAAATATTAAAGCAATTGATTTATGTGCGTTTAAATTTTAAAACGCAAAAGAAATCAAATGGTCACGGATCCGGTACCAATACGGTTATCGGTTTCGTGAATTCCGCTGTGTACCTGACTTCAAAACACTCAAATAAATATACCGTAGAGATCCGCTCGACGAGACGATCAAAACGGTATACAGATATTAGTGGTACGATTGAATAATAAAAATTCGAATTTTCTACTAGTTGAAAATGCAGCAAAAACGAAGAAGAATAAGATCGATGGAGGTTAAAACGTTTGAATTTGGAAAAACGAAAAATGACGTCTCAGTCAGAAGATGATTTAGAATTTTTCTATGTAAAAATATTCATGTTTGGAAAATATTTTATTATTAGCAATTATTAATTGACTTGAATTTAATAGAATTTCACAATGAAATAAACTTTCATAAAATCGAATGAAAATTTACCATCCGCAAAAATAAAGTGGACGTATTTTAAATATTAAATTTTTATTTTAAAATATTATTGTTTAAAATTTCACAAAAAATCAAATTAAATACGTTATAAAATTTATTAAAATCTACGGGTCGTTACAAACGCCAAACTACATCACTCCTCTCTTGCTTCATCTCTCTAAAAAAAAAGAAAACTCAGTTTGTTCGACTTGCGTTGTCCTGATTTGCTTTGCTATTGGATTGTTGCTATGGATAGGATTGGTTAGCCTGTCGTGTTTGGATTTCATCTAGAATCTATCAATTTTTGTTGTCAAAAACTCTCTAATCTCAAAAGGTGAGAAATCACTCACGATTAACATTTTTATTGCTAGGTAAATAACAATGATTGAAATGTTTGCTTTAGATATGAATATGTGATATATGTTGTTATGTTCCCTTGAACTTGTGTTGTAACATTCACATGCACATGTTGTTTTATATGTGACAAATAGTATATTATGTTGATTTGATTGATTTCCACATATGTATGTTAAATATGTCACATATGAGATGTAAAAAAAAAGTGTTATGTTAGAAATTTTTTATATGCCTTGTATTAAAATACGTCACATATGCTTTGTTAAAAAAAATGAGTTAGTTAATAAAATCATATGTTATACATACTATGTTAATAATATGTCACCTATGCTATGTGTAAATAATGTGTTATGTTTGGGAAAAATGAGATGCCATGTTATTTCACCTTGCAAGTTCCTTGTATATATGTCGTGTTATATGTTTATATGTTATGTTAGTGTATGACATGTCAGAATTTGAAATATTCACTTATGTTTTTTATGATATGTGACATATGTGATATATTAGTTATACATGTGTATATATTAAGTTGTTAATTATGCAAGCATGTTGATCAGTGACATGTTATGCTATGTATGTTAATATTGTTCTCACACTTCAAGTTCTCTTTAACAAAATCACTTTGGATTGAAATGATGTATACCCGATATAAACAACTTTGGGTTTAAATAAATTGATTTAGAAATAAAATTGGAATATTGTAAGTTTGAATTTATGTTTGAACTTAAAATTACGAAATTGAAATTTAATCAATTTTTTATTGGATTTAAACTTGTTTGATTTATAACTTAATAGCTTTAAGAGAAAAATTGAAATATGAAGTTAGATTTAATAATAAATCGATTGGAAATGAACATAAAGTCGGTATTTGAACTGAACCGATTTATAGTGTGAAAGATGATGATTATTTAAACCTAAGTATTTCACTTATTGAGTTATCTGTAAATTTCACTTTATTTTACCTATTTACATAAGAATGTTAGTCCTGACTCGAGTGTTTTTGTTTTAGTTTACGCTCGGGTCAGACCGAGTATTTCAGTTTAGCGAAGATACTTATTTCTGAAGACGAAGATGGAGTCGAGGACCATATCTACTATTGTTATAACAATTGTTTATTCTGCCTGAAAAAAGTGTAAATTCTAATTTTGTTGAAAATAGTTTCATGAACTATTTATGTATTTAATTTTTGTATTATATTTCATCCTTCTGCTGTGAGATTCTATGTTTTATTTTTCCTCCTTTTCTTTTATTTTCTTATTTACTCCATTGACAATCCTCCCTTTCGAATGGTTTGAATTAGACATGTGTAGTTCATTGTCGATTTAAACGTCCAAAAAGGTGGGTCGTTACACTACATCAGTCGAGTCCCAATGTAGCATGTAGGCACTCACTGCCACACGACTTTCGCTATGTCTTCATAGATCGCAGTCTACCTATGTTACGCTGCTCTCCCAACGAAAGGAAACATAGACCGTAGGCAATCACTGCCCCTTGACTTTCGCTATGGTGCACAGTAGATCGCAGTTACATCAAGTTACACTGTCATCACAGTATAACCCAATGTCTCTATAGGCATCAACGCCCTCGACTTTTTCTACCCCAACCACAATCCTCAGGAACTTTAATTAGTCCGGAAATCCTTCCAGGATCAAATTTAGAACCCCCCTTAGGGCTCAAGGCAGAACCACCCCGCGAATCTCCTACTAGAAGTTTCACTCTAATGGGAGCGCCTTTTCCCCCATAGCATTCTCAAAATATTTTATACTATACACATATGGTATCTTTCCAATCATACTCTTTACATGTATCATATATAAATCTCTTTTACACAAAATCGATATCTCAAATCGATAGTTCCAAACTTGGCTTTCCAAATTCCCAAAATTGATTTTGTCGAAAATTAGAAGTCTTTCAAAATCAATGGGTTCCAAAAACTTTTTCCCAAAATCATTTACATATATAAATATATACATAAGTTTATTCTTTTAACTAGAAAAAATATTTTTCAAAGATCTTTTCTTCTAAATATAGATTCAACGAGGGGAGTTTATTATATATAACAAATATATATAAATATATATATATATACTTCATTTATGCCAAATCAAATATTCAAGTTTGATTTCTTTTATTTTTGTTATTTACCACCTTACTTACGCTTTATAAAGTGAATTTCAATTAGAGAGATATCCAACTTCCACTTTTATTCATCATATATTTTTCAAAATATAATTTTCTTTTTCAAAAATCATTTTACATTTCTTTTCAAAATTTCTACTTTAATCAAGCACATACGATGTACATATATCATCCGTATGCAGTATCAAATCTGATCGCACACTCGATCACACAATTTCACTTCCGAACTAGTATCGTTCACCTAACTTCCTAGTGTGGACTCAGATCTGGTTTCTTAATGAGAAACTGTCATTCTCCGTGCATAGCCATAACTATGATAGAGAATTTCCAAAATCAATCAAAAATCCATATCCAGGGTTCGCCGTCGAAAATTGAGTGAAAAATTCCAACTCGGATCGATATACTATCTCGAAATTCTATGCTCGCATCTGGATCAAATCATTATGTGAATACAATAATATACGTACATCTTGCATATTTATCTTCATTGATTATTAGCTAAATCAATCCTCTTTTTATTCACATTCATTTTGATTTCTTTTCACTTATTTACAATTGCTTCAATTTCCATTTGAGTTATCGCTTCAATTCCTATCTCAATTGGTATTTAATTATAAACAGTTTGCACTCTAAGCAGCATAAATTTAGAAATAGCTTGAAAAGTATAAAATAGATAAGTAGTTATAAAAAATAATTATTAGTTGTAAATAGCAGTAGAATAGTTAAGTAATTATAAAATGGTTGTAAAATAGTTAGATAGTTGCAAAATAGTGATTAGTTTGTGAAGAAGAAGTAAAATAGTAATTAGTTTTCAAAATAGTTGTAAAATATGTATAAGATAGTTTGGATTTTAAAAAGAAAGGTTGTATAGTAGCTAGAAAAATAGATTCAAACGGTTTATATTAGAACAATTTATTTGAAAATAGTTTCAGAGTCAAACTGGTTCAATTTCCCAATCTCCACTTCCAATCAATTTTCAATCTCCACTTCCATTTAAATTGATTCAATTTCAATTCATGTTGAATTAACCTCGATTCCCATTCCAAATTCAAATCAATGCAATTTGAACTAATTTCAATTCCAATCTCAACTTTAATCCATCTCGAATTATATAAATTCGAGTTTTATTTTTAGATGTTGATTTAATCACTTAAATCAAATTTACCTTTACTTTTAATTAACAACCTAAATCTTTCAACAATTTAATTTTGAGTCAAAATTCCTAATATTCATTTAAATTATCTTTACTTTTACATAAACTTATTTCTAGGTTCAAATAATAGTTCAAATCCTTTTTAAACAACTTAGTCTTCGGAATCCAATTTATTACCTAATTTTAACTTTGAAACCAATTCTTAACAATCTCAGTTTTCAAGTTCAACATTCAAATCTTAAGATCAAAGTGATTTCATTTTCATAAGTTCAATCTTTATCTCTAAAAATCAAAATCTATTAAATAGTTTCAAATTAAAGTTTTATTTCTATTCAATTTTTAGTAATGAATATATATTATCTTAATCCACTTCTTAATTCATTTAAACAATCCAATTCACAGTTTTATAAATTATTAATAGCAACAGGATGATAGCAGGATATGTCAAAGTAAGTAAACATCCAAATTATCTAAAACATCCATCAATAGCATCCATTACCAATTTCCAGAACTCAAACTTGTTTTGAGATCACACATAACTCCTATTTCAATTCAACCCATTTAACTTCCCTAAGTTAAATTTCAATTTCGTCTTGAAATTTCCAATTCAGGTTGTTCGTTCTAAACTTATTTAACTTCCCCTAAGTTAAATTCAATTCACTTAATCCTGTCAACCTTACTAAATTTGAATTCTCCATTTCAAATTTTTAAACTTCTTATCAATATCCTTTCCACTTATGAGTTCAAAAACTTATTTCACTTGGGTTTACATCACATTTCAAGGGAAAATTCAAAACTCAACACTTAGTGTTTACTCAAGTCAACTTTGATATTTTGTATATCCCATATATATACATATCTATTTCATTTGCACACCATGTCATACTTCCAATTTTAAACCATTCTTGGTTTTTAATTTAAACAAATTCCTTTAAAAAAATTAAAACAACTCTTATTTTAAAATAACATTCCTACATTTAAAAATATTATTCATTATATCTTTTAATACTTTGAAACAATTTAAATTTTCTGGACTTAGATTTAAAAACTTCACAATGTAAATCCTTTTCAATTTATATGTCATGCTTATCTAAATTGTTACTTCCTTAAAACATTCCATTTTTCTTTATCATTAATTATTATTATAAAAAAAACATCCCTTTATTTAGTCACAACAAACATTTTATGATAATCAGATTATCATATCTGGAAACCAATTCAATATATATTATATCATAATTTGTTGGAAAAATAAAATCAGGATAACTTAATTCAACATTCTAAAAACACTTCTACAAATTTCAGGATTTTATTTTCTGGTTTGAATTCATTTCAAGCTTATCTTATTTGTATAGTTCATATTATCCGATTCCTATTTGGTTATATACATTACCACTTAAATTCTTGTGATCTTTTTCAATTTCAATAACCAACAACCAATTTCCTTAATGTATATATAATAATTAGAAAAATTATTGCTTTATATATCATAATATATGTGACGACCCTGACTCGACCTTCGAAAATCGGCACCGAATACGACACTCGTATTCAAATGCCGCAGATCCAAACGTCGAACCTGGTTCGCCGGAGCTTATAACACCATTAAGTAAAACAACACAGCGGAAGAAAAAGAATATGTCAATATACAACATTTGATACAATATCTGATACAATACGATACAACAGATGATACAATAGAATATCCATATGCATCAGAGATACAAGAAATAACAGCGGAACAATATCTTCAATATAGTCTTCAAGAAAGAACTCCAGAACTGGTAATCTTCATCTCCAAGACATCAATCCATAAATAGCTCGAACTCCCAAATCAAGATGAAGAGAAGCAACTCGATCCAAATGTGATTGCCAAATCCTAAGGATGAAAGCTATCGAATCTACACCTACTATTGATTATCTGAAAACCCCAACTCTAGACTGCCCCTGTGGGAAATAGTGGGCACCCAGAGTTTAGGAAAGGAACAATAAACTCTAGGTCAGTCATGGGACTGGTATGAGCAAACAAAAGCATTTGGTCTTTAAAACAAACAAAAGAATTTAAATTTGAAATCCGCAATGCTTTTTGGAAAATGAAACTACCATAAGGCCTCCCGCCACACAAACAATGCAAACGTAGAATTGGAGGAGATTTCTCCTTATGATAGTCAAATATGCTTAATACGAGAAAGTTTTCTTTGATATTATTACTAGTGCATAGTGCATAAAAACCATTTCGAAAATAGAATATTAATCCTAGCCAGCATAGGTACCATGATGATATGCCTACTATAGCTGCCATGTTAAATGGCAGGTTCTACAACTAAAACCGTACAAGGCACGTATTGGATGAATGGATTTCCAACAAATGGTCAGGCTAAGGAACTTCCTATTGCCACATGGGTACGCCTCTGGTGGGACGTCCCGAGAACTAACGTTACGGTTAGATCTCTGCCAACACAAGGCCGGGTTACCTCTGTAACTAGGTAACTACTGCACGAATATGCCATCCCCCGGTCCTTTGGGACCTTTATCCGAGCGCGCGCAACAACAACCACAAAGTATCACAAAGTAATAGATCTGCAGTATCCACATGAGTAAGTATCTGGGCTCCATACCATGATACCACCCTTTTCCAGAAGGGAATGACATACCCTAAAGGGCGCGACCCTCATAACCTTGCCGCATCTTTCCTGTTTCGACCATTTCCGAGGTGTGAGGTCCTGATGCAGTCTCGTCCACAAAGCTACGCTTTATACAAAAGCCATGCTTCGATCACAAATGATCATCATCACACAGCAGCACTCAGCATGCCACATTACCAAATTGGGAATATATCACTGATAAATATCAACTACATAACCTCTGAGCTCGTACGTCTCAGAGAAGGGTGTTAAGGTAAGAGAATAAATTCTCCGCCACCAAGCAGAAATGTATTTGATAGAGATCAGTTAACATCTCAAAGTGTAATGTCGGACATACAACCATACAAGTCTGTTCCGGGTTTGAACAGAACCGAAGGCACTTCCGAAGAAGCCCTTGCAAATCCGGGTATCCACAATCTCGATCGGACTTCCCATCACTAAGGGAGAACTCTATACCGGAGCAACTCAGTGCAGAGTCAATCGATAGGTTATCCTACCGTTCTCATAAATACCCGGTCTTCACCACCGGTCTTCAAATGCCATCCATAACGTCGAATCACTATTCGGAATGGGTTATATGACACAAGGTCCTGTCCCGGCTAAACCGAATAATGAAAGCCATATTTTAAAAACATATGGATAAGGGATTTCGGTTAAGTCACAATTTAAAAATCCAAAGCTTTTCTTTCAAATGGTTATCAAATTACCATTTTAAATCTTTAAACAAAAAGATTTATTTCACAAAGTTTCACCCAATTTCACAAAGATCTATCCATAGATTTCAAAACAATCCCCATTCAATTTGGATTAACCCAATTAAATCTTTAAATTAAAGATTTATAGCTTTCAAAACACGTTTCCAAAAATTTATCTAAAACTTGGAATACTATTTTCATTTTTAGACTTGAAGCCCTTTAACACAAATTGAAAGTTCATTTCTTATGTGAAAGCTTTATTATTTGAAAACAAATAGTTTTCGTTTTAGAAAAATCCAATTTATACAAGTTGAAATCTTGGCTTGAATTTAAATTCCAAAACATCACCTTTAAAATGGTTTAAAAACCCATATAAAACCCATTTATAAGTTGAGTAACTTTTTAAACCATAGTTCCCCAAAACATAGAATTCAATTTCAAATATTGAATTCAAATGTAAATTAATTTATTTAAATTTCAAAACTCAATCATGTAATTCAAAATAACTTATATTTTTGAAATACATTTTGCAAAAGCTTTTCAATTCTAATTCCAAAACTATTTTGGATTCAAAAATTCAATTTTTAAATTATTTCAAAAATCTGTGACTTAACACATTTCCACGTGCCATCCATATTTGTGTGTGTATAGTGTGGTCCAGAGGCTTTACACAATAGTGCACAACGTCAATCATATCAATATCGATAAGCAGTATAACTCATAACGCTTATCTTCATCCATAGATTCATAGATAAAGTAAATTTATCAATCACAGAAATTCACTATTATGATTCGATGTGGGTTTCGGATAACAAACTGGAATCCGACTCCCTGTCGCATCGAAATTAAAATGTCGTTCTACAGGTCAAGGGTTTGCATATCAATATATACATCACAGATATAATAGCTCGGCACAAAGCATCACATAGAATCACATCACATATCAAATATATCAATCCATCACATAGCATTCAACAACAATCAAACACCTTTAATTAAGGTGAATAAATCGTGTGGTTATAGATTTATTACTCACATAATTACCTTCATTAGTGATCTTAAATCAATGATTTATTATCATTAATTACATTTGATTAAGTCTTAACCACTTTCATTAATCATTTCTTTAATTAATTACCTTAATTAATTAACCCTTAATTGTAATTAATTAAACCTTAATTACTTTTATTAATCAACCTCTAATTAATTACTTTAATTAATAAATCCTTAATTATCTATTAATTAATCTCTAATTATCTAATAAATCAAGTGTTAACTATCACTTACTTAATCCTTAACAACTTGATTAATTAATCCTTAATCATTGATTAAAATCTAATTAATAATTCTTAATTACAGATTAATTAACCTAAATTAATTAATCTCAATCATTAATTAATTTAAAAACTCTTAATTATTTAATTAATCATCCATATTATTGATTTATTAAATAATTAATTATCCAACTTAATAATTTAATGAACCCAAATGATTTATCTTTAAGATAACATTTCTTACTTGATTAAGCATTTAAAATCAATTTGTTTTTAAATTTACTTTAAGTTCCATTTAAACTCATCTTAAATTTAAGATACAAATTTAACTTAAACAAGGTTTTTGAGACAATTCAAAACCTCTTATCTCATATGTCAAAAGAATAACCATTTTATAAAATAAGTCTAAAAGAATATAAAGTTCAAATCAGTTTAAACCTACACTTTAAACATTCTAAGTTATTTAAAAATAAATTCAAATTCAAAAATTTCCTTAATTTCAAAACTGAAATACAGATTGAATCTTTTATTCCAGATTTAAACTTAAAACTTTAAAGCTTTACTTACATTTTTCATCTTTATTTTAAAATTCAAATTATTTAACCATTTCTAAAATAGTTAAAACAAATTAAATTCATAAACTTATTTTATTTAAAAACTGAAATTCAAATCAAATTTTAGATTTTTAAATCTCAGATTCAAACTTATTTTAAAGCTTATATTTTACAATTTAAACTTCTAGTTTAAATTTAAAACCAATACACTTTTATACTTAAAAGTTTTTAAAACTAAATTTAAATTTCAAAATTTAAATTATTTCAAAAACCATGATTCAAACTATTGAATTTAGATTCAATTCAAGTTTAAACCCTAATTTAAATTCCAGTTTATATTCAAACTTTGCTTTTAATTTTAAAAACAGAAACAGGTTTCTGTTTTGTTTAAAAACCTGAAACAAAGTGATATGCCCGAGACCTTAATATTACTTCGAGTAAAATCATCACCCACTTCGAGTTTTGTGCCAGAACGACCCGAGTTATTACTGAATTCCCTCCGAGACCAATTTCGTGTAACTCACTTTTTCAACTGCTTCGAGCCATTACTGCAATTCTTCAAGCCATCCCCGAGAATACTTTATCTTCTTCCTCGAACAAACCACACCCCAAAAATACTGATACCCAGATATCACCGTGCATATGCACCACCACCTGAAGCAACGCCGAACATCGCCACACCTTCCGGCACATCACCTACGACCATCTTAACTCCATCAATTACCCACATCAACGATTCGAGCCAAAAACAATGATCGAGCTACTCAACTTGGCCTTGAACAAAACAGTTCATCAGAAACTCCCTTCAACCCATCGCCTCAGGTCACCGGAGACATCGCAACTCCGTCCCTAGCCCCGCCACATCACCACGCTCCAATTCCCCACCTTACGATCCAGTCCGGCCTACCCACGTTGACGCAGTTTCCCCAATTCCGACATCGCCCAAAGTAACACCTTGAACCCTAATTTGCCCACGCCAGGCAACTCCGGTCATCAGAATTTTTTTGTACTATTTGTTTCAAGTGACCCATCCCACTATCCTCCTCTAGGCCTGATCACGAGTCCCAACTTTCCACTGATCATCGGAATTCGACGAGAAACCAAATCCAGTTCAACTTCAAGTACCAATTGAAATACTGACTTACAAATTATGATATCTGTTTCAAAAATCAACATTTTCAAGCTCAAACTATATTATAAAGTTAAAACGTGTAATTATGACAATTGATTTCCTGACTTAATATGATTATTCCCTGTAAATTTTATTTTAAACCACTTACTCTATATTTTCACTTGGATTGATTCTTAAAAATGAAGTTGTACTCACATAAATATTTTTCATTCAGCAATCAAACCTAAAATTTGCTTGGGTTGAGGAAATTTAAAATTTTCTATCAGGTCTTTAAAACTGGAATGTATTCAAAGGAAAATTCTACTTATCTCCAGACAGGCATTACATATATGTACACACAATTTACATTCCACCATACCATCTATCAGAGAAGAAAATCCATTCAAGCATTCATCTCAAATATTAAAACGTATAAATGGGTTCGAGTGTGTTGCTCACCTGGATTTTTGAGAAAACAAAAGCAGAGAAGTGTTTTTGACAGAGTAGAGGGGAACTTGGTTTCTGTTAAACAGAGACAGGCAATTATTTCTTTGATCTGCAGAAGTTTATTAACATAAACTTTGTTTAGACTTCCTGTTGCATTTGTTACTCACTTCATCAATGACAAACAATAGAATTTATTTACTTACAGTTTGAATTTGTTTAAAGCTTCAACTTGATTTATTTTCCAAGCTGCAGACTTCAATTCACATTTGCTTTCAAGTTGAATCTGCATTTTTTTATTTTGTTCAACTGTTTTAAACTTATGCTTTATCACTGATTTACAACATCAAATTAAAAGATTTTAAAGAAATTTACTTATCTTTATTTAAATCCCAGAGAGAACTGCACTGTTCTAACCCATTTCAGGTTGAAGCCTTTGCATTCCATCTGAGTTTGCTTCGTTTTTTTTTTCATAAATCTGCAATTCAAGTTTTAAATTTGTTGTTGAAATTGATTTAGAAATCATAATTCTATAAACTATACAGTTAAAACAAAACTCACCTGAATGTACATCACTACACCTTGAAAACACTTCAGATTTTTCTTTTTGAATTGAGTTGAAGCAAGCTTTAATTTTTTTTACTGTCTACAGGTTTGAGATTTCCTTGAATTGAGAATAACTTGGTTTTCCAATTTATCTTCTACTTTATTTCTTTCAAGTGGAATATCTAATTTTGATCTTGAACTTGCACGTGCATACTTCAGGCTTGCAACTCCCCATTGATATTGAAACTGGATTTGTTTTTATGTTGAATTCCTGGTGATTTTTTTTCTCTGTTTTGTTTTAAACTTTGTTTCAGATACGACCTTGCCTGAACTTGCTTCAGATTATTTTGAAACTGCGTGCTTTCCATTGTATTGATTCCAAATTGAAGCTTCCACTGATTTCTTCTTTTTTTTCTTTGAAGTTGGATTTTGAAATGCTAGATCTCTGATACTTTTGTATTGTTGTAGTTTGAGATATTCAAATCCTTTTCACTGTTTCTTTTCAGATTTGATGAGACTAAATAAATTCGAAATGGAAGTTGAAAGATTTTCTGAAAGTTTTAAATTGAATATTTTAATTAAGCAATGATGTTATCATGCCATTTGTTAAAAATACAATCATAAGATCTAGATTTTGCAAATCAGCTTACTCCATCTCCTTATATATGTTTGTATTTTTACAAAGACAAGAAGGATTTTTTTTTTAAACAACTTCGTATCATATTACTTTATAAATGAAGATACCTCTTTATTCATTTGTACATATACATGTATATACAATGTTAAAAGAAAAACTGTTTTTAACCAATCTTTATATAATATAAATTACATCCTAATGACTTTTAAACGCCACTTATTTTTAAAACATCTCATTTTTTTATTCTTTATTTTGTTTGTTCAACTTTTAAAAAGGAAAAGAAGGATTTAGAAATTTTGATTTCATATTAACAAATATTCACATTTATTCACATGAGAGAATTAAATCCTAAAAATAAATCTTTTTTTTTTTAAATTTATTACATCTACCAAATATAATTAATATTTTAGAAAACGACTATTACTATCATTTTATTAATCTCAAGCTTTTAAATTCTATTATATTTTGAAATTCAATATTTATTTTATAAATCACTTATCCTTAAATTTCTAATATAAATTACTATTTATAATCAAAATTATCTATTTATTCTAGAATTTTTTTTAATTAATTCTCATTTTATTTCCAATTATTAATTTAATTGCCAAATTAAACTTAATGAATTTTCGGGAATGTTACAGATTTCCCCCCTTAAAAGAATTTCGTCCTCGAAATTGCAAAGAAGACGACAAAGAAAGGATAAAAGATATAGAGATATCTTTCCGAATCAAACTGGATATCAATTCTGTATTTGGCTTACCAAATAAGAATATTGGCAATATGAGAAAAAAAACTCATACAATATTAGACAAGATATTTGGGTCCACCGGTCTACGAATATGTAAGGGCATTGATTAGTTCGAAGGGATAACTAATCGTTCGTAGAATATATCGGATCCCAAAGAATAGATAGATGGATCAAATCTTCATATTAGTTAACCAATTTTCTTAATTTAAAATTTCCAATTTATTTAATTTTAAATTTTCAATTTCAAATTCACTAGAGTTTAGATCGAAAAGATGATAAGAAACCGATGAAGATACAAAGTAAGGATTTTCTACAACGATTCGTAGGGCCATCATCACACCGAAGCTTCTTTCTGGAGTAGCTACTAAGCAATCAAAAGAATTCGAAATCGAATCAAAGGAGATTGATAGAGAAAAGATATTTCCACTGTTGCAGGGTATTGACCATTTGTAGTGGTACTCCCCTGTCCCCTATCTCGTCCTCTTCTTGCACTCATACTTACTATCAGTGAATAGTAAGAGAATTTACTGAGGCATTCGAACGGATATTTTAGGGATTACTCATTCTAGGGTATACTTCACCCTATCTCTAATGAGTTACCTAATGTGTTATACTCCTGAGCTAAAGTTTTAACCTTCAACTCTGACACCAAATGTGATGACCCTGACTCGACCTTCGAAAATCGGCACCGAATACGACACTCGTATTCAAATGCCGCAGATCCAAACGTCGAACCTGGTTCGCCGGAGCTTATAACACCATTAAGTAAAACAACACAGCGGAAGAAAAAGAATATGTCAATATACAACATTTGATACAATTTCTGATACAATATGATACAACAGATGATACAATAGAATATCCATATACATCAGAGATACAAGAAATAACAGCGGAACAATATCTTCAATATAGTCTTCAAGAAAGAACTCCAGAACTGGTAATCTTCATCTCCAAGACATCAATCCATAAATAGCTCGAACTCCCAAATCAAGATGAAGAGAAGCAACTCGATCCAAATGCGATTGCCAAATCCTAAGGCTGAAAGCTATCGAATCTACACCTACTATTGATTATCTGAAAACCCCAACTCTAGACTGCCCGTGTGGGAAATAGTGGGCACCTAGAGTTTAGGAAAGGAACAATAAACTCTAGGTCAGTCATGGGACTGGTATGAGCAAACAAAAGCATTTGGTCTTTAAAACAAACAAAAGAATTTAAATTTGAAATCCGCAATGCTTTTTGGAAAATGAAACTACCATAAGGCCTCCCGCCACATACACAATGCAAAAGCAGAATTGGAGGAGATTTCTCCTTATGATAGTCAAATATGCTTAATACGAGAAAGTTTTTTTTGATATTATTACTAGTGCATAGTGAAGAAAAACCATTTCGAAAATATAATATTAATCCTAGCCAGCATAGGTACCATGATGATATGCCTACTATAGCTGCCATGTTAAATGGTAGGTTCTACAACTAAAACCGTACAAGGCACGTATTGGATGAATGGATTTCCAACAAATGGTCAGGCTAAGGAACTTCCTATTGCCACATGGGTACGCCTCTGGCGGGACGTCCCGAGAACTAACGTTACGGTTAGATCTCTTCCAACACAAGGCCGGGTTACCTCTGTAACTAGGTAACTACTACACGAATATGCCATCCCCCGGTCCTTTGGGACCTTTATCCGAGCGCACGCAACAACAACCACAAAGTATCACAAAGTAATAGATCTGCAGTATCCACATGAGTAAGTATCTGGGCTCCATACCATGATACCACCCTTTTCCAGAAGGGAATGACATACCCTAAAGGGCGCGACCCTCATAACCTTGCCGCATCTTTCCTGTTTCGACCATTTCCGGGGTGTGAGGTCCTGATGCAGTCTCGTCCACAAAGCTACGCTTTATACAAAAGCCATGCTTCGATCACAAATGATCATCATCACACAGCAGCACTCGGCATGCCACATTACCAAATTGGGAATATATCACTGATAAATATCAACTACATAACCTCTGAGCTCGTACGTCTCAGAGAAGGGTGTTAAGCTAAGAGAATAAATTCTCCTCCACCAAGCAGAAATGTATTTGATAGAGATCAGTTAACATCTCAAAGTGTAATGTCGGACATACAACCATACAAGTCTGTTCCGGGTTTGAACAGAACCGAAGGCACTTCCGAAGAAGCCCTTGCAAATCCGGGTATCCACAATCTCGATCGGACTTCCCATCACTAAGGGAAAACTCTATACCGGAGCAACTCGGTGCAGAGTCAATCGATAGGTTATCCTATCGTTCTCATAAATACCCGGTCTTCACCATCGGTCTTCAAATGCCATCCATAACGTCGAATCACTATTCGGAATGGGTTATATGACACAAGGTCCTCTCCCGGCTAAACCGAATAATGAGCGCCATATTTTAAAAACATATGGATAAGGGATTTCGGTTAAGTCACAATTTAAAAATCCCAAGCTTTTCTTTCAAATGGTTATCAAATTACCATTTTAAATCTTTAAACAAAAAGATTTATTTCACAAAGTTTCACCCAATTTCACAAAGATCTATCCATAGATTTCAAAACAATCCCCATTCAATTTGGATTAACCCAATTAAATATTTAAATTAAAGATTTATAGCTTTCAAAACATGTTTCCAAAAATTTATCTAAAACTTGGAATACTATTTTCATTTTTAGACTAGAAGCCCTTTAACACAAATTGAAAGTTCATTTCTTATGTGAAAGATTTATTATTTGAAAACAAATAGTTTTCGTTTTAGAAAAATCCAATTTATACAAGTTGAAATCTTGGCTTGAATTTAAATTCCAAAACATCACCTTTAAAATGGTTTAAAAACCCATATAAAACCCATTTATAAGTTGAGTAACTTTTTAAACCTTAGTTCCCCAAAACATAGAATTCAATTTCAAATATTGAATTCAAATTTAAATTAATTTATTTAAATTTCAAAACTCAATCATGTTATTCAAAATAACTTATATTTTTGAAATACATTTTGCAAAAGCTTTTCAATTCTAATTCCAAAACTATTTTGGATTAAAAAATTCAAATTTTAAATTATTTCAAAAATCTGTGACTTAACCCATTTCCACGTGCCATCCATATTTGTGTGTGTATAGTGTGGTCCAGAGGCTTTATACAATAGTGCACAGCGTCAATCATATCAATATCGATAAGCAGTATAACTCATAACGCTTATCTTCATCCATAGATTCATAGATAAAGTAAATTTATCAATCACAGAAATTCACTATTATGATTCGATGTGGGTTTCGGATAACAAACTGGAATCCGACTCCCTGTCGCATCGAAATTAAAATGTCGTTCTACAGGTCAAGGGTTTGCATATCAATATATACATCACAGATATAATAGCTCGGCACAAAGCATCACATAGAATCACATCACATATCAAATATATCAATCCATCACAAAACATTCAACAACAATCAAACACCTTTAATTAAGGTGAATAAATCGTGTGGTTATAGATTTATTACTCACATAATTACCTTCATTAGTGATCTTAAATCAATGATTTATTATCATTAATTAAATTTGATTAAGTCTTAACCACTTTCATTAATCATTTCTTTAATTAATTACCTTAATTAATTAACCCTTAATTGTAATTAATTAGACCTTAATTTCTTTTATTAATCAACCTCTAATTAATTACTTTAATTAATAAATCCTTAATTATCTATTAATTAATCTCTAATTATCTAATAAATCAAGTGTTAACTATCACTTACTTAATCCTTAACAACTTGATTAATTAATCCTTAATCATTGATTAAAATCTAATTAATAATTCTTAATTACAGATTAATTAACCTAAATTAATTAATCTCAATCATTAATTAATTTAAAAACTCTTAACTATTTAATTAATCATCCATATTATTGATTTATTAAATAATTAATTATCCAACTTAATAATTTAGTGAACCCAAATGATTTATCTTTAAGATAACATTTCTTACTTGATTAAGCATTTAAAATCAATTTGTTTTTAAATTTACTTTAAGTTCCATTTAAACTCATCTTAAATTTAAGATACAAATTTAACTTAAACATGGTTTTTGAGACAATTCAAAACCTCTTATCTCATATGTCAAAAGAATAACCATTTTACAAAATAAGTCTAAAAGAATATAAAGTTCAAATCAGTTTAAACCTACACTTTAAACATTCTAAGTTATTTAAAAATAAATTCAAATTCAAAAATTTCCTTAATTTCAAAACTGAAATACAGATTGAATTTTTTATTCCAGATTTAAACTTAAAACTTTAAAGCTTTACTTACATTTTTCATCTTTATTTTAAAATTCAAATTATTTAACCATTTCTAAAATAGTTAAAACAAATTAAATTCAAAAACTTATTTTATTTAAAAACTGAAATTCAAATCAAATTTTAGATTTTTAAATCTCAGGTTCAAACTTATTTTAAAGCTTATATTTTACAATTTAAACTTCTAGTTTAAATTTAAAACCAATACACTTTTATACTTAAAAGTTTTTAAAACTAAATTTAAATTTCAAAATTTAAATTATTTCAAAAACCATGATTCAAACTATTGAATTTAGATTCAATTCAAGTTTAAACCCTAATTTAAATTCCAGTTTATATTCAAACTTTGCTTTTAATTTTAAAAACAGAAACAGGTTTCTGTTTTGTTTAAAAACCTGAACCAAAGTGATATGCCCGAGACCTTAATATTACTTCAAGTAAAATCATCACCCACTTCGAGTTTTGTGCCAGAACGACCCGAGTTATTACTGAATTCCCTCCGAGTCCAATTTCGTGTAACTCACTTTTTCAACTGCTTCGACCCATTACTGCAATTCTTCAAGCCATCCCCGAGAATACTTTATTTTCTTCCTCGAACAAACCACACCCCAAAAATACTGATACCCAGATATCACCGTGCATATGCACCACCACCTGAAGCAACGCCGAACATCGCCACACCTTCCGGCACATCACCTACGACCATCTCAACTCCATCAATTACCCACATCAACGATTCGAGCCAAAAACAATGATCGAGCTACTCGACTTGGCCTTGAACAAAATAGTTCATCAGAAACTCCCTTCAACCCATCACCTCAGGTCACCGGTGTGGTAGAACTCACCCCCAAAAGCTAGCTTGTAAGGGGAGGGTGCCTAGTTGGTTATATAGTCACCGCCTGTACCATATTAGGCGATGTGGGACATTACATACCACCACGCTTCCAAAGTCTGACGCCCACGTCGGTGCTCTATTGCACTGACACCGTCCATACAATGTTAATGTTCAATAGAGTGACGTCATGCCCATACATGTCGTCCATGCCCATACATGTCACCAACGAGTTTCGAACTTTTTCTATCATGGTGTTAGGCTCTGATACCAATTGTTATGAACCAAACTAGGTAGAACTCACCCTCAAAAGCTAGCTTGTAAGGGGAGGGTGCCTAGTTGGTTATATAGTCACCGCCTGTACCATATTAGGCGATGTGGGACATTACAACCGGAGACCTCGCAGCTCCGTCCCTAGCCCCGCCACATCACCATGCTCCAATCCCCCCCTTGCGATCCAGTCCGGCCTACCCACGTTGACGCAGTTTCCCCAATTCCGACATCGCCCAAAGTAACACCTTGAACCCTAATTTACCCACGCCAGTCAACTCCGGTCATCAGAATTTTTTTGTACTATTTGTTTCAAGTGACCCATCCCACTATCCTCCTCTATGCCTGATCACGAGTTCCAACTTTCCACTGATCATCGGAATTCGACGATAAACCAAATCCAGTTCAACTTCAAGTACCAATTGAAATATTGACTTACAAATTATGATATCAGTTTCAAAAATCAACATTTTCAAGCTCGAACTAGATTATAAAGTTAAAACGTGTAATTATGACAATTGATTTCCTGACTTAATATGATTATTCCCTGTAAAATTTTATTTTAAACCACTTACTCTATATTTTCACTTGGATTGATTCTTAAAAATGAAGTTGTACTCACATAAATATTTTTCATTCAGCAATCAAACCTAAAATTTGCTTGGGTTGAGGAAATTTAAAATTTTCTAACAGGTTTTTAAAACTGGAATGTATTCAGAGGAAAATTCTACTTATCTCCAGACAGGCATTACATATATGTACACACAAATTTACATTCCATCATACCATCTATCAGAGAAGAAAATCCATTCAAGCATTCATCTCAAATATTAAAACGTATAAATGGGTTCGAGTGTGTTGCTCACCTGGATTTTTGAGAAAACAAAAGCAGAGAAGTGTTTTTGACAGAGTAGAGGGGAACTTGGTTTCTGTTAAACAGAGATAGGCAATTATTTCTTTGATCTGCAGAAGTTTATTAACATAAACTTTGTTTAGACTTCCTATTGCATTTGTTACTCACTTCATCAATGACAAACAATAGAATTTATTTACTTACAGTTTGAATTTGTTTAAAGCTTCAACTTGATTTATTTTCCAAGCTGCAGACTTCAATTCACATTTGCTTTCAAGTTGAATCTGCATTTTTTTATTTTGTTCAACTGTTTTAAACTTATGCTTTATCACTGATTTACAACATCAAATTAAAAGCTTTTAAAGAAATTTACTTATCTTTATTTAAATCCCAGAGAGAACTGCACTGTTCTAACCCATTTCAGGTTGAAGCCTTTGCATTCCATCTGAGTTTGCTTTGTTTTTTTTTTTCATAAATCTGCAATTCAAGTTTTAAATTTGTTGTTGAAATTGATTTAAAAATCATAATTCTATAAACTATACAGTTAAAACAAAACTCACCTGAATGTACATCATTACACCTTGAGAACACTTCATATTTTTCTTTTTGAATTGAGTTGAAGCAAGCTTTAATTTTTTTACTGTCTACAGGTTTGAGATTTCCTTGAATTGAGAATAACTTGGTTTTCCAATTTTTCTTCTACTTTTTTCTTTCAACTGGAATATCTAATTTTGATCTTGAACTTGCATTCGCATACTTCAGGCTTGCAACTTCCCATTGATATTGAAACTGGATTTGTTTTTATGTTGAATTCCTGGTGATTTTTTTCTCTGTTTTGTTTTAAACTTTGTTTCAGATCCGACCTTGCCTGAACTTGCTTCAGATTATTTTGAAACTACATGCTTTCCATTGTATTGATTCCAAATTGAAGCTTCCTCTGATTTCTTCTTTTTTTTCTTTGAAGTTGGATTTTGAAATGCTAGATCTCTGATACTTTTGTATTGTTGTAGTTTGAGATATTCAAATCCTTTTCACTGTTTCTTTTCAGATTTGATGAGACTAAATAAATTCGAAATGGAAGTTGAAAGATTTTCTGAAATTTTTAAATTGAATATTTTAATTAAGCAATAATGTTATCATGCCATTTGTTAAAAATACAATCATAAGATCAAGATTTTGCAAATCAGCTTACTCCATCTCCCTATGTATGTTTGTATTTTTACAAAGACAAGAAGGATTTTTTTTTTAAACAACTTCATATCATATTACTTTATAAATGAAGATACCTCTTTATTCATTTGTACATATACATGTATATACAATGTTAAAAGAAAAACTGTATTTAACCAATCTTTATATTATATAAATTACATCCTAATGACTTTTAAACGCCACTTATTTTTAAAACATCTCATTTTTTATTTTTTATTTTGTTTGTTCAACTTTTAAAAAGGAAAAGAAGGATTTAGAAATTTTGATTTCATATTAACAAATATTCACATGAGAGAATTAAATCCTAAAAATAATTTTTTTTTTAATTTATTACATCTACCAAATATAATTAATATTTTAGAAAACGACTATTACTATCATTTTATTAATCTCAAGCTTTTAAATTCTATTATATTTTGAAATTCAATATTTATTTTATAAATCACTTATCCTTAAATTTCTAATATAAATTACTATTTATAATCAAAATTATCTATTTATTCTAGAATTTTTTTTAATTAATTCTCATTTTATTTCCATACATTAATTTAATTGCCAAATTAAACTTAATGAATTTTCGGGAATGTTACAATATAAGCTTATAAAAAATTCATTCATTTTTAAGACCATTTTCAAAATCATTATATAAGAAAATAACAAGTACGCCCTCATATAATACACTCGACTCATTCTAGGGTACTACTGACCCTATCCTTAATGAGTAACCCACCAGAGCCAAGGTTCTCGCTTAACCTTCTGCTCTGATACCAAATGTAACGACCCGAGATTTTCGAAACCGAAAATTCGGCACTAATACGTTAACTATAGAAATGCCGAGCAATCGAACGTCGGATGTTCCAGATTGTTAGGGTTAAGAAGAAAAAAGGAAGAAGAAGAAACAGAAAACAAAACACAGAAACTCACATTCGCAGTGGATTAAAATATAATATATAAATAACAGCATTTACACAAAGAAATGTCAATTTACATCCAATATATCAGAGTACAATCAAACTGGACAGTTGTGACAACTTGTCCTAGAAAACAATCAATCCAATTTTAACTTTGAAACCAACTCTTAACAATCTCAGAGCAAAACAATTCTTTCTCGACTACCACAAACAACACCAGACACATCGTGCACACGTCCACGTGAACCTCCGATCTGATCGTCTCCGACCTTCGCCGCGATAACCCGCAAGACACCGACGACCTCGCCGACGACCCTGGCCACCCAGCACAATCGATTTCGCCTGAAATCAAAAACAAGCATGTCGATGCACACTGGAACCCAAACCCAATCAACAATTCCTCCTCGCGTCGCCGCCTCCGATCGCCAGACACCTCACGATCACGTCCGGACTTCCACCGTAGTCCCATGCCTCGATTCCACCACCACCGATCAACTTCGGTCCACCCACGACGACACACGACCCTCTGAAACATCATCGACTAAAAATAGATTCAAAACCTAGATTGTCGTCGACCAGCCACCACGGCGGTCGATAAATACTCCGATCATTTTTCCCTTGATCCCAAACATTGTAACATCCCGCCTTTTCGCACACTTTAAATCGACACGCATGCCGGTTCAAACCATACGGAAGGGCGGATTGTTATGGGGTAAATAAGAAAAACAAAAAGAAATAAAAGAAAACAGAATCTCACAGCGGAAGGATAAAATATAATAATCAAATATACAGTTTATAAATCTATTTACAAAAACATTGATTATATTTATATAATACATATCAGAGTTACACATACCAATAACAATGCAGCGGAGCAATATGAGTGTAGTGGAATATAATAAATAATAATAATAGAAATCTCCGTCTTCGTCCTCCAGAGCTAAAGTCTTCGATCCTGAAACGCTCGGACTGACCCGAGCGAATTTGAAAGGACAAAAACACTCGAGTCAGAACTAAAAGATCTTATGTAAGTTAAATCAACAGAAATAAATATGAGTGCAGTAACTCAAGAGATGCTCGGGATTTACATCTCCTAAGGATCTATTTACTATGTAGTATATTTTTCTATTATAATAGTGTCTATAGTAAAATAAACATAAATAGCGTTAAGGCTTTACATTTTCCACCTTAACACGTAATAGTCCCAGTAGTCCATCCAATATCATAGTCCCTCCTGATCGGGAAGCCACCAGAGGATACCACACGGGCTATGGGAGAAATCCAAACTCGTACAAGGCGCGATAGGGTAGGTGACACGGCACAACTAGGCAATGCCAGGGTAGATATACCATTTATGCATCCGGGCTGGTGGTAACGTGTAGCTGCTACTACCGCCCACCTCGGACAAACTCCCCCAAAAATCAAAGAAATCAAAAGTGGCCATCGAAACAATCCAAAGTCATAGTATAATATCGAAGAGGAGTATCCGATCAGATGAATGACCTCATTGGCCCGAGAATTGCTCCTTTTTTAGCCACCTTATGCCAACCCACGGGAGTCGGGTCCACGTAATTACCTCAATGGAAAACGCCACCACCATCCTACTTTATTATGGAATCTCCGCCGCGTACACGGTTGTTAAAGTGGTTTTCAGAGTTGGTAGAGAGTATGACAACTTCCGATCCCGGTCTCTTTAACAACCAACCGTTATTATAACACCACGGTCATTTAAAAATAATTTTTCTTTCAAAACCAGAATATAATATCTATTTCAAAACCATATAAATACGATATCCTTTCCATTTCAAAAAAAACTCATTTGATATTTTTTTTATAAAACCCAAATTAATATAATATCATTTTATTTCAAATATATTTCTTTTCCAAAATCATACTGCTTTAAAATTTGTATTAGTTGGAACCCAACATTTGAATTACAACTTTCAAACATAAAACTACGAAATTTGTAGCTTTAAAACCATAACTTTCAAAACTTAAATGGTTTGGATATTCAACGGTATGTAAAATAAAACAATTGAATTTAAAATTTCTTTATAAAGTAAATAATTTCCACGCCTTTACAATTTTATTCACTTTAAATTCAGTCTAAACACATAACCTTTAGATTCACTTTCAGTTTGAATAAAAACACTTCGATTTCAATATTTTCAAACTTTGAGTATTTAATAAATTCCAAAACTAAGGTTGGGAATTCCTATTCAACAATTCATTGTCCTATTATTTAGTTTGAAATGTTTACATAATAGATCCATAACCATTTGAAATAAAACTCAATTTATTAACGCTATATATTTCCTCCATTTATTTATACTAGAATTATTCATTTAAAAATTCAGATATGAATATCATACCTTTAAACTTTCAAATTTAATAAGTTTTACATCAACTTATGGAGTTAAATTTTTAAATAAGCTCAATTCCAAATAAATTTCCAATTTATTTTCCAATCTTAATTGATTTGAACCATTTAAAACTCTATTTATATTCATATCTTAAACCTGTACTTAATCATATAATATAAATTATCAAACTCCATTATTCAACTTATTTAATTTCATTTAAAAAATTCATACATAGCTTAAATTCAATAATTTAACTATATACATGTATATATAGGATAAGATTTTGTATAAGATCAAAAATTAATATTTATTAAACCCTATCCTATCCAAACCATAGAAATCATTTTCAAAATATTTATATATATACATATATAGACCGACGGTGTCTGTATATAATTTTCTACCCTATGGTCAAGTGATACGGATATCTATCATTTCAATCCGTAATTTAAAATAAAAATTATGGTTATATATCATTTCAAACCGCAATCCCGAATGAAATGAAATTCATAACAACTTGCAGTCAATATAAACAAACATCCATTCATCCATCAAAATCATACATCCATTTATTACAATCATCATCCAAATTCAATCAATACATCAAATATAACAGGTGATAAATAACTGGTATCAACTATCAGTTTATATTTAAAAATAACTTGTAACTGTTTAACAGTTAGTTTATATGCAATAAAAATAAATATAAATTTAACTAGCAGTTAATATGCAATAAATAATAAATAAAAATTTAATTAAATAAATGCAATTAACTGAGATGATGATTAAAATAGGCCAAACAAACATAAATAAATTTCAAATCACATCATATATCAATTTAATAAACATAAGAAATTTTAGAAGTTGTGAGTGGGTAAAAACACTCACTTTTTGAATTAAAATCCAATTTAAACCCAAAAAGTCAACAGCCTCAGAATTTGCCCAAACCAGCGTCAAAATGTCATAAATCTCAATACGATCCTAACAAAAAAATCACACGTAAAATCGGACATTGTATGCGCAAGTTATTCAAGTTATAAGATGACTATTGCCATAATAAAGTGTATATATACAGTGATATTAAAAAAAACAAAATAAATACTAAATTTCACGTTTTGGGATGAGGATACTAGGGTAGCTACTAACAAGGTGGTGGCAAGGATTGGGTGAGGTGGAGTGGCTTTCACGCAACTCAAAGCTTCAAGAAGGATTAGGAAAAAGTGTTGCAAGCAGGTGAGGGAGAAAATGAAATAGGGTCATGTTTGCATATGAAGTTCAGTGAGATTGGAAAATTGAAATGAGGCTAAAGGAGGATGGAACTAATGAAATGAATGCTTCAGGTAGCAAAAATGAAAATTTATACATTGCAAACACTGAGGTGGTAACGAATAATAAATATAAGGTAACAAATGGACCAGTTGTACTAAACTTTGAGATCCAATTTTAAAACGTCTACTCCGCTAAATTAATTTCTATTAACCCTAAATATACACCTTATTAATACCCATTTAATTTTATTAACACACATTAAATAAAATGTAACACTCCAATTAATGCCACTGGGGACTGCCACCGCACACAATAAAAGATGAGACTGGAAATTCAAATTTAAAAACGACATATTTCTTAGTGTGCAACCACAATTCAGAATATTTAATTTACTTTAAAATATAAGGTTAGCATTAAAATCACTTCTATACTACCTCTGATTGTTATAAAATGAATGTATAATGTTGTTTGAAAATTCAAATTTTTCCTTTTTTATAAAATTTTACTTATCTTTAAAATGAAACGTTCATTTTATTTTTCTCAAACTGTTCTTTTATTTTCATTAAAAATGCTCTTTCTGTTTAACCCAAAAATGTACGTTTCTTATATTAAATGCCATAAATTTCAATTAACTTCTCTTTCCTTTAATTTAAAGATTCCTCATATGGATTAGATGTTGCAAATTCCACACTTTCAAAGCCTTAACTTCTATTTCAACTGTTTATAGATTATACATTAATCTACCAAAATTTTCAATGAAATTAGCTTTCCATTTATTTTCAATACATTCTTCTGATGGTATAATTATTTTGTTTCATATCTATTATTCAATTCACTATTCTTAGGCGGATAAAAAATTTCATTGAATTTGCAAACTTGTAACGACCCGTATTTTACGTGTCGATAGATCGTAGAATTACTAGGTTGTTAGTGTTGGTTATGTCGTCCATAACCTAAGTCGTGTGGGGAGTTAACTCGTGGATAGTTTGGACCGACTTAAGAGGTTTACGACCTTAGGGAGTTAGCTTAGGTCGTGAGCGAGTTAGCTTAGGTCGTGAGAACAAGTTATGGGTTTCTGACCGACCTATAGTTATGTAGTGGACGACTTAAGGTGGTTGGACGAGTCAAGGTGTTAGCATGTTACGACCTAGTAATTTGGACGACCTAAGAAGTAGACGAGTTAGAAGGCAGCGACTTAAGGAAGTTGCCGAGTTACGACCTATAGGTTTGAACCTAGTCAGGGTAGTAAGCGACTCATAGGTAACGACTCAAGGAAGGTGACCGACCTAAGTGATTGACCGGGTTAAGATGTTAGCGGTCTAAGGATTGGGACGGGTTATGGTATAAGTCGTAGGTCGGCCATACTGTTAAGTCGATAGGTCGGCAGGGGGATAGGTCGACAGCGACCTAAGTTAGGTCGGAGGCTTTTATATCGTGTATGGTCATTAGGTCGTGTGGCCCGTGTTATTGTTAGGTCGGCTGTGTTGTGTTGATTAGGTCGGTGACGACCTAAGGGGCGGACGACCTAAGGTAAATTCAGCCTATAAATAGAGGGGTTTGGCTCACTTTTTGGCACCGGTTTTTGAAGCGACGAAGTGCTGCCATTTTGGGAGCTCGACTACAACATTTCTTCATCTTCTTTTCTCCATTCCAATCTAATTCTAACATCCATCCAAGATCGAAGATCGAGATCGAAGATCCAAGAGACAAAGTTGAAGATCTTCATCCAACGAAGCTAGATTTCATCGTTTTAAGCGAGATTTCGCCGGATCAAGCCTTGATCTTCGCTATCCAGATCTGAAGTGTTTAGTTTTTGAGGTGTTT
Organism: Allium cepa; assembly: GCA_030765085.1. NCBI lineage: Eukaryota > Viridiplantae > Streptophyta > Magnoliopsida > Asparagales > Amaryllidaceae > Allium > Allium cepa. The sequence continues at coordinate 302,829,773 of CM060932.1, forward strand.
AGGTGATTTGGTGAGTGGTAGTTATCTCTCACGCGGACCCAAAGGAGTATATTGGATTGGTGGTTTGTTGGAGTGTTGTAGATAGTGATTTTGTGCATTTTCCTTAGATCCAAGTATAGATCCATTGTTTGTGAAGATGTTTACCTATGCAAGCCCATTTATTAAGTTATAGAAACAAAACCCATGTTTTATATTTGCTAGATCTATGCTAAAAACTCATGATTCATGTATGTTAGTTCTATGCTCATTTATTTACGAAATTGCCATTGTAGTTATGAATGCCTAATTAGATCTTGATTGAATACTTATTTATTTGGATTAATGTTTGCCGTGATTGATTGTTGTGAATGAGCTATCTAGTTGATAGATTTGGACAAGTATGGTCAAAGATGATTCAAAAGCTACAGAAGAGGCTCTTGAATGGTGAAAGCTGCTAAAGGCATATGTGGCGGATGTGGAAGCTCATATGTATGGATTGAATGATGTTGAGATGGAACTTTGCCATGATGCGATGAGGCAAACCATGTTGTTGAGTTGAGACTTTGCTATGGTGTAATAAAGCGAAGTATGATGTGATGTAGACTTGGCGTAATCCAGGCAGGGATCATTCCAAGCATGTTGATAACTCGAGGGATGGTTCGAGTTGGTTGATAATGGATTGCTCGAGAGGTAGCTTGAGCTAGTATGAGGATAGTCGTCAAGGAGGATGACTAGGAGGCTTGGATCTCATCGTTGTTGAAGGTTCTAGCATGCTCAAAAGCAAGAGTACATGGGGTGCCCATAACGACTACAGGTAGGTAGTCAGGACAACCAAAAGACAACAGGTAGGTAGTCGAGTACTCTGGGCAAAGTAGATAGGACCTAGGCACAAGGCAGTGTGCGGAGTTATGTCTGGAACCGGGGTTACCATTAGCCCTTGACGGATGGTCATTCAATCAACGGTAAGATCGAAGTAAGGATAACAGTGATAGCCAGAGTCATGGATGTTTGGACGTTTGGTTGTATCATCATTCGGTCTCAAGAGCGGTATTTTCTAGGTGCTTATCTGATCTTGGTTTAGGCCTTGGGGGTTTGTATTTGGAAAACATCGCCCTTGACTCGAGTGATTATTGCTTTACCTTAATTATCTGCTATGTTATGCTTACTTCTCTTTGGTGTGTATCTGGGGGCTATCACTGTAGAAAGAGGTGGAGTGGGATGGTTTGGTTCCTATTCCTTTTATCCTTTATGCTCTTTTGGTATGTTTGATAGTTGATTTACTGCTCACTAAGACTTTGTCTGACTCAAGGTTTTATGTCTCCTCTTATTACCTTGGGCTGTTCATCCATGTTGGGATGGGCAGACTAGGTAGCAGGTGACAGGTGTTGTTCTTAGAGATCTACGATGATGATGACGAAGACGAGCAGGAGGCTTTGCATACTAGTTTTCTTACTATATGTACTGGGTGTTCCGCTGTTATATCTGATTGAGTGTTGTAGTGAGGCTATGATGTATGGATGATTCATGTTTGTATAAATCTACTTACGATGCTTATATGATGAGTTTTCTGTTATGGAGCTTCACTATATATTTCTCTATTGTATTTTATCCAAGCGCTGTGAGTTGTACGATAGAGGTTGCTGTTTTATTTTACCCTGACTATCGTCCATGACTACCTGGCACGCCTTTCAGCGCACTATTCCATTGTTTTGGTGCGGGAGTCATGGGCGGTCGTCACATTTGGTATCAGAGCTTTGGTTAATCGATTTTAGCCAACGCTCGCTGACGTAACTACGTATGATAGACGTAATTGTATTTTGATGGATAATTACTATATATAATATAGTAGCTTAGAAGGATTTGAACTCCTTATGCAGTTGTTTCTTAAGGTGTTCTAATCATTCTTATTACAGATATTAAGGATGAGTCGAAGAGGGAGACCAGCTGCAAGGGAAAGCCGTGCTGATGAAGGAGCTGTTGATTATGGAACTATGTTCGAAGCGATGATGACTTCGATCATGAGAAGGATACCAGCTTCAGGATCATCAGTGGATGTGGGAGTTCAAGTCCAAGCTCCAAGGCCGGTGGATTTTGCTAAGCTTTGTAAGGATTATACTGCTCTTGGAGGAAAAGCTTTCTTGGGGACGGAGTCGACCATTGAGGTGCAGAGATGGATTGATGCATGTCGAAGAATCTTTGGTGATTTAGGGATTGAGGATGCAACTAAGAGGAAGCTTGCATCGAGACAGCTTCAAGGGAGAGCTGCGGATTGGTGGAATTCTATCACCATCGATACTCCAGAAGAAGAGATCACTTGGGAGCAATTCCAAGTTAGATTTGAAGCCAAGTTCATCTCTACGGCTCAGAAGTCTGTTTTGTTCAAGAGATTTGTAGAGCTCAAGCAAGGTGGGAGACCAGTTCTTGAGTATATTTCTGAGTTCGAAGCTTTGTCCAAGTATGCTAGATCGTATATTGATTCTCCTTATCAGAAGAATGAGAAGTTTGTGACTGGTTTGGATGCTTATCTTGGGAGGCAGTTGGTGGATCATCTGGACGATCCATTTGAGAAGCTTGTGGAGAAAGCCCTTAGGCATGAGAGTTTGTTTCCTAAGGAAAGTTCTGTTGTTGCTGTAACCAGGGAAGGATCTAAACCACACCAGAATGGCAATAAGAGGAGGAAGCAGCAGCAGCAGAAGGGTAAGGATGGCCAGAAGAAGCCGAAAGGCGAAGTGACTTGTTATAACTGCCAACAGAAGGGCCATCTTTACAAAGATTGTAAGAATCCCAAGGTGCCGGGAAAGTGTTATAACTGTGATAAGCTGGGACATATCAAGAAGGATTGCCCAGAGCCGAGAAAAGATAGGCAAATTGTGCAAGCTTATGCTTTGGGAGTTGTGCCGTCATCTTCAAAAGCTCCTACTGCTGAAGAGAAGGGGAAGAGTGTGGTGGTTCAAGGTACTCTTTCTATCTGTGGTGTTCCAGTTAGAGTGTTGTTTGATACTGGAGCGTCGCATTCTTTTGTTTGTAATGATTTGGTAGGCCGGTTAGGTTTGAAACCGGATATTGTTGATAGGCCATTGGTTGTGACTAATCCGGTTGGGGGTTCGTCATGTTTGTGTATGATATGCCGTGGTCTGGTTGTGTCGAGTCATGATTGCTCATTTGATTATGATTGCTTTGTTCTGAACTTTGCGGGGTTCGGAATTATTTTGGGTATGGACTGGCTCAGGAAGTATGCGGCAAGGATTGATTGTGAGAGGCTTGAGGTGACAGTCGGGAATGTGGAAGGGCGAAAGGTTGTGATACGATGTAAGCATGAGGAAGGCGTCTTCATGAGCTTCATGTATTCGCTGGTTGTTCCACGGGATGGACTGTCATCAGTGCCTATTGTGAATGGATTTGAGGACGTCTTTGACGAAGTCAAAGGGTTACCGCCGCATAGGGAGATCGAGTTTCGTATCGATCTAGTCGAGGGAGCCAGACCTGTTGTGATGCCTCTTAGGCGGATGGCGCCTAGGGAGCAGCTAGAGTTGAGAGTGCAGGTTGATGACCTTTTGCAGAAAGGATTCATTCGGAGAAGTGTGTCCGAATGGGGTGCACCAGTTGTGTTCGCAACCAAAGCGGATGGATCGTTGAGGTTGTGTGTGGATTATCGTGAGCTAAATAAGTTGACTAAGAAGAACAAGTATCCATTGCCGAGAATAGATGACTTGTTTGATCAACTTCACGAGGCTAAGGTGTTTTCCCAGATGGATTTGGCAACGGGATTTCACCAGTTGAGAGTGGCAAAGGATAGTGTGACGAAGACTGCTTTCAGGACACCATCCGGGTTTTATGAGTGGCTGGTAATGCCGTTTGGATTGACTAACGCGCCAGCATATTTTGTGGATCTTATGAATAGAGTGTTCAGAGATCAGTTGAACAAATTTGTACTTGTGTTCGTGGATGATATTTTGGTTTACTCCAGAACTGAAGAAGAGCACAAGACGCACTTAAGGATTGTTTTGGAAATCTTGCGGAAACATCAGCTGAAGGCTAAGTTTTCGAAGTGTCACTTCTGGAAGAGTGAAGTGAGGTTCTTAGGCCATGTTATCTCTGGAAATGGAATAGCGGTTGATCCCGCTAAGGTGGCAGCAATCCAGGATTGGGTTAGACCTAAGAATGCGTCTGATGTAAGAAGTTTTCTTGGATTAGCAGGATATTATCGTCGGTTTATTAAAGACTTTTCCAAGATAGCTGCACCGTTGACCGGATTGACGAAAAAGAACCAAGTGTTCAGATGGGATGATAAGTGTGAGCAAGCTTTCGTAATTCTGAAAGAGCGACTGACAAGTGCTCCTGTTTTGACTATTCCAAGTGGGAATGAAGAGATGGTGGTTTACACCGATGCATGTGGCACTGGACTTGGAGCAGTGCTAATGCAGAAGGATAAAGTTGTTGCGTATGCAAGTCGACAACTGAAGCCGCATGAAAGGAATTATCCGACTCATGATTTGGAGTTAGCGGCAATTGTGTTTGCTTTGAAGATGTGGAGACATTATCTATTGGGAGTTAGATTCGAGTTGTTTACAGATCATAAGTCGTTGAAGTATCTGTTCTCCCAAAAGGATTTGAATCTTCGACAGCAACGGTGGCTAGAGTTTCTAGCATCTTATGATTTTGGTATAGCCTATACTCCGGGAAAAGGTAACGCGGTGGCTGATGCATTAAGTCGAAGACATGCAGGTTTGGGAGCCATGTTTTCGGAATGGAAGAGTCTCGAGTATTTGGCTGGATTTGATTTCAGGCCCAGATGTGAATTAGAACCTGAGATGTTGACAAACTTATCGATAAGACCTACTCTTATGGAAAGTATTGGTGAGAGCCAAAAGCGAGACGATAAGCTTGTCAAGATCATCCGAGATTTGGAATCTGGATTGGACCCAGAGAAGGATAAGGGATTCGAGGTCGATCGAGAGGGTTGGCTTCGGAAGCAAGGACGATTGGTTGTTCCCGATGTAGATGGATTGAGAGATGAAGTTCTGAAAGAAGGTCATCACTCGAAGTTGACAATTCATCCAGGTGGAAATAAGATGTATCGGGATATGAAGAGAACTTACTACTGGGAAGGCATGAAGAAGGATGTTGGAAATTTTATTTCCAAGTGTATGAACTGTCAGTTAGTAAAAGCTGAGCAGAAGAAGCCCAGTGGATTACTTCAGCCATTAGAAGTTCCTACATGGAAGTGGGAGCAAGTGTCGATGGACTTTATCGATGGTCTACCTAGGACAAGAGCAGGAAATGAAGGAATTTGGGTCATAGTAGATCGTTTGACCAAGAGTGCAAGGTTCATTCCTGTTCGATCAACTAGGACTGCATCGAAGTTGGCTGAGTTGTATGTTAAGTGGATAGTTCGATTCCATGGTATTCCGAAGAGTATAGTGAGCGATCGAGACCCATTGTTCACTAGTAGATTTTGGAAGAGCTTCCAGGAAGTTTTGGGAACCGATTTGTGTTTGAGTACAGCTTATCACCCTCAAACAGATGGTCAGACTGAAAGAGTCAACCGAGTTTTGGAAGATCTTCTCAGAGCTTGTGTTTTGGACTTCGGAGGATCATGGGAAGATCATCTTCATTTGGTGGAATTTGCTTACAATAACAGTTATCAGTCGAGTATTGGTATGGCACCATATGAGGCATTATATGGAAGACCGTGTAACTCTCCGACGTGTTGGTTGGAAACTGGAGAAAAGCTGATACTTGGGCCAGAGATGATTCGACAGACTTCGGATTGTGTAGAGATCATTCGGCAACGAATGAAAGCAGCCCAAGATCGTCAGAAGAGTTATGCCGATAATCGTCGAAAGGATTTGGAATTCGACGTAGGTAATATGGTTTTTGTGAAGATTTCTCCTTTGAAGAGTGTTATTAGATTCGGGAAGAAAGGGAAATTGACTCCGAGATTTGTTGGACCATTCCCGATTATCGAGCGGATTGGAGAGCTCGCTTATAGATTGGAGTTACCAGAAAAGATGGCGGGTGTGCACAATGTTTTTCATGTATCTTATCTACGGAAGTATGTGCATGACCCAACTACGGTGGTTTCTGCTGATAGCTGTGAAGACTTGAAGGTTGATCCAGTGGTTACGAGACCTCGTAAGCCGCTTCGTGTTGTTGAAACTGACACGAAACAGCTTAGGAGGAAGACGATTACGTTGCTCAAGGTACAATGGAGTGATGATGTTAACGACTGTACGTGGGAAGAGGAAGAGAGGATGAAGGAAGCTCATCCTGAACTCTTCGAGGTATGGCCCTAAAGTGTCGTGACATCTCATGAATTTGTAGCTTGTTCTAAGTCTTAGAATTATGCATGCTAGGTTAGAAATTGGATGCATGGTTTGTTGATTGCTATGGATGGTAGGCATGTAGAATAGCTTTGATTGATGTTGTTGCTTGGAATTTCGGGGGCGAAATTCCTAAGGGGGAGAGAATGTAACGACCCGTATTTTACGTGTCGATAGATCGTAGAATTACTAGGTTGTTAGTGTTGGTTATGTCGTCCATAACCTAAGTCGTGTGGGGAGTTAACTCGTGGATAGTTTGGACCGACTTAAGAGGTTTACGACCTTAGGGAGTTAGCTTAGGTCGTGAGCGAGTTAGCTTAGGTCGTGAGAACAAGTTATGGGTTTCTGACCGACCTATAGTTATGTAGTGGACGACTTAAGGTGGTTGGACGAGTCAAGGTGTTAGCATGTTACGACCTAGTAATTTGGACGACCTAAGAAGTAGACGAGTTAGAAGGCAGCGACTTAAGGAAGTTGCCGAGTTACGACCTATAGGTTTGAACCTAGTCAGGGTAGTAAGCGACTCATAGGTAACGACTCAAGGAAGGTGACCGACCTAAGTGATTGACCGGGTTAAGATGTTAGCGGTCTAAGGATTGGGACGGGTTATGGTATAAGTCGTAGGTCGGCCATACTGTTGAGTCGATAGGTCGGCAGGGGGATAGGTCGGCAGCGACCTAAGTTAGGTCGGAGGCTTTTATATCGTGTATGGTCATTAGGTCGTGTGGCCCGTGTTATTGTTAGGTCGGCTGTGTTGTGTTGATTAGGTCGGTGACGACCTAAGGGGCGGACGACCTAAGGTAAATTCAGCCTATAAATAGAGGGGTTTGGCTCACTTTTTGGCACCGGTTTTTGAAGCGACGAAGTGCTGCCATTTTGGGAGCTCGACTACAACATTTCTTCATCTTCTTTTCTCCATTCCAATCTAATTCTAACATCCATCCAAGATCGAAGATCGAGATCGAAGATCCAAGAGACAAAGTTGAAGATCTTCATCCAACGAAGCTAGATTTCATCGTTTTAAGCGAGATTTCGCCGGATCAAGCCTTGATCTTCGATGTCCAGATCTGAAGTGTTTAGTTTTTGAGGTGTTTAGGTGATTTGGTGAGTGGTAGTTATCTCTCACGCGGACCCAAAGGAGTATATTGGATTGGTGGTTTGTTGGAGTGTTGTAGATAGTGATTTTGTGCATTTTCCTTAGATCCAAGTATAGATCCATTGTTTGTGAAGATGTTTACCTATGCAAGCCCATTTATTAAGTTATAGAAACAAAACCCATGTTTTATATTTGCTAGATCTATGCTAAAAACTCATGATTCATGTATGTTAGTTCTATGCTCATTTATTTACGAAATTGCCATTGTAGTTATGAATGCCTAATTAGATCTTGATTGAATACTTATTTATTTGGATTAATGTTTGCCGTGATTGATTGTTGTGAATGAGCTATCTAGTTGATAGATTTGGACAAGTATGGTCAAAGATGATTCAAAAGCTACAGAAGAGGCTCTTGAATGGTGAAAGCTGCTAAAGGCATATGTGGCGGATGTGGAAGCTCATATGTATGGATTGAATGATGTTGAGATGGAACTTTGCCATGATGCGATGAGGCAAACCATGTTGTTGAGTTGAGACTTTGCTATGGTGTAATAAAGCGAAGTATGATGTGATGTAGACTTGGCGTAATCCAGGCAGGGATCATTCCAAGCATGTTGATAACTCGAGGGATGGTTCGAGTTGGTTGATAATGGATTGCTCGAGAGGTAGCTTGAGCTAGTATGAGGATAGTCGTCAAGGAGGATGACTAGGAGGCTTGGATCTCATCGTTGTTGAAGGTTCTAGCATGCTCAAAAGCAAGAGTACATGGGGTGCCCATAACGACTACAGGTAGGTAGTCAGGACAACCAAAAGACTACAGGTAGGTAGTCGAGTACTCTGGGCAAAGTAGATAAGACCTAGGCACAAGGCAGTGTGCGGAGTTATGTCTGGAACCGGGGTTACCATTAGCCCTTGACGGATGGTCATTCAATCAACGGTAAGATCGAAGTAAGGATAACAGTGATAGCCAGAGTCATGGATGTTTGGACGTTTGGTTGTATCATCATTCGGTCTCAAGAGCGGTATTTTCTAGGTGCTTATCTGATCTTGGTTTAGGCCTTGGGGGTTTGTATTTGGAAAACATCGCCCTTGACTCGAGTGATTATTGCTTTACCTTAATTATCTGCTATGTTATGCTTACTTCTCTTTGGTGTGTATCTGGGGGCTATCACTGTAGAAAGAGGTGGAGTGGGATGGTTTGGTTCCTATTCCTTTTATCCTTTATGCTCTTTTGGTATGTTTGATAGTTGATTTACTGCTCACTAAGACTTTGTCTGACTCAAGGTTTTATGTCTCCTCTTATTACCTTGGGCTGTTCATCCATGTTGGGATGGGCAGACTAGGTAGCAGGTGACAGGTGCTGTTCTTAGAGATCTACGATGATGATGACGAAGACGAGCAGGAGGCTTTGCATACTAGTTTTCTTACTATATGTACTGGGTGTTCCGCTGTTATATCTGATTGAGTGTTGTAGTGAGGCTTTGATGTATGGATGATTCATGTTTGTATAAATCTACTTACGATGCTTATATGATGAGTTTTCTGTTATGGAGCTTCACTATATATTTCTCTATTGTATTTTATCCAAGCGCTGTGAGTTGTACGATAGAGGTTGCTGTTTTATTTTACCCTGACTATCGTCCATGACTACCTGGCACGCCTTTCATCGCACTATTCCATTGTTTTGGTGCGGGAGTCATGGGCGGTCGTCACAAAACTATTACCATAATATTCTTACATTCCATCTAACTTTCTATTAACGTAATAATTAAGTGTTAAGTTTCATTTATTTGCCATAAATCCAATTATTGAATTTTTCTACACTTCAACTAAATTAAAAATCTTACTTTCCATTCTTTTAAATTCAGTCAATCGTTATCTTATGGGTACATTTTACATTACTGTAAATCCAATTCCCTAATATTTTCCAGTGATCATCTAAATTTATATCAACGTAGTGATTGATTACGTTTATTTCAATGGATTTAGATCTAATTCACTAAATTATATACATATGTAAACAATTAAAAGTTATCACAATAAGCCAAATCTACTCCCATTCATACCCTATTATCAATTGACAAAAATAAAATTTCTTACCTAACATTGATTATGTCAAATTACATTTTACTGCGTATTATTTCATCAATTGAATTTATTTTTCAAATTTGCTGATTTCAATCAATTAAACTTTACCCTCTGTTTCAATAAATTGGGTATGCACAAATTTAGCTATTCAATCAAATTTCAATTTACGGTACAATTATCATGGTTTATATCATATTGCATTAATATCCCTATTTTATCTTAGATTTCCTCTACATTTCCTTTAACGTAAAATTTAACTGTTACATTCACAATAAATTCAATTATTGAAAGTTTTTCTTTTCAATTAAATAAATAAATCTAGCTTTCATTCTTTAAATTAGCCAATTGTCATATTATAAATGAAATTGACATTATTTTCAAATATTACTTTATATTAACATTAACGTCATAATTCATTTATATTTATTGCAGTCGGTTACCAGTTATACTTTAATGCACTAAATAAATGGTTAACCTAAATAATTGTTACCATTTAACATTTCCTTCCACTTACAAGCTATTATTAACACAAAGTTGTCATTGACTTAGCTTTAATTAAGCAAATTAGATGAATGGGTAAATTTTAACAATTATCACTAAATGCCAAATTTACACATTCATACTTAAATATCAACTACAATTTATTAAAATTACTTACCTAGCCTTGATTCAATCACATTGCAATTTTTTACGTACTATTTCTCAATTAACATAACCTTTGAATTTAATTCTCAATTTATTTAATGCAATCAATTATGACTTTTACAACTTAAATACATTCATTGGTTCGTAGTTATTTCATTAATGCATGCTTCATTCCATACTATTTAGTTATTTGCCAAGTATGTACACTAATTACTATTTATATTCTTAATCCTTTATTGTCTTGTGTACAATTTGTAGCTAAACATACATTTAGATTATTTTCTATAATTGGAATTTTATGCAAGTTCATAAATCATTAACCTTAAATTTGCATTGTTTCTATTAAATTTTCATTCTCCTCCGTTACCCTTTTAATGATCATTGAGGTAACGTATAATTTCAACAATGACCATTTAAAATTACTTTTCTAACATTTATTGTAATTGGTTTTCATAATTTGGAATTCGCTAATTTAGTTAGCCTTAACGTTATTACATTAAATCTACATTCAGTTTCAATTAATATAGAATTTAATTCTAATTACTTACCATTTAATTCATAAATTATTGATTACCTTCAAAATTAGATAAAATTGATTTGGTTGCCATCTTCACTATGTCCATTATTACTTAACTTCAAATTTACAATTTCACTCAAATATAACTTTATAAAATTTTCCCAATTAATAGGTATTGCACCAATATCGTTCCTTATCAACTTGCATAAACCTTTTCACATACATTTTCATTCAACTACTATTCAATATATTTTGTTTCAGCGTTCATTTTAATATTAACTTATAAAGTTTTTTTTTTCTTTTTTTCTTTTCATCTAAATTTAATTACTAAATTTTAATTTAAAATAACCAACTTAATTATTAAAATTCACGGGTCATTACACTCTCTCCCACTCAAAACTTTTCGTCACCGAAAAGGAAAAGAATGGAAAAGAAGAATTAAGAAATCAATATATTTTATTTAAAATATTAAATTTATAAACAAATAAATTTAAAAAATTAATTATTTTAAATAAAATATACAATATATAACCATTAAACCTTTTATACTCAAATTAATAAAATTTGGAAAACACATTCAAAATAATTTCTAAGTCTGAAATTTTCGAAAAATCTCGACAGAGTCTCCTTTGTACCGAGAGGCTCGTAAGAAAATATAATATCAAATATAACAATATACATATATAATATCCAAAATATTATATCCCAACACGGGAAAATATATAAAATAGCGCTATAAAACCGTAATCCGAGAACGTACCTATTTGTCGGGAAAATTACGCTTATTTTATGGAACCAAAAGCAGTTGCAATTGCTTGCATAACCTGCATTTCACTTATAAAATCTAAAAGGGTTAACAATTATATAAATGAAATATTAAAGTTGTTTCAACCACAACAACAATCAATTCCAACAAGCAGCATACACAAAAATACAAATCAACCATTCAAGCAAACAAACACATAGTTGTTCGTGTCAAACTTTAAATTGTATGGAACGAAAAATAAACTATCAAGTGCACCATTTACTCCACAGTCTTAGATGAAACTAAATAGGTTATTCACTCATCCAACCAATTTAAAGTATCCTTACCCCAACAACCATAAACCAAACAACAATTCAAATCAAATTTACTTATTATTAATTTTATTTCATACATTAGTTGTTTGATTTCCTTTCTTTCATTCATTCAGTGATTCCTTCATTTATTTCCATTTATTACTTACAATATTCATTTTCCATTTTAATGTCATGTAAGTTTTTCTTTATTGCACCATATTTTATTATAGTATCATTTTATTTTATTTACTTAAGTTTATAATCATCTATTTATGATACTTACCTTTAACTATATTTACTTATAGTAAAATTTCAATTTATAACTTAAGTTTATAACATTAAATTCTCATTTATAACAGCAAATTCATTGAATACTTTCATTACCTCAAGCTTACTTGTAAGATTTCCCATTACATTTTCTTACTAACATTGTAACTTTTATTGTATGGTAAGTTATATATATGCTTTAAGAATGTAATTGAAAATTATACAAGTTTCTTCTCAATTCCTCTAATTAATTAATGGTTCAATAATTACATCTTTGTTTTACAAGTTACAATTTCAAATCACCTTTAATTTCATTCATTACCTAGCATTAAATCACTTATTTCATTTAGGGTTTCAATTATTAGTTAAATTCCGTTTCACTCCATTAATTAAACTATTAATAAATGGAAACTTAAGAATTATATACCGGGTCTAATTTTAAATTACTTTAAAATAATAGATAAATATATTTACAACTTATCTATATCCAAGTATATTCAAAACAAATTAAAAATTTACTTCTGTTTATCAAAAATAAATCTGTAGTAAAACTACTACAGTGGCCATCCAACTTCGAAACTCGAAAATGAAAGTCGATGATGCGTGCACTCATCACCGAAATTATTTCCCAGCGACAGAGAAGGGAGTACAAAACTTATTTTCTTTCATAATTTCTTTAAAACAATTCTTTCAAATTAAATTGAATATTTATATCATAAAATACTTCTAACAATATTATTCTATATTCTAAAATTATTCGAAACAAAGTTTCAAAACCCCGAAACTTAAGCTCTAAATTTCCAATCTTCATTTATTTTATTTTCAACTTAGTTTCAACTATTATTTATATTTTCATTACCTAACAACCAATATATAGCAACCAAATATATCTTATTTATAAAAATTTACTTTATACATATGGAAAATATAATAGGCAAAATTATTTCATTCACCTATATTAAAAACAAATATTGTGTCGGTCTGGCCTATTAAGTGTTTAGAAACCCCTATAGATGTCACGGCGTCCCGTGCACCAACCAGAGTTTATAAATACAAAACGAAACAAAGCAACACAATATCAAAACCTTTTTATAACACTAACTAATACGCTCTCTCATATATATACACTCAGCGACTCCCATAGGGTATTTCTACCCTATTAATAAAGAGTCAAACCCCACAAAGCTAAGGTTTATCGCTAAACCAAAGCTCTGATACCACGATGTAACATCTCGCCTTTTCGCACACTTTAAATCGACACACATGCTGGTTTAAACCATACGGAAGGGCGGATTGTTATGGGGTAAATAAGAAAAACAAGAAAGAAATAAAAGAAAACAGAATCTCACAGCAGAAGGATAAAATATAATAATCAAATATACAGTTTATAAATCTGTTTACAAAAACATTGATTATATTTATATAATACATATCAGAGTTACACATACCAATAACAATGCAGCGGAACAATATGAGTGTAGTGGAATATAATAAATAATAATAATAGAAATCTTCGTCTTCGTCCTCCAGAGCTAAAGTCTTCGATCCTGAAACGCTCGGACTGACCCGAGCGAATTTGAAAGGACAAAAACACTCGAGTCAGAACTAAAAGATCTTATGTAAGTTAAATCAACAGAAATAAATATGAGTGCAGTAACTCAAGAGATGCTCGGGATTTACATCTCCTAAGGATCCGTTAAACTATTTACTATGTAGTAAATTTTGCTATTATAATAGTGTCTATAGTAAAATAAACATACTTTTAAACAGCGTTAAGGCTTTATATTTTCCACCTTAACACGTAATAGTTCCAGTAGTTCATCCAATATCATAGTCCCTCCTGATCGGGAAGCCACCAGAGGATACCACACGGGCTACGGGAGAAATCCAAACTCGTACAAGGTGCGATAGGGTAGGTGACACGGCACAACTAGGCAATGCCAGGGTAGATATACCAATTACGCATCCGGGCTGGTGGTAACGCGTAGCTGCTACTACCGCCCACCTCGGACAAACTCCTCCAAAAATCAAAGAAATCAAAAGTGTCCACCGAAACAATCCAAAGTCAAAGTATAATATCGAAGAGGAGTATCTGATCAGAGGAATAACCTCATTGCCCCGAGAATCGCTCCTGTTTTAGCCACCTTATGCCAACTCACGGGAGTCGGGTCCACGTAATTACCTCAAAGGAAAACGCCGCCACCATCCTGCTTCATTCTGGAATCTCCACCGCGTACACGGTTGTTAAAGTGGTTTTCGGAGTTGGCAGAGAGTATGACAACTTCCGATCCCGATCTCTTTAACAACCAACCGTTATTATAACACCGTGGTCATTTAAAAATAATTTTTCTTTCAAAACCAGAATATAATATCTATTTCAAAACCATATAAATACGATATCCTTTCCATTTCAAAACAAACTCATTTGATATTATTTTTATAAAACCCAAATTAATATAATATCATTTTATTTCAAATATATTTCTTTTCCAAAATCATATTGCTTTAAAATTTGTATTAGTTGGTACCCAACATTTGAATTATAACTTTCAAACATAAAACTATGAAATTTGTAGCTTTAAAACCATAACTTTCAAAACTTAAATGGTTTGGATATTCAACGGTATATAAAATAAAACAGTTGAATTTAAAATTTCTTTATAAAGTAAATAATTTCCACGCCTTTACAATTTTATTCACTTTAAATTCAGTCTAAACCCATAACCTTTAGATTCACTTTCAGTTTGAATAAAAACACTTCGATTTCAATATTTTCAAACTTTGAGTATTTAATAAATTCCAAAACTAAGGTTGGGAATTCCTATTCAATAATTCATTGTCCCATTATTTAGTTTTGAAATGTTTACATAATATATCCATAACCATTTAAAATAAAACTGAATTTATTAACACTAGATATTTCCTCCATTTATTTATACTTGAATTATTCATTTAAAAATTCAGATATGAATATCATACCTTTAAAATTTCAAGCTGAATAAGTTTTACATCAACTTATGGAGTTAAATTTTTAAATAAGCTCAATTCCAAATAAATTTCCAATATATTTTCCAACCTTAAATGATTTGAACCATTTAAAACTCTATTTATACACAATATCTTAAACCTGTACTTAATCATATAATATAAATTATCAAACTCCATTATTCAACTTATTTAATTTCATTTAACAAATTCATACATAGCTTAAATTCAATAATTTAACTATATACATGTGTATATAGGATAAGATTTTATATAAGATCAAAAATTAATATTTATTAAACCATATCCTATCCAAACCATAGAAATCATTTTCGAAATTTTTATATATATATAGACCGACGGTGTCTGTATATAATTTCTACCCTATGGTCAAGTGATATGAATATCTATCATTTCAATCCGTAATTTAAAATAAAAATTACGGTTATATATCATTTCAAACCACAATCCCAAATGAAACGAAATGCGTAACAACTTACAGTCAATATAAATAAACATCCATTCTTCCATCAAAATCATACATCCATTTGTTACAATCATCATCCAAATTCAAACAATACATCAAATGTAACAGGTGATAAATAACTGGTATCAACTATCAGTTTATATTCAAAAATAAATTATAACTGTTTAACAGGTAGTTTATATGCAATAAAAATAAATATAAATTTAACTGGTAGTTAATAGGCAATAAATAATAAATAACAATTTAATTAAATAAATGCAATTAACTGAGATGATGATTAAAATAGGCCAGACAAACGTAAATAAATTTCAAACCACATCATATATCAATTTAACAAACATAAGAAATTTTAGAAGTTGTGAGTGGGTTAAAACACTCACTTTTTGAATTTAAATTGAATTAAAATCCAATTTAAACCCAAAAATTCAACAGCCTCAGAATCTTCCCAAACCAGCGTTAAAATGTTATAAATCTCAATACGATCCTAACAAAAAGAATCGCGCATAAATCGGACATTGTATGCGAAAGTTATTCAAGTTATAAGATGACTATTGCCATAATAAAGTGTATATATACAATGATATTAAAATAAACAAAATAAATACTAAATTTCACGTTTTGGGATGAGGAGACTAGGGTACCTGCTAACAAGGTGGTGGCAAGGCTTGGGTGAGGTGGAGAGGCTTTCACGCAACTCAAAGCTTCAAGAAGGATTAGGAAAAAGTGTTGCAAGCAGGTGAGGGAGAAAATGAAATAGGGTCATGTTTGCATAATGAAGTTCAGTGAGATTGGAAAATTGAAATGAGGCTAAAGGAGGATGGAACTAATGAAATGAATGCTTCAGGTAGCAAAAATGAAAATTTATACATTGCAAACACAGAGGTGGTAACGATTAATAAATATAAGGTAACAAATGGACCAGTTGTACTAAACTTTGAGATCCAATATCAAAACGTCTACTCTGCTAAATTAATTTCTATTAACCCTAAATATACACCTTATTAATACCCAATTTAATTTTATTAACACACATTAAATAAAATGTAACACTCCAATTAATGCCCTTGGGGACCGCCGCTGCACAAAATAAAAGATGAGACTGGAAATTCAAATTTAAAAACGGCGTTTTTCTCAGTGCGCAATCACGATTCAAAATATTTAATTTACTTTAAAATATAAGGTTAGCATTAAAATCACTTCTATACTACCTCTGATTGTTATAAAATGAATGTAAAATGTTGTTTCAAAATTCAAATTTTTCCTTTTTTATAAAATTTTACTTATCTTTAAAATGAAACGTTCATTTCATTTTTCTCAAACTGTTCTTTTATTTTCATTAAAAATGCTCTTTCTATTTAACCCAAAAATGTACGTTTCTTATATTAAATGCCATAAATTTCAATTAACTTCTCTTTCCTTTAATTTAAAGATTCCTCATATGGATTAGATGTTGCAAATTCCACACTTTCAAAGCTTTAACTTCTATTTCAATTGTTTATAGATTATACATTAATCTTCCAAAATTTTCAATGAAATTAGCTTTACATTTATTTTCAATACATTCATCTTATGGTATAATTATTTTGTTTCATATCTATTATTCAATTCACTATTCTTAAACGGATAAAAATTTTCATTAAATTCGCAAACCATTACCATAATATTCTTACATTCCATCTAACTTTCTATTAACGTAATAATTAAGTGTTAAATTTCATTTATTTTCCATAAACACAATTATTGAATTTTTCTACACTTCAATTAAATTAAAAATCTTACTTTCCATTCTTTTAAATACAGTCAATCATTATCTTATGGGTACATTTTACATTACTGTAAATCCAATTCCCTAATATTTTCCAGTGATCAACTAAATTATATCAACGCAGTGATTAATTACGTTTATTTCAATGGATTTGGATCTAATTCACTAAATTATATACATATGTAAACAATTAATAGTTATCACAATAAGCCAAATCTACTCCCATTCATACCCTATTATCAATTGACAAAAATAAAATTTCCTACCTAACATTGATTATGTCAAATTAGATTTTACTGCGTATTATTTCATCAATTGAATTTATTTTTCAAATTTGCCGATTTCAATCAATTAAATTTTACCCTCTGTTTCAATAAATTGGGTATGCACAAATTTAGCTATTCAATCAAATTTCAATTTACGGTACAATTATCATGATTTATATCATATTGCATTAATATCCCTATTTTATCTTAGATTTCCTCTACATTTCCTTTAACGTAAAATTTAACTGTTATATTTCACTTATTCGCAATAAATTCAATTATTGAAAGTTTTTCTTTTCAATTAAATAAATAAATCTAGCTTTCAATTCTTTAAATTAGCCAATTGTCATATTATAAATGAAATTGACATTATTTTCAAATATTACTTTATATTAACATTAACGTCATAATTCATTTATATTTATTGCAATCGATTACCAGTTATACTTTAATACACTAAATAAATGGTTGACCTAAATAATTGTTACCATTTAAAATTTACTTCCACTTACAAGCTATTATTAACACAAAGTAGTCATTGACTTAGCTCTAATTAAGCAAATTAGATGAATGGGTAAATTTTAACAATTATCACTAAATGCCAAATTTACTCACATTCATACTTAAATATCAACTACAATTTATTAAAATTACTTACCTAGCCTTGATTCAATCACATTGCAATTTCTTACGTACTATTTCTCAATTAACATAACCTTTGAATTTAATTCTCAATTTATTTAATGCAATCAATTATGACTTTTACAACTTAAATACATTCATTGGTTCGTAGTTATATCATTAATGCATGCTTCATTCAATACTATTTAGTTATTTGCCAAGTATGTACACTAATTACTATTTATATTCTTAATACATTTATTTTCTTGTGTACAATTTATAGCCAAACATATATTTAGATTATTTTCTATGATTGGAATTTTATGCAAGTTCATAAATCATTAACCTTAAATTTGCATTGTTTCTATTAAGTTTCCACTCACCTCCGTTACCCTTTTAATGATCATTGAGGTAACGTATAATTTCAACAATGACCATTTAAAATTACTTTTCTAACATTTATTGTAATTAGTTTTCATAATTTGGAATTCGCTAATTTAGTTAGCCTTAACGTTATCACATTAAATCTACATTCAGTTTCAATTAATATAGAATTTAATTCTAATTACTTACCATTTAATTCATCAATTATTGATTACCTTTAAAATTAGATAAAATTTGATTTGATTACCATCTTCACTATGTCCATTATTACTTAACTTCAAATTTACAATTTCACTCAAATATAACTTTACAAATTTTTCCCAATTAATAGGTATTGCACCAATATCGTTACTTATTGTTATCCCGCCTTTTGGTCAAGGCTGGAATATCAACAAATTGGCAAGGAATGATGGATATCGGGGTTGGAGATCGATTGGAATCAAGGCTGCAATCGATGTCGTCAAAATTTGGTTGAGCTCCGATTGGGACTAAATTGATTGGAGATGATGATAAGGACTAGTAGAGGCTATGTTTCAAATTTCAGGTTAATCGGAGTTCGTATGAAGAAGATATGATCGATGTAAGGTAGGAAGGACATGCTGTTCGTATCCATCGGTGTGTAGGATTGGTTCGTATCGATGTGTTTCGCATCGATCAGGAAGACAGTGGTTCAAATCGATACACTTCGTATCGATCAGAAAGTGAGGACTTCGTATCGATACCGTTCGTATCGATCGGTATGGGTTCGGCTCAGAGAAGTTCGCATCGATCAGGTGTTGGTTCGGCTCGATAGTGTTCGTGTCGATCAAAGGCAGAGCAGAGTGAAGGACTTCAAATCGATACCGTTCGTATCGATCAGCATGGACACGGCTCAATGGTTTCGTATCGGTCAGATGGGAAGAGGCGGCATGTCTCTAATTGATACTTTCGTATCGATGGTAGAAGAGTTTGGCACTTTCGGATCCATCAGGTAAAGGTTTATTCGTGTCCATCAGGTAAAACCTTGTTCGTATCCATCAGGTAAGGTCTCGTTCGTATCCATCCCAAGGATGAGGTTCATGTCCATTTTCATGACCACTTCGTATCGATCCCCTCATACTCATTTCGTATCCATCAATGGAAGCGGTACGAAATATAGTCCTGGGGTCGATACGCAGAAAGACACGAGTGGATGGTGTGAACGAATGATGTTATGGATATGAACAAGCACGAGATGCAGAAACGAACAAGCAAAATCCACGAATCTAGGGGATAAGCATTCAAAGCGGTGAAGAATGCCCACGTCTCCAGGAAAACAAGCGTTCAACATGGCAAGAAAGGCGGATCAACCCAGAGATTTCGCGACACGTCATCGATGCGCACGCGCCTCTATCGAGTCGAAAGTGATGGATTCGAACGGATGGATTCGAAGACGACAGCCAACAGAAAACCCAAATTCGAATCGATCATAACTCAAGATCCACTCATCCAAATGCAACGAAATTTTCACAGCAGCTTGCATACACGGTAAGGATTGTTCCTGCCAAGTTTCAGCTCAATTGGATCATTTTTTGATGGATACGAAATCACTTTGTATCGATCACAGATCGAGTCGAAACTTGGTGGGGTCGGTCACGTGGGCCCACTCACGTTCCAGAAGAAGTCTCCCAAAGTTTGAGCGCGATCTCAGCCTCCTAAGCCTATAAATAGAACCCCAGAGCCTATAGAAAAAGGATCTTTTGGCTATTGGACGTCCAGACTCTGCCAGATTCATTTTTATACTTCAATACAACTATTGTACTCGAAATTCTTCATTATTACTGCTGTAATCATCTGTAACCAGCAAGGATAATCAATAAAAGAATTAAACTTTGAAGTGGACGTAGGCCGGAGATAGCCGAACCACTATAAATCTTGTGTCTTAGTTCATTATTTCTGAATTGTTGTTTGATATTTGCCAAGATCTGATATTTGTGCTTGAATATCACTGATTTGTGCTCACACACTGGTGCTTTCACGGTATTTGGGGTTTGTGACCAATTTTGGCGCAAACACTTTGGTTCTTTCATTGAGAAGGACCAGCACCCGCTACATCGGATTGAAATTTGGATTTGAAAAAGTTTGAGGAGTTTGGATTTGAGGACAATGACTAGAAAAAATAGTAGAAGACAAAGGGCTGAGAGAAGCCAACAAGGATGAAGCCAGGACGCATCCTCCGGAGCGGGAAAAGGGCAAACTTCCATCTACATCACCAGAGACGAAATGGAAGCTATAACAAATTCACTGCAAGAGAGGTTGTTGAAGAGCCAACAGGAAATGATGCAGACTTTCTTTGAGCAAATGAGAGATTTAGGGATGTAGTACTTAGGAACAACTACAGCGGCTATGGATGCACGACAAGGGACTAGGGTTGTGGAACCTAGTGGAGGACAGGATACAGAGCCAGAAGGCAATCAACAAGGGCTTGGGGGCAGGCCCATAGGATCCAACACAGGAGGACCTTTGAAAGGAGTTCAAAAGGCCAGAGCTAACGTTGTTGCTAGTGAGCCACATGAAGAATATGTGACGGAGTTCCCTCGGGAGCATGGGGGGAAACCCCTGACAGACAATACTGGATTAGTGGAGATCATCAGGAAAACCATGCGTGGAGGCTTTACCAATAAAGACTTGGAAGGAGTGAACAGGAGTCCATTCGCTTGGGAAAAAAGGATGGCTCAGAATCCACCTAAGTTTAAATTACCTAGCATGGAGGTATATGATGGCAAGGCAGACCCAATTGATCACTTGATGAGGTACACCAGACACATGGAGGTGTTGGGGGCATCGGAGGAAGTAATGGCCCGATGCTTCCATTTGTACTTGACGGACTTAGCTGCAATGTGGTTTAGGCAGCTGGGAGAAGAATCTATCTGGACTTGGAGGGAATTGGTGGATAGGTTTTTGGGACAGTTTCCGGTTCATATCAAGAGGCCGAAGAACGTAATGACATTGACATCGGTAAAACAAAGGACGGATGAATCACTTAGAGCTTTTCTAACTTGATTCAATGAGGCGGTTGCTTTGGTGGATCGGCCTGATCCATCGATGGTTTTAATGGCGGCAGTATCAGGAGTCAAGAAGGATTCGAATTTCAAGGTATCTTTGATAAGAGACCCACCACTGGATCTCGGGGAATTCTTTCACGAAGCTGAGAGGTTCCTCCGACAAGAGGATGCATGTGTAGATTTATAATTGAAGGAGGTGAATGCAACTGAGGGTGGAGGACCATCAAGAAAAGGTTCGGATAAAGACAAAGGAAAAAGGAAGTTGGGCGATGATTCTGGAAAAAATAGGAAGCGATGGAAGGATCCAAAGTTTTCTACATACACAGGATTGAACGAGACACTGGAGCGGATATACCTGGATACTCGGAATCGCCTTCCCTATCAAAGGCCGGCTAGGAGAGAACCATCAGAACGGGAGAGGACATCAGGAAGGCACTGTCTCTTCCATGATTTAGATGGACATGATACCAACAACTGCAGGCACTTAAAGGATATAATCGAGGAGCATGTAAGAAATGGACAGTTGCGACAATATGTCAGAACTCGGAATGCAGCAGTGGACCAGGAGCAACCACCATATGCCTCACACCATGATGATGTGAGGCCTAGGAATGACGGTCGATTGATTATCCATTGCCAAGGATAATATGAAATAAGCAACGAGCTACTGGCAAACGGAAAAGTCATTTACACATGTACGGGGACGGAGATAGCCCCTAGGCATGCTCTGAGTGATGATAAACCGCGACGCTATGGTTTGTGAAACTTGTTTTTTGTTTTGGATTGGACACTTGATTTTTCTGGTTTGGTTTTGGAGTTTGGATTGAACTCCTAGTTTTGTTTGCTTTCTGATTTGGATTTTCCTTTGGATGATTGTTTTCGGTTTTGGACGCTGGTTTGGATTTCTGATTTTCTGGTTTTGATTTGGATTTTGGATTCGGATTTTGGATTGGATTTTGATTGGATTTTTATTTGATTTTTGATAAAAGGTCGTCGGGTATGGATTATGCCTGGAAAGGGGTGAGTCGCTTTGCCCGAACGTGGTAAATTGACTCATTCAGGTCGTCGAGTATGGACTATGCTCGAAAAGTGTCCGAAGAGACCAGGATTCGGCCTAGGACTTAGGCCTTGTATTATCAATTGTTATTTTCAGGTCGCTGAGTATGGACTATGCTCAGCAAGGGTACGGAGAGACCAGGATTCGGCCTTGGACTTAGGCCCCATATTATTGATTATTGTTTCAGGTCGTTGAGTATGGACTATGCTCAACAAGGGTCCGGAGAGACCAGGATTCGGCATAGGACTTAAGCCATGGCATTGTACAACGTACAGGGACACTGGACCACGGTCGTCAGGTGTGGATTGCGCTTAGCAAGGACCCGGAGAGGTTAGCTCAATGTTCAGGGACACTGGACCACGGTCGTCAAGTGTGGTTGTGCTTGGCAAGAGCCCGGAGAGGTTATGGATTTGGATATCGACCCAGAGACGCCCCAGATTTGGTTATTGGCTATTGGATAAGGATGGATTAAAAGCTCGGTCATCGAGTTCGGACGGACATGGAATTGGCTATGGAATTTGGATATCAGATTCGAAACTATTCAAAACATGCCTTCTTATCACAAGGCATGTTTTGGGGGGCAAATGTTATCCCGCCTTTTGGTCAAGGCTGGAATATCAACAAATTGGTAAGGAATGATGGATATCGGGGTTGGAGATCGATTGGAATCAAGGCTGCAATCGATGTCGTCAAAATTTGGTTGAGCTTCGATCGGGACGAAATTGATTGGAGATGATGATAAGGACTAGGATCGGCTATGTTTCAAATTTCAGGTTAATCGGAGTTTGTATGAAGAAGATATGATCGATGCAAGGTAGGTAGGACATGCTGTTCGTATCCATCAATGTGTAGGATTGGTTCGTATCGATGTGTTTCGCATCGATCAGGAAGATGGTGGTTCGAATCGATACACTTCGTATCGATCAGAAAGTGAGGACTTCGTATCGATCCCGTTCGTATCAATCAGTATGGGTTCAGCTCAGAGAAGTTCGCATCGATCAGGTGTTGGTTCGGCTCGATAGTGTTCGTATCGATCAAAGGTAGAGCAGGGTGAAGGACTTCGAATCGATACTGTTCGTATCGATCAGCATGGACACGGCTCAATGGTTCATATCAGTCAGATGGGAAGAGGCGGCATGTCTCGAATCGATACTTTTGTATCGATGGCAGAAGAGTTTGGCACTTTCGGATCCATCAGGTAAAGGTTTATTTGTGTCCATCAGGTAAAACCTTGTTCGTATCCATCAGGTAAGGTCTCGTTCGTATCCATCCCAAGGATGAGGTTCATGTCCATTTTCATGACCACTTCGTATCGATCCCCCCATACTCATTTCGTATCCATCAATGGAAGCGGTACGAAATATACTCCTGGGATAGATACGAAGAAACACACGAGTGGATGGATGCGAACGAATGATGTTATGGATATGAACAAGCACGAGATGCAAAAACGAAGAAGGAAAATCCATGAATCAAGGGGATAAGCATTCAAAGCGGAGAAGAATGCCCACGTCTCTAGGAAAACAAGCGTTCAACATGGCAAGAAAGGCGGATCAACCTAGAGATTTCGCGACACATCATCGATGCGCACGCGCCTCCATCGAGTCGAAAGTGATGGATTCGAACGGATGGATTCGAAGACGACAGCCAACGGAAAACCCAAATTCGAATCGATCATAACTCAAGATCCATTGATCCAAATGCAACGAAATTTTCACAACAGCTTGCATACAAGGTAAGGATTGTTCCTGCCAAGTTTCAGCTCGATTGGATCATTTTTTGATGGATACGAAATCACTTCGTATCGATCACAGATCGAGTCGAAACTTGATGGGGTCGGTCGCATGGGCCCACTCACGTGCCAGAAGAAGTCTCCCGAAGTTTGAACGCGATCTCAGCCTCCTACGCCTAAAATAGAACCCCAGAGCCTACAGAAAAAGGATCTTTTGGCTATTGGACGTCCAAACTCTGTCGGATTCATTTCTATACTTCAATACAACTATTGTACTCGAAATTCTTCATGATTATTGCTGTAATCATCCGTAACCAGCAAGGATAATCAATAAAAGGATAAAACTTTGAAGTGGACGTAGGCCGGAAATAGCCGAACCACTATAAATCTTGTGTCTTAGTTCATTATTTCTGAATTGCTGTTTGATATTTGCCATGATCTGATATTTGTGCTTGAATATCACTGATTTGTGCTCACACACCGGTGCTTTCACGGTATTTGGGGTTTGTGACCAATTTTGGCGCAAACACTTATCAACATGCATAAACCTTTTCACATACATTTTCATTCAACTACTATTCAATATATTTTATTTCAGCGTTCATTTTAATATTAACTTATAAAGTTTTTTTTTCTTTTTTTCTTTTCATCTAAATTTAATTACTAAATTTTAATTTAGAATAACCAACTTCATTATTAAAATTCACGGGTCGTTACAGACCTCCAACTTCCTCCAACAACGATCAAGACGATCATCTCATCCTCGATCGCCAGAAATGGACGAAAGATCGATTTCCGTTTAACTCGCAATATCACGACAACCACAAACTTAAAAATCATGGTACTATTATCAAAATTCATGGTTTCTAAGCATGAATACAAAAGTACAATCAAAACTTCAAAATTTAACAATCGAATTTTTGACTTGAATTAATTCTTACTGTAAATTCAATCCAATCTGATAATTACTTAATAATTATTCTAGAAATTATTTTAAAAAAATAGTATTTCACCCATGCAAACAACTCTTCTTTAATGATCAAAGTCTAAAACTGTTTAGATAGGGAGATATGAATTTATTTAGGTGAGTTCTTGAGTCTGTTGAACATAACAGAGGCTAATATTTACATATACACAGACATGCACATAAATAAACAGAGTGGTTCAACTATATTCCAAGTAAAATACATCCATGCAAGCATTATTCACAACATAACGTCTTCACTTTATCACATGCACCAGGATAAAAACAGATTTAAGCTTTAAAAAGAAATGTTTACGCACAGTATTTTTGAAAATAAAGAACAGGCTTTTATCTAGAACTTGATTTTGAAGCTGATGGTTGATTTTTGAATTTCAACTTGATTGTTGATCTGATCTTCTTATGTTTGAGTTGAATTTGAATCTTACTTGAAACTTTGCTCAGGTTGAAGACTTGAAACAGTTTGATTTTCTTTGGTTTTTTTATTTTAGAAGTTGAAAGAAGAAAAGATTCAGAAATGAATATGCGAAACGTTTTTCACTATAAACAGACTCTTCTCCATCTTATTGTTATTAATATTTAGTTCAAAAGAAAAGTGATATTGCCATTGTTATTTTGCATGTTATTCCTAGTTCACAAATGACAAAGCCAATGTTTTTAAAAAAAATTATGTCTTATTGTTTTATGTTTATATATACAACTATATTTAGTCCATGTATAATTTTAAAAGAAAGTATACTAAACCCTTTATTAAATCTTATTTTAAGCTATCATACTTTTTAATCAATAAATATTTATTTTTAGAGTTTTGAAAATATAGAATAACTTTTGAAAATTATTATATTGAATTCAAACCAATGCTTCCTAATCATAATATATATATATATATATATTATAATTAGAAATATCTTATGTGAATTTTGATATTATATATATATCCACACTTTTACAAACTTCCTTATATTTTACTTCTCATAACATATGTATACATATATATATATATATATATCCACACTTTTACAAACTTCCTTATATTTTACTTCTCATGGCATATATATACATATACATATACATATATACATATACATATATATATATATGTACACACTTATATACTTGTATATACTTATAATTTTCAACATTATAAAATTTGCATATATATATGTGTGTGTGTGTGTGCGTTAATTTACTGTAAGATTTATCATTTCCAGAGATTATAATTTAGCATTTATTATAGTTTCATATCCAGATATTTTTAGTTATCAGAATTTTATTTTTTCAACTAAATAAAACCAGTACCTCAATAGTAAAATTCAGTTAATTATCCAATTATCAGATGTCCAAAAATTTGGGTTATCACAAAACCATTGATTATAGCAACCCAATATAAATAAATGAAATTATAAAACATGGTTATAATTTAATTCGGAATTTAAATGAGTATAATTAAGAATTTGAGAATTGAATTTTCGATATTTTAGAAAATTTGGTTTTAAAATTTTTGTGGTATATTATTTTAAAGTATTTTGATTAGAAATTGTTTCCAAAGAATTTAAAAGTTTTAAATCAGTACGCTTATCTTTTAGCGCTGGAAAATAATTTCGGTGATGAGTGCAGCATCATCGGCATTCATTTTCGAGTTTCAAAGTGGAGAGGCCACATGATAGCTTTGCTACACTTTTGTTTTGAAAAAAAATTTTTGATGTGAATTTCTTAAGTATGACTTGTTTTATATTATATGGGTATATGATTATAGATTTGATTTGATACACACACACACACACATGCATTTTCCTATAAATGGTTTGAAGTGAAATCGAAAAATTTTACTCTTAAATTTTTAATAAATGTTTAAACCTTGAAATAATTGAATTATAAAAATTTTACTTGCATAATACTTAATTGCATTCTAATATATATAACTTACCTAAATTATTCAGAAGTTGAATATGTAATTGAATAATATACAATATTAAATGATGTTAAGGCAAATTGAGTAGTTATAATAAGTGTCAATATACTTAATCTATGTGATATGATATATTAATTGGAATAAATTGAATAATAATTTGAAAGGAAAGAATTAATAAGTTTAATAAAATATGATTATAATAAATGGTTATACACCTAATTTATGATTATAAAAATGTTAATTAAGAAAAATTTAATAATAAGATAATGAATAAATAAATAAGAATTAGGAATAGTTAAGATTGAATTATAGGTGAATTTCACTTATGTGAAATCAAATGGATTAAACCAAATCGTTAAATATTAATTTATTTAATGTCAAGACTCGAAATTTAGCATTTGAAAATCGACATCCGTACTTCACCCGTACTCGAATGCCGCAGATTCAAACGTTGAAATTCGATTTGTGCCGGAGCTTATAACACATTAAGTGCAACAACACAGCGGAAGAAAAATAATATATCGTTGATATACAACATCTGACACAACACACTGATACAAATGATTATCAATTTCAGAGATACAAGATACAATAGAGGAATAACTGCGGTGGAAATATAGCACCAAATGGTCTTCCAAAAGAAACACAATATCTGTGTCTCCAATTGCCAAAGTTTTAATCTTCAAAAGACTCCAAACCACAAGCTCATACCACCATCAGGTTGTATTAAGCAAGGTCGGTCATGAATGCGATTGCCAGAATCCAAAGACTCCAAAGAATCCCAAACAAAAAGTTGAAGGCTACCGAATCTATATCTACTAGTTGACTATCTGAAAATCTAACTCTAGACTGCCCGTTTGGAAAATTGTAGGCACCCAGAGTTTAGAAAGGGAAAAATTAAACTCCAAGTCAGCGACGTGAATGGTGTTAGAAAACAAAAGCAGTTGTTTAAACAAAACAAACAAAACGAATTTTAAAAAGGAATCCGTAATGCTTTTTGGAAAATGAAACTACCATAAGGCCTCCCGCCACACACACAATGCATCGCACAATTGGAGGAGATTTCTCCTTAACATAGTCAAACATGCTTGATACATGAAAACCTTTTGATATTATTATTAGTGCATAATGCAGAAAACATTTTGAAAGTACAATATTAATCTTAGCCAGCATACACATTTCGTAGTACGCCTACAATAGCTACCATGTACAACATAGGTTACCACCACATTCCATGGCAGGTTATACAACTAAAACCGTATAGGGAGCGTATTGTTTCTTTGAATTTCCAACAAATGGTCAGGCTAAGGGACTTCCTGGGCCACATGGGTACCCCTCTGGAGGGACACACCCGAGAACTTAACCAGCTCTCTGCCAGCACAATGCCGGGTTACCTCTATAACTAGGTAACAGCTGACACGAGTATGTCATCCCCTGGTCGTTACTGATCTTTATCCGAGGATCCTCAACCACAAAACAACAACCACAAAGTAATAAATTTGCAGTAACCACATAGGTTAAATATCTGGGCTCCATACCATGATACCACCTTTTTCCAAAAGAAAATGGACATACCCTAAAGGGTGCGACCCTCGTAACCTTGCTGCATCTTTCCTGATTCGACCAATTTCGGGTTGTGAGGTTGGACGAGGTCACGTCCACAAAGCTACGCTTTTCACAAAAGTCATGCTTTGATCAACAAATGATCAGCAGCACTTCGTATGCCACATTACCAAATTGGGAATGTATTACTGGTTAACATCAACTACATAACCTTTGAGCTCGTACGTCTCAGAGAAGAGTGTTAAGCTAGGAGAATAATTTTTCCGCCACCAAACAGAAATGTATTTGATAGAAACTAGTTTTACATCTCAAAGTGTAATGTCAGACATACATCAATACTAGTATGTTCACGGTTCGAGCAGAACTGAAGGCACTTCAAAAGAATCCCTTGCAATCCGGGTATTCACAATCTCGATCGGGCTCCTCCTTACATATGGAGATCTCTATACTGGTGCGAATCAGTGCAAAGACATTCGACGGGTTATCCTTTCATTCTCGAAAATACCCTGTCTTCATCACCGGTCTTCAAATTCTATCCATTTCGTCGTATCATTTTTTAGAATGGTTAATATGACATAAAGTCCTCTTCCGGCTAAACAAAATAATGAACGCTTAATTTTAAAACCATATGGATATTGGGATCTTAGTTACGTCACAACTTATTACCCAAAACCTTTCTTTCAAATGGTTTAAACAAATTTCCACTTTAATCTTTTTAAACAAAAGATACACCCTTTAATCTTTTAAACAGAAGATTCATCTTTTAAAAAAAATATCCATCCTTGAAGATTATCTTCAATTTGAAAACAAAGTTCACCAATCCTTTACAAAGATTCATTCATAGTTTTCAAAACAAATTCATTCCAAATTTGAAACCCTTTCAACAAAAACTGTAAATCCTTTCTTTATTTGAAACCATTATCATTTGAAAATAAAGAATTTTCGTTTCGGGAAAATCCGATCAAATATGCACAAGTTATAGCCTTTCAAGTATAAATTTGGGTTAAATTCAAATTCCCAAAATAATACTTTTAAGATACTTTAAAGATGGTTTAGAAATCCATATATATATTATATAACTTGTATTACCACTTTTCAAACCATAGTTTTCAAAATAATTTCAAAACTCAAATAAATATATTATAATCAAACTAAATTTCAATTTCAAAACTTTCCTTTCAAAATCTTTTCATATTCAACCCAATTCCATTTCCAAAACCATTTGATTCAAAATTCAACTTTTAAAACCATTTTCAATAAAATAATATTACATTCAAATTATCTGTGACTTAACTGGTTTCCCATGAAATCCATATTTGTGTGTGTGGTGTAGTCCAGGGGTTTTACACACAACAATACAATATCATCAGTCAACACAATCCAAGCACAGTATTAATGATAAGCGATACAATCCTATAACGCTTTTCTTCATTCACAGATTTACAGATAATACTATAAATTCATCACAGATAAATAAATTTATATTCATCACAGCTCAAATCAAAACAGAGCATCACACATCAGAGATATCAAACAATTCAAAGCATTCCATACAATCCAAACATCCATGAGTAAAATCAATTAGTCATCTGATTAATTTAAAGCAGATTAATTACATATGAATAAATTACTAATCCTGGTTAATTAAAGATTAATTAATTACAAACCATTTTAATTAATTTATCCTTTAATCATTTAATAATTAATAAATTAATTAACCTTTAATCATTAATCAATATTAATTAATAACCTTTAATCATTAAATAATTAACCCCTAATTATTTAATCATTCTATAATTAATTATCCTTAATTAATTACATCAATTAATTAACCCTTAATTAATAAATATCCCTTAAACACTTTTAATTGATTAATTATCCTCAAATTAATTACCTCAATAAATTAACCACATTAATTATCCTCTAATTGATTATTCTTAATTACTTGATTAATCAACCTTAATCATTAATTAATTACTTTTAAATAAAATAATTTTATTAAGTAATTAATTACCCTTAATTACTTTCATTAATTAATTAACACTTAACAAATTAATTATTCTTTAATTAATACTTAATTAAACTTTGATTAAGTGATTATCATTAAATTTTCAAACTTAATGATCCTTTAATCTTATGATAACCTATTTATCTGAATTTTTCATAATCATTATTTAAATCTTGTTTTAAATAACCTTTGAAACAAATTAAGAAAATCATACAATTTAACTTAAACCCTTTTAAATTAATTGACGATCAAAATCATTTTTTCTAAGACGTACCATTTTATCTTTAAAATCTTATTTAAATAATCTTGAGAATTGATTATCCTCCACACATAAATTAACTTAACATGTTCAAGTTAATTTCAAACCAAAAACATCATTTAAGATAAACCATTATCTCTTAAATCAATTTCTTAATTAAACTATTAAATTTTATTTTCAAAATAAACTTAAGGAAAAAAAACTTAATTCATTTTTAGTTAAATAAACTGTACAACTTTCATTGACCCAAAAATTTAAATAAACTTTTATCATATAAAAGAAATTTGTTTAAGAATAATATTTTAAAAGTTATTTTATTCAAATTTCAAAACTGATTTGATTAAATGCTTTAGACCCGAGACAACCCCGAGTCAAACCCAATAACATACTCGAATAACTCACCCCTTTCTTCCTTCCTTGAGTCGAATACACAAAAACTTTGGGCCTTACCTTCCCCAAATACAAACAACCTCAGACATAATTTTAACATTCTCGAATTTCAGCCAAATATAATATAGTGAATAATTTAATTTTTGGAATCAAATTGTGAATTTATTGGTAAAGTAATATCAAAAATTCTAGAATAAATAGAAATATGTATTTGTAAATAAAAATTGATTTGGAAATTCGATAAATTGTGAATAGAAATATTTATTTGGAATTTAAAAATAAATATCTTATAAATTAAGTTGGGTTTGAAAAACTCTATATTTGAAAGGTAATAACATTTTTTTTCTAATTTTAATATGTGTATATGAATATATATATATATATATATATATTGGTAGTTATGATTTAAAATTAATATATTTTTATCTTTTGTAATTAATGAGTTAAGCAAGGGATAAGCATAATTTGTATATATACAATATTTAAAACTATAAAAGGTTTATATACTTTATTCTTAAAATTTACGTGAACTAAAATGGTTTGTATTTATATATATATATATGTGTGTGTGTATGTATGTATGTATTTATAAGTACATAATATCAATAAATAAAAGATAAAAAAACATGAATCATAAATATATTAACATAAGGGTTTAAAACTAAATTTTTAAATTAATTGAACTAAATGACTTAAACGTAATATTTTTTGTATTTACAAGTGTAGGAAGATTAATATAATATATTAACAAGTGTAACTTAAATTGGTTCACAAATAAACAAGTGGCACACTTAAATTTCCCTTAAAATTTAAAACATGAAAATTATAATAACTTGTTGTTAGAGAAAACTTGGCTACTTCATTTCTGTTGAAAACTTTATCATCTTCTCAAAGTCAATACCATAATCAAAACGTGTAAAACCAAAACCAATAAACGTAATTCAAAACAAATCCTCACCAATTTTCAAATCTGAAAATAAAACCCAAGGTAATCAAACTAAAGCAACTTCAACCGTTTTAGTTTCAAAACTGAAACCAGAGATCACAAATCAAAAACCAAAAGTCTGTAAACTAAAAAGGAAAATCAATTCAAGTTTCAAACCTGGAAGCAAATCATAAATTGAATTCAAGCTGGAACAAAAGCATGCAGCCAATTCAAGTTTAAGTGCAACATCAGGATTAGATTCAAACTCAGATTGTAATACAAATAAAGTTCAGATGGAAATTAGAGCTCCAGATCAAAACAAATTTCCAACTTTCAAATTTATAAGGCTCTGCTTCTTTGTTCAATAGAAAAAGGTGAGCAAATTACCTTATAAAAGCTTGAGATCTGATTGAATCTAGATTTCATATAATGTTGACATGGTATGCCTATATATATATATATACATTGAAAAGATGTGTGCATGTCAGTATGTACTTCTGATTCCAGGTTTATAGGGTTAAAAAACCTATTCAAAAATCTATATCACCCAAAAGAATTAATGATAGGCTTTGATTTCTAAATAAAAATTGATTTTAAGACTGAAATAAGAATTGTAAAAGTAGTTTTAAGAAATTACGTAAAGCAAATTTATCGATAAATAAGATTTCAAAGGAAATTGTTCAAACTGGAAAAACTCGATGATCTAGATTCCAAGATTTGGTTATAGGGATGGATTCGTATGTGAAAGCGATGATTTTTAAAGGAAGAATAAGGATTTTTAAGGTTGTAATTAGGGAGAATATAAGGGTTGAACGGAATTTGCATTTTCACAAAATTCTGGTGATTGACGAAGAACTGTGGGTCATGCTCAATGTCGAGGGTGGTTTGGTAGATGGTCATTAATGGAAACATAATAGGAGAATTTTTAGATAAACATGACGATGAGTTGAGGTCGAACTAGTATTCGACTGCCCCTTTTTTCGATCAGGTTTGTATAGTTACAGTTTCTTTTGTTGAGGCAATTTAGATGATCGGACCGGTGGGGAAGGGTTCGTTGGTCGTGGCGAAGCTCTAGTTAGGATCTCGTGGCTTCTGGTGATCTTGAGTTGTCAGAAGAGATAATTTTTCGTTGACCGATGGGTTCCTGTATTGGAGCGAGTTACTCAAATTTAAACCGTGGAGAATTGACGGGTTATGAGGGGTTGTGGTGATCGGCAGAGATGTAGGTGATGTATCGAATGGAGCATGGTCGGCCAGAGATGGCCGGGGTGGCATGCACCGTGCACGTGCATAATTTTTTCTGTTGGAAATTATTGTCAAGGACAAAATTTCACATCTTTTTAGCCTCAAGGACATAACTTCAATATTTTATCCTGAAGGACAACTTTCTGTAGGTATCAGTTTGTAGTTATCGGTAGCACTTTTTAGGTATCAGTTTTAGTTATCGACAACAGGTTTTAGGTATCATTTTTTAGCTCGGTAGCAGTTTTGTTGTCCTTATGAATAATTTTGGAAAATGTTTGTCCTTATGAATAATTTTTAGAAAATTTTTGTCCTTGTGCTAAAAATATTGAGGTCATGTCCTTGAGGCAAAAAATATACAAATCTTTGTCCTTTAAATTAATTTCCCCTTTTTTCTAATTGTTTGAGCTAAAGAAGAAAGGAGATAGCTCGGGTTTAATTACGTGAATTTTAGTGTTTGCCTCGAAGTCAAGCTTAAGATTTGGCTAGGGTATTCAAGCATTTGGCTCGGGTTTTGTTAAATAGATACCAGGTTTCAAAAATTAAAAAGGAAAATGTTTTCAGGTTTATAAATTTTCAAATAAATCAAGTTCTTAAATTTTATGACAACCAAGTTTGAACTATCTTTTTAAAATAAATTTGTTTGAGTTTAAAGTGTTTCAATATATATAATCTTTATTAAAATTTTATTTTAAATAAACTTAATATTGTAATTAAATAAATAATTTAAAAGATGAAGTGTTTTAATCCTTAATATAATTTAAAGGATAAAGTGGTTATTGAAAATTGATCACAAGGTTTATCAAATATGGACTTTCAATGATAATTAAGTAACTAATTAAGTAAAAGGATTACCTTTTAATTTGATTAAAGTCTTAAGTGATTAAAGATTAATTGGTTTAAGTTATTAAAAATAATTACTTAATGTAAGTAATTTAAAAGAATAACTACTTAATTAATGATTGATTAAATATTAATTAAAGGTTGATTTATGATTAATTAAAGATTGATTTATGATTAATTAAAAGTTGATTTAAGGTTAACTGAGTTATGATTAAAGATTAAAAAATCAAGTAATAAAAGGATAATTAATTAATTAAAGATTAATTAATTAATGAAGGTGGTTAAGGAATGTTAATTAATGAAGGTGGTATTTAATTAATGTAATTAATTAAGGATAATTAATTAATTAAAGGTTAATTAATTAATTAATGAAGGTGATTAAGGACTGATAATTAATTGAGGAGTAATTAATTAATGTAATTAATTTAGGACAATTAGTTAAAGGATAATAAATTAATTAGAGGATAATCATTTAATGATTAAAGGTTGATTAATTAATAATTAAAGGTTAATTAATTTATTATTAATGGTTAATTAATAAATGATTAAAGAATAATTAATCAAAATGAATTGTAATTAATTAATGCTAATTAACCAAGATTAGTGATTTATTTATAAGCAATAAATGTGGTTTAAATTAATCAGATGATTAATTAATCCTACTTATGGATGTTTAGATTCCATTCGATGTTGAATTGTTTGATATCCCTGATGTGTGATGCTCTGTTTTGATTTGAGCTGTGATGAATGTAATTTATTTATCTGTGATAAATTTATATTATTTATCTGTGAATGAAGATAAGAATTATAGGATTATACCGCTTATCGATATTGTTGTGTTTGGATTGTGATGATTGATGATGTTGCACTATTGTATAAAAACCCTGGACTACACCATACACACACAAATATGGATCGCACGAGGAAGTTGGTTAAGTCATATATATTTGAATTTAATATTATGAAATGGTTTTAGAGATAGAATTTTGAATCCCAAACGATTTTGGAAATGAAATTGGGTTGAATATGAAAAGCTTTTGAAAAGGAAGTTTGAAATTGAAATGTAGATTGAATATAATATATCATGTTTAAGTTTTGAAATTTTTTTGGAACTATGGTTTGAAAGGGTATACAAGTCATATAATATATATGGATTTTAAACCATCTTTAAAGCATTTTAAAAGCAATAACTTGTGCATATTTGATCGGATTTTTCCAAAACGAAAATCCTTATTTTGAAGTAGTAATAGCTTTCATATACATAAATGATTTCCAATTTGTGTTGAAAAGATTTCAAGTTTGAAATGAAAATTGTTTTAAAAGATATGAATGAATCTTTGTTAAAAGATTGGTGAACTTTGTTTTCAAATTGAAGAGGATCTTAAAGGTGTATCTTTTGTATAAAAGATCTAGAATTGAAAAAGTTTTGAAAGCTATTAATGAATCTTTGTGGAAGATTGGTGAAACTTTGTTTCAATTTGAAAAGTGATGTTAAAAAGGTGAATATTTTGTTTAAAAGATTTAAAATGAAAATTTGATTAAACCATTTGAAAGAAAAGGTTTTGGGCTTTAAGTTGTGACTTAACTAAGATCCCAATATCCATATGTTTTTAAAATTGACCGCTCATTATTCGGTTTAGCCGGGGGTGGACTTTGTATCATAAAACTCATTCCGAATAATGATACGACGTTATGGATAGCATTTGAAGACCAGATATTTTCAAAAACGAAAGGATGACCTACCGAATGTCTCTACACCGAATGGTCCCCGGTATAGAGATTTGATTACCCTTTGTGATGTAGAGTATGGACGTGATTAGAGATTATCCAAATTTGCAAGGGCTTCTTTTGAAGTGCCTTTGGTTCTGTTCGAACCTAGAACAGACTTGTATGGGTGTATGTCTGACGTTACACTTTGAGATGTAAAGTTGGTTTCTATCAAATACATTCCTGTTTGGTGGCGGAGAATTTATTCTCTTAGCTTAACATCCTTCTCTGAGATGTACGAGCTCAGAGGTTATGTAGTTGATGGTTACTAGTGATACATTTTCAATTTGGTAATGTGGCATACGAAGTGCTGCTGATTATGTGTTGATCGAAGCATGGCTTTTGTGAAAAGTGTAGCTTTGTGGACGAGACTTCGTCGAGCCTCACAACCTGGAAATGGTCAAAACAGGAATGTTGCGCCAAGGTTTTTAGGGGTCGCGCCCCTAGGGTATGTCCATTTCCTTTTGGATAAAAAGTGGTATCATTGTATGGAGCCCAGATATTTAACTATGTGGTTGTTGCTATTTGTTGGTGAATCCCAGGATAAAGGTCGGTGATGACCGAGGATGACTTACTTGTAGGTGTTACCTAGTTATAGAGGTAACCCGGCCTTGTGTTGGCAGAGATCCGGTTTGGTTCTTAGGGGCGTCCCTCCAGAGGCGTTCTATTCGGTAAGGAAGTTCCTTAGCCTGACCATTGTTGGAAATCCAATCATCCAATACGTGCCCTTTATGATTGCAGTTGTATAACCTGCCATTCTTAAATGGTAGCTATAGTAGGCATAGTATAATGGTACCTATTCTGGCTAAGATTAATATTATACTTTCAAAATGTTTTCCACTATGCACTAATAATAATACCAAAAAGGATTTTCGCGTATTAAGCATGTTTGGCTATCATAAAGAGAAATCTCCCCCAAGTGTGCGATTGCATTGTGTGTGTGCAGGGAGGCCTTATGGTAGTTTCGTTTTCCCAAAGCATTGCGGATTTCTTATAAATTCTTTTGTTTTGATTTTGTAAGGATAAACTATTTTTGTTTTCTCACACCAGTCCCATGACTGACCTGGAGTTTACTGTTCCCTTTCTAAACTCTGGGTGCCCAAAATTTTCCACACGGGCAGCCTAGAGTGAGATTTTCAGATAACCACCTAGTAGATGTAGATTCGATATCCTTCAACTTTCTGTTTGGAATTCTTTAGAGTCTTTGGATTTTGGCGATCGCATTGGTTCATCGGTTACCTTGTTTTCTTCACTACAACGTGATGGTGGTTCGATCTTTAGATTTGGAGCTTGGAGACTTTGGGGCTTTGGCTAGGGAGTTGCAGTTCTGGATTCTATCTTTCTTTCTACATATTGGTGATATTGTGTTCCGCTGCTATTGCTGTCTAATACTTTGCGTTGTTGTCTTGTATCTCTGATATTGATAATCATTTGTATCGATGTATTGCATCAAATATTGTGTATCAATGATAAAATTGTTCTTCTGTTTCCACTATATTGTTTACTTAATGTGTTATAAGCTCCATCTGAACTGGAGTTCGATATTTGAATCTACGGCATTCGAATACAAGTGAGGTATTTGATGTCGATTTTCGGATGTCGGATATCGGGTCGTGACAAGGGTATCAGAGCTAAAGGTTGAACTTTAGCTTTTGGAGTATAACACATTAGGTAACTCATTAGAGATAGGGTGAAGCATACCCTCGAATGAGTATATCCCTAAGATATCCGTCTGTATGCCTTAGTAAATTCTCTTACTATTCAGTGATAGTGAGTATGTGTGCAAGAAGAGGACGAGGTAGGGGACAGAGGATGTGACGCCCCAACTCTATACCCATACTAGCCAAGAACACTACGGAGTAATGCTGTCAACTAGCATGGAGAATAAGGCTGTGGAGGAGCGACCATCCATGTAATTTCTTTGTGCGAGCACCGATATGTCAGATAGTATAGCATGCATTTCAGAGGAAATCCGACATACCGATACAAACTCAAAGCTACTACACAGTTGCTATATATAATCTTCGAAAAAAAATATAGAAATAAACATAACACAAATCAGTCACAAACATCCATATCACAAAGGCGGAAAAAAGATATGAATATATCACACATGAAAGTGTACATCAGAGTAGTGGTCAAACAAGATCCACACTATAACAAAAGAATAGCAATAAGTGTTATACAAAAGAATAAGTATACATCACTGAGTCTATATCTCAAATGTATACAACAAAAACTACTAATCTAAGTAGTTAGCCAAAAGTCAGTGTAATAAATCCCTGGGGAGAAGTCAAGCAAAAGCACCTGTAACATCTCGGTCTAACCCGAGTATTATTTAATAAGAAAATAATAAACGGATCAATCTAGCTATAAATATCAGATGAAATGATATAGAATAAGAGATATGATATGAGCGTAAAATAACCATAATGACATACTATGATAAGTATGTAAATGAAGATCATCAAGAGATTAATCAATATCACAAGAATCTTCTCAAAGATTCAAATTCTCCAAAAAGGTAATGACACACAAATTCACCACTGCACAAAAAAATTGATAAAACTTATCAATAGAAATCACAAAAATTGGTGAAGCACAAATTCTAGAAATCCACACAAGAAATCCAGAAATCACAAAATGGGGAAGGCCTATCACAAAACGGGAGTATGAAAACTCACCAACACATGTATCACAAAACGAGACGCTATCTCATGGTAGCTAACCATTAATTTTGAGCCGAGGCACCAAAAGAATGGCCCGAAGACCGTGGGGCTCTACCCCACATATGTGAGTCGAAACAACACACAAACGGGGTTTAGTCTCCCTCGTTGACCAAGAGACATCGCACAATTGCTAGTCTAAATCACAAAAATGATCGTCATTGATCATAAAGAAGTGTCAATTACACTAAGCTAGTAAATATATGAGTTTAGCTTCATGTCCCATAACCACTTGCTTAACTTAAATATTTACGAACAAACTGTAGATCTTCACTAGAAATTGTCACAAGAGGTTCAATCGAACAAGTCCAAGAATTAACCGATGAAGCAAACGCAAGCGTTTCATACCACTTGTTTTACTATGCCGTTGAATTAGATTTCTCATCCGAGTGAGGTAAAGGTTTGTGTATACTAATAGATTGGAAAACGGTTTGAGAAAAGAGTTTTGTAGTTAAAATAGTGTTGAAATCGCTTTGATGAAAGAGTTTTGATATTTACTACTAGCATTGAAACCTTCATGTTTTTAAAGTGTCAAATCACACAAAAATGATTGTAAAAACAATCAATCACAGAATTCACATTCGAAGACGTGAATGAAATCCAAGAAAATCAGCTCAAAATGCATCAAAGTGGAAGTTCCCCTGCGACATAACAAAATTCAACACAGGAATTAGGCGCGACCAAGATGGCGCGATCTAACACGGCCGAGCTAAAGATGCAATGGAACGACCTATAGGTCAAGCGACCTAACGTAAGACAGGTTGAGCGACCTAGTGGAAACGAAGTCATGTGACCTAATGGAAGTGAGGCCAAGTGACATGAGCGAGCAACCTAAGGGTTGAGCGAGCTAACGTCTTAAACCGGGCCGAGCGACCTAACGGGTCACGACCTACTGGAACGAGCTTGCATAGCCGAGCGACCCAAGGTGAAGCGACCTAGAAGCCAGGGACCTAAAGTGGAGATGGGGTCAAGCGACCTAACGGATCGCGACCTAATGTGAAAAAGGGCCGAGCAACCTAACCCATGGCGAACGACTTAAGGTCTAACGACCTAAAGGGAAACGACCTAAGGTCCATCGACCTAAGGTAGGTAGGCCGAGCGACTTAGTGGCCGAGCGACCTAGCTCGTGGCGATCTAAACGTAGACAGAACGGCCTAAGGGCTAGCGACCTAATGCATGGCCGAGCTAACGACCTAATACCGAGGTGACTTTTCCACCAGAACGACCTAAGCCCAGAAATTCACCAAGAACACTAAAAATTGGAGTTTTTCGCCAATTCGATTCAAACCAAATGCAAATGTACATGTTAAAGTGATAGGAATTCTTTCCCAACAATCCAAGATAGTTATATACAAGAATGTGAGATAAAAATCTCACCTTTTCACGATTTAAATGAAAAATCAAGCTTGAAAGCAAAAGAAGAAGCAATCCCACTTCAATCTCAACACAAGAAGCTTGAATCAATGGATTCTCTCTGGATTTGGAGTTGGATGATGGATTTGCAAGAGAACTTGAGCTTGGAATTTTAATTTCCCATTCCACTCACCATTTTTGATGAAGCTTTAGTGTTAGGAAATTTATGAAGGAATGAAGAGAAGAGGGAGCGGAGGTTGGGTCTAATAGGCTAAGTCCAAACTAAAGTCCAAAGCGAAAAAGTAGTGAAATTTCACCAACTCCAAACATATCAAAGTCTATACCTAAAAAGATTGCAAATGTCATTCCGAACTCAATGGAAGTGGTCTCGAGTCCTAATTTGACCGTTTGCAAAAAGTAGCTCTTCGGACTAAATTCCGACTAACGATAAAATATTTAAATATAAAATCGATAAATATGCGGGTTGTTACAGACTCCCCTCCTTAAAGAAATTGCGTCCTCGCAATATATAAGATGGAAATAAAAAGTAACAACCATAAAAGCATATTAACACAAAAGAAATTTGAAATAAGAAGTTCACCTCAAAGAGCATTAGAAAGTAAGTCCGGATGTGTTCGCTCGATGAATTCTCTAGATTCCCAAGAACAATCTTTAGGATTTAGGGACCATTGAACCTTCACAAGCGGTACATCTTTATTTCGAAGGCACTTGACTTCCGAAGCAATAATATGAATTGGATATTGCTCATAAGTTAAATTAGGCGAAACTTCAATTTCTTCCACAACACCGGGCTCAAGAATAGAATCGCAATCTCGAAGGCATTTCCGTAATTGAGAAATGTGAAACACGTCATGAATAGAAGAAAACTGAGCCGGTAATAAAAGGCGATAAGCCACGGACCCAATACGTTCGGTGATAGAAAATGGCCCAATATATCGAGATGCCAACTTTCCCGATCGACTGAAACGTACAACACCCTTCATAGGTGAAACACGGATAAACGCAAGATCTCCCACGGAAAATTCTAATTTCCTTCTCCGGTTATCGGCATAGGAATTTTGTCTACTCTGGGCTTCTTTCATCCTATGACGAATAAGGTCAATCTTTTCTGCGGAATCACGAATAAAATCTGGACCTAAAACCAGCCTCTCACAGGCCTCAAGCCAACAAGAAGGAGATCCGCATGCCCTTCCATAGAGTGCCTCAAAAGGTGCCATACCAATACTAGATTGGAAGCTATTGTTATAGGAAAACTCAACAAGAGAAATATGATCTTCCCAACTCCCACCAAAATCAAGAACACATGCACGAAGAAGATCTTCAAGAGTTTGATTCACATGCTCAGTTTGTCCATCGGACTGGGGATGATAAGCGGTGCTAAAATTAAGCTTCGTTCCCAAAGCTTTTT
Source organism: Allium cepa (assembly GCA_030765085.1). Classification (NCBI taxonomy): domain Eukaryota; kingdom Viridiplantae; phylum Streptophyta; class Magnoliopsida; order Asparagales; family Amaryllidaceae; genus Allium; species Allium cepa. The sequence continues at coordinate 302,871,468 of CM060932.1, forward strand.
GAAGACTCTTCCAAAATCCACTAGTAAACAATGGATCACGATCACTAACAATAGAAGTAGGGACTCCATGCAATTTAACAACTTCTTTGATAAAAAGTTTGGCCAAGAGAGGAACGGTTCGATTGGAACGAACGGGAATAAAATGGGCGGATTTAGTAAGTCTATCAACATCACCCATAAGCTATCATGACCCGAACGAGAACGGGGAAGGCCGTCTATAAAATCCATGGAAATTTGATCCCACTTCCAAACTGGAATTTCTAAAGGTTGTAATAACCCACTGGGCCTTTGGTGCTCGGCCTTAATAAGTTGGCAAGTCATGCAACACTTAACAAAGTTAGCAATATCAGATTTCATCCCCTCCCAATAATAAAGTCGCTTCATATCCGCGTACATTTTACTACTACCGGGATGAATGGTAAATTTAGAACGATGAGAATCTTCTAAAATATCTTTAGGAAGATCACTAATATTTGGTACGATAAGTCTACCAAATTTTCAAATGCCGCCATGAGAATCGATATCAAAGTCTTTCAAACTTTCAATATCAATTTTATCCTTAATATTTTTGCCAAGAAGAGCCAATTCGGGATCTAGCCTTTGAGCTTCAAGAATGCGGTCTAAAAGAGAAGGATGAGCTACAAGGCTACATAAAGCAAGAGATGAACATAAATCGGAAACACGATCTCGAATCTCACAAGTGGATAGAATTCCGAGATCATTCCATTTGGATATCATCATAGAAACAACCGCTTGTTGCTTACAACTAAGTGCATCGGCAACGCGATTACCCTTTCCGGGAGTATAAAGAATATCAAGATCATATGCTGTAAGAAATTCGAGCCAACGTTGTTGACGCAAATTTAGTTCCTTTTGAGAAAATAGATACTTCAAAGATTTATGGTCGGTGTAAAGTATAATCTTTTCTCCCAAAAGATAATGACGCCAAATACGTAGGGCGAAAACAATAGCTGCGAGTTCTAAATCATGAGTGGCATATCTAGTCTCAGTAGGCTTCAATTTCCTAGAAGCATAGCCAATAACACGTTCCCTTTGCATAAGAACGGCACCCAAACCAACGCGACTAGCATCAGTATAAACAACAAAATCTTGATTCCCCTTGGGAATAACAAGAATAGGAGCATCAGAAAGGAGTTCTTTTAGTTTCTGAAAAGAAGCTTCACATTTGTCCGACCAAACGTATTTAACACCTTTTTCAGTCAAACTAGTAAGAGGCATGGAAATTTTGGAAAAGTCCTTTATGAAACGGCGATAATAACCTGCCAATCCGAGAAAACTACGGATTTCCGTCACACTCTCCGATCTCTTCCAATTTTGATTCGCTTCAATTTTTGAAGGATCCACGGAAATTCCGGATTCGGAAATAACATGACCGAGAAATTTCACTCGAGATTGCCAAAAGTGGCATTTAGAAAACTTTGCTTTTAATTGATTACTCCTAAGAGTTTCCAACACGATCCGAAGATGTTTTTCGTGCTCCTCCTCGGTTTTAGAATACACTAGAATATCATCAATGAAGATGAGAACAAACCGATAGAGGAAGTCTTTGAAAACTCGATTCATAAGGTCAACGAAATAAGCCCGAGCATTCGTTAAACCAAATGGCATAACAAGCCATTCATAAGATCCATAACGAGTACGGAACGACGTCAAAGGAATGCTATCCTCTGCAATACGAAGCTGATGAAAACCGGTAGCTAGGTCTAATTGTGAAAAGACTCTAGCGCCACTAAGTTGATCGAATAGATCATCATTCCGAGGGAAAGGATATTTATTCTTGATAGTAAGATCATTAAGCTTACGGTAGTCAACGCAAAGCCTAAGTGTACCATCGGATTTCTTCACAAAAATAGCCGAAGCTCCCCAAGGAGACGAACTAGAGCGAATAAATTGCTTCGTCTCCAATTCGGATAATTGTTTGCGCATTTCCTCATTTTCCTTATTGGACATATGATAAGGAGGATGAGTAATAGGTTGAGCTCCAAGGATGAGATTAATTTTTAACTCAATTGCTCGCTTAGGTGGTAGTCCTAAAACGGGCTCGAATATGTCGAAAAATTCACGAACGATGTGAATACGAGAAATGGCATCTTCCTCATCATCATTATCATCATCACGAGGATTTAAAGAATATAAGGATGCAACCAAAGTGGAATCCAAATCTTTAAGAATAATTGAAATCCGCTCTACAGATTGCGGATGTCGGAGATAATAGTCCGCTCAGGACATAGGATATGAGCTTCATAACGGTTAAGCCAATCCATACCCAAAATCATTCCAAAGCCTAAATAACGCATGACATGCAAATCGGCTAGGAAATAAAAATCACACAAAATAACCTCGACAGCTTTACACAATAAACTGATTGTTGCAGATCCACCAACCGGATTCGCAATTCTCAAAGAAGTCATTAAACACATAACATCCAAAAAAAGGTATCAACAAGTTCTTTTGATATAAAAGAATGGGACGCACCCGTATCAAAAAGAACTCGAATAGGATGATCACGAAATAAAATAATGCCATCAAGGAAAGAATGAAGAGTACCTTGACCACGAGATGTGTTTCCAGGGGCTTTAGCAACATTAAGCTTTCCCTCCTTCCTATTTTGAAGTTTGGGACAAGAAGATAAATAATGATCCGGGCTTTTGTAATAACGACAAGGACGAGGCTTTGAACACTTGTTCGCATAATGGCCCCTAGAACAACAATTGTAGCATTGCCCACCAGTCGGGGTAGAAGTCTTAGTTGCCGGAGAGACTTGCTTCCCTTTCTTATTGTTGGGATAAGGGCCTTTAAACTTATTAGGCCTTTTCTTGTGTTTAAAGTTTGGTTTGGAACTCACAACTTCAACATCACTCTCTCTATCTGCCTCTTCAAGACGAAGAGCGATATCAACGAGTTCATCAAAAGAGACTTCTAATTTTAGAAGTAATGGCTTCTTAAGATTTTTATTCAAGCCATAGACAAATATTTGGTTCTTCTTCAATGGGGTGTTTATGTATTCAACCCCGTACTTAGAAAGTGACTCGAAGGATGCGACATACTCTGTCACAGAAGATTCACCCTGAACAAGGTCTATAAAACGGCGAGCCAAAGTCACCTTCTCAGCTTCTGGCACAAGTTTTAATTCGAAGCATTCCCAGAATTTCTCCCAAGTAAGGTCCGCTTCATTTATTTCAGAAATCAGAAGCTCATACCAATCTAATGCTCTTTCTTGGAGCATAGTAGAGGCCACCTGAACACGGTGAAGATCAATAAGATTCATGCGAGAAAAGATTCGATCGCACGATCTTAACCATGCCTGTACTTCAATAATTGTTTCAGAACCTTTCAATGGCTTCCCACCCAAATTGGTATAATCGCTGCACCAACGTGCAAATCCAGACCTAGGGTGAGTAGTCTCCGGATTAGATCCGGCTGCTTGAGCATTCCTCACCAGATCAAGAAGCTGCTGGGCAGACATAAATACTCCATCCTAGGGAGCAGCACTAGATGGTCCGGCTCTAGGACGTCCTGGTCTAGACATTCTCCTCTTTAAGAAAGAGAGAACAAGAAAAATTATTCTCCAAATAAATATCAAGCAATCTTGCTAGATAAAACAAGGAATCATAAAGGAAATAGGATGAATCGGTACGAAGACTCGAATTAAATCCTAAAGCACGACTCCTAAGATGGACTTAGGACGATGATCCTTGTTAAGTTATTCTACATTGTCCCGAAGTTTGGCTCTGATACCAAGCTGTGACGCCCCACCTCTATACCCATACTAGCCAAGAACACTACGGAGTAATGCTGTCAACTAGCACGGAGAATAAGGCTGTGGAGGAGTGACCATCCATGTAATTTCTTTGTGCGAGCACCAATATGTCAGATAGTATAGCATGCATTTCAGAGGAAATCCGACATACCGATACAAACTCAAAGCTACTACACAGTTGCTATATATGATCTTTGAAAACAAATATAGAAATAAACATAACACAAATCAGTCACAGACATCCATATCACAAAGGCGGAGAAAAGATATGAATATATCACACATGAAAGTGTACATCAGAGTAGTGGTCAAACAAGATCCACACTATCACAAAAGAATAGCAATAAGTGCTACACAAAAGAATAAGTATACATCACTGAGTATATATCTCAAATGTATACAACAAAAACTACTAATCTAAGTAGTTAGCCAAAAGTCAGTGTAATAAATCCCTGGGGAGAAGTCAAGCAAAAGCACCTGTAACATCTCGGTCTGACCCGAGTATTATTTAATAAGAAAATAATAAATGGATTAGTCTAGCTATAAATATCAGATGAAATGATATAGAATAAGAAATATGGTATGAGCGTAAAATAACCATAATGACATACTATGATAAGTATGTAAATGAAGATCAGCAAGAGATTAATCAGTATCACAAGAATCTTCTCAAAGATTCAAATTCTCCAAAAAGGTAATGACACACAAATTCACCAATGCATAAAAAAATTGATAAAACTTATCAATGGAAATCACGAAAATTGGTGAAGCACAAATTCTAGAAATCTACACAAGAAATCCAGAAATCACAAAAAGGGGAGGCCTATCACAAAACGGGAGTATGAAAACTAACCAACACGTGTATCACAAAACGAGACGCTATCTCATGGTAGCTAACCATTAATTTTGAGCCGAGGCTCCACAAGAATGGCCTGAAGACCATGGGGCGCTACCCCACATATGTGAGTCGAAACATCACACAAACGGGGTTTAGTCTCCCTCGTAGACAAAGAGACATCGCACAATTGCTAGTCTAAATAACAAAATAATCGTCATTGATCATAAAGAAGTGTCAATTACACTAAGCTAGTAAATTTATGAGTTTAGCTTCATGTCCCATAACCACTTGCTTAACTTAAATATTTACGAACAAACTGTAGATCTTCACTAGAAATTGTCATAAGAGGTTCAATCGAACAAGTCCAAGAATTAACCGACAAAGCAAACGCAAGCGTTTCATACCACTTGTTTTACTAAGCCGTTTAATTAGATTTCTCATCCGAGTGAGGTAAAGGTTTGTGTATACTAATAGATTGGAAAATAGTTTGAGAAAAGAGTTTTGTAATTAAAATAGTGTTGAAATCGCTTTGATCAAAGAATTTTGATATTTACTACTAGCATTGAAACCTTCATGTTTTTAAAGTGTCAAATCACACAAAAATGATTGTAAAAACAATCAATCAAAAAATTCACATTTGAAGACGTGAATGAAATCCAAGGAAATCAGCTCAAAATGCATCAAAGTGGAAGTTCCCCTACGACATAACAAAATTCAAAACAGGAATTAGGCGCGACCAAGATGGCACGACCTAACACGGCCGAGCTAAAGATGCAATGGAACGACCTATAGGTCAAGCGACCTAAGGTAAGACAGGTCGAGCGACCTAGTGGAAATGAGGTCATGCGACCTAATGGTTGTGAGGCCAAGTGACATGAGCGAGCAACTTAAGGGTTGAGCGAGCTAACGTCCGAAACAGGGCCGAGCGACCTAACGAGTCACGACCTACTGGAACGAGCTTGCATAGCCGAGCGACCCAAGGTGAAGCGACCTAGAAACCAGCGACCTAAAGTGGAGATGGGGTCCGGCGACCTAACGGATCGCGACTTAATGTGAAAAAGGGCCAAACGACCTAACCCATGGCGAACGACTTAAGGTCTAACGACCTAAAGGGAAATGACCTAAGGTCCATCGACCTAAGGTGGGTAGGCCGAGCAACTTAGTGGCCGAGCGACCTAGCTCGTGGCGAGCTAAAATAGACAGAACGGCCTAAGGGCTAGAGACCTAATGCATGGCCGAGCTAACGACCTAATACCGAGGTGACTTTTCCACCAGAACGACCTAATCCTAGAAATTCACCAAGAACACTAAAAATTAGAGTTTTTCGCCAATTCGATTCAAACCAAATGCAAATGTACATGCTAAGGCGATAGGAATTCTTTCCCAACAATCTAAGATAGTTATACATAAGAATGTGAGATAAAAATCTCACCTTTTCACAATTTAAATGAAAAATCAAGCTTGAAAGCAAAAGACGAAGCAATCGAACTTCAATCTCAACACAAGGAGCTTGAATCAATGGCTTCTCTCTAGATTAGGAGTTGGATGATGGATTTGCAAGAGAACTTGAGCTTGGAATTTTAATTTTCCATTCCACTTACCATTTTGGATGAAGCTTTAGTGTTAGGAAATTTATGAAGGAATGAAGAGAAGAGGGAGTGGAGGTTGGGTCTAATAGGCTAAGTCCAAACTAAAGTCCAAAGCGAAAAAGTAGTGAAATTCCACCAACTCCAAACATATCAAAGTTTATACCTAAAAATATTGCAAATGTCATTTCGAACTCAATGGAAGTGGTCTCGAGTCCTAATTTGACCGTTTGCCAAAAGTAGCTTTTCGGACTAAATTCCGACTAACGATAAAATATTTAAATCTAAAATCGATAAATATGCGGGTAGTTACAGGGGAGTACCACTATCAATGGTCGATAACCTGTAACAACAAGGAAACAATCTTTTCACTATCAATTTCTTCTGCTCATCATCTGATTTCAATTCTTTGATGGCTTCGTGGCAGCTCGAGTGAGAAGCTTTGGTGTTGATGATGCCCTGCAAATCGTTGTAGAAGTTCCTATCTCGAATTCTCGTTATTAGTTTTTCGTTTTTAACTTTAATAAATCTGAAAATTTATTTGAAATAAATTGGTTAACTAAAATATGAAGTTAAATTTGATTGCATCGATGAAACAATTTCGGTTAAAACCAAATTTGAGAATTTTGTTGTGAGGATCCATGTCCGTAGAGGGACAAGTTGATGTATAATTTGGGGTATTTCGACCTGTGTTGGAATCCATACTGATCATAAAATTTCTTTTGTCCCGAATCGAGCACAATGCAATCGATTCTTTTCTATGATGGATCTATCCTAAGGATTCCATCAGTTGAGAATTGTATCCATTTGTCTGTTTATTGGGTTTTGACATATTCTACGAATGATTAGTTATCCCTTAAAACTAACCAATGACTCTGCATATTTCGTAGACTAGATGACCCGAGTATCTTGTGAAATATTGAATGAAATCGTTCTCATGTTTATTGATGATATTCTGATTTGGTAAGCCAATTGCAGAAAAGATATTCAACTTGATCTGGTAAAACATTTTCCATCTATTCTTTTTTTGTCTCCCTAGCAAATTTCGGGGACAAAATTTTCTTGAGAGGGGGAATCCGTAACATTCTCGGATTTTAGCCAAATATAATATAGTGATTAATTTAATTTTTGGAACTAAATTGTGAATTTATTGGTAAAGTAATATCAAAAATTCCAGAGTAAATAAAAATATGTGTTTGTAAATAAAAATTTATTTGGAAATTCAATAAATTATGAATATAAATTTTTATTTGGAATTTAAAAATAAATATCGTATAAATTAAGTTGTATTTGAAAAACTCTATATTTGAACGGTAATAACATTTGTTTTCTAATTTTAATATGTGTATATGAATATATATAGTGGAAGTTATGATTTAAAACTAATATATTTTTATCATTTAAAATTAATGAGTTAAGCAAGGGATAAGCATAATTTGTATATATACAATTTTTAAAATTATAAAAGGTTTCCATACTTTATTCTTAAAATTTACATGAACTAAAATGGTTTGTATTTATATATATAAATGTGTGTGTGTGTGTGTGCATTTATAAGTACATAATATTAATAAATAAAAGACAAAAAAATGAATCATATATATATATATATATACATATATATATTAACATAAGAGTTTAAAAATAAAATTTTAAAACTTGAACTAAAGGACTTGAATATAATATTGTCTGTACTTACAAGTGTAGGAAGATTAATATCATATATTAACAAGTGTAACTTAAATTGATTCGCAAATAAACAAGTGGCACAGTTAAATTTCTCTTAAAATTTAAAATAAGAAAATTATAATAACTTTTTATTAGAGAAAACATGGCTACTTCATTTCAATTGAAAAATTTATCGTCTTCTCAAAATCAAAACCATAATCAAAACTTGTAAAACCGAAAACAGTAAATGTAATTCAAAACAAATCCTCACCAATTTTCAAATATGAAAATAAAACCCAAGGAAATTAAACTATAGAAACTTCAACTATTTCAATTTCAAAACTGAAATCAGAGATCAAAAATCAAAAACCAAAAGGCCATGAGCCTGTAAACTTAAAAGGAAAATCAATTCAAGTTTCAAACCTGAAGCGAAGCAAAAATTGAATTCAAGCTGGAACAAAAGCTTGCAACCAATTCAATTTCAAGTGCAACATCAGGATTAGATTCAAACTCAGGTTGTAATACAAATCAAATTCAGATGGAAATTAGAGCTCGAGATCAAAAAAAATCCAATTTTCAAATTTAAAAGGCTCTGCTTCTTTGTTCAACAGAAAAAGGTGAGCAAATTACCTTATAAAAGCTTGAGATGTGATTGAATCTAGATTTCATATGTTGTTGATATGATATGCCTAAATATATACACACACACACACACATACATACATTGAAAAGATGTGTGCATGTCAGTATGTACTTTTGATTCCAGATTTACAGGGTTTAAAAACCTTTTCAAAAATCTATATCACCCAAAAGAATTAATGTTAGGCTTTGATTTCTAAACAAAAATTTATTTTAAGACTGAAATAAGAATTCTAAAAATAGTTTTAAGAAATTATATAAAGCAAATTTATCAAAAAATAAGATTTTAGAGGAAATTGTTCAAACTGGAAAAACTCGATGGTCTGGATTCCAAGATTTGGTTATAGGGATAAATTCGTATTTGAAAGCTATGGTTTTTAAAGGAAGAATCGGGATTTTTAAGGTAGTAATTAGGGAGAATATAAGGATTGAACGGATTTTGCATTTTTGCAAAATTCTAGTGATTGACGACGAACTGTAGGTCGTGCTCAATGTCGAGGGTGGTTTGGTTAATGCCGATTGATGGAAAAATAATAGGAGAACTTTTAGATGAACGTGGCGATGGGTTGACGTCGAACTAGGGTTCGACTACCTCTTTTTATCGATCAGGTTTTTGTAGTCACAGTTTCGTCGTCGAGGTGATTTAGATGGTCGGACTAGGGGGAAGCGTTCGTGAATCGTGGCGAAGCTCTAGTTGGGATCTCGTAGCTTATGGTAATCTTGAGTGGTCGGACGAGATGATTTTTCGTTGATCGATGGATTCCTGTATTCAAGCGAGTTACTCAAATTTAAACTACGGCGAATTGATGGGTTCTGAGGGGTTGTGATGATCGGCAAAGGTGTCTATGATGTGTCGAAGTGAGCATGGTCAGTCAGAGATAGCCGGCGTAGCGTGCACCATGCACGTGCACGTTTGTTTTTTTCTGGTTGTTTGAGCTTAAAGAAGAAAGGAGATAGCTCGGGTTTAATCGCGTGAGTTTTAGTGTTTGGCTCGAAGTCAAGCTCGAGATTGGGCTCGGGTATTCAAGCATTTGGCTCGGGTTTTGTTAAATAGATATCGGGTTTCAAAATTTTAAAGAGGAAAATGTTTTTAGGTTTTTAAAATTTTCAAATAAATCAAGTTTTTAAATTTTAAGACAACCAAGTTTGAACTATCTTTTTAAAATAAATTTATTTGAGTTTAAAGTATTTCAATATATATATATATATAATCTTTGTTAAAAGTTTATTTTAAATAAACTTAATATTATAATTAAATAAATAATTTAAAAGATGAAGTGTTTTAATCCTTAATATAATTTAAAGGATATGGTTATTGAAAATTGATTACAAGGTTTATCAAATAAAGATTTTCAATGATAATTAAGTAATTGATTAAGATAAAAGGATTATCTTTAAATTTGATTAAAGTCTTAAGTGATTAAATACTAATTACTTGTTTAAGTTATTAAAAATAATTACTTAATGTATGTAATTTAAAAGAATAACAACTTAATTAATGATTGATTAAAGATTAATTAAAGGTTGATTTACGATTAATTAAAGGTTGATTTATGATTAATTAAAGGTTGATTTAAGGTTAATTGATTTATGAGTAAAGGTTAATAAATCAAGTAATAAAAGGATAATTAATTAATTAAAGGTTGATTAATTAATGAAGGTGATTAAAGAATGATAATTAATTAAGGGCTAATTAATTAATGTGATTAATTAAGGATAATTAATTAATTAAAGGTTAATTAATTAATGAAGATGATTAAGTGATGATAATTAATTGAGGATTAATTAGTTAATGTAATTAATTAAGGATAATTAATTAAAGGATAATAAATTAATTAAAGGATAATCTTTTGATGACTAAAGGTTGATTAATTAATAATTAAAGGTTAATTAATTTATTATTAATGGTTAATTAATAAATGATTAAAGAATAATAATCAAAATTATTTGTAATTAATTAAGATTAATTAACCAAGATTAATGATTTATTCACAAGTAATAAATCTGGTTTAAATTAATCGGATGATTAATTTATCTTACTTATGGATGTTTGGACTCTATTGGATGTTGAATTGTTTGATATCCCTGATGTGTGATGCTCTGTTTTGATTTGAGCTGTGGTGAATGTAATTTATTTATCTATGATAAATTTATATAATTTATCTGTAAATATGTGAATGACGATAAGCATTATAAGATTATACCGCTTATCGATATTGCTATGTTTGGATTTGATGATTGATGATGCTGCACTATTGTGTAAAACCTCTGGACTACACCATACACGCACAAATATGGATCACACGAGGAAATTGGTTAAGTTATAGATATTTGAATTTAATATTATGAAATGGTTTTAAAGATAGAATTTTGAATCCAAAATGATTTTGGAAATGAAATTGGGTTCAATATGAAAAGCTTTTGAAAAGGATGTTTGAAATTGAAATGTAGATTGAATATAATATATTATGTGTAAATTTTGAAATTGTTTTGGAAACTATGGTTTAAAAGGGTATACAAGTTATATAATATATATGGATTATAAACCATCTTTGAAGTTAAAAGTTATAACTTGTGCATATTTGATCGGATATTTCTGAAACGAAAACCCTTGTTTTTGTAATAGTAATAGCTTTCATATGAAAGGATTCCCAATTTTTGTTGAAAAGATTTCAAGTTTAAAATGAAAATTGTTTTGAAAGCTATGAATGAATATTTGTTAAAATATTGGTGAATTTTGTTTTCAAATTGAAAAAGATCTTAAAGGTGTGTCTTTTGTATAAAAGATTTGGAATTGAAATAGTTTTGAAAGCTATGAAGGAATCTTTGTGGAAGATTGGTGAAACTTTGTTTCAATTTGAAAAGTGATGTTAAAAGGGTGAATCTTTTGTTTAAAAGATTTGAAATGAAAATTTGATTAAACCATTGGATAGAAATGGCTTTGGGCTTTAAGTTGTGACTTAACTAAGATCCCAATATCCATATGTTTTTAAAATTGAGCGCTCATTATTCGGTTTAGCCGGGGAATGACTTTATGTCATAAAACCCATTCCGAATAATAATACGACGTTATGGATAGCATTTGAAGACCGATGGCGAAGACCGGATATTTTCAAAAACGAAAGGATGACCTATCGAATGTCTCTACACCGACTTGTCCCTAGTACAAGGATTTGATTACCCTTTGTGATGGGGAGTCCGGATGTGATTAGCGATTATCCGGATTTGCAAGGGCTTCTTTTGAAGGGCCTTCGGTTCTGTTCGAACCCGCAACAGACTTGTGTGGATGTATGTCTGATGTTACACTTTGAGATGTAAAGCTGGTTTCTATCAAATACATTCTTGTTTTGTGGCGGAGAATTTATTCTCTTAGCTTAACACCCTTTTCTGAGAAGCACGAGCTCAAAGGTTATGTAGTTGATGGTTACTAGTGATACATTCCCAATTTGGTAATGTGGCATACGAAGTGCTGTTGATCATGTGTTGATCAAAACATGGCTTTTGTGAAAAGCGTAGCTTTCTGGATGAGACTTCGTCGAGCCCCACAACCCGGAAATGGTCGAAACAGAAATGATGCGGCAAGGTTTTTAGGGATCGCGCCCCTAGGGTATGTCCATTTCCTTCTGGATAAAAAGTGGTATCATGGTACGGAGCCCAGGTATTTAACTATGTGGTTGTTGCTATTTGTTGATGAATCCCGGGATAAAGTTCGGTAATGACTGGGGATGGCTTACTTGTAGGTGTTACCTAGTTACAGAGGTAATCCGTCCTTGTGTTGGCAGAGATCTTGTAACGACCCAGAATTTTTATTAAATTAAAATTTGGATATTTAATTAATTTTAAATATTAATAGGTGAATTTATAAGTCGAATAAATTTTAATTCGAATAATTGGATTTAATTGAATAATTAAATCGATAATATAATATGTGAAAATACAGAAAAAATTGAAAATTGGGTAAAATATGATTGAAAATGATTTGTAAAGTTTTATTTTATCATATTGGAGTTAGAATGATATTTTAGAACTTTTAAAATCGAATTAAGAGTTAATTTGTGAAAATTGAATATTTTAATATTTAATCGACTAGTGAAATTAGCCAATTTTTGAACAGTCTCAGAATTGGACGAAACTAGTTCCATTGGATCCGTAATAGTTAGTTATTACTGGATTTCAATTTTCGTAGCAATCAGAGTTATCGTTTGATCATGGAAGCTCGAAACGCATCTAAATTGTTTTAATATTAATTTGGCGAGTTAAAATAGCCATTTTTCAAAAAGTCTCGGATTTCAACGAAACCAGTTTCATCGGATCCGTAATGTGATATTATTGTATGGTTTCAAATTTCGTGTCAATCGGATTTACCGTTTGTCCGGTGCAAGCTAAAACGCCTAGAAATCGTTTAAATCGGTTTAATTTAAATTGAACGTTTATTGCCATAACTCGCACAGATTACCGAATTAGCTTCCGAAACACGTTCCATTGCATTCGGAACGTGGGGTAAACCTTAGAAACGTCAGCCGGCACGCTTCGTTTGGAGTTCGGAAATTCCGGGTGAGTAGTAAATTGGAATATTTTCTATAAAAGGCCTTCAACATTCTCATTTGCAAACAAACGAGCCTAGGGTTTCATTTTAAAACCCAGCCGCCACTTATTGAATGAACGACCCGAATTGCTCCATTCTTCTTCCCCTCCGATCTCCTCATCCATCGACCTTCATCGAAAACTCTTAACTAGTAAAGTGTAGAGCCCAGAGCGAACCACCTATCCAACGGTGATGATGACGTTTCGAGCAATGGAACGACGGGAAATTGGGTTTGAAGGGCCGGCGTACACTCACGTTTTTCTCAAAGTTGGTGGGGCCGAGCTTAGCCAAATCACGGCCGAGGGTTAGGGGATGCAAGTGCTTTCGTCTGGTGGTTGTTGATCGAGCTAAAACTTGGAGATGGTGGTCACGTTGTATAAGGGTTTGAACGGCAATGGGTTTTCTTCTTGCGTGACTAGCCTGGGACGCACGCGTGAAGGAAGGGGGGAAGAAAAAGAAGGCGGCCAGATTTCCTTGCTTTAAAAACGAACGGTGATGATTTGAGTTAGGGTTTTAAATTAAATTAAAGTACTAATTGAAGTGTATAAAAATTGTATTAACTTCTAAAAATCATAACTTGTTGATGCGAGGTCGGAATCGGACGAAACGAATTGCGTTGCGTTCGTATCGTCGAATACTACGCGATGGAGCTGATTTGGAGTTGTTGGGAGTTAGTGAGAATTTCGGGTAAAATTAAACGTCCGTTTAATTTTATTCGAAATAAACGCTGAAATCAGAATTGAAAGCAATGTGAGAACTTCTCAGTCCATCGAATCAGTTTCGATTTTTATTTTAAATAGTTAGATTTAAAATACTTGAATGCATGTTTGAATGTTGATTGTATCTATTGATTGTTAAAATAGACATTATGCGCCGTTAATAAGCGGATGTTATTTATTAAAAACATATACCGCGAATATTTCATAAACAGTGAAATTGGTATTATATATAAAAGCAATATATATATATTGGCATATGTATATATTGCAGTTGTTGATTTCCCGCATTGTATAGCGGATGAGACCCTATTGCGCCGTCTATTAAGCGGATAATATTTTAAATCCCATATACCGCGATAATTTCGTACTGGAACGAAATTGGTATTGTGCTAATGTTTGTGGATGCAGGAAAACAGGTTGGAGGGATCCAACTGGATTCCTCAACAGTATTTATTTGATTATGGATATTTTGATATTCGTTGATTATCATATCGATATATTATATCATTGTTGTCGTGATTAACTATTTGGTGTGTAGCATCATTGGGCCAAATTTTGGAATTTTAAAAGGATTTTTTAAGTGATTTTTGAAAGTATACGTCATAAAATATTTTTGGAATTGATTCATTTTAAATAAATAAACGATATAATTTTAATGTTATAAAAATTATGGTTTTGAGAAATATAGTTAAAGGTTGATTTTTGAAAATATGAGGCTAATGATTTTATAAAATAGTTTAATCGGGATTTTTGAATTTATTATAAAAAGTTGAAAATATAGGATTTATAAAATTTAATTATTTTATAAATCAAAATAGTGAAATTATAAAGGAGATTAAAGACGTTTTGAAATAATAATATAAATTGATTTATATAAGAGTCTTATAAATTGATATTTATAAATTAAAATATTTGAATTATAAAACGAGTTTTTATAAGTGTTAGAATGAATTGTGAATGAATTTCATAAATGAATGAAATTTATAGAATTATAAACGGTGAAGTTATAAATGGAATTTTATAAGCAGTAGGTTTATAAAATTTGAAAAGTTATTTGAAGAATGGATTTTTGATAAATAAATGAATCTTATAAGTTATAAGATTTATAATTTGGAAAGTCTTTAAAAGAACGATTTTGTAAAATAATCGTTTTATAAGCATTTAACTTATAATATGGACTTTTGGTATATAATTGAGTTATAAATCGGATGGGTTAATAAAGGAGATTTATAAAGGAAGTAGTTATAAAATAAATAGAAATGGAATTTATAAACGTGACTTATTTTGATAAGTTAATTTTTACAACTTATTTATGGAATTATATTCACGTTTTATACAGTGAATAATCCTTTAAGATAAAATGAATAGAAATGATGAAATTAGTTAACGAAGTATATTCACGTTTTCGAATAGTGAATAATATGTTAAAGAAAATGTTTAGGATATGATATTTTAAATAGAATTAAAACGATCTAACGATGTTTTAAATGTGTTAAGATTCGAAACCATAGATTTCAACATTCATTGTTGAAATAGACGTTTTCGAGAAATAGAAGGAAATGGTGGACTATAACACTGTTGTTATAGTAAATGATTTCCGAAAGGAAATGTTTTGTATAGTATTGGGATTTATATATCTATTTTAATTTCGAATCCCTATACTAGTGATTTTGGGTTGTCGTAACAATGTTTTACGCAACATTCGTTTTGGCCTAAATAAATATGTTTAAGAGAACGATTTCCTTAAAGAATGAAATATATACTTAATTTTGATTAAAGTATATTGAATATTTTCCAAGTGTAGAAAATAAAAAGATTGTGAATTACTTATTAAGTAAGTATGGAAATGTTTTCCAATATAAAGTGAATATTTTGAGAATTTATCTTTTTGAAGATAAATTGAAAATGAATAATTGAAATCGTATATCAGTAGATATTGTGAAATATAAATTCACTATGGAATTTATAAATGAAAAGGGAATTTGTTTAAAGATAAATATTGATTTATTTTTGACATATTTAAATTATATATCTAGTAAAGATATTTTTGGGAAATAAATAATTTGGAAAATTATTTGGAATCTGGTGATGTTGTGCATATCCATTGATAGTTCAATAACCGACTATCAATATTTACCTTTGAAAGGTATTTGTTGTGATTTGTTGAATCTGAATGCCACACTTATTTTTAAACTATTGCGCTCGTTATTCGGATTACCCATTCCGAATAGTGATACGACGTAATGGATAGCATTGAAGATCGGTGTTGAAGACCGGGTATTTGTGAGAGCGATAGGATGACCTGTCGATTGACTCTGCACCGAGTTGCTCCGGTATAGAGTTCTCCATATGTGATGGGGAATCCGATCAGGATTGTGGATATCCGGATTGCAAGGACTTCTTTGTAAGTGCCTTCGGTTCTGTTCGATCCCGGAACAGACTTGTATGGATTGTATGTCTGACGTTACAAATTAAGATATAAAGCAGATTTCTTTCAAATATATTTCTGTTGGTGGCGGAGAATTTATTCTTTTAGCTTAACACCCTTCTTTGAGTCGTACGAGCTCCGAGGTTATGTAGTTGAAGGTTATCAGCAATATATTCCCAATTTGGTAATGTGACATGCTGAGTGTTGCTGTGAGATGATCATTGTGTTGATCATTTGTGATAAGATCATTTGTTTGATCGTTTATCTTTGTGATCATTTCTATGATTATTTGTTGACCCAAAGCATGGCTTTTGTATAAAGTATGTCTTTGTGGACGAGACTTCGTCGAGCCTCACACCCCGGAATGGTCAAAACAGGAAAGATGCAGCAAGGTTATGAGGGGTAGCTCCCTTTAGGGTATGTGCATTTCCTTCTGGAAAAGGGTGGTACCATGGTATGGAACCCAGATACTTACTCATGTTGAAACACTTATTATTATGGTGTGATGTTGATTACGAGCGCTCGGTTAAAAGTCCCAAAGGATCGGGGGATGACATATTCGTGTAGTAGTTACCTAGTGATAAAGGTAACCCGGCCTTGTGTTGGCAGAGAGCTGGTTAAGTTCTCGAGATGTCCTTCCGGAGGCGTTCTCATGTGGCAATGGGAAGTTCCTTGGCCTGATCATTCGTTGGAAATCCAAAGAAACAATACGAGACTTGTACGGTTTTAGTTGTATAACCTGCTATGGAATGTGGCGGTAACCTGCTATTGAACATAGTTAGCTACAGTAGGCATACGATAATGGTCGTATGTTGGCTAAGATTTATATTCTACCTTCGAAATATTTTCCTACACTATGCACTAGTAATAATATCAAATGTTCTTTTTAATGCATATCAAGCATCTTTGACTATCATAAGGAGAAATCTCCTCCGATTCTGCGTTTGCATTGTGTGCGTGTGCGGGAGGCCTTATGGTAGTCTCATTTTTAAAAGCATTGCGAATTGATTTTAAAAATATTCCTCTATTTTGATTTTTAATGATAAATAAACTGTTTTGAGTTCTCACACCAATCACATGACTGACTCGGAGTTTATTGTTTTCCTTCCTAAACTCTGGGTGCCCACCAATTTCCACACGGGCAGTCAAGAGTTAGGTTTACCAGGATATTTGGAATTCAGGAGTTGCTGGAGGCAAGATGGATGGCATGGCGTATTATTAGTATAGTATTTATTTTCCGCTGTTTGTTGTTGTTGTACACTCTGATGATATGATGTAATGAAATGTGATGTAATGTAATAACTGATATAGTTCTTTGTTTAAAGGTTATTCATTTATTTATTATATGTTGTTCCGTTGCGAATTGTGGGATTCTGTAATTGTTCTGTTGTCCCTTCTGTTCTATTTATTTTCTTTTCTGTCTATTTTCTATCTTTTCTCCCTTCTTCTGTCTTTCTCTTTTTCTTAAACATTGAGAATTCGTATTTCTGTTCATCTTGAGTTAATCTATGGAGATTAGTGTATATTCAAGGAGTACGGATTTGCGGGTCCTCACAAGTGGTATCAGAGCTTATGGTTAAGCGACAACCATGGCTCTGTTGGGTATTACTCATTAGAGATAGAGTCAGTAGTACTCTAGAATGAGTTTGAGTGTAATAATAGCTATGAGAGCGTATTTGTTAGTGAATATAAAATTGTTTATATTGTGATGATTGGTTTATTGAGTGGCATATGAACCTTCGTCAGCACGGTCTGTACAACTATGCCGAAGGGGTTTATAAACACTTGAATAGAACAATTCGACACAGTATTGTTTTAAAATTGGGTAAATGAAATAATTTTACCTTGAGTATATTTTTATATATAAAGGAATAATTTTTCAGAATTATTAAAGTGTATATAAGTTGATTGTTTAGTTGTTTGAATAATCTAAATAAAAGAATAATTGTATAAACAAATGAATTATAAGAATTGAATTATAATTAATGTGACTTACAATTGTGAAATAAACTTATATATATATATCTATATATATATATAAGAAGTGAAACTATATGGATATATTTATGAATATGAGTTGTAAATAAAAATGAATATAAAGTTAAATGGAAATTTACTTAGAATTGGAATCTAAATTTATTTATAAGTGAGAATTTAAGTTAAGTAAAAACAAATGATGTTTATAAAATGAAGTATAACTTAAGAGATGTTGAATGAAGTTGATATTGGTATCAAAGTAAATTAATAAAGTTAAGTGATAAATGTGAACTTGAGTTATGTAATGAAATTCAACTTTAGAAATTGAATTGAATGAATGGATTGAATGTAAATCAATTGAATGTGAATAATTGATATGGAATAATGAATGTAGGTGTAAATTCATTAAAATCTAATGTTATTGGAAGTTGAATAGTTGAATGAAAATCAATTTAATTAAACCAATTGATAAGCAAAGGAATTTGGGTGTAATTAATATACATTGGTTGTTATATGATTGTTAGTTGATTGTATATAATTCATTAAGTATTAATGAAATTGAATTAATGAAATTGGAAGCTAAAGTAATTAAAATCCAATTGGAAGTTAAGTGAATCTTAAATGGAATTGAATTTGATTTAGAAATGCACCAACTTGAATACGAATTAGTGAACATAAACTAATTGAAAATGAATGTTAGTAAAAACATCTACTGTTAATGAATCAAATGTGATTAAAAAATTGAAAACCATTTCATTGGATATTAATGGGAATATAAATGAATATTTATTGGTTATGAATGTTAGTTGGATGATAGTTGGTTGGTGGTTGAATATATTGCTTTTACTACATTTGCTATGTTGGCATATATAGTTGTTATGTTGCTATATGTTGTATATTGATACTATTGCATATATACATGTTCTCATGTTGTTTGTTGAGTGTTTAGTAGGTGCGGATCGCGTTTGCTTCGCATTTGGAGCTCACTTTCGCGCTATATTAGCCGTATATGCTTGCTAATAAAATATAAGGTACATATCTCGGATTACATACCGTACTTTTACATTTTTTTCCCTGCGGGATGCCTCATTACTTGATGAGATGTATATTTGTGATATATATACTGTCAATTTTTTTCTGATCGAGCCGCGCAAAGGAGACTATGGCGAATTTCTCCGAAAATTTAAGGCGTTAGAAAAAATTTGAGAAAATTGGAAAATTTTGAAAACTTTAACTTTGATTTGGAATTGAAAGTTAAACAATAGTAGTTGTTTTTGAAAAGATAACTAAGTATGATTTGAAAACTTAGTAAAGTTATTGTAAGAAGTTTAACTATGGATTTTGGAAAGTTAATAGATTCTGTAACTTTTCTTATTTGATAATTTCGAGGACGAAATTCTTTTAAGGGGGGAAGTATGTAACGACCCAGAATTTTTATTAATTAAAATTTGGATATTTAATTAATTTTAAATATTAATAGGTGAATTTATAAGTCGAATAAATTTTAATTCGAATAATTGGATTTAATTGAATAATTAAATCGATAATTTAATATGTGAAAATACAGAAAAAATTGAAAATTAGGTAAAATATGATTGAAAATGATTTGTAAAATTTTATTTTATCATATTGGAGTTAGAATGATATTTTAGAACTTTTAAAATCGAATTAAGAGTTAATTTGTGAAAACTGAATATTTTAATATTTAATCGACTAGTGAAATTAGCCAATTTTTAAACAATCTCAGAATTGGACGAAACTAGTTCCATTGGATCCGTAATAGTTAGTTATTACCGGATTTCAATTTTTGTAGCAATCAGAGTTATCGTTTGATCGTGGCAGCTCGAAACGCATCTAAATTGTTTTAATATTAATTTGGCGAGTTAAAATAGTCATTTTTCAAAATGTCTCGGATTTTGACGAAACCAGTTTCATCGGATCCGTAATGTGATATTATTGTATGGTTTCAAATTTCGTGTCAATCGGATTTACCGTTTGTCCGGTGCAAGCTAAAACGCCTAGAAAATCGTTTAAATCGGTTTAATTTAAATTGAACGTTTATTGCCATAACTCGCACAGATGACCGAATTAGCTTACGAAAAACGTTCCATTGCATTCGGAACGTGGGGTAAACCTTAGAAACGTCAGCCGGAACGCTTCGTTTGGTGTTCGGAAATTCCAGGTGAATAGTAAATTGGAATATTTTCTATAAAAGGCCTTCAACATTCTCATTTACAAACAAACGAGCCTAGGGTTTCATTTTAAAACCCGGCCGCCACTTATTGAATGAACGACCAGAATTGCTCCATTCTTCTTCCCCTCCGATCTCCTCATCCATCGACCTTCATCGAAATCTCTTAACTAGTAAAGTGTAGAGCCCAGAGCGAACCGCCTATCCAACGGTGATGATGACGTTTCGAGCAATGGAACGACGGGAAATTGGGTTTGAAGGGCCGGCATACACTCACGTTTTTCTCAAAGTTGGTGGGGCCGAGCTTAGCCAAATCACGGTCGAGGGTTAGGGGATGCAAGTGCTTTCGTCTGGTGGTTGTTGATCGAGCTAAAACTTGGAGATGGTGGTCGCTTTGTATAAGGGTTTGAACGGCAATGGGTTTTCTTCTTGCGTGACTAGCCTGGGACGCACGCGTGAAGGAAGGGGGGGAAGAAAAAGTAGGCGACCAGATTTCCTTGCTTTAAAAACGAACGGTGATGATTTGAGTAAGGGTTTTAAATTAAATTAAAGTAGTAATTGAAGTGTATAAAAATTGTATTAACTTCTAAAAATCATAACTTGTTGATGCGAGGTCGGAATCGGACGAAACGAATTGCGTTGCGTTCGTATCGTCGAATACTAAGCGATGGAACTGATTTGGAGTTGTCGGGAGTTAGTGATAATTTCGGATAAAATTAAACGTCCGTTTAATTTTATTCGAAATAAACGCTAAAATCAGAATTGAAAGCAAGGTGAGAACTTCTCAATCGAATCACTTTCGATTTTTATTTTAAATAGTTAGATTTAAAATACTTGAATGCATGTTTGAATGTTGATTGTATCTATTGATTGTTAAAATAGACATTATGCGCCGTTAGTAAGCGGATGTTATTTATTAAAAACATATACCGCGAATATTTCATAAACAGTGAAATTGGTATTATATATAATAGCAATATATATATATATATATATATATATATTGGCATATGTATATATTGCAGTTGTTGATTTCCCGCATTGTATAGCGGATGAGACCCTATTGCGCCGTCTATTAAGAGGATAATATTTTAAATCCCATATACTGCGATAATTTCGTACTGGAACGAAATTGGTATTGTGCTAATGTTTGTGGATGCAGGAAAACAGGTTGGAGGGATCCAACTGGATTCCTCAACAGTATTTATTTGATTATGGATATTTTGATATTCGTTGATTATCATATCGATATATGATATCATTGTTGTCATGATTGACTATTTGGTGTGTAGCATCATTGGGCCAAATTTTTGAATTTTCAAAGGATTTTTTAAGTGATTTTTGAAAGTATACGTTATAAAATATTTTTGGAATTGATTCATTTTAAATAAATAAACGATATAATTTTAATGTTATAAAAATTATGGTTTTTGAGAAATATAGTTAAAGGTTGATTTTTGAAAATATGAGGCTAATGATTTTATAAAATAGTTTAATCGGGGTTTTTGAATTTATTATAAAAAGTTGAAAATATAGGATTTATAAAATTTAATTATTTTATAAATCAAAATAGTGAAATTATAAAGGAGATTAAAGACGTTTTGAAATAATAATATAAATTGATTTATATAAGAGTCTTATAATTTGATATTTATAAATTAAAATATTTGAATTATAAAACGAGTTTTTATAAGTGTTAGAATGAATTGTGAATGAATTTCATAAATGAATGAAATTTATAGAATTATAAACGGTGAAGTTATAAATGGAATTTTATAAGCAGTAGGTTTATAAAATTTGAAAAGTTATTTGAAGAATGGATTTTTGATAAATAAATGAATCTTATAAGTTATAAGATTTATAATTTGGAAAGTCATTAAAAGAACGATTTTGTAAAATAATCGGTTTATTATAAGCATTTAACTTATAATATGGACTTTTGGTATATAATTGAGTTATAAATCGGATAGGTTAATAAAGGAGATTTATAAAGGAAGTAGTTATAAAATAAATAGAAATGGAATTTATAAACGTTGTTTTATAAATTCGCAAACGACTTATTTTGATAAGTTAATTTTTATAACTTATTTATGGAATTATATTCACGTTTTATACAGTGAATAATCCTTTAAGATAAAATGAATAGAAATGTTGAAATTAGTTAACGAAGTATATTCACGTTTTTGAATAGTGAATAATATGTTAAAGAAAATGTTTAGGATATGATATTTTAAATAGAATTAAAACGATCTAACGATGTTTTAAATGTGTTAAGATTCGAAACCATAGATTTCAACATTCATTGTTGAAATAGACGTTTTCGAGAAATAGAAGGAAATGGTGGACTATAACACTTGTGATAGTAAATGATTTCCGAAAGGAAATGTTTTGTATAGTATTGGGATTTATATATCTATTTTAATTTCGAATCCCTATACTAGTGATTTTGGGTTGTCGTAACGATGTTTTACGCAACATTCGTTTTGGCCCAAATAAATATGTTTAAGAGAACGATTTCCTTAAAGAATGAAATATATACTTAATTTCGATTAAAGTATATTGAATATTTTCTAAGTGTAGAAAATAAAAAGATTGTGAATTACTTATTAAGTAAGTATGGAAATGTTTTCCAATATAAAGTGAATATTTTGAGAATTTATCTTTTTGAAGATAAATTGAAAATGAATAATTGAAATCGTATATCAGTAGATATTGTGAAATATAAATTCACTATGGAATTTATAAATGAAAAGGGAATTTGTTTAAAGATAAAAATTGATTTATTTTTGACATATTGAAATTATATATCTAGTAAAGATATTTTTGGGAAATAAATAATTTGGAAAATTATTTGGAATCTGGTGATGTTGTGCATATCCATTGATAGTTCAATAACCGACTATCAATATTTACCTTTGAAAGGTATTTGTTGTGATTTGTTGAATCTGAATGCCACACTTATTTTTAAATTATTGCGCTCGTTATTCGGATTACCCATTCCGAATAGTGATACGACATAATGGATAGCATTGAAGATCGGTGTTGAAGACCGGGTATTTGTGAGAGCGATAGGATGACCTGTCGATTGACTCTGCACCGAGTTGCTCCGGTATAGAGTTCTCCATATGTGATGGGGAATCCGATCAGGATTGTGGATATCCGGATTGCAAGGACTTCTTTGTAAGTGCCTTCGGTTCTGTTCGATCCCGGAACAGACTTGTATGGATTGTATGTCTGACGTTACAAATTAAGATATAAAGCAGATTTCTTTCAAATATATTTCTGTTGGTGGCGGAGAATTTATTCTTTTAGCTTAACACCCTTCTCTGAGACGTACAAGCTCAGAGGTTATGTAGTTAAAGGTTATTAGCAATATATTCCCAATTTGGTAATGTGACATGCTGAGTGTTGCTGTGAGATGATCATTGTGTTGATCATTTGTGATAAGATCATTTGTTTGATCGTTTATCTTTGTGATCATTTCTATGATCATTTGTTGACCCACAGCATGGCTTTTGTATAATGTATGTCTTTGTGGACGAGACTTCGTCGAGCCTCACGCCCCGGAATGGTCAAAACAGGAAAGATGCAGCAAGGTTATGAGGGGTAGCTCCCTTTAGGGTATGTGCATTTCCTTCTGGAAAAGGGTGGTATCACGGTATGGAGCCCAGATACTTACTCATGTTGAAACACTTATTATTATGGTGTGATGTTGATTACGAGCACTCGGTTAAAGGTCCCAAAGGACCGGGGGATGACATATTCGTGTTGTAGTTACCTAGTGATAAAGGTAACCCGGCCTTGTGTTGGCAGAGAGCTGGTTAAGTTCTCGGGATGTCCTTCCAGAGGCGTTCTCATGTGGCAATGGGAAGTTCCTTGGCCTGATCATTCGTTGGAAATCCAAAGAAACAATACGAGACTTGTACGGTTTTAGTTGTATAACCTGCTATGGAATGTGGCGGTAACCTGCTATTGAACATAGTTAGCTATAGTAGGCATACGATAATGGTCGTATGTTGGCTAAGATTTATATTCTACCTTCGAAATATTTTCCTACACTATGCACTAGTAATAATATCAAATGTTCTTTTTAATGCATATCAAGCATCTTTGACTATCATAAGGAGAAATCTCCTCCGATTCTGCGTTTGCATTGTGTGCGTGTGCGGGAGGCCTTATGGTAGTCTCATTTTTAAAAGCATTGCGAATTGATTTTAAAAATATTCCTCTATTTTGATTTTTAATGATAAATAAACTGTTTTGAGTTCTCACACCAGTCACATGACTGACTCGGAGTTTATTGTTTTCCTTCCTAAACTCTGGGTGCCCACCAATTTCCACACGGGCAGTCAAGAGTTAGGTTTACCAGGATATTTGGAATTCAGGAGTTGCTGGAGGCAAGATGGATGGCATGGCGTATTATTAGTATAGTATTTCTTTTCCGCTGTTTGTTGTTGTTGTACACTCTGATGATATGATATAATGAAATGTGATGTAATGTAATAACTGATATAGTTCTTTGTTTAAAGGTTATTCATTTATTTATTATATGTTGTTCCGCTGCGAATTGTGAGATTCTGTAATTGTTCTGTTGTCCCTTCTGTTCTATTTATTTTATTTTCTCTCCATTTTCTATCTTTTCTCTCTTCTTCTGTCTTTCTCTTTTTCTTAAACATTGAGAATTCTTATTTCTGTTCATCTTGAGTTAATCTATGGAGATTAGTGTATATTCAAGGAGTACAGATTTGCGGGTCCTCACAGATATGGTTGGGGGCGTCCGTCTAGAGACATTCCATTAGGTAAGGATCTTCCTTAGCCTGACCATTATTGGAAATCCAACCATCCAATACGCGCCCTTTACGATTGCAGTTGTATGACCTACCATTATTAAATGGTAGCTATAGTAGGCATAGTATAATGGTACCTATGCTGGCTAAGATTAATATTATACTTTCAAAATGTTTTCCACTATGTCCTAATAATAGTATCAAAAAGGATTTTCGTGTATCATGCATGTTTGGCTATCAAAAGAAGAAATCTCGCCAGGTTTGTGATTGCATTGTGTGTGTTCCGGGAGGCCTTATGGTAGTTTCATTTTTCAAAAAGCATTGCGGATTTATTTTAAATTCTTTTGTTTTGCTTTTGTAAAGATAAACTGTTTTTATTTGCTCACACCAGTCCCATGACTGACCTGGAGTTTATTGTTCCCTTTCTAAACTCTAGGTGCCTAAAATTTTACACACGGACAGCCTTGAGTCAGATTTTCAGATAATCAGCTAGTAGATGTAGATTCGATAGCCTTCAACTTTCTGTTTGGAATTCTTTCGAGTCTTTGGATTCTGGCGATAGCATTTGGTTCATTAGTTACCTTGTTTGCTTCATTACAATGTTATGGCGGTTCAAGCTTTCGATTTGAAGCTTGGAAACTTTGGAGCTTTGGCTATGGAGTTTCAATTCTGGATTCTATCTTTCTTTCTATTCTTTGGAAGATCATATTGGTGATATTGTGTTTCGTTGTTGTTGCTGTCTTATCCTTTCCGCTGTTGTCTTGTATCTCCGATATTGATAATCATTTGTATCAATGTATTGTATCAAATATTGTGTATCAATGATAAAATTATTCTTCTGTTTCCGCTGTGTTGTTTACTTAATGTGTTATAAGCTCCATCCGAACTGGAGTTCGACGTTTGAATCTACGGCATTCGAAGACAAAAGAGGTATTTGATGTCGATTTTCGGATGCGGATTTCAGGTCGTGACAATAATCGTGTACGTGTGCACGATGCACACAAATCTGACTACCTCTGATTGATCTCGCCACCATCTACAAGTCGACAATAACCATCTCAAACGAACCAACCACCTAGAACCCACAATATCGCCATGGTTCGAAATCGAGTATGATAGCAACCTACTAGAACTACATTCAATCGGAAATTCCCCCTCGCACTAATGATCTAGTCCACCATAGATCACACGACTTCTTCCAAAGCTGCATCACATCTCAATGCATCGATCCCCCCTGGTCTGGCTCCTTCCGGTCCACTCACACCGACGAACTTCCTCTTCAAACTTCGACGAGCAAACTGGGTTTAAAACCCCAAATTGGTGTCGTACTATCGCTCTGATGATCGAGAAATTTTCCGATCATTTTTCATGTAACCTTCATTACCTTAACTCCCTCTAACATCAAGCCCGAAGTTCGATTGCTCGCTGGTCGTCGAGAATTGACAATTTTACAATTCCGTTCAACTAGAAATTTCCCTACATTCCCAAACTTGTAAATCATGATTTAATTACTAAAATTCATCTTTTGCAAATACGAAAAAAATTATAAAGTCAAAACTCAAAATCATGATGATGGAATTTTCTATGTTGAAAAGAAAATACTATAATTTCTCCTTTTCAAAGTATCTACTCAATATTTCCACTTGAAATTATTTTAAGAAATGATGTTACATACATATAAACATTTTACTTTCAGAAATCAAATCCTAAAAAGGATTGGGTAATGAATTTTTAATTTTTTTTCTTTGGAAGTTGATTTTGTAAACTAAGAACAGAATTACGTATATATGTATAAACATACAAACAACTTCATATATATATATATATATATATATATATAACATATTCACATTCATGAAATCGTTTTTCATCACTTCACCTCAATTATCAATCACAGATATCAAGATTTAGGTATTTAAGGTGGTAGTTTACTCACTTGTTTCAGTTTGAAAGCAGGGAACTAGCCTTGAACAAAAGTCTAGAAATTGAGGCTTGATCTAATTTGCTTTATATTTGAAAACTGGAAAACATTTTGATTGAAATTGCCCTGCACATTGTTTTGACATCCTACAGGTTTGTATTGTAAATTGGATTTACCGCATGCTTTCGATTCAGGTTGGTCTTGAAAACTGTTTAAATTTGCTTTACATTGCTCAGGTTTGCTTTCTGGATTAAGATGTTGTTTGATTTACTAAATTGATTTTCTAGCTCCCAGGTTTGCTGGAATCCTTAAAGGTTTTGAATTTTGAAAACTTTAAGGCCGGAAATTCTTTTGATCAGGTTTTAGAACTGAAAAAGTTATTTGTTTGATTTTTGAACTTGAATTGAGTCATTGTTTGCTTCAGATCTGGTTTCAGTTATTTAGTTTGAAAAATGGAAAATGAGAAGATTTTAGAAAAACATGTATAGCATGGTTTGACAAATTCTCATTTGTATATAATTCAATTTAAAAGAGAATGATTTTTGCCACTTGTTTTAACTAACCCAACACTTGTAAATGCATGCTTTTATAAATTTACAAATGTCAAAATAATGCATTTTTATGTTTTAGACCCTTACTTAAATTTTATTTAATTTTTATATTTAACCCTTTTCATTTTCTAAATTACTTAATTCTTTTATACCTACATATGTTCGTATTTATACATTTTTCATTATTTATACTTTATACTTTCAAAAGATATATATACATATGTGTAAGTTTAAAGCTTTTATTAGTTCCTTCTTTATATTTGTATTCATACATTTTCAATTATTTATATTTATACAACTTAATAGGAAAATGATTTAAAATCCAAATTATATATATATATATATTACAAATAAATATTTATATACATGTATTTGTTTCTTAAAGTATAAAGCTTTTAAATCCAATTTTATTTTTAATATATTTATATTTGAATTCCAAATCCAAACTTAAAATTAATTTACATTTATAAATAAAAAACATGTATTATTTAGTTTGTATAAATTCAAATTCAAATTCCAAATTCAAAATTTATTTAGATAAATAAATAAGAGCATATCTTGTTTAATTTGGGAAATATCAAATTTATTCATAATTTAACTCCAAAATTTTATTTTAATTATAAATTTAAATTTGACTCAAAACAGGGATCGTTACAGATTCCCTCCTTAAGAAATTCCGTCCCCGAAATTTGTTATACAGGGAGACAACAAAGAATAGATGAACACAAAAGATAGAGAAACGATTTTCCAGATCAAACTGAATATCAATTCTATATTTGGCTTACCAAATCAGAATATCATCAATAAATACGAGAACAAACTCATTTAATTCTTCTCGAAATATTTGGTCATACAGTCTACGAAATATGCATGGCATTGGTTAGTTTGAAAGGATAACTAACCGTTCATAAAATATATCGGGACCCCAAAGAATAGTCAAATGGATACAATTTAATTCAACTTCATATTTTATTAACCAATTTATTTCAACTAAAATTTCAAATTCATTAAAGTTTAAAAATGAAAAGCTGATAGGGAACCGATAAAGAGAACACGAAATAGGAATTAGAAACCTTTCAACAATGATTCGCAAGGCCACCATCACACCGAAACTTCTCCCTCGAGCTGCCACGAAGCCATCAAAGAATTGAAATCGGATAATCAAAAGAGATTGATGAGGAAATTTGTTTCCGTTGTTGCAGGGTATCAACCATTTGTAGTGGTACTCCCTTGTCCCCTATCTCGTCCTCTTCTTGCACACATACTCACAATCAGTGGATAGTAAGAGAATTTACTGAGGCATACGGATGGATATCTTAGGGATATACTCATTCTAGGGCATTCGTAACCCTATCTCTAATGAGTTACCTAATGTGTTATACTCTTGATCTAAAGTTCTCACTCAACCTTCAGCTCTGATACTAAGTTGTGATGACCCGAAATTCAGCGTCTGAAAATCGACATCCATACTTCACCCGTACTTGAATGCCGCAGATTCAGATGTTGAAATTCGATTCATGCCGGAGCTTATAACACATTAAGTACAACAACACAGCGGAAGAAAAACAATATACATTGATATACAACATCTGCTACAACACATTAATACAAATGACTATCAATATCAGAGATACAAGATACAACAGTGGAAGAACTGCAGCAGAAATATAACACCAAATGGTCTTCCAAAAGAAACACAATATCTACATCTCCAATTGCCAAAGTTCTAATCTTCAAAAGACTCCAAACCACAAGCTCGAACCACCATCAGGTATTATTAAACAAGGTCAGTCATGAATGCGATTTCTAGAATCTAAAGACTCCAAAGAATTCCAAATAGAAAGCTGAAGGCTACCGAATCTATATCTACTAGCTGACTATCTGAAAATCTAACTCTAGACTGCCCCTATGGAAAATTGTGGGCATCTAGAGTTTAGAAATGAAACAATAAATTCCAGTTCAGTCATGGGACTGGTGTGGGCAAATAAAAACAGTTGTTTAAACAAAACAAACAAAAAGAATTTAAAAAGAAATCCGCAATGCTTTTTGGAAAATGAAACTACCATAAGGCCTCCTGCCACACACACAATGCAAGCGCACAATTGGAAGAGATTTCTCCTTATGATAGTCAAATGCGCTTGATACGCAAAAACCTTATGATATTATTTTTAATGCATAGTGCAGAAAACATTTCGAAAGTAAAATATTAATCTTAGCCAGCATACACATTTCGTAGTATGCCTACTATAGCTAGCATGTTCAATAGTAGGTTACCACCGCATTCCATGGTAGGTTATACAACTAAAACTATACAGGGCGCTTATTATTTCTTTGGATTTTCAACAAATGGTCAGGCTAAGGAACTTCCTGCGCCACATGGGTACGCCTCTGGAGGGACGCCTCGAGAACATAACCGGATCTTTGCCAACACAAGGCCGGGTTACCTCTGTAACTAGGTAACTACTAACACGAGTATGCCATCCCTCGGTCGTTACCGACCTTTATCCGAGGATACTCAACCATAAATCAACAACCACAAAGTAATAAATTTGCAGTAACCACATATGCTAAATATCTGGGCTCCATACCATGATACCACCTTTTTCTAGAAGGAAATGGACGTACCCTAAAGGGCGCGCCCCTCATAACCTTGCCGCATCTTTCCTGTTTCAACCATTTTCGAGTTGTGAGGTCCGACGAGGTCATGTCCACAAAGCTACGCTTTTCGCAAAGGCCATACTTTGATCAATAAATGATCAGCATCACTTCGTATACCACATTACCAAATTGGGAATGTATCACTGGTAACCATCAACTACATAACCTCTGAGCTCGTACGCCTCAGAGATGGGTGTTAAGCAAAGGGAATAAATTCTCCGCCACCAAACAGAAATGTATTTGATTGAAACCAGTTTTACATCTCAAAGTGTAATGTCATACATACATTCATACAAGTCTATTCCAGGTTCAAACAGAACCAAAGGCACTTCAAAAGAAGCCCTTACAATCCGGGTATTCACAACCCTGATCGGAATCCCCATCACATATGGAGATCTCTATACCAGCGTGAATCAGTGCAGAGACATTCGAGGGGTTATCCTTTCGTTCTCAAAAATACCCGATCTTCATCACCGGTCTACAAATGCTATCCACTTCATCGGATCATTAGTTGGAATGGTTTATATGACATAAAGTCATCTCCTGGCTAAACCAAATAATGAGCGTTTAATTTTAAAAATGCATGGATATTGGAATCTTAGTTAAGTCACAACTTATTACCCAAAACCTTTCTTTCAAATGGTTTAAACAATTTTCCACTTTAATCTTTTTAATAAAAGATTCACCTTTTAATCTTTTAAACAAAAGATTCATCTTTTAAACAAAAGATCCATCCTTGAAGATTCTCTTCAATTTGAAAACAAAGTTCACCAATCTTTTAAAAAGATTCATTCATAGTTTTAAAAAAAATTCATTTCAAATTTGAAACCCTTTCAAAAAAAATTAGAAATCCTTTCTTTATTTGAAAGCCATTACCATTTGAAAACATAGAATTTTCGTTTTAGGAAAATCCGATCAAATATGCACAAGTTATAGCCTTAAAGTATAAATTTGGGTTAAATTCAAATTCCCAAAACAATACTTTTAAAATACTTTAAAGATGGTTTAGAAATCCATATATATATATTATATAACTTGTAATACCACTTTTTAAACTATAATTTTCAAAATAATTTCAAAACTCAAATAAGATATATTATAATCAAACTAAATTTCAATTTTAATAAATTTCAATTTCAAAACTTCTCTTTCAAAAGCTTTTCATATTCAACCCAATTCTATTTCCAAAACTATTTTCTTCAAAATTCAACTTTTAAAACCATTTTGAATAAAATAATATTACATTCAAAATATTGGTGACTTAACCGATTTCTCGTGAAATCCATATTTGTGTGTGTGGTGTAGTACAGGGCTTTTACACACAATAATACAATATCATCAATCAACACAATCCAAGCACAGTAATATCGATAAGTGATATAATCCTATAACACTTATCTTCATTCACAGATTCACAGATAATAATATAAATTCATCACAGATAAATAAATTTATATTCATCACAGCTCAAATCAAAACAGAGCATCACACATCAGAGATATCAAACAATTCAAAGCATTCCATACAATCCAAACATCAATGAGTAAAATCAATTAGTCATCTAATTAATTTAAATCAGATTAATTATCTATGAATAAATTACTAATCCTGGTTAATTAATTATTAATTAATTACAAACCATTTTAATTAATTTATCCTTTAATCGTTTAATAATTAATAAATCAATTAACCTTTAATCATTAATTAGTATTAATTAATAACCTTTAATCATTAAATAATTAACCCTTAATTATTTAATCATTCTTTAATTAATTATACTTATTAATTACATCAATAAATTAACCCTTAATTAATAAATTATCCCTTAAACACTTTTAATTAATTAATTATCCTCAAATTAATTACCTCAATAAATTAACCACATTAATTATCCTTTATTTAATTATTCTTTAATTACTTGATTAATCAACCTTAATCATTAATTGATTACTTTTAAATAAAATAATTTTCTTCAGCATTTAATTTCCCTTAATTACTTTCAATAATTAATTAACTCTTAACAAATTAATTAGTCTTTAATTAATACTTAATTAAACTTTGATTAAGTAATTATCATTAAATTTTCAAAATTAATGATCCTTTAATCTTAACATAACCTATTTATCTTAATTAATTTCATAATCATTATTCAAATCTTATTTTAAATAACCTTTGAAACAAATTAACAAAATCATACAATTTAACTTAAACCCTTTTAAGTTAATTGATAATCAAAACCTTTTTTTCAAGATGAACCATTTTATCTTTAAAATCTTATTTAAATAATCTTGAGAATAGATTATCATCCACATATAAATTAACTTAACATCTTCAAGTTTATTCCAAACCAACATCATCATTTAAGATAAACCATTATCTCTTAAATCAATTTCTTAATTAAACTATTAAATTGTATTTTCAAAATAAACGTAAGAAAAAGAAAACTTAATTTATTTTAAGTTAAATAAACTGTACAACTTTCATTAAGCAAAAAATTTAAATAAACTTTTATAATATAAAAGAAATTTGTTTAAGAAGTTAAAATTTTGAAACTTATTTTATTCAAATTTCAAAACTGATTTGCTTAAATGCTTCAGACCCGAGACAACCCCGGGTCAAACCCGATAACATACTCAAGTAATTCACCCCTTTCTTCCTTCCTCGAGTCAAACACACAAAAACTTCGGGCCTTACCCAAGATAAACCCTTCTTCCCCAAATACAAACAATGTAACAGCCCTGTATTTTGTGATGATTTTTAATTGTATATTTTAATTATTTTGATTGAATTTTGATTTAACTTTATTTTTATTTATTTAATTTAGATAATTTTTTTATTTCAAATATAAACTTTGATTTCTATGTGAATTAGAAGTCCAAACATGATAAAAAGAATATTTTCCAAAAAAGTGCATTTTTATCAATATAGTCAATTTTGACTTTTAACTTTAAAATTTGAAAGTTTTAAAATTTGAATTTTTATCTTTTATTATGAAAGTAGATAAAATTTTAAGAACACTTCTTTTCGTTTCGTTGAAATCCGATTTATAATGTGAAAGTTATGCCTTTTTAACTATTGTGTGAATTTTGCTGTAATTAACAAAATTGTTTATTTTAAATTTTATAAATAATATTTTGTTTGGTCATGTAATGTTATAATTTATATTTATATGGATAAAATAACATTTTATGTATATATTTTTGTTTTAAAACATTTTTTAAAGTGCAATTGATATTTTCCAGTGGCAGTTGTATTTTTGTTTAAAATTTCTAATTTCCAGCTTCAATTAATTAAAGAAATTCTTTATTTATTTTTCTATTTTTTAAGAACTTATTTTATTCTCATTTCTACTTTATTTTGTTCCTTATTTATTTATTTATTTGACTTTTTATTTTTTTAAAGTGAAATAGAATTTTCTAGAGCTAGTGATATTTTATTTGTAAGTTTTAAGTCTGGTTTCCAATTTTTAAACAATTTCTTAAATTCTTTTTCTATTTTCTCTAAAGTTAATTATGAATTTCACTTTGAATATGATAAATAAATTATTTTATTTCAAAATTTTTCTCTATAATACTTTTAAAATGAAGTGGATATTTTTCCAAGGCTAGTGATGATTTATTTGTTAATTTTGAACCCGGTTTTGAATTTTTTAACAATTTCTTTAAATGTTTTTCTATTTTCTTTAAACTTAATTATTTGTTTACATATTATTTCACTTTTTTCGGTTTTTAAATTTATGTACTGAAATTATTTTTTTATATTTGATTTAATAGAAATGGTAAATTGAAGAGACAAGACTCTCCCTTTTCCTATGGCTTTTCATTTGTTAGACCTTTCACTTTCTCTTGACCTTTCATTTGCTTTGTTTTGGCCGTACACCCTAAATGCTTAGCCTTGAGTTTCTCAAGCCATTTTCATGTGAGAATTATCCTCTTCCATTTCATTTTCATGGCTAAGAAAAATGGTAATGGCCTCTTCTTCCTTTTCCACTTTTTCCCTTTATTTTCTATTGTTTTCAATTATTTTTGGCCATGATTTCACTTGCCATACTCGGCCAAACCCTCCACCATCTCTTCCACCAACCACCACCACTTCTTTCCCCACTTAAGACATGGTCTAATCTTCATCTCCTCTGACCAATACAATCCATGCCTCTCTCCTTGGAAAAAAAACTCCACAAAACATGCAAAAAACCACTTAAATCCAGGCTAGCCACCACTTTTGCTTCACCTCCTTCATTTCTAGCCACGGCCACCACCTCTAGCCGCCACCACCAGCAAGTACACACCCCTAGCCATCATCCTTAGCCTCTGTCCAGACCTGACCATGACTGGCCGTGCACTCCACTTGATCAAAAACCACACAAAACATTGCTAAATCCCTTAAAACCATGCCTAGCCGAGCCAAACTTCAACAACATCACCTTAGATTGCCTTGGCCACCTCCCATTGCTCCACCACCACCATGATATGACCACCACCCATTACCTTAGCTACTGTCCAGATATGAAACATGAATGGCCGAGCCAAACAATGCATGTAGCCGAGCCTAATATTGCACCAAACCCTCCTATTTTGCCTTGCCTTTTTGTATTCTTGTGTGGTAACTTCTCTACCACTTTCTAGTCCATGTAGCCATGCCTTTTTAAGTCCAAACCTGAACCAAAACCATTTCATGGCCGAGCCTACAAGACCCCTAAGTCGAGCAATCGATGATATAAAGCATGGCCAATGCATTTTGTCTCATTTGTTGCTTCTATTTCAAAGTTGTTTCATAATATGTTGCACTGAATTCATATTTATATTTGGTTTTGTTTATGGGTTATGACAAGATCATTAAGCTTGGTTCTCCAATCCACTTGAATCTATTGTTGTGTCATCGTGCCTTGGGAATCCGTTTATATCATTTGATTCGCTATCTCCAACACAAAGAGGTGAGTAAATCTCACACGACATTTTATACTTATGCAATTGTGAAGCGACAACAACGGAATGTGTAGAATTATATATGATGTTATAACTGCCTGTGATTATTTATATATGATGTTAAACCTATTAATTTACATGTCATCTCATCTGTTACTGTTATATGTTGTTAACTGTTCATTTATATCTGTTTATCACACTGCAAGTTCCCTGTAGATTAGGTTCATTATGGGTTGAAATGATACATACCCGAACGGACTTTAGAATAGGGGAAAATCGTTATGGGCTGAAATGATAAGCCTAAACGGTTTTTATTTATTTTGTTTTAACTTGGGATTCTGTGTTTGAAACGATAGAACCCGGATTTTTCTTTTTAAACTACGGATTGAAATGATATATATCCGTATCACTTGACCTAGGTTAGAAAACTATATGCAAGCCCGTGTTTATTGTATAAAGTGTTTTGGATATTTTTTAAGTATATTAAAATATAAATTTATGATATTTGATTTAAATAGATTTGGAAATGTTTTAAAATAAAGAAATTATGATTTTTCTCTCTGAGTTAAAAATGTAATTAATGAATGGTTAAATTGGATTTTTGAAATATAACTTAAATCTTGAAATTTGGACTTTGGCTTTTAAAATGACCTTTAAGTTATATAAATAAAATTTTAAGTGGTTTATAATGTAAATTTATGATAAATTGATTTAAATAGATTTTAAAGTGTTTTAAATAAAGGATTTATGATTTTTCTATAAGTGGAAAAAGTTAAATAAATAAATGGTTAAATTGAATTTTTGAAATATAACCTAAGTTTGGAAATTTGGAATTTTGGTTAAAAATGGTATTTAAGTTTTATAAATAAAAATGGAAATTTAATTATATTTGGAAAATGGTAAATATGATAATTTGATTTAAAGTTAAATTTAAGTGATTTATTAAATTATTATTGTTTTTCCTATGAATTTAAATGGCTAAATAAATAAATGCTTAAATGTGTAATTTTAAAATACAACTTGACTTGGAAATGTGAAATTTGGTTTAATTAAAGGTTTTGGTTAAATAAAATCAATTGGAAATTTAGTTTAATTTGTGAAATGGAAATTTAAAAGTGGAAGTATTAATAAATTGCATATGTGAAGGAAAGGAAATTATACACTTGAATTTGTTAAGTAAATTTATTGAAAAATTTGATTTATTTATAAGAAATTTATTTTATAAAAATCATATGTTAAAGATATTTTAATAAACATTTTTGAATGTTAAAATATGATTTTATAATGTTTAAACGGTTTAAATTGAAGTTTATTATTTTTGGAAATAGAATACTTAATTTGAAAGTATAATAACCCCACTTTTAAATGGTTTAAATGATTTAATTTGACAGAACGTAAATCATTTTGAAAGGTGATTTGAAAGGATAATCAATAAATGTTATCTTGAGTTTAGAAGGTATTTAAAGTTGAATATTTGGATTTGAACTTATATGATGTTTTGAAAATGAAAGACATGATATTTATGTATTAAAATGATTTGAAAATGAAGTTTTGAAAGATATGATATTTTGATATTAAAATGATTTGAAAATAAAGTTTTGAAAGATATGATATTTTGATAATAAAATGATTTGAAAATGAAGTTCTGAACGATATGATATTTCAGTGCATTAAAATGATTTGAAAGGAAGCTTTGATAGGATATGATAATTTAATATATTGAAATGGTTGGAAATGACTTGATATTTATTTTGATAAATATTTGTATTTGAAAGATATGGTATGTTGGTATATTGAAATGGTTTGTAAATGATTTAATCTTTATTTTGATAAAGATTTGGAGTGAAATGATATTTTATTTTGAAGTATAAAATATTATTTTTAAGTTATAACCACGGGTTATAATAACGATTGGTTGGCAAAGAGACGGGGATCGGATATGGGCATACTCTCTTTCGATACCGAAAACCACTTTGACAACCGTGTACGCGGTGAAGATTCCAGAATGAAGTAGGATGGCGGCGACGTTCTTGTGGTATGTTACGTGGACCCAACTCCCGTGAGTTGGCATAAGGTGGCTAAAACAGGAGCGGTCTCGGGCCAGTTTAGGTCGCACCTCATAGCGGACACATTTCTTCAATACCATATTTTACTTGTGATTGTTTGGGCGCCCCTCCGATTTTGTGGGAATGTGTTCCACGGTGGGCGTATGTGGCTGCTGCTTTACCACCAGCCCGAGTGTCGTAATTGGTATATCTACCCTGGCATTGCCTTGTGTGCCGTGTCACCTAGCATATCGAGCCTTTACTACGATTTTCTATTTGTGTTGTATCTATGCAGTATCTTCTCGTAGTCTCCCGATCAGGAGATATGCAGGTATTGTATAGACTATTGGCATTATTTCTGTTAAGGTGGAAAATGTAAAGCCTTAACGCTATTTAAAAGTATGTTTATTTTACTATTGGACATTATTATAATAGCACAATATGCTATATAGTAAATAGTTTAACAGATTCTTGGAGGATGGGCGGTCCCAAGCACCCTTTAAGCTACTTGCACTTTTACTACAGTTCACTTAAGTTAGTTTACATCGTATAAGTATGTATATCCTGACTCGAGTGTTTGTATTTTTATTTATGCTCGGGTCAGCCTGAGTATTCACAGATTTGGGTTTCCACTTTCTGGAGATTGGAATCGCTGGAGATTATCTGCTTGTCCAGTTTTATCTGTTTCACTCCCAGTTATCCTGTTGGTCCCAGTGTTGTATTCATTTTGTACTTGGTTATCATCTTGAGACTTCTTTTATACTTTATTTCTTCTATTGTACCTTATGTAACTCTGATATATTACATAGTAGCTTCATAAACTACTATTTTTTTTACTTCTGCTGCACTATTATTACTCTGTGTCTGTGATTTGTGATTTTATTTACTGTATATTCTGAGATTCGCTAAATTTTATTTACAACGCGGTATTTTGAGCAATTCAAGTCTGACATGTGTATCTGCCATTGCACTTGGAGGGTGCTGCATGATAGGGGGTTCTTGCTTCCTGGTTTGGTAGCAAACGGTTGACTCTTACTCCTACATGTCTCCGCGGGGGTTGGTGGTGCAGTCGAGAGGCTAGCCGTAAAGGCAGAACATAGGTACTAATGTATGCTATGGTGGGCGTTACCCCACTGGTGTGGACCGTTACATTTGGTATCAGAGCTTTGGTAGCTCTAGGCAAAACTCAGCATATGGAGTGAATGTATTTACAGAATCACTTTCATTCGAGTTTGAATCTCCTCCTTCTTGACTCGATTTCCTTTGAATTTTGGAACGTTCCCTACGGTTCAAAAATCCATTTAGATCCCTCACTATTCATCTTCTTTTAATTCTGGAGTATCCCATAACTCCACTTCGAATGATCTTTTTATTGAGTCGGCGGTCTTGCCAATTTCAAATTGAATTGTAAAAGGGGTAAGCTCCTTTCCAATTAGCATCGATTCACCAGAGATTTATATCTATCCTTGGTTTAGATACTAATATCTTTTGTTATTCCAAACTCTGTCTCTTGAGATCGAATGTAGATTTACCCTACAAAAATCCACATTGATCTTATTCTTTAAGTCACGGTTGACCCGGTTAAGGTTGCCCACGATTTACTTAAGCTTACCCATCTCCCTACCATGTTAATTAATCGTCTTTGTCTTTGTTTCCAATCTATTCTTCCAAACATTTTGAATTATACTTGCATATCTATGTTTTATTTTATATATTGTGTTGTTTGAGTTGTTGATGTTGATTTGGGTTTGCGGCCGATTCGTCTGATCAACGCCATCGATAGTATTTCTAAAACACTTTGACCGAACAAACTGACACAATATTATTTTAAAATTTGGTTAATGAAATAAATTTTGATATATAAGTAAATTTATGGAACTTAATAAATTGATTTAAATTGATTATTTGAAATGATAATACTTGATTTATCATTTATTGTTCTATAAATGAATTTATAAATAGTTGTTTATAAATTGATTTGGTAACTGAAATGAATTTAAAACAAGAACTTTGAGAATTTAATTTCCGATGGTTTCAAACCTCGTATATAATTTTTAAAGTATATTATTTAAAGTATTTTCAAATAAGAATTTGTTTCCAAAGAATTTTATAAGTATAAAAAATCAATGCTCTTCTCTTTGTCGCTGGGAAATAATTTTGGTGATGACTGCAGCATTGTAACGCCCCACCTCTATGCTCACAATAACAAAGAGTATTAAAAGAAATACGGTCTGTTATTATGAAGAATAAGGCTGGATAGGAGCGGCCATCCGTTGTTAGGCCTTACACTAGTACTGACTATCTCGATAGGAGTGGTATATATTTTTATTTTTCATCTCTTATTTATTTACTCCCATCGACATACCCATTTCCAGTATAAAACGAACTACGGTGGTTCATAATAGTTTAGGACAAGATATATAATAATAACACAAATCAGCT
Organism: Allium cepa; assembly: GCA_030765085.1. Lineage (NCBI taxonomy): Eukaryota > Viridiplantae > Streptophyta > Magnoliopsida > Asparagales > Amaryllidaceae > Allium > Allium cepa. The sequence goes on from CM060932.1 coordinate 302,911,209, forward strand.
AAATGCGGAACACAGATAATAAAAAGTCTCATATATATATATATATATATATAACTGATGTCAGTTATAATACATGTGATATAGTACATATGATACAACTACAACTATCAACACAGGATGCTACATATACAAGTACATTAATATAATTAATATACATGAATACACATCATCCTATACTATAACAATGTTTACTCCAAATGATATAAAGAGACTTCTTAGCTCTAGCAGCAATCCAAAGCAAAATATCTACAACCTGCAATAACTCGGTCTGACCCAAGTATTAAATTCAAAAGAAAATAATACACGGGTCAGTCTAATTCAAACTCAGTTATTAATGCACGGAAGCAAAATAATTAAATAACAATTAGACGACAGTCAAAATAAATTCACCGATCCAATCCTTAAATAAGGAAATCGGATGACGGTAAATATAACACGTAACAGTGTTAAACAACTAACCAACAAATTCAAATTATCAACGAAGATAAATAAAAGGGTTATCAATGAAGGTAATTTAGAAAACAACAAAATTGCCTAAACGCAGTTAAAAACAAAATCTAATTATTAAATAAATAATCTGAAACTCATAATCTAATTTTCAAAAAGACAATTAGATATCAACGAAATCATCAAATCAAACCAAATCGAAATACAATTCCAAAATATTGAATTGGACAAAACAATTCAAGTAATTGAAATATCACTTAAAACATAAATACTGATAAGGCTGCAGTACACGCACGCGTGCAATACCTCGCCACTACAGTGATTAAATACACAAAAGCTCAGTGAATCAAAATGCACATGAATACAGTGGTCAGTGCAATACAAAACAACAAGGGCCAAATTGCAACAAAAGAAACTGCAACAAAACTCAAATGTACATTACTCAACTCGAATGACCAAGTGCACAAAGGCATAGCGACTGCACCGTCAACCAGACTTTATGTAAGCAAGATGTAGATCAATATGCAGCACAGTGAAGTACAAAATAAGTACACAAACATGACCACAAAAGTCAAGTTCAAGACTGAGCCATAAAATGTCCAGACCAGATTATAGTGCAACATTGTCAGAACCAAGACAACAAATATGCAGCACTTCAAATATCAATGCCATGAAACGTCACATTATCTCAATTGCAACTAAACTGTATGTATAAATGCAGTGACACACAACATATGCATATGCTACAGTGCAACATAGTAGCCAAAGCTGAAGTCAAGAAGAAACCAAACCAAGTAGATAATAGGTTCACATCAAAATCAAAGCCCAATGAACCAGAACATAACCTATAAGGCTATGAACAGATCGAAGCAAACATATCACAAAAGCATGGAACAACAGAACGAAGGTGAAATGTGACGCCCCACTCCGAGAGCCTCGTTAACAAAGAGTATTACATAGATAATACTGTCGGCTAACGCGGACAATAGAGTATAATGGAAGCGACCATGTGCAATCTCACCTTAACTATTCACTAAATAAGTCGAAAAGTAGAAACACATTAGAATTCGACCTATTCAATAAATATTTAAAGCAAAACTACAATGGCTATAGGATCTATCAGAAGAAAATATAACAACTCAAATGTAATATACATCACAGAACAGTCAATCAAAATATACACATACACCGATACACAACAGAGTTTACAAAATAATACATGTCAGGTGGTACAGTCGACCACAATATACAGACGAGACGAAAGAGTATAAATCAAAGTTACAGCAGATAAGGACTACAAAAGATGCTATAACAAAATGAAGCTAGCGAATAGTCCATGCGGAAGCAAAATAGGCTAAGTCTCCAAAAGCACCTAACCTGAAACATCTCGGTCTGACCCGAGTATAAATTACCCGGATCAGTCTAGATAACAAATCAGTTAGATTAACTGAACAATAATAAACCTGCAAGGTCACACAGTATAACAAATATCTCTAGAGGAGATAACATCATCAACAAGAAATGAATCATATAAAGCAAGCCTCATATCATCGGCAACATATAGAAACAAAGGATTCAAATATCCCAAAACAAGCCAGAAGGCAAATAACAAATACCCATAAGGTATACAAGTTCCACAAGGTAATCGCTATACTCCATGCGGCTCACAAAGACCAACACCGAAGGGCGATACTAAGGGAATTATCAATGAAACATCATGAAATTTTGCTAGAGCTCAGTACTGTACAAACAAGGATCCATGAGCCCGAAGACTCCAAACCCAAGTATCACCCATGCGGCACATAAGGCCAACATCAGAGCGAAACTATATAGGGCAACAAACCCGAAGGCACACACCCGAAGGCAACATACCCGAAGGCAACAAACCTAGGGAGACAGTCCGAAGACACTATCCCAGAGGCAACAAACCGTAGGGGTGAAGGTCGAAGACCCAGTACTGGACACCACTAACTGACGGAATGTGTCACAACTCTCGAAAAGGAATCCGAAAAGTGTTAACGTATGTCCCATAACCACTCGTTCGCACTAAACGGTTTACTATCCGTCAGTCCCTTTCACACTCAAAGCAGTACAAAGTTTACCTCATATCATCGATAAACCAAACCCGAAGGTCAAAACAATCAATCGAATAGGTCAAGGATTAATCGGAAGGATAAACGCACAGATTCATGGTCCGTGTTTTTCCCAACCATTTAATCACCCTCCCACTTCGTTCGAAGTGCGAAAGTGTGTGTGTTTTAAAATAGAATTTATAAATTAGAGAAACGAACTTTTAAATGCGATTCGAGAGATTATTTCATAAAAACCCGTGGATTAAAATTAAAAGGAACCATCAAAGTCAAAACAATTGATAATCATACATAGGATCATCATGAATCAATTCAAATTGAAAATTCCATCCCAAAAGGCAAAGTGGGCTGAAACAGCAGGTTCAGTCGACTGAACAGAGTTTTTCAGTCGACTGACCCTGTACTTGGAAATTTTCTAGGTTCAGGAAACTTTCTGTTTCCAGGTTCAGTCGACTGTGCAGAGTTTTTCAGTCGACTGAATCATGCCTGGAAACTCTCGGGTTTCAGGTTCAGTCGACTGTGCAGAGTTTTCAGTCGACTGAATCTTGCCTGGGCTGTTTTCCAGCCTTATTCAAATGAAGAGCAAACTCTCCCAAAATGCAATCGGACGAACATTGGCTCTAAGGGCTTATGCCAATCGACAACCCGGCCCTATATGTTCCTCGATGCATCACCAAAACATGATTAAAACATCAAAGTTAGGATTTCAAAGATTTTAACCCAAAACACTAAAAATTGGATTATTCCTCAATTCAACCCAAACCAAATGCAAGTGCATATGAACAAGGTGTTAGGAATTCATACCTAACATCAATGAAATCAAGAGAAGTAGATGTGAGTTCAAAACTCACCTTTTTACACAAAACAAAGAAGATGAAGAAGCACAATTGCAAGGAATCAACCAACTACACTCCACTTCAACACTACAGGCTTCAATCTAGAATCAAGAAAGTATTTCCTAGGTTAGGGTTAGGAAAATTACAGAAATTGAAGAGGAGAAGAGATGGAGAAGATGGAGATGAACTTACCAATGGATTCTCTATGAATTTGGAGCAAGAAATCAAGATACAAAAGAGAAACTAGGGCTTGCTAATTTCTAATTCTCTTCCCTTTCCCCCATTTCAGTTTTTAGCTTAAGAAAGAAATGAAATGAAGATGAAATGAAGAGAAGGGTTGAGCTAGGGGGTTAAGTGGGCTAGTGGGCTGAACCCAATCCCAAACCCAATAGGAAAAGTAGCCAAAATTTCACAAACTCCAAACATATCGAAGATTATACTCAAAAAGATCGCAAACGCCATTTTGGAACCAATGGAGGTGGTTTCGAGTTCCAATTCGGCCATTTGCAGAAAGTAACATTTCGGACCCCAAAATCCGAATAACGATGCTATATTTAAATCAAACATTTAAATATAAAATCGTTAAATATGTGGGTTGTTACAGATCTCCCTTCCTTACAAAATTGCGTCCCCGCAATTCCTAGAGACGATATTTGTAACAACTACATAAAAAAGAAAGAATAAACTTTAGACACAGAAATAGACTTACCATTACGAAGCAAGGATAGAAAACCTGGATAAGATCGCTCAATATACTCTCTGGTTTCCCAAGTACAGTCATTGGGATTAGCGGACCGTTGAACTTTAACGAGCGGCACGTCCTTGTTCCGAAGGTGTCGCACCTCCGTGTCAAGCACGCGAATAGGTTGCTGTACAAAAGATAAGTCCGGTGAGATCTCAAGCTCTTGCAAATCAGGAGAATCAATTACAGAATCCGATTCTCGAAGACACTTCCGAAGTTGCGAGACGTGAAACACGTCATGAATGCCAGATAAATGAGCTGGAAGTGAAACTCTATAAGCCATAGGGCCAATACGTTCAGTAATAGAAAACGGTCCTATATAACGAGGAGCCAATTTTCCAGTCGCACTGAAACGCATAACCCCTTTCAAAGGAGAAACACGAATAAAAACAAGATCGCCGATCGAGAACTCGAGAGGCTTCCAACGGTTGTCCGCATAGGATTTCTGGCGACTCTGTGCCTCTTTCATCCTCAATCGAATAAGATCAATCTTCTCAGAAGAATGACGAACAAAGTCCGGGCCAAGAATAAGCTTCTCCCTAGATTCCAACCAACATAAAGGTGATCGACATGGCCTTCCGTATAAGGCTTCGAAAGGAGCCATACCGATACTAGACTGGAAACTATTGTTGTAGGAGAACTCTACAAGAGGTAGGTGATCCTCCCAACTACCATCGAAATCAAAGATACAAATACGGAGAAGATCTTCCAAAATACGATTCACCCGTTCAGTCTGTCCGTCAGACTGCGGATGATAAGCTGTAGAAAAATTAAGCTTTGTTCCCAAAGCTTGTTGAAGACTCTTCCAAAAATGACTCGTGAATAAAGGATCACGATCACTCACAATAGAACTAGGAACACCGTGAAGTCTCACGATTTCCTTGACATACAACTTAGCCAAATGCGAAGCTGTCCTATTAGACTTAATAGGGACAAAATGAGTAGACTTGGTGAGGCGATCAACAATAACCCAAATACTAGAATGACCTGATCTCGAACGAGGTAGGCCGTCAATAAAATCCATAGAAACTTGATCCCATTTCCACAATGGAATCTCAAGAGGTTGAAGAAGTCCAGAAGGACGCTGATGTTCGGCCTTCGCGCGTTGACATGTCATGCAGTTGCTCACATAACTCGCCACATCGCGCTTCATGCCTTCCCAATAATAAAGACGACGCATATCGGCATACATCTTACTACTACCGGGATGAATGGTATACTTAGAACGATGGCAATCATCAAGAATGTCATGCCTAAGTGCAAAATCAGAAGGCACAAAAAGACGGTTCTTCTTACGAAGACACCCATGAGAATCAATGCTAAAATCTTGCAACGCCTCATCACAAGATTCAGACTCACAAAGCTGAATAAAATGCAACAAATCAGGATCACGCCGCTGAGCATCGGCAATACGATCCAATAAAATAGGTCGAGCTCCCAAACTAAATAATAGAATAGGAGAACCAGAAGATGAACCTCGATCACGAATTTCACAAAAAGATAGAGTCTCAAGAATATTCCATTCGGCAAGCATCATAGAAATAACAGCCGAATGTTTGCGACTAAGCGCATCTGCAACACGATTACCCTTACTAGGGGTAAACTGGATATCAAAGTCATAGGAAGCAAGAAACTCGAGCCAACGCTGTTGTCTCATATTGAGTTCCTTCTGAGTAAACAAATACTTCAAAGATTTATGATCGGTATAGAGAATGAAGCGCTCGCCCAATAAATAATGTCGCCAAATCTTCAAGGCAAAGACAATGGCGGCTAACTCAAGATCATGAGTGGCATAGCGAACTTCATTCGGACGCAGTTGCCTAGAAGCATAAGCAACTACCCGATCTCTCTGCATAAGCACAGCACCGAAACCACTACCACACGCATCGGTGTAGACAACAAGATCATGATTCCCTTCGGGAACCACAAGAATAGGAGCATTAGTGAGAAGTTCTTTCAATGTCTGAAAGGAAGCTTCACACTTGTCGGACCAAATAAAACGAATGCCTTTCCGAGTAAGGCAAGTGAGAGGAAGCACAACACGGGAAAAGTTCTTAATGAACCGTCGGTAATAACCCGCCAATCCAAGGAAACTACGAATCTCATGCGCATTCTCAGGCCTCTTCCAATTCTGGATGGCTTCGATCTTTGAGGGATCGACAGAAATGCCATCGGAAGATACAACATGGCCTAAGAACTTAACCTTATTCTCCCAAAAGCAGCACTTGGAGAATTTGGCTTTAAGCAGATGACGACGAAGAGTACTCAAGACTATTCTCAAGTGATTAGCATGCTCAGCTTCAGACTTAGAATAAATAAGGATATCATCAATGAAGACGAGAACAAACTTATCGAGATATTCCCGGAATACCCGATTCATGAGGTCAACAAAGAAAGCAGGAGCGTTCGTCAAACCGAACGGCATAACGAGCCACTCAAAGGAACCATAAGGAGTGCGGAAAGCGGTAAGAGGCATGCTATCCTCCGCGACTCGTAACTGATGAAAACCTGTGGCAAGGTCAAGCTGAGAAAAGACCTTGGCACCACTCAATAGATCGAACATATCATCGATCCTAGGCAATGGATACCTATTTCTAATGGTCAACTCGTTAAGCTTGCGATAGTCAATGCAAAGCCTAAGAGTTCCATCAGACTTCTTCACAAAAACGACCGCGGATCCCCACGGAGAAAAACTGGACTGAATCAACTGCTTGGACTCGAGCTCTAAAAGCTGCTTCTTGAGTTCCTCATTTTCCTTTGTAGACATCCTCGTGGGAGGACGACTAACTGGCTACGCGTCTGAAATGAGATCAATGCGGAACTCAATTGCCCGTTTGGGTGGCAAACCCGAAACAGGTTCAAAAACATCAGAAAAGTCACAAGCAATAGGAATACGAGATACATCATCACCATCTCGCGAATCAAGAGAATACAAAGCCATCTCGGAATTATCCACATCCCGAAGAACAAGAGATAACTGAGAAGGTGAATCAGGATGACAAAGATATAAAATTCTCTCGGAATAAATAATCCTGGCATCGTACCTCACTAGCCAGTCCATACCAAAAATCATATCAAAACCCAAATGAGAAACAACGTGCAGATTCGCATGGAAGGAAAAGCCACATAAAACAATCTCAATATCATCACAAAGCAAACTAAGGGTCGCGGATCCCCCAATAGGATTCGCAATCCTTAAAGAAGTCACCATACAACAAACATCCAAAGATAAATCATCTACAAGCTTCTTCGATACGAAAGAATGTGAAGCACCCGTATCGAAAAGAACTCGTATACTATGATCATGAAATAGAACTGAACCCTCCAAAATAGATGGAGTCATACCTTTGGATTGAGAAGGACCTCCAGAAGCATTAGCCACGTTGAGCTTGCCAGATTTTGCATTAGCAGGAGCAGTAGGACAAGCAGAAACATGATGACCTTCCTTCTTGCAATTACGGCAGAAGAGAGGCTTTGGACAAGCTCGAATAATATGATCCGGAGAACCACAATTAAAACACTTTCGAACGAAAGGTGTTCCGGAAGATTGAGGCTGAGAGCTAGGACCACCGGTCTTCTTCTTCTTATAAGGAAAAGGCTTCTTCTGAATTGGAAACTGCTTCTTGTTAGGGTTTCTGGAAACCTCAACATCAACATCACTATCACACTCCTTCTCGACGGTCTCGAGATGAAGCGCCGAATCAACCAATTCCTCAAAAGAAAGTTTAAGCTGGAGCAACAAGGACTTCTTAAGATATTTCTTAAGGCCAGAAACAAACTTCAAATTCTTCTTATAAGAAGTGCTGATGAATTCAAGACCATACTGAGATAAAGCCTCGAACGATGCGACATACTCAGAAACAGAAGATTTCCCTTGCTTCAACTCAAGGAAGCGACGGGTCAATAAAACTTTTTCAGATTCAGGAACGAACTTGAGTTCAAATCGTCCCCGAAACTGAGTCCAAGAAAGAGTAGCCTCATCAATTTCAGCTACAAGAAGCTCATACCAGTCAAGAGCACGCTCTTATAATAAGCTAGAAGTTACAAGAACTCTATCATGGTCAGAAAGATCCATGCGAGAGAAAATACGCTCGCACGTGCGAAGCCAAGCTTGGACTTCAAGAACAGACTCGGAGCCCTTAAACGGCTTTCCTCCAAGATGAACAAAATCACTGCACTGACGTGCAAAAGCAGACTTGCGAGGTGGAGACACTCGAGGAGGAACGAGAGGCTGAGTGCTCCTAAACAATTCCAAAAATTGATCGGCAGACATATATACGCCATCCGGATGCGAGCCACTAGATTGCCCAGCATCCGAACGTCGACCCCTGCCTCTTCCAGACATAAGCTGAAAGTAAAATAAGAACAAGATTATTCACAAGGTAGATATCACAATATGGGATACTACGGAATAAAATGCATTCCTAGACGTATTTCCAATATCTATCCAACCTTGATGGAATAAAGAGACACGATGATTCAAGGATCGGTATCACTTGTACACTTTGATGTACCATAATATGTGCATCTATTCTGTGTTTATCATATTTTGTTCTGAACTCATCTCTGAAACCACGCTGTGACGCCCCACTCCGAGCGCCTCGTTAACAAAGAGTATTACATAGATAATACTGTCGGCTAACGCGGACAATAGAGTATAATGGAAGCGACCATGTGCAATCTCACCTTAACTATTCACTAAATAAGTCGAAAAGTAGAAACACATTAGAATTCGACCTATTCAATAAATATTTAAAGCAAAACTACAATGGCTATAGGATCTATCAGAAGAAAATATAACAACTCAAATGTAATATACATCACAGAACAGTCAATCAAAATATACACATACACCGATACACAACAGAGTTTACAAAATAATACATGTCAGGTGGTACAGTCGACCACAATATACAGACGAGACGAAAGAGTATAAATCAAAGTTACAGCAGATAAGGACTACAAAAGATGCTATAACAAAATGAAGCTAGCGAATAGTCCATGCGGAAGCAAAATAGGCTAAGTCTCCAAAAGCACCTAACCTGAAACATCTCGGTCTGACCCGAGTATAAATTACCCGGATCAGTCTAGATAACAAATCAGTTAGATTAACTGAACAATAATAAACCTGCAAGGTCATACAGTATAACAAATATCTCTAGAGGAGATAACACAATCATCAACAAGAAATGAATCATATAAAGCAAGCCTCGTATCATCGGCAACATATAGAAACAAAGGATACAAATATCCCAAAACAAGCCAGAAGGCAAATAACAAATACCCATAAGGTATACAAGTTCCACAAGGTAATCGTTATACTCCATGCGGCTCACAAAGACCAACACCGAAGGGCGATACCAAGGGAATTATCAATGAAACATCATGAAATTTTGCTCGAGCTCAGTACTGTACAAACAAGGATCCATGAGCCCGAAGACTCCAAACCCAAGTATCACCCATGCGGCACATAAGGCCAACATCAGAGCGAAACTATATAGGGCAACAAACCCGAAGGCACACACCCGAAGGCAACATACCCAAAGGCAACAAACCTAGGGAGACAGTCCGAAGACACTATACCAGAGGCAACAAACCGTAGTGGTGAAGGTCGAAGACCCAGTACTGGACACCACTAACTGGCGGAATGTGTCACAACTCTCGAAAAGGAATCCGAAAAGTGTTAACGTATGTCCCTTTCACACTCAAAGCAGTACAAAGTTTACCTCATATCATCGGTAAGCCAAACCCGAAGGTCAAAACGATCAATCGAATAGGTCAAGGATTAATCGGAAGGATAAACGCACAGATTCATGGTCCGTGTTTTGCCCAACCATTTAATCACCCTCCCACTTCGTTCGAAGTGCGAAAGTGTGTGTGTTTTAAAATAGAATTTATAAATTAGAGAAACGAACTTTTAAATGCGATTCGAGAGATTATTTCATAAAAACCCGTGGATTAAAATTAAAAGGAACCATCAAAGTCAAAACAATTGATAATCATACATAGGATCATCATGAATCAATTCAAATAGAAAATTCCATCCCAAAAGGCAAAGTGGGCTGAAACAGCAGGTTCAGTCGACTGAACAGAGTTTTTCAGTCGACTGACCCTGTACTTGGAAATTTTCTAGGTTCAGGAAACTTTCTGTTTCCAGGTTCAGTCGACTGTGTAGAGTTTTTCAGTCGACTGAATCATGCTTGGAAACTCTCGGGTTTCAGGTTCAGTCGACTGTGCAGAGTTTTTAGTCGACTGAATCTTGCCTGGGCTGTTTTCCAGCCTTATTCAAATGAAGAGCAAACTCTCCCAAAATGCAATCGGACGAACATTGGCTCTAAGGGCTTATGCCAATCGACAACCCGGCCCTATATGTTCCTCGATGCATCACCAAAACATGATTAAAACATCAAAGTTAGGATTTCAAAGATTTTAACCCAAAACACTAAAAATTGGATTATTCCTCAATTCAACCCAAACCAAATGCAAGTGCATATGAACAAGGTGTTAGGAATTCATACCTAACATCAATGAAATCAAGAGAAGTAGATGTGAGTTCAAAACTCACCTTTTTACACAAAACAAAGAAGATGAAGAAGCACAATTGCAAGGAATCAACCAACTACACTCCACTTCAACACTACAGGCTTCAATCTAGAATCAAGAAAGTATTTCCTAGGTTAGGGTCAGGAAAATTACAGAAATTGAAGAGGAGAAGAGATGGAGAAGATGGAGATGAACTTACCAATGGATTCTCTATGAATTTGGAGCAAGAAATCAAGATACAAAAGAGAAACTAGGGCTTGCTAATTTCTAATTCTCTTCCCTTTCCCCCATTTCAGTTTTTAGCTTAAGAAAGAAATGAAATGAAGATGAAATGAAGAGAAGGGTTGAGCTAGGGGGTTAAGTGGGCTAGTGGGCTGAACCCAATCCCAAACCCAATAGGAAAAGTAGCCAAAATTTCACAAACTCCAAACATATCGAAGATTATACTCAAAAAGATCGCAAACGCCATTTTGGAACCAATGGAGGTGGTTTCGAGTTCCAATTCGGCCATTTGCAGAATGTAACATTTCGGACCCCAAAATCCGAATAACGATGCTATATTTAAATCAAACATTTAAATATAAAATCGTTAAATATGCAGGTTGTTACATGAAAGCACCCTGTCAGAGCCGAACTGGTCAAGGAAGTGTACAAAGGAATGATACGGTAGCAGCTTCAAACCAATGCAACAATACTCATATATATATAACAAGCATACTGCATAGTCGACTACATGAACACAACAGTATAAAGGCGAGGGCACCAAAAATATGGCACCACAACACACAACAGTAAAAGTCGCAGAGTAGCCTCACCTGAAAATAATGTCACCAGTGAAGCACGGTGACCCAATGCAAATGAATAAAATGCTTCAATGCAATGTATCGGTGATTGAACAAGACAGTCAAAACAATACACAGGTAACCAAAACAGTGAACAACGCTGTCCCAAAGCCACTCGGCTAGAATAGTGGATAGAACAAGGCTACAACCCAAAACCACAAGCAAATTGAAACAGGCGGTGGCAACAACAATGATGAAGTATATAAGTGCAGATGCACAGTGTAGTAGATATGAATGTTCATACTCATGTGCGACATGAAAACAACTCGAGATACAGATAAAGGTTGCAGCGAAGACTGCAGATACAAATGTTCAAGTATGCCGAAGTCAGATGCCTTCAACACAAAATACCACCCAAAGCAGAAATTAACAAGCACAACATCAAGAAAAATCAATTCAAAGCCTAAGACAGTTTTAGTCAAGTAATTCAAATTCAACAAAGTCAAAAACAATTACTCTTTATACCAAAGTAAGTTTTAAAACTGTCAGAGAAGTAAATGAAAAGTCCTCTAGAAATCGCAACTCCAATCAATGTCGTTTAAGTCAATGACAGTTATGAACAAGTAATAAGAAACAAATTCAATCATTGGCCGAGATAAAACAACATCGAAGCAAAAATCGAATTGCAGAAGCACTATATTAAGAATGAACTAGATGTGAGTAAATAGATTTACTCACCTTTGATTCGATGAGCACGAGTCCGAAGAATCGAGCAAAGCCAGAGACGAATTCAATCAAGCGTTTGAAATCAGCATCTTCGAATTACCAAAACCCTAATTTTGAACGAACGTGAAAGGAACGAGCCGCCACTATTTTTTCTCTTCGTTTATTTTTGCTTGGGGTTAGAAAATGAAAGGTGAATCGAGAGAGAGGGGAACGGCATTTACTTTAACACGGCATCTACTTTAACACGGCATCAAACAAAAATATGGGCCAAGATGATTTTAAAGCCCACAAACCCTTAACCAATTTAAACAAAGAATTCAACCGACTAAAACTCCCAATTAACAACCAATTTAATCGTCATTTAACGACAATTAATTGTTACAAAACCCCGGGTTGTTACAGACTCCCCTCCTTATTAAAATTGCATCCCCGCAATTTTCATAATTAAAGTCGTCAATAATAATTATTTTTCTAACATAAACTAGTTAAGCTAGAAAAATAAATATCGGGAATACAAACGCCAAAGAAATCTTTTAATTTCATAAAAGAAATTCACAAATTCTCAACAAAATCTAATTATCCAATAGACAATCAAAAACAACAAAACTGAATAATTACAATTATCAGCAATATTCAATTATCAATTAGATAATTAGAATACAAAACCACAAAATAGCAATATCTAATTATCGATACGATAATTAGAAAACAGCAAAATTTAATTATCAACAAAGATAATTAGGAAACACAAATCACAAATCGCAAAAACCGCAAACATCTAGTTATCAACCAGATAATTTGAAAACAATAATTATCTAATCACCAAAAATGATACTCAGAAATCTTAAATCAACAAATATCTAATTATCAAAAACGATAATCAGAAATCTCGAATCAACAAATAACTAATTATCACAAACTATAATTAAATCTCAAATCAACAAATATCTAATTATCAAAAACGCAACAAATATCGAATTACCAAAAACGATAATCAGAAACAACAAATATCTAATTATCAAAAACGATAATCAGAATCTCAAATCAACAACTATCTAATTATCAAAAACGATAATCATAAATCTCAAATCAACAAATATCCAATTATCAAAAACGATAATCAGAATCAACAAATATCTAATTATCAAAAACGATAATCAGAAACAACAAATATCTATTTATCAAAAACGATAATCAGAAATCTCAAATCAACAAATATCCAATTATCAAAAACGATAATCAAAAATCTCAAATAAACAAATATCCGATTATCAAAAGCGATAATCAAAAATCTCAAATCAACAAATATCCGATTATCAAAAATGATAATCGGAAATCTCAAATCAACAAATATCCGATTATCAAAAACGATAATCAGAAACAACAAATATCCGATTATCAAAAACAATAATCAGAAACAAAAAATATTTGATTATCAAAAACGATAATCAGAACTCTCAAATCAACAAATATCCGATTATCAAAAACGATAATCAAAAACAACAAATATGCGATTATCAAAAACGATAATCAGAAACAACAAATATGCGATTATCAAAAACGATAATCAGAAACAACAAATATCTGATTATCAAAAACGATAATCAGAAATCTCAAATCAACAATATCCAATTATCAAAAACGATAATCAAAAATCTCAAATCAACAAATATCTGATTATCAAAAACGATAATCAAAAATCTCAAATCAACGAATATCTGATTATCAAAAACGATAATCAGAAACAACAAATATCCGATTATCAAAAACGATAATCAGAAACAACAAATATCTGATTATCAAAAACGATAATCAGAACTCTCAAATCAACAAATATCCGATTATCAAAAATGATAATCAAAAACAACAAATATCCGATTATCAAAAACGATAATCAGAAACAAAAAATATCCGATTATCAAAAACGATAATCAGAACTCTCAAATCAAAAAATATCTGACTATCAAAAACGATAATAAAAAACAACAAACATCCGATTATCAAAAACGATAATCAGAAACAACAAATATCCGATTATCAAAAACGATAATCAAAAACAACAAATATCCGACTATCAAAAATGATAATCAGAAACAATAAATATCTAATTATCAAAAACGATAATCAGAAATCTCAAATCAACAAATATCCAATTATCAAAAACGATAATAAAAAATCTCAAATCAACAAATATCCGATTATCAAAAACGATAATCAGAAATCTCAAATCAACAAATATCCGATTATCAATAACGATAAGTAGAAACAACAAATATCCGACTATCAAAAACGATAATCAGAAACAGCAAATATCTAATTATCAAAAATGGTAATCAGAACCCTCAAATCAACAAATATCCGATTGTCAAAACGATAATCAAAAACAAAAAATATTCGATTATCAAAAACGATAATCAGAAACAATAAATATTCGATTATCAAAAACGACAATTAGAAAAAACAAATATCCGATTTTAAAAAACGATAATCAGAAACAACAAATATCCGATTATAAAAAACGATAATCAGAACTCATCTCAACAAATATCCGATTCCTGCAGATAATTGGAAACAAAAAATATCTAGAAATCATTTAAGATGACTAGAAAATCAACATAAAAGGTTGGATCGATCCCATAAGATGGCGAGTTTTAGCTACGTCGCACGTGCATCAACAAATGGTCGAAGCCTACCAAGTACTACATTTTTGGCGCCCAACAAATGACCCGGAGGTCCAACAAATGACCTGAAGGTCTAGTACTGGTATTGACCCGAAGGTCCAACAATAACCCGAAGTTCCAACATATGACCCTAAGGTCCAACATAGTGGCTCGAAAGCACACAAAATCATCAAAATCACCAAAACAGCAAATATTTCAATTAACGAGTCCGGAATTAACCAAAACAGCAAACGCACATTTCCCATACCACGAGTTTTACTAAATCGTTTAATTCTCTTCATTGTTTCCTTAAAAGTGCAAAATTGTGTATTCCAAAAAGAATATTTCACATTCTCAAACGGACAAGTCCGGAATTAAGCGAATCAGCAAAAGAAAGGGGTCATAGTCCTCGATTTTGCTGAAACGTTTAAATCGCTTCCTCATTCTTTTAAAAGCGCAAACTGTAAAAATTTTGAAAACAATTTTTTTATTTTGAAACACTTTTTAAAATACGTGATTAAAGCAGCAACATCAGTAGCAACTTCGACAAGGAAATTGCACTTCTCAAAATACCGTAAAAACCGACAACAAAATCAGCATTAAGGGATAACCGCTTGAAAATCTACTTTAAAATTTGACGGTTACTGAAGTCAAAGCGATAGTATATTTAAACGTCAAAATCTCATCAAAATAATTTGCATCAAAATATAATACCAGTGAATTTTCATTCATTAAAAATATCAACAAAACACCGTGCTTCAAAAACTTAGCACCAGTGTGAAAATTCTATTATAAAAATAACGGCAACAAAATACGTTTAAAACCAAACAACGGTTCAATGTAAAATTAATGAGTAACGTGCAATTCAAACTTGCACGTATACTACAAAATGAACAGAGAAATCATTCGAATATATTTCAATGAAGATAATTCAAAACGGCAAGAATCTCAACTAAATCACATAACTGCAAACGCTTCGGATCCTCATATTGGATTCGAAATTTTTAAAGAAAACAAAATAAATGCGGCTATGTAAACAACAAATGAAATTTATTTCAATTTCATATTTTGATTTTCAAATCAAAAAGGTTATCAGATGTACTCGGCGAAGACGGTCTCACTGTTTCCGCTGCGCACTCCGATAAATAGAACACAAATTTCTCAATCATCAAAACACAATTTCACTTTTATTTTTAAATAAAGATATTTAAAAATTCCATCATAATTTCAAAACTTTAGTTTTGACTCAAAGCACAATAAAACATCGACAAATAGTTGTAACACATGTTCCATCCAAGTTATGTTTTATATTATGTCCATAAACCCCAAGCTCTGATACCAACTGTAACGCCCCACCTCTATGCTCACAATAACAAAGAGTTTTAAAAGAAATATTGTCTGTTATTACGAAGAATAAGGCTGGATAGGAGCGGCCATCCGTAGTTAGGCCTTACACTAGTACTGACTATCTCGATAAGAGTGGTATATATTTTTATTTTTCATCTCTTATTTATTTACTCCCATCGACATACCCAATTCCAGTATAAAACGAACTACGGTGGTTCATAATAGTTTAGGACAAGATATATAATAATAACACAGATCAGCTAAATGCGGAACACATATAATAAAAAGTCTCATATATATATAACTGATGTCAGTTACAATATATGTGATACAGTACATATGATACAACTACAACTGTCGAAACAGGATGTTACATATACAAGTAAATTAATACAATTAATATACATGAATACACATCATCCTATACTATAACAATGTCTACTCCAAATGATATAAAGGGACTTCTTAGCTCTAGCAGCAATCCAAAGCAAAATATCTACAACCTGTAATAACTCGGTCTGACCCGAGTATTAAATTCAAAAGAAAATAATACACGGGTCAGTCTAATTCAAACTCAGTTATTAATGCATGGAAGCAAAATAATTAAATAACAATTAGACGACGGTCAAAATAAATTCACCGATCCAATCCTTAAATAAGGAAATCGAATGACGGTAAATATAACACGTAACAGTGTTAAACAACTAACCAACAAATTCAAATTATCAACGAAGATAAATAAAAGGGTTATCAATGAAGATAATTTAGAAAACAACAGAATTGCCTAAACGGCAATTAACAACAAAATCTAATTATTAAATATATAATTTGAAACTCATAATCTAATTTTCAAAAAGATAATTAGATATCAACGAAATCATCAAATCAAACCAAATCGAAATACAATTCCAAAATATTGAATTGGACAAAACAATTCAAGTAATCGAAATATCACTTAAAAACATCAATACTGATAAGGCTGCAGTACACGCACGCATGCACTGCCTCGCCACTACAGTGATTAAATACACAAAAGCTCAGTGAATCAAAATGCACATGAATATAGTGGTCAGTGCAATACAAAACAACAAGGGCCAAATTGCAACAAAAGAAACTGCAACAAAACTCAAATGTACATTACTTAACTCGAATAACGAAGTGCACAAAGGCATAGCGACTGCAACGTCAACCATACTATATGCAAGCAAGATGGTGATCAATATGCAGTACAGTGAAGTACAAAATAAGTATACAAACATGACCATAAAAGTCAAGTTCAAGACTGAGCCATAAGATGTCCAGACCAGATTATAGTGCAACATGGTCAGAACCAAGACAACAAATATGCCAACACTTCAAATATCAATGCCATGAAACATCACATTAACTCAATTGCAACTAAACTATATGTATAAATGCAGTGACACATAGCATATATGCATATGCTAAAGTGCAACATAGTAGCCAAAGCCGAAGTCAAGAAGAAACCAAACCAAGTAGATAATAGGTTCACATTAAAATCAAAGCCCAATGAACCAGAACATAGCCTATAAGGCTATGAACAGATCGAAGCAAACATATCACAAAAGCATGGAACAGTAGAACGAAGGTGAAAGCACCCTGTCAGAGCCGAAGTGGTCAAGGAAGTGTACAAAGGAATGATATGGCAGCAGCTTCAAACCAATGCAGTAGTAGACACACACACACATATATATAACAAGCATACTGCACAGTCGACTACATAAACACAGCAGTATGAAGGTGAGGGCACCAAAAATATGGCACCACAACACACAACAGCAAATGACGCAGAGTAGCCTCACTTGAAAATAATGTCACCAGTGAAGCACGGTGACCCAATGCAAATGAATACAATGCATCAATGCAATGTATTAGTGATTGAACAAGACAGTCAAAACAATACACAGGTAACCAAAACAGTAAACAACGATATCCCAAAGCCACTCTGCTAGAACAGTGGATAGAACAAGGCTACAACCCAAAACCACAAGAAAATTGAAACATGCGGTGGCAACAACAATGATGAAGTATATAAGTGCAAATGCACAGTGCAGCAGATATGAATGTTCATATTCATGTGCGACATGAAAACAACTCGTGACGCAGACAAAGGTTGCAGTGAAGACTGAAGATACAAATGTTCAAGTATGTCGAAGTCAGATGCCTTCAACACAAAATACCACCCAAAGTAGAAATTAACAAGCACAACATCAAGAAAAATAAATTCAAAGCCGAAGACAGTTTTAGTCAAGTGATTCAAATTCAACAAAGTCAAAAACAATTACTTTTTATACCAAAGTAAGTTTTAAAACTGTCAGAGAAGTAAATAAAAAGTCCTCTAGAAATCGCAACTCCAATCAATGTCGTTTAAGTCAATGACAGTTATGAACAAGTAATAAGAAACAAATTCAATGACTGGCCGAGATAAAACAACATCGAAGCAAAAATCGAATTGCAGAAGCACCATATTAAGAATGAACTAGATGTGAGTAAATAGATTTACTCACCTTTGATTCGACGAGCACGAGTCCGAAGAATCGAGCGAAGCCAGAGACGAATTCAATCAAGCGTTTGAAATCAACATCTTCGAATTACCAAAACCCTAATTTCGAACGAACGTGAAAGGAACGAGCCGCCACTATTTTTTCTCTTCGTTTATTTTTGCTTAGGGTTAGAAAATGAAAGGTGAATCGAGAGAGAGAGGGGAGCGACATTTACTTTAACACGGCATCAAACAAAAATATGGGCCAAGATGATTTCAAAGCCCACAAACCCTTAACCAATTTAAACAAAGAATTCAACCGATTAAAACTTCCAATTAACAACCAATTTGACCGTCATTTGACGATAATTAATTGTTACAAAACCCCGAGTTATTACAAGCATCATCGACATTCATTTTAGAGTTTCGAAGTGAAGAGACCGCTCTGTAGTCTTGCTACAGCCTTGTTTTGGGAAATCAAGTTGATTTGAATTTTTTAAAAATATGACTTGATTTATAATATATACAGATATATGAATTAAATTTGATTTGATAAATTATGTACATACATTTATTTATCTCTAAATGGTTTGAAGGAATCGAAAATTTAATTCTTAAATTTTATTTTAAAGAATAATTTCAATTATAAAAAGAAAATCAAAATTTTGGACGAATATTCAAGCATGACATGATTTAATAGGAAAGTTTCATTTGTATAATACAATTGCATTCAAATATAACTCACCTTAATTTCAGAAGTTAACAATGTAATTGGATAATATACAATATAAAAAGATTTTATAAATAAAATTTGAGTGGTTAAAATAAATGTTATACACTTAAATTTTAGTTATAAAATGATTAACAGGAATAAATAGAATAAAAGGTTAATTGAATAATTTACAATATAAAATGATGTTAATGGAACTAACAATAAATTAAAGCAGTTATAATAAGACTAAGCATAATGGGCATAGATGATAAAGTATATTGAGAGGAATAAATTTAAATTTAAGTAGAAATAAAGAAGAATTAAATTTATTAAGATTATTATGAGTATAATGAATGATTATTTTTCAAATCCATGATCTTAGAAATTGTTAATTTGAGATGATTAGAAGATAAGATAATAAAATTTGAGATAGTTAAGATTTATTTAACTTGTGTAAAAAAATTAATTATCTATTTAAGCTGTAATTTCCATGGTTTCAAACTTATTTCCTTATTCGTTTTTAAAAATATCTTTGGTTGTCCTTATTATCCTTATCTTGCTACAGACTGGTATAGACATTTTCTATAATCTTTCTGTTTAGAACTCTTTCTATAATCTTTCTATAATCTTTGATAATCTTTTGTACTCGTTTTGAATCCACCTTTTTCGTGCTTGTGTTCTTGATTTTGGAGGATCTTGGAAAGATCATCTCCACCTTGTTAAACTTACCTATAACAACAGTTATCAGGTATAATCTCAATCTTCTTGTCACCTTGTCTTAATCTTATTTCATATGTTTTCTGTGCTTTCCCGTACCTAATTCCTTTTAGGGGACGAAAAGTTTTGAGTGGGGGAGAGTGTAACAACCCTGTATTTTGTGATTATTTTTATTTATTTAATTTAGATAATTTTGTTAGTTCAAATATAAACTTTGATTTCTATGTGAATTAGAATTCCACACATGATTAAAAAGAATATTTTCCAAAAAAAGGTGCATTTTTATCAATATAGTCAATTTTGACTTTTAAATTTAAAATTTGAAAGTTTGAAAATTTGATCTTTATTTTTTATTACGAAAGTAAATAAAATTTTAAGAACACTGCTTTTCGTTTCGTTGAAATCTGATTTATAATGTGAAAGTTATGCCTCTTTAACTATTGTGTGAAATTTGTTGTATTTAACAAAATTGTTTATTTTAAATTTTATAAATAATATTTTATTTGGTCATGTAATGTTCTAATTTATATTAATATGGATAAAATAACATGTTACGTATATATTTTTGTTTTAAAACGTTTTTTAAAGTGCAATT
The DNA here is from genome assembly GCA_030765085.1 of Allium cepa. Taxonomy (NCBI): domain Eukaryota; kingdom Viridiplantae; phylum Streptophyta; class Magnoliopsida; order Asparagales; family Amaryllidaceae; genus Allium; species Allium cepa. Next base: position 302,931,909 of record CM060932.1, read on the forward strand.
GACATTTTCCAGTGTCAGTTGTATTTTTGTTTAAAATTTCTAATTTCCAGCTTCAATTAACTAAAGAAATTCTTTATTTATTTTTCTATTTTCTTAAGAACTTATTTTATTCTCATTCCCACTTTATTTTGTTCCTAATTTATTCATTTGTTTGACTTTTTATTTGTTTTAAAGTGAAATAGAATTTTCTAGAGCCAGTGATATTTTATTTGTAAGTTTTAAGTCCGGTTTCCAATTTTTAAACAATTTATTTAATTCTTTTTCTATTTTCTCTAAATTTAATTATTTATTTCACTTTGAATATGATAAAAAATTATTTTATTTCAAAATTTTGCTTTATAATATTTTTAAAATGAAGTGGATATTTTTCCAAGGCTAGTGATGATTTATTTGTAAATTTTGAACCCTGTTTTGAATTTTTTAACAATTCCTTTAAATTTATTTCTATTTTCTTTAAACTTAATTATTTATTTTCATATTACTTCACTTTTTTTCGGTTTTTAAATGTATTTACTGAAATTATTTTGTTATATTTGATTTAATAGAAATGGTAAATTGTAGAGACAAGACTCTTCCTTTTCCTATGGCTTTTCGTCTGCTAGACCTTTCACTTTCTCTTGACCTTTCATTTGCTTTGTTTTGGCCGTACACCCTAAATGCTTAGCCATGAGTTTCTCAAGCCATTTTCATGTGAAAATTATCCTCTTCCATTTCATTTTCATGGCTGAGAAAAATGGTAATGGCCTCTTCTTCCTTTTTCACTTTTTCCCTTTTTTTTCTATTGTTTTAAATAATTTTTGGCCATGATTTCACTTGCCATGCTCGGCCAAACCCTCCACCATCTCTTCCATCAACCACCATGACATCTTTCCCTACTTAATCCACGGCCTAACCTTCATCTCCTCTGACCAATACAAGCCATGGCTCTCTCCTTGGCAAAAAAACTCAACAAAACGTGCAAGAAAAACCACTTAAATCCATGCTAGCCACCACTTTTGCTTCACCACCTTCATTTGTAGCCACGGCCACCACCTCTAGCCGCCGCCACCAGCAATTACACACCCCTAGCCATCATTCTTAGCCTCTGTCCAGACCTGACCGTGACTTCCCGTGCACTCCACTTGATCAAAACCACACAAAACATTGCTAAATCCCTTAAAACCATGCCTAGCCGAGCCAAACTTCAACAACATCACCTTAGATTGCCTTGGCCACCTCCTATTGCTCCACCACCACCATGAAATGACCACCACCCATCACCTTAGCTAATGTCTAGATCTAAAACTTGAATGGCCGAGCCAAACAATGCATGTAGCCGAGCCTAATATTGCACCAAACCCTCCTATTTTGCCTTGCCTCTTTGTATTCTTGTGGGGTAACTTCTCTACCACTTTCTAGTCCATGTAGCCATGCCTTTTTAAGTCCAAACCTAAACCAAAACCATGTGATAGCCGAGCCTACAAGACCCCTAAGTCGAGCAATCGATGATAGAAAGCATGGCCAATGCATTTTGTCTCATTTGTTGCTTCTATTTCAAAGTTGTTTCATAATATGTTGCATTGAATTCATATTTATATTTGGTTTTGTTTATGGGTAGTGACAAGATCATTAAGCTTGGTTCTCTCATCCACTTGAATCTATTGTTGTGTCATCGTGCCTTTGGGAATCCGTTTGTGTCATTTGATTCGCTCTCTCCAGCAAAAAGAGGAGAGTAAATCTCATAAGACATTTTGTACTTATGCAATTGTGAAGCGACAACAACTGAATGTGTAGAATTATATATGATGTTATAACTACCTGTGATTATTTATATATGATGTTAGACCTATTAATTTACTTGTCATCTCATCTGTTACTGTTATATGTTGTTAACTGTTCATTTATATCTGTTTATCACACTGCAAGTTCCCTGTAGATTAGGTTCACTATGGGTTGAAATGATACATACCCGAACGGACCTTAGGATAGGGAAAAATCGTTATGGGCTGAAATGATAGGCCTGAATGGTTTTTATTTATTTTGTTTTAACTTGGGATTACTGGTTTGAAATGATAGAACCCATATTTTTCTTTTTAAACTGCGGATTGAAATGATATATATCCGTATCACTTGACCTAGTTTAGAAAACTATATACAAGCCCGTGGTTATTGTATAAAGTGTTTTGTATATTTTTTAAGTATATTAAAATATAAATTTATGAAATTTTATTTGAATAGATTTTGAAATGAAATAAAGAAATTATGATTGTTCTCTTTGAGTTAAAAATGTAATTAATGAATGGTTAAATTAGATTTTGGAAATATAACTTAAATCTGGAAATTTGGACTTTGGCTTTTAAAATGACCTTTAAGTTATATAAATAAAATTTTAAGTGGTTTAGAATGTAAATTTATGATAATTTGATTTAAATAAATTTTAATGTGTTTTAAATAAAGGATTTATGATTTTTCTATAAGTGGAAAATGTTAAATAAATAAATTGTTAAATTGAATTTTTGAAATATAACTTAAATTTGGAAATTTGGAATTTTGGTTAAAAATAATATTTAATTTATATAAATAAAAATGGAAATTTAATTGTATTTGGAAAATGGTAAATACGATAATTTTATTTAAAGTTGAATTTAAGTGATTTATTAAAGTATTATTGATTTTTCTATGAATTTAAATGGTCAAATAAATAAATGCTTAAATGTGTGATTTTAAAATACAATTTGACTTGGAAATGTGAAATTTGGTTTAATTAAAGGTTTTAGTTAAATAAAATCAATTGGAAATTTAGTTTAATTTGTGAAATTGAAATTTAAAAGTGTAAGTGATAATAAATTGCATATGTGAAGGAAAGGAAATTATACACTTAAATTTGTTAAGTAAATTTATTGAAAAATTTGATTTATTTATAAGAAATTTATTTTATAAAAATCATATGTTAAAGGTATGTTAATAAACATTTTTGAATGTTAAAATATGATTTTATAATGTTTAAATGGTTTAAATTGAAGTTTTTTTTTTGGAAACTGAATATTCAATTTAAAGTAAAACAACCCCACTTTTAAATGGTTTAAACGATTTAATTTGATAGAATATAAATCATTTTAAAAGGTGATTTGAAAGGATAATAAATGAATGTTATCTTGAGTTTAGAAGGTATTCAAAGTTGAATATTTGTATTTGAACTTATATGATGATTTGAAAATGAAAGACATGATATTTATGTATTAAAATGATTTGAAAATGAAGTTTTGAAAGATATGATATTTTGATATTAAAATGATTTGAAAATAAAGTTTTGAATGATATCATATTTTGATATTAAAATGATTTGAAAATGAAGTTCTGAACAATATGATATTTCAATGTATTAAAATGATTTGAAAGGAAGTATTGAAAGGATGTGATAATTTAATATATTGAAATGGTTGGAAATGACTTGATATTTATTTTGATAAATATTTGTATTTGAAAGATATGGTATGTTGGTATATTGAAATGGTTTGAAAATGATTTAATCTTTATTTTGATAAAATTTGGAGTGAAATGATATTTTATTTTGAAGTATAAAATATTATTTTTAATGAGACGACCCGACTTTCCATTGAAACATTCCCAATCCCAACAGTATGCCAGAAAACATGTTGACGTGCATATGAACGGCGACCACCACCTCTAGCGATCATCAGGGACGATCAAACCATAACCAGAAATCCATCGAAGTCCTAACATCATCACCAAATCGAGCAGTAAATCAGAGAATCAAAGCATCCAAAATTATAACCTCTGATCCCAAACCTGTAAACTTCAAACAGGTTTTATGACAAAACCTGTCAACGGCGAATTCGCCTCGCTCCGATCACCTGAGTATCCTCCTCTCCGGCCATGAAACAATCCACACATCAGCTACACAATCACCAAGTATCATATCACTCGATCCACTCTTTCCCTCTCATTGTCCCAATCTTTAACCCCTGTTCAAACTAGGGTTCATACAATGATTTCCCAACTGTACCCTATATAGTAAATTTTAATTACTTCTCTGATTTTTCCAAGGATCTATGATCCTTACTTAATAACTCAAAAGAAATTTGAGTTTTCTTATACTACAGATTGCAAGAATTTTCACAAATTCATATTTTGTTCAAGAATAAATTGTCACTAAATCAAACACCTAAAATTCTACTACTTGATTTAAAAATCAAGTTCCAGTTTATATTTTTGGATTTTTATTACTAAATTACCATATAAATTTGATTGGTTTTGGAAAAAAAATTAAACATGCAAGATGATTCTGGTTTTACAGAGGCAACAACCTGTATATAACTTCCTAAAACCTTTAAATGTTAACTTAAAACAACTTTGCTTTATTATTTCATTATATCAGGAAACAATTTTAGTAATAAGTATATAAATAAAATTTGGGTGCTTGAAAAATCAGAGAAATAGAACAGGCAATTAAAAGAAAAAACATCATGCATACCATACATATTCATAACAACAGTTATTCATAACATAAGAATTTAGCTATTTCATTTTAATAAACTAGCATGCAACCTGTTTAAAACTTAAAGTTCAAAGTTACTCACCATTTCAATGCAGACCCCTGTTGATTCTTTGAATTTTGCAGAAAACAAAAATATGCAGAGCTCCTGTTGACCATAAAAATATGCAGGCATGCTCTATCTGATTTAAAAATCTGAGTTGCTCATGATCCATACCCTAGTTACTTACATGCAGAAAGAATGCAGTTGCTAAATCCTCAAATACATGCTATCATTCCCAGGTTTTAAAAACAGAATGCAGAAGAATAAGAACAGTGCAGTCTTCATTTGATTTTTGCAGACTTCCTTGATTTTGAGTAATATGCAGATTATTGGTGAATAGATGCAGATTTGCATTGGACTTGAACATGTATTTGAAGGGCTTAGATATAAGGAGTTTTTGATTTTGAATATGGTTGAATATACAGGGTTTTCTGAAATTTGAGGAAATGCAGATTTGTGGATTTTTATATGCATTTGTGAATGCAGATTTGCACAGGGTTTGATAAATTTATATATGCAGATTTTGGATTTGAATATGCAGGCCTTTATGATAGATATGAAGATGAGTTTGATCTTTTCTCTTTTGATTAAGGAGAATGAAAAATGCAATATGAATGAATGATGCAAACTAATGTATTTTCAGTTTTTTTTAGTGGAAGCAAAGAAAAATAAAAACAAATTTAACACTTGTCAAACTTTACAACACTTGTCAAATTGTTATATTAATTTTTAAACATATGTTAAATGAATGCAACACATGTTTTTCTTTTAAAGATAATTTGTATTTATTTACAAGTTAATGCATGTATTAGCTTAGTTTCAATTTGTTAATTTAAATTTGAATATGTGTATAAATTTATAAATGAAAACAAACCATGTTTACAAATAAACTTACACATATAAAAATTTAAACAATTAAACTATTTAAAATTTATACTTTGGAATTTAAATTCAAACTAAATTCAAAACCAAACAATTTCAAATTAAGTTATAAATAAAAATTCAATTTGAAATAAAAGTTACAAATCTTATTCAAAACTTATTTATAAAGACAATTCAATATTAATATTTCTTTTATAAATCTCTTTTTATTAAATTAAAATCATTTTACAAGAAATTATACTTTTATTAAATAAATAATCCATTTTATTAAGCCATAAAACCTTTTTGTTTGTTTATTCTAAATTTAAAACTCAAGCCAATTTAATTTAAACATTTTAATATTTTTCTTATCAATTTTTAAAATCATATATTTATTTATGAAATAGTTTTTAAAACTTAATGCTAATAAAAATCAAAATTTCCAATTTAAAATGCATATATTAGAATTTTAGAACATGATTTAATTATTAAATTAAACCAAAATCATTTATTAAATTTTGAAAAGCTTTGAATATTAAATAAAACAAAATTTCCAAATTATTAAAACTAGAAAATATGCTTTACTTATTAAAATTAAAACAATACCAATCTATTTAAAATATAAACCATATGTTTATATTGGAAATAGAAATCAATTTATTATTTTTAAAAGATAAAATAACCAATTTAAATATTTATTGAAGAAGATTATTAAATTTATTTTAATAATTATTAACAGTATATCAATATCAATTTAATTTTAACTACAGATTATTAAATTGATATTGATAAAAATTCCGGGATATTACATTTAAGTTATAACCACGGGTTATAATAACGATTCATTGGCAAAGAGACCGGGATCGAATATGGGCACACCCTCTGTCAATACCAAAAACCACTTTGACAACCGTGTACGCGGTGAAGATTCCAGAATGAAGTAGGATGGTGGCGACGTTCTTGTGGTATGTTACGTGGACCCAACTTCCGTGAGTTGGCATAAGGTGGCTAAAACAGGAGCGGTCTTGTGCCAGTTGAGGTCGCACCTCGTAGCGGACGCATTTCTTCGATACCATACTATTACTTGTGATTGTTTGGGCTCCCCTCCGATTTTATGGGAATGTGTTCTGTGGTGGGCGTATGTGGCTGCTGCGTTACCACCAGCCTGAGTGTCGTAACTGGTATATCTACCCTGGCATTGCCTTGTGTGCCGTGTCACCTACCACATCGAGCTTTCACTACGAGTTTCTATTTGTGTCGTACCTATGCAATATCTTCTCGTAGTCTCCCGAACAGGAGATATGCAGGTATTGTGTAGACTATTGGCCTTATTTGTGTCAAGGTGGAAAATGTAAAGCCTTAACGCTATTTAAAAGTATGTTTATTTTACTGTTAGACATTATTATAAAAGCACAATATACTATATAGTAAATAGTTTAACGGATCCTTAGAGGATGGGTGGTCCCAAGCATCCATTAAGTTACTTGCACTTTTACTACAGTTCACTTGAGTTGGTTTACATTGTATAAGTATGTATGTCCTGACTCGAGTGTTTGTATTTTTATTTACGCTCGGGTCAGCCTGAGTATTCACAGATTTGGATTTCCACTTTCTGGAGATTGGAATCGCTGGAGATTATCTGCTTCTTCAGTTTTATCTGTTTCACTCCCAGTTATCCTGTTGGTCCCAGTGTTGTATTCATTTTGTACTTGGTTATTATCTTGAGACTTCTTTTGTACTTTATTTCTTCTATTGTATCCTATGTAACTCTCATATATTACATAGTAGCTTCATGAACTACTATTTCTTTTACGTCCGTTGCATTATTATTACTCTGTGCCTGTGATCTTTGATTTTATTTACTGTATATTCTAAGATTTGCGAAATTTTATTTACAGTGCAACATTTTAAGCAATTCAAGTCCGACATGTGCGGATGTGAATGGTTGAAAATGCCTGGTTGTTACAAATAACCTCTAGACATAATCGTGTACAGGTGCACGATGCACACATATCTGACCACCTCCGATCGATCTTTCCACAATCTACAAGTCGACAATGAACATCTCAAACCAACCGACCACCCAGAACCCACGATATCGCCGTGGTTCGAAATCGAGTAATATAGCAACCTAGTGGAACTACATTCAATTGGAAATTCTCCTTCGCATCGACGATCTAGTCCACCATAGATCACTCGACTTCATCCAAAGCTGCATCACATCTCAATGCGTCGATCCCTCCAGGTCCAGCCCCATCCGGTCCACTCATGCCGACGAACTTCCTCTCCAAACTTTGACGAGCAAACTGAGTTTAAAACCCCAAATCGGTGCCGTGCTATCGCTCTGATGGTTGAGAAATTTTCCGATCATTTTTCCTATAACCTACATTGCGTAAACTCCCTCTGACATAAAGGTCGAAGATCGATTGCTCGCTGGTCGTCAGGAATTGGCGACTTTTATAATTCCGTTCAACTAGAAATTTCCCTACATTCCAAAACTTTTAAATCATGATTTAATTATTAAAATTCATCTTTTGCAAATACAAAACAGATTGTAAAGTAAAAACTCGAAATCATGATGATCGAATTTTCTGTGTTGAAAAGATTACACTGTAATTTCTCCTTTTCAAAATATCTACTCAACATTTCCTATTGAAATTATTTTTAAAAATGATGTTACATACATATAAACATTTTACTTTCAGAAATCAAACCCTAAAAAAGATTGGGGAATGATTTTTTAATTTTTTTCTTTGGAAGTTGATTTTGTAAACTAAGAACAGAATTACATATATAAGTAAAGACATATAAACAACTTCATATACATACATATATAACATATTCACATCCATGCAATTGTTTTTCATAACTTCACCTCAATTATCAATCACAGATATCAAGAATTAGGCATTTAAGGTGGTAGTTTACTCACCTGTTTCAGTTTGAAAGCAGAGAACCAGCCTTGAACAAATGTCTGGAAATTGAGGCTTGATCTGATTTGCTTTATATTTGAAAATTGGAAAACATTTTGATTGAATTCGACCCGCCACTTTGTTTTGACATCCTTCAAGTTTGTATTGTATCTTGGATTTACTGCATGCTTTTGATTCGGGTTGGTCTTGAAAACTGTTTAAATTTGCTCTACTTTGCTCAAGTTTGCTTTCAGATTTGAGATGTTGTTTGATTTACTAAATTGTTTTTCTTGCTCCCAGGTTTGCTTGAATCCTTGTTTATAGATTTTGGATTTTGATAACTTTAAGATCGAAAATGCTTTTGATTAGGTTTTAAAACTGAAAAAGTTGTTTGTTTGATTTTTGAACTTGAATAGAGTCAGTGGTTGCTCCAGATCCGGTTTCAGTTTTTCAGTTTGAAAAATGGAAGATGAGAAGTTTTTAGAAAAACATGTATAGCCTGGTTTGACAAATTCTCATTTGTATATAATTCAATTTCAAAAGATAATGATTTTTCCCCTTGTTTTAACTAATCCAACACTTGTAAATGCATGATTTTATAAATTTACAAATGTCAAAATCATGCATTTTTATGTTTTAAACCCTTACTTAAATTTTATTTAATTTTTATGTTTAGCCCTTTTCATTTGATAAATTACTTAATTCTTTTATATTTACATACGCTCATATTTATACATTTTCCATTATTTATACTTTATACTTTCAAAAGATATATACACATATATGTAATTTTAAATCTTTTATTAATTCTTGCTTTATATTTGTATTCATACATTTCAATTGTTTATATTTATACAACTTAATAAGAAAATGATTTGAAATCCAAATTATGCATATTACTAATAAATATTCATATACAAATATATATATATATATTTGTTTCTTAATGAATAAAGCATTTAAATCCAAGTTTATTTTTAATATATTTATATTTGAATTCCAAATCCAAACTTAAAATTAATTTATATTTATAAATAAATAAAATATATTATTTAATTCGTAAAAATTCAAATTCAAATTCCAAATTACAAATTTATTTATATAAATAAACAAGCGCATATCTTGTTTAATTTGGGAAATATCAAATTTGTTCACAATTTAATTACAAAATTTTATTTTAATTATAAATTTAAGTTTGACTCAAAACCGGGATCGTTACAGATTCCCCCTAAGAAATTTCATCCTCGAAATTTGCTAGACAGGGAGACAACATAGAATAGATGAACATACAAACATAGAGAAACAATTTTCCAAATCAAACTGATTATCAATTCTATATTTGGCATACCAAATCAGAATATCATCAATAAATACGAGAATGAACTCATTTAATTCTTCATGAAATATTCAGGTCATCGGTCTACGAAATATGCAGGGCATTGGTTAGCTCGAAAGGATAACTAACCATTCGTAAAATATATCGAGAACCGAAAGAATAGTCAAATGGATACAATTTAATTCAGCTTCATATTTTATTAACCAATTTATTTCAATTAAAATTTCAAATTCATTAAAGTTTAAAAACGAAAAGCTAATACAGAACCGATAAAGAGAATACGAAATAGGAATTAGAAACCTTTCTACAACGATTCGCAGGGCCACCATCACACCGAAACTTCTCCCTCGAGCTTCCACAAAGCCATCAAAGAACTGAAATCGGATGATCAGAAGAGATTGATGAGGAAAGTTGTTTCCGTTGTTGTAGGGTATCGACCATTTATAGTGGTACTCCCCTATCCCATACCTCGTCCTCTTCTTACGCTCATATTCACTATCAGTGGATAGTAAAAGAATTTACAGAGGTATACGGATGAATATTTTAGGGATATACTCATTCTAAGGCATTTGTAAACCTATCTCTAATGAGTTACCTTATGTGTTATACTCTTGAGCTAAAGTTCTTACTCAGCCTTCAGCTCTGATACCAAGTTGTCACGACCCAAAATTCAGCGTTTGAAAATCGACATCCATACTTCACCCGTACTCGAATGTCGCATATTCAAACGTTGAAATTCGATTCGCGCCGAAGCTTATAACACATTAAGTACAACCACATAGCGGAAGAAAAAGAATATATCATGGATATACAACATTTGATATAACACATTGATACAAATGACTATCAGTATCAGAGATACAAGATAAAATAGCAGAATAACTACAGCGGAAATATAGCACCAAATGGTCTTCTAAAAGAAATACAATATCTACAACTATAATTGCCAAAGTTCTAATCTTTAAAAGACTCCAAACCATAAGCTCGAACCACCATCATTTTGTATTAAGCAAGGTCAGTCATGAATGCGATTGCTAGAATCCAAAGACTCCAAAGAATTCCAAACAGAAAGCTAAGGCTACCGAATCTATATCTACTAGCTGACTATCTGAAAATCTAACTCTAGACTATCCGTATGGAAAATTGTGGGCACCCAGAGTTTAGAAAGGGAACAATAAATTCCTGGTTAGTCATGGGACCGGTGAAGCAAACAAAAACAGTTGTTTAAACAAAACAAAAAAAAGAATTTTAAAAATAAATCCGCAATGTTTTTTGGAAAATGAAACTACCATAAGGCCTCCCGCCACACACACAATGCAAGCGCATAATTGGAGGAGATTTCTTTTTATGATAGTCAAACATGATTGATACGTGAAAACCTTTTGATATATTGTTAGTGCATAGTGCATAAAACATTTCGAAAGTATAATATTAATCTTAGCCAACATACATATTTCGTAGTATGCCTACTATAGCTACCATGTTTAATAGTAGGTTACCACCACATTCCATGGCAGGTTATACAACTAAAACTGTACACGGTGCATATTGTTTCTTTAGATTTCCAACAAATGGTCGAGCAAAGAATCTTCCTGGGCCACATGGGTACGCCTCTGGAGGGACGCATCGAGAACTTAACTAGCTCTCTACCAACACAAGGCCGGGTCACCTCTGTAACTAGGTAACTACTGACACGAGTATGCCATCCCCCGGTCGTTGCCGATCTTTATCCAAGAATCTTCAACCATTAAGCAACAACAACAAAGTAATAAATTTGCAGTAGCCACATGGTTAAATATCTGGGCTCCATACCATGATACCACCTTTTTCCAGAAGGAAATAGACATATCCTAAAGGGCGCTACCCTCATAACCTTGTCGCATCTTTCATGTTTCGACAATTTTCGGGTTCTGAGGTCCGACGAGGTCACGTCCATAAAGCTACGCTTTTCACAAAAGCCGTGTTTTGATCAATAAATAATGAGCAGCACTTCGTATGCCACATTACCAAATTGGGAATGTATCACTGGTAACCATCAACTACATAACCTCTGAGCTTGTACGTCTCAAAGAAGGGTGTTAATCTAAAAGAATAAATTCTCCACCATCAAACAGAAATGTATTTGATAGAAACCAGTTTTACATCTCAAAGTGCAATGTCAGATATACATCCATACAAGTATGTTCTGGGATAGAGCAGAACCGAAGGCACTCAAGAAGAAGCCGTTACAATCCGAGTATTCACAATCCTGATCGGACTCCCCATCATATATGGAGATCTCTATACCGGTGCAACTCAGTGCAGAGACATTCGACGGGTTATCCTTTCATTCTCGAAAATACCCAGTCTTCAAATGTTATCCATTTCATCGTATCATTGTACGGAATGGGCTAAACCGAATAATGAGCGCTTAATTTTAAAACCATATGGATATTGGGCTATTAGTTAAGTCACAACTTATTAACCAAAACCTTTCTTTCAAATGGTTTAAACAAATTTCCACTTTAATCTTTTTAAACAAAAGATTCACCCTTTAATCTTTTAAACAAAAGGTTCAACTTTTATATAAAAGATCCATCCTTGAAGATCCACTTCAATTTGAAAACAAAGTTCACCAATCTTTTACAAAGATTCATTCATAGTTTTCAAAACAATTTCATTTCAAATTTGAAACCCTTTCAACAAAAACTGGAAATCCTTTCTTTATTTGAAAGCCATTACCATTTGAAAACAAAGAATTTTCATTTCGGGAAAGTCCGATCTAATATGCACAAGTTATAGCCTTTAAATTATAAATTTGGGTTAAATTCAAATTCCCAAAATAATACTTCTAAAATACTTTAAAGATGGTTTAGAAATCCATATATATATATATATATATATTATAACTTATATTACCACTTTTCAAATCATAGTTTTCAAAATAATTTCAAAACTCAAATAAGATATATTATAATCAAAATAAATTTCAATTTCAAAACTTCCCTTTCAAAAGCTTTTCATATTCAACCCAATTCTATTTCCAAAACCATTTGATTCAAAATTCAACTTTTAAAACCATTTTGAATAAAATAATGTTACATTCAAAATATCTGTGACTTAACCGATTTCCCATGAAATCCATATTTGTGTGTATATGGTGTAGTCCAGGGTTTTTACACACAATAATACAAATATCATCAATCAACACAATCCAAGCACAGTAATATCGATAAGCGTTATAACCTATAATGCTTATCTTCATTCACAGATTCATAGATAATAGTATAAATTCATCAAAGATAAATAAATTTATATTCATCACAACTCAAATCTAAATAGAGCATCACACATCAGAGATATCAAACAATTCAAAGCATTCCATACAATCCAAACATCCATGAGCAAAATCAATTAGTCATCTGATTAATTTAAATCAAATTAATTACTTATGAATAAATTACTAATCCAGGTTAATAAATTATAATTTAATTACAAACCATTTTAATTAATTTATCCTTTAATCATTTAATAATTAATTAATTAATTAACCTTTAATCATTAATCAATATTAATTAATAACCCTTAATCATGAAATAATTGACCCCTAATTATTTAATCATTCTTTAATTAATTATCCTTAATTAATTACATCAATTAATTAACCTTTAATTAATAATTATCCCTTAAACACTTTTAATTAATTAATTATCCTCAAATTAATCACCTCAATAAATTAACAACATTAATTATCCTTTAATTAATTATTCTTTAATTACTTGATAATCAACCTTAATCATTAATTGATTACTTTTAAATAAAATAATTTTCTTAAGCAATTAATTACCCTTAATTACTTTCATTAATTAATTATCACTTAACAAATTAATTAGTCTTTAATTAATACTTAATTAAACTTTGATTAAGTAATTATCATTGAATTTTCAAAATTAATTATCCTTTAATCTTAAGATAACCTATTTATCTTAATTAATTTCATAATCATTATTTAAATCTTGTTTCAAATAACCTTTGAAACAAATTAACAAAATCATACAATTTAACTTAAACCCTTTTAAGTTAATTGATAATCAAAATCATTTTTTTCCCAAGATGAACCATTTTATCTTTAAAATCTTATTTAAATAATCTTGAGAATAGATTATCGTCCACATATAAATTAACTTAACTTCTTCAAGTTAATTTCAAACCAACAACATCATTTAGGATAAACCATTATCTCTTAAATCAGTTTCTTAATTAAACTATTAAATTTTATTTTCAAAATAAACATAAGAAAGAGAAAACTTAATTTATTTTAAGTTAAATAAACTGTACAACTTTCATTAACCCAAAAATTTAAATAAACTTTTATCATATAAAAGAAATTTGTTTAAGAATAAAATTTTATAACTTATTTCATTCAAATTTCAAAACTGATTTGTTTAAATGATTTAGACCCGAGACAACCCTCGGTCAAACCCGATAACATACTCGAGTAACTCACCCCTTTCTTCCATCCTCGAGTCAAACACATAAAAATTCTGGGCCTTACCCGAGATAAACCCTTCTTCCCCAATTACAAACAACCTCCAGACATAATCGTGTACGCGTGCACGATGCACACAAATCTGACCACCTCTGGTCAATCTCACCACCATCTACAAGTCGACAACGACCATCACAAACCAACCGACCACCTACTACCCACGATATCGCCGTGGTTCGAAATCGAGTATGATAGCAACCTACTGGAACTACATTCGATCGAAAATTCTCCCTTGCGTCGACGATTTATTCCACCATAGATCACTTGACTTCGTCCAAAGCTGCATCACATCTCAAAACGTCGATGCCCCCAGGTCCGGCCCCCTCCGGTCCACTCATGCCGACGAACTTCGTCTTCAAACTTCGATGAGCAAACTGGTTTTAAAACCCCAAACTGATTCCGTGCTTTCGCTCTGATGATCGAGAAATTTTCCGATCATTTTTCCTATAACCTTCATTACCTAAACTCCCTCTGACATCAAGCCCCAAGATTGATTGCTCGCTGGTCGTCTGGAATTGATGGCGTTAAAATTCTGTTCAACTAGAAATTTCCCTACATTCCCAAACTTGTAAATCATGATTTAATTATAAAAATTCATCTTTTGCAAATATGAAACAGATTGTAAAGTCAAAATTCGAAATCATGATGATTGAATTTTCTATGTTGAAAATATTATACTGTAATTTATCGTTTTCAAAATATCTACTCAATATTTCCTCTTGAAATTATTTTAAGAAATGATGTTACATATATATAAACATTTTATTTTCAGAAATCAAAGCTAAAAAAGGATTGGGGAATGAGTTTTTAATTTTTTTCTTTGGAAGTTGATTTTGTAAACTAAGAACAGAATTACATATATATGTACAAACATACAAACAACTTCATATATATACATATATAACATATTTACATCCACGCAATCGTTTTTCATCACTTCACCTCAATTATCAATCACAGATATCAAGATTTAGGTATTTAAGGTGGTAGTTTACTCACCTGTTTCAGTTTGAAAGCAGAGAACCAGCCTTGAACAAAAGTCTGGAAATTGAGGCTTGATCTGATTTGCTTTATATTTGAAAACAGGAAAACATTTTGATTGAATTTGACCTGCCACTTTGTTTTGACATCCTTCAGGTTTGAATTGTATCTTGGATTTACTGCATGCTTTTGATTTAGGCTGGTCTTGAAAACTGTCTAAATTTGTTGTACTTTGCTCAGGTTTGCTTTCAGATTTGAGGTGTTGTTTGATTTACTAAATTAATTTTCTTGCTCCCAGGTTTGTTTGAATCCTTGTTTTGAGGTTTTGAGTTTTGAAGACCGAAAATGCTTTTGATCAGGTTTTAAACCTGAAAAAGTTGTTTGTTTGATTTTTGAACTTGAACAGAGTCGTTGTTTGCTTTAGATTTGGTTTCAATTTTTCAGTTTGAAAAATGGAAGATGAGAAGATTTTAGAAAAACATGTATAGGCTGGTTTGACAAATTCTCATTTGTATATAATTCAATTTCAAAAGAGAATAATTTTTGCCACTTGTTGTAACTAACCCAACACTTGTAAATGCATGCTTTTATAGATTTACAACTGACAAAATAATTCATTTTTATGTTTTAAACCCTTACTTAAATTTCACTTAATTTTTATATTTAATCATTTTCATTTTATTAACTACTTAATTCTTTTATATTTACATATGTTCATATTTATACATTTTCCATTATTTATGCTTTACACTCTCAAAAGATATATACACATATATTTAAGTTTAAAGCTTTTATTAATTCTTGCTTTACAATTGTATTCATACATTTTCAATTATTTATATTTATACAACTTAATAAGAAAATGATTTTAGATCCAAATTATATATATACTACTAATAAATATTCATATATATATATATATATATTTGTTTCTTAAAGTATAAAGCTTTTAAATCCAATTTTATTTTTAATATATTTATGTTTGAATTCCAAATCCAAACTTAAAATTAATTTATATTTACAAATAAACAACATACATTATTTAATTTGTAAAAATTCAAATTCAAATTCCAAATTCCAAATTTATTTATATGATTCACATATCTTGTTTAATTTGGTTAATATCAAATTTATTCACAATTTAATTCAAAAATTTTATTTTAATTATAAATTTAAATTTGACTCAAAACCAGGATCGTTACATTTAAGTTGCAATTTATGTGGGTTTTAATTAATTGTTTTATTTTGCTTTTCAATCTATTTTTCTTTCTACTTGCTTCTATTCTCCTGCCCATTCCTTTTTGGGGATAAAAAGTTTTGAGTGGGAGAGAGTGTAATGACCCGTAAATTTTAAAAATTTTTTTACGTAATTAACTGAATTTTTGTGAAATATTAAATGATTGAATTAGGAAATAATTTTTTTTTGCAATACGTCTATATAGACATAGCAAATAATAATTTTTAATCAGAAATTATGAAAGTTTATTTTGTTGTGAAATTTTATTTAAATTTAAATCAATTATTATTTGTTTATAATAAAATGTTTTCCGAACCAGAATATTTTTATATAAAAAATTTGTAAATCATCTTTTGAGTGAGATGTTATCTTCCGTTTCATCAAATTTGGATTGTTATTGCTCCGTCTATCTTAATTCTGGCATTTTAGCAACATTTTGGTATCAATTATCGACTTTTGATAGGATGATCGTACCACTAATATATGTACACCATTTCAATCGTCTCGTCATGCTGATCTCTGCGGTATATTCAGTTCTGTGTTTTGCAATACGGCATGCAGCGGAATCCACGAAAATGGCAACCATATCGGTACTCAATTTTAAACTTTTGGGTTCCGATGACCATTAAAATTCACCATATATTTCCAATGGTCAGGTTATTAATATTATTCTCTGAATTCAATTCTAACTTTCTATATTCTCCAAGTTCCAAAAATATATTATTTCCATTTTAATTCATTTGTTTCTATTTTTGTTCTTGAAAAAAACAAGAAAAACAATTCGCTCTGTCACCTTCCACCTCTCTCTCCCTCCAGATCATCCCTTCATCTCCCCGTGTCTCAACTATCACCCACGCCACTTCGCCCCCTGAACCCGACATTTTCGCCTTCTTTCCCCACTGCCACATGCCTATGTAACAACCCAATGCCTCGGCTCTTCCTTCCTTCTCTCGCACAGCACGCGATCTCCAACCACCATGGTCGAAGCATTGCTCCCTCTGCCCCGCACCCTCACAGCACCATGCCTTCCCCCTTAGCTCGGCCTCCACTTCACCTGCAGCCTCTCCGAAACCCTCTCCTCTCCAACCCTAAGCCGCCACCATCTTGTTTCCCACTCGCCCACACATGCAACCCGAAACC
Source organism: Allium cepa (assembly GCA_030765085.1). Taxonomy (NCBI): domain Eukaryota; kingdom Viridiplantae; phylum Streptophyta; class Magnoliopsida; order Asparagales; family Amaryllidaceae; genus Allium; species Allium cepa. The sequence continues at coordinate 302,949,442 of CM060932.1, forward strand.
TGCCTCCACTGTTGTCCCGAACCCCGACCCCGTGCTTCCGTAGACACCTTCCACCAACTCCTGCCTTGGTCGAGCTCTCTGTTGATATATATTAAGGTATATATATAATTTTGTTTGTTTCTATATATATATATATATATATATATATATATATTTATTTATGCTTTGCTGATACTATAATGGTGATATGTTTATACATTGTATATATGTTACATATTAGTTGTATATATATACCTGTTTATATATATAAGTTAAGTAAATAATTATATATATATATTGTTTGTATATATTTGTTTAATTGATGGGTCTGCATATTTATACTATTCTGCGTAGTACATTTGGTTATATATAATGTTTATATAAGTTTATGATCTGTTGTTGTATATATAAGTTTTTATATATATATATATATACACACACACACACATATGATTTGTATAAGCAGATGAATGTTTATGTTTATGTAAAATATACTTATGTTATTGATTTGAAATGAATATATAGATATATTATGCATGTTAGTATATATATTTTCTCATAACTTTGATTTTCAGATATATCATATAAAGTTATATTCCTGTATGTGCTAATATAATAGTGCCAGAAGTGATGTTTATGTATATATTGGTTTGTTATTGGTTCGCTGTGAGAAATTTAGTGTGTGTATATATATATATATATATATATATATATATATATATATATATATATATATATATTTTAAATTTTAGTCTGCAATGATTTTATGATCAATTTGTGTTATGTTAGTAATTGTCTATATATATATATATATATATATTTTCAAATGAATGAACACAATATATGTAAGTATTTTGCATTTTTATTAAGTATATATGTATGTATTTATTTCAAATTATATTATGTAGATATGTTTGTTTTAATTTATGTGTTTATTTAAAATAATGGTTTTGAAATACATATATACATACATACACACACACATATATATATATATATATATATTTAAAAATGTGTTTGAATTTAGAATATGATTTTTTATGTAAATAGTTATATATAGTTATATATATATATATATATATATATATATAAGTTCACTTGTACCATTTATCTTCATCAATCTAGTTTTGATTTCGTTAATTCTAAGCTTTAAGCTTTGCTCGTCAAATTCGTGTCAATCTTTCTTTGCTTTGGAATTCGTATTTGGATTCGTAACTCATCTCATTATCGTTCATCCCTCTAGCCTCGAAAGGTGAGCAATCACTCACGATTAACATTCTTATATTTATCAGATTTGATTTCATTTGAAATGACAATTGAAATATGCTGTTAAATTGAACTGTTAATTATTTACTTGCCACATATGATATGCCATTATTTGTAACTGTTCACGTATGACAGCTAACAACATGATCTGTTATATATATTTTATTTGTCACTGGTGATATATGCCTGTTATTGATATGTTATATTTTTATCATATAGGTTATCACTCTGCAAGTTCCCTGTTAGTATAGAATTCCCTATGGGTTGAAATGATACATACCCGGACGATCTCGTAGAATAGGAGAAAATCGTTATGGGTTGAAATGATAAAACCAAGCGATTTTCATTTACTCTGAATTGGGATTGCAGGTTGAAATGATATATACCCATGGATATTTAAATTGCGGATTGAAATGATAAATATCTGCATCACTTGACCATAGGATAGAAAATTATATATTGACACCGTTGGTCTGTATATATATATTTTAAAATGATTTCCAAGGTTTTGAAAAACATATATATATATATATATATATGATTTTATATAAATATTGATTTTATTATATGTAAATATTTTATGTATGTTTAAAATTATGGATTTTTAAAATATTTTTTTTTTTAAATTTATTAATTATAAGTAAGTTTTGAAATTTATTAATTTTAAGATTCTACTTATAATTTTACTATTTTAAATATATATATATATATGTAATAAGTTTAATTATAAAATAAATTTAATAATAAGATTTGATTTAATAAAGTTTGATTTAGTTACAATATAATATGTTTAAGTATTTATTTAAATTATATTTTAAAATTATATTTTTATAATAATTTTATTTCAATTAAGGTAGGGCAAATAAATTTAAATTGATTGAAATTGCATTTATTTATGAATTATATTTAATTAAAATTAATTTGAAACTTATTGGATTAGAAATTTTAAGTTATGATTTTATAACTTGATTTTGATTTAAGATTATTTAATGAATATTTTCAAATTTAAATAAATTCAAATGGGATAATTATTTTTATTTCAAATTATATTTGAAAGTTTATTTAAATGATATTGGATTGACTAAAAGTATTTCAATATTAAATAATGGTAAAATTGAATTTGAGATATAAATGAATTTATCAAATTGAGTTATCATAAAGGTTTAAATATTTTAAATTTTGAAATCTATTGAAATCGAAATGATTTATTTTTGTAGTTCAAATCTATATTTGAAATCGATATAAAATGGTCTATTGAGATTTGAATTGAATTGAAATGGAAGAGCTGAGATTTAATTTAAATGGGATTTTGGAATTTGAGTTAATTCAGATTGATTTGTGAACTTTGCAAAAATTATTTTATCATGTAAAGTATTTTAAATATATATATAAATATTTTTACTTTATAATTTTTTTAAATATATATACTATTTTAAAAATAAAATTATTTTAATATATATTATTTTAACATAAAACTATTTTAACATATAAATTATTTTAGTATAAACTATTTTAACTTGTAACTATTTCAATATACTAATTATTTTATTATATAAACCATTTTATCTTACAACTATTTTATTATATATACTATTTTTAATATCTAACTATTTTAGTGGGAAGTATTATGATTTCAAAGTGTTATAATTTCCAAATTTATGATTTCAATGAGCTATGATTTCCAAAGTGTTATAATTTCCAAAGTGTTCTGATTTTAAAAGTGTTATGATTTCGAAAGAGTTAAAATTTTGGAAAGTTCTATGATTTTGGAAATGAATATTATTTTAAAGTGAGTAATTATCTCGAATTGATATGGTTTTGAAATGAATATGGGTTTTGAAGAATGATATTTTGAAATGACCATGGTGTTACAATAATGTTTTGTTGTTAAAGAGACCGGGATCGGTTATTGTCATACTCTCTGCCAATATCGAAAACCACTTTAACAACTATGTACATGGTGGAGATTCCAGAATGAAGTAGGATGGTTGGCGACGATCCTATATGAGGTATACATGTGGACTTGGCTTCCCATAAGTTAGCTTAAGGTGGCTAAAACAGATGCAATTGACGGGCCAGGTGAGGTAGCTCCTTCAATCGGACACACATCTTCGATACCATTCTGTTACTTTGTGATTGATTGGGTGCACCCTCGGATATGGGAGTGTGGATTGAGGTGGATGGTAGTTGCGGCTATGCGTTACCACCCGTCCGAAAGTGTAATTGGTATATCTACCCTTGAATTGCCTAGTTGCGCCGTATCACCTACCATATCAAGCCCACACGAGTTTGTTTTGTACCATATCTATGGTGTGCCCTTTGATAGCCCATCTGTTTGGTGGAGTTTACGGTACTGTCTAGACTATAGGAATATATAAAAATGTGTTAAGGGGGATATGGGTAACGCCTTAATGCTATTTTAATAGTTTACTTTACTATAGACATATTATAATAGCGTATTGTACTACATAATAGATAGTTCCATGAATCCTTAGAGGACGGTTATCCCAAACATCCTTTAAGTTACTTGTATTTCATTTGATATTTCACTTAAGTTGGATTTATTGATATAAGAATGTTAATCCTAACTCGATGGTTTTGTGTTTAGCTTTATGCTCGAGTTAGACTGAGTGTCACAACATTTGAGACTCACCTTTGGAGTTGGAGCTTCTTGGAGATCCATCTACATCTATTCAGCTTTCAGTTATACAATTGACTCCAGTGATATATTCAGATTTTGTTATTTGACTATTGTATTGAGACTTCTATGTATTTGAGACTTCTGTTATATCTTGTTTAACTGTGTTATAAATATAGTGGCCTTATGAACTACTATTCATTTTTTCCTTTGCTTATTGTTATATTACTTTGTGTCTGTGATTTTGTGATTTATTTATTCACCTTAAGTGCTGAGTTTTGCCAAATATAAATTAACAACCTGATATTTTGAGCAATTCAAGTCCGACATGTGCGGATGCGAATGACACGAAATTCTGGGATGTTACAATTAGGATATGGCTTGATTATTTTAGAAGATCTTTGGTTCAAATGCTTTTGAAAAGTTGTTTTCAAATGGCTTTGAAAATTTTTTGTTCCAATATTTTGGAAAAAATGATGTTTAAATGTTTTGGGATTTTTATTTTTCCAAATTATTTTGCAGTTTTGAATGGAATAGGGAAAAGGGTTTTATGGGAAATAAGAAAATTTCTGATTTTTAAGTGTCACACGCTTACATTAGAGAAGGTCGACATATTAGCAGATATGAATTTTTCTGTGTGATATAGGTGGCACGATGTGAAGCATAATAATAATGGAAAAAACTGTTTTAACCTTGGAATTTCTACTTCCATACATGGTTGATGGCAAATGAAACTAGTCTTAAAAATAATTCCATTTTGAAATTTAAAAATAAATGTCCTTATGCGTATTTTACATAGAAAAATTGGATAAGAATTAGGGAAAAAAATATAAAGTTCCAAGGTACAACGGAATTGGTATCCAAAGGATGGGAGGAAATGTGAAATTCTCCGTCTAAATTCCTTTTTCGACATAAGATTATAGATTTAGGAAGCACAAATTTGCTATTTTAGGTTTGGGATGGGGGAGACTAGATGAAAAACTAGTTGAACCATAATCTTACTCGTATGAGTGTGGAAATTGTAGTGTGAAAACAAGGAGTTTAAATTTTTGAAAACTTTCGTACATATAGAACTAGTAATGTGTAAATATATAGGTTGTACACATCATATTTTCAAAATATTTTACATAAAAGAATGCATTCATATATGATGCATTGATTTTGAATTATTCAACATGCATATCATGTATGTTGTGGTACACCATGCACTTGTACATGTTTGGCTGCAAAATTAGCTGTACACTAATTAGTTGGATAGTTTGGAATGGTTGCGCACTGTGTTATATGATTCCACACTTAAGGAATTTCGAGGATGAAATTTTTTTCAAGGGAGGAAGAATGTAACACCCTCTAAATTTAACGATAATTAAAAAGTAATTACTAAGACTCAAAAATGGTTTTGAGAAAAGTTAGAATTTGACAATGAAACCTGCACCATTTTTTTCATGGTAACTTTCTAAGCAACTTTCTCATATGGAGTTTTGTGATCGGAGTTCAAATGAAGAATTTATCAACATCTTAAGTTTTAGAAATGAAAATAATTAAATAAGAACTTAAAAAATAAATAAATAATATAACAGCATGGAACTCACCAGTCGACCTCCCTCCTTTAGCCGTTCGATCGCTAGCGATCATCGGTAGAGACTGTGGTGGCTAGACTTAAACCTTGGTGGAGCGGCCTGGATTTTATTATTTTAAGTCTAACAGATATGATTGATTCGAGCATCTATAAATACAGGCCTAGCCCCACACTTTTCTTCTCTTATTTTCTGATCAAAGTAGCGAAGCTCTACCATTTTATCTTCTCCACTACTTCTATTAATCATAAAATATTATATTATATGTGTATATTTAATCGGAGAAGGGCAGAAAATAAAATAAAAGAAGACAAGTAGCAAATTTATATTATGGAAAAATAGTAAATTTTATAATTATAAACATATATCTGACTTAATTCAAATCTCTTCTTAGATCTATAACTCTATTGGTTATGTATATATCTCGTTATACATGTTATTATTTTTGTATTGGAGGAAAAAGAGTCAATTATAAGGATAAATTCGGATTTAGGAGATTTGGAAAGCTTGAGAGGTGTGAGAAATTATATGATTTATGTATAACATTGAAATTTATATCATTGAATTTATTTATTTACTGTGCCTATGAAAGATCTATGGAGTTAGACTCTTAGAAAGAACGTATTCACTTGAAATCTCGACTATATATGCTGTAAGTTAGGTAAATTAAATAATTATATTTATGCCCTGATATGGAAATTTGAAAATCGGTCCTCAAACTTGTTAAAATAGAATGCTGATAAGATTGCAAGATTGATTCCAAATTTATGATAATTGGGTTGTAAATTGTTAGTATAGTTTTAGATTGCCCTAAAATTACTTAAAATGTGAATTTCTATGTTTTAATTTGTGGGAGCATTGTGGGTACAATTTAGTTGTTTCTATTTCTATAATTTCTATAAATTATCTAATTCCAAATAATGTATAAAAAGTACACTATTTTAAATAATAAGGAATATACCAAAAATAAATATAAAATGTGTAAAGTACAGATATTCTTCTCCATAGTTTAGGCTGCCTATTTCAATAAAAAAAAAGATAATTCGTTGTAATATACTCCGTAGCAAAAGTCTCACTTTTGGGTAATTTATGGGAAGTTAGAACAGTAATCCTTTTGGGGAAGGGTAACTCTAATATATTAAAATGTGGAAATAAATATTCCTTACAGAACGTACATATTGGTGTATGTTCTGGAATTCCTAAGCGTAGGAATTATTGAGCTAGAGTTAGGAATTATGCACGCACAAACATGTATAAACGCGCCGGCTAATTTAATATATAGATACAAACACGTATATACATATAGGGTAAAAATAAAGTGTAATATACACTTACATTCACATTAGTTATAATTAAGATAAATAATTGTTAGTAACGTAGTAAACCATAAGACTAGGAGGTTGAAATGGAAAAGGGATAGTAACTCTAAAATTTATGGGCAAGAAAATTCAATGTGTAGTTAATTGAGAGTTACATGGATTAAACGGGGACATAAATTCATTTAGTGAGATTGATTAAAGAATTTAATATGGCATTTATGGGAAATAAAGTAGGCATAATAAGTTGAATTTGAGACGGATAAGTAAATGTCATTAGGATTTGTCTAATTTGAATAATATTAACCATTTATTATGGAAAATTGACATTTATGAGATATGTAATGAAGTGAGGAATATATGTAATAAGCTTATTAGACAGAAATATGTTCGCATCGAATAATTAGGGGAATATTGTAAATAAACTTAGGAGGCGATATAATTTTACAGTAGGAAATTATATAGCCTCAATAATACATTAGTAATACGAAAATTAAATTTTAAAGCCGTATCTAGAAGTCACTTATCTCAATGGGTAGGTCCAGATTGATTAGCGATTACAATATGGAGGGCCTGCTTCGGGGTTGATGTATTAAATGGCTATTGGGTCTGCCTTCTCCCTATTTAATAAGTATTAAGTGGTCTTGGCTTACTTTTAGGTTATACAAAATTTAGATATACATGTATATAGGCATACACACACGCACGCACATGCAGAGTTATATCTCAAAGATTGTAAGATATAATGTAACAATAGGTCTTTTCGACCCTCGAATGTGGATGCTAAATACATCCATTATATTCATGTACCAAGCACCCAAGTGCAGGAATGACAAATAATTAGGGTAAAATAAAAGAAAAGGGAATAGAATGTGAAAGTAGAACAAAATATCAGAATCTCACATGCAGAATGGTACTATATAATATCTCAAAGATGTTTACAGAAAAGAAAAGTTTAATATACATACAACAATCAGAGTAAACTAACCTATCATCAATTGGACAGTTATAACAGCTTATCCTCATAAATCTTGATAGAAACAAAACAAATAATGCAGCAGAAAATAAAATACATGTATAGGTCTTTGAGTTATCTGGCTCATTTATTAAAGCTCTAAAGCGTCCATTGCTAAAACTAGAAATAAACTCGGAGCTAACTCAAGCATTATAAGAAAATAACATCCGGATCAATCTGGTAACCAACATGAGAACCTCAAAGCATATGGATTTTTATATTTATAAAACACTACAAAAATAAAGATCTTATACGACCACATCATAAATAAATACGAACAGTTTTTTACCTTACTTTTCTATTGGAAAATCCACCGATATTTTAATAATGTCTAGAGTTGAAAATAAATAAGAAATAAATGTGTTTCATGTGAGTGTACACTACGGCACTAGATATTGTTGGTGTCAAATTGGCCACCAACACCTAATTAGAGGCGAAAGCACCAATATCCAGTCATAGATCACAAATAGTACATGATGTAGAGAATATAATATGAAGAATAATCGAAATGAAATGAAAGCAAGTAAAAGAGACAAGATTTATAGTGGTTTGGCTAACTCCAGCCTACGTCCACTCTAGAACAACCTTTTTATTATACAGAAATTTGATTATAGTTACAATCCAAGATTCCAGAATGAAAATGACATAGTAACCTCTAAATAGAAGATGAAGAGTAGCAGAATGTAGATACTTTTTTTGAAGCCAAGCCTGCTGTTTTTATAGGTGAAAGTTCGACTACAGGGTCTTCTCACCTACATGGGCCTACTGTAATGATCAGCAAACCCGATTCGTCCAAAAATAACGATCGGCCTAGAACTACTGATGGGTATTTCTTTACTTCATTCAATGCCGATGGTTCCATTTCCATATAGCTACGCCAACCTATCATCCTCCAACATACAATGTCGATCCATTCTTCTAGAGAAATGTCGATCCCTCCTCCTTCAGGAAAAATGCCGACCCCTCTTCCATCACGAAAATGCCAACCCCTTCTCTTCTTGAGGATGCTGATCCACATTATGCCGAACCATCTTAAGCCGAACCCATACGATGTCAATCGATGCCATGCCGATCCAACGAATGTTGATCCCTTACTTGACAATTGATGTGGCCGATCCCTTCTTGCCTACAGCGTCGATCCATCTTGCCTCAAACTATGCCGATCCAATTGCCTTTGCCAATGCCAATCCCTCCTTTGCTCTGACCACGCCGACAATTACCATGCCAACCCCAATCATGCCGACCTCCTCCTATGTTGAGCCCAATCACGTCGACCGTTATTCCTTCTCACATGCCGACCCGTACTATCCCACTCCATATTACACCGATCCCTTCTTATGCCGATCATTCCTTATTCAAGCCAATATCCACCTTTCAAGCACCCTTCATTGTGTGTCTACCTATTACGTTTAATCCTGGCTTCATATTATTATCTATAGTTGATTATCCATCCATCCATTTGTGCCAAATCCATGATATTTCAATCTCGATAACCATGATGTCTGTTGGATGAACTCCGCATGTATATTGCCTTGCCAAAAGGCAGGTTAACACTTTGCCCCTCCAAACATGCCTTGCGGTAGGAATGCATGTTTTGAATTGCCATAAATCCAAAATATGAATTCAATAATCAATTGATTGTTATATTATCCAACCTAGAGTCCAATCCATTACCATTCCATTTCCTTGACCTCTCAGAATCATTAGCGAAATCCATGACTGTTCCGAGTAGATTTCCAATTCCAAATCCATTCGAAATCCATTAACTAAATTCACGATCTCTCTGGATCGCTTTTTTCAAATCTGGGACCACTTCGGGTTCATATCCAAATCCTTATACCTCTTTGGGTCGTTTTATCAAAATCCGGGACCTTTCTAGGTCCATATCCAAAACCTTAGACCTCTCCGGTCATTTAATCCAAATTCGGGACTTTTCCAGGTCCATATCCAAATCTTTAGACCTCTCTGGGTCATTTAATCCAAATCTGGAACCTCTTTGGGTTTATATTCAAATTCTTAGACTTCTCTGGATCGTTTAATCCAAATCCGGGACCTCTCCAAATCCATATCTCAATCCTTAGACCTCTTCGGGTCGTTTAATCCAAATCCTAAACCTCTCCGTATCCATATCCAAATCCTTAGACCTCTTAGGGTCGGCTAATTCAAATCCGGGACCTCTTCGGGTCCATATTTAAATTCTTAGACCTCTCCAAGTTGTTTAATCCAAAGTCGGGATCTCTCCGGGTTCATATCCAAACCCTTCGACCTCTTTGCGTCCTGCCGAGCATGATCCATACTCGACGATCTGCGTAGGCCGAACATGTCGCTTTCCGACAAAGCGACCTACCACTTGTCAGGCATAGTCCATACCCGACGATCCGTTGTGCTCTATTCTCCGGCCTCAACTCTCTAGTTGAGGGGATAATTCATGGGATATCCTACTCCGGCCTTGATCCCAGTCGAGGACTTAATCCGTGGGTGTCCTACTCCTGCCTCGATTCCCAGTCGAGGACTTGATCCGTGTTCTAGTCCATCCTGTCACTCTTCGACGAAGGGACTCGTAACTCATGGTTATTGCCCTGGCTCTCCAGTCGGGGCCGTAACCATGACTGTTTTATTTATTAAATTAATCCAGATCTAATCATTTTGGAATCTAGTTGGTAAAATATAAAATAAAAGCCCATACAAACCGAAAAAATAAATAGCCATATATCAGAAAAACAAGAGTTTGCAGTAAATAGAAAAAACTAAAATTTCATAAACCCGAGCACTACAGTTTATTGTCATCTCAGAGCATGCCTAGGCACCGTCCTCGATCCCATACATGTGTAAGTGACTTATCTCAATTACTTCAGGGTTTATTACTTATTCCATGCCATAAATCTAATCAATTGATGACATGCCAATGATGACGCCTAAATCCAGTGCCATCTTTATTCTAGGTGGGTGGTGGCTACTCCTGTTCCACTGCCACGACTTGATTTTTTATATATTGTTGAAAATGACCATTCCTCGCATGTTCCTCAATGATATCCTTCAAATGCCTGCATTCATTCGTATTGTACCCATCCAGCTCATGGAAGAGGCAATGCTTTCCTGACACCCGCTCGTATCTGAAAGGTTTCCTTTTCGCAGGCCTTCGATACTGGAGGCACCCTCGAGTATCCAAATAAGTCCTTCCTAGAGTTTTAGTCAAATCCATGTCAAAAAAGTATTTCGGTTCTCTCCATTGCCTTTTTGACATATTACTACCGCCATTCGCTTTCCATTTTCCTTTATCATTCTTTTTTGCATCTTCCAATGATCCTCTAATTTGCATACCATTCACCTCTGATTTGTTTGCTCGTGCGTCTTTCTGTCGTAGGAACCTTTCTACTTCGTGGTAAAACTGTCCTAAATCCACAGGGGATCCCATGCTAGTGAATCCTTGAACTCCGTGCCATTCGCAATGCAGACACAGCTACCATCATAACCATGGATGGATCTAGATGATTCATCGATGTCGTCGTAGCAGTAAACTGTACTAGGAAACTCCTCGAGGACTCTCTGGTCCTCTGTTTCAATGTTGCCAAACTCATCACATTTTTGGGTCTCGAGATTTGAACTCTAAACTGCCTCATAAACCTTTCGAGCAATTCCATCCACATGCCAATAGAGCCATTTTCCAACTGTCTGAACCACAGCACAACTATATCCGTCAAATAAAAAGCGAAGCACTGTGCCATGAGCTCCACTTATGCCTCCGGTACTTCCATGTTCCTCATGTACCTCGTCGGATGAACATCAGGACCCGTTCTTCAGTCATATGTCTCCAGCATTAGTAGTTTGAATTCTGGTAGATTCAAGGCTTTCCTAATCGCAGGAGTGAAGTGGTCTTATTCACAACTTCCAAATCTCTATTTACCTATCCTCCTCTCGTGGTCCATCTGATTATTTCCTCCAACCTATCTTGTTATCAAGTGTCAGTCTTTGTCCGTTATCTCCAACCTACCCCCTGAGTCCGCGAGGGAATCCTGAAATCTACTCATATGGACGAACACCCACATCTTGACCAATGCCAAATTGCATAGCACCACCAGGTGTCCTGCCTGAAGTGGAGCCAATATGGCCTAGGGGCATGGCCCGAGTGTGTAACGATCGGCAATGATCATTCCATAGCGATCGGCATTGCTTTTGTCGATCGTTCCTGGTTGGTTAGGGACTGCTCTCGGTGGCTCCGCTCTATCCCGAATCCCAGTTGTTCCATTTCCTTGGTTCTGATTCTAGACTACCTCAGCACCTGCTGCTCCAAGTCCATGATACATATTTCTAGTATTTCTTGCCACTCCATTTCCTTGGTTTTGCACTCCAGCTTGTCCAATCTGTCGGAGTAGGCTCTGCTTCATTTCCTCCTGCCTTTTCAGCATCCTCTCCTGCATAGCATCCAACATCATTTCCATGTTATTCGTAGTAATGAAGATTAAGGTCTGATTAGCTCCTAAGGAAGCCACATGACTTCCATCTTGATAGCTCCTCTTATTCTTTGTCTCTTTGTCTCTTATTGATTGCCTAGCCATTGCTTCCTAATTCCAAGTTTCCAAGCTTTCAAATCCAAGATCCTAACTTCCAAATCCCTAAGTGCAAGCTTTCTCAGTGAAAGCACCAAAATGATGGTGTCAAAATTGGCCATCAACACCCAATTATATGTGAAAACACCAATATCCAATCACAGATCATAGATAGTATATGGTGTAGAGAATATAATATTAAGAATAATCAAAATTAAATGAAAGCAAGTAAAAGAGACAAGATTTATAGTGGTTCAGCTAACTCTGGGCTACATCCACTCCAGAACAACCCTTTTTATTATACTGAAATTTGATTATAGTTACAATCCAAGATTCCAGAATGAAAATGACAAAGTAACCTCTAGATAGAAGATGAAGAGAAGCAAAATGAAGATCCTTTTTCTGAAGCCAAGCATGCTGTATTTATAGGTTAAAATTCGGCTACAGGGTCTTCTCACTTACATAGGCCCACCATAACGATCGGCAAGCACAATTCGTCCAAAAATAACGATCGGCCTAGAACTACCAATCATTATTACTTCACTTCATTCAATGCCGATCATTCCCTTTCCCCACAACTACGCCAATCTATCATCCTCTAATGTACAATTCTGATCTATTCATCCAGAAAAATGTCAATTCCATCTCCTTCATGCAAATTGTCGGCCCCTCTTCCTTCGCGAAAATGCAGACACCTTCTCTTATTGAGGATGTGAATCAACATTATGCCAAACCATCTTTAGCCAAACCCATATGACGTCAATCCATGTCATGCCGACCCACCTTGCTTGGCATGCTATGCCGACCCAACAAGTGTTGACCCCTTACTTGAGAATTGACGTATGTCGATCCCTTCTTGGCCACTACACCGATCCATCTTGCCTCAAACTATGCAAATCAACTTCCTTTTCTAACACCAATCCCTCATTTGCTCCGACCATACCGACCCTTACCATGTCGACCCCAATCATGCTGACGCCCTCCTATGCCGAGCCCAATCACGCTGACCGTTATTCCTTTTCACATACTGACCCATACTATCCCACGCCATATTACACCATCCCTTCTTATGCTGATCCTTTCTTACTCAAGCCAATATCCAAATTTCAAGCACCCTTCATCGTGTACCTACCTACTACGTTTAATCCTGGCTTCATATTATTATCGGTAGTTGATTATCCATCCATTTGTGCCAAATCCATGATATCCCAGCCTCATAACCATGAGGTCTATTGGGTAAACTTTGCCTATATACTGCCTTGCGGAAAGGCGGGTTAACCGATATACAATTAAAAGTGCTAAGGCACATTCACTACTTGTATAGGATTTCCAGGGAGGGGTCCTTAGTACTTCGACAATGGTCCTCCTGCACAAGTATCAGAGATATCCTCCTGATGCATTGTGACGCCCCATGTTAAATAAGAGAATTACTGAGTGATTCCATCTGCTAATGTGGAGAATATGGCTGGTTAAGGGTGACCATCATAGTTTTACATTAAATAAGAGCTACGCATGTCAATTTGGTACTCTTTTTTTTCTTTTTCTTTTTCCTTTCCATTTTGACTGAAGTGTTCAACATACTCAATTCCTATCTAATACATTACTATGGTGGGATCGATTCAGAAACAAAACAAAATGACAATATCAATCACAAGTCATAGAACAACAACACCGATGATATACATACACCCATACATCAAATGTTACAACATATTAGAAGTGGTATCACGACCACAATATATACATACATCCCCACAAAAGAATATACATAACAAAGTTCCCAACAAGAAAACTACTGCAAAAACTATGCCATCTATCCAAGGTCGATAGTGAAATCCAAAAGAGGTAGCTAACAAAAGTCTAAATATCCTAACCTACAATTCAGTCTGACCCGAGTAATAAATTTATGGGTCAGGCTAATTAGAATATGATATTAGCAATCGATAAAGAGATATGGTTGTATAAGCGAAACATTCCTTTAAATGGAAAGGAATGAAATAAATAAATTTCAATCAACAACTCAAAGGGTAGAGATTCTATAATGGCTTAAAGTTTACTCATGAATAAGTTTAATCCTTCATAAATAATTCATAATCAAGGGTATTCAACATTAGCGCAAATAACGATCACAAAAGGCATAAGAGAAAGCGTTAATGTCTCCAAAACTCATATCTTATGGAACTATAATAAGAATTCAAAATCTCATTATCGAAATCTCCAAAAATATATATATATATATATATATATATATATATATAAACCTTCGTTTCTCTCAAGGCTATAAATAATATCATCATCCTAAAATGGTGAAATCAAAAATCATCAAAACACCAAAAACTACGGATTGGCCACCCCTATTGCATGCCGAAGAAATGCTACACGTGCCAAACTTAGACCAGTACTATATATACATTATGGGTACCCATCTCAGATGACCGAAGTCGTAATACATCATGACGAATGAAGTCGTTATACATCGTGACGACTGAAGTCGTAGAACATCGTGATGATCCAAAGGTTTAGAGTATTGGTATACATCATGAATGTGTCACAGACTCTTAGATAGGAACCCGAGAAGTGTGAACATGCGTCCCATATCACACATTTGCATTTAATTGTTTACTAACCGCTAGTCAATTCCACACTAGAAAACATCATTAAATCATAAATCTTAGAAAATCATAACATGCCTCATCTCATCGACAAGCATCAGAAGACATCATAACTTGTCTCCTCTCATCGACAGGTAAAAAACATCATGTCGATTTTTCATAAACCATAATTCCAAAATGGAAATCTCAACCTTAAGACTAGCCCCATTTCATTGGCTAGTATGAAGATTACACCATGATGGTTCTCATTGACCATACTCCTAAAATAGGAGGTCCCAAATCACAAAACTCGTCAAATATTGTCCAACTCAGATAATTCCTAAATATGGGAATTATAATTCTCAAATTATGCCATAACATGACAAATCCTAAAAATCAACTTAAATTAATAGTCTAGAATGTATTCGATCTTACAAGTCCGGAATTAACCCAAAAAGGTAAACGCACGTGTCCCATACCATATGTTTTGCTAAACATTTAATTCTCTTCCTCATACGTCCGAAAAGTGCGAAATATTATGTATTATTCATAAAATAATTTACTTGAGAAAATAGGATTTTAAAATAATTTTCCGAAACCATTTTGACATCAATTTATTGAAAATTCCCATTATAACAGGAAATAAATATATTCTAATACTTTAAAATAATTTAAAAATATTATTTGATAATTATTTCAAAAGCAAATTTATATAAAAATTATCCCAAAATTTGTTTGGAAGAAATAGTGCTCAAAATCGAAGAAAAACGTAAAAAATACTCCAAAACTAATATTAAAATTCAATTCAAATTCAATTCAAATTTAAATTTCAAATTCCACCAAATCTTGGCTAGTCTATTGATAGGCATCATGGACCTTAATCATAGCCAAAAACATCTCAAAGTTGCAAGGTAAATAGTGTCAAAAGCATAACAAATGAAGGCAAAAAGTTGTAGAATATAAAGGAAAAGGCCACCAATAACACACACACAGAGGTCAAGGGGTCGACACCCTTCTTTGGGCCTGTTGACCTCTAGGTCAACCTGAAGGGACGCCTGGTCAATAGGCCTGTAGACTAGGAGGGTAGCTAGGTCGACAGTGAGGTCAACCTAGGCTACGTGAATTTTTTTCTACTATAAACCTTGTTCCTATTGATTTTCCAACATGATTTGACAGAATAAACAGAAGTATTTTGCAATGACTTTTGACATGGACAAATTTCAACAACTAAAATACAATACAAAAAAGATCTAGTAGCAATTCAAGATAAAATCAAGAAGTCATAGATGCTTAAAGTAGCAACCGAAAACTAGAAACACTCAGAAACAAAAACATAAACAAATACTTATACAAAGACTTTTTCTGAGCAATTTTCTTTACATCAGCTCATGATTTAGTTAGCTATTGTGAGTTTGGAACTCACCTTGGTGATTTAGCAAGAATTAGAGCAATTTAGGAGTCAAGTTGCAAGCTTCTGTGATGAAGAGGAGCTTTTAGGACCTGTAAAAGCCGAAAGAGAGACATGCAACAAAAGATAAACTGGTTACAGACTTTGCTTTTTGATAAAGAAGTAGAAACTACATATCGTGTTCCTTCTCTCACCAGAGGTTTCCAGATTTACCAGTAGGATCCAAATACTTACCCAGCAAGCCCAATACCAAATATACTTAGTGAAATTCTATGTGCAAATGCACACATTAACTCATTTTGAACAATATATTTCCAAATTTTCTTATTTTTAACCAAATAAAATGCATATAACTAATTATATGAAAATAAAATTGATATTTGAACAAAATAAAATTAATTTTAACAATAAAAAGTTATTTTTATCAATAAAACCTTATTTTTATCGATATTACACAATTTACATTATTTTATTATAAAAACGCCATTTTAATACTACCGTCTATTCAAAAAAAGTTTTCTTGTCAAATAAATTACAATAAATCATTCTAACATTATTTACTCATCCAAAAATTATTTTTAAACAATATATCATCTTTTATATTAATAAATTACATAACTACTTCTAATTTCTCCTTTTTAAATTCAATAAAAGATTAATATTGACAATATTTTCCCATATTGTTGTATTGACCCAATTTAAATCAATAAATGATCATTTTCTCTCCAAATTTTCAAAACAAAGTTTTTATAACTTTATATTCATCAATTTAGATTTATTTCAACAATATAATGTTGAAATACATCACTTATTTAATTTATTGGCTCCAAACTAATATAAACGCAGTATTTATAATTTATTCGACCAAATACTTATCCAATCAAATTTAATCCCTCATTGAGCCTCAATACATTGTTTATTAACAAACAATTTTTAACAAAATTTATTTTCTCCAATTTATTTTACTTTCAATATTAAAATATAACTATCATTATATTTTAGTATTGTAGGTAATCACCAATACCAGGGTTGTTACAGACCTCCCCATATAAAAATTACATCCTCGCAATTTTAAGGGAAGAACTGTATTCGACTCAATTTATTTCATCAATCTAAAGAAAGATAGACAAGCTCGAGAACAAAATTTCTCATTCTCAATGCAAGATGAAAGAAGACCAAAACAAAAGTGCTCAACAAATTTTATGATTTTCCGGCTACATTCGTCAGGATTATCGAACTATAGAATTTGTATAAGCAATAACTCATGATTTCTATCTCTTTTGAAATAAGATCACAAAGCAGAATGCTACCCAAAAAGCAATCGAGTGAGATTGATTTCTCAAAAACTTTTCAAGTAGAGTCGGGATTTTAACTCAACTTTTATCCCAAACTCCAATCAACAAGGTGATCAACATGACTTTTCTCATGTTACTAAGGAAAGAGTTGCTACAATACTGGCTTGATAACAAGAGAGATATGAAAACTCGATGAGAGGTGGTTCCTTTGAAGGGCACCAAACTCAAACGATCGCAAAAGCGCAAGTCGTTAGACCATTGCAATATGGCAAGATAAACAAATAAAATCAAATATTTGTTTACAATTAAAAATTCTTAAAGTTCTAAAACTCGTTATCTTTATATTCAAAATCTCAATTTTCAACACTTAGAAATTTTACAAACTCTTTACTATAGCACTTATAAAATGAAAAATAATTTCAAATTCATACTTTTTTCCCAAAATTAAATTTACAAAGAGTTTTATAATTTCATTTCAACATTCCTTAAGATAAAATTTTAAAATTTGCTACTCTTTAGTTAATCGAATGATCAAAACCGCCTCGCCACTCATCGAATCCATTATGGTTCAATGGCTTCATATGTCATTCAAATAGAATTCAATTCTCAATCCTGTAATAAATAATGTACAAACTAAATCTTATTAAAACTCAGTTATCGTGTCTAATTGTCTCATCACATCGTTTAGGAAATTCCTATCAATAACATTGATCAGGTGCATCGACTAAAATTCTTAAAGCACTTGATGGACAACCCAACACAAAGCTCATTTTCTTTAAAAGAACCACCTCATGTTCAATACTCAAAATATTCTTTATCTATCTCAAACAAAAAATCCAATTTCTCTTCAAAACAATTCTTAAATTTTGAAAAATTTTAAATCTCAATTTTTATTGCTTATACTCAAAATCTAAAACACAACAAGAGCTCACGAGATATTTTCAAGATACTCGATTCATAAGATTAATGGGATAGACTAGAGTGTTCGTCATTCCAAACCATATAACGAACTAGTCAAAAAATTATACAAGTGTGGATCGCGGTAAAAGGAAAGCCATCCTCCGCAACTCTTAATTCAAGGAGATTAGTGTTGGGTTAAACTGAAGTATGAACCTAACACCATTTAATAGATTAAAAAGGAACAGAAAGATTTAAGGGTAAGGGCGAGACATCTTCTCGAATGAGAAGAAGAACACTTATCAACATATCATAACTCCGAATGACGTTATATCATAAAGCCTATTAACAAATGAGTATCCTTAGAGGATATTTCAAAAGTGGTAAGAACGACAATGTCGAATAAATTCAATGAATTACCTCATTTCTTTAGTGGACATCCTTGTAATAGAATGACCGAAAGGTTGAGAGCCGAGAATGAGGTCAATACAATACTCGATTGCCCGATTGGGTATCATACCCGAAACGGACTCACAAAAATCAACAGAGTCACAATGACTGGAATTCGAGATATATCAACATCTCAAAACTCAAAAGTGAATACAGATACTTCGGAATCATAATCAATATTTCGAGGATAAAAATTAACAAACCAATTGAATTAGGATATTTAAATTTAAGACCCTTCAAATCACAGAATTTGGCTTTATAAAACTCCTTTTCAAATCATTCCAAACTCTTGATAGAGAATCTAGATAGAATATATCCTGCTAAAACGCACGAAAGATAAGCTACAAGGAACAACCACAAAATTCTCACATCAAGTATTGCGGATTCCTTCAAAAGGATTTGCAATCCACAAGTAAGCAACAAGATCGAAACATCTAATAACATTAACAAATTTCTCCAAAATGGATAAATGCAAAGCACCCGTATCGAAGAGGATTCAAATAGAATGGTCATGAAAAAGAATAAAACCTTTCAAAATAGTAAGAGATAAACCTTGAGGCTAAGATGCACTACCAAAAGCTTTCACCACATTCAAATTACCAGAATGAAAATATTTTTTCTTCTTAAGGTATGAAGAGATCATATGTCCTTCTTGCTTGCAATAAAGGCACTTGCGAGGGTAAGGACAATATCTAGCTAGATGATCTCGACAATCGCAATTGAAGCATGCTAAAACTTTAGCTAAAGAAGGTGCTGCATAAGGATGAGAACCAGAGCTGCCTTGCTTTTCCTTCCTCTTCGGAGGAAAGGATTGGGATCTTTGGAAGGGAAATTTCTTCTTATGGGTGTTCTTTCGAACTTCGACCTCGTTGATACAATCCCTTTCCTTTCGACGGCTTCGAGGTGAAGCGCCGAATCCACAAGCGTCGAATAAGGAGAGCTTGAGCCGAAGCATAAGCGACTTCTTCAAATATTTCTTAAGTCCATGTATGAACTTAATGTTCTTCTTGTATGGTGTGCTAATAAACTCAAGCCCATACTTGAATAGGGACTCAAAGGTGGATACATAATCTGACACGGAGGATTTACCCTTCTTCAACTCGAGGATGCGACGAGCAAGGAAATCCTTCTCAGATTATGGCATGAACTTGAGCTCAAAAAGGTCTCGGAAATGCTGCCAAGTAATAGTAGACTCGTCTATCTCGGCAACAAGGAGCTCATACTAGTCTAGTGCTCGTTATTGCAGCATAATCGATGCAACTAGAACACGGTAATGATCGGAGATCTCCATGCGAGTAAAGATACGCTCGCATGTTCGGAGCCAAGCCTGAATCTCTAAAAAGAACTCGGAGCCTCTGAATGGCTAGCCTCCAAAATGGGTGAAGTTGTTGCATATTCGCTCAAACGTGGATTTACGCGGAGGAGAGGTATGAGTAGGAGCGGGAAGCCGAGTGCTCTTAAGAAGCTCAAGGGTCTGTTCGGTCGACATATAAGCTCCTTCGGGATGAGAACCACTGGACGGACCCGCCTCCAAAGTGCAACCACTTCTTCTTTCGGCTGTTTGATGAAAGTTAAGATAAGACAGGATTATTCACAGGGGTAGATATTTGCAATTCATAAACAATAAAGAAGGAATTGTACGTAATTAAACTTAACATTCCTAGACATATTCCTTTCTATCTACCTCCAAAGGACTCAAAAGATTAAGGACAAGGTTGGGTTCAACTATGATTTGGGGTTGATGTTTACACTTTTATTATACTTGGTGCATTGTAATTGTGTATACCGTTCGGTGTTTATTACAGTTTGTTTTGAATCCGCTTTAATAAAACCGAATGACGCCGCACCATAAGACCCACATTAACAAAGAGAATTACTGAGTGATTCTGTCTGCTAATGTGGAGAATAGGGCTGGTTAAGGGCGACCATCATAGTCTTGCATTACATAAGAGCTAAGTATGTTGATTTGGTACTCATTTTTTTTCCATTTTGACTTAAGTGTTCGACATATTCCATTCTTATCTAATAAACTACTTATGAAGACTCGCCTTTCATTCCTCAGAAAGACACGTCATTATTAAGAAAGAAAGCGATAGAAAAGAGAAAATATAGAAAAGAAAGAACTAAACAATATCAGAATCTCACAGCGGAATGAATAAAATATATTAATCACATAGTTATTACATAATATACAACATATATTAGAGTTACACAGCTTTACATCACAATATATTAGACAGTTATAAAACCTGTCTATTATACAGCTCTAGATACACAGAGATTAACACAGAGGAACCACTATATATCTATATACACTAAAGCTTGCTGCTTCATATCCCCTCTAGGAACTCGTCAGAGCTAACCTTAATCCCTTGGCTACTCGTAAAAATTTGAGTACCCAAGAGTCTAAGAAAACAACAAAATAAACTCCGGGTTAGACATGGGTCTGGTGTGAGTAAACGTGTTAAAGTTGCTTAACTTTGAAAAACCTTTGGAAACAAAAAGTATCTCGTAAGACTTCCCGCACATAAGCATGGAAATGTTTTTACCTTATGATAACTAAAACACTTGATAGAAAATCCAGTGATGTTATAATATTGTCTAGGGTTTCCAAGTAAATGCAAAATAGCTGAAATTATTACATTCATTAAATTCCAACTACTAGCCACAAAGTAGGCTCTACAATCAAAACCGAAAAGGCACGTAAAAAAAATGGTTTTCCATCAATGGCAGGGCTACTAGAGTATCGCCCGTCACAGTACGTGGCCTAGATCACCGTACCGAGGATCCCTCCCGATCACCTGCAACACAAGGCCCGAATCGTCCCTTACTGGATAGTCCCGAACAAGACAACCCCGGTAGTTGTCGCGAACCAACTGCCTACTAAATCGAATAAAAAGGGACCTCTAGACAGGGGAAAATCTCGTCCTACTTGGGCGCTACCTACTTAGCCTTGCTACACCTCCCATGTTTTAGCCATTCCCGGTTGATGAGGCTTGAGGCTACGATTACCTTTTCAGAACACATATCTTAGAATGCTCATTGTCCTCCAATGATGACGTTCTGAAAGCATTCAGTCCATATAAGTTCGTTCCGGGTTCGAACGAAACCGAATGCACTATCTCGTTACACTCATTTTGGAATCATCCTCTGAGTTGACGACAATAGCCATTGCACTCTGAATCTTCATCCCGATCTTCACTTGAGATTTACGACCTATCATTTAATTTGGATCGATGTGGTTTTCGGATATCCAAATTTGAAAATCCGATCCCGGTCTCATCGAAATCCAAAATGCTGTCTTTTAAGGTCAAGTTGTTTAAGTTAAAACAATTCAATTTATTATCTATAATCAAAGAGATAGATAATTCACATTAACCGAAGCATCACATATCATAGATAAGCACATATCCCATATCAGAGATATCAAACAATCCAGGGCATTCAACATCATTCAATCATCCATAAGCAAGATTAATTAATCACACCATTTCTAATTAATTTAATTACCCGCTAATGAATTAAATAAATTACCTAATTACTTTTAATCCTGCTTATTCATTAATTACAAACCAATTAATTAATTATCAGCTTAATTAATCATCCTTGATTAATTATCCTTTAATTACATTAAGTAATTAACCCTTAATTAATTACACAAATTAAGTATCCGTAAACCAATCATATTAATTAACCTCTAGTTACTCCCATTGAATAATTAACTATAATTAATTACATTGACCCTTAATTATTGATTATATTAATTAATTATTCTATAATCA
Source organism: Allium cepa (assembly GCA_030765085.1). Classification (NCBI taxonomy): domain Eukaryota; kingdom Viridiplantae; phylum Streptophyta; class Magnoliopsida; order Asparagales; family Amaryllidaceae; genus Allium; species Allium cepa. The sequence continues at coordinate 302,972,203 of CM060932.1, forward strand.
CTTATATTGATTAATTATCTTTTATTAATCACATTAATCAACCCTTAATTACTTTTATTAATTACATTAATTAATGATCCTTTAATTGCCTCATTAATTAATTATTCTTCTAATTAATTTAATAATTAATCTATAATTAATCACATTCATTACTCAAGCTTAATTAATCACATACAGTAATTATCTATCCTTTAATTACTCACATTAATTAATTAACTCCTTAATTAATTATATTAATTTATTCTTTAATTAACTACACCAAGTAATTAATTCTTAATTACTTCCACTAAGTAATTATCCTTCAATTACTTTCCATTAAGTAATTCCCCTTTAATTAATTACATCTAGTAATTACCCATTAATTACTTACACTAAGTAATTACACTTTACTAATTACATTAAGTAATTATACTTAATCAATCATCAAGTGATTATCTTAAATTAATTAAACTAGTTAATTATCTTAAATTAATCACATTAACTTAATTAATTACGTTGCATACATAGGCCCTTTACTTACTTCCAATAATTGATTACTCCTTAATTAATTATCTTTAATTACTTAGATTAATTAACCTTTAATTAATTACGTAATTACTATCCGTAATTAATTAAACCAATTATTTTAAACTAATTACATTAATTAATTATCTCTTAGTCACTAGTTAATGATCCTTAAATTAATTATATTTACTAACTATCCATTAATCACTTTCTAAAGTAATTATACTTAAATTAATTAACAATTATTAATTACATTAAGTAATTAACTTTTAATTAATTTCCCTAATTAATTATCTTTAATTAATAACAACCTTACTTAAAATAAATTCTTATCTTCATAAATTTTCATCATTAACTTTATTTAAAAATCATTGGTAACTAATTGCATAATTAATATAATTACCTTGAAAATAATTTTTAATCATTAACTTTAAAATTTCAAATTTTGAAAACTTTTATAAACTTGTTAAATTCTTTTCTTTGGAAACTAAATTCACACTTATACTATATTTGAAAACTTCCATTAAAAACTTCCATTTTATTTCTTTTAAAAGATAGTTAATATATTTTGAAACTAGATTTACTTTATCTTTGAAATTATTTTTTATTTAAAATACACTTCTTAAAACTTAGTGACATTTTTTTTGAAAGCTAAAACATTTTAAACTTTAAAACTTAGTTAATTCAATTTGAAAACATGAATTTATTTAAATTACTTTGCCTTTTAAAAACCTGTACACACTTTACTTAAAAATTTAAAACAGGTTACAAAACCAAAAAAACCAACCCGAGCCAGAGTTGCAAAAACTTGAACACAAACCGGAGCTCAAACCCGTGTCACTCACGACCTTTCTTCCCTCGAGACTCACCCGCCATTTTACTCGAGAACGACCCGAGTGAAATACTTCTTCCCAAACTTAACAACCCAGATGTACGAAAGTGCACATGTGCACGTGCACGGTGATTTCGACCATCTTCGACCACCGTTACAACCACCCACCAGTTGCCCACGACTGCGCTAGAGGTTCTGACCATCCAGCTTCGATGATAACCAAGAAAAACAAAATCGAGCACTACGACTCAAATTGGCATTCAACTCTTGTCGACAATTCTCCTACCGTCGGCGATCTAGACAACTGGAACCCCCGGTTCTCCTTCAGAGCAGCACCACGTCTCCATGCCACGATTTCCCGCCTCACGATCGAGCCCAATGCATCATAGTCGTCGAGATCACTTCGATAACCCACTTGACAAAAGACCAAACTCAAGCCTTAGATCACCTCCGACAATCCACCACGTCATCAGAAAAAAATCTCTAGCCATTTTTCGAATGACCACCACACTACCCCTACCCTCAGACCTAAGCCCGACGTCAAACCATTTTCCGTTCGTCGAAATTTAGCAAAAATGCCCAATCCGATCAAAAAAAATTATCACAACAATTACAATGTTAAAAATCATGATATTACCTTTAAAATTCACCAATTTCAAAAATGAATCAGAAAAGATAATCCAAATAGAGAATTAAACTGTCTGATTTTTAACTTATATTTAGATTATCACTGTATTTCTTTGTTGTTGAAATATTTACTAAATATAAAATCTTGAAACCATTTTTAAAATTTATATTATCATGTTTCAATCCTTTTTCCTTTAAAGATCTTGGTCTAAAACTAATTCGTGTGATGGATATAAATTATTATATGGATTTGGGAGCCTGTTAAACAAAGATGATACACAAAACAAATATACACAGGCATATCCTATTTAACAACATGCATTCACAGCCATCATTCATGCAAACAATTTACACTACATTACTACAATAATCCATCATGTATGTCAAGGTTAAAAACAAGATTTGATCTTTTTAAAACAATTGTTTACTCACCAGGTATTTGTAAAACAGAGAGTAGTTTTGGAATTTTGATTTTGGAACTTTATTTTAAATCTAAACTTGATGTTGATTTTGAATGCACTCTGTTTTTGAGTTGATTTGGTTGCTAGCTTGATCTTTGAATTTGAATTCATGCTGAGTTGAATTTGAAGCTTCTCAGGTTGAAATTTGAACATATGAAGTAGTTGTTTGAGTTGCACTTGAAGCAGGTTGTAGTTTTATTTTGATTCCCTTTTGATTTTAATTTTTTAAGAAGATGACAGAAAGATTCTTTTAGAAATGGACATGCAAATGAAATAACTAGTTTCTTTATAAAATACTTAGTTATATAAATTAAAATTTAGAAGAAAACACACTTTGCCACTTGTTAATGCATGTCACAATTAAGAGACAAATGTCAAATGTGTTATTATCTTTTTAACAAATGTTTAAACTCTTAATTAAATATATTTTTTCTTAATTACTTATATGTATATAAATATGTTTACGTTTTAAATCATTTTTTATATATAACAAATTATATTTATACAAGTGTAATTTAAAAGAATGAGTATTAATCCTTTATTTAAATCTTTTCTTATGTTTTATATAACTTATGTATTATGTTTTAAATATTTATAAATAAATAAATCACATTTATTCATGTTAAATTTAAAAGGAAAGGATATTAAATCTTTTAATTAAATTCTATTTCAAACTCAAGCTAATATACTTAAACTGATAATTAAAAATAATTACTAGTGTCAAAAAGTGTTTAATTTAATTTTTAAATTAACTTTTGAAAATCATAAATTGAATTTTAAAACAAAGCTTCCAATCACAATATATACATATATATTACAATTTGAAAATTAAATCTTTTATTAAAGTAAAACCAAAGACTTCCTATTTACAATATATATACCAATACACACACACACACACACACATTATCAACAGAAAACAGTTTTATTAGCTTTAGAAGATAAAATTTACCAATTAAATATTATTAGTTTTAAAAAGATAAAATGCCAAATTAATTATTTATAAAAGAAAATTATTAAACAATATTACCGAATTTAAATCAATATTGTCAATTTAAATAAATTTTTAAAATGAAGATTATCATATTGCTATTGCCCAAAATTCCGGGTCATCACATTCCTCCACCTTAATAGAATTTCGTCCCCGAAATTTAAAAGCAAAGATAATTTAATAATCCAACAAGAGTTTTATTTACAAACATCCAAGCACACATATCAATTATACACTAACAACCATAGCAACCAATTTATTTAACAGACAAATCCAATATCCAAACAAAATTCTGGATAGGATTTCCTAATATTATCTAGAGTTTCCCAGGTACAAACACTAGGATAATCGCTCTACTGAATCTAAACTAGCTACACTACTCTGATCCTGAGCTCTATCTCACCTAGATCTACAATCTGAACAGGAGATCTGACCAAAAACAAAACCGACTCAACCTTCAAATCATCCTGAACTGCCGGTTTCATAACCAGTGATAGATCATATACGTACTTCCTCAGATGAGACATGTGAAATATCTTGTGAATCCCAGCCATCCAAACTGGCAATTCAATCCTATAGACCAAAGTACTAACCCTTTGAGAACATAGAAATGATCCAGTATACTTCGGAGCTAGCTTCCCAGTCTTACCAAATCTTATTGATTCCTTTACCGGAGAAACCTTAACAACAATGAAGTCTCCAACTTAAAATTCAAGATTCCTTTGCCTCTTATTCACATAATTCCTCAAATGATCTTGGCTGCCTACATCCTTTCCTGAACAGCTCAACCTATGTTGATGCCTTTCAAAACAAATCTAGAACAAGAATTAGATCATCTCTGGATCCAACCCACAAAAATGGTCCTCACAAAATCTGCCGAAATCCAACATACAAGCTCTACTCCATAAACATCAAAGGACGTCAAATTTACTTCTCCTATCTGGAATAGCCAAACAGGTTCGCCAGACAACTTCTCCTTAGATCTTGAAAATTTTCCAGTAGAAACCCTCTAATCCAAAAACACTGCAACTTCTGGTTGCTTCCACTCTAGAACGTATGCTACCTTGCTTTTGCTGCGTAACCGTGATATGGAGTAGATGAGAATGCCGTCGATGAACACGGGCACAGACTTGTCCAACAAATCCTGGATGTTGCGTTTTCTCAGATCCATAAAGGTTAAAGACAGAAGCCCTAAGAAGTCCTGAGCTGCTTCACCAAATTCTCACCTAGGAGCCATCCTTTATCTAGTTGAACCATCGGTAAAGCTCCATGAACTAAGTCGATATGAAAACTTAATCTCTAGATGCTAAGGAAAACCTTGACTTCTACGAAGATATCCGGAAAATCTCTGACAACTCCGATAGCTCATACTTCTTCTTGAGACGCCTCGATCCCACGCAAAAGATTACTCAAAAGAACACTCAACTATCGTAAGTCACTTTTGCGATCCTACCCAAATCAATTTCCAAAGACACCGTCCTCTCTTTACAAAACAGAACAGCTTATGCTAGACCAATCCATTCAAAATAAGATCTAATCCTTCAAGAACACCTTCTCCTATCAGAAGAAGCTGACGGTCCACGCTGCTGCTTCTGAACTCCATCTCTAAGACACTGCTTAGCCAGATGACCTTCCTGCTGGCACACGGAACACTCCGAGCTGCAATGCTGCCAATGATGCTAAAGACTTCCTATCCATAAGCTCTTCGACCTTCAAAGCCATATCAACCATCCCCACAAAGGGCCTTGAGATGGGCAACATCTCCTTAAGAAACTCGGACCTCAAACTATAAAATTCAAAATTTTCGAATCACGAATATCGACATTAATACGTCCACTGTATCAACTGCAGAGCAATCGAAGGCCGGAAAACCGATTTGTTAGGGTTAAAGAAGAAGAGGTAGAAGAAGAAAGAAAGAAGCAACAGAAACAATATCAGAATCTCACAATCGCAGCGGAACAACATATAATAGATAAATGAATAATTTTTAAATCAAAAGAACTGTACATTTATTACATTACATCACATTACATTACATTATCAGAGTTTACAACAACAAACAGCGGAAAAGAATTACTATATACTAGTTCATACGCCACGCCATCCAGCTCGCCTCTTGAGCTCCACAGCACCTCCTGAATTCCAGAATGGCCTGATAACCGGACTCTAGACTGTCCGTGTGGAAATTGGTGGGCACCCAGAGTTTAGAAAGGGAATAATAAACTCCAGGTCAGTCATGGGACTGGTGTGAGAACTTAAAACAGTTATTTACCTTTAAAACAAACAAAGAAATATTTTAAAATACATCCGCAATGCTTTTAGAATATGAAACTACCATAAGGCCTCCCGCACACACACAATGCAAACGCAGAATCAAACGAGATTTCTCCTTATGATAGTCAAACATGCTTGATACGAGAAAATTTCTTTGATATTATTATTATAAGTGCACAGTGCAGAAAATTTTTTCGAAAGTATGATATAAATCTAAGCTAACATACGACCATTATCGTATGCCTACTATAGCTACCATCTAAACAGTGGGGCGCCACCATAAGTAAATGGCAGGTTATACAACTAAAACTGTACAGGGCTCGTATTGTTTCTTTGGATTTTCCAACAAATGGTCAGGCTAAGGAACTTCCTATTGCCACATGGGAACGCCTCTGGCGGGACGCCGCGAGAACCTAACCGGATCTCTGCCAACACAAGGCCTGGTTACCTCTGCAAAAGTAGGTAACTACTGACACGAGTATGTCATCCCCCGGTTGTAAACAACCTTTATCCGAGGATTCTCAACCAACAACAATCACAAAGTCATTTATATTTGTGACATCCACATAAGTTAAGTATTTGGGCTCCATACCATGATATCATTTCTATCTAGAAGGAAATGCACATACCCTAAGGGGCGCTACTCCCTATAACCTTGCTGCATCTTTCCTGTTTTGACCATTACTGGGTTGTGCGGTCCGACGAAGTCTCTTCCACAAAGCTATGCTTTATAAAAAAGCTATGCTTTGTTCAACAAATGATCATCAGCACTTCGTATGCCACATTACCAAATTGGGAATGTATCACTAGTAACCATCAACTACATAACCTCTGAGCTCGTACGTCTCAGAGAAGAGTGTTAAGCTAAGAGAATAAATTCTCCGCCACCAACAGAAATGTATTTGATAAAACCAGCTTTACATCTCAAAGTGTAACGTCAGACACACATCCATACAAATCCATTCCGGGATCGAACGGAACAGAAGGCACTCCCAAAGAAGCCCTTGCAGTCCAGATATTCACTAATCACGTCCGGAATTCCCATCACAAAGGGTGATAAAATCTCTATATCGGAGATCAGCCGATGCAGAGACATTCGACGGAAATCCTTCCGTTTTCGAAAATATCTGGTTTTCAACACCGGTCTTCAAATGCTATCCATTACGACGTATCACTATTCGGGATGGGATTTATGACCCAAAGGTCCTCTCCTGGCTAAACCGAATAACGAGTGCTTATTCTAAAATAAGTGTAGCATTCAAATTCAAGAAAATCACAACAAATACTCATTTAAAGGTAAATATTGATAGTCGGTTATTTAACTATCAATAGATATGCACAACATCACAAGACTCCAAATAATTTCCCAAATTATTTATTTCCAAAAATATCTTTACAAGATATATTTTTCCATACTTCAACCATTTGAAAACAAATTTCAAATCACTTTTCACCTTTACAACTTTTGAAAACAAATTTCAAATCATTTTTCTTATGCGGAAACACTTCCAAATATATATTCATTTTCACTGGAAATCTGCCGAGTTCAAATACTTTAAAATAATTTATAACACTTATCCAAAATATAACGGGAAAACACTTTGAAATAAAACTATTTTTCTTTAAATACTTTACTTAAAATATTAGTTATAAAAATATTATACCAATATTACGTATAACTTAAGTCCAAACTAATTTTCAAAATAAAATTAGTAAATAGAGTATAACTATTTAAATAACTATTTTCTAAAACAATTATTGATTAAACCTTAGAAATAGCCATTTCTATAATAAACTTAATAAACCTTTACTTAAAGGATTCAAAACAATTTAAGAAGTTAATTTCTCCAAAGTATCCTTTTCAAAACCAATTCTAGAATTATGTATGTATATATGTATATATTTTTCAAAGCTATTCAGAAATTTTATTCGGCTTTCCAGGGAGAATACACTTTCATTTCAAAATGGTTCATTTAAACCAATTAAATAAATCCTTACCGATTTACTTTAAATTTACGTTCCAAATCCGTAAATTTATTTCCACACTTCAAAAATAACTCAATGTTTATTTTTAAACAAATTTCCCTTTCCTTTATAAATTCCATGGTGAATTTAAATTTCCAAATATCCACTGATATATGATTTTCAAATTGATTTCAAATATTCACTTTCAATTTACCTTAAAAAGATATAATCTCAAAACATATCACTTCATATTGGAAAACATTTCCATACTTATTTAATAATAAGTAATTCATAAATCTATTTATTTTCAACTTATGGAAAATATTCAATGTACTTAAATCACAATTAAGTATATAATTTATTCTTTAAGGAAAACATTCTCTTAAACACATTTATTTGAGTCAAAAACGAATGTTGCGTAAAACATCGTTACGACAACCCAAAATCACTAGTATAGGAATTCGAAATTAAGATAGATATATAAATCCCAATAATATATAAAACATTTCCTTTCGAAAATTATTTACTATAACAATAGTGTTATAGTCCACCATTTCCTTATTTCTCGAAAACGTCTATTTCAACAAAGAATGTTGAAATATATGGTTTCGATACTTAATACATTTTAAAACGTCTTTAAAACTCCATTATAATTTCATCATTTTGATTTATAAAAATCCAATTTTATAAATCTTATATATTAAAGCTTTTATAATAAATTCAAAAATCACCATTTAAATTATTTTATAAAAAAAATCAACTTCATATTTCCAAAAATCGCCTTTCAACTATATTTCTCAAAACATCATAATTTTTAATATAAACTTTCAACCTGAATTTTCAAAAATCAATTTTTATTTTATTCCGGTATCTAACGATACCAAAATTATATTCGGCTAAATTTTAGCCTTCAACGATTTCAATTGCAAATATAATCACAAAGGGATTATAAATAATCAACAACATTGAAACAAATTTAATTATTTGAGGAATCCAGTTGGATCCCTCCAACCTGTTTCCCTGCATCCACAGATGTTAGCATAATACCAATATCGTTTCAAGATGAGATATCGTGGTACATGGTTTTATATAAAATATTATCCGCTATTGTGCGGCGCAATAGGGTCTCATCCGCTATATAATGCGGGATATCAACTCTAAGTACATATATAATACCAATTCCACTTCAAGGTGGAATATCGCGGTACATGTGTTTAATATAATAACCTCCGCTTAATATGTGGGGTATATGGTCTATTTCAATACAAAAGATAGCAATTTATCATCCAATCACACAATCAAGCAATTTTAAATCTAATTATTTAAAATTTAAATCGAAACAAATTCGATTGAGTGAGAAGTTCTCACCTTGCTTCCAATAGCGGTTGCAGTGTTTTATTTCGAATAAAATTAAACACGTGTTTAATTTTAACCAAAATTATCACTAGCTCCAATCGACTCCAGACTAGCTTCATAATGTAGTGCTCGTCAATACGAACCCAACGCAAGTTGTTTCGTGCGAAACGGACCTCGTATGAAAAAGTTACAATGTTTTCAAGTTCGTACGAATTTAAATGAATCAATTTACAATTTTCTTTTTAATTTTATTTCTATTTAACCTCAAATTTCATCTGGGCCGCAGGTTTAACCTAAGGAAATCACGGCCGTGATTAGCTTCTCCCTTCTTCTTCATTTTGAACCAGGCAAGGGTCGCCGTCAACCCATATACGCACGCATATCCCATCGACCACGCTCCGCGTACGACCATCTCCACGATGATCAAACACCACCATGCTGAAGCCCTCACGTACGTACACCATCGGCCCAAACGCCTCGAAGCTCGGTCGAGCCTAGGCTGTAAAATCGGCTCTCGAATGAGCGACCTTTGAATTGAAATTGCCGACGATTCGCTCGACTTTATTCGATCATATCCGTATGGATTTCAAGCACTTGCAATCCTCTACAAGTTTCTAGTTGGAAGATTTTCAAAATAATTGAGGGACTAAGAGAGATTGAGGGGAAAAGGAACGAACGTTTTCGGCCATTAAAATAGAGGTGGCGGCCTGACCTAGCTTTTTAGGGTTTTTGGCAAATGACGAAAGTTGAGGTCCTTTTATATAAAATTTACGCGCACTATTCTTCTGGAATTTTTCCGAACTCCAAACGAAGCATGCCGCCTGGCGTTTATAATGTTTTACCCCTATTCCGAACACAATGGAATATATTTCAGGAGCCAATTCGAAAGTATTTGAAAGATAGTTTTTCAAATCGACTATTTAAATTTAAAATTCACTTAAACCGATTTCTACGCGTTTTAGCTTACCCCGGACAAACCGTACGTCCGATTGACACAAAATTTGAAATCTTACAATAATTTTACATTACGGATCCAATGAAACTAGTTTCGTCAAAATCCGAGACCGTTTGAAAAATGACTATTTTTACTCGTCAATTAAATATTAAAATATTCAATTTCTACAATTTAACTTTTTATTCAATTTGAAAAGTTCTATAATATCATTCTAACTCTAATATGATTTAATACAATCTTTACAAATCAATTTAAATCACATTAAACCCAATTTCCAATTATTTCTGTAATTTCAAATATTAAATTATCGATTTAATTATCCAATTAAATTTAGATATTCGAAATATAATTTATTCGACTTACAAATTTTGCTTGTTAATATTTTAAATTAATTAAATATACGAATTTCAAATGACAGAAATTCTAGGTCGTTACAAACTTCCCCCCTTAAAAGAAGTTCGTCCTCGAAATTGCCAAGTAAGAAAAGGTCATAGAATCCATTAACTTTTTTTTTTTCAAAAACAAACCGTGCCAACTCGATTTCAGATTCATTTTAATTTCTTAACTTTTCCAAAATCCGATGGTCACACTTTTCTAGTTCAATTCCTACATTTTCATTTTAATTTAGAAATTGACTTTTCGTTAACAAAAACTTTCCAAAAATTTTCAATTTTTTTTTCTAACTCCCAAAATTTATGGAAAATTTTGGCAGAGTCTCCTTTGTACGGAGGAGCTTTTGCAATATCATAATAGATACAAATATATATACATCGACCCACACGATCGGAAAACAGAAAAACAGTTCATATTTCCTATTTTTATTGCGTAGGCGTACCTTTTTAGCATTTTTAAGCAAAGCAGTTATTTATTAGAATTTTAGCATGACCAAATCCAGCCAACTACAGCCCCGGTACCTGTACTTACTCAATTTAAATATGTAAGTGACATATATAGGAAATTCATTTACATTTCGCTTATTTTCAATAGAAAACATATTGTTTTCATAAGCAATGCAATTGAAATAATTCCCATAAGCAATTTATAAGGTTTCGATATAAATTTTAATTGCTTACAACCAATTCACATTAGTTCACTTTCAATTCAATTTCAATTACATAGCTTTCAATTTATCAATTCAATTTCATTAACACTTAATGAATTATATACAATCAACTAACAATCATATAACAACCAAATCATAACCAACAGAACCAAATTTATTAAATTTACATTCAATTTGGTTTAACACTTTTAATTTCCAATTGGTTGATATCTAATTGACTTCCATTCAATTTCCAATTTACTAGTTTTTAATGAATTAACACTTACATCCACTATTCCATATCAATTCATTTACATTAGATTGATTAACATTCAATCCATTTATTAGTTCAATTGCTAATTCATTTAGCAAATAAGGTTGAATTTCATTTGTATAACTTAAGTTCATATTCATCACTTCACTTTATTATTTTACTTCGATACCAAAATCAACTTCATTCAACATCACTTAAGTTATATTCTGTTTCAAACATCATTTGTTTAACTTAACTAAAATTCCCACTTATAAATCCAATTCAGATTCCAATTCTAAAGTAAATTCTATTTAACTTTTACCAAAGTCAAATTTCGTCACTTATTCAAATTCATATCTCGTTTTGCTTAACAGAATTGTTTAATCATTTTATCATTTGGTTTCACTTACATTTTCTCACTTTACTAGTTAAACAACTTAGATTTTAAATTTTCAAATTTGTTTATCACAACCAAACTTTAATTTTTCAATTACTATGGTAACAAATCCATCACACAGAAACTCGAAATGATACTGATGATGCTGCAGTCATCACCCTTATTATTTCCCAGCAACAGTAGTGAATTCAGTGCTTAATATTCTTTCAAAATTTCCCTTTTTATTCATAAATCACATTTATAAATCTTTTGCTTGTATAATTTCACTATTTAACTTTATTTTTGGAAAATAATTTCCAAAATAAACAGGATTCAACATTTTCAATTCATAGTTCAAATTCATTTTTATTTACAACTCATATTTATAAATATATTCATATAGTTTCACTTCTTGTATATAAGATTATTTCACAATTGTAAATCACATTAATTATAATTCCATAATTAATAATTCATTTGCTTATACAATTATTCTTTTATTTTCAACAACCAAACAATCAATTTATATACACTTTAATAATTTCTGAAAAATTATTCCTTTATATATAAAATATAATCAAGGTAAAATTATTTCATTTACCCAATTTAAAATGATACTATGTCGGTTTATCTCGTTTAAGAGTTTAGAAACCCCTATCGATACAGTTAGCTAGACTACACCGACCAGAATCTATAAGCAATCAACCGATAAGTCAACACAATACAAAACAATTTCATATACACTAACAAATACGTGCTCGTTTCTATTATTACACTCAAACTCATTCTAGAGCACTGCTGACTCTATCTCTAATGAGTAATTCTCAACAGAGCCAAGGTTGTCTCTTAACCAAATGCTCTGATACCAAATGTAAAATTCAAAATTTTCGAGTCACGAAAATCGACATTAATACGTCCACTGTATCAACTGCCGAGCAATCGAAGGCCGGAAAACCGAATTGTTAGGGTTAAAGAAGAAGAGGTAGAAGAAGAAAGAAAGAAAGAAAGAACAGAACAGAAAAAATATCAGAATCTCACAATCGCAGCGGAACAACATATAATAGATAAATGAATAATCTTTAAATCAAAAGAACTGTACATTTATTACATTACATCGCATTACATTACATTATCAGAGTTTACAATAACAAACAGCGGAAAAGAATTACTATATACTAGTTGATACGCCACGCCATCCAGCTCGCCTCTTGAGCTCCACAGCACCTCCTGAATTCCAGAATGACCTGATAACCTGACTGTAGACTGCCCGTGTGGAAATTGGTGGGCACCCAAAGTTTAGAAAGGGAACAATAAACTCCAGATCATTCATGAGAACTGGTGTGAGAACTTAAAACAGTTATTTATCTTTAAAACAAACAAAGAAATATTTTAAAATACATCCGCAATGCTTTTAGAAAATGAAACTACCAAAAGGCCTCCCGCACACACACACAATGCAAACACAGAATCGGAGGAGATTTCTCCTTATGATAGTCAAACATGCTTGATACGGGAAAATTTCTTTGACATTATTATTATAAGTGCACAGTGCAGAAAAACATTTCGAAAGTATGATATAAATCTTAGCCAACATACGACCATTATCGTATGCCTACTATAGCTACCATCTAAACAGTGGGGCGCCACTATAAGTAAATGGCAGGTTATACAACTAAAACTGTACAGGGCTCGTATTGTTCTTTGGATTTTCCAAAAAATGGTCAGGCTAAGGAACTTCCTATTGCCACATGGGAACGCCTCTGGCGGGATGCCCCGAGAACCTAACCGGATCTCTGCCAACACATGGCCAGGTTACCTCTACAAAAGTAGGTAACTACTGACATGAGTATGCCATCTTCCGGTTGTAAACAACTTTTATCCGAGGATCCTCAACCAACAGCAATCACAAAGTCATATATATTTGCGACATCCACATAAGTTAAGTATCTAGGCTCCATACCATGATACCACTTCTATCTAGAAGGAAATGCACGTACCCTAAGGGGCGCTACTCCCTATAACCTTGCTGCATCTTTCCTGTTTTGACCGTTACCGGGTTGTGAGGTCCGACGAAGTCTCATCCACAAAGCTACGCTTTATACAAAAGCTATGTTTTGATCAACAAATGATCAGAAGCACTTCGTATGCCACATTACCAAATTGGGAATGTATCACTAGTAACCATCAACTACATAACCTCTGAGCTCGTACGTCTCAGAGACGGGTGTTAAGCTAAGATAATAAATTCTCCGCCACCAACAAAAATGTATTTGATAGAAACCAGCTTTACATCTCAAAATGTAACGTCAGGCACACATCCGTACAAGTCCGTTCCGGGATCGAACAGAACCGAAGGCACTTCCAAAGAAGCCCTTGCAATTCGGATATTCACTAATCACATCCGGAATTCCCATCACAAAGGGTGATAAAATCTCTATATCGAAGATCAGCAGATGCAGAGACATTCGACGGTAATCCTTCCGTTTTCGAAAATATCCGGTCTTCAACACCGGTCTTCAAATGCTATCCATTACAACGTATCACTATTCGGAATGGGATTTATGACCCAAAGGTCCTCTCCCGGCTAAACTGAATAACGAGCACTTATTTTAAAATAAGTGTAGCATTCAAATTTAAACAAATCACAACAAATACTCATTTAAAGGTAAATATTGATAGTCGGTTATTTAACTATCAATAGATATGCTCAATATCACCAGATTCCAAATAATTACCCAAATTATTTATTTTTCCACACTTCAACCATTTGAAAACAAATTTCAAATTACTTTTCACATTTACAACTTTTGAAAACAAATTTCAAATCATTTTCCTTACGCGGAAACCCTTCCAAATATTTATTAATTTTCACTGGAAATCTGCCGAGTTCAAATACTTTAAAATAATTTATAACACTTATCCAAAGTATAACGGGAAAACACTTTGAAATAAAACTATTTTTATTTAAACACTTTACTTAAAATATTAGTTATAAAAATATTATACCAATATTACGTATAACTTAAGTCCAAACTAATTTTCAAAATAAAATTAGTAAATAGAGTATAACTATTTAAATAACTATTTTCTAAAACAACTATTGATTAAATCTTAGAAATAACCATTTCTATAATAAACTTAATAAACCTTTGCTTAAAGGATTCAAAACAATTTAAGAAGTTAATTTCTCCAAAGTATCCTTTTCAAAACCAACTCTAGAATTATATATACATATACATATATATATATGTATATATATATTTCAAAGCTATTTAGAAATTTTATTCAGCTTTCCAGGGAGAATACACTTTCAATTAAAAATGGTTCATTTAAACCAATTAAATAAGTCCTTACCGATTTACTTTAAATTTACGTTCCAAATCCGTAAATTTATTTCCACACTTCAAAAATAAATCAACGTTTGTTTTTAAACAAATTTCCCTTTCCCTTATAAATTCCATGGGTGAATTTAAATTTCCAAATATCCACTGATATATGATTTTCAAATCGATTTCAAATATTCACTTTCAATTTATCTTTAAAAGATATAATCTGAAAACATTTCACTTCATATTGGAAAATATTTCCATACTTATTTAATAATAAGTAATTCATAAATCTATTTATTTCCAACATTTGGAAAATATTCAATATTCTTAAATCACAATTAAGTATATAATTTATTTTTTAAGGAAAACATTCTCTTAAACACATTTATTTGAGTCAAAAACGAATGTTGCGTAAACATCGCTACGACAACCCAAAATCACTAGTGTAGGGATTCGAAATAAAGATAGAAATATAAATCCCAATACTATATAAAACATTTCCTTTCGAAAACCATTTACTATAACAACAGTGTTATAGTCCACCATTTCCTTATTTCTCGAAAACGTCTATTTCAACAATGAATGTTGAAATCTATTGTTTCGATACTTAATAAATTTTAAAACATCTTTAAAACTCCTTTATAATTTCATCATTTTGATTTATAAAAATCCAATTTTATAAATCTAATATATTAAAGCTTTTATAATTGTAGGATCGATTTCACCCTAGAGGGGGGCGAATAGGGTGATAGTGTAAATTATAAAAATTAATCGCGGAAGCTTATCAATTAATTTAAATTCAGATCACAGAATAGCAGCACAGATATAGCAGAATATAAATAACAGAACAGAACAACACAGAATTTACCCAGCTTCGGCAAAACCCTGCCTACGTGCTGCCCCCAAGGTTTCTACTAGAAATTAGATAGTCCCTCGCTTACACACGTAAACTCGCTATACCCGCTATTGACTAATCTAACTGTACGCTCAAAACCCTGACCACAACTCAACCACCGAGTTGCGAATTCCCAAACTACACACCGTAGTTTGTCCCCTAGTCACACGACTAGAAAATTAAAAACGGTTTAAAAGAAAATACAATTTAAAAAACAATTTAAATAACAAAACCCTATTTAATAAAAAACAAAGCCCAAATTAATAAAACAAAGGCCGACCCCTTATTCACTTCTTCAATCGGCTCGTTCCTCTTTGAGATAATGGCGGCTTGTTGTTGTCTGTGCAAATTAGGGCTTCGTTTTCTTCGATCCAAACTAGGGTTATTCAAAGAGCGGACTCTATGTTGATCGATTCGATGATTATTCGCGTTTATCCTTGATCGATCGTACTCCTTGTTGCTCACTTCGGCTGCTTCATTGATCGAGTTCGTCCCTTACTTCGGTATGTAATTTTATGCTTTTGTCTTGCTGGTTTTATGCTTGAACTCGATGCAGAAAATTGCCGATGATGATATCAATTTATATAGGGTTTGTAACCCTAGATTTGCGTCGTATATTTTTTACTTGAATTTGTCAACTGATATTTGATCGGTCGTTCGATTTCACTTTGATGCTGAGATGATTTCTGACCTTTTCATATGCGTATATTTTTGTTGCTTGCTTCCCACGGCTTTGATTTGTTTCGTGATGACCACGGTTTCGAATTTGACTTGTTCGTTTGATTGCGACTTGTTCAAAATTAACTTTGGCACGAACTTGATATTGATAGCTTCGGTAGTACTTTCGACCTTAGTTGATTTTTCTTTTGACTTTGCCCAATGTTTAATTTCGTGAATTTTCTTGTACTACTTCGGCCTTGACTTGAGATTTTTCACTATCTGTATTTGTGTCATCCTGGTTACCTTCTTGGTTTGTCTATCACGGTTTTGAACACTTGATTAGCTTGCGATGTTGATTTTGTTTATGCTGGACTTCGTTCAGTAACACACGGTGTTGATCAATTTTGATGATGTTGATTTCCCTGTGACTTTGGTTACACCTTGCTTTGTTCACTATGACTTTGGTAATTTGGAACCTTATGGATATTGTTCGAACTGTCCACATGCTTGATTTCATTCAATGTGTTGTTTACTGGTTTGGACCGTGACTTGATGTATTCGTATTCAGGCTGCACATTCAATGTGTTGTTTACTGAAACGCTGCTGATGTTTGTTGCAGTCCATGTTGTTGCTTGAGTCTTAAATGTGTTGACTTTTGTTAGATGCTACTTTGATCATGTTGGCTATTTGCACCTCTGGTATGCAGCAGCTTGTCTAATTTACATGTACACTGTGTCACTTAGGTGCATTTGTTTTTACTGTTCATCGCTTTCTGTATCACTGTATTTACATTGTGGTTTTGCTGTCACTTACTTGGTGAGTTGTGTTCATGTTTGATCACCTGCTATTCCATGGTCTATTTGGTGGTATTTGATTCATTTGAGTCAGTGATATTGTCTTCATTATGGCCTGTTGCACTGGTTATTGTAGTTCGATTTGGGTCGATTAGTTGCTTCAAATTACTGCTGCTTCATTGTAGCTGTGTTGACCATTATGCACTGTAGCTTGCTGTCATGTTCGCTGTCACTTGTGCATTGTTGAGTCACTCGAGTGTGCTGATGGATGTGTGCATCAATGTACATGCTTTTGCCACTGTTTGATATAGTGTTTTGAACCATTGTTTGCTGTGGCATTGCATTACTGTGCATTGAGCATTGTACTTGCAGTTTGCTGACTTCACGTCGCCTTAACTTGGTTGATGCACTGAGTTGAGTGGTGACTTGACCTTTGCATTTTGTTTATTTTTCTAATTTTCACCTGAGTTGAATCCGGCTTGGATTTGACCTTGTGCTGAATGACATTGTTTTATTGCACTTGAGTTGAATCCTGTATTTGGGTTTGACCTGTGCTCACTTGTCCCTGTAAATCGATCAAGTGTATATTTCGGTGTGCACGGCCTTGTGGCATATATAGTGATACACTGTGTATGTCACAAGCTGTTCGTGTATGATAAATTCAAATTTAAATTATGACGAACAATCCAAATAACTGAGGCAAATATTATTTTCAAAATTCAACTTTTATTTTATATTGCAAAAATATTTTATTTTCAATTTTACTGCGTTAGTTTATATTTTTGCAGATTTCTCAGATGCTGGATTCAAACTGGAATGGAGTTTAAGATAAATACGAGTCTGAGTGATATGTAGAGAGGTGAACTGTAAATATGTAATGTGATGTAATTGTAATCAAAGTTGTATAGTTATAGTGAGAGCTTGAAATTGTACTATTCAAAGATGTAATAAATATTTATTTGAATAAAATATTCGTTTGAATTCAAATTTCGTGTTATTTATTTTATTCAGCAAATATTTATTTAATCTGTGAAAAATAAAATAGTATATTATCAAATACATTTAAACGAATGTATATATGTTTATTATCATCAAACAAAAATCATATAAGCGCATATTCAACAATAATAAATTCGAAAATCACCATTTAAATTATTTTATAAAAAAAATCAACTTCGTATTTCCAAAAATCACCTTTTAACTATATTTCTCAAAACATCATAATTTTTAACATAAACTTTCAACCTGAATTTTAAAAAATCGATTTTTATTTTTATCCAGTATCTAACAATACCAAAATTATATTCGGCTAAATTTTAGCCTTCAACGATTTCAATCACAAAGATAATCACACAGGGATTATAAATAATCAACAACATTGAAACAAATTTAATTATTTGAGGAATTCAGTTGGATCCCTCCAACCTGTTTCCCTGCATCCACAGATGTTAGCACAATACCAATCCCATTTCAAGACGGGATATCGCGGTACATGGGTTTATATAAAATATTATCCGCTATTATGCGGTGCAATAGGGTCTCATCAGCTATATAATGCGGGAAATCAACTCCAAGTACATATATAATACCAATTCCACTTCAAGGTGGAATATCGCGGTACATCTGTTTAATATATTTACCTCCGCTTAATATGCGGCGTATATGGTCTATTTCAATACAACAGATAGCAATTTATCATCCAATCACACAATCAAGCAATTTTAAATCTATCTATTTAAAATTTAGATCGAAACAAATTCGATTGAGTGAGAAGTTCTCACCTTGCTTCCAATAGCGGTTGCAGTGTTTTATTTCGAATAAAATTAAACATGCGCTTAATTTTACCCAAAATTATCACTAGCTCCGATCGACTCCAAATCAGCTCCATAATGTAGTGCTCGTCAATATGAACCCAACGCAAGTTGTTTCGTGAGAAACGGACCTCGTATGAAAAAGTTACAATGTTTTAAATTTCGTACGAATTTAAATGAATCAATTTACAATTTTCTTTTTAATTTTATTTCTATTTAACCTCAAATTTCATCTAGGCCGCACATTTAACCAAAGGAAATCACGGCCGTGATTAGCTTCTCCCTTCTTCTTCGTTTCGAACCAGGCAAGGGTCGCCTTCAACCCATATACGCATCCATATCCCATCGACCACGCTCCACCTACGACCATCTCCACAATGATCAAACACCACCACGATGAATCCCTCACGCACGTGCACCATCGGCCCAAACGCCTCGAAGCTCGGTCGAGCCTAGGCTGTAAAATTAGCTCTCGAACGCGTGCCCTTTGAATTGAAATTGTCGACGATTCGCTCGACTTTATTCGATCATCTCCGTATGATTTCAAGCACTTGCAATCCTCTACAAGTTTCTAGTTGGAACATTTTCAAAATAATTGAGGGATTGAGAGAGATTGAGGTGAAAGGAACGAACGTTTTCGGCCATTAAAATAGTGGTGGCGGCCTGACCTAGCTGTTTAGGGTTTTTCGCAAATGACGAAAATTGAGGTCCTTTTATATAAAATTTACGCGCACTATTCATCCGGAATTTTTCCGAACTCCAAATGAAGCGTGCCGCCTGGTGTTTATAATGTTTTACCCCTATTCGAAACGCAATGGAATATATATCGGGAGCCAATTCGAAAGTATTTGAAAGATAGGTTTTCAAATCGAATATTTAAATTTAAAATTCACTTAAACCGATTTCTACGTGTTTTAGCTTGCCCGGACAAACCGTACATCCGATTGACACGAAATTTGAAATCTTACAATTACTTAACATTACGGATCCAATGAAACTAGTTTCGTCGAAATTCGAGACTATTTGAAAAATGACTATTTTTACTCGTCAATTAAATATCAAAATATTCATTTTCTACAATTTAACTTTTCATTCAATTTTAAAAGATCTATAATATCACTCTAACTCTAATATGATTTAATACAATCTTTACAAATCAATTTAAATCACATTAAACCAAATTTCCAATTATTTCTGTAATTTCAAATATTAAATTATCGATTTAATTATCCAACTAAATCTAGATATTCAAAATATAATTTATTCGACTTACAAATTTTGTTTGTTAATATTTAAAATTAATTAAATATACGAATTTCAAATGACAGAAATTCTGGGTCGTTACACAAACCAAACACAATCACCTTGCTGAACTTGGACTCATCACCGATACAGACAAAAGCCCTTTACCTGAGATCCAGAATATCCTTATGCAGCCAAGTCTTCTCTGCGGTAGGTAAAGACTACTCCTCACATACTTCCTTAAACTTGCTTCAAAAGAAAACACCTTTGGGAATATCCCTGGTCACTGCATCTTACCACGCAACTGCTCCTTCCCGAAGTTGCCAAGATACCATCACTCGCTTCTGCACATTTGACAAATCCGAACTCTTGAAAATCCGCTCACACGAGCACAACCAAACTTGCACTTCAGTGATGGACTCCGAACCTTTAAAAGGTATCCTTCAGAGATTGGTGAAATTCTAACACAATGATGCAAAGCTTTCTTGAGGTGGTATTGGGTCTACAGCCTCGGCAGATACTCTTCCAACCTCGATCACTCAGACTTCTTCCATTGGTAATTGTGTTACACACCACTACCCTCTATCTCTACAACTCAAGTTTGAAAACCCGAATAGGTAACCCAACAAATTAGGTAGATATATAAATATATGTATAAAAATACAAGTACGCTCTCTCAAGAAAGATATCACTCCAAAGCCTAGGTATTTACTCAACCTAGTGCTCTGATACCACTATGACGACCCGCCTTTCATTTCACAGAAAGACGCATCATTATTAAGAAAGAACGGGATAGAAAAGAGAAAAGATAGAAAAGAAAGAACTAAAAAATATCAGCATCTCACAGTAGAATGAATAAAATATATTAATCATATAGTTATTGCATAATATACAACATCTGTCAGAGTAAAACAGCTTTATATCACAATATATTAGACAGTTGTAAAACCTGTCTATCATACAACTCAAGATACAACACAGAGATCAACACAGAGGAACCACTATATATCTACATACGCTGAAGCCTCCTGCTCCATATCCCCTCTAGGAACTCGTCAAAGCTAACCTAAATCCTTTGGCTACTCGTACAAATTCGAGTACCCAAGAGTTTAAGAAAACAGAAAATAAACTCCAGGTCAGACATGAGTCTGGTGTGAGTAAACGGGTGAAAGTTGCTTAACTTTGAAAAACCTTTGGAAACAGAAAGTATCTCATAAGACTTGCCGCACATAAACATGGAAAAGTTTTTACCTTACGATAACAAAAACTTTTGATAGGAAATCCAGTGATATTATAATAGTGTCTAAGGTTTTCAAGTAAATAGAAAATAGACGAAATTGTTACATTCATTAAATTCCAGCTACTAGCCACAAAGTGGGTTCTTCAATCAAAACCATAAAGGCACGTAGGAAAAATGGATTTCTATCAATGGTAGGGCTACTGGGGTAACACCCGTCACAGTACGTGGCCTAGATCACCGTACCTAGGATCCCCCCGATCCCCTGCAACATAAGGCTGGAAACATCCCTTACTGGATAGTCCCAAACATGACAACCCCAACAGTTGTCACGAACCAACTACCCACTAAGCCGAATAAAAAGGGACCTCTAGACAGGGGAAAATCTCGTCCTACTTGGGCGTGACCTACTTAGCCATGTTGCACCTCCCCTGTTTTGGCCATTCCCGGTTGATGAGGCTTGAGGCTACGATTACTTTTTTAGAACACATATCTTAGAATGCTCACCATCCTCCAATGACAATGTTCTTAAAGCATTCAATCCATACAAGTTCATTCCAAGATCGAACGAAACCGACGGCACTATCTCATTACACTCATTTTGGAATCACCGTCAGAGTTAACGACAATAGCCCTTGCACTCTGAATCATCATCTCGATCTTCACTTGACATTCATGACCTATCATTTAATTTGGATCGATGTAGTTTTCAGATATCCAAATTTGGAAATCCGATCCCGGTCTCATCGAAATCCAAAACGCCGTCTCTTAAGTTCAAGTTTTTTTAAGCTAAAAAAAATTCAATTTATTATCTATATTCACACAGATAGATAATTCACATTATCGCAGATAAATAATCCATATTATCACAATTCAACCGAAGCATCTCATATCACAGATCAGCACATATCCCATATCAGAGATATCAAACAATCCAAGGCAATCAATATCATTCAATCATCCATAAGCAAGATTAATTAGTCACACCATTTCTAATTAATTTAATTAACCACCAATGAATTAAATTAATTACCTAATTACTTTTAATCCTTCTTATTAATTAATTACAAACCTATTAATTAATTATCATCTTAATTAATCATCCTTGATTAATTATCCTTTAATTACATTAAGTAATTAACCCTTAATTAATTAGACAAATTAATTATCCTTAAACCAATCATATTAATTAAACTTTGATTACTCCCATTAACTAATTAGCTATAATTAATTACATTGGCCCTTAATTAATTATATTAATTAATTATTCTATAATAACTTATATTGATTAATTATCCTTTTATTAATCACTTTAATCAACCCTTAATTACTTTCATTAATTACATTAATTAATGATCCTTTAATTACCTTATTAATTATTTTTCTAATTAATTTAATAATTAATCTTTAATTAATCACGTTCATTACTCAACCTTAATTAATCACATACAGTAATTATCTGTCCTTTAATTACTCACATTAATTAATTAACTCCTTAATTAACTATATTTTTATTTATTCTTTAATTAATTACACCAAGTAATTAATCCTTGATTACTTCCACTAAGTAATTATCCTTCAATTACTTTCCATTAAGTAATTCCTCTTTAATTAATTACATCCAGTAATTACCGATTAATTACTTACACTAAGTAATTACACTTTATTAATTACATTAAGTAATATACTTAATCAATCATCAAGTGATTATCTTAAATTAATTAAACTAGTTAATTAACTTAAATTAATCACATTAACTTAATTAATTACACTGAGTAATTAAGCCCTTTACTTACTCCAATAATTAATTACTCCTTAATTAATTACCTTTAATTACTAAGATTAATTAACCTTAATTGATTAAGTCATTACTATCGTTAATTAATTAAGCCAATTATTTTAAATTAATTACATTAATTGATTATCTCTTAATCACTAGTTAATGATCCTTAAATTAATTATATTTATTAACTATCCATTAATCACTTTCTTAAGTAATTATACTTAAATTAATTAACCATTGTTAATTACATTAAGTAATTAACTTTTAATATATTTCACTAATTAATTATCTTTAATTAATCACAACCTTACTTAAAATAAATCCTTATCTTCATAAATTTTCATCCAACTTTATTTAAAAATCATTGGTAATTAATTACATAATTAATATAATTACCTTTAAAACAAATTTAAATCATAAACTTTTACATTTCAAATTTTGAAAACTTGTATAAACTTGTTAAATACTTTTCTTTGGAAACTAAATTCACGTTATACTATATTTGAAAACTTCCTTTAAAAACTTCCATTTTATTTCTTTTAAAAGCTAATTATTATATTTTGAAACTAGATTTACTTTTGCTTTGAAAGTATTATTTTTATTTAAAATACACTTTTAAAAGTTAGTAACAATATTTTTTTTTGAAAGCTAAAACATTTTAAACTTTAAAACTTAGTTAATTCAATTCAAAACATGAATTTATTTAAAATACTTTCCCTTTTAAAAACCTATACATACTTTACTTAAAAATTTAAAACAGGTTACAACACCAAAAAAACCAACCCGAGCTAAAGTTACAGAAACTCGAACACAAACCCGAGCTCAAACCCGTGTCACTCACGACCTTTCTTCCCTCGAGACTCATCCGCCATTTTACTCGAGAACGACTAGAGTGAAATGCTTCTTTCCAAACTTAAAAACCCAGAAGTACTAAAGTGCACACGCGCACGTGCATGATGATTCCGACTATCTTCAACCACCATTGCGACTACCCTCTAGTTTCCCACGACTTGGCCGAAGGTTCTGACCATCCAGCTTTGATGATAACCAGGAAAAACAAAATCGAGTACTACGACTCAAACTGGCATTCAACTCTGGTCGACAATCCTCCTGCCACCAACGATCTGGACAATTGGAACCCTTAGCACTCCTCCTAGAGCAGCACCACGTCTCCATGCCGCAATTCCCCGCCTCGCGATCGAGCCAGATGCATCACAGTCGTCGAGATCACTTTGACAACCCACTTGACAAAAGACCAAACTCAATCCCTAGATCACCTCTGACAATCCACCACGTCATCAGAAAAAATCTCTACCCATTTTTCCAATGACCACCACGCTGCCCCCTACCTTCAGACCATAGCCCGACATCAAACCATTTTCCGTTCGTTGGAATTTGGCAAAAATGCCCAATCCGATCAACATAAATTATCACAATAATTACAATGTTAAAAATCATGATATTACCTTTAAAATTCACCAATTTTAAAATTGAATCAGATAAGATAATCCAAACAGAGAATTAAACTGTTTGATTTTTAACTTATATTTATACTATCACAGTATTTCTTTATTGTTGAAATATTTACTAAATATAAAATCTTGAAACTATTTTTAAAATTTATATTATCATGTTTCAATCCGTTTTCCTATAAAGATCTTCACCTAAAACTAATTCGTGTGGTAGATATAAACTTTTATATGGATTTGGGAGCCTGTTAAATAGAGATGATACACAGAACAAATATACACAGGCATATCCTATTTACCAACATGCATTCACAACCATCATTCATGCAAATAATGTAACGCCCCACTCCGAGACCCACTATAGTAAAGAGTATTACGAAGTAATACCATCTACTAGAGCGGAGAATAGAGTATAATGGAAGCGACCATATGTAATCAAGCTATAACTAACTACCAAATACGTCGAATAAGTGGTTTTCTTTTCTCAAGTGGTTCGACGTATCCAATAGATATTTATAACGAAATTACAATGGCTAAGGAAAATAGGTTCAGAACAAACATAATACTAAATGATAACATCATCATCACAGAACAGTCACAGAACATAAGTACATTATATCATCAATACAGATCCAAATATCAAAAGGTGGGTACAAAGCCACCGTTCACACATGTGAGTCAAAATACGTACATAAGAGACTGAATAATCAGAGTATCAAAATAGTGGAAAAATATAAAGAGCTATCTATCAGCATAGCAGATAATGTCCAAGCGGAAGCACATAAAGCTAAGTCCAAAGACCTAACCTGAAACAACTCGGTCTGACCCGAGCAAAAAATACTCGGGTCAGGCTAGCTAAACAATCAGTTAATAAGCTGAGATAAACATAATAATGCGGTACATAAATAAAACAGTACTTCTCCAAAGAGAAGAGTATTATGGACTACATGAATATAATGAGGATTCCTAATCATCAATAAACAGTAAAAATCTCCAAAGAGAATATCAACACCAAAGCGTTGAATAAATGAAATCGCCTCACATCATCAGCGTAGCCAAAGCTATATAAAGTTGCCCATAGGCAATAATCCCAAGAGTGAACAGAGTCTGTAATCGATGTCCAAGCAAAGATCGTTGCTCCAAAGAGCAATAGGGATATACCGAAAAGTCAATGGAAACGAATACTGAAAAGCAGTGTCCAGAGACACCGTGAATCCACAAGGTAATCGCACTTACATCGTATGGTTCCATAGAACCAACCCGAATGGCGGTACTCGAATGGATATAAAATCATCAGATAATACAAGTATAGCACGTGCACCGACCAGAGTCGTTATTGCCAAGTACTATAGAGTTGTGATCGATCACTCGCACAGATGCGGAACGCGCGAGACGGCGAGATCCTTCCTAGAAGGATAAAGGCCCAGAGGCACATGCCGAAAAAACTGCTCCATAGAGCAGGTGTCCAGAGACGGTTGCCCAGAGGCGTGGTGACCCATAGGTCCAGTAATGGCCGCCCAGAGGCTAATGTGTCACAAACTTCTTGGAGAGGAAACCGTAAAGTGCTAACAATGAGTCCCGTACCTCCACGTTCGCACTAAACGGTTTACTAACCAATAGCAAGCTCACACTCCAAACAATAAAAAGTCCACCTCGTAACATCGGTAAACTAGACCCAAAGGTCAAAACGATCAATCGAATAGGTCGGAGATTAACCGGAAAGAAAATACACACGGTTTCATAGGCCGGAGATTTCCTAACCATTTAAGCACCTTTCCACTTCGCTCGACATGCTAAAAGTGAGTGTGAGATTTTTATTATAGAAACTAATGGTACGAAACGGATTTATAATTGATCTTGAAATCACTTTAAAACGGCTTTTGAAAACTCTCCTATTATGTAGTAATTAATTTAATAATTAAAAATAATATTATATAATAATTTCGAAAGCCATTTAGGAGTGAAAAATCCTTTTAAAATAGTTCATAAAAACCCGTATACGAAATCTAGAGACAAATCTCAAAGAAATCGATAAATCAGAAAATCACTGAAAACCAATATTCATGTTGGAAAATATTTCGAATGGTTGTGAACCAAAATTCGACAATTTCTGAGCAATTGAAGTCCAAAGGTTCGTTGCGGAAACAATCAATTTGAAGCGGTTGCACCAAAATGGTGCAACCCGGACTCGGTTGCACAAAAATGGTGCAACCGGTGGGTCGGAACCCGGCTGCACCAAAATGGGTGCAGCCCCCTCTTTTTTTTTATCCGGCTTCACCGCATGGCGCAGCCCGTTTCTGTGAACCAGGCAACACCATGTGGTGCAGCTGGTTCAGTCCAGCCCCCAGCCCGCATGGGCTGGGGAGAATTGGTAAGCCCCAGCCCATGCGGGCTGGGGAGATGTTGTAAGGCCCATCCCGCATTGGCTGGGGAGGTAGGCCCAAGCCCCAGCCCGCGCGGGCTGGGGAGGTAGGCCCAAGCCCCAGCCCGCGCGGGCTGGGGAGGTAGGTCCAAGCCCCAGCCCGCGCGGGCTGGGGAGGTGATGCAAGCCCCAGCCCCATGCGGGCTGGGGAGATGGTGCACGCCAGCCCACTAAGGGCTGGCCTGTTACCGGCTAGCCCAACCGGGCTAGCCTGCTGCGCCCGGGCAGCAGCCTGGGTGCAACCCAGGCCTGCCCTGGTGCACCCAGACCCCTGTTTTAGCCTGTTTTCAGGCTGAAGCATTCCAGCCAGCTGGAAATGCTGATTTTAGTGATTTTGGAGTGTTTTTTTCAAGTTTTTGGCATCAAATTTTCACTAATGTCAATCACTAACTACCATATAATGATTACTACACTATAAGGGAAACAAAGGGCCAAAGCTTAGCATTACCTTATGAAGCAATATCACAAACACCTTATGTGCACACCCAAAATGAAAGCAAAGATGATCAAAGAGCTATGATTCACATGTTACATAATAAAACATGTGTTACTAAATGATTACTGAAATCAAAAGAGGATTAAACACATATTAGAAGAGGTTTTTAGCAATATACCTCTCTAGAAAGCAACAAAGACCACTATAGCATCATCCCAAATTGGCAAAAGATGATTAGGAGGCTATAAGATCAAAAAAACACATAAAGCATGTGTTACCAAATAAATTTCCGAAATTAGAATGATATAAAAACAGATTTGAGGTGGGTATTTGCATTACCTTTGCATAGAATGACTTGCATAAGCTAAAACTAGAAGGAGATGAAGATAGAGGCCATTTTTGTTAAGAAAGCTTTAGGAAATGATTAGGGTTTTGATTAGGGATGAATGAATGAGGTTAGGAGAGTTTGAGATAATTTATAGAGGAGGTTTAGGGTGGGTTATTGGGTTAAGTTTAGTAACCCAATAAGAAGAGAGTTATTTATATGTTTCCAAAAATTAGTCTAAGTGTTCATATATGTTTATAAAACTCATTTTTCTTATCCAAACTCGTTTTTTAAAATCTCTCCTAAAATTTATAACTTTAAAAAAAATAACATTTTATCAACATTTTAAAATCCAATATTTCCCATTTAATTTAAATAGCCTTTTTCGAATAAATTTTGTTATTCCAAATCCTTTTATGCTTCATTAAAATAAATAAAAATCCTAACTTTTATTTATTAATCGGTAATGCAAATCTCGTATTGTTACAGACTCCACCCTTAAGAAAATTGCATCCCCGCAATTCCTTAAGATAGATGTCGTCTATAACGTCAAATCCAAAAAAGAAGTGATAGAGATAAAATAGAGAATTTTTACCCGTAGAAGAAGATGGGAGGAAGCCAGGATAAGAGCGCTCGATAGATTCTCTGGTCTCCCAAGTGCAGTCCTTAGGATTTGGTGACCATTGAATCTTCACGAGTGGAACCTCTTTGTTGCAAAGGCGTCTAACCTCCGAATCAAGCACACAAAGAGGTTACTGATCCAAAGATAAATCAGGTAAGATCTCTAAATCAGGCACGACATGCGGCTCAATGATAGAATCGGGATCGCGAACACACTTGCGAAGCTAAGAAACATGGAACACGTCATGCATTACGAAAAAATGAGCAGGTAGAGCCACACGATAAACAACGGGGCCGATGCGTTCCGTAATAGGAAATGGTCCAATATAGCGAGGAGCTAACTTCCCTGTAGAGCTGAAACGCACAACCCCCTTCATAGGGGAAATCCGAATGAAGATAAAATCGCTAATGAGAACTCAAGAGGCTTCCTACGGTTGTCCGCGTAGGATTTCTGGCGGTCCTGTGCCTCTTTCATTCTCTGACGGATAAGAACAATCTTTTCAGAAGATTCTCGAACTGAATCTGGACCAAGAATAAGCTTCTCGCCAGATTCTAACCAACAAGCAGGAGAGCGACATGGCCTTCCGTAGAGAGCCTCGAAAGGTGCCATGTCGATACTAGACTGAAAGCTGTTGTTGTAGGAGAACTCTACAAGCGGTAAGTGATCCTCCCAACTACCTCCGAAATCCAGAATACAACAGTGCAAAAGATCCTCCAAAACACGATTCACCCTCTCAGTCTGACCATCGGTCTGAGGGTGATAAGCAGTCGAGAGATTCAGCTTTGAGCCTAAAGCTGACTGTAGGCACTTCCAGAAGTGACTAGTGAAAATGGTGTTTTGATCACACACGATGGAGCTAGGAATGCCATGAAGTCGAACGACTTCTTTCACATAGAGCTTAGCCAACTGAGGTGCAGTCCGAGCGGACTTAATCGGAATGAAATGAGCCAATTTGGTCAAGCGATCAACAATAACCCAGATAGAAGTATAGCCTGACCTCGATCGAGGCAGACCGTCAATGAAATCCATGAATATCTGATCCCATTTCCATAATGGAATCTCTAGAGGCTGAAGAAGACCAGATGGACGCTGATGCTCGGCCTTGATCTGTTGACAAGTCATGCAACCGCTCACATAACTTGCCACATCTCTCTTCAAACCCTCCCAATAATATAGCCGGCACATATCGGCATACATCTTACCCGAACCGGGATGTATAGTGTACTTAGTGCGATGGCACTCGTCCAGAATGTCACGCCTAAGTGATAAATCAGGTAGTACAACAATACGGTTCTTCCTACGAAGACACCGATGAAAATCAAGAAAATAATTCAGCAATGTCTCATCGTTGGATCCCGACTCGAGAAGGTGAATGAGATGCAATAATTCTGGATCCTGCCGTTGAGCATGGGCAATGCGATCCAATAAGATAGGATGAGCTTCTAAGCTGAGTAGTAAGACCGGAGAATCAGAAGATGGAGCTCGATCTCTAATATCACACAAAGATAGGGTCTCAAGAATATCCCACTGGCAATCATCATAGAAACTACCGCCGAGTGCTTGCAACTGAGCGCATCTGCAACACGATTACCCTTGCCAGGGTTATACTGAATATCTAAATCATATGAGGCGAGAAACTCAAGCCATCGCTGCTGCCTCATGTTGAGATCTCTCTGGCTGAAAAGATACTTCAGAGACTTGTGATCGGTGTAAAGAGTGAAGCGTTCGCCTAATAGAAAGTGACACCACGTCTTCAAGGCAAAGACGATAGCTGCTAACTCAAGATCATGAGTAGGATAGCGAACCTCATTCGGATGCAGTTGCCTGAAAGCATAAGCAACTACCCGATCCTTCTGCATAAGCACAGCACCGAGCCTACTACCACAAGCATCAGTGTAAACAACCAGATCCTGGTTACTCTCAGGAACCACAAGAATAGGAGCATGAGTGAGAAGTTCCTTCAGTCGCTGAAAGGAAGCTTCACACTTATCAGACCAAATAAAGCGAACACCCTTACGAGTCAACGTCGTAAGGGGAAGTGCAACTCGAGAGAAATCCTTGATAAACCGACGGTAATAACCCGCCAGACCAAGGAAGCTGCGAATATCATGAACGTTCCCGGACTGCTTTCTATTCTGAATAGCTTCGATCTTGGAAGGATCGACAGAAATACCCTCAGATGATATAATATGGCCCAAGAACTTGACCTTTCTCTCCCAAAAATGGCACTTGGAGAGCTTGGCCTTAAGCTGATGCTGACGAAGAGTATCCAAGACGATCCGCAAATGATGAAAATGCTCTGCCTCGGATCTACAATAAATAAGAATATCGTCGATGAAAACCAGAACGAATCTATCGATGTATTCCCGGAATACTCGATTCATAAGATCGACGAAGAAAGCCGGTGCATTCGTCAAGCCGAATGGCATGACCAACCACTCAAAAGAACCATAACGAGTGCGGAAAGCGGTAAGAGGAATGCTATCGTCCGCAACTCGGAGCAGATGAAATCCGGTGGCAAGGTCGAGCTGGGAAAAGACCTTCGCACCGCTCAACTGATCAAACATATCGTCTATCCGTGGCAATGGATAACGATTTCTGATGGTCAACTCATTAAGCTTGCGATAGTCAATGCAAAGCCTAAGAGAGCCATCGGGCTTCTTAACGAAGAACACAACATCACCCCATGGCGAAGAACTGGACCGAATGAACTGCTTCGCCTCAAGCTCAACTAACTGCTTCCTTAGTTCCTCATTCTCCTTAGTAGACATTCTCGTTGGAGGACGCCCAACTGGGTGGGAGCCTGGAATAAGATCGATGCGGAACTCAATGGCCCACTTTGGCGGCAGGCCTGATACTGGCTCGAATATATCGGGGAAATCCCGAACAACAGGAATACGAGATATGTCCAAATCCTCATCCCATGAATCAAGAGAAAATAAAGTAATATCAGAAATCCCAACATCCTGAAGAGCAATAGCTAACGGAGCAGACGAGTCGGGATGCCGAAGAAATAATATCCGCTCCGAACAAATGATTTTGGCGTCGTACTGAGCGAGCCATTCCATGCCAAGAATCATGTCAAAGCCCAAATACTCCATAACATGCATATTCGCATGGAAAGAAAATCCACAAAGATCAATATCTATATCCTCACAAAGCAGACTAAGGGTCGTGGATCCGCCGATGGGATTCACAATCCTTAGTGAAGAAACCAAACAAGTAACATCCAAAGATAAAGTATCAACTAGTTCCTTTGATACAAATGAGTGAGAGGCACCCGTATCAAAGAGAACTCTACAAGATCTACCATGAAATAAAATAGAACCTTCGAGAATGGAAGGAGGCGTACCTCAAGGCTGAGCTGAAGATGTAGGAGCCTTGGCAGCATTAAGCTTGCCAGATCTAGGAGGTGCAGTAGGACAAGTGGAGATCCTGTGTCCCTCCTTCTTGCAGAAGGTGCAATAGAGAGGTTTGGGACACTCTCGAATAAAGTGATCAGGAGAACCACAGTTGAAGCATTTCTTCGGAGGACGTGTCCCACTAGGCTGAACAGGAGTCTGGGACTGAGAACGAGTCTGAGGCTGAGTCAGAAAAGTAGAACTGTCAGTCTTCTTCTTCTTGTTCCAAGGCTTGGTCTTCTGAAATGGACCCCGCTTCTGATTGGGGTTTTTAGAACCTTCACCATCTCCATCACTGTCTCTCTCACGCTCAACCGCTTCAAGGTGAAGCGCTGCGTCAACTAGCTCATCAAAAGGGAGCTTAAGCTGGAGCATAAGCTGTTTCTTCAAATATTTCTTCAGGCCTTCTACAAACTTGAGATTTTTCTTATAAGGAGTGCTAATGAACTCGAGGCCATACTTAGACAATGCCTCGAAAGATGATGAACAGTCAGCAACAGAGGTCTTCCCTTGATTAAGGTCAATAAAGCGGCGTGCAAGGGCTATCTTCTCGGACTCTGGAACAAACTTGAGCAAGAAGCGCTCTCGGAACTGATCCTAAATGAGAGTGCCTCATCGGTCTCAGAAATAAGGAGCTCGTACCAATCCAAGGCACGACCCTCAAGATGGCTAGAAGCAACAAGAACTCTGTCATGGTCAGGAAGGGTCATGCGAGTAAAATTACGCTCGCAAACTCTAATCCAAGCCTGGACCTCAAGAACAGTCTCGGAGCCATTGAACGGCTTCCCTCCAAGATGAATAAAGTCGCTGCAGAGGCGCGCAAAAGCAGACTTGCGCGGTGCATCAGAAACTGGTGCAGGAGACTGAGAGTGCGACTGAGAGTTACGAACCAGCTCCATGATTTGGTCCATGGTCATGTATACGCCATCTGGGTGAGGGTTGCTGGACTGTCCAGCATCAGCAGAACGGAGGTTCCTACCTCTACCAGCCATACTGAAAGATAAGGTAAGATTTAGTTAAGCACGATTCAAAGATAGATAATTCATTAAGGAATATTACGGAATATAATAGATTCCTACACATATTCCTAACTTATTTATCTAAAGGTGGAGATGTTCAATTTGGATTGTATTGTAACGTATTATACTACGTGTCTATTTTGTGTTTGTTATGCTTAATTCTGAACCTTAGCTCTGATACCAAGATGTAATGCCCCACTCCGAGACCCACTCTAGTAAAGAGTATTATGGAGTAATACCGTCTACTAGAACGGAGAATAGAGTATAATGGAAGCGACCATATGTAATCAAGCTATAACTAACTACCAAATACATCGAATAGGTGGTTTTCTTTTCTCAAGTGGTTCGACGTATCCAATAGATATTTATAACGAAATTACAATGGCTAAGGAAAATAGGTTCAGAACAAACATAATACTAAATGATAACATCATCATCACAGAACAGTCACATAACAGTCACAGAACATAAGTACAATATATCGTCAATACAGATCCAAATATCAAAAGGTGGGTACAAAGCCACCGCTCACACATGTGAGTCAAAATATGTACATAAGAGACTGAATAATCAGAGTATCAAAATAGTGGACAAATATAAAGAGCTATCTATCAGCAAAGAGATAATGTCCAAGCGGAAGCACAGAAAGCTAAGTCCAGAGACCTAACCTGAAACAACTAGGTCTGACCTGAGCGAAAAACACTCGGGTCAGGCTAGCTAAACAATCAGTTAATAAATTGAGATAAACATAATAATGCGGTACATAAATAAAACAGTACTTCTCCAAAGAGAAGAGTATTATGGACGACATGAATATAATGACGATTCCTAATCATCAATAAACAGTAAAAATCTCCAAAGAGAATATCAACACCAAAGTGTTAAATAAATAAAATCGCCTCATATCATCGGCGTAGCCAAAGCTATATAAAGTTGCCCATAGGCAATAATCCCAAGAGTAAACAGAGTCTGTAATCGATGTCCAAGCAAATATCGTTGCTCCAAAGAGCAATAGGGATATACTGAAAAGTCAATGGAAACGAATACTGAAAAGCAGTGTCCAGAGACACTGTGAATCAACAAGGTAATCGCACTTACATCGTATGGTTCCATAGAACCAACACCGAATGGCGGTACTCGAATGGATATAAAATCATCAGATAATACATGTATAGCACGTGCACCGACCAGAGTCATTATTGCCAAGTACTGTAGAGTTGTGATCGATCACTCGCACAGATGCGGAACACGCGAGACGGCGAGATCCTTCCCAGAAGGATAAAGGCCCAAGGCACATGCCGAAAAAACTGCTCCATAGAGCAGGTGTCCAGAGACGGTTGCCCAGAAGTGTGGTGACCCAGAGGTCCAGTACTGGCCGCCCAGAGGCTAATGTGTCACAAACTTCTTGGAGAGGAACCCATAAAGTGTTAACAATGAGTCCCATAACCCACGTTCGCACTAAACGGTTTACTAACCAATAGCAAGCTCACACTCCAAACAATAAAAAGTCCACCTCATATCATCGGTAAACTAGACCTAAAGGTCAAAACGATCAATCGAATAGGTCGGGAATTAACCAGAAAGAAAATACACACGGTTCCATAGGCCGGAGATTTCCTAACCGTTTAAGAACTTTTCCACTTCGCTCGACATGCTAAAAGTGAGTGTGAGATTTTTATTATAGAAAATAATGGTGCGAAACGGATTTATAATTGATCTTGAAATCACTTTAAAACGGCTTTTGAAAACTCTCCTATTATGGAGTAATTAATTTAATAATTAAAAATAATATTATATATTAATTTCGAAAGCCATTTAGGAGTGAAAAATCCTTTTAAAATAGTTCATAAAAACCCGTGTACGAAATTTAGAGACAAATCTCAAAGAAATCGATAAATCAGAAAATCACTGAAAACCAATATTCGTGTTGGAAAATATTCTGAATGGTTGTGAACCAAAATTCGACAATTTCTGATTAGCAATTGAAGTCCAAAGGTTCGTTGCAGAAATAATCAATTTGAAGCGGTTGCACCAAAATTGTGCAACCCGGACTCGGTTGCACAAAAATGGTGCAACCGGTGGGTCGGAACCCGGCTGCACCAAGATGGGTGCAGCCCCCTCTCTTTTTTTTTGCCGGCTGCACCGCATGGTGCAGCCCGTTTCTGTAAACCAGGCTGCACCATGCGGTGCAGCTGGTTCAGTCCAGCCCCCAGCCCGCATGGGCTGGGGAGAATTGGTAAGCCCCAGCCCATGCGAGCTGGGGAGATGTTGTAAGCCCCAGCCCGTATGGGCTAGGGAGGTAGGCCCAAGCCCCAGCCTGCATGGGCTGGGGAGGTAGGCCCAAGCCACAGCACCAGCCCGCGCGGGCTGGGGATGTAGGCCCAAGCCCCAGCCCGCGCGGGCTGGGGAGGTGATGCAAGCCCCAGCCCCATGCGGGTTGGGGAGATGGTGCGTGCCAGCCCACTAAGGGCTGGCCTGTTACCGGCTAGCCCAACCGGGCTAGCCTGCTGCGCCCGGGCAGCAGCCTGGGTGCAACCCAGGCCTGCCCTGGTGCACCCAGACCCCTGTTTCAGCCTGTTTTCAGGCTGAAGCATTCCAGCCAGCTGGAAATGCTGATTTTAGTGATTTTGGAGTGTTTTTTTCAAGTTTTTGGCATCAAATTTTCACTAATGTCAATCACTAACTACCATATAATGATTACTACACTATATTAAGGGAAACAAAGGGCCAAAGCTTAGCATTGCCTTATGAAGCAATATCACAAACACCTTATGTGCACACCCAAAATGAAAGCAAAGATGATCAAAGAGCTATGATTCACATGTTACATAATAAAACATGTGTTACTAAATGATTACTGAAATCAAAAGAGGATTAAACATATATTAGAAGAGGTTTTTAGCAATATACCTCTCTAGAAAGCAACAAAGACCACTATAGCATCAACCCAAATTGGCAAAAGATGATTAGGAGGCTATAAGATCAAAAAAACACATAAAACATGTATTACCAAATAAATTTCAGAAATTAGAAAGATATAAAAACGGATTTGAGGTGAGTATTTGCATTACCTTTGCATAGAATGACTTGCATAAGCTAAAACTAGAAGTAGATGAAGATAGAGGCCATTTTTGTCAAGAAAGCTTTAGGAATTGATTAGGGTTTTGATTAGGGATGAATGAATGAGGTTAGGAGAGTTTGAGATAATTTATAGAGGAGGTTTAGGGTGGGTTATTGAGTTAAGTTTAGTAACCCAATAAGAAGAGAGTTATTTACATGTTTCCAAAAATTAGTCTAAGTGTTCATATATGTTTATAAAACTCATTTTTCTTATCCAAACCCGTTTTTTAAAATCTCTCCTAAAATTTTTAACTTTCAAAAAAATAACATTTTATCCTCATTTTAAAATCCCATATTTCCCATTTAATTAAAATAGCCTTTCTCAAATAAATTTTGTTATTCCAAATCCTTTTATGCTTCATAAAAATAAATAAAAATCCTAACTTTTATTTATTAATCGGTAATGCAAATCCCGGGTTGTTACAAATAATTTACACTACATTTCTGCAAGATTTCATCATGTATGTCAAGGTTAAAAACAAGTTTAAACTTTTTAAAACAATTGTTTACTCACCAAGTATTTATAAAACAAAGAGCAATTTTTGAATTTTGATTCTGGAACTTTGTTTTAAATCTGAACTTGATGTTGATTTTGAATGCACTTTGTTTTTGAGTTGATTTGGTTGCTAGCTTGATCTTTGAATATGAATTCATGCTTAGGTTGAAATTTGAACATATGAAGTTGTTGTTTGAGTTGGGCTTGAAACAGGTTGTAGTTTTATTTTGATTGCCTTTTGATTTTTTTTAAGAAGATGAGAGAAAGATGCTTTTAGAAATGAACATGCAAATGGAATAACTAGTTTATTTATAAAATACTTAGTTATATAAATTAAAATTTAGATGAAAACACACTTTGCCACTTGTTAATGCATGTCACAATTAAGAGACAAATGTCAAATATGTTATTATCTATTTTTACAAATGTTTAAAAGCTATATTTAAATGTTTACAAAAGTTTAATCTCTTAATCAAATATAATTTTCTTAATTACTTATGTTTAATATAAATATGTTTATATTTTAAATCTTTTTTTATATATTACAAATCATTTTTATACAAGTGTAATTTAAAAGAAAGAGTATCAATCCTTTATTTAAATCTTTTCTTATGTTTTATATAACTTATGTACTATGTTTTTAAATATTTATAAATAAATAAATCATATTAATTCATGTTAAATTTAAAAAGAAATGATATTAAATCTTTTAATTAAATTCTATTTCAAACTCAAGCTAACATACTTAAATTGATAATTAAAAATAAATATTAGTGTTAAAAGTGTTTAATTAAAATTCTAAATTAACTTTTGAAGATCATAAATTGAATTATAAAACAAAGCTTTCAATCACAATATATACATATATATTACAATTTGAAATTTAAATCGTTTATTAAAGTAAAACCAAAGACTTCCTATTTACATTATATATACCAATATATACACACACACACACATTATAAATAGAAAACAATTTTATTAGCTTTAAAGGATAAAATTTTACCAATTCAATATTATTAGTATTAAAAAGATAAATTTTTCCAAATTAAATATTTATAAAAGAAAATTATTAAAAAGTATTACCAAATTTAAATCAATATTGTCAATTTAAATAATTTTTTTGAATAAAGATTATCAAATTGCTATTGCCCAAAATTCCGAGTCATCACACTACTATGGTGGCTACAGGATCGATTCAGAAACAAAAAATAATAACAATATCAATTACAAGTCGTAGAACAACAACACAGATGATATACATACACCCATACATCAAATGTAATACAACATATCACAAGTGGTATCACGACCATAATATATACATACATCCCCTTAAGAGAATATACATCATCAAGTTCCCAACAAGACAACTACTACAACAACTACACCATCTATCCAAGGTCGATAGTGAAATCCAAAAGATTTATTTTGCATAAGTCCAAATATCGTAGCCTACAACTGCTCTGACCCGAGTAATAAATACACGGGTTAGGCTAATTAGAACATGATATTAGTAATTGATACAGAGATATGGGTGTATAAGGGAAACATTCCTTTAAATGGAAAGGAATGATATAAATAAAGTTCAATTAACAACTCCAAGGGTGGAGATTCTATAATGGTTCAGAGTTAACTCATGAATAAGTTTAATACATCATAAATAATTCATACTCAAGGGTATTCAACATTAGTGCAAATAACCATCACAAAAGCCATAAGAGAAAGCATCAAAATCTCCTAAACTCATATCTTATGGAACTCTAATAAGAGTTCAAATTCTCATTTCGAAATCACCATAAATATATAAGCCTTCGTTTCTCTCAAGGCTATAAATAAAATCATCATTCCAAAATTGTGAAATCAAAAAACGTCAAAACACAGAAACTCTAGATTGGCCAGATCCCCAATTGCATGCCGAAGCAATGTTGCATGTGCCAAACTCAGACCAGTACTATATATATATCATAGTTACCCATCTCAGAAGACCGTAGTCATAATACATCTTAATGTCCATAGTCGTAATACATCGTGATGACCAAATTCATTATACATCCTGACGATAGAAGTCATAGAATATCGTGATGACCCAAAGGTCTATAGTACTTGTATACATCGTGAATGTGTCACAAACTCTCGGGTAGGAACTCGAGAAGTGCTAACGTGTGTCCCATACCACACGTTTGCACTTCATGGTTTACTAAATGCTAGTCAATGCCACACTAGAAAACATCATTAAATCTTAAATCTTCGAAAATCATAACATGCCTTATATAATTGGCAAGCATCAACAGACATCATTACTTGTCTCATCTCATCGACAAGTACAGAAACATCGTGATGGTTTTTCATAAACCATAATTCCCAAAATGGAAATCTCAACCCCATGACTTGCCTTATTTTATCGGCAAGTATAAAGATTACATCGTGATGGTTCTGATTGGCCATACTCCTAAATTGGAGGTCTCAAACCATAAAACTTTCCAAATATTGGCCAACTCAAATAATTCCTAAATATAGGGATTATAATTCTCAAAATAAGCCATAACATAACAAATCCCAAAAATCAACTCAAATTAATAGTCTAGAATAAATTCAATCGTACAAGTCCATAATTATCCTAAAAAGTAAACTGACATGTCCCATACCACGTATTTTACTAAATCGTTTAATTCTCTTCCTCGTATATTCAAAAAGTGCAAAAATATTATGTATTATTTATAAAAAATTAACTTGAGAAAACGGTATTTTAAAACAATTTTCTGAAACCATTTTGAAATCAATTTATTGACAATTCCCCTTATAATAGGAAATAAATATATTTAATAATTTAAAAAATAATTTAATAATTATTTCAAATGATAATTTTTTTAAAAATTATCTCAAAATTTGTTTGGAAGAAACAGTCTTAAAATCGAAGAAAAACGTAGAAAATACTCCAAAACCGATATTCAAATTCAATTCAAATTCAATTCAAATTTAAATTTCAAATTCCACCAAATCTTGGCTAGTCTATTGATAGGATCATAGCCCTTAATCATATACAAAAAAATCTCAAAGTCGTAGAGGAAATAGTGTCAAAAGCATAGCAATTGAAGGTAAAATGCTGCGGAATACAAAGGAAAAGGCCACCAATAACACACGCACAGAGGTTGACAAAGGGGTCGACACCCTTCTTTGGCCTGTCGACCTCCAGGTTGACCTGGAGAGAAGCCTAGTAGACATGCCTATTGACCAGGAGCAAGGTCGACAGTGAGGTCGATCTAGGTTACGTGAATTTTTTTCTGCTGCAAACCTTGTTCGTATTGTTTTTCCAACAGAATTTTGACATAACAAACAGAAGTATTTAGCAATGAAATTTGACATGGACAAATTTAAATAACTAAACTAAAATTCAAAAAAGATATGAAAGCAATTCGAGACAAAACCAAGAAGGTATAGCTGCTCAAAGTAGCAACCAGAAACGAGAAATACTCAGAAACAAAACCAGAAACAAATACCTATACAGAAAAATTTTCCAAGCAATTTTCTTTATAGAAGCTCATGATTTAGTTAGCGCTTGCGAGTTTGGAACTCATCTTTGTGATTTAGCAAGAATTAGAGCGATTTTGGAGCCAAGTTGCAAACTTTTGTGATGAAGAGGAGCTTCTAGGAACTGTAAAGCTGAAAGAGAGATATGCAATAGGAAATAAACTAGTTACAGACAATTCATATCAAGTTCTAAGATTTTTGATGAAACTCTTGTAGAATTGGTGGATATTACCTTCTCTAATCTCTATTTGGTAGATTTACTTCTTTTATTTTCAGCAATTTGAAAAAAGTTTGGATTTTTAGTTGAAGGGGGCCAATGTTTTGCTTATTTTCTATTTACTGTATCTTTTGCTTTTTGAGAAAGAAGAAGAAACAACATACGGTGTTTCTTTCCTTACCAGAAGTTTCCAAATTTACTAGTTGGATCCATGTACAAACCCAACAAGCCCAGTACCAAATATACTTAGTGAAATTCTAAGTACAAAGGCACCGATTAATTCATTTTAACAATATATATCCAAATTTTCTCATTTTTAATCAAATAAAATGTATATAACTAATTATATGAAAATAAAATTGTTATTTAAACAAAATAAAATTTATTTTAACAATAAAAAGTTAATTTTAATCAATAAAACCTTATTTTTATCAATATTAAACGATTTACATTCTTTTATTACAAAAACACCATCTTAATACAACCATTTATTCAAAAATTGTTTTCTTGTTGAATAAATTACGATAAATCATTCCAACATTATTTAATCATCCAAATATTATTTTTAAACAATATTTCATCTTTTATATTAATAAATTACAAAACTACTTCCAATTTCTCCTTTTTAAATTCAATAAAAGATTAATATTGACAATATTTTCCAATATTGTTGTATTAACTCAATTAAAATCAATAAATGATCATTTTCTCTCCAAATTCCCAAAA
Organism: Allium cepa; assembly: GCA_030765085.1. Classification (NCBI taxonomy): domain Eukaryota; kingdom Viridiplantae; phylum Streptophyta; class Magnoliopsida; order Asparagales; family Amaryllidaceae; genus Allium; species Allium cepa. The sequence goes on from CM060932.1 coordinate 303,013,374, forward strand.
TAAAGTTTTTTAAAACTTTGTTTTCATCAGTTTAGGTTTATTTCGATAATAAAATGTTTGCACAAAAAAGGGGCAAACAACTCCAAGTCGTATGATTTAGTCGATTTTTATATTGTTCTTAATGATTTGGGTGATTCATGCAAATATATAAAAAGCAGGGACTAAACTGTAAAAGACACACAGATTTATAGTGGTTCGGCCAGAATGTGCCAACTTCCACTTTTATATGCTATTCTCCTTTTTCGCTCAGATTACAAGTACAAAGCTTTGATTACAAGTATATGAAAGTTGTTTGAAAGTTCTATCCGTGCTTGAGCTCTCAAACTTGTCTGCCATTGTTGTACCCCTACCCCTCTATTTATAGAGTGAGGCTGGGGGTAGGGGTCTTGGATGTATATGGCTGTTGGTGGGCCTGGGCTGATGTGATCTGGCCTGGCCACGTTGGTTCGGTACGCCTTGGTCTGGAGATGGTTGGAGTGGCTTTGGTTCGGCAGTGGTTGGTCCGGTGGTGGTGAGTGGAGAGATGGGTTTTGGTCCGATGGGACTTGGTCCGATAGGTTTTGGTTCGGTGGAGAGTGGTGAGGCAGGGCCTTGGTTCGGTAGTGAGTGGTTCGGTAGGGCCTTCCTCCTTCTGGTTCGGCGATGCCTTCTTTCTTCGGTTCGATGGTGGTGGAAACGCACCCAACATTTGCCCCCCAAAGCGGGGCATATTCCAGCATATGTCGTGCTTTGTTTTAGGCCATTCAACTTGGACACTCTCATTTGGTCCCGAGCGCCGAACCAGTTGGTCCGGTCGTTTGTATTTAACTATAAGTATGGGCTCAACGCCCTCGTTATTCCTTACTGTTTGAAAGTACCGATCCAAATTTTCAACTGCCGAACCAAGTGAGGTTCCCCTCCACCGAATGAACCTTACGCTAGAGCTACCAAATGAGTCCGGGGGCATGAGTGCCGAATGAACCTTCGCCTCGCACTGCCGAATGAACTTGGGAGTGTGAGTGCCGAATGGATTTTAGCCTCGAACTGCCGAATGAATTTGGGAAGTACAAGTGTCGAATGAACTCTAGTTTCGAATTATCGATCGAGCTTTTATGGTTTGAATTATGAACGATATTCCAAGCCGTATGTACTTACTTGTTTATTTCTCCACATTCCTTGTTCTAACAGTATGTTTTTATCGTGTTGCAGATAATGTCTCGTAAAGTAGAAACTCGCTCTGATAAGAAGAAATCCAAAGACACGGGAGAGTCCCCCATAGTGCCCCCAGTTCGGGCAGAACGTCATGGACCAACCCCGAGATCGTTAGTAGATGGGTACGGCCCTCAGCAGCTCTTGAACTCACCGCCTGACTGCTTTCCCGGCTCCCTTAAAGACGAGCAGCTTGACATTATATCTAGATCCTTCGGGATTGACAGAGCGCACATGATGTTGCCGGGGGAGGGAGTGATGCCGTATAACCCCCATGAAGGATATTTTTCTTATAGTAGGTACCATTGCATGTGCGGGGCCATTCCTCCGATCAACGCCTGGATAGTCAGTTTCATCACCTACTTGAAGGTGGCTCCTTTCCAGCTTCAGCCCAACTCTTATGCCATCTTGGTGAGTCTATTTATTATCTTCTAGAGAAAGTACGGGCGTCCCCCTTCCAACCGGAAGATTTGGTACCTGTACAACTTGAGAGGCTACAAGAAAGGGTCTCCATACATCAGCTTGGAGTCAGCCGTGTCTTTCAAGCCAGTCCTGGACTTGTATTCGAAATTTAGCATGTTCAAGAAGGAATAGTTCTTTGTCAAGGATGACTCTGTTTCTTTCCACCGCTTCACCTCTGGCTGTAAGTTGAATCTTATTTATAATTTCTGTTCTGACTGCAATTCCCCTCCTTATGTGCTTTATTTCTTGCTAGCGACAAGTGGCTTTGCGGTTTTAGAGAGCGATCGCCTGGTTCAGATGGCTGCGGAGATAGAAGCCATTCCGAAAAGGGAGAGGGCAGCCTCTAACTTGATCAGGAATGCTACTCTTCTGGAGTTCAACTTGATTCTGCCACGCCAGTCTGTGGTCAAGCAAAGAGACACAGCTGCGGAGAAGGCTACCAAAGTTAAAGGAGAGGCCACGGCAAAGAGCAGCAAGAGGAAACTCTTCTCGAAACATCTAGTCGTCGGGGAAAGAAACTTAAGAAGTCTGATGGACCCTCCTCCAGCACATGTCCAGATGTTTCGAAGGTGGAAGATATGGAGGAGGAAAGAGGCGAGGACGAAGGAGGTGAGGCGGAGAGTGGAAGCGGTGGAGAAGGCGATGGTGATAGTCGCGGTGATGATGGTGGCAAAGGACAGAGCGGTGATGGCGTTGGGGCTTTGTCTTCTGAGCAGGCGGGCGAGATCCAGGAGTGGACAGATGATGCTTTCCGCCTATCTTTTGAGGGGTTGGAGGAAGGATCGGCCTTGGTGGAGAAGCCACAAAAAGCTGATAAGGCCGGGACTGGTGCCGATTCATCTTCCAAGAGCATTTCAGCTAAGGCAACTCCTGCGATTCAAGGTGAATTTTTGACTGCTGACGACTCCATTTATGATAAGGATTTAGGAATATTTTATGGCCAGCTCCTATCCTGGAATGAGATCCAGGACTTATTGCAGTATCCTACTCCTCCCCCGGGTTTGTATAACAAAAGCGTCTTTTTACTCTTCTTAACTTGATACGTTACTTGAATTATAGCTCAATGTATACTTGTAGCACTTGGTTTTTATTCCAGGAGTGGGCGGAGCGGCCAAGACATCAGATGTTCGGCACCGTCTTGAACAATACAAACTCCTCAAAGCTTCTACTAAGCCGAAGCCTTCGACTAACCGCCCCGGAGACGTAGTCGGCTACCGTCCTCTTCTTGGGGTCATCGAAGAGGATATCCAAAAGAAGAAGAGGAGCCGTTCCTTGTTGGAATCCTCACCTGGTCCTCAGCCCCCAACTCAACCTCTTAAGGATACCACATGGGAGAATATTGAGTTTATACCTTCCCCGCACCCGTCTGAAAACTATACTGTTACCCCAATAGATCATCCCGCCTTCGCTCGTAATCCGTTTGCGGTTCACCCAGATGTGGATCCAGGCTCTCCTGATATTTCCTTCGACGAGGCTACTAGTGAGCACCTTCTCCCTCGCAATCCTATGGTAAGGGTGCTTGATGAGGGCTAAGTCCCTGGACCTTGATTTGCTTACCACTCGGATTGTAACCTTGGGGGACGAGGCTAAGGCAAATATAAACCGGGTCGCTGAGGAGACCAGAAAGCTGATGGGGTATCATGCCTGACTGGTCAAGGCTGGAGAGGAAATCGAGAGTGCTAACATTCGATTGCGGTTAATGGTTTCCGATCAGGCCAAACAACTTGCCGACCAGGACATCTAGATCTCTCAGCATGAGGCCGCCTCCAGGCGACTAAAGAAAACCATGGAAGAGGCTAGCAGGGATGAGTTACGGAAAATAGAGGCTGCCTGTAAGGAACAGATCGATATGGCTATTGCAGCGGTGGACGAGGTTCGGAAAGCGGATCTCGAGCGGGTAGAGGAGTTACCCGGGAAGCTTGAAGCCGTAGAGCTTGCTCAAACCAAGCTGAAGGAGGAGATGGAAGCGATGAGGAAATCCTTTAAGGCTGACCACTCGCGATACCGATCGGAGAGGGATGCTGTCATCGCAAAGCTGTTGGCTTCTGAGGTCCGAATAGGGGAGTTCGAGGAGAACGTGGGGATAATGGATGAGATGCTTCAAGATATGTACTTTCGCACTTGGAAACTGGGCAACTTATCCTGGATGGATGATTATCCCCGAGCCATGGCCAGGATTTATCTCAGGGCTCTGGAGGAGGCTAAGGCCGAAGCATATAAGGAGGGTGGCGTGGCCTTTAGGATGGATGTGGTCATGGCACAGTTCACCAAGGAGGAGAAAGTGGCGGTAAAGGAGGGTATGCGGCTGCTTACTGCTGAGGAGGTAGGTGTGCAGTTGAAGGATGATGATCAAGGAGCAGATGCTGGTAGGTCTTCCCGTTTAGTCTTTTTGTAACTCGATTATCTATTGTTCATGACTATTAATGGATTCTTTCCCGAATTAGACAGGCAGGACCCTTGGAGCACCAACTACCTCTGGTCAGCGTGCCGAGAGTTCGGATCCCGCGGTTAAGTAGATCTCGAAGGGCCAGTAGGATAGAGGTGAAGCTCTGATGTAGTTGACTCCTTGACTTGATCGGGACATCTTTTGGTTTACTTGACATTGCTGTCTATGTTAGTCCCAAAATGTTAATGTAACTGTAATTATATTATTTGTAATGAACGACTTTATTCTTGGTATGTAATTTTTAACTTAAGCTGATTCTGTCATATTCGAATGCTTTTGTTGATGTGTTGTGTAAGAAATATAGCTGTGCACATGCCTGTGATTCAATCGTGTTTAATGCTAAGTTCTTGCGTAAACTATAACTTCATGTCTCGTAACGTTAGTGTGATGTGCGCATGAATTATAGCTACGTATTTATATGTAAGAGAGGAAAGTACCGCCCTTCGTGTTTTAGTTGTAGATGGTAGCTTTGAAGTTCTTGTGTGACTGAGTATGGAATGCAGCTAAGTGTCCTGTCATCCAGTTGTGAGTTCCTATCCCCATTTGCGAGCGTCTCCTATTTTGTGCCCTATACTTTAGGGATCGCTATATAGGATAGGAGGAAAGCTTTTAAATGAAATAGGAATATAAGAAATAGTAAAACTTCCAATCACGGAAGGCCTTCGATGTGCTAAAGTTCGTGGCAAACGGGTTTTGCAGTCACTTTCCCTAGTTGTGGGTCTTGGAGACATTTGTCACCCATCTTGTTTTCTTTTTTACCATAGCCGTACTTAAGACACATCGGAGCCGAGATCGCGCACGGTAACTACCCGGACCATTATGGCCCGTAATCGTGGGTATTATTCGATTTACCGTGGCCAGCTAGCGTGGGTGCCGATCGTCAACCATAAACTACCCCTGGCTGGCCACACCTTATGTTGGGGATTAAAGTTGGTTCACAGTTACTGGCGAGCCGAACGCCGTAATGAACTGCCTAGGCTATTTTCGGCCTCCTCGGTGGCTTATAATCGTCTCATTACAGGTTGCTTTGAGGGCCGTCGCGAGCAATGAGTTAACCCGCAGCAGAGGGATGCCGGAGCAAAAGTGTCTCATTGGCGAGGGCATAGATTCGTATAGTACCTGTTAGGTCTTGTCCAGGTGGAGTTGTGCTGTGATGTGCCTTGAATGGAAATGTCGTTTACACAGGATTTTGTTCAACAGAAAAGGATAAAGCTCAACAAGCAGCCAAGATATAAAGGAACAAGTTAAAAAAGAGACAAGGTTTTTAAAGTGGTTCGGCACGAGAATGCCAACGTCCACTGATTCTCTTTGTTAATTCACTTCATACGGGCAGTACAAGTTAAGAAAAGTATCGACGAAGGTGCTGGATGTTCCATGCCCTCTGGAACACCTCCCCGTCCACTGTTGACAAAATATAAGCTCTGTTGTGGAGGTCTTTATGAATTACTTATGGTCCGTCCTAGATTGGATCCAGCGCTCCGGGGCGCGGGAAGATTCGCCTGAGGACAAGATCTCCTTCTTGTAACTTGCGATGCTTGACTTTGGAGTTGTATTGCGATGCCACTTTTTGCTTGTGAGCTGCTGCTTTGAGTGCTGCATCGCTTCTTCTCTCTTCAATTAGATCCAAAGACATGTGAAGGAGTTCTTCGTTTTCTTCTGGGTTATAGTGGATCCTGCGGTGGGAAGGTACTACAGTTTCGAATGGGAGCATGGCCTCCGATCCGTATGCCAAAGAGAAAGGAGTATGCCCCGTTGATGATCTGAATGATGTGCGGTAGGCCCAAAGTGCCGTAGGAAGTTCATCCAGCCAAGCGCCTTTCGTTCTTTCAAGCTTCTTTTTGATTAAAGTTTTGAGAATTTTGTTGACAGCTTCGACTTTTCCGTTTTCCTGGGGGTAAGCCACAGATGAGAAGCTTTTGTGAATTCCGTGCTCTTGGCACCAGTCGGCGAACTCTTCGCTGTCAAACTGAAGTCCATTGTCCCATATGATTTTGAGTGGAACACCGTACCTGCATAGAACATTTTTGATCAAGAAGTTAATAACTTTTGCTGAGGATATTTTATTTAGAGGTTCCTCCTCCACCCATTTGGTGAAATAGTCGACTGCCACTATAGCATATTTGGCTCCGCCTCGGCCCACCGGCAGTTCGCCAATCAGGTCAATTCCCCATACTGCAAAGGGCCAAGGGCTGGTCATTTGAGTAATCTCATTCATTGGTAGTCGAGGAATCATGGCAAATTTCCGACATCTGTCGCATTTTTTAACGAAGTCTAAGGCGTCTTTGTTTAAGGCGGGCCAGAAATATCCATATCGGAGTACTTTCTTTGCCAGAGTCTGTCCTCTAGTGTGATCTCCGCAGCTTCCTTGATGGATGTTGGATAAGATTTCCTTAGCTTCCCTTCCAGCGACACACCTTAATAAGGGGTTAGAGAAGCCGCGCCGATAGAGGATGCCTTCTTGTATTGTGTAGCAGGAAGCTTTCCTCAAGATTTTCCTGACTTCGTTACGCTCGCGGGGCAGTGTGCCATCTTGTAAGAATTTTCGGATGGGAGTCATCCAAGTTTCCTCTTCGATTGCAGCTGCCAGATTCACTTGCTCGAAACTAGAGGTTAGTTGCTTTGAGATGGCTACTGTTCCAGAAATGGTACCGTCATTCATTCTAGCTTGCTTTGCCAGCTCGTCGGCCTCTTGGTTCTCCTCTCGAGGGATGTGCTTGATTAAATAGTGATCCAATCGATCGAGTAGCATCTTGGTCTTCTTTAGATAAGCTGTGAGTCGTTCCCCTCGAGTCTAAAATTCTCCTAGTATTTGGTTTACAATAAGTTGAGAATCACTATGAAGACATAAAGAACTGACTCCATTCTCTAAGGCAAGTTCTATTCCAGCTATTACTGCTTCGTATTCTGCGTCGTTGTTGGTGGCAGCGAATTCCAACCTTAGAGCATAGCGTAGCTTCCTTCCCCTGGGAGTGATTATTACAATTCCTGCCCCCGAGCCTTGTTCGTTTGATACTCCATCCACAAAGAGATTCCACTTATTGTCTCTTGCTATTTCAGATTGCTCTTTACCTTCATTGGTAGTGAATTCGGCAATGAATTCGTCCATGGCTTGTCCCTTGATGGCGGTGTGAGGATGGTAGGTGATATCATATTGACTCAGTTCAATGCACCATTTAAGTAGTCGTCCAGAAGTGTTGGGACGATGGAGCACCTGCCTTAGTGGTTGATCGGTTATAACCCTGATGGGATGAGATTGGAAATAGTGTCGCAGTTTCCGCGATGTGATTAGTAAACAGTATGCTAGCTTCTCGAGTTTAGGATACCGAGCTTCCGCCCCCGCAAACCTCTTGCTTACAAAGTATATTGGCTGTTGCGCGCGGTTGTCTTCTCTTACCAAAGCGGCGCTTAAAGCATGAGGTGACACAGCAAGGTATAGGTATAGCTCTTCGCCTTCGTTCGGAGTTGAGAGTACTGGTGGCCTCTGGAGGTGTTCGATTAGGTTAAGGAAGGCTGTTAAGCATTCTTCAGTCCATTCGAACTTTCCTTTGTCTTTCTTTAGAGCTTCGAAGAAAGGGATGCATTTGTCAGTTTCTTTAGAGACGAATCTTCTCAAGGTGGCCAACTTCCCATTTAGGCTTTGCATTTCTCTTCGAGTGGATGGTATCTTGATATCTTTTAGAGCTCGGACCTGTTCGGGGTTTGCTTCGATCCCCCTGGCATGGACGATGAATCCCAAGAACTTTCCTGATGATACCCCGAAGGAGCACTTTAGAGGATTCAGCTTCATCCCATATTGGCGAAGCATTTGAAATATCTCGTCCAGGTGGCTTACGTGATCGCCGGCTTTCCTCGACTTTACTAGCATGTCATCCACATAAACTTCCATAGTTCGTCCTATTAGTTCCGCAAATATCTTGTTGACGAGGCGTTGATAGGTAGCTCCGGCGTTCTTAAGTGCAAAAGGCATTACCCTATAGCAGTACAACCCCCGGTCAGTGATGAAACTAGTGTGGTCTTGATCGGGGGCGTGCATAGGAATTTGGTTATATCCCGAATATGCGTCCATAAAAGATAAGAGTTCGTGCCCGGTTGTGCTGTCCACAAGCTGATCGATTCAGGGGAGTGGAAAGCAATCCTTCGGGCAAGCGTCATTTAAGTTGGAGAAGTCAATGCATGTTCGCCACTTCCCATTAGCCTTCTTTACTAGTACCGGGTTAGCGATCCACTCTGGGTAGATGGCTTCTCGTATGAAGTTGTTGGCAAATAGGTTCTTTACTTCTTCATCGAGGGCCGCTGAACGCTCTGCCCCCATACTTCTCTTTTTCTTCTTTACTGGCGCCTTGGTAGGATCGATGTTTATTATGTGGCATGCCACGTCTAGGGAGATTCCAGTCATGTCAGCGTGCGTCCATGCAAATACATCCAGGTTGTGGCGGAGAAAATCAACGAGTTGATCCCTCAATTCTGCTCTTAGTTGAGATCCGATTTTCAACAGTCTACTTGAGTCGTGTTTGTCTACAAATACAAACTCCATAGCCTCTGCAGGCTCGGTAGCGGCCTCCTCCTCTTTGTCCCTGGGGTCTAATTCATTGAAAGGATCACTGGTATATCGAAGAGGAGGGGCTTTCTCTAGTTACTATGCTTCCAAGTTTTTCATGCAAAGAGGAGTCTCTGCATTCTTCCCTCTATCTTTCCTGCGATTATTGCGAAGTTTAGTTATATAGCAGTCTCGAGCGGCATCTTGATCTCCCTCTACTTCTCCTATTCCATCGTCTGTTGGGAATTTCATCTTCAGGCACCATGGGGCCAGGACGATTTGGAAGTCAGACAAGGCTGGTCTTCCAAAAAGGCGTTGTAGGCCGAGTGGTTTTCTATTAGCACAAATGTTTGTTTCCGTACAACGAAGCAGGGATGACTTTCTATTTCAACAAAGAGGTCCAGTTGCCCGTGGGGCATCTTCGCATCTCCAGTGAAACCTTGTAGCGGTTTGTTGCAGGGAGACACATCCTTCATCGACAGCTTCATTTTGTCGAAAGCATGCTTAAATAGGATATTTACTGAGCTTCCAGTGTCTACTAGAATTCGGAAAACTTTGGCTGGACTGAACCAGGCAGAGATAACCATAGGATCTATGTGAGGGTATTGCCTTCCTTCTAGGTCACGCCTACCGAATATGATGTCATTGTTCTCTTTCCGCTTTGGGTGGCGTTCTTCTATAACAGAATTAACGCAGTCTTCATTGTTTCTAAGCGACCTTCCATATCTTTCCATCTCTGCCCAGCTTTTGTCGACGATGTGTGATCCTCCCGATATGGTATGGACTACTATCTTCTCTTGACTGGAGCCGCTGGTGTTGCGATTTCCTCCGCTCACTTCTAGGGGGGTAGCCTTGGGTTCTCATTGGCAGGAGCTGGTGTCTTGTCCTGACCTTTTACATAGTGTTCTAGTCTCTTCCTTCTGATGTGTTCTTCAATTAAGTCCCGGAGATGATGGCATTCATTGGTGTCATGCCCATGAGATTCGTGGAAGCGGCAGAACTTTCCAGACTTAATTGCGTTATCTGATTCCTTCTTGTGTGGGGGGCGTATTTATTTAACTTCGTCTTGGATGGCCAGGAAGATGTTTTCGATTGTTTCATTCAAAGGAGTGTAAGTGTCAAATCTCGGACTTGGCCGATAAAGACGCTTTTCTCCTTTCTTGCCCCCAGCACTATCTCTGGAGTCATTTCTTCGAACGTCCTTTGCTACAGTGGGTATGTCGCCATGAGCTGTCTTAGTTTGTTGCCATGTCTGCCTTTCAATGGCAGCGTCTTCAAGTCTCATATATTTTCCGGCTTCATGGAAGAAATTGGGTAAGGTAGCTGGCTTTTCTTTCGTTAAAATCCTAGCAAATTTAGTATCTGGATGCACACCACTACAGAGGGCCATTAAGATCAATTTCTCATCGGCATCTTGGACCGAGGCCGCTGTGGCATTGAATCGGGTTAGATATTGTTGCACTGTCTCTACAGGCTTTTGTTTGACATTGGATAAGGAATAAGCGTCCTTGGGTTGTTCCACATGAATACGGAACTGGCTGATGAACCTTTCTTTCAACATTTCCCATGAGCCGATGGATCCTCGGGGTAGATGGCAGAACCAGGAGGTAGCTAGGTCTGCCAAGAATAGTGGAAAGCATTTGCACAATACTCCTTCCGTTGGTCCGCTCATGAGCATATGTTGTGTATATCTCTGCAAGTGTACAACGGGGTCAGAGGTTCCCTTGTAAGGTTCCATTGTGGGCATTTTCCATTCTCGGGGGGTGATGGCAATTTCGATATTGCGGGTGAAGGGGCTGGTTACCCTCGCGCCTATCCCTCGATCTCTTTGATCCCATCGGACGCACTCTCTGAACAATCGCACCATCCTTTCATCGGAATTTGGAGCAGATAGAAATGAGTTTGGTTCTTCTCTGCGGGATTGATTCCGTCCAGATGACCTATAGGGATGGTATCGTCTATCACTCCTAATATTTTCTAGTGGCTGCCTCTGGTCTTCTGGGAGCATGTTAGGGTCAGCTACAGTTGGCCCTTGTCTGGATCTTCCCCTGTTGCGTTCTGTTCCAAGCATTTCCTCGGGTCCAACTTCGGGCTGGACTCTAGCTCGGCCCCGTTTATTGGTGTTCGCATGGCTTGGTAGCATGACAGGCTCAACTACATCCGACCCTCGCCTGGTACCTCCCCCGTTGGGTTCGGTTCCAAGTGTCTCCTCCGGTCGGAATTCGGGCTGAGTCCGGGCTCGGCTCCTACCATTGTTGTTTCTGTTGTTTGCTTCTTCGAAGAAGAAAGATCTTTGTCGCCTCCCAAGTCCTCCAGACTGGGACTCATCCCATGATTCAGTGTTGCGGTTGGATTCTTCTGCATCCGTTAAGCGTGACATGAGTTGGTTCACCAAGGCTTCTTGTTGGGATGTGAAGCGATCAGTCACTTCAGCCACAACCTTGTCTAGATCTGCCCTAGTAATTGCTGCCGGTTGTTCCATGGCAGGGGCTGTCGGATTTGTCTGGTTTCCATTTGGTACTGCTGTTGGAACGGGACGATTCTCTTGATCTGTGATCACTGGATCTGGAACACTGCTGGTTGCGATGTTCTTTCCTTTGTTAGCATCTTTCTTCTGCCTGGGAGGTATGTCTTCCAAGCGATGAGCGATGCTTGTTGGGAAGAAGGTTAAGTGAGAGAAGCTGAAGCTTCGAGCTCCTATTCTCAGTGAAAACACCAAAATTGTTTGCACAAAAAATGGGCAAACACCTCCAAGTCGTATGATTTAGTCGATTTTATATTGTTCTTAGTATTTGGGCGACTCATGCAAATACATAAAAAGCAGGGACTAAACTGTAAAAGACACATAGATTTATAGTGGTTCGGCCAGAATGTGCCTACGTCCACTTTTATATGTTATTCTCCTTTTCTGCTCAGATTACAAGTACAAAGCTTTGATTACAAGTATATGAAAGTTGTTTGAAAGTTCTATCCGTGCTTGAGCTCTCAAACTTGACTGCCATTGTTGTACCCCTACCCCTCTATTTATAGAGTGAGGCTGGGGGTAGGGGTCTTGGATGTATATAGCTGTTGGTGGGCCTGGGCTGATGTGATCTGGCCTGGCCACATTGGTTCGGTACTCCTTGGTCCGGAGATGGTTGGAGTGGCTTTGGTTTTGTAGTGGTTGGTCCGCTAGTGGTGAGTGGAGAGATGGGTTTTGGTCCGATGGGACTTGGTCCGGTGGTGAGTGGAGAAAGGGGTCGTTTCGGTGGTGAGTGGAGAGAGGGGTTGGTTCGGTCGTGAGTGGAGGGAGGGGTTGGTTCGATGGTGAGTGGAGAGAGGGGTTGGTCCGGTGGGACTTGGTCCGGTAGGTTTTGGTTCGGTGGAGAGTGGTAAGGCAGGGCCTTGGTTCGGTAGTGAGTGGTTCGGTAGGGCCTTCCTCCTTCTGGTTCGGCGATGCCTTCTTTCTTCGGTTCGGTGGTGGTGGAAACGCACCCAACATTAAATGTTGAAATACATCACTTATTTAATTTATTAGCTCTAACTAATATAAACCCAATATTTATAATTTATTTAACCAAATACTTATCCAATCAAATTTAATCCCTTACTGAGCCTCAACACATTGTTTATTTTAAATAAACAATTTTTAACAAAATTTATTTTCTCCATTTTATTTTATTCTCAATATTAAAATATAACTATCGTTATATTTTAATATTATATGTAATCACCAATACCAGGGTTATTGCACGCATCGTATTTCCCTAGCCGATGTACATAAGAAATACATAGCTAGCTACAACATGAAGCTGACTGCACCACTCATCCTTGCATAACTATAAGTATATATGGTCAAGTCGTCTACACCCTTGATATAGCTAATCCCCTGGATATACATCCTATTTCTAGTTTTAGTCATATTGCTGGTGAGGCTACTTCTAGCATTCCAGCACATGAGTCAAACTCGAACAGGTCTCAAAAGCATATTTGGATTCCTATATCTCAATAGATCTCAGAATCATACATGGATTCACATATCTCAATAGATCTCAGAATCATATATGGATTTCCATATCTCAACAAGTCTTTGAATCATACATGGACTCCAATACCTGGAATAGATCATGAACAACTATATGTGTTCAAGCATCTTAATCAGATCTCGAATCTCCTCATAGATTCCAACATCTCAAACCAATCACTAACCTCTTCCAAAGTATGGAATATGTATATGGTTTTGGAGTGGTTACAGTTTTGAGTCATCTTATATAAGTACACTCACTCTGTTACCACCCTATAAATCCAATCGATAGATTTTTAGTTAACCTAATAGCGGTTTTTTCAAACATAAACAGACAATACATAAGTATGGAGATAATCTCCTAATAGGACTGATTTCCTTATCATTTATCCTAGAAGAGTAATATGGGTTTATGCATACAATATAAAATATTCAAAGATAATTGTACCATATAATTCCTATCTTTCTTCTAGATGTTTCTAGAGTTATATTTTGGTCAAATTCAACAATAATGAGAATGACCGCAAAAGGGAAACTACGCCCCATATGCTTTACATACACAAGTAATCACAAAAGTATGATTAACACAAACAAAGCACGATTAAGTCACATAAACGAATTTTAATCAATTTTTTAATTAATTAATTATCAACTAAGAACCATTTTTCTAATCAAAACTCCTTTTAAAACTTCTTTATTAATGAAACCATGCTTACTGATTAAACTTCACTTTTTAATTAAAACTTCACCATTCATTTTTACATATTTCGATACCCTCAAAAGTGTTTACATACTTATCTCAGTGGTATAAGTATACTCACAAATCAATAACAAATTTTACTTAAAACACCGTCAAAGAGGTTAAAATAAATATCACCCAAACATTGTTACTATAAACCCCTTCGCTCTTTTATACTTTAAAACTTACACTTTTCTATCTTTTTCCAAAGGTTCCATACTTGTTATTATCTTTAGAATTCCATTATTAAAGATCAAAATATTTTCCCAAAATCATTTAACTATTTTCTCCACTTTAAAATATAGTTCAAGGGTTGAAAACAAACGTTACTAACACATTGCATACTACAAACCCAAAACACTTCACACTTAATAATTACCCTTAAAACTCTCTTTTAAAGACTTAATTACAATGTAGAATTTAAGACAAATGTTACCCAAACATTGCCACGACAACCCAAAACATTTCATTCTGTAATCGTTATCTTTAAAACTTGCTGCTTTTAAAGATTTATTTATACTTAAGTTTTAAAGATAATTGTTACTCAAACATTGTCACTATAAACCCAAAACATTTCACTTATTATAATTTTAAGTAATTTTTATTAAAGCCGTGATTATATTCCTAAGTGTAATTAATAAGGGTGATAACAATGTTACTAAAGCACCGTTTACAGTAACCCAAAAATACCATTCACTTAAAAATAGTTAACTTATAATTTACCCAAAAACTATAAACGCATGTATTATAATTTGAAACCATTTGCTTATAAAAATTCAAAAATAATTATAAAATATATTTGAACTTTAAACTTCTTATTAAATTATTTTAATAACTTCTCACAAAACTTCTTTAAAAAGATTTGGGAAAATATCTAAAGTAAAAATCCTTTTATACTTTGCTAAAAACCAAGATTTTCAACACAACATTGTTTTACAATTTCTATAACTTTTCAAACCAATTCCTTTATGTCAAACACACTCAAAACATACATATAGAACAACCCAATATATATTCCTAATATATTCATATTTTAACCAATTTAATAAGTTTCATATATGGGGGATTTTAAAGTGCATTTATAGAGACTATTTCGCTTCAAACATTCACACACAATTTCCAACTTTACCAAACAACAACATTACCAACCATGTAAACAAGTCCATGTTTTAGAGGGTTATAAGAGAGATTCTACTAATATAAAGTTGTTACTTGCTTTCCAAAGCAAGGAGAGGTCCAAAGTTATAACTTGCATTATTTTATGTACCATTTATATTTTAACACAACAAACATATATATCACAACAATATACATATCAGATGGCAAGTAAACTCACCCAAGCCTAAGTTAAACCAAGTTGTAGAGGATCTCGCAATGAATGCAACATTGTAGATGAAAACTCAATTGGACCTCGTATGCAAAAATTATTGATTTTATAAGAATTCAGATTATTAACTTAATTAATTAACTTAATTATAACAACTTACCTCTTAATCTATCTTTCCACTCCCTTAAATACCCTTGTACATGCTCAAATCAAACCCATCCCCAAACATCCACATATATGCAGTGACATAGAGCTCTACTCTACGAAATTAATGCTATTATCTCTAACGATCTTCTCTTCACTCGAGATTCATGATGCAACCACCTATTACCAACTCGATCGCCTCCTGCCAAATCGGCCTATAGCATTCATGTCACTTTATCAAATGTTGCATCTTGCCTCAACCACTTCCTGCTCCTTCGATCTTTGCCAATCAACTTCCCTTCAAACCTAAGTCCATAGGCACAATCAAAATCACCTTCAGTGCTTCGGTCATCGTCGTGACCCACTGTCTCGCTACATGACAACTAATTATTGTGACTTTCAAATTGCCGCCACACCACCCCATACTACCTTCACCAATTTGTCTTTGCAAGGGAAATACAATCGTGCACTCAAATTCACTTAGCTCCCCCTAAATAGCCTACACCCCTAAATCCTAGTTTAGCAACCTTCACGTCGCACATCTCTAAACATCATCGCACATGCTGAAACACATATTGATTTGAAACCCTCGCTCACAATAGTTTAACGGATCCGACTTTGTTTATGTTAGTGGCCTCTAACACTAAACTAATGAATGTAGCGGCTCACATTTCTTGGTTACAGGCAAAAATTAAAAATGAAGAAAGAGGGAAAAGAGGAATGGTGGGAGATAAGAATGAATGTAAGGGTTATTTAAAATAAAAATAAATTATATTTTAATTATCTTTTTAATCGATTCATATTTCGAGCTCGCACGATCACACAATACATCAGATCGCTATGAAACTCGTCGGCGTACATCGCCTCATTATTCTAGTTCCAATGGCATTAGTTTCATCAAAATGCAAGACAGTACCTCAGGATGATAAGTTCACTTGTTGTTAAAAAAATTAGTATTAAAACAAGTTTAATCACTTTATTTATAAATTAAAAGTTTACCATTATCATTTATTATTTATAAAGAGTTTAATAAGCTTTCAGAATAAATTTTATTAACTTTAAATCCAAGATTTACATATTTAAATAATTTCAAAATTAAAATATAAAGTGTTCGAAATTCAGGGTAGTTACATATATCATATGCATAGATGGAATTACACATAATAGTTGTATATAGTGGACATAACACTTTAATAGAAATCAGTTGGTATATATTAGCGTTATGGATAAAGTATGTAATTTTCCAATCACCCTAACGTTGTTTAGACCTCCTCCTCATTATATACCACATGACATATTTAGAGGGACTAAGAAATGAAGCAACACGAGAACTGTAGATGTTGGAGTGTTCTCATTCATGCTCGACATTGGCAAGGGATCAGACACTAAAGGAATAATATTAATTCCAAAGTAGTAGTCTTAGTCAGCATATATATTCTATTATATTTTATAATTCTACTGTAAGTTCATTCTCTAATATACTTATGTTTATTACTGGTTACTAAAATAATGGTTAATTTGCTAATGGACTTGGGTTTTTATTTACCTAAAATTTTGGCCCATTAAGGTGCGGGTTGTTACACCCGAAGAGGATGATCCATTTCATGAGTGGTTACTGGCATCTGTTGAGGAAGAGAAACAATAGGCCGTAGTTGCTACAGGCATAGATGCTGCTAAGAATGCCACGGCAGGCTCAATAGTTTCTAGAAAAACAAACGAAATTTGTTTCGATAACAGAGATGAATTATAGAATATCAAAAATGCATACAAAAGCTCATTCGCAGACAAAGGATAAGAGAGTAACCCAATGTAAAAAATGAAGCAAAATCTATTGAATCTTAATGTAGTGGTAATTTTGGCTACATTTTATAATTTTATCGAATCTTAATAACTTTAAAATTTAACTACATTAAGAAAATGCTGTTATAATTTAATAGCAATTTAGAATTATGTGTTATTGCATTTGAATATTTCAACTTCATTAATATGATGCAGTAATAATTTTTTTGTGTTTGATGATTTATTCTAGTTTAGTGCAGTTATAGTTTAACTGTAACAAATACAGCTATTACTTAATTGTATTTTCTGAATTATGCAATTATGGTTGCATTTGAATCTTCAACTAAATTTATGTGGTGAAGTACTAATTTTGGCTACCTTGTGTCATTTTATTCAATCTTAATACAGTTATAATTTAACTATAGTATGAAAATGAAATTATAATATTAACTACATATCAAATATGAAATTGAATTTAAACTTCATATTTATTAATTTTGAATGTACTAATTGATTGATGCAATTATAGTTGCACTTGAATGATGCATCTATAAGTACATTATTTATATGAAAAATTACAATTTTTCATAAAAATTCAATAATTGGCTATAAACATATGCATAACATATATCATTTAAAAGATCGTAAAATTTATGTTTTAATGGAGAAAATAGTTTATAAATATGATGTTTCTAGAAAATATTATTGTATTTTAAATATTTGAAATTTATGTAGTGAAAAGAATTAAAATAAGTGTAAGTATAGCAACTGCTAACAAAGGATATCAACGGATAGGGATCTGATTTACATAAATTGTCGAAGAAGGGTATTTTGTTTATTTTAATTAAAAGTATGGACCTTTCGCCCAAAGTCCCTATATATATTTTTATTTTTTATTTCAGAATGTCTTTTTTTTATACCCGATCCATCATAGGTTTTGGTTGAACTATTGCAATAAAAAGTTCAATCATCATCCAACATTCATTTAATTCCAAGTTTTACTCTGCTTGAGCACTTCATTTTGCATGGATTAACTTTACTTTTGGTCCCCTATTGAATCTCATTATTCCATAAAGAATACAATCAATTAATGTTACATCCATCCCTTACTTGTAATAAATTGCTCAAAAGCCTCTTCATTTTAAAAACAAAACCTGATCAACATTAATCATTTCTTAAATTTTCATTTCTTATTAAAATATCCTTCCATATATATGAGATATATGAATCTATTGCAAATACCATCTTTAATGCATTTTCTAGAATACCTACCATAATTTTTTCTTTTTAAAGTCTATCATAAAACCATTGAATTGTATTTTGGATGTCAATTCAGTCGTCAATTTTGTGTTCTAATTTATAACATCTCTCAAAATATTTTCTACACTTTATCTTCTACTATGAATTAGAATGTATAGTAATCACAAAAAAAATTATTATTTTTAATTAAAAATATTATTCGTTGTTTAGTTATCAATTAACATATGTCACTACTTCTCTTACATATATGTGTATGTTAGTGTGCATCTATTATCTATTATGTTGCATATTTAGTTGTTGTTCTAATTACGCAGAACCTTATGCTTGCCCATAATCATACCCACTTGCTTACTTTTTAAGTTATTGTTTGCTCTAGCAATATATTTTTCCATCAACTACCATGCTACTTGGGTGAGAAGTTGGTGAGCATTTGTATTTTTTAGTAGAACATTTACCTTCATGGTGAATAGTATTTATGATAATTAGCAGAACAATTCCATAACCAAAGATGGTAATTTACAAATTTTAAGCTTTGCATAATATATATACATACATATTAATTTGAATGTTAAATGTATAGGTAACAAAGGTGTTTGCACTAATGAAAGACACATATTATAACTTCAAGATGAAATATGGACAACGGGAGTTATTTATGATTTGTACAATTCATATGTGGATTTGATGGGTTTTGTTTGAAAAATTAATATAGTGCGTTGGATGTAATCAGAAATGGTGCTTATATTACTCTTGCACTAAAATGTTAATAGCATTCATTAGACAATCCTTTTGTTCCTACATTCGGGAAGAAGAAGCAAAATGTGTAGATAACGATTTTTGTGTAGAAATATTCTTTTTGGGTAATGCTTGACATACTACATGTTTGCGCAAAAAATGGGCAAACACCTCCAAGTCGTATGAGTTAGTTGATTTTATGTTGTTTTTAGTGATTTGGGTGATTTATGAAAATATATGAAAAGCAGGGACTAAACTGTAAAAGACACACAGATTTATAGTGGTTCGGCCAGAACGTGCCTACGTCCACTTTATATCTTATTCTCCTTTTCCCTTCAGATTACAAGTACAAAGCTTTGATTACAAGTAATTGAAAGTTGTTTGAAAGATCTATCCTTGCTTGAGCTCTCAAACTTCTCTGCCTTTGTTGTACCCCTGCCCCTCTATTTATAGAGCGAGGCTGGGGCAGGGGTCCTGGATGTATATAGCTGCTGGCGGGCCTGGGCTGAAGCAATTCTTGCCTGGCGGCGTCCTGGTTCGGTAGCGTTTGGAGTGGTTGGAGTTTGGTTCGGTAGGGAAGTGGTTCGTTGATGGTGGGTTTTGGACCGGTGGTGGGTTGGTTCGGCATGGAAGTGGAGAGGTGGTTCGGTATGGTTTGGGGGGAAGGTTGGTTCGGCATTGGCGTGGAGAGGTGGTGGTTCGGTGGAGGCTGAGGTTTGGCTCGGCAGTGGAGTTGGGAATGCCGAATGGACTTCGGCATTGGGAATGCCGGGTGAATCTCGGCATTGGGAATGTTGGATGAGCCATGGTATTTCGAATGCCGAATGAGATCTCGTTTCATACTGCCGAATGGGCTTGAGTGTTGGAGTGCCGAATGGACTCTCGCATTGTTTCACCGAATGAACTTTTATATTTGAATCATGAGTGAAATCTCAGACTTATATACGCTTGCTTGCTTCTTCTTGGTGCGGTCGTGGTGGAAATGCACACAACATTGATATTCCAGTTTTGACCAAAAATGGGATAACACTTTGCCCCCCAAAACATGCCTTGCGGTAGGAAGGCGTGTTTTGTAATGCCATGAGCTAGATGTTCATATCCTGTCGATGTCCTTGCGGTAGGAAGGCGTGTTTTGTAATGCTATGAGCTGGATGTTCATATCCTGTTGACAACCCGTAAAGAGCCTGATATTTTATATGGCCGCAAATGACGACCGTTCGGGATCAAGCTATTTGGGATGAAGCGCGGCCGTTCATGGTCAAGCGCCTAACTTCAAGTGACGACCGTTCGCGATCGAGTCATTTGAGGTGAAGTGTGACCGTTCACGGTCAAGCATCTAAATCCATGTGACGATCGTTCGAGATCGAGTCATTTGCGGTGGAATGTGATCATTCACGGTCAAGTGCTTTACTTCAAATGACGACCGTTCGGGATCGAGCCATTCGAGGTAAAGTGCGACCGAG
This sequence comes from Allium cepa, assembly GCA_030765085.1. Lineage (NCBI taxonomy): Eukaryota > Viridiplantae > Streptophyta > Magnoliopsida > Asparagales > Amaryllidaceae > Allium > Allium cepa. The sequence continues at coordinate 303,033,457 of CM060932.1, forward strand.
CCCGGTCAGAGGGCGGACCTCAAATGGCGACCGTTCGCGATCAAGCAACTTGCGGTGAAATGTGACCGTTCACGGTCAAGCGCCTTACTTCGGATGACGATCGTTCGAGATCGAGCCATTCGTGGTAAGGTGCGACTGTTGGCGGTCAGGAGGTGGGCCTCAAATGGCGACCTTTCGCGATCGAGCCATTTGTGGCGAGATGAGTTGTGCCGTTCGAGGCGAGTTTGTGACTGTTCGAAGTCGGGTGCCGTTCGAGGCGAATTGTGACCGTTCGCGATCGGGTGCCGTTCGAGGCGAATTGTGACTGTTCGAAGTCGGGTGCCGTTCGAGGCGAATTGTGACCGTTCGAGATCGGGCCGTTCGAGGCGAATTGTGACTGTTCGAAGTCGGGTGCCGTTCGAGGCGAATTGTGACCGTTCGAGGTCGGGTGTCGTTCGAGGCGAGTTGTGACCGTTCGCGATCGGGTGCCGTTCGAGGCGAATTAGTGTTCCCAGGGGGGACTTAATAATATCAATGCCGGAGTTATTGTTTGGGGGAGTTTCCGAATCAAAGACTTCGGCAGTTCGCTGCCATGCAAGAGGTGCTCGTGGACCGTTCGCGATCCACGGGCATACAAGTAATTTTTCCATAGAATTGTAAATGTTAAAGCAATAATCATATGAATCTTACAGCAGAAATGTCCAAACAGGAAGAACTTAAATGTTCAAATAAAAATCAAAGCAAAAAGCAGAATGAAGATGTCAAAGCGTAAACTCTTACTATAATGCGGCTGGTAGTCATTCAAAGCATGCCTATGGATCGTGCGCGATCGCTTACATGTGTAAATGATTTAACCGTGTTAGCGAGAGGTTTACAACTTGTTCATCGTTATTTTAATCAAGCAATCAATGGATAATCAAACGGTGCCCCGATCCAGGGTCACCTCTAGCCGATGTAGACGGTGGTCGCTCTGGCTCCACTGCTGGAGTTCGCCTCCTCACGTACTGAAGGAGCATACCGTTCCTGATATTCCCTTCCACCTCGTCCTTCAAATGCCTACAATCATTAGTGTTATGACCGTTTAATTCATGGAATACACAAAACTTATCTGATTTTCTTTCGTCAGAGGTTGGATCCCTTCGCATTGGTCTACGATACGGAACCTGCCCCTTGGTATCCTGATAAATTCGTTCCAGACTCTCATTCAGCTCAGTGTGAGTGATGAATCGCGGCTCCCTCCTTTGCCGCTTTGACCTGTCCCCGTCATTCTCAGTCTTTCTTTTACCTCTGCTAGTTTTCGCGCCTTTCTCAGGGGGGTTTCCGCTCTTGATTGCGTAAACGTCATCTTCTTCCTCTCTTTCTGCACTAGCATCTTCCAAACGCAGAAACTTTTCAGCCTCATGATAGAACTCTCCCAGATTCATAGGCGGGTCCTTGGTTAATGAATTCTTGAACTCTGTACTATCAGCTATTCCAGATACAGCCGCCATCATGAACATAGATGGATCTGGTCGATCCACTGATGCTGCCGCCGCATTAAATCGCGTTAGAAAGCTCCTCAAAGGCTCTCCAGTTTTCTGCTTCAAGGTTGCCAAAGTCATCACATTCTTGGGTCTCGCAATATGAACCCTGAATTGCCTCATGAATCTCTCAGTTAAATCTGCCCACGTTCCTATGGAGCCACTCTCCAGTTTCCTAAACCATAACGGTGCAATGTCCGTCAAATACAGTGGAAAGCACCGGGCCATGATCTCCTGTGATGCCCCCAGAACTTTCATGTGCCTCATATACTTTGTAAGATGGACCGCATGGTCTGTCCTCCCATCGTACATCTCTACTGATGGTAGCTTGAATTCTGGTGGGTTCCTAGCCATCCTAATCGCAGAAGAAAAAGGACTCCTGTTTACATCTTCCATGTCTCTGTTTACTAAACCGCCTCTCATAGCACTTCTAACCATCTCTGCTAATCTGTCATTGTCTCCAAGCTGTAGTCCTCGTTCACTGCCTTCGACCTGCCCCCCGAGTCCGCGGGAGTTTTCATGTGTATGCCTCCCTGGATGAACGTTCATTCCTCTATTGATACCAGGTGGCTCGGATGCCCCCATCTCTCTTCCCGGGGACGGATCAACATGCTCTGCGTGAGTGCTCCTTAGCTCTGGTGCTACGCCAGATGGTCCTGCTCCGTTCTGAACTCCAATTGCTCCTTGGTTTTGTGCTCCAAGTTGCCCAATTTGCTGAAGCAAGTTCTGGATCATCTCTTCTTGTCTTCTCATCATAGCCTCCATATCATCCCTGGTGATGAAGGCTGAAGCTTGATTTGCTCCTGAGGAAGCCTCTTGACTCCCTTCCTGTTGACTCTGCTCTGGCCTTGGCCTTCTGCTTGATTGTCTCGCCATGACTCTTCCAATCTGAATCTCTAAACTCTCAAATTCAACTTCCAAGCAGTAGGTCCTTGAGTTCAATTCTCAGTGAAAGCACCAAAATGTTTGCGCAAAAAATGGGCAAACACCTCCAAGTCGTATGAGTTAGTTGATTTTATGTTGTTTTTAGTGATTTGGGTGATTTATGCAAATATATGAAAAGCAGGGACTAAACTGTAGAAGACACACAGATTTATAGTGGTTCGGCCAGAACGTGCCTACGTCCACTTTATATGTTATTCTCCTTTTCCCTTCAGATTACAAGTACAAAGCTTTGATTACAAGTAATTGAAAGTTGTTTGAAAGTCCTATCCGTGCTTGAGCTCTCAAACTTTTCTGCCATTGTTGTACCCCTGCCCCTCTATTTATAGAGTGAGGCTGGGGGCAGGGGTCATGGATGTATATAGCTGCTGGCGGGCCTGGGCTGAAGCAATTCTTGCCTGGCGGCGTCCTGGTTCGGTAGCGTTTGGAGTGGTTGGAGTTTGGTTCGGTAGGGAAGTGGTTCGGTGATGGTGGGTTTTGGACCGGTGGTGGGTTGGTTCGACATGGAAGTAGAGAGGTGGTTCTGTATGGTTTGGGGGGAAGGTTGGTTCGGCATTGGCATGGAGAGGTGGTGGTTCGGTGGAGGCTGAGGTTTGGCTCGGCAGTAGAGTTAGGAATGCCGAATGGACTTCGGCATTGGGAATGCCGGGTGAATCTCGGCATTGGGAATGCCGGATGAGCCATGGTATTTCGAATGCCGAATGAGATCTCGTTTCATACTGCCGAATGGGCTTGATTGTTGGAGTGCCGAATGGACTCTCGCATTGTTTCACCGAATGAACTTTTATATTTGAATCATGAGTGAAATCCCAGACTTATATACGCTTGCTTGCTTCTTCTTGGTGCGGTCGTGGTGGAAATGCACACAACATTGATATTCCAGTTTTGACCAAAAATGGGATAACACTACAAATAAAGGTACTTGGTACTTTTGAAATCAGCTAGTACGAATGTATGTTATTCTTCATTAGGCGGTTTCCTTTCGCTCTTTTTCTAGCTTAGTTGGACTGTAATTTTAAGCATATATTTACTTCATTATACGTATAGAGGCTTCGCTCTACATCTATTATGGTAGATTTGTTCTCAAAATTTTCTTTCTTTACAAGTGCACAATTAAAAGGCAAAGATTGACTTTGCTTATTACATCAGTTTTCTTACATTATTTCTACGATGATTCATAATTATCGAGTTCCTTTTCAATTAGCTTGTCATATTAATATGTAATTTTGCAATCACTAGAAGATGTTTAATCACTATATTGAACCTAAACCCACATTTGAGCCCTTTATATGGATCTATATGTATTAATTATTGGATTGGCAATTGAAAATAGTTAATCGATAGTTTATTTAGTAGGTTTTTTATATGTAATGTATGAAAATATCCATATACAGGCAAATCGTAATGCTACTTAGTTTCAACTTTAAATGATTTTATGTAACACCCAATATTTTTTTGCACTACATTATAAGGAATAAATTAAGAAAATAAATAATTAAACAATAGGTTAGTGAATTTAAGTAATAATGGAAAGGGAGTGCAATGGGAAAGAGGTTATGTAGCGATCTTGAAATTTGAATACTTCGTCTTCGAACATCGAAACGTTTTGAAAAATAACTGAGTGTTGTAAATATAATTTATAACCTTATTAGACAACATTTAATTAGTAAACAATGATAAGGAACTTGTCTTTGAAATTTGTTTACAAAAATATATTCTTCGAAGAAAATTCGATAATGTAACCGAAAATTGGTTTATCAGTTAACAAATTTTCGATTGATATAAGTTGTTTGAACTCTTTTGCACCTGACTAATGATCAAATTAAAACATTAGCAACTAATTAACATACAACCCTCTTCATAAAGCTTGGAGTGTTCTAGAAGCTTCTATTAGGATAAGAGATATTATCATGAGAGGGATAAAATGGTAATTAGCATAAAGGAGAAGTGATTCCTGGTAACTCTTCCATGGCACGAAAGTGGGGGAATGGGGGGGGGGGGGGTTGAAGGCAAGCTTAAGCAACATCAAAAAGAGCCTATGTAAGAAGAGGCATACCCTTAATTATCATTCACAAATTCACAAAGCTTTGAATTGAAAAATCCATGTCTTCTTCATCTTTCTCTTCATAATTTCCTAAAACATAATATTTGCAAATCAAATTCAAATCACTTCAAACTTGGAGTGAAGCCTTACCACCACATAATAAAACCTACTACCTAGTTCGATTATGAAAAAGTGAGGCACGCCTCTTCCCCTAACCTAAGGCCGTGAGCAAATATTTGCAAATCAAATTTCCTAAAACATAATATTTGCAAATCAAATTCAAATCACTTCAAACTTGGAGTGAAGCCTTACCACCACATAATAAAACCTACTACCTAGTTCGATTATGAAAAAGTGAGGCACGCCTCTTCCCCTAACCTAAGGCCGTGAGCAAATAAGAGTTTTGGAGGCAAGGTAAGGCAAAGGCAAGCAAAAGAGAAGAAGGGAAAGGTGTTGCTAAGCTGAGGTTGGACTTAGACGCTTGGATCTAGGTTGGTTGTTAGGTAAAAGGTAAGATAAGTCACCATTTCGATTGGAAAATATCACATATATATGATGATGTTTGATTGTGCTAATGTTGTTGAATATGGACATATGTGAAAACATTGATTTTGATTCTCGCTTTGAAAACGTATGGACTTATGAACTTCGACAGATTTTAATGGTCTTGTATGACCTATAGCAAGGTCTTGAATCAAAGCACATAGGTTGTAGTTGAACATAGGTTTTAATACAACTCGGATTTGGAAGCACACTTAGAGCGATAGTCGCTATAAATGCAGTTTGGAATTGTCTAGTATTCGACGATTTCTATGGAACCTTATAGAGAGAACCTTAAGGGTTTCTTGCATATTATAATGTTTTATATGTATGTTCATTGCTACTAAAAGCTTGGATATTAAAAAGTTAATTAATATCTTGAAAACGACAAAAACTGCACTTTTGCAAAACTGCCCTGTTTAGACTTGATTTTTGGACTTTAAAGGATTGAAAATATATTTAAGTTTAAGTATTTGTTTCATTCTTTTTAAAAGTGTTTAATAACTGTTATTAGAGAATTTTAAAAATGGTTTGAGGTCTTTATGGTTTTTTTAAGAACCAATTGTGAATTTCTAAAGAAGAGCTTTCTATAATAAAGCATGTTCTTTTCCAAGTTTTAAAGATTTTACAAACTTTTTTTTATGTAATATTTTGGATAATGTTTTAAAACCTATTATAAATACTTTTGAGTATTTTACAAGTATATACAAATTTCTTCAAAAAGGCGTTAAGAATTTGTAGTCGTTAAATGGTTAATTATTTGATTACTTATTTGAAATGTAATTAACTATGCTTAACACTAAAGCCAATGAAGTAAGGCTTATTTATTTATGAGAGTTAATATTGATATCGAGTAGGGATGGAGCAATAGAGCTCTGACCTACAGGATTCCCTCTTGATCGAGGAATAGTAAGTTGGAAAACATCAAAAATGTGTTAATCGTGTTGACTTCTTCTTGTTTATGGAAATCATTAATATTATACTTAACATTAGCGAGGTAGACTTATATATTTGTGAAATTCATTACTGAAGTTTCTATGCAAGGATTTGACACAACCAATGCTCTAACTTACCTGACATCATTCTTGAACGAGGAATATTTAAGTTGGGATGTCGGAAACGAGTTCAACGTACAAATATTGATCTTTATAAGCAAGTGCTTTGATTAGATAATTGGCTAGTTGATTATTGAAATTGACTTAATATTAACTTAAGAAGTAATTGAAAGGCTTCATGATTTTACGTTAATGAGAACCCCAGGGTAAGAGTATTTTGTACGAAATGTCTCTAGCTTTCGCTTACTTTTGAAAGAACCAGAATTAGGTTAACTGGAAATTCATCGATGGTTTTTAAGGGTCTGGGATTTGTAAGTGTTTTACTTACAGAATACCACTTCAAAACTAGTATATGAATTCTATGTTTGGAAAGTAGTGGAGAAAGGGAATTTATGTGGAGATCCAAGATCTGTTCAAAATGCTCGAACCCATGTAGTGTTTCGTGATTCGTGTTCTGTTCGAGTGGTGAAGACTCATATGAAGGATGTCGAACATTACCTAAACACCAGAAATTATTAAAAATTGAGTTAATAGCATAGCTTGCGGTTTAGCTAACCAGCGATAGGATATGTCAACTCTATATCTAAAGTATGCTTAACAATGTTGCTAGCGGGAGCTGATGATATTTAGGATCAAGTATTCAAACCTGGACTAGCTATGTTTACCTAAAGGTATATTTTGTCTAGATATATATGTCGCTTTGAGGTAGTTTCCGATCCTTTTGCAGGAGACTGGATTTAGTACTGACTGAAGAGGTCTTCATGGGAAAACCCAATATGCGAATATAAATTAGTGGTTTTGATTGTATCCAAAATATGTTGTGGTGTTATGAATGTAAGTACTATAGTATTTGATATAATTTATGTTCTACACTCTATACATTATCTATCATATCAATATATTAAACTTAATAAATGGTTGGTTTCTTTTGAGGGGAAAACTGCGGCAATCCATATGATCGCAATAGTTACTATTACATGTACCCGTTCATCTTGAGTTTTCTTATACAAGACTTGTGTCAAACGCTTGGTTTTTGTTTCCCTAAATTCCATGCACACTCTTTCGAGTAGGATGAATATGGTAGGTTTTAATTTGGATGCTTTGGAGTTCAAAAGACGGGCCTGCAACTTCCATTATCTATCTATTTCTATTTCTGCTGGTCCGTACTAGCTACATATCAGCATTATTTGGATAGGTAGTTATAACTTTCCAGGCTGATGATAGTACTTAGGTTTTGTAACTTTGAAATTTCAGTATTTAGAGTAGCCCTTTGTACGGTTCTTCTGATATTATATATTATCATTTCACCATGATATTTTGATATAGTGTTCTTTCTTTCTTGTTTAATTCATTTTTTTATTTACACTAACTTTCTGTCCTTCCGACACCTATGTATTTTGTGCACAAATACGATGGATGTATTAGTGTCGACAATTAATGGTTTAAAAGTTGGGTCATTACATTTGGTATCAGAGCCCAAGGTTGAGCGAACACATTGGTTTTGTTTGGTAAGGCACATAAGAGATATGTTAAGTGACACCCAAGAATGAGTCGAGTGTATACAAAATCGCATTTGTATTTTCCATAAGCCTATACCCTTTTTTCAGCTTTCCTTAGGAGTAATCTCTTTCTTTGAAATAACTCAAGCCTTTCATATACTAAATAAATTCTGTTATGTTTAGTTGTACATCAGAAGCACTAAAGCTACCAATGTTCGAGGAGGTAGAGGTACAGGTGGTACAGGTAGTACCGTCACTGTAACATCTCTTAGTTTGAGGCCTAAAACTAACCGCTATAGATGCTGGAGTCGTCTATAGTTATTATTTTTGGTGACCAAAGTGGTAATTTTAAATACATTAATATACCAGAAACATATAGATATAAAAAAATTAAGCTCAATGTTCAAACAAATTTCTCATTTCATTTCATATCCCGTTTCAGATTTATTAAATAATCCCAATTCGTAAATCACGTTGAGAGAAATATAATTATTACAAATTATGCCAAGAGCGACGTATAAAGATGCCTTTTTAGTTGAATAGAGTCTAAATATAAATAACTTTTCCATTACATCCTATTACACGACGGAATCAAACAGAAAGAATACATAATAGTTAGCTTGTCTCCCGCACGTCTTCGGAAGCTATTCGTCTAAAGCAGAACCTTAAAACCATAACTCTCAAACTACTCAATATCAATGGAGCACCTGTGAGTTTAAGGGGAAAACATAAACTTTGAGTCAGACAAAAAGTTCATGTGAATAATAACCTTCCATCCCGAACGATATAGATATCTAGTGAGACCACATCGCTTAGCGGAACGGAATTTCCCCTCACTAGTATCTTAACCCAAATTTATAATAACCATACATTGTGCACGTACATCCACAATGGTTAAGACATAACATAATGAAATGTATCATGACGATAAACAAACATACAATATGCTCCGGATTTCTCATCCCCATTCAGCTGACTTTCTGTCTTAAGTTATAGTTTCTATGGTCATTATTAACCTATTAGTTTTCATTTGCTAACTAATAACCTATTCCATGCTTACGGAATATCTATCCAGTTTGTAGCTTTGATGGGATCACTCGAAATCAATTGGTGTTTACGAAAAATATCCTCTGATTATAGCTTTCATGGGGTCACTATGAACCTATTGGTTTCTCCAATGACATCTCTCATGTCATAGTTTTCATGGGCTGACTATGAATCTATTTATCTCTATCAACAACCTATTCCGGACAGAGTTTTCATGGGATCACTAAGAACCTATTGGCCTCTGCCAATAACAATCTCCATAACATTGTTTTCATGGGCTTACTAAGAATTGTCTAACCAATAATCTTTCTATCAATTTTGTGCACCCTACATTATGGTCAGTCTGACATTCTGGATGTAATTCTGCTCACATAGGATTAAATTCATTGTATATTCACTACTGGGTCAACCTAGCCTGTTATTTTTCCTTTAACACCCTGAAATGCAGTTATGAGTTACAAATGAAGTGAATACGATGACACAAGCATACATGAAACTGATCAAATAACACAACAATATAAACATCCATGGTTTAATTCCTTGTAATCATTTTCTAATGAAATATGTTTAATACCCTTAACCCACTATCTTTAATAAGGAAAGTTTCCTCCTAAATTTCAAAGTTAAATGCCATTTCAAAACTCTTTTACAATGCCAGGTGTTTGTTTTAAAAATGAGATTTGATTCTCTAGTTTGAAAACTACGACTTTCGACTATATCCTTCGGATCATTGTGACATCCCCTCCATCACATACCCTTCCAACATCATAGAGCAAACAAGCCTTTCGTCCTAATCAATTGAACTAATGGGTTCGAAATAAGTAGCTATGACCTATTCGCCGCTCTACTCTAGCGGAGGGACCTTTTGACATCATTTCTTAAGTAATGCGGAAGACCCCTTCCACTACTTCTTTGAAACCACACGGAAGGACCCTGTCGACCTCATTGATGGGTGTGGCATAACCCTTCCAGCCCTATAATTAAACATGCAAGCAGAAGGACCCTTTGGACACTATCAACTAGTGTGGAAGGTACCTTTAGTAATGGCTGGACTTATTCAAGTATAAACGTATGGAAAGTATATTGTCGACAACATTGATTAGTCTGGCACACTCGTTCCATCTTCATTGACTAACACATTTTTGAAGCATATAAGAGCGGAAGGAACCCTTCAACACTATGTACTAGTATGAAAGGTGCTTTCCATGATAGTTGGACCAATTAATGCGGCAATGCACACTTGTTAAAGTGTATGTGTGAAAAGGGACTCCTTCGACACTATTGATTAGTGTAGAAGGACCCTTCCGCCTTCATTCCATATAAGGTTATATGTCAACTTCAGCGATACCCTTATCCCTTTAATATTCAAAGAAAGCGGAATTGTATGCTTGCAAGGTATCAATGCTTTCGAAGGCATCAATGCTTTTAAAGGAAAGTGGCATTGCTGCAATTATCATAAAAACCGATCTTTAATTAAGTAAAGCAATTTCTTTTTTACATAACCCCTAATGCTGTAAATTTTCTATTGGATAACAAAACCTTTATAAAATTCTTTTTAGAACTTTGTTGCGCATGTAATACCCAATGCTCCAATATTAATTAAAAATTATTAACTAACCCATTTTATTTAATTTATAATTAAATACCAATCTTTCTAATTAAATCTAAAACTCACCCAAAACATTTAGGAAAAATCTCAGAAATTAGTGCAAATTCCAAAATGATAATATCTTTATCATATAAAATTTTCAGCCCGAAAATAATTAATTAATTCCTAAAATTAATTAAAACATGACATAACCATTTATTTTACTCTAAAATTCATAATAAATTATCCATAACTTAGAATATTATGGAAATTTAAACCCATCTCCAAAATAATGTTTTACATTAACATATTCAAAAATCGTGGCATTTGGAAATCATTTTTCTTGATTTCAGCCTTAAAACCAAACTATGTTATCCACAAAATCTTTGTTTAAATTATAACATGGCATTTAAATCAAAACATATCATCATTCATCTAATTATATGGTTTTAAACCTCAAACCCGAGTTAAAACATTCAAGATTACTAATTTGAGATGGTTTAGATCATTAAGAACTTAAGATTTGTTCTACACTTTAATCCTCTTAGCTTGAATCTCAACCTCTAATTGATTTTTGAGCTCCCTATTCTCCTAAGGTTATAGCTGGCCTTGTTTTCATTTATTTATGTTTTTGCTTTGTAAGAATGTAAATGAGAATGAGAATGTGGTAAGGAATGGGTCATGGGGTTCGGTTATTACCATATTGCCCTTGCCTTATTCTCTTCGTTTTTTAAGTCCCAACTCTTTCTCATTAATTAATTTAGTTAAGGCACGAATTTAATTAGTTTTCAAATCTCAATTCCCTTACCACTCTAGTCTCTACATTATTGTATTTAATTTATCTAATTGAATATCCTGAATAATGCTATTTAAAATTAGTGGTGTTACAGGCTCCCTTCCTTAAAGAATTTCATCCTTGAAATTCAACAAGGACCAAATGTTAAGCATAACAATCATTTGTAACATCTCCGAACTACCATACTAGCCTAGTTGACTAGTATATAGTGTGTGTCTATGTGTGTCAATATATATAGATATAGAACATGCCCTTATAATAGATCAAGATAAGTATCTTTAGTCATGTCTTCTGTCTCCCAAGTACAGTCCTTCTAGTTGTCGCTCAACTGAACTTTCATGAACTTGACTGTCTTATTTCTTAAACTCTTCTCATCTCTCGCTACAATCCGAACCGGTTGCCTAAAAAAAGTCGCATCTGGTTCTATTATTATGTCTTCTAGTGCAATCAGAGGGATAATAGTCTCTGGATCATGCACATACCTGTGAAGATGTGACACATGAAACAACCATGGACACCCACCAAACTGCTTGGCAATTCCACTCTGTATGCAATCTTTCTAATCCTCTCTGTAACTGGGAACAATTGAACGTATCTTGGTGCAAGTTTCCTGACTTTCCTAATCGTACCATGCCCTTCATCGGTGATACTTTAATTTAAAACTTATCTTCAACTGAGAACTCTAGATCCTTACACCTCTTATCTGTGTAACTCTTTTGTCTAGACTGAGCTTCCTTCATCCTAACTCGGATCAACTCAATCTTTTACGTTGCCTCTCTTACCATATTTATATCTAAGACTAATCCGTCTCCAGTTCCCTACCAACATATTGGTGACTTGCATGCCTTTCCATACAAAGCTTCGTAAAGCGCCATGCTTATACTAGTCTGACAACTTTAATTATCAAAAAACTCAACTAAGTATAGATGATCTTTCCATGGTCCACCAAAATCTAGCACACATGCGCTCAACAATCCTCGAGTACCTTATTGACTCACTCTGTCTTCCGTCTGTCTAAGGGTGATAAGTAATACTCATTTTGAGCTTGGTGCCTAACACATCCTGTAGACTCTTCTAGAACTCACTAGTAAACAAAATATCTCTGTCACCTACTATGCTATAAGGAATCCCATGTAGTCTAACTATACTCTTCATAAACAACTTAGCTAAAACATGTGTCATCCTAGTTGTCTTAACTGGAATGAAATAGCCACTCTTGGTCATCCTGTCCACTATGACCTATATACTTTCATATTCTCTATTCAATCTTGGCAGCCTATCTATAAAATCTATAGATATTGAATCTCATTTCCAAACTGGTATCTCCAAAGGTTAAAGCAACCCACTCGGCTTCTGATGTTCGGCCTTCACTTGTTATAGTTCACACACTGCTTTACCCATAAGCCAACATCCCTTTTCATACCTTCCTAGTAGAAACTCTTCTTCATATCCGGATGCATCTTGGTCCCCTCAGAATGAATCTTAAACTTCGATCGACGACATTCCCAAAGATTTTATCTCCTTAGGTCCCCAACATTCGGAACACATAACCGTCTCTTCTTTCTTAACCATCGCCTTTGGTTAAGACTAAATCCTTTAAATCATCAATCTCTAATTCAACATCAGGCCTTCTAATCTTCTCGACCAAACATGGATCCTCTGTTTTCTTAGATGCAATCCTTTTGATCTAAACTGGTCGGACTTCCAAGTAGGATAACATGGCAGTGCTTTGACTAGATCTAGCAGTCGATCTTAAATGCATACTACAAGTAGTCAAAGCCTTTAGGCCCTTCCACTCTTCTAACATGGCAAACACCACATTCTAATGTTTTCTACTAAAAGTATTCGCTACTTTATTTCATTTCCCATGCATATACTCTATACCAAAATCATATGTTGCTAAAAACTCCAGCCACCTCTGATGTCTCATATTTAACTCCTTTTAAGAGAATGAGCACCTCAAGGACTTACAATCCGTGTTTACCTCAAATCTCTCCCCTAAGAGGTAATGTCTCCATACTTTCAATGCAAAGATCACCACTGCCAACTCTAAATCATGAGTAGGATATCTCACTTCATGTGGTCTAAGCTATTGTGAAGCGTAGGCAATAACTTTACCTTTTTGCATTAATATAGCTCCCAATCTGATTCCATATGCATATGTATACACCACTAATCCCTGATTCCCATCTAGAACTACTAACACATGAGCGTTGGTAAACAAGTAACTTAAGGAATGCTTCCTCACATTTGTCAGACCAGATAAAATTCACGTCCTTCCTTGTCAGCTTAGTCAAAGGCGCTGCTATCCGCAAGAAATCTTTAATAAACCTTATGTAGTAGCCAGCAAACCTAAGGAAAATTCTAATCTCAGTCACCATCTCTTTCCAATTGTTAACAGCTTCAATCTTATCCGGATCAACTAACAAACCATTCGTTGAAACCATGTAACCAAGAAACTTAATTTCTTCTTCCAGAAATGACATTTTGAAAACTTCACTTTTAGTTGATGCTGCCTTAGCGTCCCAATCACCACCCTAAGATGAATTTCATGCTCACTTCCATCCTTAGAGTATATTAAGATGTTATCTATAAATACCAATATGACCCTATCAAAGTGCTCTCGGGAAACCCGGTTTATCAAATTTGTGAAGAAAGCTAGTGCATTAGTTAACCCAAATGGCATCACCAACCACTCATATGACCCGTATCTGGTCCTGAATGTCGTTAACCGAATATTATTCGATGTCGCCCTTAGTTGACGGAACCCTGTTGCTAAATCAAACTAAGAGAAAACACTGGCTCCATTCAACTGATTGAACAAATCATTGATTCTCGACAAAGGGTTCTTATTCTTCATCGTCCTTTCAATGAACTTGTGGTAAACAATCACAACCTTAGAGATCTATCTGACATCTTCACGAATATTGCCGCTACTCCCCAAAAAGAACAACTTGGCCTATAAAACTCTCCTTCTAAGTCCATTAGCTACACCTTCAACTCTTTCATCTCAGTAAGTGTCATCCGGCTAGGTGTTCTACTTACAAGTTCTACCCCTGACACAAGATCTATCCAAAACTCGATAGCTCGCTTCAGTGGCAGTCCTATGACCGGCTCAAAAACACCTGCAAAATCTTTTTCTATCAGAACCTAATTCATCTCTTCTTCTACTTCCATAGCACCCAACAAAACAAATGAGCTCAAATTTCAATTCTCCACTGAGTATATAATTCGGTTATGATTATTAAGGTGTCTTAGCTATATTTCCCTATCTTAGCATAATATCCTAGCATCAACCTATCTAACCAATACATACACAAAATGTTCCCAATGCCTAAAATCAAAAACATACAAAGTACTTGCAAACTTATGACCAAAAAAATCAATTTCTAATCAGTCACATCTCATCCCCAAGGTTGCATACCCTCCTACTGAATTCATAATCCTTAAGTAAGTAACAAGGTACGAATGTTCTAAATATAACTTATCTACCAAACACTGAAATATAAACGAATGCGATGCACCGGTATCAAATAGTACCATAATTGGTATACTATAAATAAAAAGTGTACCTTCCATCATAGACTTTCCCTTCTTAGCAGCGGTTGGTCTAAATGATAATGGTTCTTAGGAAAAAAACATTTCCCTTGTCTGCTCTAACTAATTCTAGACACCGATTCTTGTAATGCTCGATCCAGTCATAGTTGAAGCACTTTACTCCTTTCTTATCTGCAACCTTCTTTCATTTTCCAGTTGGACATTCATGAGTGAAATGTCCTTTATTATTGCACTTGTAGCAAGCTAGATCGTCCTTCCCTTTCTTGGTAGCTTCTCCTTTCTGAGCACCTTTCTTCTTAAAACTTTCCTTTTCTTGCCCTGAGAATATGAAGTTTCAACCTGCTTCTCTTTCCAAAAAGTAGAGAGCATCTCTTTATTCCTAATTACCATCTCCACTACAACTGTACTTCGATCATGGAGATGCGGCATTGTTGCCCTAGCAATCTCAGGCTTCGACCCTCCAATAAACTTCTCATTTCTTTTAATGACAGTATCAATGGTAAGATATCCATATCTGGACAACTCATCATACTTCATAGCATACTCAATCACCGACATCTCACCTTGCACTAAGTCCATGAACTTTCTCATTAATACTAACTTAGCAACATCAGACAAGAACTTCTCTTCCAATCTCCTTTGGAACTCTGTCCAAATCAATTCTTCTCGGGTACTCCCATGGTAATTCCATTCCACCTATAAAGTACTGCTCCCGGCAACTATCTAGAAGAAAGTCTCCTCTTCACTCTTATCTAATCCCAAGTTAGTGAATATCCTTTCACAAGGCAATGATTAGTTTTTTACTTCAATAACATCCTCTATTCCCAAAAATAGCTTCCCACCAAGACAAGTGTAATCCCCACTTAGCTTGGCATAGTTATTGCCAACTGGGTCCATAGGATTTGAATCCTCTAACATTCACAATATTTCCCCCAACCACTCCTACATCTTCTCTAGATTGCATCGGATTGGCAAAGAACTGATACATCATCCCTATATCTGCTGGTGAGTTTCAAGCACCTACATTGGCATTTGCGTTTGGATTAGCATTTTCCTGTCGACCCGGATTCCTCCTAGTATTAGGTGGAGAATTTCCAATAGTTGTGCTTCCTCCACCTAGATTTCCTCTTCCGCTTCCTGCCTCCATATTTCCTTTCTCGTATATTTACATACAAGCCTTAGTAAGATGCAAAAGAATGGTCTAAGAGAGGAGAATACATACTTATTTATACACACACACACACACACACACACACACACACACACACACACATATATATATAACATATGTAAGTACTTTACTATAGCGTTAACCCAAACCCAGATTTCATTTTTTGATTAATTGGATTATGTTTTGAAAATATTTTAGGTTCAAATTTCTTTTAAATTTACATAAATCTATGGTCTGATATCAACTTTTAGTATCATCTATTTGGTGGCCCAAAATTAACCGCTATAGATGCTATAGCCATCTATCGTCAATATTTTCGGTGACCAATTGTGGTAATGTTAAATACATTGATATACCAAAAATAGATGGATATGAAAAAAATTAAACTCAATTTTAAAACAAATTTCTCATTCCATTTGAAATCGCATTTAATATTCATTGCATAATCCTAATTCATAAATCCTGTTCAAAGAAATATAATTATTACAAATTACGCCAAGAGCGACATATGAAAATGCTCATTGGCTGATCCGAGTCTAAATATATGCATTAAATAACTTCTCCATTGCATCCAATTACATAGTGAATAAAACAGAAAGAACTCCTAATAGCTAGCTTGCCTTATGCATGTCTCCGGAAGCTTATTTGTCTAAAGGAGAACCTGAAAACCTTAACTCTCAAACTACTCAAAATCAATTGAGCAATTAGTGTTTAAGGGAAAAATATAAATTTTGAGTCAGACAAAAAGTCTGGTGTGAATAATAACCTACCACCTCAAAACATATAGATATCTTGTGAGATTATGCCACTTGGAGGAATGGGTTTTTCCCTTACTAGTATATTAAACCAAATTTATAATAACCATACATTGTGCACTTGTAACCATAATGGTTGAGAAATAACATAAAAGATGTATCATGATAATTTGCAAACATACAATATGCTCTGAATTTTCCATCCTCATTCACCTAACTACCTATCTCCAGTTTTAGTTTTTAGGGTCACTATTAACCTATTAGTTTTCATGTGCTAACTAATTACCTATTACAGGCTTACAGAGTATCTATCTGATTTCGTAGTTTTTATACTATCACTAAGTACTTATTTGTATCTACCAATAACATCACCCAATCATAGTTTTCATGGGGTCACTATGAACCTATTGGATTCTAAAATAACATCTCTTATGTCATAGTTTTCATCGGCTGACTATGAAACTATTGATCTCTACCAATAACCTGTTACGGACATAGTTTTATGAGATCACTAAAAACCTATTGGCCATTGCCAACAACAATTTCCAGAACATAGTTTTTATGGGCTTACTAAGAGTCTATCTAACCAATAATCTTTTGATCGGTCTTAGGCATTATATATTCATTCCTGTCTGACCTACTAGATGCAATTCTACTCGCACATGAGTAAATTTAATGTATATTCACTATTGGGTCAAGCTAGCCTATTGTTCTGCTCTTAAAACCCAAAATGCAGTTATGGATTATAGATGAAGTGAATATGATTACACAAGCATACATGATAAGTGATAAAAAAACTCCACAATATAAACATCCATGGTTTAATTCCTTGTAATCAATTTCTAGTGAAATATGGTTAATAACCTTAACCTACTATCTTTAGCAAAGAAAGCATCCTCTAAAATTTCAAAATTATATGTCATTTCAAAAATCTTTTACATTGTTATGTGTTTACACTAAAAACGAGATTAGGTTCTCTAATTTGAAAACTAAGCCATTTGACTATATCCTACGGATCACTATGACATCTCCTCTGTCACTCTCGCTTTCGACATCATAAAGCAAAAATGCCCTCTGTCCCCTTCCATTTAACTAATGGGTTTGAAACAAGCAGCTCTGCCCCTTTTGCCACTCTACTCTAGTGGCAGGACCTTTTGAAATCATTAATTAAGCTATGCGGAAGGCCCCTTCCACCACTTCTTTGAAACCATGCGGAAGGATCCTATCGACACCATTGATTCAGTATGGTACATCCCTTCCACCTCTATATTTAAACAAGCAAGCAG
The DNA here is from genome assembly GCA_030765085.1 of Allium cepa. NCBI lineage: Eukaryota > Viridiplantae > Streptophyta > Magnoliopsida > Asparagales > Amaryllidaceae > Allium > Allium cepa. The sequence continues at coordinate 303,051,237 of CM060932.1, forward strand.
AAGGAACCTTTCGACACTATCAACTAGTGTAGAAGGTACCTTCCATAATGGTTGGACTTACTCAAGTATAACGGTAAGGAAGGTATGTTGTCGACACCATTGATTGTGTGACATACCCCTTCCATGTTCATTGATTAACAAACTTGCGGAGCATACAAGGAAGGTATGAAAGCCCTTTGACACTATCTACTAGCACAAAAGTTACTTTCCATGATAGTTGGACTAATTAATGCGGCGGTGCACACATCTTATAGTGTATGTATGCGAAGGGACCCCTTCAACACTATTGATTAGTGTGGAAGGAACTTTCTGCATTCACCCTAGACAAGGCTATATGTTAACTTCAGCGGCACCCCTATCACCTTAGTGTTCAAAGAAAAGTGGCATCAATGCTTTCGAAGGCAAGTGGAATTGCTGCAATTATTAGAAAAACTGATTTTTAACCATGTAAAGCAATTTCTTTTTCACCTAACCACTTATGTTGTAAATTTTCTATTGGATAACAAAGCCTTTATACGATTCTTTCAGAACTTTGTTGCCACATGCAATACCCATTGCTGTAATACTTAATTATAAATTATTAACTAACCCCTTGTATTTAATTAATCATTAAATACTAATTTTTCTAATTAAGCCTAAAAATCACCCAAATCTCTTGAGAAAAATCTTAGTAATTCGCATAACTTCCAAAGATAATAACTTTATCACATAAAATTTTAAGCTCGAAAATAATTCATTAATTCCATAAATTACTTAAAACCCAACATATCCGTTTCTTTCACTCAAAAATTTATAATAAATTATCCATAGAAGTAATATTATGAAAATTTAAACCCATCTCCAAAATAATGTTGGACATAACATATTCAAAATCATGGTATTAGATATCATTTTGCATGATTTTATCCTTATAAACGAACTACATTATCCATAAAATCCTTGTTTAAATTATAACGTAGTATTTAAATTAAAACATATAATCATTCATCCAATCATGCGGTTTTAAACCTCAAATCCAAATTAAAATATTCAATATGACTTATATGAGATGGTTTAGATTATTACTCACCTTGTTTGGATAAGAAACATGAGATTTGTTCTATATTTAACCTTCCTAGCTTGAATCTTAGCCTTTAATTGATTTTTGAGCTCCTCTTCTCCTAGGTTTATGGCCAGCCTTGTTTTTCTTTTGTTTATGTTTTAGTTCTGTAAGAATGTAAATGAGAATGTGGTAAGGGTTTTTATGGGTTATGGGGTTCGACTATTCCCATATTTCCTTGCCCTGTTGTACTAGATTTTTAAGTCATGACTCTTTCTCTTTAATGTCCTTTTAGCCTTTTTCTCTTATGTAATTTTATTTATGCAATTTGATTTCATGCTCTTTTAATTATTGTTCTTTACTTTATGCAATTAGTGTAGTTTTATTTCTTGTGTGTAGAGTGGATTTATTTACATGCAAATTAGTTAGCACTCTTTTTCCTATTTTTTATGTTTATGTTGCAATGTTCATTTGTTGAAATGATAACAAATATGAGAAGCTAAAGCCCTTCAATTTAGGGATAATAACGCTCTCTTAATCATGTAAATTCAACATATTTTCTAATTTATGATCTCTTCTTGTGCTTATTAACATATTGATGTTCATGTGATTTTGTTTTTAATATTGAGTTTGATAGCCTATGTTGTTTAAAACAAAAAGGTTATGCTTAGTCATGTGAATCACTAATTACCTCTTTAACATATGATTAAGGTAATGAAAATATGATTAGAATCAAATTTGATGGTTTATGTTACAAATCAAATCAGTTGGATTATGAATTTTTTTAGAACTGGAAACTCTAGTATTATGGGTAACGGTATATTTGGCAATAGAATTCAATCTAAGAGAGGTTTATGGCAAGGAGATCCTTTATTTCCTTTATTATTTAACTTAGCTGATGTTTCTATTGCTAAAATTATTAAAAGAGCAGTGGATAATGGATCTCTAGGATGTGTTGGCAATGACATTTTGCGTAATGGTATATCGGTTCTTCAATTTTCCGATGATACCTTACTTTTTCTTCCCGTCTTCCTAGACACATTATAACCCTCAAGTTTATTCTTTATAGTTTTGAACTTTTATCAGGTTTAAAAATAAATTGGGACAAAAGTTCCGTGTTAGTTTTAAATGATTTTGAAAAGGTTGAAAACTTATTTGCTAATTCTCTAAATTGCAAAACTGTGAGCTTTCCTTTTGACTACCTTGGTTTTGTGATTAGACCCACCAAACTCAAACATGATGATTGGTTTATTATCATTGATAAAATCAAAAATAAGATTTCTAACTGGAATGGGAGATTTTTATCTAGAGCAGGAAGATAATTAATTCGGTTTTATCAGCCCTTCCAATTTATTGGATGTCCATGCATCTATTTACATATTGGGTTATTGATAATTGATAAAATTAGAAGAGATTTCCTTTGGAGTGGGGAAAATCCTAATAAAATAAAATGTCTAGTAAATTGGGAAACCGTTTGTAAAGCTAAAAGGGAAGGTGGTTAAGAAGTTATTAATTTGCATAATATGAATTTGTCCTTGCTAGGTAAATGGTTATGGAAGTTTAAAGATATTAATGATTATGCTATTTGGAAAGAGAACATTTCTAAATGTTACTATAATGGAAATAGAAATTTATATCAAATCGCTACTTCAGCCACTCAAAATACTTGGAAAAACATTTTAAAATGTCTTGAGATTTTTAATTTAGGAATAAATACAATAGTTCATTCCGGTAACCGTACTTCCTTTTGGCACGACCGTTGGATTTCGGTCATACCTCTTAAATTGGAATTTAAAGAGCTTTATGAAATCTGTAATTTTAAGTTTACTTTAGTTAATGAAGTTTACTCTCCTGAAAATGATCCTCCTTGGAATTTTAGTTTTAACAGAATTTTAGTAGGTTCAACTCTTAGGCAACTTTATTTGCTTTATGCAAGATTAAATCTTTATAATATTGATAATGATAATGATATTTTTTTGTTGGGAATGGGATAAGAGTAAGAAATATACTTCTAACTCTTTTTTACAGATTTATTAAGTTTTCGGGTACTTTCAATAACTCGTTTAAATTTATTTGGAAATCAAATGCTCCTCCTATATCTAAAATTCACATGTGGTTAATACTACATGGAAAACTTAATACACTAGAATTCTTAAAAAGAAAGAACATTCAGAATGATAATAAATGTTATTTTTGTAATCTGCATCTTGAAGAGTTTAAGCATTTATACTATGATTGCATGGATTCTTATTACATTCCAAATAATATTCTTAAAATTTTCAGTTTTAATATAATAACTAAAATTTCGGATTGTGACTTCTACTGGAATAATTTTAGATTTAGGTTTAAAAAAATATTAGATTTTTACTTGACACTTTATTCGTTATTATAGTTTGTATATATGGTTTGAAAGAAATCAAAGAAATTTTAATAATAATAATAGTCATTTTAACAATTTGATTTTTACAATTTCTTTATTCTGTTTTAATTGGATTTCTAATCCCAAATATAAATTAGCTAAAAATAATTTTTTTAAAGGGTGTCTTAATAAGGTTAGCTATAATATTAACTTATTTAAACACAACAATTATATTTTTAACGCCAATAGTATTAATATTAATATTTTTTCAAATTCATATGATGATCTAACTGTTAATCATAACTTACTTATGATTAAAGATCCATAATTATCTTTTAAGTTTGGTTTTAATTTTTTGTTCTTTCTTTGGTGTTATTAGTTTAGAAATATCTTAATTCTATTGTTTTTGTCCTGTCTATATAAATATACATATATATGTATAATTCTTACTTTTTCCTTAGTCAACCTTCAGATACAGGTATGGGTGATAGGATGTCAGGTTCTTCTCGCAGGTTCCTATATCTTCGGATTGTAGCATTACAGATTGTAGAGAGGCTATCAGAGTAGAGTTTTCCACTCAGGATTTCTTTCAGCTCCACCACTAATGCGGGATTATTTCATCTCTATTGTGGAGTATTACCTTCAGGAGGATCCATGCTACAGCTTGGCATTTCTTCCTTTGTAAAGAGTCTCCAGTGCAGATTTCCCATTCAGCATGACATTCATTTACACTTCAGAGTCGATGCTTCTTCATTCCTTCCGATCTAGATGCATGGAGTTTTCTTCTTATTTTTTGATGCATAGAGCTACTGATATGCATAGAGCATCATTTTCTCTTGATTCTAGGTACTCCTAACACCTTAGTATCGGGTGGTGGCCATGCTGGAACTTGATATCGGGGTGTGATGGGTGTGGCCTTGCCGGAACTCATCTTAGGTGTACCTGATTTTTCTTTGTTACTTGTATTTAGTTTGGTTACCTGCCAGGCATGTTGGTAGCACCTTATTATTGTGTTATATATATTTTCATGTATGGTCTCCTCTATTTACAGAGGATCACACATTTTTCTCAAAAAATTTCATGACATTTCCATTAAAGTTAGTAAGTGGTTTAGAGGTTGCATTAGAGTTTGATGGTTTAATATATTAATTAATAACAAACTAGGCCATGGATTAGTGGAATTCTATCAATATTGATGTCCAAGAATAGGACATATCGTGAGGCCAATTCAAGAAGGGATTCGAGATGAAATTTGTCCCAAACGCTGGCAAGTCTTTGTTATTTAGGGGCTTCCTTGACTTAACGTATGAGGCTGTTATAGTGGCAGAGTATGATAACTGATTCACTGCCTTATCTTAGTACAAGCCTGGTTTGGTAGATTCACCAGTGGAGTAATGAGATGTCATTATAGGGATGTGTACACAATTCAAGGGTAATATGACAAATCTCATCTTTGGGTCTTATGTAAATTTGGTGAACACAGGCTTGAGGTTTGATAGCTTAGCATCGACACCATTTATTGCTGCACCAACTGGGAACAACAAGTGGGACTTCCCGCTGCGTAGAGACATTTTTGGTTTAGCTTGTCATAAGTGTGAAAGAAGGGGCATTTTGCAAGGAACTGTACATCGGTTGGGGAAGACAAGTGGTGAAAGCGCCATTGGTTAAGGCATGTATTTCTAAAGTACCTAAGCTAGAGCCACAGGCGGCCAAGGCATAGTTTGCACCAAGGGCCTCCTACAACTGCTATCAGCAATGCCATTTTGCAAGAGAGTGTCTGTTGCTCCAGAAGGGAGGACAACCTCGAGCTTTTGCACTAGCCTTAACATCTACCACTTCTGCAGCTGCAAAGGGGAAGCAGGTTTTGGAAAGTTTTCTATCTATTTTTGGCATTACAATTCATGTTTTATTTGACACTATCGCTTCTTTGAGTTTCATTTCTCATACTTTGTTTGATAGATTAGAACCCGAGCAAGTTATGGCTTTAGATTCTATTTGTGTGTGGAACCCATTAAGGGCTCGACCAATCTTAGCATGGTTTGTTTGGGAGTTATAATTTCTTTCTTTGACTGATTTTTTTTATCGATGTGTACGTTCTGCGCTATATGAGTTTTTATGTTTTTCTCAGGATGGATCGGTTGTCATAGAATAATGCCATCCTAGATTGTGTTGAGAAAATTGTGTCATTAATGAAGAAGAGAAGGAAGATGATGGTAGTATCTTATGAATGGCCTAGCTCACGTATGACTGGTTTTCTATATTCATTGGAAATGGTGGAGGAGGAGTTAGGTTCGATTGTAGTTATTCACGAATTTGAGGATTTCTATGAAGAAGTGTCAGGTTTACCACCTCACCGTGAAATAGAATTTCACATTGATTTTTTTAAATATGCAAAACCTATCGTATTGCATGTTCATAGACCTGCCCCAAAGGAGAGGTTGGTGTTGACAAATCAGGTTAGTGAGTTGTTGTAGAAGGGCTTGACCAAGTCATTTTAGTTAGGGAGCGCCCATCGTCTTTTCTGCGAAGGTGGACGGTTCACTAAGACTATGTGTAGATTATCGCGAGTTCAAAAAATGAACTATTAGGAACAAGTACCATTTTCCTAGAATAGTTGACTTGTTCGATCAGCTTTATGGACCTCGAATGTTTTCTCTACTTGATCTAGCTATAGTGTTCCATTAACTGAGTGTGGCCTTGATCGCGTTTAGATCCGATCGATTTTATGAGTGGTTAGTTATGTTATTCAGCTTAACTAATGCTCTAGCATATTTTGTAGACTTAATGAATCGAGTTTTCTGATGTGTGTTGAATAAGTTTGTTCTTGTTTTTATCGATGATATTTTGGTTCGTTCGAAGACCAAGGGCAAAAATTCACGCCATCTAAGGATTGTTTGAGAAGCACTAAGAGAGCATATGTTGAAGGCTAAGTTCTCAAAGTGTCATTTTTGACGTTCAGAAGTTAGGTTCTTAGGTCATGTTGCTTCAACGGAAGATATTTCAGTTGATCCCCAATGGAAGGTATGTCAGTTGATCCTGCTAAGGTTATGGTCGTTCAGGACCGAAAGAGGCCAAAAAGCACAATTCATATTAGGATCTTTCTGGGTCTAGAAGGTTATTATAGGAGATTCATATAGGATTTCTTGAAGATTGCTTCTCGCTTAACGAATTTGATGAAGAATGATGTCAAATTTGTGTGGACCGATAAATGCAAGCAAGCATTCATAGACTTAAAGGAAAAGTTGATTAGTGCTTCTGTTCTTACTATGTTAGATGGGGATGAGGGTTTGACTATTTACAATGATACGTGTGGAACATGTTCAGGTGCTGTATTAATGCAACATAGAAGGGTTATCGCTTATGCGAGTCGGTAGCTCAAACGGCATGAAGCGAGGTATGCAACTCATGACTAGAATTTATTAGCAGTATTATTTGAATTAAAGATGTGGAGACATCATTTGCTAGGTGAAAAGTTCGAGTTATATACAGGCCATATAATTGTAAAGTATCTTTTATGCAAAAAGACTTAAACATGACATAGCAAGGTGGTTGGAATTTCTTGGGGCCTATGATTTGGATATATTATACACACCAGGGATAGCAAATAATTTAGAAGATGCCTTAAGTAGGATGTATACTGTTATTGCTAGAATTATGATTTGTCAAACCTAATCCACCGTATAGAAGAGAATTAGCTTGTAGATCTTTTTATTGCTCGAATAGCCAAAGTAGTAAGCAAGAATAAGACACCGGAGAGGTGGCCAAGATTTGAAGTAGATAGGCATGATTTAGTGAGTATGAATGAAAGGTTGTATGTACCTAAGTTTGATGGGATTAAGCAGGACGTTCTGAAGGAGGGTCATCATTCATGGTTAACGATACAAATAGGGGTCCCTAAGATGTATCAAGTGTAAGGCTTACTTTTTAGTGGAAAGGTATGTAAAGAGATGTTTCTATCCTTGTGGGTAGGTGTACTAACTACTAGCAAGTAAACGATAGTCACCAGAAGGCAGCTAGACTATCTCGGCCGTTGAGATTCCTAAGTGAAAATGGGAGTAGATTTATGGAGTTCATCGAAGGATTGCCTAGGTTGAGAAAAGGTAACGAGGGTGTATGGATTATCATGGACTGATTGACCAAGAGCGTGCACTTCTTACCTATTAAGACTATGAGAATAACTTCTAGTTTGGCTAAGTTATATGTTAAGGAAATCATCAGATTGCATAGTGCTTCTTGATATCGTGAGTGATAGAGATTCGATATCAGTTTTGGAAGGTTTTGCGCTTGGCCTTAGGGACTATCTTAGTTTGAGTACCGCTTACTATCCACGGACTGATGGACAAACAGAAAGAGTGAACTAAGTGTTGGAAGACTTGCTTTGAGCATGCATTTTAAATTTTAAGGGTTCATGGATGGAACACTTACCACTTGTTGAGTTTTCACACAATAACATTTATCAGGCCAGTATCAGAATAGCACCATTTGAAGCATTTTATAGGAGGCCATGCAAATTTCCATTGTGTAAGGTAAAACTTGGAGATCGTCTTGTGCTTGGGTCGGACATGATTCAAGAGGCGTCAGAAAAGGTCATGGAGATTCGAAAGAGAATCAAAGAAGTGTAGAATCGACATAACAACTATGCAGAAGAGAGGTGTAAAGACATGGAGTTCTTGGTTGGAGACTTCATGCTTGTAAAGGTTTCTCCAATGAGAAGTGTAGCCCAGTTCGAAAGGGCTGGGAAGTTGGCTTCTCGATATATAAGACCATTCCCGGTATTGGAGAGGATTGGTACACCCGTGTATAGAGTTGAGTTACCGATTAGGCTATCTGGTATGCATAATGTATTTCATGTATTGCATTTGCATAAGTGAGTGCATGATCCATCGATCAGAGTTGAAGTATCGCAACAGAAGAACTTGGAGATCGAACAAAATTTGACTATAATGAGACAGCCTGTTCGTGTTGTTGATAGAGATACAAAGAAATTGAGGACTAAGGCTATAAACTTAGTCCAGGTACAATAGAGCGAGGATGCTTGGGATTGTATAAAGAAAATCGATGATAGTGTTAAAGAGTTCTATCTGGATTTTTTTCATAATGAGGGATTTCTTATCTCTGTACCGTATGACTTTTGTAGTCACCGCTTGAGCTGGAGTCACGTAGTTTGCATTTTGGTTGTAGTTAGTTTGTATATAGTCTGAGCAATATGCTATATATACCTTATTCTTTTGTTTTCTTTGGTTATCAATCTTATTTGAATTTCGAGGATGAAATGTTCTAAGTGAAGGATAATGTAGCAACCCAAAAATTCAAACATTTTATCTTTGAATATCAAAAGGTTTCGGAATATAGTTAAGTGTTAGAAATATGATTTTATAACCTCTTTAGACATCATTTTAATAATAAATAATGATAGAAAACTTGTCTATGAAATTTTTTTTATAGAAATATATTATTCGAAGAAAAATTGATAATGTGACCGAAAAATGGTTTTTTGGTAAGAAGCTTCTCGATCAATATAAGTTGTTCAAACTCTTATGCACCTGAATAATGATTAAATGAACACATTGGTACTAAATAACACTCAAATCTCTTCGTTAATTTTGGAATTTTCTGAAATCCTCTATTAGGATAGGAGATATTATCATGAGAGGGGTAAAATGATAATTAGCATAAAGAAGGGGTGATTTAAAGGAAAAGTGATAGGATTTGACTCTTTCGTGGCATGAAGGGGGTGAAAGCAAGCTTAAGTGCATCAAATAGAGCTTATATAAGAAGGGGGTATACTCTTAGTTATCATTCACAATATCACAAAGCTTTGTGTTGAAAAATCCATGTCTTTTTTTCTTTCTCTTTATAATTTCCTAATGCAAAATATTTGCAAATCAAATACAATTCACTTCAAACTTGGAGTGAATACATACCACCATATAATAAATATTTCTACCTACTTAGATTGTGAAAAAGTGAAGCACGCCTCTTCCCCTACCCTTAGGCCGTGAGCAATGTAGGAGTTTTGGAGGCAAGGCAAGGCAAAGGCAAGCAAAAGAGAAGGAGAGGAAGGTGTTGCTAGATTGAGGTTGGAATTAGATGCTCTGATCTTGGGTGGGTATTAGGCTAAAGGTAAGCTAACCCACCATTTTAATTGGAAAATATCACATATACATGATGATGTTTGATTGTATTGATGTTGTTGAATTAACATGGCATATGTGAAAACATTTATTTTGATTCTTGCTTTGAAAGCAAGTGACATACCCATGGACTTAAACGAGCTTTAATAGTCTTGAATGGACTTGTATGACATATAGCAAGGTATTCGAACAAAGCACATAGTTTTTAGTTGAACATAGGTTTGAATAATACTCGGATTTGAAGGCGCACTTATAGCGATAGACACTATAAATGCAGTTTGGAATCGTGTCATGTTCGACAATTTTTGTGGAACTTGTAGAGAGATCCTTAGAAGTTTCTTGACATAGTTATAATACTTTATATGTATGTTTGTTTCCATTAAAACCTTGGATTGTAAAAAGTTAAGTAACATCTCGAAAAAGACGAAAACTCCACTTATGCAAAACTACCCTGTTTAGATTTGATTTTTGGACTTAAAAGGTTTGAAAAGATATTTAAATTCAACTATAATGTTTCATTCTCTTTCTAAGTGTTCACTAACTATTATTAGAGTATTGGAAAAATGGTTTGGGATCTTTATGAGTTTTTAAGAATTAATTATGAAATTTCAAAGAAGAGGTTTTTATAATAAAGCATGTTCTTTTCCAAGTTTAAAGATTTTACAAACTTGATTTCTTTAAGTAATATTTTGGATAAATGTTTTAAAACCTATTATAAGTATTTTTCAGTATTTTAAAGGTATATACAAATATAATCGAAAAGGGGATAAGAATTTTTTAGTCGCTAAATGGTTAATTATTTAATTACTTCTTAGTAAAGCAATTAACTATGCTTAACACTAAAAGCTAACAAAGTAAGGCTTATCTATTTGTGAGTGTTAAGATTGATGTCGAGTAGGGACAGAACAATAAAGCTCTAACCTATCTGTTTCCCTATTGATCAAGGAATAGTAAGTTGGAAAATGTCGGGAAACGTGTTAATCGTGTTGATTTCTTCTTGTTTTTGGAAATTATTAACACTATACATTACACTAAAAGCCAATAAGGTAGACTTATCTATTTGTGAGATTCAAGAATAAAGTGTCTAGGAAAGACATTGATGCAACCGATGCACTAAATTACCTTGCTTTACTCTTAAATGAAGAATATTTAATTTGGAATGTCAAAATGAGTTAAGCATTCAAATGTTGATTTTTATAGGCAAGTGCTTTGACTAGATAATCGATTAGTAAATTATCCAACCCGACCTAGTAATAACTTAAGAAGTAATCGAAAGACTTCGCTATCTTATACCAATGAGAACCCTTGGGGAGGAGAATTGGTACAAACATCTCCAGTTTCGCTTACTTTTGAAAGATTCTGAATTAATTTAACCTGAAATTCATCGATTGGTTTTGAAGAGCCCAGGATTTGTTTTAATTGCTGAATACCACTTCAGAACTTGTATATGGATTCTTTGTTTTGGAAGTGGTTGAGAAAGGGAATCTATACGAAGATTCAAGATCTGTTTAAGATGCTTGAATCCTTGCAGTGATTTGTGATATGTTCGAGATATGGAAATCCATTTAGGGATTCATGTTCTGTTCAAGTGATGAAAACTCATGTGAAAGACGTTAAATGTGACCTTGATATCGGAATTGACTTAAAAATGGAGTAGGCCACTTAGTCTGGGGTTTAGCTAACCTACGACGGATATATCAACTATATATATAGAATATGCTTATCAATATTGCCACCAAGAGTTGATGACATTTGGGATCATTTGTTCGGGTGTGAACCAGCTATGTTTACCTAAAGGTATATTTTATCTCGAGACATATGTTGCTCATAGGTAGTTTCAAACAACTATGCATGAGATTGGATTCGGCGTCGACTAAAGAGATCTCTATGGAAAAAAGCAATATGCGAACGAACCTTAGCAGTTTTGACTGTAACTTAAATATTTTGTGGTATATGAATGTAAGCACCATAGCTATATAATATAGTTTATATTCTATACTCTAGACATTATCTGTCATGTCACTATATTAAAATCAATAAATGGTTGGATTCTTTTGAGGGAAAATCTGTTATAGGAATCTATATGGTCTTAATAGTTTCTACTACATGTACTCATGTATATTGAGTTTTCTCATACTAGACTTATGTCTGACGCTTGGATTTTTTCTCCTAAATTCCTCGCATACTCTTTTTAGTAGGCTGAGTATGGTAGGTTCAAACTTGGATGTTTCAAAGTGCAGAAGATGAGCTGGAGGCTTCCGTTATCTATCTTTTCTATTTCTGTTGTTCCATATTAGCTATATATATCTGTGTTGTGAGGATAGGCAGTTTTAAATATCCAGGTTGATGAAAATACTTATGTTTTGTAACTTTAAAATGCCTGTATTAAGAATAACGCTTTGTATTATTATTTTAATATTATATATTATTGTTCTACTGTGAGATTCAGATGTTGTGTTCTTCCTTTCTTATTCAATAATTTTTTTATTTATAGTAACTTACTGTCTTTCAAATACTTGGGTGATCGCACTCAAATACCATGGATGTATTTGTATCGAAATTCGAAGGTCGAAAAGTTAAATTGTTACAAATTAAGGAATTAACAAGATAAAGTTAGAAAGTGATTTTAGCCAAAGCCCAAATTAATATTCCTCATCCCTAACCATACATTCTCCTTCATTCATTGTCTATTTAAATAAAAACAAACTAAAAACTAGACTCATGGCATACCTCCACTTTGAGGAAAGGGAAAGGAATTCATCTCTAAGAAGAAAGAGGAATAATTAATCAAATTCTCAAAGCTTGGACGAGTAAAACTTTCTCTAGTCCCTTCCAAAACCATTTGGTTTTCTATTATATGTGTTCATGAAGCTTAGACGACGATGAAAAAAATTGAATGATAAAATGATTGCATTCGTGTTTGGGAATTAAACGGCAATGAATTTGGCGTGTCTTAGGGTAATGTGGATCAAACCTTGTTCAAATAAACTGAAATTTTGATATTTAATTTAAAACATTTATATGGTGATGGATTTTTAATTTTTATAATTTTCTAAAATTAATTGGATTTTATATGAATTTTCTAAGTTGGGAAAATGTTTAATATTGATTTAATCCTTTAAAATATGATCAATAATTATTTTGACTTGATGTTCTTTTACATATTAAAGGACAAGAATCATTTATTTTTTGGATTTTTAGGATTTTTCCCATGCATTTTTGAAGGATTAGAATTTTTTAGTAAAGGGAAAAATTAACTACAAATGGTAGTTTAACAAATAATTAATGAAATATCTAATAATTATGGTGCATGAGTAATTACACCTTTGATTTTTTTTGAAAGATCAATGTAAAGATTTGATTAACCTATAGGAAGGTGCATATAGTATGATTAGGTGGAAAGTTATTGCTTTGAAGGTAATAAGCAGTTTTTAGAATATTTGAAGAATGCCATTTGACATGCAGGAAATGCCATTTGACATGCAATAGATTAAAAATGTGACAAGCGATAGCTTAAAAATGTTACATGCGATAACTTAAAAATATGACATGCGATGGCTTTAAAATGAGGCAGACGATAGCTTTGAATTGATACTCATGAAAACTTAGAAATGGGATGTGCGATAGCTTTAGACACTCGACATCTTGAAAGTGCAATAGCATTAGATGCTCCACGGCTTGGGACAAGTTAATGCTTTATATGCTTGAATGTTTTGGTTGAGCGATAGCTTTGGAGATGCGATAGCTTTGGACATGTGATATCTTTAAAGACATGATAAATATTGAGATGCAATAGTTTTGAAGATTATATAGCTTTGGATGCCCAATCGCATTGAAATGCAATGGCTTTGGGATCATGGTAGCATTATATGCATAATAGCCTTTGGTGCATGGTAACAATAGTGGCACAATAGCAATATTGATGATGGCTACGAGATGGGAAGTGCGACAGCTATGGGTGGTAAAACTCCTTAAGAAAAGAGTAAAATGTTGGAATAGGATACCTTATTTTAAAAGTAGAAAATGAAGCTAAGCTTAAGAAAGATAAAAGATGATATGTAAAACCATTAGAAATGATAAAACGTTGGTGTAAGGCCACAGTGTCAACCAAATGTCTAAGCACGGTACTTGGTGGCAATTGTTATTCGGGTTAACCCAGCAGATACCAGCAGTAAGCACGGTAGTCTTAAGCAATAGGATGTTCAAGAGCTAATCGGAGTTGTTACAATTAGAGTTCATCAAGGGCCGAGCTACACGGTTAGGATGATAACTTGAGTCAATGAAGCTAGGAAACCATTCTCCTTGCGTTGCAACAAGGATTTAAGAATAAACAGCCAGCGACTTTCCATCAGCATGTGATTACAATGACAAATACATAAGAAGACATCTCCCGTGCCGAAGTTCAGGAATGACCTCTATGGCCTTAACGACAACAATCAATGCACTACCTAAAGACCACGAACAAACGAACTATGAAATATGACTAAAGGGAGAGGAATTCAGTGGGCAAAAATAGACTAAGTCTATGGGTAGCCAGCGACCCATAAACGATAGTTCGTTAATAACCCATGGCCCATGGGTCACCTGTGACCCATACCTCATGGGTTATCTATTTTCGACCGCTGAGTCATCTTGGGTCGCCTGCACCTTACCTGAGACCTAAAAATGATGAGCCTAGCCTAGGAGCCATCCAACCTCTATAAATAGCTTACCTCCTGCAACACAATGGGGGTTCTGGAAACTGACCGCTGAAGCTCAGCTGGAACTCTCCTTCACCTCCAATCTTCCACGCAATGATCTTAGAAGGAATACACATGATTCTTCGGTGGATTCTAACTTTGGAGATCTAATTTAATTTAGGATTAGCTAAAGCCATGTAATCAAACAACTTCTGCAATAGCAGTCAGCTTATAATATAAGTATAAAGTGGATGTAGGCTTTGTTAATACCGGACCACTATAAAAGTCTTATGTCTCTTTTCCTTTATGGCTTTCTCCTATCTTCTATGATCTATTATATTTCTCTAAGAAAACTGAGCTGGTGCTTTCAAATCTAAACAAGGGTGTTGGTCTAATTTTTGGGTCAACATTTTGGTGCTTTCACTGAGAACTGCAACCCTGACTCGGATCTAGCTATCTACTTCGGATTGCATAAGTCCAGAATTCAGATCACCACTTTCAACCCGGAATCCAAATCTAGCTATCTAGTTTGGATTGCATAGATCCAGAAGTTAGATCTCTAATCTCTACTTAACGATCCAGCTATATTACAAAGTTAAATGGATCATGGAAGGAAAAGGATAGCCTCAGGAAGATCCATGAGGAAGCCATAGCAGCGGATGGTGTTAGTATCCAATAGGCTGAAGTAAATGCTGCCATCTTAGGGAATTAAGTAGCATGGTCCTTGGCTCGGCAATAAGTTGTTACTAGTGACGAGTTAAACAAGATGGCTGAAGAAATTAACCAAAGAATGGAGGTTAGTCAGATGGTTCTGATGGAGATACTCAATGCCATGATAATTCTTCAATCAAATCCCATTCAGAGAACCATCCCTGAGTAGGCTACTGCTATGGAGCAAGAAGACTCCTTCGTTTCTAGTTTACATAGGAGAAATGGAAAACAACCGTTAAGGAGAATGACAATAGGGCAAAACTTGGAAGAAAATGAAAACATTCCACTTAACCCAAGACAACCAAATCTAAATTTGAATAAGGGGGCTAAGACCCTACTAGAGGATGTGGCTTTGAACCTCTCTGACTCAGAGGGCGGAGAGCAGGGTAATCATGTAGAGGAGGATACCAATGCCTACAAAAAATTAAAAACATCCAAATCGCCCCGGTTAGGGCAAATGCGAGCCAATAGGGTCCTGTAGGAATGGCTCTCCCAAAGACAGGAGAGCCTAGGCATCCACCCGCACGTCAAGATCATTTGTTGAACCAAACAGTTGGTGTAGTGATTAACTACCGCCCCCAGGACCATATGGCATCAGAAGCATATGTAGTTGACATGGTCAAGCGACTAATGGATGAGAGTAAAAATAAAAAGGACGATGAGTGGGGATCTGCCCCAAGTCAGACTCCTTTTACCGACGAAATCCTGAATGGAAGATATCCAAACAAGTTTACCATGCCAACCATCTCCTCCTACGACGGGACTAAGGACCCGCAGCCCTACTTGTACAATTACAGTTGGTACATGGATAGACCAATGCTTCGGAAGCTGTATACTGCCGATGTTTTCCTATCTTCCTAGAAGGCGTTGTATACATGTGATTCACCAGACTTCCCCTAAGATGTATCGCTACTTTTGACCAACTTGCAACAAAGTTCCTTGAACAGTTCAGACTTCATACCGCCTAACCAAAGGATGTCATGTCTCTATCAGGGTTGGTTCAAGGGCGCAACGAGTCATTGAGATCATTTATGAACAAGTTCAACATGGCAATAAAAGAAGTGAGTGATCCTAATGAAGACATGGTTCTTATGGCCCTAGTCCATGCTATTCATCTTGAAACAGAGTTTGGGAAATTGATTAGAATGAAGTAGCCAACCAACAGGAAAGGTTTCAACCATAAAGCAAGCCAGTACTTGAGGTTGTAAGAAGCGTGGGAGCTAGAAAGAAAGGCTGCAGGAATAGAATAGACAGACGACAAAGAGAATGGTATGACGGCTGATCAAAGCACACGCAGCCTAGGAAATAGCCAAGGGGCCGTAGGGAAGAATAGAAACCAGAAAAGAGGAAACTAGAACTCTGACAAGAAAAATGGTAGCGGCCGCAACAAAAGGTTTAGAGAATTTGGACCAGGAGATTGTACCGCCTTGAATGACACCCTAGGGAATATCTATCTCGCAACGCAAGAACTCAAGATTATAGTACACCCCTAAGAAGGAAGCAACAGAACAACAGAAACGGTTGGGGAAATTCTATTGCTTCCATTAGACATACGGACACAACACAAATGAATACCGCCACCTCAAGGACCTCATTAAAGGACTGATCCACGACAACAAGCTCCAATAATACATTAATGGGCCGTGAAAACCCAGCTAGGCCATAGTCCCTCAACCACCTAGGGTGCAAGGATAGCAGGCTGGAACTAGTGAGTAAGGGTCAAAATGAACTGACCAAAGGCTCATGATCAGAACTATATCCAGTGGACCGCATCCTACACAAAGAAGCTGAGGGAGATGGAGAGATATGCAAGTTTGTCAAAACATGTCCCATAAGGGGCTTGTTTGACAATAGATGATGAGACCCTAGTCAAGCAACAAAAAGTTCTAAGCAATGATATAGTATTTCGCGATCGCCATACCATAGGAATTGAGGCACCAATTCTTGATCCGATGGTGATAACAGTGGGAATCGGACCTGCAGTTGTTCGCCGAGTAATGTATGACATCCGCAGCTTGGTTAATATACTTTTCAAGTGTACTTTTGATTAGATTAAGATAGGAATGAAGAGTGTATCTGCATGCCAAATGAAGATCAAGGGATTTACCGGAGAACCTAAGCAGCCAGTAAGAACCATTGACCTACTCGTAGAAGTTGAAGAAGGGGAACGACGAGTCACCCTCATTTAGAATTTTGTGATTATAGACAAGATATTAGCATATAATGCATTTCTTGGAAGGCCTACGTTAGTTGACTTTAATATAGCACCGGCTCAATGGTGCCTCACTATGAAATTCTCGATCGAGCAGGTAGTCGAATTTGTGAAAGGGGACCAAAGCATTGCTCGAGAATGTTACATCATAGAATTGCATGAATCTAGAAGAAAGGAGAAGGGAAAAGATGTGGGGAAAGCTCTCCACATTAGGGAACCCTCTGAATAGCAATTATAGAACCGCCCCTGGCTTGGGGACAATAGCCGATTCGATAAGGCTTTGAACCCTATGAAGAAGAGCTCAGGGGGAAGATAGGGCGGCACCAGCTGAACTAACAGTGTCAGCACCAGTAAGTATGGATGACCCTATGTGGGTCTTGAGAATCTGATCGCAACTTGAAAACAAGATGCGATCAGAGTTAACCAAATTTCTTCGAGCCAACTAAGATGAATTCATTTGGGCGCATGCCGATATGTGCAGAGTGTCACCCTAAATTGCTTGTCATGCCCTTAACATTGACCCCAAATTCCCTCAAGTAAAGCAAAAAAGGTGTAGTTTGGGCCCTGAGCGGTCCAAGGCATTTAGTGAAAAAGTGGATAAGTTAGTGGCCAATGGTTTCATCTGGGATGCAACCTACCCTGAATGGTTATCAAATTCGGTATTGGTCAAGAAATCTAACGGAAAATGGCAAACCTGCATTGACTTTTTAAACCTCAACATAGCTTGTCCGAAGGATAGCTTTTCGCTTCCCAGAATTGATCAACTGGTGGATGGAAGAGCGGGATACGAATTATTTTTATTTATGCATGTGTACTCGCGCAATAACCAGATGCCAATGCACAAACCGGATCAAGAAAATACCAGTTTCATCACTGACCTAGGATTATACTGCTAGAGTAATGCCATTTGGTCTAAAGAATGCAGGAGCTACGTATCAAAGACTTGTGAATACAATGTTCAAAGCTAGATCAAAAAAACTATGGAAGTTTATGTGGATGACATGTCAGTCAAATCCCGACCACCTAAATCATCTCTCTGAGATGTTCGAGATACTCTGAAAGTACAGATTGAAGCTTAACCCACTTAAATGCCATTTCGGGGTGGCTTTTGGGAAATTCTTGGGATTCATAGTGAGAACCCAGGGCATCGTAGCTAGTCCGGAGCAAATAACGGCATTATGAGAAGTCCAAACCTCTATGAATAAGAGAAAACTTCAAAGTTTGAATGGAAAATTCGCATCATTAAGCCATTTTATTCCAAAAGCTACAGACAACTGCATACCATTCTTCGACACATTAAAGAGAGGAAAGTAAAACTTTGAGTGGAGCAAAGGGTGTGAAACAGATTTTAAAGAATTGCTGCGACACATGGAAACTCCTCTAGTCTTATCAAAACCAGTCGATGGAGAAAATTTATTCATTTACTTAGCAATTTCCTTGCATGCTTTGAGCGCAGCTCTCGTACAGGAAGAAACAAGGATCCAAGTACCCATGTATTATATTAGCAAACGATTCACTGGAGCTGAAAAGAACTACTCGAGATTAGAAAAGTCGGCTTATTGCCTTTTGATCGCTTCTCGAAAATTACGGCCATATTTTTAGGCTCATCCAATCAAATTGCTAACCAACCAACCATTGAAACAAGTTTTATACCTGCCAGAGACATCTAGGCGATTACTTAAGTGGAACATAGAGTTGAGTCAATATGATATTACCTACCACCCAAGGAAGGCAATCAAGGAGCAAGCATTGGCCGATTTCATCGCCGAGTTCGCAATAAGGGATGGTGAAGAGGAAGTTCAGTCGCAAGTAGACATGCTATGGAAGCTTTTCGTTGATGGTTCATCAAACAACTCTT
This sequence comes from Allium cepa, assembly GCA_030765085.1. Taxonomy (NCBI): domain Eukaryota; kingdom Viridiplantae; phylum Streptophyta; class Magnoliopsida; order Asparagales; family Amaryllidaceae; genus Allium; species Allium cepa. Next base: position 303,070,229 of record CM060932.1, read on the forward strand.
GCTTAGGCGTACGGGTAGTCCTTGAAACCCCTAAAGCATAGGCTATTAGTTACGCTCTACGACTCGAATTCCCTGCCACAAACAACGAGGCAAAGTATGAGGCACTATTCACAGTTGGAAGTTGTAAATGAACTCAAGATAACATCCTTTCATATATATATATATATATATATATATTGACTCTCACCTGGTTGTGTATCAAGTAAAAGGAGAGTATGAGGGGCACGGTGAAAATCTGGCTCCATATCTCTCCAAAAAGCAAGACTACTGAGCGACATCGAGCACTATACCATAACCCAAATACCACGGGAGCACAACACCAAGGCATAATTTTTGGCTATGTCGGCAAGCTCCGGAGAAGCACAGTCGCTAGGAGTCGTCCCAGTCAAAACCCTGACCTATCCAAGCATTAACGAAACGGATGTAGAGTGGATTCTTGAGACCAATGTGGAACCAAATACGTGGATGACAACAATGAAAGATTATCTTCTGGTAGGAACTCCTCCGGCCGACCGAAACCAATGAAAGAAATTACTTAGGAAGGCTCTGCGATTCATGATATAGGATGGAATACTCTATCGAAGGGCATTATTGACCTCTCTTCTTAGGTGCATGACCGAAGAAAAAGCGCATCGGATCCTAGAAGAAGTGCACGAAGGCCAGTGCGGAGACCACACTAGGGGGCAGACGCTAGCAAAGAAAGTTCTTCGGTTAGGGTACTTCTGGCCAACAGTTAACTGCGATACCACGGATCATGCCAGTAGATGTGATCGTTGCTAGAGATTTAGCAAGATTAAGAGAACTACATCAACAAAGATAATTCAAATGGTCAGCCCATGGTCGTTTGTGATATGGGGCATCGATTTGATTGGTGTCCTTCCGATGGCAAAAGGAGGAGCCAAATATGCTATAATGGCTCTAGATTACTTCACAAAGTGGGCCGAAGTGGAACCACTGGTGTAACGACCCGTAAATTCCGTGGATTTAATTTGGTTAAATTAATGAGTTTTGTAATAAAATTTAGTAGAAAATAAAAAAAACTTTATAAGCAAATATTGAAATGAACGCTAAATTAAATTTTATAAATGGCGACTTAAAACCTATTTACTGGCAATATGAATAAATTTCAATAAATGAAATAGAGTCAGTATTATACCTGGATATAAAATTCATTTAAAGGAAATTTATTTATATGTTAATGTAAATTTAGAAAATATGATAATTCCATTCGTACTTGTAAGTTGTTACTATAAGTTGCGTATTGAAGAGGATGGACTGAATTGAAATTTATATTTAATTTAAATGGAAATATTAAAGGCTTATAATAACGGAAAATTTAGGTAATAAAAGTTAGCACAAGTGGATAAATAATTACCATATAAGAGAAATAAATGTAATCATTTAAAATATTAATTAATGTGGTTTGATGATAACGTAACTGGTGATTAATTTGATGGTAATGGAAGTGTGAACGTAAAGTAATAAAAGAGTAGATTTATGTTAAGTAATAATTTGTGGTTTTGGGAAATAAAGTTGAAGTTTTGATAATTAAGAAATTAATAAGAAAAAGTATGCAAAGTAAGTTATAGAATGTAAAGTAAGTTATAATAATAAGTAGAAATTGGGATGGATTCAAAATTTGTAACATATGGCTTGTAAACATATATTATTAATTACTTGCTTATTTGTTAATGGAATTAGAATCGGTAATAAGTGATAATAAAATAAATGAATGTTACACTAATGGGAAAATGAAATAATTAAATGTTGAGTGATTATTGGATCGTATTTATTATAAGCGTCATTTTTATAATTATGATTAATTGTGAAATTAATACGGGAAGATGTAAAGTAATAACTCGGGAAGTAATACGTTATAAAATAATTATAACCTAAACTTAAGCGTAAGTAAAAGGTTGGAATTGAATCTAATCCGTTTAATTGGAAACTTATTTAAATAAATTGGATTCAAGCGTAATAAAAAGATTTTTTTTAAAATTGAAATAAGTACTATAAGTGGTAAAATAATTTACATCTAAGATTTGAGATTGGAATTTGTTTAAGGAATTATAAATGTTATAAGTGAATCAAGGTGATAAAGATTATGAATTATAGAATGTGAATTTTAATAGTGAGTTAATTTGTTAATTTATAATGGTTGGGCTTATTGAAATAAATGGAATCAAATTCTAATTATTACGTTAAATTTAAAATTAAGTTCAAAATTGGGAAATATTTATGTAATAATCTTAAATCCAATGGTAAACCGTCCTATTTGAAATATGAATGGAATAATCATTGATTGATTCATTAATTTAATAGAATTATTAGAAAATTTAATTTTAATTATGAATTTAATGAGGTTGAGATTAAATATTGAAATTTTAAATGAATAATTTAAATTTACATTTTTAAAATTTGTTTAAAATCATTGTAAATGATTGAGGAATCATACGTGATAAAATTTTCCAATTCTGAAACTGAAATATAAAATTTGGATTTATTTACTAATTCTTAATTTATTTAATTAATATAAAAATAGCCATTTTTGTCATGGACTCGGATTTCGACGAAACCAGTTTCATCGGATCCGTAACAGAGAATTATTGTAAGGTCTCAGGTTTCGTAGCGATCGGACTTGCCGTTTGATCGTACGAACGCGAAACGCCTTGAAATCGATTTAATTGAAATCAATTTGAAATCAATTTGAAAATATTGTTTTCAGCATTACTTCTTCATACGATGGAATTTGGATGTGAAACTTTTTCCATCGCGTTCAGAATATTTTTAAATACCTATTTCGATATATGAGTTTACCCAACTTCGTTCCGGAGTCAGAACGGGCTTTTTGGGCCATTTATCGTTCAGCACATCTGTTTATCGGATCCATCTACTCTATGTCTAATCTACCTATATAAACCCAGTTATAAACCCTAACCTCCATCTATCTTCATTTCTTTATGCGTTCATTTCCCTCAACTCCTCCTTTCCAATGGCTGCAAACCCTAGATCCAGTTTCAATCCAAATCAAAAGTCAAAAATTCAAAGTCCACAGAAAATTCCAAAAAAAATATATGTTGTAGTTTTCATCGATATGAATCTACATGCAGTCTCTGTTTTTGCAATAGACGCTCGATCCAACCAGAAATCACGGTCAAACGTGAAAAATTCGAAACCCTAAAGGGTGATTTGGGGCTTTTTGATTTCTTCATCAATTTGTGAAATTGAAACATGGGTTTGGTAAAGATTTTTGCATGGAGTCGTTTGAAGGTAGTCGGAGGTTGTGTAGTGGCGTGTGGTGGCCGGAATTGGCGAACTAGGGTTCGAAAACCATAGCTTGGAGGCGGCAGTGGCGGCAACCAGGGAGGAGCGCGTTGGCAGGGTGGGTGCGGCTATCAGAGGGGAGGACGAGGAGGCCGGTCGGCGTGGCGATGGAGGCCGGAGGCGGCGCAGAAACGTGGTCAAAGTCATGGTCAACCCTGGTGTTGCGTGCGTGATTTTCGTTTGGGCGCGATCTGTAGAGAGAGAGGAACGTGATTAAGGTAGTGACGTGTGCAAGTAATGTTATTTCTTATTTTATTTTATTTTATTTCGAATTCCAATGTTCAAACTCTAATAGCTTTCTCATACGTTATCCGTTTCAAGCGAAATTTTTTTTGTTGGGATCATAATAAAATTCCAGTTCTATTGACGCTTGTTTGGACAGATTCTGAGACCGTCAAATTTTTGGGTTTAAATTGGATTTAAATTCAATTTAAATTCAAAAGGTGAGTGTTTTAACCCACTCACAACTTCTAAAATTTCCTATGTCTGTTAAATTGACTTAAGATATGAGTAGAAATTTATTTATGACTTTTGGCATGTTTTATTCATCATCTCTTTTGAATCGCATTTATTTAATTTAACTGTTAATTAATTTTATTATTGCATATAAATTGACAGTTAAAATTTATTTATTTGCATATAAACTGATAGTTAAACAGTTGATAAATTTATTATTGAATATAAACTGTTAGTTAATAACTGTTATTTATTACCTATATATTTTATATGTTATTTATTGATGTTTGTTTAAATTGATGATGATTGAAATAAATTGGTTGATGATTGATATTGGGTGAATGGATGATGTGGCCTATCTTATATAAACTACAAGTTATCATGCATGTTCATTTCCTACGGGATTGCGGTTTGAAATGATATACAACCGCATTTTTATCTTTAAATTGCGGATTGAAATGATAAATATCTGTATCACTTGACCATAGGATAGAAAATTATATACAGGCACCGCGGTATATATAAAAAAAATATTTTTGAAATGATTTTATGGTTTGGGTATGATACGGTTTAATAAATAGTAAATTTGGATATGATATAAATATATTTTATATATACATATATAGTTAAATTTTGAATATAAGCTATGAATAAATCTGTTAAATAAAAATGAATAAGTAGAAACTGGAAATTGATAATCTATATTATATGTTTTAAGTACAGGTTAAGATCTTGTATATATATAGAGTTTTAAATGATTCAAATCAATTAAGATTGAAAGATATATGGGAAATTAATTGGAATTGAGCTTATCAAAAATTTAACTCCATAAGTTGATGTTAACTTATTGAAATTGGAAGTTTAAAGGTATGATATTCATAACTGGATTTAATGGATAATTCTAGTATAAATAAATGGAAGGAGATAATTAGTGTTAATAAATTAAGTTTTATTTTAAATGGTTATGGATTTATCATGTAAACCTTTCAAAACTAATAATAGGAAAATGAATTGTGATTTGAAATTTCCAACCTTAGTTTTGAAATTTATTAAATACTCAAAGTTTGAAAATATTGAAATCGAAGTGTATTATTCAAACTGAAAGTGAATCTAAAAGTTATGGGTTTAGACTGAATTTAAGTGAATAAAAATTGTGAGGGCGTGGAAATTATTTACTTTTAAAGAAATTTTAAATTCAACTGTTTATTTTATATATACTGTTGAATATGCAAACCATTTAAGTTTGAAAGTTATGGTTTTAAAACTATGGATTTCGAAGTATTATGTTGAAAGTTAAAATTTAAATATTTGGTTTCGAGGTATTATAAATTTTAAAAGTGGCATGATTTTGGAAAAGAAATATATTTGAAATAAAATGATATCATATTTATTTGGGTTTTAAAAGGGAAATGATATCGTACTTATGGGTTTTGAAATGGATAATTTTATTCTGGTTTTGAAAGTATAATTATTTTAACGACCGCGGTGTTATAATAACCTTTGGTTGTTGAAGAGACCGGGATCGGAAGTTGTCATACTCTCTGCCAACTCCGAAAACCACTTTAACAACCGCGTAAGCGGTGGAGATTCCAGAATGAAGCAGGTTGGTGGCGGCGTTTCCTGTAATGTAAATACGTAGACCCAACTCCCGTGAGTTGGCATAAGGTGGCTAAAACAGGAGCGATTCTCGGGCCAATGAGGTCATTCCTCTGATCGAACGCACTCCTTCGATATTATACTCTGACTTTTGGATTTGGATTCGATGGCCGCTTTTATTTTGATTTGGGGGTGTTGTTCGAGGTGGGCGGTAGCTGCGCGTTGCGCTTTTCCACCAGCCCGGATGCGTAATTGGTATATCTACCCTGGCATTGCCTAGTTGTGCCGTGTCACCTACCCTATCGTGCCTTGTACGAGTTTCTATTTGTGTCGTACCTATGGAGTATCCTCTGGTAGCCTCCCGATCAGGAGGTATTACGGTACTGTATAGACTATTGGCATTTTAATTGTTAAGGTGGAAAATGTAAAGCCTTAACGCTATTTAAAAGTAAGTTTATTTTACAATAGACACTATTATAATAGCGCAATATACTACATAGTAAATAGTTTAACGGATCCTTAGGAGATGTAAATCCTGAGCACCTCTTGAGTTACTGCACTCATATTTATTTCTGTTAATTTAACTCACATAAGATCTTTTAGTTCTGACTCGAGTGTTTTTGTCTTTTCAAATTCGCTCGGGTCAGTCCGAGCGTTTCAGGATTTGAAGTTTTAGCTCTGGAGGACGAAGACGAAGATTTGAATTACTATTATCTACTATTATTCCACTACACTATTTAATTCCGCTGCATTGATATTTATTGGTATGTGAACTCTGATATTTATTGTATAAAGAAGAATCAATTGTTTGTAAATGGTTTTATTGATTGTATATTGATTATTATATTTTATCCTTCCGCTCTGTGATTTTGTTTTATTTTATTTCTTCTCCGTTTTTCTTATTTACCCCATAACAATCCGCCCTTCCGTATGGTTTGAATTGGCACGTGTGTCGATTTGAAGCGTGCCAAAAGGCGGGACGTTACATCTGGTATCAGAGCTTTGGTTTAGCGACAAACCATAGCTTTGTGGGGTTTGACTCTTTACTAATAGGGTAGTAATACCCTATGGGAGTCGCTGAGTGTATATATATGAGAGAGCGTATTTGTTAGTGTTATAAAAAGGTTTTAATATTGTGTTAATCTGTTCCGTTTTATATTTATAAATTCTGATTGATGCATGGGACGCTATGACATCAATAGGGATTTCTAAACACTTAATAGGACAGACTGACATAATATTTTTTTTAATATAGGTGAACGAAATAATTTTGCCTATTATATTTTCTATATATAAATTTTTTCCAAATGATGTCTATATTTGGCTGCAATAGATTGGTTGCTAGGCAATAAAATGTATAAATAATAATAGAAATAAGATTGAAAAATAAAATAAATGAAATTCGAAAATTTAGAACTTAAGTTCCGGGGTTTTGAAATTTCTTCCGAATAAATTTTGGAATATAATAATATTGTTTAGAAGTATTTTCTAATAAAGATGATTTTTGAGCAAATAAGTTTTGAACTTTCCTCTCTGTCGCTGGAAAATAATTTCGGTGATGGCGGCCGCATCATCGACTTTCATTTTCGAGTTTCGAAGGGGAAAGGCCGCTGTAGTAGTTCTACTGCCGATTCATTTTTTGAAAATATATAAATTTTGAATTGTTTTAAATATAATTAGAGATATATAAGTTGTAAGAATATATTTATCTATTGTTTTAAAATAAATTGAAAATTTAACCCGGTATTAAATTCTTAAATTTCCATTAGTTAATTGTTTCAATTATTGTAGTGAAACAGAATGTAACTAATAATTGAAACCCTAAATAAAATAAGAGATTTAAATGCTAAGTTATAAATGGAAATTAAAGGAAAATTGAAATTTGTAACATATGAAACAAAGAGTAATATTGTTGAACATTAAATTTAATTAAAGGATGAGATAAAACTTGTATAAGTTCATTTGAATTTTCTTTAACGTATATAACTTACCAATTATAAAAAGTTGAAATGTTTAATAAAGAATGTAATGGAAATTGTACAAGTAAAAGTAGGTAATGAAGTATCTAATGAACTGGCTGTTAAATGAGAATTTAATCTTATAAACTTAAGTTATAATTGAAATTTTACCAAGTAAATATAATGAAAGATAAGTATGACAATAAGTGATTATAAACTTAAGTAATTAAAGTGTAAAAGATGAGGTCATGCAATTATAAATGAATGTAATATAATAAAGAGAAATTGTAAACTTAAGAAAAAGGGTTGAAGTTATTTCTAAATAAAATGAAAATAAAATTGAAAGAAATAAATGGAAATAAAAAGAATAAACCGTTATATGAATGAAAAGAATCAAACAACAAATGTATGAATGGAATAAATAAGAATATACTAAATATATTGCTGAAATTGTTGTTTGTCGTGGTTTGTGGTTGATTGGTTAAGGAAACTTTAAATTTGTTGGGATGGATGAATAATCCATTGTGTTTAATCTAAGACTGTTGAGTAAATGATGCACTTGATGGTTTATTCTTCATTCCGTACAATTTAAAAGTTTTGAATCCGAACAACTATTTGTTTGTTTGATTGTATGGTTGTTTTGTATTTATTGTGTATGCTGTTTGTTGAAATTGTTGGTTGTTGTATTCATTTGTTGTTAGTGATTTAAACCACTTAAATATTTCACTTTATATAAATTATTAACCGTTTGGATTTTATAAGTGAAATGCAGGTTATGGAAGCAATTGCTACTGCTTTTGGTTCCATAAATTAAGCGTAAAATGCCCGAATAATAGGTACGTTTCGGATTTCGGTTTATAACGCTATTTTATATATTTTCCCGTGTAAGGATATATTAATTTGAAAAATATATGTTGTATATTGTTATATTTAATATTATATTTTCTCTCGAGCCTCTCCATACAAAGGAGACTCTGCCAAAATTTTCCGTAAATTTTGGGCTTAGAAAATATTTTGAAAATGTTTTCAAAACTTTAGTAATTTAAGTATAAAAAGATTTAATGGTTATAAATTGAGATATTTTATCTAAATAAATTAATTTTATAAATTTAATTGTTTATAAAGTTAATGTTTGAATAAGGTATATTGATTTCATAGTGTTCCTTCTCCTTTCTTTTCCCTTTTCGGGGACGAAAAGTTTTGAGTGTGGGAGAGTGTAACGACCCGTAAATTTCGTGGATTTAATTTGGTTAAATTAATGAGTTTTGCAATAAAATTTAGTAGAAATAAAAAAAAACTTTGTAAGCAAATATTGAAATGAACGCTAAATTAAATTTTATAAATGGCGACCTAAAACCTATTTACTGGCAATATGAATAAATTTCAATAAATGAAATAGAGTCAGTATTATACCTGGATATAAAATTCATTTAAAGGAAATTTATTTATATGTTAATGTAAATTTAGAAAATATGATAATTCCATTCGTACTTGTAAGCTGTTACTATAAGTTGCGTGTTGAAGAGGATGGATTGAATTGAAATTTATATTTAATTTAAATGGAAATATTAAAGGCTTATAATAACGGAAAATTTAGGTAATAAAATTTAGCACAAGTGGATAAATAATAATCATATAAGAGAAATAAATGTAAGCATTTAAAATATTAATTAATGTGGTTTGATGATAACGTAATTGGTGATTAATTTCATGGTAACGGAAGTGTGAACGTAAAGTAATAAAAGAGTAGTTTTATGTTAAGTAATAATTTATGGTTTTGGGAAATAAAGTTGAAGTTTTGATAATTAAGAAATTAATAAGAAAAAGTATGCAAAGTAAGTTATAGAATGTAAAGTAAGTTATAATAATAAGTAGAAATTGGGATGGATTCAAAATTTGTTACATATGGCTTGTAAACATATATTATTAATTACCTGCTTATTTGTTAATGGAATTAGAATCGGTAATAAGTGATAATAATATAAATGAATGTTACACTAATGGGAAAATGAAATAATTAAATGTTGAGTAATTATTGGATCGTATTTATTATAAGCGTCATTTTTATAATTATGATTAATTGTGAAATTAATACGGGAAGATGTAAAGTAATAACTAGGGAAGTAATACGTTATAAAATAATTATAACCTAAACTTAAGCGTAAGTAAAAGTTTGGAATTGAATCTAATCCGTTTAATTGGAAACTTATTTAAATAAATTGGATTCAAGCGTAATAAAAAGATTTTTTTTTAAAATTGAAATAAGTACTATAATTGGTAAAATAATTTACATCTAAGATTTGAGATTGGAATTTGTTTAAGGAATTATAAATGTTATAAGTGAATCAAGGTGATAAAGATTATGAATTATAGAATGTGAATTTTAATAGTGAGTTAATTTGTTAATTTATAATGGTTGGGTTTATTGAAATAAATGGAATCAAATTCTAATTATTACGTTAAATTTAAAATTAAGTTCAAAATTGGGAAATATTTATGTAATAATCTTAAATCCAATGGTAAACCGTCCTATTTGAGATATGAATGGAATAATCATTGATTGATTCATTAATTTAATAGAATTATTAGAAATTTTAATTTTAATTTTGAATTTAATGAGGTTGAGAATAAATATTGAAATTTTAATGAATCGTCTAAATTTACATTTTTAAAATTTGTTTAAAATCATTGTAAATGATTGAGGAATCATAAGTGATAAAAAATTTCAATTCTGAAACTGAAATATAAAATTTGGATTTATTTACTAATTCTTAATTTATTTAATTGATATAAAAATAGCCATTTTTGTCACGGACTCAGATTTCGACGAAACCAGTTTCATCAGATCCGTAACAGTGAATTATTGTAAGGTTTCATGTTTCGTAGCGATCAGACTTGCCGTTTGATCGTACGAACGCGAAACGCCTTAAAATCGATTTAATTGAAATCAATTTGAAATCAATTTGAAAATATTGTTTTCAGCATAACTTCTTCATACGATGGAATTTGGACGTGAAACTTTTTCCATCACGTTCAGAATATTTTTAAATACCTATTTCGATATACGGGTTTATCCAATTTCGTTTCGGAGTCAGAACAGGCTTTTTGGACCAATTATCGTTCAGCACGTTTGTTTATCGGATCCATCCACTCTATGTCTAATCTACCTATATAAAACCAGTTATAAACCCTAGCCTCCATTTATCTTCATTTCTTTGTACGTTCATTTCCCTCAACTCCTCCTTTCCAATGGCTGCAAACTCTAGATCCAATTTCAATCCAAATCAAAAGTCAAAAATTCAAAGTCCACAGAAAATTCAAAACAAAAAATATGTTGTAGTTTTCATCGATATGAATCTACACGCAGTCTCTGTTTTTGCAATAGACGCTCGAGCCAACCAGAAATCACGGTCAAACATGGAAAATTCGAAACCCTAAAGGGTGATTTGGGCTTTTTGATTTCTTCATCAATTTGTGAAATTGAAACATGGGTTTGGTAAAGATTTTTGCATGGAGTCGTTTGAAGGTAGTCGGAGGTTGTGTAGTGGCGTGTGGTGGCCGAAATTGGCGAACTAGGGTTTGAAAACCCTAGCTTGGAGGCGGCGGCGGCAACCAGGGAGGCGCGCGTTGGCAGGGTGGGTGCGACTATTAGAGGGGAGGACGAGGAGGTTGGTCGGCGTGGCGATGGAGGCCGGAGGCGGCGTAGAAACGTGGTCAAAGTCGTGGTCAACCCTGGTGTTGCGTGCGTGATTTTCGTTTGGGCGCGATCTGTAGAGAGAGAGGAACGCGATTAAGGTAGTGACGTGTGCAAATAATGTTATTTCTTATTTTATTTTATTTTATTTCGAATTCCAATGTTCAAACTCTAATAGCTTTCTCATACGTTATCCGTTTCACGTGAATTTTTTTTGTTAGGATCGTAATAAAATTCTGGATCTATTAACGCTGGTTTGGAGAGATTCTAAGACCGTCAAATTTTTGGGTTTAAATTGGATTTAAATTCAATTTAAATTCAAAAGGTGAGTGTTTTAATCCACTCACAACTTCAAAAATTTCCTATGTCTGTTAAATTGACTTAAGATATGAGTAGAAATTTATTTATGACTGTTTGGCATGTTTTATTTATCATCTCTATTAAATCGCATTTATTTAATTTAACTGTTAATTAATTTTATTATTGCATATAAATTGACAGTTAAAATTTATTTATTTGCATATAAACTGATAGTTAAACAGTTAATAAATTTATTATTGAATATAAACAGTTAGTTAATAACTGTTATTTATTACTTGTATATTTTATATGCTATTTATTGATGTTTGTTTAAATTGATGATGATTGAAATAAATTGGTTGATGATTGATATTGGGCTAATGGATGATGTGGTATATCTTATATAAACTGCAAGTTATCATGCATGTTCATTTCCTTCGGGATTGCGGTTTGAAATGATATAAAACCGCATTTTTATCTTTAAATTGCGGATTGAAATGATAAATATCCGTATCACTTGACCATAGGATAGAAAATTATATACAGGCACCGCGGTATATATAAAAAAAAATATTTTTGAAATGATTTTATGGTTTGGGTATGATACAGTTTAATAAATAGTAAATTTTGATATGATATAAATATATTTTATATATACATATATAGTTAAATTTTGAATATAAGCTATGAATAAGTCTGTTAAACAAAAATGAATAAGTTGAAACTGGAAATTGATAATCTATATTATATGTTTTAAGTACAGGTTAAGATCTTGTATATATATAGAGTTTTAAATGATTCAAATCAATTAAGATTGAAAGATAAATAGGAAATTAATTGGAATTGAGCTTATCTAAAATTTAACTCCATAAGTTGATGTTAACTTATTGAAATTGGAAGTTTAAAGGTATGATATTCATAACTGGATTTAATGGATAATTCTAGTATAAATAAATGGAAGGAGATAATTATTGTTAATAAATTAAGTTTTATTTTAAATGGTTATGGATTTATCATGTAAACCTTTCAAAACTAAATAATAGGAAAATGAATTGTTGATTTGAAATTTCCAACCTTAGTTTTGAAATTTATTAAATACTCAAAGTTTGAAAATATTGAAATCGAAGTGTTTTATTCGAACTGAAAGTGAATCTGAAAGTTATGGGTTTAGACTGAATTTAAAGTGAATAAAAATTGTGAAGGCGTGGAAATTATTTACTTTTAAAGAAATTTTAAATTCAACTGTTTTATTCTATTACTGTTGAATATCCAAACCATTTAAGTTTTGAAAGTTATGGTTTTAAAACTATGGATTTCGAACTATAATGTTGAAAGTTAAAATTTAAATATTTGGTTTCGAGGTATTATAAATTTTAAAAGTGGCATGATTTTGGAAAAGAAATATATTTGAAATAAAATGATATCATATTTATTTGGGTTTTAAAAGGGAAATGATATCGTATTTATGGGTTTTGAAATGGATAATTTTATTCTGGTTTTGAAAGCATAATTATTTTAATGATCGCGGTGTTATAATAACCTTTGGTTGTTGAAGAGACCGGGATCGGAAGTTGTCATACTCTCTGCCAACTCTGAAAACCACTTTAACAACCGTGTACGCGGTGGAGATTTCAGAATGAAGTAGGTTGGTAGCGGCGTTTCCTGTAAGGTAAATACGTGGACCCAACTCCCATGAGTTGGCATAAGGTGGCTAAAACAGGAGCGATTCTCGGGCCAATGAGGTCATTCCTCTGATCGGACGCACTCCTTCGATATTATACTCTGACTTTTGGATTTGGATTCGGTGGCCACTTTTATTTTGATTTGGGGGTGTTGTTCGAGGTGGACGGTAGCTGCGCGCTGCGCGTTTCCACCAGCCCGGATGCGTAATTGGTATATCTACCCTGGCATTGCCTAGTTGTGCCGTGTCACCTACCCTATCGCGCCTTGTACGAGTTTCTGTTTGTGTCATACCTATGGAGTATCCTCTGGTAGCCTACCGATTAGGAGGTATTACGGTACCGTATAGACTATTGGCGTTTTACGTGTTAAGGTGGAAAATGTAAAGCCTTAACGCTATTTAAAAGTAAGTTTATTTTACAATAGACACCATTATAATAGCGCAATATACTACATAGTAAATAGTTTAACGGATCCTTAGTAGATGTAAATCCCGAGCATCTCTTGAGTTACTGCACTCATATTTATTTCTGTTAATTTTAACTCACATAAGATCTTTTAGTTCTGACTCGAGTGTTTTTGTCTTTTCAAATTCGCTCGGGTCAGTCCGAGCGTTTCAGGATTTGAAGTTTTAGCTCTGGAGAACGAAGACGAAGATTTGAATTACTATTATCTACTATTATTCCACTACACTATTTAATTCCGCTGCATTGATATTTATTGGTATGTGTACTCTGATATTTATTATATAAAGAAGAATCAATTGTTTGTAAATAGTTTTATTGACTGTATATTGATTATTATATTTTATCCTTCCGCTGCGAGATTCTGTTTTATTTTATTTCTTCTCTATTTTTCTTATTTACCCCATAACAATCTGCCCTTCCGTATGGTTTAAATTGGCACGTGTGTCGATTTGAAGCGTGCGAAAAGGCGGGACGTTACAACTGGCCACCATAACCACAAAGAAAGTAATTAGCTTGTTACTAAAAATATCATTTGCAGGTTCGGTGCGCCACAAAGAATCATCACTGACAAAGAAATGCTATTCGAAAGTGCCAAGTTCAAAAACTTTTGCAAGCCCATCTGAAATGGGAAAAGCTTTTCCGTAGTGGCATACCCACAGGCAAACGGGCAAGTGGAGGCAACAAATAAGATCATCAAGTCCACCATCAAGAAGCGATCGACAAAAGAAAAAGGAAGTTTGGTTGACTAGCTTCCACTCGCACTATGGGCTTACAGAAAAGCGCACAAAGCTGCCAACGGCCACACTCCTTTCGCATTAGCATATGATTCAGAGGCATTGATCCCTATCAAACTAGAAGTCGCCTCTTACCGAAGTCTGAATTTCAACTAAAAAACAAAACAAGCAACTCCTACTCGAATCACTTGACATGGCCGATGAAAAGAGAGAGGAAGCAAGACTACGGATCGCCATCCACCAGAAAAGGGTTGTACGATACTTCCCGAAGATATGCGATGTTGAGGAACTCATGACGCAAGCTTCTCATGCTGCTCGGAGATAGGCAATTCTAAGGAGTCCCAGATTCAAGTTTCTTGTATCGCCCGGAGATAGCGATGTCGAGGAACTCACGACATAAGCTTGTCACGTTGCCCGAAGACAGGTAATTCCGAGAAGTCCTAGATTCAAGTTTCTCAGGTCGCCTAAAAAAAGGCGACGTCGAGGAACTCACGACGCAAGCTTTTCGCATTGCCTGGAGACAGACAATTGCAAGGATTCCCAGATCCAAGTTTCTCACATCGTCTGGAGATAGGCAATGTCGAGGAACTCATGATGCAAGCTTCTCGCGTTGCTCGAAGACAGGCAATTCTGAGGAGTCTTAAATCCAAGTTTCTCGCATCGGCTGGAGAAAAGCGATGTTGAGGAACTCATGACGCAAGCTTCTTGCTTTGCTCGGAGATAGGCAATTTCGGGGAGTCCTGGATTCAAGTATCTCGCGTCGCCTAGAGATAGGCGATGTGGAGGAACTCTCGATGCAAGCTTCTCGCGTTGCTTGGAGGTAGGCAATGCCGAGTAGCCCCAGATTCAAGTTTCTCACTTCGTCGAGGAACTCTCGATGGAAGCTTCTCGCATTGCCTTGAGATAGGCAATGACGAGTAGCCCTAGATTCAAATTTTCGTGTCTCTCGGAGACAGGCGACACCGAGGAACTCTCGATGCAAGCTTCTCGTGATGCCCGGAGATAGGCAACGCCGAGTAGCCCTCGATTCAAGTTTCTCATATTGCCCAGAGATCGGCGATGTCGAGAAACTCAGGACACTAGTTTGTTTAGAATTTTGAATTTCTAGCTTCTCGTGTTGCTGGAAGACTTCGGACACTTGGAACTTATTTGGAATAAACAGCCCTGTGAACCGGGGTGTCATATACCTTCATAAAGGTAAAATCACCAGAATACAAAGAGTCCACAAGTCCTGTTACTCCAAACAACTATAAACTAACAAGTTTTATCTCAAAAGTTAACAGAGATCCTGAGCGAGAGTTGCTGCCTAAGGAAAGTTTGAATGTCCTCTAAGTTTTATCTCAAAAGTAAACAGTATTAAGCAATTCAATAAAAGTACGAAATGAAATTATGCGTGCACATAGAATACGTAGGAAAAGATAGACAAAATTACAAGCCAAAATATTGTTTCATTGTTTGTAATTTTATGAACACAGAATCAAAATATAGGGGGCGTACCCATATAGCAGCGGCCATCAAAAGAAAGAATTTTATTACAGCCTCCACAATCAAAACCCAGAGTACAGATGCTTGGAAATAAAGACAAAAAGCACACAAAGAAAAGTCGCCCATGAACCATACAACTGAATACAGTCCCTCCTCGAATGGACCAATCAGCGCTTTTTACCACCGCTCCCTTTCCGCCTCTAGTGGGAAACTTCGACTTCTTTTCTGGAGAATTATTGCTACTAGTAATGTCAACTTGGATTTCTTCAGTCATCTCCTCCTTCTCCTAGTGCTTCCCAGTAGAGCTGCTCGACCCCTTGCACTCTCTTGCTTTCGCGGACTCTTCGAAGCCTTGAACACCTCCACTTTCTATTTCTTGATGGAATCCAAGGCATTTGAAGTCTTTGACGGCTGCTCTACCAATGTTTCCTTCTCTTTAGCCTCAATGACAGTCATATTGCCTTCAGGAGAACCCGAGGGATCATCCATGCTATGAAGTGCTACGATCTTTTCAACCTTCGGTCCTGATTGAGAACTGGGAGTCGACATAGGGGCAGGAATAGGAATGGATACGATTTCTGAAGATGTAAAAATACCACGTACACTAGCACCCAGGTGACTGACACGTCAATAGGAAGACTAGAGGGACTTATAAGATCAAAGATAAAAGC
Organism: Allium cepa; assembly: GCA_030765085.1. Taxonomy (NCBI): domain Eukaryota; kingdom Viridiplantae; phylum Streptophyta; class Magnoliopsida; order Asparagales; family Amaryllidaceae; genus Allium; species Allium cepa. Next base: position 303,086,594 of record CM060932.1, read on the forward strand.
ATTAAACTCATATTGCTCTTGTGACATAAGATGAAGTCCCTAAATTTCGATAAAGGGGATATCATTACCTTCACAGGAAGTAGGGTCGCAGACAGCATTGGAAATTGAAGGCTTGGTAGGCACATCTGTGGTATCCACAGTGCCTCTTCAGTGGTTCCCATCTCCCGTTCAGCCCGGAAAATTTCTTAGCCTTCGAGCAACGCATTCTTGGACTGCACATTAAGATAAACATCCCATAACTCCTGATCCTTATATATGTCACCGCTCTCGACAAAACTTAACAGGATTTCCTCCCAAAAAAGGGCAAGAGTGCATGGGAACTTTGGTCCAAGATAAGAAAAAATCCCCCGATGCAATATAGAATTGACGTAGAAATTCGAGATCGTCGAGACCAATTTCTCCATCTTTCGGTCAAAAGCATGCTAGAGTTCTAAATAATTTTCTGTCACCGCGGCCTTCTCTGTCTCAACACCGTTTTGTCGGCATTAAGTTGTGTGACCTGAGCTTGTAGTCCATCGATCGGCCCTCACAGCTCCTCAATTATCTTGGCCTGATCGGAGATCGTTTTAGTCTGCCTCTCTACAATAAGATTATGATTGTCAGTGGTCTTCTTTTGGGTTTTAATAATAGTGTAGCAGTAGCCACATCTTTCTTTAGCTTGGCTTCTTCCACATGCATGTTTTTAATTTCATCTCTCCAGACGATTTCGACTCTCTCTTGTGCATGCTTCATCTCCTACATCAAGCTGGCAGTCCTCGTACTATCCCGAAGCGCTGTCTCTTTTTTCTCCTCTAGTTGTTTAATGCTGGCATCCCGCTCAGTTAGCGCCTTTTCAAAATCATCTTTTTCGGCTTTGAAGAAGAGGATCTCCTAATAGTTGTTCCTATTAGTATTAGCTAGTTGTTTGTCGAGCCTCTCCCACTTCTCACCCTACTCCAAATCAGCTTGAATGCCACGAAGATGTGGCATGTAAATATCCCTCCGAATGGGATGAATATCCATGTCTAACTTAATGCCCTTTAGTAACCAACCCGGAAGTGCTACCTCCAGCTTAGGTAGGCCTGTAGGGAGAGTGTAGACTGGCCTTCGCTGGGGATTAGAAGGGATAGGGAGCAGTGGCAACAGCTGAAGAAGGTGAAACATGCACTGAAAGCGGAATCAGGGCAGAAAAATTAGCGATCTCCTGTCCTACCGAAGTATGTTTCGGAACACGATTGGAAGAATGAGAGTGATGATCAAGCTTAGACTTCTTCGAGGACTCTTCTCGGTCATCGTAAGACCGTTTTCTCTCATAACCGCCTTTGTGCTAGTGATATTTATCCTTCTCCTCCAAACGGCAGGTCTCAGCGTCGAGTTCTTTTCTCCGCCTATATTCTTCTTCCGACTCTCGAACTTGGTGGCTACTATAAGAACGCTTGGACATCATTGTGTATCAGTGTAATCTTCGAAGTCATAATAAACACCGCGCCCTCCCTTCGTACCTAAAATGAAACCATTGGAACTTTAGAAACAAGCAAAGAATTAGATGAACATAAAGAATGTAAGAGTGATCCTAATGTGTTATGTCATGTATTCCTAAAATGAGCCCAAGATGTCCTCACAAACCAGAGCAAACGATTGAAGGTGGGGGAATAAGGCTAACTTCAGTTGTCACAGGCAGAGCCAGACTGACAGATGGCGCGATACCGCCAGAACAGGATGGCATCTCAAAGTTAAAATCATCTTTCATGAGGGCATCAAAATCGATGAATACATCGCTAATGTCCCTAAAATATACCCTGGTGGCCTTTTCGGGAGAATCTTGATGCTTGCCGACCTCCGGAGCCTTATCCTTCCCTTCAACATCGGAAAGGGGTGAGTCTTGAAGGAAGGGGCTCACCACCAATGTCTCGTCACATGATTTTGAATCCTTGCCTTCATACTCTAACAAGTAATAATCACTGGCTATCTATTCATCACTGCTGCTTTCAAATTCTCCTTCTGCCTTCTTTGAGTCTATCGCGGCTTTCCTCTATTTCTGCAAAGTCTCGATCTCTGGTTCCTCCTGAATCAGGGACATTCGAATAAAACCACTTAGGCCAGCTGCGAATCCTTGTTGGTCTCGTCGAGCAGACTTTCATAGGACCGCCTATTTCATGACCTTCCTCAGACTCGTGTGAAGAGGAAGAAGGCTTTGCATGAATCCTGGCTAAGCCTGGGGAGGGAGCTTCAGCTTGAGCAACTTATCGCCCTAGAGCTAACAACCCAAATTATCAGTGATCAAGACTCTTACACTTCGCTCCTCGACATCAATAGCTTTAACGGTTTAACAAATTTCATTAAGAGCTATGTCTCTATTTGACCTTGGGATAGCTGCAAAAGGAGCAACCAATTAGAAACTCTGTCACACTACTTCAAAGCTCGACAAACGAGGAATAAGAAAACTTACCCATTGTCGTCTAATGATGATTAAATCACTCGAGGCACCTAATGAAGAAGTATTGCGTCTTGAACTAGGGTAAGTTGCTTTGCAAATGCAAAATGATCTTCCAGTTTCGTTGGGCCTCGATTATGATTACGAAGGGGCAATCGTCTATTCACTTGAAAGCTAAGAAGTATTGCAACTCATCAAAACTTAGAGTGCGATGAAATGCCCCTATAAAAGGGATGTGTAGGAAAGTGAGGATAGCATAACCATTCCAATGAAGTTGAAATGGATCAATTCTCAAGTTTGATAGCGTTTCACGAAGAAAATCGTTGAAGGGGGGGCACGACTCCATTCAAACACATGAACAATGGCAAGTTGTAAATCCAGAGGAAGGCATATAAGCGAACTCATTCTTCTCCAGTAGGCACATGTCCTCTTTACGGACTCCATGCTGTAAGCAGATGTTATGGAGAACCTTGGCGGAAATCACCAACGAGGCTTTTTTAGGCGGATTGAGTAAGACTTGGAAGTTGGTCGGCATGTGATCCACGATTGACCCAACCAGAACAAGTTGACCGAACCGAACTGCAAAGTGGAAGATGACTCAGCCTCAGAGAGCGTTGCACGTCGCCCACTCGGCTTGCGGCGTGTAGGCGGCTGCTTCATTCTATATAATAGAACTCGCATTTGAAAACGGCCAGGTAACTCTATCCTAATTTCCTGAGTCTCCTCTATTATACTTGAATTCCGAAGGAACTTTTAACTGGTAATAAACACCCCGAACTTCAAATACGAACTGGTGCAAATGCAGTGTGCGGTCTATATAGGATGAACTCGGTGCTCAATGCACTACAAACACTCTATCCCATGTGGATAATTCGCTCGCAATAGAGAAGAAAGAGGAACTTCCCATGTCAATTCATTTTTTGTTTTTCCTGTTTGCGTCTTGTACACTCACTCGTTATTAATAGATGATCGATAATGGATCTGTTGTCTGAAGTGACACGAAAGACTCTTCTTATTGCAGGAACACTGAGCGTGGAATAATTAATCAGGATAAACCTAGATTTTTTTTGAATTGTCCGATGAAACGTTGTTGTAACGACCCGTATTTTTCGTGTCGACAAAATCATAAAATAGTTGCTTTAAGTCGTATTGTTGATAAGTTGTTCAGAGTAAGTTATTGGGTACTTGAGTCGTGTAGGAATTGGCTTGAGTAAAGCTTAGGTCGGTAGGTAAATGAGTCGTTCATACAACTTAGGGATGTTGCCGACTTAAGGAAGGTAAGTGTTGAATTAGGGAGTCAGAGTTTTGAGTCGTGACCGACTTATAGAGGGCCGACTCATAGTAGGACCGACTCAGAGATTCCGAGTTATAGCCTAAGTCGTAGGCGAGTTAACGGTTTAAGGGGTGGTGACCGACTTAAGAGAAGACCGACTCAAGAGGGGAACAGCAACCCATAGAAGGACCGACTTAAGAGATAGAGGGTTACTAGATGGGTCGTATATGCTATGAGTCGTAAGTCGTTAGGTAGCTGGGGCGATGAGTCGCATAGTAGTTAGGTCGTTGAACGACTCATGTGATAAGTCGAGAGGTCCCGTGTTTGAGTTGAGTCGGCCTCGTAGTTGAGTCGTGAGTGTGTATTGTTGAGTCGGTGGGTGTTGAGTCGGCAGAGGCTGTTGAGTCGTATGCAGTTGAGTCGGTAGAGGCTTAGGTCGGCAGGGAGTGTTAGGTCGTGTCTGGGGTGAGTCCGCGTACAAGTTAGATGTGAGGCCCTGTGTTTAGTTGAGTCGGCATGATGATGAGTCGGGGATGACTCAAGGGGTGGGTCGGCAACGACTTAAGGGGCGACGACTCATTGTGGTTTCAGCCTATAAATAGAGGGGTTTGGCTCACTTTTTGGCACCGGTTTTTGAAGCGACGAAGTGCTGCCATTTTGGGAACTCGACTACAACATTTCTTCATCTTCTTTTCTCTATTCCAATCTAATTCTAACATCCATCCAAGATCGAAGATTGAGATTGAAGATCTAAGAGACAAAGTTGAAGATCTTCATCCAACGAAGCTAGATTTCATCATTTTAAGCGAGATTTCGCCGGATCAAGCCTTGATCTTCGCTGTCCAGATCTGAAGTGTTTAGTTTTTGAGGTGTTTAGGTGATTTGGTGAGTGGTAGTTATCTCTCACGCGGACCCAAAGGAGTATATTGGATTGGTGGTTTGTTGGAGTGTTGTAGAAAGTGATTTTGTGCATTTTCCTTAGATCCAAGTATAGATCCATTGTTGTGAAGATGTTTATCTATGCAAGTTCATTTATTAAGTTATAGAAACAAAACCCATGTTTTATATTTGATAGATCTATGTTTAAAACTATGATTTCATGTATGTTAGACTTATGCTCATTTATTTACGAAATTGCCATTATAGTTAATGTTGCTTATTAGATCTTGTTTGAATGCTTGAATGTTTGGATGTATGATTGATTAGATTGTTTCAAGTTAGCAAATGGTTGATTTGGAACAAGATGGTTGGAGATGATTCAAAAGCTAAGTGGAAAGGCTCTTGAATGGTGAAAGCTGCCGGTGACATATGAAGCGGATGTGGAAGCTCATATGGATGGATTCGATGATGATGGAACTTTGCTATGATGCGATGAAGCAAAGTGTGATGTTGAGATGGGATGGGTCATGATGACGTTCCAAGCACGTGCTGCGACGACGTGCAAAGTTATGTTGATAACTCGGTGATGCGATCCGGGTTGGTGATAATGGTTAGCTTGAGAGGTGCTTGAGCTATTATGGAAATAGTCGTCGAGGAGGATGACTAGGAGGCTGAGATCTTATCGTTGTTGAAGGTTCTAGCATGCTCAAAGCAAGAGTACGTTGGAACGGGCTGCGACGACGTTCCAAGCACGGGCTGCGACGACGTTCCAAGCACGGGCTGCGACGACGTGCTAGTACTCTGGGTAGTTGCGAAAATTCCTAGGCACGGGCTGCGACGACGTGTGGAGTTATGTCTAGAACCAGGGTTACCATTAGCCCTTGACAGGTGGTCATTCAATTAACGGTGAAATCATGGCAAAGATAACAGTGATAGCCAGAGTCATGGATGTTTGGTTGTATTATCATTCGGTCTCAAGAGCGGTATTTTCTGGGTGCTTGTCTGATCTTGGTTTAGGCCTTGGGGGTTTGTATTTGGAAAGCATCGCCCTTGACTCGAGTGATTATTGCTTTACTTTAATTATCTGCTATATTATGCTTGCTTTTCCTTAGTGTGTGTCTGGGGGCTATCACTGTAGAAAGAGGTGGAGTGGGATGGTTTGGTTCCTATTCCTTTTATTCCTTATGCTCTTTTGGTATGTTTGATAGTTGATTTACTACTCACTAAGACTTTGTCTGACTCAAGGTTTTATGTCTCCTCTTATCACCTTGGGCTGTTCATCCATGTTGGGATGGGCAGACTAGGTAGCAGGTGACAGGTGCTGTTCTTGGGGATCTACGCTGATGATGACGAAGACGAGCAGGAGGCTTTGCATATTAGTTTTCTTACTATTTGTACTGGATGTTCCGCTGCTTGTATATATTCTGAGTGCTATGTAGTGAGGCTTTGATGTATGGATTTGCCTGGATGATTGTATCAAACTACTGTGATGCTTATATGATGATTTCCTGTTATGAAGCTTCACTATATATATATATATATATATATATATATATATATATATATATATTTCTCTATTGTATCTTATCCATGCGCTGTGAGTTGTGCGATAGAGTTTCTGCGATGCTTATTTTACCCTGACTACTGTCCATGGCTACCTGGCACGCCCTTCAGCGCTCTTTTCTCTTGTTGCGGTGCGGGAGTCATGGGCGGTCGTCACATTTGGTATCAGAGCTTTGGTTAATCGATTTTAGCCAACGCTCGCTGACGTAGCTACGTATGAGAGACGTAATTGTATTTTGATGGATGATTACTATATAATATAGTAGTTTAGAAGGATTTGAACTCCTTATGCAGTTGTTTCTTAAGGTGTTCTAATCATTCTTATTACAGATATTAAGGATGAGTCGAAGAGGGAGACCAGCTGCAAGGGAAGGCCGTGCTACTGAAGGGGCTGTTGATTATGGAACTATGTTCGAAGCGATGATGACTTCGATCATGAGAAGGATACCAGCTCCAGGGCCATCTGTAGATGTTGGAGTTCAAGTCCAAGCTCCAAGACCGGTGGATTTTGCTAAGCTTTGCAAGGATTATACTTCTCTTGGAGGAAAAGCTTTCTTGGGGACGGAGTCGACTATTGAGGTGCAGAGATGGATTGATGCATGTCGAAGGATCTTTGGTGATTTAGGGATTGAGGATGCAACTAAGAGGAAGCTCGCATCAAGGCAACTTCAAGGGAGAGCTTCGGATTGGTGGAATTCTATCACCATTGATACTCCGGAGGAGGAGATTACTTGGGAGCAATTCCAAGCTAGATTTGAAGCTAAGTTCATCTCTACAGCTCAGAAATCTGTTTTGTTCAAGAAGTTTGTAGAGCTCAAGCAAGGTGGGAGATCGGTCCTTGAGTATGTTTCTGAGTTTGAGGCTTTGTCCAAGTATGCCAGATCGTATATTGATTCTCCCTATCAGAAGAATGAGAAGTTTGTGACTGGTCTGGATGCTTATCTTGGGAGGCAGTTGGTGGATCACTTGGATGATCCGTTTGGGAAGCTTGTGGAGAAAGCTCTCAGGCATGAGAGTTTGTTTCCTAAGGAAAGTTCTGTTGTTGCTGTAACCAGGGAAGGATCTAAACCACAGCGGGGTGAAAATAGGAAGAGGAAGCAGCAGCAACAGAAGGGTAGGGATGGCCAGAAGAAGCCGAAGGGCGAAGTGACTTGTTATAATTGCCAGCAGAAGGGCCATCTCTCCAAGGATTGTAGGGATCCAAAGGCGCCGGCGAAATGCCACAACTGTGATAAACCAGGGCATTTCAGAAAGGACTGTCCAGAACCGAGGAAGGACAGGCAGGTTGTGCAAGCTTATGCTTTGGGAGCTGTGTCGTCATCTTCAAAAGCTCCTACTGCTGAAGAGAAGGGGGAAAGTGTGGTGGTTCAAGGTACTCTTTCTATCTGTGGTGTTCCGGTTAGAGCGTTGTTTGATACTGGAGCGTCGCATTCTTTTGTTTGTAATGATTTGGTAGACCGGTTAGGTTTGAGACTGGATATTGTTGATAGGCCATTGGTTGTGACTAATCCAGTTGGGGTTCGTTATGTTTGTGTATGATATGTCGTGGTCTAGTTGTGTCGAGTCATGATTGCTCGTTTGTGTGTGACTGTTTTGTTCTGAACTTTGCGGGGTTCGGAATTATTTTAGGTATGGACTGGCTTAGGAAATATGCGGCAAGGATTGATTGTAAAAGGCTTGAGGTGACAGTCGGGAATGTGGAAGGGCGAAAGGTTGTGATACGATGTAAGCATGAGGAAGACGTCTTCATGAGCTTCATGTATTCGCTGGTTGTTCCACGGGATGGACTGTCATCGGTGCCTATTGTGAATGGATTTGAGGATGTCTTTGACGAAGTCAAAGGGTTGCCGCCACATAGGGAGATCGAGTTTCGTATCGATCTAGTTGAGGGAGCCAGACCTGTTGTGATGCCTCTTAGGCGGATGGCGCCTAGGGAGCAGCTAGAGTTGAAGGTGCAGGTTGATGACCTTTTACGGAAGGGATTCATTCGGCGTAGTGTGTCCGAATGGGGTGCACCAGTTGTGTTCGCAACCAAAGTGGATGGATCGTTGAGGTTGTGTGTGGATTATCGTGAGCTGAATAAGTTGACTAGGAAGAACAAGTATCCATTGCCGAGAATAGATGACTTGTTTGATCAGCTTCACGAGGCTAAGGTGTTTTCTCAGATGGATTTGGCAACGGGATTTCACCAGTTGAGAGTGGCGAAGGATAGTGTGCCGAAGACTGCTTTCAGAACACCATCCGGATTTTATGAGTGGCTGGTAATGCCGTTTGGATTGACTAACGCGCCAGCATATTTTGTGGATCTTATGAATAGAGTGTTCAGAGATCAGTTGAATAAGTTCGTACTTGTGTTCGTGGATGATATTTTGGTTTACTCCAGGACTGAGGAAGAGCACAAGACGCACTTGAGAATTGTTTTGGAAATCTTGCGGAAACATCAGCTGAAGGCTAAGTTTTCGAAGTGTCACTTCTGGAAGAGTGAAGTGAGGTTCTTAGGCCATGTTATCTCTGGAAATGGAATAGCGGTTGATCCCGCTAAGGTGGCAGCAATCCAGGATTGGGTTAGACCTAAGAATGCATCTGATGTAAGAAGTTTTCTTGGATTAGCAGGATATTATCGTCGGTTTATTAAAGACTTTTCCAAGATAGCTGCACCGTTGACAGGATTGACGAAAAAGAACCAAGTGTTCAGATGGGATGATAAGTGTGAGCAAGCTTTCGTAATCCTGAAAGAGCGACTGACGAGTGCTCCTGTTTTGACTATTCCTAGTGGGAATGATGAGATGGTGGTTTACACCGACGCATGTGGCACTGGACTTGGAGCAGTGCTAATGCAAAAGGATAAAGTTGTTGCGTATGCTAGTCGACAACTGAAGCCGCATGAAAGAAGTTATCCGACTCATGATTTAGAGTTAGCAGCGATTGTGTTTGCTTTGAAGATATGGAGACATTACCTATTGGGAGTTCGATTTGAGTTGTTTACGGATCATAAGTCGTTGAAATATCTGTTCTCCCAAAAGGATTTGAATCTTCGACAGCAAAGATGGCTAGAGTTCCTAGCATCATATGATTTTGGTATAGCCTATACTCCGGGAAAAGGAAACGCAGTGGCAGATGCGTTAAGTCGAAGACATGCAGGATTGGGAGCCATGTTTTCGGAGTGGAAGAGTCTCGAGTATTTGGCTGAGTTTGACTTCAAGCCTAGATGTGAATTGGAACCTGAGATGTTGGCAAACTTATCGATAAGACCTACTCTTGTGGAAAGGATTGGCGAGAGCCAAAAGCAAGACGATAAGCTTGTCAGGATTATCCGTGGTTTGGAATCTGGATTGGAACCAGAGAAGGATAAAGGATTCGAGATCGATCGAGAGGGTCGGCTTCGAAAGCAAGGACGACTGGTTGTTCCCGATGTAGATGGATTGAGAGATGAAGTTCTAAGGGAAAGTCATCACTCGAAGTTGACGATTCATCCAGGTGGAAATAAGATGTATCGGGATATGAAGAGAACTTACTACTGGGAAGGCATGAAGAAGGATGTTGGAAGTTTTATTTCCAAGTGTATGAACTGCCAGTTGGTGAAAGCTGAGCAGAAGAAGCCCAGTGGATTGCTTCAGCCATTAGAGGTTCCTACATGGAAGTGGGAGCAAGTGTCGATGGATTTTATCGATGGTCTACCTAGGACAAGGGCGGGAAATGAAGGGATTTGGGTCATAGTAGATCGTTTGACCAAAAGTGCAAGGTTCATTCCTGTTCGATCAACTAGGACTGCATCGAAGTTGGCTGAGTTGTATGTTAAGTGGATAGTTCGATTCCATGGCGTTCCGAAGTGTATAGTGAGCGATCGAGACCCATTGTTCACTAGTGGATTTTGGAAGAGCTTCCAGGAAGTTTTGGGAACCAAGTTGTGTTTGAGTACAGCTTATCACCCTCAAACAGATGGTCAAACTGAGAGAGTTAACCGGGTTTTGGAAGATCTTCTCAGAGCTTGTGTTTTGGACTTCGGAGGATCATGGGAAGATCATCTTCATTTGGTGGAGTTTGCATATAATAACAGTTATCAGTCGAGTATTGGTATGGCACCGTATGAGGCATTATATGGAAGACCGTGTAACTCTCCGACATGTTGGTTGGAAACTGGAGAAAAGCTGATACTTGGGCCAGAGATGATTCGACAGACTTCGGATTGTATAGAGATCATTCGGCAACGAATGAAAGCAGCCCAAGATCGTCAGAAAAGTTATGCCGATAATCGTCGTAAGGATTTGGAATTCGACGTAGGTGAGATGGTTTTTGTGAAGATTTCTCCATTAAAGAGTGCTATTAGATTCGGAAAGAAAGGAAAGTTAACTCCGAGATTTGTTGGACCATTCCCGATTATAGAGCGAATTGGAAAGCTCGCTTATAGATTGAAGTTACCGGAAAAGATGGCGGGTGTGCACAATGTTTTTCATGTATCTTATCTATGGAAGTTTGTGCATGATCCAACTACAGTGGTTTCTGCTGATAGCTGTGAAGATTTGGAGGTTGATCCAGTGGTTACGAAACCTCGTAAGCCGCTTCGTATTGTTGGAACCGATACGAAACAGCTTAGGAGGAAGACGATTACGTTGCTCAAGGTACAATGGAGTGATGATGTTAACGACTGTACGTGGGAGGAGGAAGAGAGGATGAAGGCAGCTCATCCCGAACTCTTCGAGGTATGGCCCTAAAGTGTCGTGACATCTCATGAATTTGTAGCTTGTTCTAAGTCTTAGAATTCTGCATGCTAGGATAGAAATTGGATGCATGGTTTGTTGATTGCTATGGATGGTAGGCATGCAGAATAATTTTGTTCGCTCTTGATTGTTTGGAATTTCGGGGGCGAAATTCCTTAGGGGGAGAGAATGTAACGACCCGTATTTTTCGTGTCGACAAAATCATAAAATAGTTGCTTTAAGTCGTATTGTTGATAAGTTGTTCAGAGTAAGTTATTGGGTACTTGAGTCGTGTAGGAATTGGCTTGAGTAAAGCTTAGGTCGGTAGGTAAATGAGTCGTTCATACAACTTAGGGATGTTGCCGACTTAAGGAAGGTAAGTGTTGAATTAGGGAGTCAGAGTTTTGAGTCGTGACCGACTTATAGAGGGCCGACTCATAGTAGGACCGACTCAGAGATTCCGAGTTATAGCCTAAGTCGTAGGCGAGTTAACGGTTTAAGGGGTGGTGACCGACTTAAGAGAAGACCGACTCAAGAGGGGAACAGCAACCCATAGAAGGACCGACTTAAGAGATAGAGGGTTACTAGATGGGTCGTATATGCTATGAGTCGTAAGTCGTTAGGTAGCTGGGGCGATGAGTCGCATAGTAGTTAGGTCGTTGAACGACTCATGTGATAAGTCGAGAGGTCCCGTGTTTGAGTTGAGTCGGCCTCGTAGTTGAGTCGTGAGTGTGTATTGTTGAGTCGGTGGGTGTTGAGTCGGCAGAGGCTGTTGAGTCGTATGCAGTTGAGTCGGTAGAGGCTTAGGTCGGCAGGGAGTGTTAGGTCGTGTCTGGGGTGAGTCGCGTACAAGTTAGATGTGAGGCCCTGTGTTTAGTTGAGTCGGCATGATGATGAGTCGGGGATGACTCAAGGGGTGGGTCGGCAACGACTTAAGGGGCGACGACTCATTGTGGTTTCAGCCTATAAATAGAGGGGTTTGGCTCACTTTTTGGCACCGGTTTTTGAAGCGACGAAGTGCTGCCATTTTGGGAACTCGACTACAACATTTCTTCATCTTCTTTTCTCTATTCCAATCTAATTCTAACATCCATCCAAGATCGAAGATTGAGATTGAAGATCTAAGAGACAAAGTTGAAGATCTTCATCCAACGAAGCTAGATTTCATCATTTTAAGCGAGATTTCGCCGGATCAAGCCTTGATCTTCGCTGTCCAGATCTGAAGTGTTTAGTTTTTGAGGTGTTTAGGTGATTTGGTGAGTGGTAGTTATCTCTCACGCGGACCCAAAGGAGTATATTGGATTGGTGGTTTGTTGGAGTGTTGTAGAAAGTGATTTTGTGCATTTTCCTTAGATCCAAGTATAGATCCATTGTTGTGAAGATGTTTATCTATGCAAGTTCATTTATTAAGTTATAGAAACAAAACCCATGTTTTATATTTGATAGATCTATGTTTAAAACTATGATTTCATGTATGTTAGACTTATGCTCATTTATTTACGAAATTGCCACTATAGTTAATGTTGCTTATTAGATCTTGTTTGAATGCTTGAATGTTTGGATGTATGATTGATTAGATTGTTTCAAGTTAGCAAATGGTTGATTTGGAACAAGATGGTTGGAGATGATTCAAAAGCTAAGTGGAAAGGCTCTTGAATGGTGAAAGCTGCCGGTGACATATGAAGCGGATGTGGAAGCTCATATGGATGGATTCGATGATGATGGAACTTTGCTATGATGCGATGAAGCAAAGTGTGATGTTGAGATGGGACGGGTCATGATGACGTTCCAAGCACGTGCTGCGACGACGTGCAAAGTTATGTTGATAACTCGGTGATGCGATCCGGGTTGGTGATAATGGTTAGCTTGAGAGGTGCTTGAGCTATTATGGAAATAGTCGTCGAGGAGGATGACTAGGAGGCTGAGATCTTATCGTTGTTGAAGGTTCTAGCATGCTCAAAGCAAGAGTACGTTGGAATGGGCTGCGACGACGTTCCAAGCACAGGCTGCGACGACGTGCTAGTACTCTGGGTAGTTGCGAAAATTCCTAGGCACGGGCTGCGACGACGTGCAGAGTTATGTCTAGAACCAGGGTTACCATTAGCCCTTGACAGGTGGTCATTCAATTAACGGTGAAATCATGGCAAAGATAACAGTGATAGCCAGAGTCATGGATGTTTGGTTGTATTATCATTCGGTCTCAAGAGCGGTATTTTCTGGGTGCTTGTCTGATCTTGGTTTAGGCCTTGGGGGTTTGTATTTGGAAAGCATCGCCCTTGACTCGAGTGATTATTGCTTTATTTTAATTATCTGCTATATTATGCTTGCTTTTCCTTAGTGTGTGTCTGGGGGCTATCACTGTAGAAAGAGGTGGAGTGGGATGGTTTGGTTCCTATTCCTTTTATTCCTTATGCTCTTTTGGTATGTTTGATAGTTGATTTACTACTCACTAAGACTTTGTCTGACTCAAGGTTTTATGTCTCCTCTTATCACCTTGGGCTGTTCATCCATGTTGGGATGGGCAGACTAGGTAGCAGGTGACAGGTGCTGTTCTTGGGGATCTACGCTGATGATGACGAAGACGAGCAGGAGGCTTTGCATATTAGTTTTCTTACTATTTGTACTGGATGTTCCGCTGCTTGTATATATTCTGAGTGCTATGTAGTGAGGCTTTGATGTATGGATTTGCCTGGATGATTGTATCAAACTACTGTGATGCTTATATGATGATTTCCTGTTATGAAGCTTCACTATATATATATATATATATATATATATATATATATATATATATATATTTCTCTATTGTATCTTATCCATGCGCTGTGAGTTGTGCGATAGAGTTTCTGCGATGCTTATTTTACCCTGACTACTGTCCATGGCTACCTGGCACGCCCTTCAGCGCTCTTTTCTCTTGTTGCGGTGCGAGAGTCATGGGCGGTCGTCACAGTTGTACATTAGTGTTTGTGAAACTCGGCACAAGTCAATTCTGGTATAATAGATGAAGAAAGTGAGACATGTAAAGCATTAGGTCAGAATCCAAACGTCGCTCCAGGAAACAACATAAAACTAGATTCGCTTTCTTCCTCCATATAACCGCCATTAACTCGGACTTCTCGCAATCAACATCGTAAAAGGGCACAAGTCCCCAAATCATCGCACAAATGCAGTAATTAACCAACCCACTAAGCAAACCCACCACACAAACATTTTGTTGGAACAAGAGGAGTTACGAATTGAACTTGGCAAGCTATGAAATAGGTCGAAAGTGAGCTAGTGAAGGGTTGGCTCGTGTGTATAATACAATAGTGGATCGGCTCGTGTATAGCGAGGAGATGGATCGGCTACACCTTGAACCCGAGCGGATTGGGTCGGCTAGGGTTAGGCTCAATGAACTGGATGATCAGCAGTAACGAATGGATTGAACAGAGCAGCCGAATTACTAAAGCAATTGGGTCGAATCGATAGCTAGAATCCTAGGATACTCGATCCCTTGAAGAAATGATGGCCGGAAGGAATGAGAATGAATCGGGTCGAATGAAGGAATGAAGGCAAGGTTGGGTATAAGTACATAATGTAACGACCTGGATTTTGGTCGTTTGATTTTTAATATTTGAGTGGTTTTAAAATATTGAACTTGGAATATAAATTGATTTTCGATATGGATATTCTAATTGAAAACTTTAAAATGAATTTAAAATTCCAAACATAGTGATTTAACTAATAAATTAAATTTTTGGAATCAATAATTAAAAGTCGCTTGAATAATTGAATAGGAGTTGAATAAGAAACCAAAATGATTTCTAATGTCGACATAAATTTTGTTTGAATTAGACTAGAGTCAGAAAAATTTTAAATCTGAAATTTCAAGCAATTTTGTAAAAATTTGAAATCGTCGATTTAAACGACGAGTTAAAATAACGATCTAGGGCACATTCTCGGAATTTGATGAAACCAGTTCCATTGGATTCGTAATATTTAATTATTATTGGATTTTCAAATTTCGTTGTGTTTGGAGTTATGAGATATAAACTCGTTGAAATTTTATATCAAAAATTCAATATAATAATTGGGTCCAAAAAGCTATCTTCTCCATATGATCGAATTAGGACTCGAGACCTTTTCCATTGCGTTCGAAATAGGGGTATAACATTATTAACGCCTAAGACACGCCTCGAAATGGGTTTGAGATTTTGAGTTGCTTAGATCAAGAAGTTATGAAAATTTAAACAATTTGTATTTATTCATTTGGATTAGGTACTCCCTTCTTTCATCCAGTCAGTCTACACCTCCTTTCCATGTCAAACATGCCTCCTTTCTTTTCCATCACTTTCCCTTCTCCTTTTTATAAACACAGAACGAATGAGGAAAGAAAAAACAAGGAAAGGGACGACGAGAATTGTAACAACCCAGGAATTTCTCACCAATTTGTAATCATCGTCATTTCGATTTAATGGTGATAGTTATTGCTGTTGGAATTTTAAAATCGGGTTGAAATTCTTTTATAAAAGTTATTAAAGGGTTTATCGGGCTTTAATATAAACTTGGCCCATATTTCTTTTGTTTGATGCTATGAAGTTTTCGAGTTATAACCGTTCCCCTCTTCATTAATCAAACCCGCCCCCGTTATTATTTTAAAACCCTAATTAAATCGATTGAGAAAAAAATAATGGCGGCATCTCATTCTTCCCCCTTTCGAGATTAGGGCTTCGTCAATTATGGCTGCTCGTCTTCGCGCTCGTTCGTCTTCAGGAGGTAGGGCCCGTTCAGTTCGAAGGCGACGACTTCATTGGCTCCTGCGTTCGTCTTCAATTTCGCGGCTTCGTCACCTCGTTCGAGTTCAACTTCGTCACTTCGAACGGCGATTTCAGGGCTTCGGCCACTTCGACAAAGCAAAGGTGAGTACTTTATAGTACTCACATCTAATTAGACTCAGTTCAACTTCGTTTGCTTTTCTGTTTTCGTGGTCTTCAGCTTTGATTTGATATTTGTTCGTTGTTGATACTTTTATGCCTTGAGTTCGTTTTGGGGCTGTTGATATTTGATATGGTTTGACTGGTTCGACTCTTTGTTCGAAATGATTTCAACTAGCGTGAGCATTTTTCGGCTTTGTTCGACCCATGTCTTCTGTTTGATGTGGTTGTTGGTCTGTAGCTCCATGTTATGATGTTCACCTCTCTTGTGTCATTGGTATTCATGACAATTGCATTGCATATGTCTTAACTATGCACTGTCTATTGTCCATTCAAGTCTGCATAATATTGTAGTTGCATAACCTGATCGTTCAAGTTGTAGTTTGCACTGTCCAATTTGCAGTTTGAGCATTGAGCATATTGTAGCCTTAGTCATTGCATTTGAGGTCAGTAGCATTCGTGCATCATTGTTATCTAGGTTTGCATCTGACATTTCATTTCTTGACCTGTTGCACTTGTGTACTTCTGTATTTGACATTGTCGAACTCAGTGGTGTAACTGGATTTGTGATCTGGTTCATGTATGGCCTCCATTGCATATATAATCTCGAGCCTTGTAGCATGGCTTGCATCACTGATTCATTTGAAGTCGTAACCTAGGACATTGGTCCCATGTCCGCTCTTTTGAGTTGCAATTCATGTCTTTAGTTCACTGTCTTGACTCATGTTTATTTTATACTTTGACTGCTGAAGCAGTTGCATTGATATTGAGACCTGTATTTCGATGTTTTGGTTCGAGGCTACACTTGTGTAGTTCTCTGGTCTTCCATCTGCTGATGTTGTCTTCTTACTAATTGCATTGACTTTGATTGTTGATAATAAATGTTATTGGCATGACTGCCACTCCCTGTTGTTGCAGTTTCCTTTTGATTCACTGTAATTTGGTTTTGGGAGACTGTTTGATATTTTTTTTTCACTTGTATTCCATCGGTTGTTACTGCATTTTTCATTGTGGCATCCATCCTCTTCCACTCTGATTAAGTTGTAGTGTTCAATTATGGTTATTTAGAACCATTTCATTGTTGGGAACTGTAACCTTGAATTGATGTCTTGGCCTCATTTCATTGGGTCACCATTGCATACATGTTTATGCACTTTCTTCCTTTAGCTTGTGTTAGCTGCAGCTTCAACTTTGCTTTGAATTGCAGTCAACATTTGTTTTGTTCTACACTTGTAGTATTGTTGCAGTGAGCTTTGTGCTTGTTGCTGGGTTACCTTATCTTGGGCACACATGTTTGTTTCACTGCATTCATGTCTTTTATGTTGCATATGCTCTGTGGCACTCTTGAACTTGTTTATGCTAGTTGCCACTGTTTCATATATGACATAGTCGCATTTGAGTTGTTACTGTTGCCTTGAACTGCTGCAACTGCATCTTTTGCTGTGTCACTTACTTAGTGCATTCGTTTGCGCTGTGCATTCATGTGTTTGCTCTGTTCAGTATTCTACAAGTATATTTCATATACTGGTTGCCATCGACTTAAAAACCTATTGCATTCCTCTTATTCATTTTATGTTGGAACCATTTCCTTGTGACCTTGTTATTGCTGCAATTCAATTGCAGTCTGCCCCTTTTTGAAGTGTGTTATGGTGCCATTTCATTGGTGCTCTCACCTTCATTTGGCTGTGTCTTCATGTTGTACACTGCCTTGTGCACTTGCTCATTTGAGTATACTTCTTCTCGTGCACCCCTCTGATTCTTTTTGTCTTGTGCGGTATGTTATGTACATTCATCATGTACATCTTTTACATTCATTGGGAACATCGTCACTGTTGTGGCGCGGCAGTGCACGCAAGCGTGAACTGCAGCCACACGGTATTCATTGGGTACATCTTTACTGTTGTGGCACGGCAGTGCACGCAAGCGTGAACTGCAGC